>CM044398.1:37645000-38935000 GCA_024322285.1 Musa beccarii | reverse complement strand
CCGTTGCCCCCTGCCTCGTAGATCTGTTTCTCCTCGATAGATTGTTTGGTGACTCGTTTCTTTCGTCTTCTCGTCTTTTTTGTTGACGAAGTATGAGGATTTACGGGTTGGTTGTGTGGATATTGTGATTTCCACCCCTGATCGCTGTCTTCGAGGCGATCGAGCTTGTCTTTCCATAAAAGATACTGTCTTCCTTTGTAAAAGACGGATCTTTGGTTAGATTTGAGCTGGATCGCGAGAGTCATCAGTATTTCTTTCAGTTGATCTTTGGCTTTCACTCATCTGTTTGTGGGTTTTCTCTGATATGTTTATGCAAAGATCTGCTTTTCCTATGACCTTCTATTAACTTATTGTTGGATCTTACCTCTTTGTTGCATATTTTGATGCGGGAGGTTGAACTTTATTGTTGGTTTAGTCGGAAAAGAGAACAGGCCGTCTGTTTTCATTTTGTATATTTTGTTGCTTATTTTTCCTTTTCATACTTGTTTTAATGTTCTTCGTAACTTGTATAAAGCAGAGCAAAGCGAGTGTTGATAGACTTATGTTTCTTGCCATTATTGAATCAAAATACAAAGATTTGGCCATTAAAGGGAACATAGTACTGATTTCCGATTGTTGCTGGGAGTTCTTAATCTTTCTCACCATTTACGAATCGACAATTTCTAGATTTATCACCAAGTTTTTGGGCATTTCTTTTCTCTATTGTTATGTGGTTAAGTGCTAATTTATCCAGTTTTCATTCAGTAATTGTTGATTCTTTATTGAGAGAACCAAGCACAAACTAGATACTCATTCACAAGATACTTGATCTCTTGTCGGGGAGCTAAATGAGTCTTCGTTTCTAGAAGATCTTTTAAGGCCAAGTACAAATTATCTGCTCTTCCTGTGGAATGATATTTTTTTCAGGAGAGAACTAACAGATCCTAAGTCTTTACAGGTTATTTAAACCTATATTTGGGCTTATTGTAGGATATATGGTCATTGCAATTTTTTTTTTGTCAATTGATAATGACATAAGTAGAATTATGTACTGTTGTGTATGTTTGAGGTAATAAATCCACAATGCGTTTTGATTGTTCATAATTCTTTGGTAGAGCTTTTTCACTATTCAACTTGTATTAATCATGTGCATTTCTTCAGATTTATAGACAATGGCTGACGCTGATGATATCCAGCCTCTTGTTTGTGACAATGGTACTGGAATGGTCAAGGTCAGTTGGCATTATCAATTCATCTTCTTTGAAACATAATATTTTATTCAATTTTGGCCATGCCAAATCATCTGTGCTTCTCTTCCCTTTGTCAAACAGGCTGGATTTGCCGGTGATGATGCACCTAGAGCAGTGTTTCCCAGTATTGTTGGCAGACCTCGTCACACCGGTGTTATGGTTGGGATGGGCCAAAAAGATGCTTATGTTGGTGATGAAGCTCAGTCCAAGAGAGGTATCCTCACCCTGAAGTATCCAATCGAGCACGGAATTGTCAGCAATTGGGATGACATGGAAAAGATTTGGCATCACACCTTTTTCAACGAGCTCCGTGTAGCTCCCGAGGAGCACCCGATACTTTTGACTGAGGCTCCTCTTAACCCCAAGGCTAACAGAGAGAAGATGACTCAGATCATGTTTGAAAGTTTTAATGTGCCTGCAATGTATGTCGCAATTCAGGCAGTCCTTTCCCTCTATGCTAGTGGCCGAACAACTGGTGTGTATCAATCTGGCTACTCGAGTAGGGCGGTCTAAAATTTTTCATCTCTGATTGGGCTATTTTTTGACAGGTATTGTGCTGGACTCTGGTGACGGTGTCAGCCATACTGTTCCCATTTATGAAGGATATGCACTACCTCATGCCATTCTCCGTTTGGATCTTGCCGGCCGTGATCTCACGGATGCGCTCATGAAGATCCTTACAGAGAGAGGTTATTCATTCACTACAACTGCAGAACGGGAAATAGTAAGGGACATAAAAGAGAAGCTTGCGTATGTAGCCCTTGATTACGAACAGGAGCTGGAGGCTGCCAAGACTAGCTCAGCTGTGGAGAAGAGCTTTGAACTTCCAGATGGGCAGGTCATTACTATTGGTGCTGAGAGATTTAGGTGCCCGGAGGTACTCTTCCAGCCATCATTGATCGGCATGGAAGCTGCTGGAATCCATGAGACCACATATAATTCCATTATGAAGTGTGATGTTGATATCAGGAAAGATTTGTATGGGAACATCGTGCTCAGCGGTGGATCAACCATGTTCCCTGGTATCGCCGATCGAATGAGCAAGGAGATCACTGCTCTTGCCCCAAGCAGCATGAAGATTAAGGTGGTTGCCCCACCTGAACGTAAGTACAGTGTCTGGATTGGAGGGTCCATCCTTGCTTCTCTTAGCACTTTCCAACAGGTATATCCTACTTCTGTTCTTATATGATTATTTTTCACTAGATATACGTGTTGCGTGATCATGTCGCACTTTGCATCCGCAGATGTGGATTTCAAAGGGCGAGTACGAGGAGTCTGGCCCAGCAATTGTCCATCGGAAATGCTTCTGAGCATCCACATGTCCTACTATCGTGTGTTTTGCAAGCAGATTTTTTAGGTCGTAGTTATGGCTTGGCTGAATTGGTAGGTTTGCTGAAGATTGTAAGATCTGCTTTGTGTTTGGGCTACTAAGAGCCCTCTTGTTGCATGTCGTTTTGAGCCGAAGGCACCATCAGTATTTGTTGTTGGTTCTTTAGACTCCCATCTTCTTCGATTCTTTGCTTTTTTTGTTTTGGCTATGACTTGTAACACGGTTGGCGCGTCCATGGCTTGGCTTTTGGTGTCTTATGTGTAGAATTATTGTATGATGATTTTGTAGGTCTGAGATTGTTGAAATGGTTGGTTTCTTTGTGACATTAGTTTTTGTTGTCATTGGTCTTATGACTCTCTGGTGTTTGCACCAACTGTGTTATCGAAAGTATCGAACCAGTGAACAAAATTTCGGTCACTTAGGGTTTCACACATTCTGAGCTTGACTTATGCTAATAGAAAGAATAAAATCTAGGCCAATACCAGTGGTTTTCACAGTGATGAAGCTAATTATTTCATTTTGATGTCACATTTTATTGAGGTGCTCAGTATAAACTAGATGCAGCCAGGATTGTGTAAATAGAACCTTTTTTTCCCCTCTATCAGGCTCATACTCATCATTGTTTTGCCTACTCAAGTCATCCTGTCATTTGTTCATACAAACTGTGAAAACAGGTTGTTTTACCTCTCTCTGCTCTCTCTCTCTCTCTCTCTCTCTCTCTCTCATGACTTATCTTCCACTTGTCAGGATGGTTGTTTTGCTTGTAAAGTGTCTCTTCTCAATTCTATTGATGGATTTTTTATTACTTCAGAAATAAAAAAAATGACATCTCTAGATCAAAGCGTGTCATTAAGTTTCAGGAATAACGAGAGAGAGAGAGAGAGAGAGAGAGAGAGAGAGAGAGAGTGTGTGTGTGTGTCTATGGCACATGAATTGTTGCGACGTTCATAGAGACTTACGTGCTCCGTTGCCCGGCTTGAACATGCATTTGATGTTGCAAAATGGCCTCCAGTTGCACTGTTCGCGGCACGTCTCAGAGGAGGCTTTTTCCGTCGGGGAGGTGCCAGCGGATGTGACCGCCGGTGAGTTGGTATCGGTTGTTGCCGGTACCGTAAGGAGAAGCAAGCACCAAGCAGCTCATCTTCGCGCCGGCCATCGGGATCGTCTCGGTCGATTCTGGGTGAGCACTGGGTATGATTTGGAGGTGCGATGGGGTTGCGTGGCTGTCGGAACGAGGAGGAAGATGGAGAAGGAGGTATTCATGCACTTGCAGTGGCTATTTTTGGACAGTCTTGGATGTTCATTGGGAGGTGGAACTCTTCTTCTTCCACCATTTCTTTTCTCCGAGATACATGCGCTTAGAATATTGACCAGCCACGTACCCAAAGCAAAACCTCATGCAATAGTCTTATAAGGTTTATTATATTTTCATAAGTATTTTGAAATTTCATACAAGAAGTTTTAGTACTCTATAAATATCAATTAGAATTTGATTTCTAATATATATCCCATAAATCAAATTAAAATTCAAAATTTTTAAAATAAATATCTATGTATTTTTGGATTTTGAGGAATATTTTGGATGCTAGATTTCTTTTAGGGTGTGTAGAGAGAATATTTTTTAAAGATTTCTTAAGAGAATAAAAGAAACATGTAATTTTTTTTGAGATGTATGTGAAAAAATGTGTAAGATTTATTAATCTTTTAGATTAATTGACGGAGAAACCAATGGAGTTTATTGCAATCAAATCGTGTATCCGTGTGTGGAATTCCTAAAGATGTAATCACATCGGGTTGCTAAACGAACAACTGGAGCAGCTGAGAGTGGGAGCTGCTCCTCCCGGCCACATCAAACAGGTTGAACTGTAGAGGAGCCATGGCCGCCAAGTCCAGCCTCTCCCCGTCACTCCGCATCGGTTCCCCATCCACGGCCTTGTGCCGCCGCATGTGGCCGCCCAACGCCTGCCCCAGCGGGAACCCGGCGCCGCAGACGGAGCACCGGTGCATGCTGGGCTTCGACGTCGAACGGTCGACTATCGGGCGCTTGTGGCTGGTCCGGTGCCCGCCGAGCGCCTGGAACGTCGGGAACCGGCGGCTGCAGGTCTTGCACTCGAACTCGCCGTCCGCCGTCTTCGTCCTCCTGTGGATCCTCTTAGGCTTGACGCCGAGGGAGAGTGACAGCCGCAAGAGCTCAGCGTCTTGTGCGTCCCTGGAGCGTTTCATCGCGATGTCTGATACCTCGAAGCCTCTGTCGGCGGGTGAGAGTTGATGCCTTTGAACGGATTCCGGTCATGTAGATTTGGTCGAGTGGGCTCTGCTATTTATACGTGCACCGGAGTCGAGCGTTCGTGGAATACGAGAAGCCCCGTTTCAATGAGGACGACGATTGCGCGTTGCTTGTTGGGTTGATAGGAAGTTTGGGTTCAGAATGGCGGTACGTGGAAGGTTCTCATGACTTGCGCTCGACGATTCTGCCTGGGCTAAGCGATTCCAGGCGATAGCTTCGTGGTGAAGGGAGAAAAGTAGTGGCAGCGCGCGCGTCCAAAACACTCTTGCCTTCATCAATGCATCACGCGGCGCCGGTTTGACTCGGAGCTCCGTCGGGACGAAGGTCATCGAGGCAGATGGATGAGCAGCGGCATGTGAGTACGGGCAGATACCGGTCGAGATCAGAAAACAATTTTTTGCGGACTCACGCAGAAGCTGCGCTGATAACTGGTCAAACGCCCGAGTGACTGTTCACACGTAAAGTGTTGGTGCGACGGGACATCAAGGAAATCACCGCGGACCACACCATCTTGCATCATCATCACCATCACATCACCCTTTGATCGGACACATGAAGTCAATAGTCGGAGCCACAAGGACGGCGTGGTTGACGCAGGCGTGTCAGCCGGTTGGGGTCCACTGTAACAGGGAATCGAACGTGTCCATTTTGGGCTGTGGGTGAGACACTTCGCTATTAGATTCGAAATCAACGGGAGGGTCCCATCCACATACTCTGTGAATCTGATTTCATTGTCATCCAAGATGCCACGTAATTTCCCATCAAAGTCTTGGGAGTCTGATTTCTACTCCCTGTTCCTCATTTCACGTTGCACGTATGCAGCAGAAACAATTTGAGATTCTATACACACGGATGACACCGTGCTTCTGGCATAGCCTACGCAGGGATAAATCAAGTCTTCAAGATGCTGCTGCCGAGCGAGCATAAACCTGGTCGCGTACAGGCGACGACAGATTAAAATTTAAAAAAAAAAAGCTTGCAAAGGAAGACAATAGAACAGGAAATGCAGGTTCAGTTCACCGGTCTCAAACCCAATGTGGCTAATAAGAATAGATGGATTAAAGTCGCAAGCACCAACCACATCTCCATTATACTACGCCGGCTGCCTACAAGCAAAAGCTTTTTCGCAGCTTAATCCAAGTCCACCCCCAAATCAATTCTCTCAAGACCCGCAGCATGCCGACCTTGGTGCTGCGGTACCCTCGGCGGTTGCCTGGTCTGGTTTGTTAATCTTGAGTGTCTTATCCTGCATGCAAACAACCGATTAAGATCCATTTGATTTGTGCTTTCTGCTTCCGCACGCACAAGTAGTAGTCTACCTCAGATTTCGAATCAGTCTCCGCGAGCCTTTGCTTGATATCTCTTGCTATTGAAAAGAAGACCTGTTCCACATTCAAATTTGTCTTCGCACTCTGCGACACGCACACAAGATGATGCCAGTTACAAACTTACCATAACCTGCCATAAAACCATGAAAGCAAAAGGGTGCGTGTGAAATTATCACGGCTTACTGTTTCAAAAAACTTGATTCCATATTCATCAGCAAGTGCTTGTCCCTTTGCAGTAGGCACAGCCTGTGAATCACAAGTTTAGATATCCTCATTGGCAGGGGGGGCCTGAGTGACCATCACAAATGGGGAAAATAAATATAATCCGACCAGCTAATATGAACAACGGCAACATACCCGCTTGCTCTCATCCATGTCGGCCTTGTTACCCACGAGAATCTTGTTGACATTATCAGAAGCATGCTGTTCAATGTTGCGGATCCAATTCCTTATGTCTGCAAGTAACAGAAACCATGCGCTCAGGGAATCAAAAAAGAAAATTGTTTGAGCACTAAAATGTCGAACTAAAAAGTGCAAAGGTGATTACTGTTGAAAGATGACTCATCGGTGACATCGTAAACAAGCAAAATACCCATGGCACCTCGATAGTAAGCTGTGTGGTAGAAGAAAATACAAGTCAATGCAGCAAAGCCTTTGGATACCATGTAAAAGACCAACTTCAGAAAAACAATAAGCCTACCAGTTGTTATAGTTCGAAAGCGCTCTTGACCGGCAGTATCCCAGATTTGCAGTTTAATACGCTTACCATCTAGCTCGATGGTTCTTATCTTAAAATCAATACTGTGTAAAGACCAATCAAACTAGAAAATTAGCGGTATTTGGCAACATCAAATCAATCAAAAGTCAAGGACAGGGGAAAAGAGAATTTATCAGTGATAGAAACACAGCCCCCACCCTATGGTAGTAATGAAACTCGTTGTGAAGGAGCCATCAGAGAAACGCAAAAGGAGGCAACTCTTCCCAACTCCTGCAGAAGAAGGCTTGATTATAGTAATGAAAACCTCATAATGAAGTTTGGGTACTTAACAGCATCACTCGGAAAAGAAGTTCCAGGCACTGAAACAACAGAACTTTATTCCAGAAATTACTTCACAAGTGAAGTTTGGGAAGTGCACACAAGTCGGTGCTCAACTCAATACAAAGGGTATCCAGGATCTTGCATCCTAAACAAGCAATTTTAAATCAAGCAGCTTCTTAAAAACCAAGGAAAAGGAAATAACACCGAATCGCCGCAGAATGGCAGAAATTTTAATGGAATTTTACTTGAGTGATGTTGGCCTACAATATAAAACATTGTACCTTGCCTACACGGATCATTTCTTACCAAACTAAACGAGTTGCATTCGAACAGGTTTTTTTCTTAGGAATCAGGATAACAGACGGACCACCCTTGAGATGAACACGAGGTAAATGTAAATAGTCCAAGCATAACCCAAACAAAAAATGTAGAATTCTAAATTATGGCTAAAATTATGAAAAAGAAAAGTGGAATACGAGAAATAAAGGGCCTGGTGGTAACAGGTTTCTTAAAACTAATCAAACATGTCCTACAGGTTACTAGGGCTTTAGAATATCACTTAGGAACCACCTAACCAGGGCCTAACTCATGCAGCCATCTTTTGTTATCTTCCGATACAGAACAAAGTTTACTAAAATTGTATGGAGAGACTTTAAAATAATATTGTGTATGACAAATCCATGGACCACCCGGAGTGATTCATATAAATACAATAATATCAATCTCAATCTTTTTCACTAAAGCATGTTTCTCCAATCTTGATATGAGTATAAATACCCAGCATTTGATGTTATTTGATGTTAAAAAAAAAAACTTACAAACATCTTAACACACAGCAAGAGAAAAATAATGTAATGGTTACATATAAAAATTCCATTGCCAAGTTGACTTCCTTGACATCACCATATCTGGTCATATGTAATGCGCCAACCCAAAGGAAGACAAATTTAAATAGGAATATGAAATCCAAACAAATGACAAGAAGCATTGGACAAGTGTATTGGTCTTTTGGAATTAAATGGACTAGGCTTTAATTAATCTCCAACCTAAAGCAAAACATAGGTTAGTCAGACAACAAATTCATCTCGACTAATATTTATTCGTCCAAAATTGAAATAAATATCAAGGTGAAAACTAATACTCTGGAGGTCAGCTATATGGGAACCTTTCACACCATAAAGCATTACCGAGAACAGTGTAACTTGCTAAATCTAGAATCATCGAATTCTTTACCTCTCTTGACGCCGCTAATGTGTTAATTACACTTACAAGTCTCCTTTGGTCATATCCAAACCAGCTCAAATGGTTTCCCTCGTTTCACCTTTGATCAATTTCACACCTAATTGTTAACTCGAACACACAATTCTTATTCCCTCTTTTTTTCTCGCAACTTCAAGCAAAGCGTACTTTGCTCCACATGTCAATTGAACTTTACATGCTCCTCCTAATTCCATCTCTCTGATACAAGCATATAAGATGTTGCATGACAAAAGACATCCTTGATCTTCCAGCAAAAAGATCATAACAGCACATTCACCAAGGATGAAAGAGACCTAAACAACTTTAACATGGCTTTACTAAATTCATCATTTTGGATACAATCTCTTGCCATCTTCAAGAAATAAATAGAAAGAAAAAGCAACAGCAAGAAGACATAGAACCATCAAGCATCATCAATCGCATAAGAATTTTCATGGTATAATCGCACCCCTAAAGCATCTCCCCTGGGAATCCAAATTCCCAACTTTCATATGGTAAAAATCCTGACCATCCGAGACATGGAAAGATTACGGCCCCACGAAATGTTGACCAAAAGATATCTAGTCGAGAGGGTATGAGATTTGCTGAATACCGAAGCAAGAAGCAGAAATAGAAAACAATATCCGCAGCTAGAAAATACCAGAGAAAGGACAAAAATGTTGCATGCGTTGACTCGGCCAAACTATGCAAGCGCAAGAGCATGTTCCCGACATGAAATTATGAACAGATCAACTTATCAGCCTTTCCTATCTAATTAACCTCATATACTGGGGAATCGACGAAAAGAATGCACCGGATAGACAACATTTTTCTTAGGAAAAGTTAGCGAAAACCTTGAAAGCAGGATAGACCATCAAAAGGTTGACGCTGGATGCCATGCCACAAGAAACCCAGAGCCGTAATCCAAAATATGAGATCCAACAAGATCTAGCTCCCAGATTGTGGTTGACACCGAGCCACATGAAGTCGCTAACGAGAGCATGTTGCCCTCAAACAACTATCAGACTATTGAGTTTCCCGCAGATAGATCCCCACGATTGATAGCATTTATGCCGATCCCTCCCAACCATACCGAAACATCAAATAGACAAACCTCGACAACAGATTGACAGCAACATCGCATGAGCAGGAAAAGGGAAAGAAAGATCCGACCCTACAGACAAGCAAACGAAAAACACAGCGAAATGGTCACGAAATCCATGGGAACGAGAGGGAGACGGAAACCCTTACCGCTGTCGCCTATCAGGAGAAGCTTGATGAGGTAATCGTAGTCGGCCCGAGCCCTAGCAGGTGGAGCAGCCATTCAAACCCCAAGAAAAAAAAAGAAAATAGGATCAAGAATCCCCCTCAAGTCAAGAATCCCAATCCTACGCCACAGCCAGAGATCCCCCTCCCCACCTCCCGCCCTTCCTGAGGAAACAGATCTAGCAACCAACCGATCAAGACGATCGCTCGCGGAGACGAAATGGGGAAGAAAGAGAAGAAAACAAAAAAGAGGAGAAGCGAAAGGAGAGCAAAACTCACGGGATTCCTCGATTTGAAGCGTAGGAGGAAGAAGACGGCTTTGAGATATCTAGCCGAAGAGGGGTCTCTCCCTGAGGCCGTGGCGATCGGCCGTCGACCGGAGCTTTGCAGAGGAGGAAAAAGAGAAAACCATCTCACCGGCTGTTTACTTATATGTTGATATATATACTTATTCTTACCCTTCTTTAAATTACACCGTTCCTTACCTGGATCGTGGTTCGATGTGTTGCAGGGCCCGCAAAACCCGAATGAGAAGGCAGAGGGACATAGCAACTGGTAAGAAAGTTTGGTATCTACTTGTGTGCCCAAATAAAATTGTTTATCAGAATTTTCTATTTAATCTGGCTCCGGCCACCCGTTTCGATTACCAGTCTTATGATTGGAGATGTCAACGGAATCAACTCTGGGTCCCGCAAGACAACACGATGGAATGTTTGTTTATTGGATACTGCAGGTAAAACTACACGTCTTTTAATATTTATTTGCGAAATTTAATATTTTTTTAAAAAAGGTAAATGATAAAAAAAGGATTTATGATAAATTACTAATATATTTTCTAGTTAAGTAAGCTGATACAGAGATAGTAACAGTAACAGCACTGCTGCAGCAGTTAAAGGCAATAAATGATGATGGTTGATGGTGGATGAGTTGTATGTTGGATCAAGCAATTCCCAACCAGTTTGCTTCTCCCAGAAGATGAGCTTATTGGGAGGAACGGCTCAGCTACTCAAGAACGAATGAATACTGGAAGATCAAGGAGGGGGAGAAGGATGCATGCGTTGATGTCGGAGAAGAAGACTCGGTTGCAGTGAAATAATTCACCATTCAATACTTATTGCATAAAGCATCCATTTATCCTAATACAGCATGAAGATTTTACTTGTTCCTGGGCGCGGCGGCCACGACGGCCGGCGCGGCAGTGGTACTGGAGTTGCCGGCTACGATGACGTGACGGGAACCGATGTTGGTGCCGGTGGCCCAGAGCGCGCCGCCGTAGACGACGACGTTGCGGTCTTTCTGAAGGATGCAGACGTAGTTCCCCCGCCCCCTGTTGGTGTTGCTCGCCCACACGGCGGTGCCGCCGGTGTACACTACCAGGTTGCCGTCGGTCTGCATCCTGCAGACGCAGTTCGAGCCGCGGCCGTTGGTGCCGGACGCCCATACGGCGCGGCCGTTGTCGTACAGCACCAGGTTGCAGTCGTTCTGCATGATGAATTTGTAGGCGCCGAACTGCAGCGACTGGCCGGTGTTGAGGCTCTCGCCCGAGTAGAGAATGAAGTCGGCGGCGCATGGCGGTGGCAAGAGGAGGAGGCCGAGGAGGACGAGGGAGGCGGCGGGGACGCTGGCCGGTGTGCTCGCCATCGCTGACTTGCCGCTGGGTTCACGTCGTTGCATTCACCGTCTCAACCCTCCCTGTAAATATAGCTGGGAGAGGAAAACATGGCGTGGATTGCGGGCGTTTGCATCGACAACTGTATCTATGTGGGGTTAAACAGACAGCCCGAACACCATTAATATCGGGCCGGTGGAAGATGGCTGGTAGACGATGGTAAACGCCATAACCTTATCCCCAGCGAGCACCATGGGCTGCTGCTCATGTCGGAGATCTGAAGCACACAGAATTCTGGCCAGGGATTCAGCCGATGTGTGTCTCCATTCTCCATCTGTTCAAGTTGATTCCATCTCAATCTTGCGCATAATTTTCACTGCCACTGACCATTGCCGCTTGGAAAAGAAAAGAATCCGTGGTGATCAAATCTTGTGTGATCCGCAGGGTTTCGTGCAAGGAATGCAATGCTAGGTTGACAGCTTGTTCGAAGAGGACACGCAAAAGGATGATATTTAGGTGACCCGATCGAAAGGGAGAGTTGACCTAATCGCGCACCGAGGAAGGACCACATAATCCCACGAAACTGATGTGAAATGGGGGGCTATTCCGACTTGGTGGCACTGAATTTTGATATTTTATAAATAAAAATAATCTCTCCTTCTTTTTTTTTAATGTTTAAAATCATTCTTTCAGATGAACTAATGGTCGTATCTCTTGGGAAGTCTTCCGAGGCAAAAATAAAGCTGCATGGAATCCGGTGGGATATCTTTACTAGATTTTTCTGACAACGCGGAGTTGAAAGCATTAATTTAATCAACATCATCCATTTCGCCTTGTCAACCTGGCAACATGAGTCATCCATCCAGCTGCAACGGTACCTCCTCGCATGCTAACTCCCATCTGCATTAACTCGAAGACGTAAGATAAATCCTACAGCAGGTGTCAGCTCATGGGGCCTTGAAGACTTCACCTACTAGATAATTGAATGGGTGTGCTGCGATCCTACTTCCGGCGGGATCAAAAACATTTTGTCTAAATTGTGCTTAGAGAAAGCGGTCAAACCTCCAAAATCATGAAAACTCGACAGACAAGAACGAGAGAACCATGGCAATGACATTATTGGATCCTTTTTGCGACCAATTTGGATTAATTGACACCATCTGTCAAGGTCTAGCATCAAATATGCCAAACAGTTGGTTGCCTCCCACATCATAAATAGTTCAACCGAAGAAGAACAAGCACGGCCCCGACCGTGCTCCTTTCTCACAACATCTCCTGAGATCGTCTGACGACTCGGCGGACCTTCTTCTTGAACGCCTCTCTCTCGTCTCTCCATTCCTTCTGCAGGAAATAGGAACCATTTTGCATCAGATCAATGGCTACAGCATGCACAATCCTGGAACCCAGGTACTGGCATGCCACAAAAGACTAATCAAACAAATCCAGATGGCAATCCCCCCCTCTCACATCCTTTCTTCATCTGGATGAAGCACCACGTCAGCACGGTAGCTGAAGGGCATAGATGGAGCAGGGGACAGCAGCATGAGGAGCACATTGGTCAACACTGGCACTCTGTAAAGGTGAAAGATTTCATGTTTTAACTTACAGCAGCTTCGACGTTTGCTGGGGATTCATCGTTGGGGCTTGAAAGCATGGAAATAATACTCAAAACAATGCTCTCCACCTGCACATAGAAAGACAACACTTTTAGCTTGTCCTAGTAGCAGTCCTAATCGATGGTTCTCTTGGGAGGCTTCTAACCCTCCTTGAATTATTCTACAAGTACTTTGTAGAATAATTGTAATGTCTTAATAGCTACATTAGATTCATTCTCTATGTCTGAATAATGTCCTTCTATGAACCCAAATTTAGCAAATTTGAAACACAAGAAATTTGTAAAACTAAGTCTTTGAACATCTAATTTGTAATTAAACAGACTGATTGGGGATTCGAAGGCATCCTATTAAGATGGGAAAAATACACAGTAGATAATTTATTTATTGAACAAAAACAATGAATGGCCTATAACAATAACAAAACCCACTATTGTATTATAAAAAAACCCAAATTATTGATGTACTTGAAATGTCGATAGTTGTTGTTCTCGATAGATTTGCAAATTCCAGGGTTTGAATAAGGAGAACGTCAACAAAGAATGTTGCAATCTAAATTAACAGCCAGAATACAAAGATTGTGGTGATAGGGTTAAAAAGCCTATTTCCCCACCTTTTTATTTCTTTTTTAAGGTGCAAATATTAACGAATGGAAATAATGAAAAGCATGCACATATTCAATAAATTCAGAATTATCTAGCATTTTGTATGGCCATTTGTTAAGCACAATAATGTCAAGTGTAACAATACATAAAATACTACCTAGAAAACATTCAGAAAATGTTGGTCTACGATGTTTAAAAGGCCATAAGAAATATTTAGAGTGACTAGCACAAACATCAAAAGCAACCCTCGAGAAGTATCACATACTGTGTGTACGGGCATCCAGCGCTCGCTAGCAAGTTCATAGCCATTTGGGTCATCACCAGGTGGATGAAGAATTGATATGCAAACACGGCCATCAGGATAAACTGGGATTCACATAACGATCAGGACACATACAGCATGGAGACAATACCCAGCTTCAATAAACATGAATTAATTCCGAACCATTTGGATGCCACATTTCTGATGTAAAGCGAACGGATGGAGGACTGTTGGGATAGTTGGAAGGAAAGCTCATGAGTGCATTGAAATAACCACCATCGCTGCAATGGGATGACATTAGTGATAGTAAAACAAAGATGGATAAGTCTTATATTTACCCCCCAAAAGTATTGACCAATAACTCTAAAATGCATAAAATTTTAGAAGAAATAGGATTCCTGGCATGCCACCACCAGCAATACCATAAACAAAGACAAGTGGAATGTCTTGAGGACCGATTAATGAACTAGATAAGCTAGTAGGGAAGTCGCTTAAAGCTATCCAATAGGTTCAATCATGGTTCACAAAAACGAAAAAAAAGACGCACCAAAAAAAAAGAAGAAGTGCAGATTCGAACCGAATTAGTTTTCCTCACTAATTTTCTGGTTCTGAAACTTATATAACACATTATCAAATCAATCAAGAACAATCTCTGGTGTCAAAGAAAGCAGATGAGTTACTGGTGGCCACCATAGCATCAAATCAAGCAAACACTGTCTTTGTGGGTTTTCTAGATCACAACACCAAAACAACTTCATAGGATTCTTGCATGCTCACAAAGAAGTACATAATTTTGTGTAGCATCCTACAGATACCATTCAACAGAATATAGCAAGATAATCCTCATCCACCCTATTTGGGACCTTGGATTCGCTGTTTCATGGATTTTTCTCGCTATTCTTTGGTTGCAAAATTGATGAACAAGAATTAATTAAGCAGATTCCGAAAAGGTAATGCCCAATTCCGATCGACCGAATTAATCATCACCGAGTAAACAATTTTCTCCTATAAAAACTACTTAAGTTCTTGCTTATGAACATATACCAATTTCTTCTGAGAACACCGAAATTTGAGGATATGTTCATCGCTGTCATTTATTGGTTCATCAAAGATGCTCCTTCCCTGTTAGGTTTTCTGAAGAAATTTATGAATTGTTTTGGCATTGATATCTAAAGAAATTCCACGGAGATTAGGAACCTCTTGAATTCAGCGTCTAATCGAACAAGAGATTCTAAAGGAGTCGGCCTCGGATGATGTAGTTACTAGTTAGTTGAGATGAAGAAAACCCATAAAGACAGTATTTGCTTGATTTGATGCCATGGTGGCTACCCCAATCCTTAGCTCGACGGATTCGAGCCAACCCATGGACCAAAATTACGGGCAATCGGAACCTGCAACTTGGCCACAATGACAGCAAACTCAACCGGTCATCGACAGAGTCTCCAAAACAATCACAACGAGAACAAGAAAAGGAAGAGCACCAAAAAATCTTCGACTCCGGCGGGCATACTCACTAGAGCGTATCGGGCGGCCCCATGATGGTAACGCTCCACTCGAAGACACTCTTATCGTCCACCAAACCAGCAGAGAAGCCGTCCACCGGATTCTTCGTGAGATCTGATCCAAGAACCACCAGAACGAACCACAAATCACGACAAATCCCTCGATCGAAACCCTAGGCAAGACAAATCTATACAAGAATCGACCGGCCCGTACCTTTGAGCTGCTTTTGGAGCAGAAGGCTCGCTTGGCTTGACGCCGCCATCGATCGTTCGGTCGGTGCGCGAGAGAAGCGAGGGAAGGAGAGAAGAGGAGACGGGAGAGGTTGTATTTATATTGGATGGGGATGGAGGCGAGGTGAGAAGCGCTGCGAAGCCAAAGGAGGAAAGGAGGAAGAAGGGGGGAATTGGAGAAGTGGAATTTGGAAAGGTCATTAAAACAAGCACAAAATTGTAAATATAAGATTAAAAAAAAGGGATAATTGCCATTTTACCTTAAAAAGCCTCCGACTTTTATCAAACGATACTTCCTTAAATAGTTTATTAAATGAGGTTATTAATTTAATAAAAATATGCTTATCCTTCTCCTTGATGGATGAAATTTGAAGATTATTGATGGAGGTAAGAAGTATTTTTTTATCAAATGCAGGTAAAAATTATTTAGGAGAGTGTCATTTGGTAAAAGTCTAGTATATTTTTTTTTAGATAACATGCTTAAGGATAATTTTTCTAAAACATATTTACATTTTGGGTATTTATCAATTGATACTTTTTTATTTTGAAGATTACTTTTTATAACTCCTTCTTTGGTGTTCACAATTTAATTTTTTTTAAAAATTAATATTTCTTTCAAAACTATCCTTTTGTAAGTGGATATAAATTCACTCATTTTATTCTTTTTTCTCTTTCTCGTTATACGCGATGAACATGATTAGAAGACATCAAGCAACATTGGAGTATGAGTTAGATGGTAGCATAGAGCATACGCTAAGGAAGCATCGGAGGTAGGAAACATACATTGGGAGAGGTAGCTATCAGTGGTAGAGAATGCAAAGGTGAGAGACGATGATTAGCAAACAAGGAGCACGGGTTGAGAGACAACGTTCCACAATAGGGAGCGTGAAATAGAGGATGGTGATCGATGAAAGGGAGCGTAAGCTTGGGGGGGCATCGACAACGATAAGATGTGCAACAATAATCATGAAGGTTGTGAGGAAGGAAAAAAAAAGGATAAAATCAAAATTAGTGAGATAGTATAGAGGAAAAATATTATTTGATTAATTTAAGAGATTATGAATAATAAAATGATTATCGATAGTAACAATGACTCTAAATAATAAGCTCTTTTGTTTTTTTTATTTTGGCCACCACCATTCCGATCAACATCCTCTCATTCCTGAACCCATAGAATGTTAAAATTATCGAGTATTCAAATTAGTTCGAGAACAAAATTACTTAAAAGAATTAGAGATTCAAGTAGACTAATCCTTCCTAAATTAGGATTTAACTATTGTATAAATGCCCTATATATATTTCTATCTCTCGATAAGGAGAGAAATGAAATATAAAAAAGAAAAGCCTTGAGTACTCGTCAAGTTTTTTAAACAAATTTAGAAAAGATAAGACGACGCGAAGAAAAAAGTCCTCAAGATTTATTTAAAAGGGTGCATGGGAAATTTCAAGATTTGATTTTGAGTTATTCTTATGGTAAAGAATTTGGCACTAATAAATTGAATTTTTTTTTCCTTTTCGTCTAAAGATTCCACCCCCAATAAATTCATTTTCCTTCAACAATGAGATAATGATAGGCTTCAGAGTCCTTGTGAAATAATAGTATGCATTTATTTGGAAGGCCTTTCCACTTGTGAATTGATGCTTTTCAAAGCATACCTCATCCATCCTCATGCCAACCCTACAAAGAGTCAACAGCTGACCTTCTAAGATGAGGAAACCTCTCTTACACTACCAGTTTCAAAGCCATAGTTTCCCATCTAGTTTTCTTGATGGTGGAATCTCCTGCAAACAAGTGATCTTTCAAGATGAGAAAACCATTTTTGCACTACCAATTCAAAGCTCTAGTTTCTGATTATTATTATTATTATTGAATCTCCTGCAAACCCATTGTGCGTAAGATTGTGAGTGACTCAATTTTCTATTATTGATCATCCTTTTTGTTGTGCCCAATGAGAGAGTGAGAAGATTGGTACTATTGTTAGATGAGAAAAACTTGATCTTTTAGGCTTTAATTGTAATGATTCCTAAGAATTTAGATTAGTCGAGAGGTTTAGGTTGTCTATTTGTTTCTTAGATATAGAGTTTTTTTTTGTTTTAGGTCCAGATGTCATATGCTGTAAAGCTGTTGTTATAACAAAGAAAATAAGTACAATTTATTTTTAATAATGTAATCGTTCAATAGAATTTTTTAAATATGATTTGGAACATAGTGTACATTTTTAATATAGTTTGAAATATAATCTATTAAAATATTTATAAGAATTTTCTAATAAAAAATATTATTTTGGAATAGAGGTCGGTCGTTCGACCTCTATTCCAAAATAATATAATCGAAAAAATAATTTTAACATATAATTATAATTTTTTTTTTAAAAAAAATTACTTCATATAGGAGCATGAATTTGCGACTCGACGATATATACTTGGAAATGCTATAGAAATAATGACTGTGAATCATATTTTAGATTTGACAATAATTTAACAAAAATTATTAAAAAATTTAAATTATGAATGAAACTTAATATATGTAACCCGATTATTTTTTTAACCCTTAACAACATAAAACCATTCATTTAGTTCGTCTCCTTCTCTAATCCCTTATTCTTAAGGTTTTTAACCTGACTCTAACGTTAAAAATAATTATCTTATCCACATTTATTAGTCATGGCATATTTTTTTAAAATTTAATTTTGACTCATTGAGAGTAAACTTTATCTATCTAGCTTAAATAATGACGAGTTTAAATCAAACTTATATTAATATATTTTAAATTTAATATTAATTTAATTCAGAAATTTTATACTTCTAAATTATAAGTTGACTCAACTCTTTGAATTCCCCCTTTTTTATTTAATGAATATTTTCAACAAAACCTATCTGATCCATCTAAATTGCATTCTGAGATGATCTTAAATAGAAAAATAAACATTGAAATGGACTCTAATCAGGTTCAAATTTGATAAGAGTAAAATTTTGCCATAATTCTACATGCCGCGACTGGTCAATGGTCAACTTCAAATTTGAAGTGGCCGAGATCAACCGTTCACGCGTCTTACGATTCGTGCAAATTCCCGACTCGATAAGTCGTGCAGCATCCGACGAGAGGGAGGCGCTCCACGTGTTCCTTTGATGGGCAGAAAGACGTGTGCTTGCCGCTGACATGGAACTCGCGTCAACAGATGATTTGAACACTAACATTCAAGCATTTCGATTGATTGAAATGGGCGAAGAAGGTGTAATGGGTGAATAGAGTACAGCTGGAGTGGCACCCCCTCCGACTTGGAGAGTGGCTGGGAATGGAAATCTGCAGAAAAATCCAATTTTGATGGTAAAGTTGCAATCTTTTTGTGGCTTCGGTGGCCCTCGATTCGGGTTTATAAGGAACCTGCAATGAATTTGATCCGAGCAGATGATGAGTTCCTTCTTCTTTTTCACTGTAATTTTCCTTTTTTGTTGTTTTTGCCACCCATGATTAGCTGTCCCTCTGCGGATGTTTCTTGGCTTCCTTCTTTAACCTCTGAATCGTGCTTCCTCCTCTTGGATTCTTAGATTCTTCTCGAGGGAGATGTTGACCGTCAGCAAGCTCATGTTATCTTGAGGAGAAAGATGAGATCTTTGAGCGGTTTGGGGATGGGCTTCAGCGTCGTCTCAGGTTGCCTGTTCTTGGCTCTTGTTGCAGAGCTGTGCTACTTGTTCTGGTGGAGGAAGATGAGCGATGGAGACGTGGAGGACCGCCGCAGGGCTCGTTGCCCTGCCGAAGAACTTCTTCACCTCTTCTGCTGGAAGAAGCCACATTCCTCGAGCTTCGCAGCACCCAACCGGGTGGATGTCACTTCTTGTTCCGGTGAGGGACAGCCGGAAGGCAAAGACCTCCTTCTGAATCCGCTCCGCGGGGAGGAAACCGTGGAGGCGGAGCTGATGAGGTTTCATGGCCTCCCGGGGCCTCCCAGGCTTCTCTTCACCATTAAGGAGGAATCGAAGGAGGATTTGGAGTCGGAGGGTAGCAGGTCCAGAGGCGGGAGGAGCAGGAAAGGCTCCCGAGGGAAGAGCTTGAATGATCTGTTCCTGTCTTCCGACTCCCCGTTCATGACACCGCTCCCTTCTCCCCCTCTCTTCTCTCCGGCGCCGACTCCCTTCGATCGCTACAAGCAAAGTGGGTTCAACCCCCTCTTCGAGTCCTCCAAGGAAGAAGAACTCATCAGGATGTGGTCGTCGCCACCTCCCAAGTTCAAGTTTCTGAAGGACGCCGAGGAGAAATTACACAGGAAGAAGCTGATGGAAGAAGAGACCGGTCATCCTTCTCATCCTCCTCCTCCTCCTCCTCCTGCTGTTTCACGTCCCACAGTCCCAGAAGAGGAAGATGGATCCTTCATCACTATAGCCATAGGAAAGAACAGAGTGACTCCATTGCCTTCCTCTCCTTCGACCATCAAACTGCTCCATGGGAATCACAGTCACTGATTCCTCATCAACAAAACTCGCATTATGGCAGCGAATTTAGTAGCCACATCAATTCTTTTGCGATGTACTGCTCTCTCTCCACTTCCACTCAAAAGCATTATCTTTTGCTCGACGAGTGGAAGTCATCAGACGCCACTTTTCCCGGCTTCCATGTGATGGTGATGTGCAGAGTTGGCGTGCAGGGAAGGCATCAAAATGCTGCATCATTCACGCCACCTTTTGCTTTTGGTGGGCGGAGCTTGCGATCATTCCTGTGGATGGTTCCGTAGCGCTTTGCCAATCCTATCCTTTCATCTGCTTCGAGGAAACAGAGTTGGATGGCTATTCACTGTGATGGATGATTTTGGCGTGTTCTTCCTTGTTTTGCTTGTCATCTCCGCGTCCGAATGATTTGACGACTCCTTGGCGTTTGGCACCACCACCACATCCGTGGTGGGAGACGGCAAGGCCACACGAGCCGGAACATGTTCATCTACTTGTCATCGCAGTAGTTCTACTGTTGCTGTTAGATACTTCTTCTTCGTCCTAAGTCTCTGAAGCATTGAACGGCGTGGAAATATATACATCTTCTTCTTGCTAAGTTGTCTTGCATAGATTGAGGACAAAATGAGCAGCGTCAGCAAAAGCATATAAGATTATTTACTATTCTCGATGCTAATTAAACATCATAGAATGATAAAGATTTTATCAAGTATGTCCTTGTAATTTTATAGGATATCTTATGATCTCTTGCTACCATACTTTCAATATGCTCTAAAAGGAATCAAAATCGGCCTCACATCAAATAATCAAAACCTACCATAATAGATTGGTGCTAGAAAAAGGATTAAAATATCATAAGCAAATCATATTAGGATTTTTGTAACATCTAAGCATCAAGAATGGGTAAGCATGTATGTAAAACTTCTACCCACACCACCAATAATGATTCCTGAAATAAGATAATTCATGATATAATTAATACTAAGTTATTTGGACGAAGATGGGGCTAATTATATTTTTTTTCATCTTTAATTATCTCTTTACCGTCTCATTGGTTATCTGGGGATCCTATTATCAAGACGTATATCCATGATGACCTGTTGTATCAATTTTTCTTGATACATTACTTTTTTTTTTTTACTAATAGGTCGATAAGAGTATTATCTGGATAGATAACTCGTCTATACAGTCTACTAATATTCGAACTCATTAGTTTATCCTTATCTATATTTACAATGATGGGATAAAAGGCAACAAACAAGGAAGAACTTTTGTATATAAATAAATACTAGCAGGTCGTAACACACAACGGAATTAAACGGAAATCACAATCAAATAGAATATCAAGATTTATATGGAAAATCACTTCAACGTGAAGGGTAAAAACTACAGGGCTAATCAAAGAAAATCTACTATAGAAATAATGAATGTATAATTCTCAGAGTTTCTTGCCCAAAACCCAAGCAATAATCACAAGAGAATAACTGGGATACAAGGATCACATCACTGTGCACAATATCCAAAACCTCCCTAAGCAATCATAGTAAAAAATCACTGTAGATCTGATCTAATCTAAGATGAGAAAACTGTTTGGATGAATGAGAACAGTCTCTGTGTGTTCCTTATCTTATTCATTTTCTTTTTCTCTTGTTTTTCTGCTCTTTTCTCATCTCTTTGAATCCCCTTTGTTGCTGCAAAATTTTTATCCTTTTGTTGTGATTTTTTCTCTAATTTTCGTAGCCACCATTAGCCCCCTAATCTAATTAGGGTTTAGGTTAAAAAAAGAAAATGAGCTATGGGCTGATAAAGCCCATATGGGCTGAATTGGGCTGCCTGCCCAATAACCTCCCCCTTCAGCCCATAAGGGAGGCTGTCCTATGACTCATCAGTGTAAATTTATACTAATCAATTGTTAGCACATCTCCTGCCTCTCTTTCGGTAAGGTCTTTATTAACATGTCTGCTCCATTATTATCTGTATGAATTTTCTGAAATTGCAACAGCTTCTCTTCAAGTACATTTCGATTCTAGTGATATCTGACATCTATATGCTTTAACTTGGAATGAAAAGTTGAGTTTTTACATAAATGGATGACACTCTGGCTGTCACAATGCACCACATAGTTTTTCTGTTTCAGCCCCAATTCTTGTAAGAATTCTTTCATCCATAATATTTCTTTACAAACCTCTATAGTAACAATATATTCTACTTCTGTAGTGGAGAGAGCAATACACATTTGTAATCTTGATTATCATGACACAACTCTCCCTGTAAAAGTAAGTACAAAACCTGATGTGGATTTTCTTGTATCAATATCTCTAGCCATATCTGCATCTGTGTAACCTATTAGCATAGGTGATCCACCTTCAAAGCTTAAATAAACCTTAGAGCTTCATCTGAGATATCTCAAGATCCACTTCATTACTGCCCAGTGTTCTTTGCTTGGATTTGCAAAAAATCTACTAGTAACACCCACTGTATATGCGATGTTCGGCCTCATAAATACTATTGCATACATTAAACTTCCAACTGCTGAAGCATAATGAACCTTTTGCATTTTCTCCTTCTCCTCATCACTTGATGAGCTCTATTCTGAGCACAACTTGAAGTGACCTAAAAGAGGAGAACCAATTGGCTTTGCATTGCTCATACTGAACCTTTCTAATACCTTCTCGATATATTTCTCCTGTGACAACCAAATCTTTCTATTTTTCTTATCACGAGAAATCTGTATGTCCAGTATTTGCTTTGCTGGCCCCATGTCCTTCATTGCAAAGGACTCACTCAGTTCCTTCTTCAACCTATCAATTGTATACATATCTTTCCCAATGTTAAGCATATCATCAACATAAAGTAAGAGAATAATAAAATCATCACTAAACCATTTGATGTACACATAATGATCTGAAGTCGTTCTTTTGTATCCATTTTTAGTTATAAATGAATCAAACTCTTTGTATTACTATCTTGGAGCTTGCTTCAACCCATACAAACTCTTTCTTAACTTGTAGATAAAATTTTCTTTACCTTTGACTTTGAAACCTTCTGATTGCTCCATATAAATTTTCTCCTCTAAATCACCATAAAGGAAAGCTATCTTCACATCTAACTGCTCAACCTCTAAGTCCTGGCTAACAGCAATACCAAGAGCAACATGAATAGAAGACATTTTAACAACAAGAGAAAAAATCTCATCAAAGTCAATACCTTTCTTTTGACCAAAGCCTTTCATAACCAATCTAACTTTGTACTTTAGTTGAGAATAATATTCTTGAGTCTTCAATCTGAAAACTCACTTATTCTTCAAGGCTTTCATTCCCTCAGGTAGTTGCACTAAATCATATGTGTGATTCTTCTGCAGAGCATCCATCTCTTCCTGCAAAACAACTAACTATTTTTTTTCTCACTTTCAACTGCTTCCTGGTAACTCTGTGGTTCACCTGTATTAGTAAGCATTACATATTCATTTGTAGAGTATCTTCTAGAAGGCTAACATTATCTAGAAGATCTTCTCAATTGAGGTTTTGTAAGAGGTTGCTCCTCAACTTCTTCTTGCTCAACATATCCTGCAAGTAGATTAACATCTGACTCTACACCATCTTCCTACACATCTCCCCCATTACCTTGATATACTGGAGGAGTAATTGGATTATAATCTGCTAATCCTTCTACAGAAGTCTTGGCTGGTGCCTCATTCTTCAAATCCTCAAGGGTTTGATCCTCAAAGAAGACCACATCTCTGCTTCTAAACACCTTCTGTTTTTCTGGATCCCAAAGCCAATAACCAAATTGATTATGTGAGTAGCCAAGAAAAATACATTCTTTTGTCTTACCATCTAGCTTAGACCTCTTATTGTCTAGAATATGTACAAATGCATGACAACCAAATACTCTTAAATGTCTATAGGAAACATCTTTCCTTGACCATACATGCTCTGCAACATCAGCATCTAAGGCTGTACAGGGAGATAAGTTGATCACATCAACTGTAGTCCTCAAAGCCTCATCCCAAAATCTTTTTGGTAGCTTTGCCTGTGAAAGCATATATCTGATCTTTTCTATGATGGTACGGTTCATCCTCTCTGCAATTGCATTATGCTGAGATGTACCAGGAACTGTTATCTTATGTTGAATGTCATGTGGCCTACAATAATCATTAAACAATCCTGTATACTCACCACCATTATCTGATTTTATGTATTTCAATTGTCTTTCTATCTCCTTTTTAACTCTAGTATGAAATTTTTTGAAGACATCAATAACCTGATCCTTGGTCTTCAAAGCATAAGCTCAAACTTTTCTGAAAAAGTCATCTATAAAAGTGACAAAATAAAGTGCACCACTAATGCCAAGAACATTAATGGAACCACTGGAAGTTTTTATCCTTAAAGGACCACATACATCTATATAAACACGGTCCAAGACATGCATTTTTTTAGATAAAGTAGGACTAGAAAATGAAACTCTATGTTATTTACCAGCCAAACAATCAATACAGGGGTTCAAACGTGTACCTCTGAGGTCTGGTAATACCTCTCTTTTGGAAAGAGCTTGCAGTCCCTTCTCATTCATGTGTCTCAGTCGCCTATGCCATAACTCAATACTGAAGTCTTTCTCTATAGCATTTAACTACTCACCATAAGCTTTGGCCTGCAACCATATACAAAATATGACATTTCTTTCCACTAGCTATAACAAGAGAATATTTACTGAGCTTTCATTGCCCTATGTGAAACCTGCTATCATAATCTTCATCATCTAGTCTTCCAACTGAAATTAGATTCAGCCTCAAGTCAATCACTTGACTCGCATCCTTAAGTACCAACTTATATCCAAGGTTAGTCTTTATATGGATGTCACCCATGCTAATGATGTCTGTCGTGCCATAGTTGCCCATTTTGACAATACCAAAATTTTTAGACCTGTAAGTAGCAAAGAACTCTCTCCATGGTGTAACATAATAAGAAGCTCCTGTATTAATTATCCACTCGAGATCCTGACACACAAGAAAAAATATCATTAGAAGGAGACAAAATCAAATAATCACCATCATGCACTATAGTTGTGGTATTCTCTTTTAACTCTGTAGACTCTACTTCTTTTTCCTTTTTCTTGCTCTTCTTAAGTTGCTTATATTGATTCTTATAATGCCCTTTCTCACCACACTCTGTAAACTCTACTTCTTTCCTTGATTTTGACTTGTTTCTACCCATACGTGAACTGCTTTTATCTTTAGATTTTGACCTTCATCTGTTCTCTGAGATAAATACTTGTGAATCAATCTGAGATGCTACTGAGTTTTTTCTTCTCAACTCCTCATTCAACAAACTGTTTATTACTTGACTCATGGTGACAATACCATCTGGCGCAGAATTACTGAGAGAAACCACTAGTGTCTCCCAACTTTCTAGCAATGAACTGAGAAATAACAATACCTGCAACTCATTATCAAGAGATATTTTCATAGAAGATAACTGGTTAGTAATACTCTGCATTTCATTCAAATGCTCAGCAATAGAAGCACCATCTTTATATTTTAGGTTCATAAGTTTTTTGATCAAAAAAACTTTATTACCGGTTTTTTTTTATAGAGACCTAACTTTTTCCAAAGAGAATATACAGAACTTTCAGTAGAAACATGGTGAAAGACACTATCATCAAGCCACTGTCGAATAAACCCGATCATTTTTCGGTCTAACCTCTTCCACTCATCATCTATCATAGTTGTGGGTTTTGCACTATCCTCTTGCAAAGGTCTATACAAATCTTTATAATACAAAAGATCTTCCATTCTTGGTTTCCATATCATCCAATTGTTTTTGTTCAAACTAATCATGTGAGAAACATTACTGGCCTCCATGTTCAAACACAAAAATTAAATCATCAAAACTTTGCTCTGATACTAATTGATGGGATAAAAGACAACAAACAAGGAAGAACTTTTGTATATAAACAAATACTAGTATGCCATAACACACAACGAAATTAAACGGAAATCACAATCAAATAGAACACTAAGATTTACGTGGAAAACCCCTTCAACGTAAAAGGTAAAAACCACGGGACAAACTAGAGAAAATCCACTATAGAAATAATGAATGTATAATTCATAGAGTCTCTTGCCCAAAACCTAAGCAACAATCACAAGAGAATAATTGGGATACAAGGATCACGTCACTGTACACAATATCCAAAACCTCCCCAAGCAATCACAATAAAAATTCACTAGTATGCCATAACATCATTCTCATCTAAAAACTGTTTGAATGAATGAGAATAGTCTCTGTGTGTTGTTTATCTTCTTCCTTTTCTTTTTCTCTTATTTT
This sequence comes from Musa beccarii, assembly GCA_024322285.1. Taxonomy (NCBI): domain Eukaryota; kingdom Viridiplantae; phylum Streptophyta; class Magnoliopsida; order Zingiberales; family Musaceae; genus Musa; species Musa beccarii. Next base: position 38,908,691 of record CM044398.1, on the reverse strand, counting down.
TCTACCCTTTTCTCCCCTCTTTGAATCCTCTTTATTGCTGCAAAATTTTTGCCCTTTTGCTACGATTTTTTCTCTAATTTTCACAGTCACCATTAATCCCCTAATCTAATTAGAGTTTAGATTAAAAAAAAGAAATGGGTTATGGGCTAATAAAGCCCATATGACGATGATGTTTACTTAGTATTAGAAGAAACAAAGATGAGACATTCGATCTATTTTATGGATTAAAAGATCGTATTCTTTGATTAAAGATTCGTTTTTTGCATTGATGAATGACAATCGTGATGAACACTGCAACTATGTCTCTGTTGCCTTTGCTTCATACATCTCCACTGTATCTGTTTTCCTTGGAGAACCGCATGCGCATAATGTATGGAAGACTTCCTTGCCAATACAATATCAATGCAAGCGTGTGTGTGTATATATATATATATATATATATATATATATATATATATATATATATATATATATATACGTACATAAAGGAGGAGAACATGCGCAGCTTAAACATGGTAGGTCTCAACAACAACGTCACCATTCTACAATATCAAAGTATAATAGCGATGTTGGCACAGTGGATGCAGGGTTTGGTGTTCGTGCAACGCCGTGAAACGAACCAGTTAGTTCAAACAACTTTTTACCGTGACACGGGGTCGTCTCGGTAAGGTTCGGGCTCGTCGAGGTCTCCTGCTCCGGCGGGGTCCCGATCCGTCATGCTCGCCGATGTCTCCGGGAACGATACCTGCACAAAGGCGGGTCGGAGGGTGCTCCGCCCGGCCCCTCCGACGCTCAAGTCAGCCTCTTTCTCAAAGGCTCCCGACCTCTATGGGTCCTCCCTCCTCACCGGCAAACCAGTTGAAGTGTGTAGAGAAGACAACCTGCCTATCACCTTACTCCTTGATAGCTTAAATACGTCGGAGGGATGGCGCGCTTCGGATAGCGTCTGGGGGTGGTATACGGACTTGATTTCGCAGGCCGGTGCCGTGGTCAACCCAACATGGACGTGCGGCGAGCAGAGGGGAAGTGACATTGGGCGGCCACATCCAGGAGTAATTGAGCGCAGGAGGGGAGATGACATCATCCGGACGTAACACACAAGATCCGGTGTCGCGTCACATTTAATACCCCTATCACTACCCCCCTCAAAAAGCCACTCCTGCGGGACTAACCTCGAGGGCAGGAGGTGGTGTTTTTGGGGGAACCCGATTGCACGTAAGCGGCCGGCTGAGACCTCGGTCGGAGGTACCGCTCGGGATAAGGGGTCGAGCCACCGCTCCAGACCCAGAAAACCAATGGTCGAGGCGCCGCTCGAGACCATGAAAACTGAACCGTCATTCGGGATGAGGGGTCGAGGCGCCGCTCAAGACCCAGAAAACCAATGGTCGAGGTGCCGCTCAAGACCATGAACACCGAACCGCCGTTCGGGATGAGGGGTCGAGGCGCCGCTCAAGACCCAGAAAACCAATGGTCGAGGTGCCACTCAAGACCATGAACACCGAACCGCCGTTCGGGATGAGGGGTCGAGGCGCCGCTCAAGACCATGAACACCGAACCGCCGTTCGGGATAAGGGGTCGAGGTGCCGCCAAGACCCGAAAACCAATGGTCGGGCGCGCCAAGACCATGAACACCGAACCGCTGCTTCGGGATAAGGGGTCGAGCCGCCGCTCAAAACCTAAAAACCGATGGTCGAGGCGCCGCTCAAGACCATGAACACCGAACCGCCGTTCGGGATAAGGGGCCGAGGCGCCGCCAAGACCCAGAAAACCAATGGTCGAGGCACCGCTCAAGACCATGAACACCGAACCGCCGTTCGGGATAAGGGGTCGAGGCGCCGCTCAAGACCAAGAAAACCGATGGTCGAGGCGCCGCTCAAGACCATGAACACCGAACCGCCGTTCGGGATAAGGGGTCGAGGCGCCGCTCAAGACCCAGAAAACCAATGGTCGAGGCGCCGCTCAAGACCATGAACACCGAACCGCCGTTCGGGATAAGGGGTCGAGGCGCCGCTCAAGACCCAGAAAACCGATGGTCGAGGCGCCGCTCAAGACCATGAACATCGAACCGCCGACGGTCTTTGGGCCGTTTCGAAAATCGTTCGTGCAAGTGCGGTTGATGGAATCGAGGGGTCGCTGACGTGAAGGGCAAGTTATCCGCCTGGGTGATGGGCACGTCATGTCCTCATTAACACCGTATCGTCGCTTGGACTGCCCGATGTGATGCGGTTGGGTGGTACGCGCGGCGACATGCTGTCGCCCACTTCGGGAGGCAAAAGGGCGGCGCCTTTCTCCCTTTAAATAGCGCGCGACGCGAGACTCTACAACTTTTCATCAGCAAAGTTTTTCTGTCCTGAGTCTTGGTGTTTCCTGCCATCCTCCAGTCGACCCCATCCGCTGTAGGTCAGTGCAAAATGGCTCTTTCTTCCACCTCTTCCTCCTCTACTTCTTCCTCTTCCTCCCCTTCCGTCACCACTCGTGTTATTGCCTCCCCACCATCTCCACCCTCCAACCGTTCCTCAGATGGGGAGGCGGCGCATGCGTTAGAGGTCATAATGTGGCCGCACGACCAGGATTCCACTTTAGATGAGTCTTCCGTAGGGATCCTCCGAAGGCGCTACAGCATCCCGGAGGAGTACATTCTTGTGGCCCCTGAAGTGAGGCAACGGGCCTTTGACCCGATTCCCAAGGGCTTCGCCCTGACTCTCGACGCTCTGGAGGCCGGTCAGCGTCTCCCCCTACATCCTATCATTGTGTCCTGCATATCTCTGTGGCGGATTTCGCCGTCGCAGGTTACCCCCAACTCTTGGCGGTATTTGGTGGCCTTCCTGGGGGAATGTCATTACGCCAATATCACCTCGACCCGCAACCTCTTCCTCTCATGTTTTCGCCTCTCCAAGGGGTCGGGGGGATATTTCCTCGCTGCTCGGGCAGGGTTCCGCGTTAGCGGTGCCCCTACGAATAACAAGGGGTAGAAGAGGCGCTTCTTCTTCGTCCGGTGCGAAAAAGACTGGGGCTTCGGGGTTCGATGGTCCGCAAGGACTATTGATATCACAGCCCCGAAACTTAACGCCGAGGAGTGTACGCACCTGGAGAGGTTGAGGGCAATCCTTCCCTCCTCCCAAGCCATCCGCAATATGTCGGAGCGGTGGCTCGCGGAAGCGGGGCTTAGCCCGTGCTCTCGGGGTAGGTCATCGTCGTTTAACGCTTTTGGGGTCATGGCCATTTTTCTTATTCTGATCGGTTTTTTATTTCTTACAGAAATGGTGAACTTGCGATCCTTCCACGGCGCAAGCACCCCCACAGGCTCGTCTTCACGTGCTCCTGTGGTCCCCAAGCGAGCGGGGGGAGATTTCCCACGGGCAACTGAAGGAGGACGACCCCCGAAGAAGTCAAAGGCGAAGGACGTAGTGGATCTCGAGCCGCCGGTGACTCTTCCCGAGGGGGCGACCGAACAGCGCCCTGATCGAGCGGGTGCGCCCGCCCCGTCTGAGGGGGCTGGGCCCAGCCAAGGGGTGGCCGAGAAGACCCCTCGTCCTCCGGCCCTGAAGGACCTGTGCCGGGTTCCGGCGGGCGGGGACGAGCCCTTTTTCTCTCGAGTAATTGGCGAGATCCCTCTCGGGGGGGCGAGCGACCCTCTAGTCGCCCGATGGGGAGGATTGTCCCGAGGGGACAAGGTGTGGACTGGGGGGAACCCCTCGGCCACTTACCTCCGGGGGGCGCTTCATCCCGATATAGCTCGGGATTTGTATACGCTCCCCTCGGAGGTCCTGATCGCTAAATCAGCGAAGTCGGTGCTGTGGGTAAGCTCCGTCCCCGATGCTCCCTTTTACATTTTTCCTTCTGTTGTTGTTGTTCACCATTTTTCTCTCCTGTGCAGAATCTTCACTACACCATGGCCTTGATCGACCGTGCCCACGACGCCGGTCGAATCATAGGTGGCCTCGGCGACCGCAATCTCGCCCTACGCCGTAAGCTAGATGAGGCTCGTACCGGTGCGGGGCCTGAGGCGGTTGCCGCGGCCGAGAAGCGGGCGGCCGAACTAGACACCGAGGTGGCCCGCCTGACCGCTGAGCTCGAGGCCTCGTCCGCAGCGCAGGCTAACCTGCAAAAACTGCTGCGGACTGAGAAGTTAGAGAACCGTCTCCGCACGAAGGAGGCCTCCGAGTTGGCGGCAAAACTGGCTTCACAAGAGGCCGAAACGAAGGCCGCCCAGGAAGCTCTCGCGGCGGAAGAAGGCCGCCGACCGGAGAGGGACCGGGAGGCGATCGAGCGGTACAAGAAGTCGGAGGGCTTCCTTCTCGGCTTGGACCGGACGGGCAGGGTATCCTATGAGTATGGGTACAAAGTCGCCTTGGCGCGATTTCGGGCGTGCCCTCCGGGTTCCATGGTCGAGGAGGATCCCTTCACCTCCCATCCCGAAGATCAAGGGGCGAGTATGCCCGACGAAGTCCCCTTTGATGACAGCCTTCCGGGGGCCGACCCTTGAGGGACTCCCTTTTTTTTTCTTTCTTCTTTTTTTTTGAGGGTCTTTCCTTACCCTTTTTGGTGTTATGTATCACCAAGTTTCCCCTCTCTAGGGACTCGTCTTATATTTCAAAATTTTGTTAATGCAATTCCGACTTTCATAAATCAGCTTCAATAATTCGAATCTCTTGCTAACCTCTCTGCTCGACTCTTGCATTCGCCCTAAAGATTCTAAACAAAATATTTTTTGAGGTTCCGGATGTTCCATGTCCTCGGTACTTGCTGTCCCGACATTGTCGCGAGCCGGAACGTGCCCGGTCGGACAACCTTAGTGACGCGGTAGGGTCCTTCCCACTTAGGTGCAAGTTTGCCCCTCAAGTGGGCGGGGTCACTTACCTCCGCCTTGCGTAGTATCAGGTCTCCCATCCCGAGAGGTCGAGGGCGTACCCTTCTGTTGTAGTTTCTGGTGACACTTTGGTTGTAAGCCAACATTTTTAAGTGCGCGTCGGCCCTGCGCTCTTCGAGCAGGTCCAGACCGGCCCGAACTCCCTGGGTTGACGATGACTCCTCATAGCTTTCTACCCGGGGGGTTGGTATGACCAATTCGGCCGGCAGAACCGCTTCCACACCGAACGCCAAACTGTATGGTGACTCGCCCAAGGCCGTTTTCGGGGTTGTCCATAAAGACCATAGGATATTCGACAACTCGTCGACCCAGCTTGATCGGGCTCTCAGAGTTCTTTTCTTAAGCCCATCAAGGATAGATCGGTTGGTTACTTCGGCGAGCCCGTTGGTCTGAGGGTGGGCCACAGAACTAAACCTCAGCTAAATCTGATATTTCACGCAAAATTCCCTAAACCGAGCGCTGGAAAACTGGGTGCCGTTGTCGGTGATGATAACGTTGGGAAGGCCGAATCGAGTCACAATATTTTTCCATACGAACTGCTCGACCTGCCCGGCCGTGATGGTCGCCAGCGGCTCGGCTTCCACCCATTTGGTAAAATAATCAATTCCCACGATGATGTATCTTCGCTGGCCGGACGCCGGGGGGAATGGTCCCAAGAGGTCCATCCCCCATTGTGCGAAAGGCTAGGCGCAATCCATGGAAGTGAGCGGGACCGCGGGATGCTGCGGGGCTCGGGCATGGCGCTGGCACGCATCGCACCGCCGCACAAAGGCCCTGGCGTCTCAGTGAAGCGTGGGCCAGTAATAGCCTTGACGTAATATCTTGAAGGCCAAAGTCCGGCCACCCATATGCTCCCCGCAGGTCCCGCCGTGGACCTTGGCGAGGATTATTTCCGCCTCGCCGGGATCCAAGCATCGTAACAGGGGACGAGAGAACGACCTTCTGTAGAGCCGATCGCCAATTTCGCAGTACCACGCCTGGGTTCGGCAGAGCCGTCGCGCCTTGATGTCATCCTCAGGCAGGATGCCCTCGCGCTTGTATCTCCGCATCTCCTGTATCCATGTGAGCGGGGGTACTGATACTCCGAGGTCCCCTACCCCTGTGGTAGCGACCGACCGGTGTGTGAGCTCCTCGACCTCGGGATGTTCCTTGAGTTTGGCTCCCGAGGCTAACTTTGCGAGCTAGTCTGCCCGCTCGTTTTGGGACCTGAGTACTCTAGATAAGGTGAAACGAGAAAAGTTAGGGGTCTGGGTTTTTACCTCTGTTAGGTACTTCGACATGGTTGGGTCCCACGCCCGATATTCTCCGTCGACTTGTTCGGCAACCAATTGGGAGTCCGTGAGGACATGGACTGCTCTCAACTGCATCTCCGCTGCCAAGCGAAGGCCCGCCAAGAGGGCTTCGTACTCTGCCTCGTTGTTTGTGGCCTCGAAGCCGAAGCGGAGAGAGCGCTCGAAAGAGCGTCCCTCGGGGTCCTCCAGGATAAGTCATGCTCCGGCACCCCTCGAGCCAGATGACTTGTCTACGTGCAGGACCCAGTCTTGGTAAACTTGTTCTACGCCTTCCGATTCCGGCTGGGTTAGCTCCGAAATGAAATCGGCCAGGGCCTGTGCTTTGATGGCCATTCTCGGTTTATAGTGAAGATCAAACTCGGATAGCTCCACCGACCATTTTAGGAGGCGCCTTGCCACATCAAACTTAGAAAGAACTTGACGGAGTGGCTGGTCAGTCATTACCTCAATGGTATGGGCCTGGAAATAGGGGCGTAGCTTCCGAGCCGCTAGGATGAGCGCTAATGCCAACCTTTCAATGGGGGGGGGGGTAGCGTTGTTCCGGCCCACGCAGGACATGGCTGATGTAATAAACCGGGTGCAGTTTTTCGGTGGCCTCTTTTACCAGCACAGAGCTCACTACGTGTTGAGACGCCGCCAAGTAGAGGCAAAGCTTTTCCGGGGTAGACACCGAGATAAGGCGTGGGAGTGCGGATAGGTGCTGCTTCAAGCGTGTGAAGGCTTCCTCGTATTCCGCCGTCCATCGGAAGTTCTTCGGATCTTTTAGGACCCAGAAGAAGGGAAGACACTTATCTCCCAACCGGGACAGAAATCGAGACAAAGCTGCTATCCTCCCATTAAGGCATTGAAGCTCCTTCATCGTTCTGGGCGATCTCATGTTGATGAGTGCTTGGATCTTTTCCGGGTTAGCATCGATTCCCCTCTGGTGTATGATGAATCCTAGGAACTTTCCTGATGCTACGCCAAAAGCGCACTTAGCTGGGTTAAGGCGCATTCCATATCCCCTTAGCGTGGCGAAGGTTTCCCTCAGGTCGTCAAGGTGGGTGGCTCCCGTTTGACTTTTTACAATCATATCGTCGACGTAGACTTCCATGTTTCGCCCTATCTGGTGGGCGAATATCTTATTCACCGTCCTTTGGTATGTGGCCCCCGCATTCTTTAATCCGAACGGCATGACCTTGTAAAAATAAGCTCCTTGGGGCGTGTGGAAGGCTGTGTGTTGCTGATCCTCGGGTGCCATCCGAATCTGGTTGTAGCCAGAGAAGGCGTCCATGAAGGAGAAGCGGGCGTGCCCCGCGGTTGAGTCGACCAGCTGGTCGATCCTAGGCAAGGGAAAGCAGTCCTTCGGGCAAGCACGATTCAGATCGGTGTAGTCGACACACATCCTCCAGGTTCCATTAGGCTTCTTTACGAGAACTACATTGGACAGCCATTGGGGGTACCTGACCTCCTCAATGAAGCCGGACGCCAGGAGTTTATCCACCTCAATTTGCACAGCTTGTTGGCGCTCTGGAGCCTGAGCCCGGGGTCTTTGTCTCACCGGGCGAGCGATCGGGGAAATACTCAGGTGGTGTTGAGAAACTTTCGGGTCGATCCCCGGGAGGTCGGCCGCGGTCCAAGCGAAGACGTCAGTATTCTCCTGGAGGAGGCTAATGAGTTGAGCCTGCTCCTGTTCGTCTAGATCCGAACCGATCCCGACCGTCTGGTCGGGGCGGTCATCCCGCAGCGGAACATCGATTGCTGGCTTCGTAGGCTCAGGACGCCGAGTCGGGCTTTGCGACCCGCGTGGGTCTTCGAGGGGCTGCTCTGCCCTCTTTCTCTTGCCCAGGGAGATCGCCGTCAAGTAACACCGTCGGGATTCCTGGGGATCTCCCCGGACTTCCCCGACTCCGGCGCTGGTCGGGAACTTCAAGGTCCGGTGATATGTAGAGATAACCGCCCTTAACCTGTTGAGGGTGGGCCGGCCCAGGATAGCGTTGTACGCGGTGGGAAGATCGACCACCAAAAAGGTCACCAACACCGTTTTCGTCTTCGGAGAGTCACCAAGAGTTAGCGGTAGGGTGACTGCACCTCACGGCGAGATCGAGTCGCCGGTGAACCCGGTGAGAGCAGAATGTAGAGGCTTCAGGGCCTCCTTTGGTAATCCCAACTTTAAGAATGCGTCGAAGTAAAGGATGTCGGCTGAGCTGCCAGTGTCGATCATGATTCTTCTAACTTGCGCATTGGCAATTCGGGTCGATATCACCAGCGCGTCGTCGTGCTCCGGACGCCCTGAGTCCTCCGAGGGGAAGGTGATTTCTGGCTCGGAGGGAGGGTGGGGTTCCCCAGTTGTGACAGCACGGGTCTAAGCTTTTCGCCCCGAGGCACTATTCCCTCCTGAGGCTGGTCCCCCGATGATTACATCAATGTGTTGCTCAACCGGGCCTTCGGGACGCAAGGAGGGTTCCCGTGGACGTTGGAGGTATTGGTCTAAGTGTCCCCTCCGGATCAGCTCCTCAATTTGCCGCTTCAGCTCGTGACATTGCTCCGTGTCGTGCCCATTCTGCCAATGAAAGCGACAGTATTGGGTACGATCGGTCAGCTCTCGTCGGTTCCTCATCGGGCGGGGAGGTTTAAGCATCCCCCTTTCCTTTATCTGAAGAAATATTTGTGTCCGTGACGTGTTCAAAGGGGGAGGTGGGAGCTCGGATGCGTATCGATCGGGATGCCCCGCCTGGCGTCGCCGCTGCGGAGACTGCCGCCTGGTTGTCGCTCCCGCTCGGGCGGGCATTGAACGCCCCCTTGATCGTTCTTCCTTTCTTCCCGACATCCAAGTCTCTGCCGCCACATACTGGTTTGCCCGCCGAAACATTTCCGCGATGGACACGGGGGGTCGCTCCACCAAGGACCAGCAAAACCTTGAGGGTCGCAGCCCTATCATAAATGCCTGCATTAACAGCGAAGGGTGAGCGTCAGATAACCCTCGTACCTCCATGGTAAACCGCCGTACGAAGTGGGAGAGAGGTTCGTCCTCCTTTTGCTTCAAGCCCAGGAGGAGAGCGACCGAAGGCTTCGGACGTGCGAACGCGAGGAAATGTAGCTCGAAGTCCTTGGCGAGTTGTTCGAAAGACGTTATCGTCCCGCTTTTTAAAGTGCTGTACCAGGCCCGTGCGGGCCCTTTCAACGTGGTGGGGAACGCTCGGCACATCAAGGCGTCTGAGGTTCCATATAGGGCCATCTGAGCTCGAAAAGCGACGACATGGTCTGCGGGATCACTGGCTCCATCATAAAGGTCGATGGAGGGGAGGCAAAATTTCAAGGGCACCGGGTATTCCCGTATGTCGCTGGCAAATGGGGACTCCCAGTGAGGCTCCTCCCTCTGCTCCTCTTTTGACTTCCGGACGTCCCTTTGTACCTCATCCAGGCGCTGAGAAATAGAGCGGAGCTGGGCTCGGAATAAATCCGTCGAATCCGAGGATATCGCCTCAGGCTCGGGCGGGATGCCCAAGTTTTTGAGGACCCGGGTTCCGTCCAGGACCAGGTGGGACGCAGGGGAAGATGGTGCCGTGGGGGGCGCCTCATGAGCCCGTGGGGAGGGTCCGGGTCTCTGGTGGCTCGGCCCTCCCGTTCCCTGAGGCGGATGAGGGACAACGGCCTAGACGGCGCTTGCTAGTGCTCGGACCTGCTGGGATAGGTCTTGAAAAGCCTCCGCGGTGACTGGGGGAGGGAGCGGAGAAGCCCCGTCCGGTGGGTGGAGTCCAGGGTCGTTGAACAAACTCCAATATCGTTCTGAGGTCGCGGTGGGATCATCCCTCCAGGATCTGGAGGGAAAGGGGGCTTCCGTTGACATTCCTCCCGGATGTGGTCTCTCGTCCATGTGTCGTTCGGGGCTCAGTAGGTGATCCTTTGACGAGCCCTCCTTCTAGCGCCAATCTGTTAGTTCAAACAACTTTTTACCGTGACCCGGGGTCGTCTCGGTAAGGTTCGGGCTCATCGAGGTCTCCTGCTCCGGCAGGGTCCCGATCCGTCATGCTCGCCGATGTCTCCAAGAACGATACCTGCACAAAGGCGGGTCGGAGGGTGCTCCGCCCGGCCCCTCCGACGCTCAAGTCAACCTCTTTCTTGAAGGCTCCCGACCTCTATGGGTCCTCCCTCCTCACCGGTAAACCAGTTGAAGTGTGTAGAGAAAACAACCTGCCTATCACCTTACTCCTTGATAGCTTAAATACGTCAGAGGGATGGTGCGCTTCGGATAGCGTCTGGGGGTGGTATACGGACCTGATTTCGCAGGCCGGTGCCGTGGTCAACCCATCATGGACGTGCGGCGAGCAGAGGGGAAGTGACGTCGGGCGGCCACATCCGGGAGTAATTGAGCGCAGGAGGGGCGATGACATCATCCGGACATAACACACAGGATCCGGTATCGCGTCACATTTAATACTCCTATCATATGGACGATGATGCTTACTTAGTATTAGAAGAAACAAAGATGAGACATTCGATCCATTTTGTGGATTAAAAGATCGTATTCTTTGATTAAAGATTCGTTTTTTGCATTGATGAATCACAATCGTGATGAGCACAGCAACTATGTCTGTTGCCTTTGCTTCATACATCTCCTCTGTATCTGTTTTCCATGGAGAACCGCATGCACATAATGTATGGAAGACTTCCTTGCCAATACAATATCAATGCAAGCGTGTGTGTGTATATATATATATATATATATATATATATATATATATATATATATATATATATATATATATATATATATATATATATACATAAAGGAGGAGAACATGCGCAGCTTAAACATGGTAGGTCTCAACAACAACGTCACCATTCTACAATATCAAAGTATAATAGCGATGTTGGCACAGTGGATGCAGGTTTGGTGTTCGTGCAACGCCGTGAAACGAACCGAAGCATGGTCGGCTATTCGCGGTCCATTTGGGGGATCTCGGCGCAGCGTTTCCGGGTGAGCATCGACATGGTGGATGTCTGAGGCTATCAGCAGCACACGTACACCAGAAGATTCCGATCATTTGTTTAGATGGAGCGTTGAGGCAGAAGAGAGCGTGTGGCCACGACTCGAAGACGCAATGTTGCATTGCCTCGCTGCATTCTTATACTATTGCCCGCGGCATCGTGTGGAGAGAAAAAGGAGAGAGCAAAGGCACCGACAGCCGCTTCCATGAGGAAGCTGTGCCCGAACCTGGACCGAGAGGATGGCCTGGACACCGTCCTCGAAGTGCCCCTCCCGGAGGAGATGTTCCTCTCCGGCGACAGCTCCGAGAGCAGCAAGACGCTCTGCACCAACGTGAAGGCGTGGCTGCGGCCGCACGCCGACCCGTCCCCGCCGTGGCCCGTTGGCCGGGAGACCGAGCTCCAGCTGCTGCTTGGCATCCTCGGCGCCCCGCTCGTCCCGTTCCCCGTCCGGTCGCACAAGTCCACCCTCATCCGCGGCATGAGGGAGGACCCGATCGTGAGACTCCGATCTCGGTGCTTCTCGACATGGACAGATGCAGTGCTTGTCTTGATGTGGTGTCTCACGCCGTTCTCCTTTTGCGTGGATGGCAGGAATTCTCGATGGCTAAATATATCGTGCAGCAATACATCGCGGCGTCGGGAGGCGAGCGAGCGTTGAACGCGATAAACAGCATGTACGCCATGGGGAAGGTCCGGATGATGGCGTCGGAGTTCCCCAAGGGGAACGGGGGCGGAAAGAGGGTGAGGACGTGTGGCGGCGCAGTGGAGACGGGCGGGTTCGTGCTGTGGCAGATGAAACCAGACCTGTGGTGCCTGGAGTTGATGGTGTCCGGGTGCAAGATCAGCGCCGGGAGCGACGGCAAGGTGGCGTGGAGGCAAACCCCATGGCACCAGTCTCACGCCTCCCGTGGCCTACCTCGACCTCTTCGCCGATCTCTCCAGGTTCGCCACCGCACGCTCTCTCTTCCTTGCGTTCTTCTGTGCTGCGCTGCCGTGGCGCAGCTAAGATTCACACGTCTTATGGTCTTCATCGTCTGCCACAGGGTCTTGACCCGAGATGCGCGGCCAACTTGTTCGCCAACTCGGTGTGCCTCGGGGAGAAGACGATCGACGGGGAGGACTGCTTCGTGCTAAGGCTGGACGCGGAGGCGGCCACCTTGCGAGCCCGAAGCAGCGGCGGCGTGCAAATCATACGGCACAGCTTGTGGGGGTACTTCAGCCAGCGGACGGGCCTCCTCGTCCGGCTCGAGGACTCCCACCTCCTCCGGATCAAGTCCGCCCGGGAGAACGTGTACTGGGAGACCACCATGGAGTCGCTCATGGAGGACCACCGCCCCATCGACGGAGTCACCATCGCCCACGCCGGGCGCACCACCGTGTCCTCGTTCCAGTTCGGCGAGGCCAGGGAGGGGCGCACGCGGACGCGGATGGAGGAGACGTGGACCGTGGAGGAGGTGGACTTCAACATTCGGGGGCTCTCCAAGGAGTGCTTCTTGCCACCGGCGGACCTCAAGGAGGATGAAGGTGGTGACGCTGGCGGCGCGACGGCCCTGAAGTGCGCTCGCACACCCTTCAGGGGCCAACCCGCCGTTGCTAGGATCAGGCTGTCGTAGTTGACGTAGATGAACAATTCGATCACTGCAAGTAAATACCGCACCAACGTACGTAAAGATGCAAGTGAGTCATGATTTAGCCAATGTCAAAAAGGCCATACGCTAAGAACATACAAGCGACATTAATACTCTACATTCACGTATTAATGCAGCAAGAGTAGGGTCGATTAATCAACATAAGCTATTAAACCACGCTGCTTGCTGGGGGGGATCAGTGCCACGATAGATTACAACTTTGGAACATCTCTTCACAGTATGGAGCACCTATTAAGTCCAAGAGCCGCGAGGATTCTTCTACCAGAGGGCCATAAGCGACCAAGAAATCCTATCCGTTCAGGTTCAGGTTCATGTTCACCGTTGTCGTTGTCGGTAACACCCCCATCGAGATCGGTCTTACTGATCTCCTTTTCTGAGCCTGAATTCTCAATTTCATGCTCTGCTTTATGTGGACTCTTGTCGTCTCTCGCATCACCTCCAACTTCAGCGATTTCTCCAGGATTCCTGTCGAAGAGCCCTTTGAATTGCCTCTTCGCCTTCTTATCTGCCTCCTGATTCAACAAAATGCACTAATCAGCTATCAATGTTCATATAAATATGAACACATGTGCCACCAGTCAGAATACCTGTTCCTTTTGCTTCAGCTTTAGAAGGGCTGCAGCGGCATCAGGTTCTGAAGCTTTATCGATGCTGATCATCTGGAAGGTTCATTACATGCGCAGATATTGGTTTTTGTTCTTAAGATATCAAATGAAAGGAAGAGGCATGACTGCACCATTTCAAAATCTTTCTTCGCTTCGTCAAAATCTCCAACCAACATGTAAGCCATGCCACGCCGATACAACGCTTTGACATGTACGGGACTTGCATCTAATACCTGCAATTGGAATGGACAAACAGCATCTCAAATTCGTCATAAATTATGCCGAACCTCAATCAAAACACACAGGAGTTGCACAAGAAGCAATACACTGACAGATAGTTGATGCACAACCTGATATTAGTGCTCCAACTAGGACAGACAGCAAAACAATCTACTGACTCAAAGCAATACACTGACTGTCACAAGATCCAAGTGTGATTTAAAATAAGCCCAGTTAACTTCCCTAGTTTCTCAATTTAGTAGTGCCTAAGCTACCCTCTTAAGAATTTGCCGTATAAGGTTGAAATTCGTATAATCCAACTAAATATGTGACCAATCATACACCAGCGTAAATATTAGATTTCATTCAGAGGCTGCAACCAATACTCCAAATAGCTAGGCTCAAAATTAATATTCAGCATTTAGGTTAAATGGAAGTTATCAAGTAGATCAAACAGGCCCGTGCTTGGTTAGCATTGAAATTTAAATATTAAGTCAAGTTTCACTAACATTGATTTCTGGACTGGTTTCACCCGATTGTCACTCAAAAATTGAAACAACACATTACATGAGTCCTTGACTCTACCACTCGGCATGAGGCAGTCAGTGTCTCACCTCTTCTTTACACCAGTTAAAGACTAGTCAGATTGTTAAAAATGATAAACATTTCATTCTTTAATCATAGCAAGTCTAAGATGATCATGAATTTCTTGTAAATTCTTCAGCAAAGACTCTGAATATCAAACTCCATTACTCTGAAAAATCCTGTGGGTATTTGTATGCAAGAATTTTGTTGCCAGAACTTAAAAAATATAATATTTTACCTTATTGCATGTCTCGATTGATTTTCTAAATTCACCCATTTTCTGGTAACAGGCTGCAACATTCAAATGCAATGAATTCTGCAAGCATCATCAAAAGGAGAACTATAAAATTATATCACAGATTTCCAAGACAGTAACATTTGCCTGACTAAAGTACAGAATTGTCTCACTCTTGAATTCAAAAAGATTTTTCCTTCATCATCGTCTTGTGGATTTACATGATTATATTCCCGAAGCACCTGAAAATAATAAAAAGAAATAAGTTTTCCCATGACAAGATTAATAAAGACTAGGTCACTAGACCACATCTAAACTAGAATAGACATGTTTTTCTTTTACCAGGCATTTTGTAGCACTACCAATATTCTATCAAGTGAACTATGCACAAGTAAAACCCTCTTTTTATAAGATGATATCAATACCTCCTAGGATGAGATAGTTAGGAATCTTAGGTTGAGATAGTTGACATTGAGCATATTTTTCATGTTATCAGTACAAAACACATACCATTACCAAATTTTCTTGGTGGACAATAGGATCTCTAGAAGCAACATTTTGTACTTTTAACAAAATTAAAGAGAGAACAATAAACTGAAGGAAAAATATCCATCAAAGATCACGGTATCATGTAAAGTGAAAATAAACAATCTAGAAAAAAGAAAAGTACAACTTTTGTTTGTTAGCTTGAGAATGCACAGAACCAGAGTATGGATGATTTTCAGTAAACAAAACCAAAAACAGAGTAATACAAAAGCATGTAAATAGAGTAATCAAAAGAGAACATCCAGGAAAGAAGATACAGCATGACCTTTTGAGGATGACACTTTATATACAAATGAAGCAAGTCATTCAAAGTTCACCAATAACCAAGACATCATAGTTTATCAAAATATGCAGTATCACTATCAAATAAATTTCAATTGTAAGATGGATAACTTTGAAGCACATTAAATACAAAACAATACCAAGGGGATCATACCTTCTCATACTTCGCTTTAGCGAGTTCATACTTCCCTTCTTTAAATAACCTGTTTCCCTGAAAGCAAAAGAGAAAACAAGCACCGATCACCATTTTTTAGGCATAGTAGTAACCATCATTCTTGTGTAAAGATTGAGGAACTCTATGCAGTCAAAAGCTGGCCTATAATACTTCATTTGTAAATGGTAACAGAGCACCAATATAAAGACAACAAATGAAGAGCCTAAAAGTGGCATTTTTAGCCTATTATTACAAAAAGTAAAATGGGCCTGGCATCTATTTGGCTGCCAGAATAACATATTAATGAGATATAGAATACCAACTTAATTCAAGTGAAGCATGCATATAATATACTTCGAACATTTTAAAACCAATTAATGTTCTATAAGTTCTAGAATGGAATACTTCTATAGTTGCATGGATTTCAATAAAAGGATCCATAAAATACTTGACAAAAGCATGTAAACTTCAACTTCAAGGGAGGAAGATCAAATAGTCAAAATACATACTGTGTTTTTAATGTGCTCCGCATCATCCATAATCTCTTGAAAAGACAATCCAGTCCAATCCTGATGCCATATATGCATTAAAGGTCAGTGATGTGATTCAAAAAAAAAAAAAAAAAAAAAAGAATCCCAACAGACTGGATGAGAGCTATCAGCAAAATGAAAGAGTATCACTGAGCTTTGTTGAGACCAATATCACTGATGAAACTAAGAGCCATCAAAACCTTTATTATCATTACTAATAATATTCTGAGGTCTTCCTCCACCACCTTTTGCAGCACTAGTTCGAACCAACCTATAGTTGACTATTAATAATGAGGCTTAAGCATATATCCTAGTATGTTAAGACCTACTCCATATAATTGTGAATTTTAACAATAAATGAGATACATGCCAAGGCCTCCTCATACAGGTTTCCTGGAATTATTCTTCACATAAAAACCCAAAGATTTTCTGATGTCAGTGGCAGTATCTTCATGAAGAGTTCAAAATCTTGAGCGAGAGGCTGCAATACTCCAATAGTGTTGTATCAAAGACAAATGAGAAGAAAACCATACACAAATGGATCATGAACTGAAATGCAATATTATTGGCAACTTAAACTTGAGATGTCATTCGTGTCAACATTATTATAAAATATCATATATATTATATCCACCTTCACTGAAGGATAAAGCAGAGTGAGTTGCATGCTGAAGAAGAGATCTTTGTGAGTACTCTAGTGCATCTATAAAATCATAAAAAAGAATCAAGATTTTTGGAACTTTCAAGAGGTACCTTGGGCATTTCAAAGTCAAGTAACTCGATTTCCCACTGAACATGAGCTCCTTCAGGAACAATGGCAGGTCTGGTCATGAAATGATCATATAAATTTCAGAAACTAAGTTTCTAAAAACATACTGACTCAATTTAGAAAAGTTAACCTTGTAAATTTGTCATATGCATAATCTGGAGGGCAGGTAACAAGAGATATCTCTCCAGGAAGCATTAGTCGAACACACATTTCAAGTCCCTCGGGCACCTGAAGCATGTTGGAAAATTTTAGAAGCAATATTAAATCAACATAGCAGTTTAAAGTTTAAACATATAAAAGCAGCAAACATTAATATCCAAATAAGGAGTTGGGCACAGCGCCACTGTCGAAGCTTATCAAAAGCAAAGAGATGTCACATTGGCACTATAACGAATTTTTACTTGCATCATTACCAATGTATAAAGATTTAGCAAGTTATGATGGAATCTGAAGGACCCTATTTAGCTAAGAGTAATCCACAGGTCACCTTACTTATGGAATCTTGGGGGTGTGATTAAATAATGACCACATAGATACAAGCACATGAAGAAATATGCATGAAAGGCTTGAACTGAAGATCTTCCCTATGTACCTGCACTCACTAAGTAGGTGTTTGGTTTATCTGGACCTTTTCAAAAAAACTTAACCATTTCCGATTAAGATAAAACCAATTTCAGTGTTCTTTGCATGATCACAAATCTAAACTAGAGGAATTACCTACATTTAAGTGTGAGCATTTAATAGTTCAATAGTTTAACAGTTTATTCAGATAAAACACTTAAAGAGAAAAGGATACTACAATCTAGTTAATCTCCAATGTCCATGTCTTGAAGTGAAGCCTCAGCAATTCATGCCAGAGGTTAAAAGGTAAAGTGCTTACAAGCCCTTCTCCAGATCTGAACTCCAAAGGCTGGCCATAGTTATCAACTCTAGTATCATAAAACACAGTCTTTTCTTCATTAAGAAGCATTCCCTTGTAGTGCACCCTCAACAAGCTGTCATGAAGAGGACAGTCCATTGGAAATTCACCTATTCATTTCCAAAGATTCATAACAGTCATATATTACACAAAAATCTGAAACAAAGAGATCTGTCAGTAATGGCATCTGAAGTTAAGATTTATACATGAAGATTCTCAAATTAACCAAGGAATAAGAGTCGAAGCATAGTTTATGTCAAACGATAACTAATTCATATGTCATAACTCAGTAACTGATTACTTGTTCAAAAATGACTGATAACAGCAGAATGACATCAAAAAATAGTACATAAAGTAACATATAAGAATACCTTGCCACCTATATAACTGGCAGCATTCATATAAATTACACGTATATGATGCTACAGTTTAATTGCAGCACACCAAACTTGCCATAAACAGTATGTCTCACTGATAAAAACATTAAGCAGGCTGTTGGGAAAAACCTTTCAAAGGACAAATATCTGTAACCTGATTGGCTAGTCTAGTTCCATAAAGGACAATCAACCAACACACCCTGAGTAACAACATCATATCCCAGAGTTCTAGAACTAACAAGACTGGCAAAAATCTAAACCAATCAGGAGTAGTCGAATTGATGGGATATGATTCACGTAGCCACAACCAAGCCTGATAGGTCCACCGGTCCAATAACTTGAATTTAATAGGCGGGCCTTTAGCCATGTGCTCTCTAGTAGAAAACCAATCTGGTCTTATTATGATCAAACTAACACATATTTCTAACGCAGGGACTAACAAAGGCATCTGACAGTTATTCTTATGAACGAAGGAAACAAAACAATCAGTTTATCTAGATTTTTGCTCAACAACAAACAGTTGTCTACATCAAATTTGAGCCAAGAAGAGATGATGACATTAATTAAATTTTCTTTAATGCATATATATATATATAGTTTATGCAAAATATTTTTCAAGAAAGCCAACACTTTTTCCAGTAGAAGAGAAAAGATTATACAGCAAAGAAATCAAAATTAGTATAAGCAGGATTTTTGAAGCAATAACTTTTAGCTGAAATAGAAGACCAACAGGATAGATGTGATGTTTGGTTTAAGCGACAAGTGAGAAGTTAGTTCCTCTCAAGTGACCAAAGATTTAGGAAACTTTTAACTTATTATATCAGGCCTTCAACTCACTTCAGGATTCATTGCAACCATCCAAAACCTAAATGTGATTGAACTCAGATCTAGGAAGCCACACCAATAACTAAACATGGTTACATAGCGTATGAATATTAATTCAAGTGTTGTAGATCCAACTACATTTGCAGTTATGACAACCGAGTTATAAAAGAAGTGATATGTTGAATATTTATAATTAATCATGAAACAAAAGGTGAAACAAATTTCACCATAGCTTAGAAAATAAAAATTTCTCTTTTGATGGTTACACAACTAGCAGAGGCAAAGGAGAAGCAGCAGCGAACTCTTTGGAAAAGACTAAGGTTTTAAACTCTAAACGCCATATTATTATTTGATGAACAGCAATATAAGAATGAACTGAAAAAGTATATAACCATATTTACAAGGATTTAGGAAAATTATTTTCATAATTATGAAATATAGCAATGTACTTAAGTTACATTTACTTTAGTAAAATAATAATCAGCACTACATGTTAATGGAAGAGTCTAGGAATAAATTCACATCATCATCTATGAGAGGCTTATGATGTTAGCATGTCATCCAGAAGAAAATCTGACATTTCCAAACATGCCACCAGAGTTATTCCATTTTGACCATCAATTGTCCATGTTGTCCACCATTTGCAGAATCTATGCAAAAAAATCACCATGATTTTTGTTTGAGCTATAAGAGATTCAGTAACATACAAATACATCGATTAGAGTTGGTGCTGTATCCATTTAATATAATTTGTTGACATATACAGATTCCATCTAAAGGTCATGGTTTTGTAAAGTCACAATGTAATCAACAGACAAATTCAATGTTACCTGGTTTGATGTGTCTTGAGCAATGATGGGAAAGGGAAACAAAGTGATTCATAAAAACAAAACAAGCACTAATATTGACATGAACAAGTTTTCTCCATGCAACATATCATGGAACCAAGCATAATATCAATAAGATCACTAAAATGATGAACTTGAGAAATAAGATCTACAACATAAAGAAGAGACTCTAATTTCCTTACATGGTCAAGATTAGCATCATTAATGTCGCAACATAAAACATCTCAAAGCTAGGTAAAACAAGTTTCCATGATTGTGATCTATTATATACCATCAATATGCACATGCTTCCATCAGGTCCACTGGGTGTCCCACTAATAACCAGTGTACTGTGGTTATGTGCATGCATATACTTCAATAGCCAGATCAATAGAAGAATGACTCACTAGGAATTTATAGAATCATATAATTTCTTACTGCCTGATATGTGAAAAGACAAAAATACAAAAAATATTATTTGAAAATCTGATATTTTGATAGAAATGTAATAATTATCTTGACAAGTTACAACCTCGTCCATCAACAATCCGGCGCTTTATAAGACGGCCATCACCAAGCATGTCCCTTACCTGTTAGCTGATGACCAAATATTAGACCCAAAAGAAAATTGGTAACAAGAAAACATAAAAGACCAGTCATCAGAGATATTGTCAAAGCTGTAAAGATTAGTAAAAGACATGTAGGCTTACAATTTCACATGCCTAGCAGTAAAAGAAATTGAAGGAATAAAAGAATCAGTCTGTATGAGAAGTTTGGTAGTCATATAATTGGTGTCTTGACTCTTGTTTTGTATAACATGCTGTATGTTATTTCAACAATCTAGCCTATCCAGGAAAATGAATTATTGTACAACCACTATAACATGACTGACCATAAAACTGATGCAACATTTTGGGGGAGAAAAAAGAGTGTTCTCAGTGTAAAAGGTACAAAATAAACCTGTATAAAATGGACTAGTTCAACTTCAAACTGGATCTCTTCATGATCCTCAATCATTGGCATGAGAGAAGATTTTGTCATGTAGGTTTTGCTCAAAAAAATTGCTGCCTTTTCTCCACGAGCCATTGTCCCAATACCCATCTCAAGCCCTTTTGGTAACTACAAGCAAAAAAGTTCAACATAATATCATCTAAATGAAAGACAAATCAAGATGTTACACAACAAAGCACAACCTGAGCATCAACTCATTAATCAGAAAATTTATTCGATTATTTAAATCTAAAAGTTGAGAAGTGTAAACCAGTTAAAAAGGCAAGTTACTAGCAAACTATGCAAATTAGCTTAAGAAAAATTCTCCAAAATTATAATAACTGCAAATTCCAGTGAGCATCACATTCAACATGGCCATGTCTAATATGATTCCAGCACCTGCCAATCAGCTACAAAAACGTTTCAAATCACAGGATCATAGTAACACTACACAAATGAAGGTAACAGATATTCCAAAAACTAGAAAGAGATTTCACCAACCTCAGATCTACCAAAGGTAAAGGAATATGGATCCTCTGAATGTGACAGAACCAATTTTCCATCGATTGTCTTAGCATTAATGCTGAAATTACCAGAGCAGGCATCAATTGATAATATGTGACAGGTGTGTGAAACTAGAGTATCTAGAGTCAGATAAGTCATAGCTGGAAAAAACAAACTAAACAAACAGAAAGCTATTATACAAAAACATTATACATGAAAATGAATCTGCAGCAATAAATATAGACATTCACTAAAAATTTACCATAAAGAAATGATAAGTTTTGTACTTGTACATGCAAGCATGTCATTCTACAGAACGAAGAGTATATGAAGATCATAAAATGATTTTTTTCTATATGACTTATCATAAATAATGAGCTACAATAATCAAAATATGCACAAAAAGTAGTTGCCGAGTTTGAGCAGCCTAACCATGACAAAAAATTAAAATCTGGTTTTAAAAGAACTCTATGATAACTCCTAACATTACTGAAACTACATTACCATGCATCACATGACAAATACCAGAAATACAGTTTCCAGCCTTACCTAAGATTGCTTCTTAAAGACGCCAATCCATTACAAAACTGACACTATCAATTAATGCAACAATCACGAACTTCTCAAAATGCTGAAGCCTCATTATGTGGTACAGCATGTAATACAATATTTACATAAATACAACAGTTAACCAATGTGGCATTACAACATTGGCCGATCTAACCCTGTGCTAAAAAATCCACTTCTTCCAAATGGCATCTCAGCTAAACCAAAATTTAGCATCTCATCAACAAAGAAGCTCCTCAACTTCCAGCTGAATGGCTCAGCTGTTTTCATGGCTCCTCAAATAAGTAATGCACTTCCCATCAATGACCTAAAGCAACCTTCATCAGTTCAAGCTTAGGACCAATTCTAGATGTCAAATTACATACATATAGGAGAAGATTTAGCTTCTTCAATTCAGTTGGATGTTCTATATCAAATCATTCAATTGCCTTGTGTTCTTGTGATTAGACTGGAAACATAACAAAAAAAGGACGGGATCAAAGTATGTTAAAAAAAATATCCAGCCTGTAAATGTAAACAAACACATTGTTGAATTAGTCATTGCGCCAAGAAGAGGATATATATATACCGAGCTTCCACTTCATAAGGTTCTCTTGGACATTCCCATCCTTGTCCTTCACTAATTATCTGAAAATATAAGGAGATGAGATGCGAAGTGATGCTAATACACAAACACATTGCTGTGATGATTATAGGGCTTCAGCTATAAGGATAATGATTATTAACCAAAATAACAAAAAACTAACTATTTTCCTTATATTTAGATTTGAAACATGATGAAAGAATTGACTTTATTTGCAAAAATTTTGTTAATCATCCAAAGGCAATCCATGATCGCAGAAAACAATTTAAATGTATATACATATGTGATGAAACAATAACATTACATATTAATGTTGTTAGCCTAAGATGCTAGAGATGGAATGATATGGATTTTGATACCCAAACCTCATGAAGCATAGATTATGTTCTCAGAAGCTAGACTCATTTTAAAAGTATTTTATCTGTAAGAAGAAAGACTTCCTCCGAGATAACTATGGACCAGGGAACATCAGAAATAAGCATTCCATGAATACATGTTCATCCTTTTTAATCATAAAACTTTATCTCACGTTTGTTTCTCTGCATGCACTAAAACAAATATGATTTACAAATTTACACTTGATTTCTTCACTACACTATCTGCAGTATCTTATAGGTTATTATCTGCAGCATGATCTTCAGATATATGACAAATTATTATAGAACTAATGCAATGTTGAGAAAATGGTAAAATCAATTCCTAAATTTAATGGGAAAGCAGCCCATGCAGATGGGCTACGCCCAATTATTTCATATGAAAGCACAACATTGTTTTACAAATGCTAAGAGTTAAACCCCTCTATCCCACTGTTCTTCTCTGCATATAGCTTTTAGTTATATCACATATTAATTTTAAAATAGCAAAGCTGCAAAAAAGCTTTTAGACTAACAAAACAGAACATGAATGGTTTGTATTAATGTCCCCGTGCAATGAAAGAAGAATTTATATTTAACTACATACATCTACTTAATAAGTGAAAGGTCCATGAGACTGCTAGGTCAAAGACATACCCATGACTGGAAGCGGATCTTCTCAGTAACATGGTTCAATGCTTGATACCCTGATTTCTTGTTATCTTACAATGAAAATTTCTTTCTAGTATCCTTGTATGAAGATTTTAAGACAGAAGACACTAATAGTCCTATTAAGTGCAAAATTTCACTCACAAGAATTTAAAAAAATCAAACAGAAGAAATGATGTCATTCACAAAAGAGTTGGTAACATTTCCAAACATGTCAGGTTTTCATGCCATTTCAAGAAAAAACAAGAGCAAAACAGCCACAAAAAGCACCCTAGTATCCGCTGTGAATCACAAAAAGCAAACACCTATTCTTGAGCATGCAGAACATATACTAATTTCTTCCAAGAATATATCCAATGAGATATATCATCTAAATGACTACTTCTGCAAGTTCTGAAAACTTGGCATATTGAAAACATTACTAAACATAATTTGTATACCTTCTTCACGACTCCCAAATCTTCACCAACAACCTGGTATAGAGAGCAAGATGACATTAGAAAGGTAAGTATTTTCACTTAAACCAACATAGGTAAATTACTTCCTACTGGATGTCAATGAACTGCAAACAAAATTGTTGTGCTACTTCACATTAACACTTTGTATGTGGAACAGATAGGTTGAATTTTGTGCATAACATTTTTTTTGGCATAAAAATATGTTTAGAATGAAAACAGAAGCAAAGAAATAATAACACATAATGATTTTGTGAGTATAAAAAAAGAAAGAGGCAATGCTAATCATGATTGTAGATTTGTAGCACTGCAAGAAATGTTTCACAAAGATATCATAAAGTAAAGATGCTAATATATCCAACATGTAATTCATATTCTTACTTTAACTTTATGAAAATCCAGCATCTCAATCTCAAAGTGGAGTTCATCATTCTTTGGGAAGTCATCTGAAACTGTAACTGGACAGTCCTCCTCAGCATAGTGTATCTCAGGTTTCATTTTGAACTGCAAACAAAGGCCATTAAAGTAAAAAAATAAAAAGACAACCATGATGAAGCAATAGCATAGGTAACTCTAAAAAAACAAAAGGTGTGCTTCCCTCTAAAAGGCATTGCCATCTAATGAAACATCACTTGTGGTAATGTTAAAATGTGTTTGCAGATATACAAAGGATCCATATGTCATGCAAAATTATTGTTGAAGTTCATTCGCACCCAAAAATATGAAATATCCAATTTCAAAGTACATGTCCTAACTATGTAGAACATGTGGTTCCAAAAAACAAAGTAAATCAATTGCAAATTGACAAATAGTCAAAGAATTATCATCATCAATTTTTTTAAAAAATCTACATAAAAATGCAGAAATCTTCTAGATCCAAGTAATACACTATCTCTGGCAAGAAGTACATATCCGGGTCAGAACTTGACAGTAGGAAAGCTCTCTAGAAAAAAAGAATAAGAAACAAATTAAGCATAAAAACCAAAAGAAATAATCAATTAATAGGCTATACAAGACGAATGTGAAATGCTTGTCACAAGAAAGGAACATTAAACATGAAACACACCAAGGTTTCATATTCCAACAGAACTGAGAGTGAGAACCATATGCAGATCACTTGGACAACACCTTCAAAAAGGTGGGTAGGGATACCAAGCAGAAACGCAGACAACAATGCAGAGCACATTGAAGAACTCCATATAGGATGTTTATAATAACTTGGACCAAGACTAAGATCAAATATAGAAAGTGCAACTTAAGCAATATAGGGAGAAACTGAACTCTATATTAGATAGACAAGAAAAATCAAAAGCAAAAGTTTTAAATCTTAATTGTATTATTAAACTAAAAATGTGACGATTACAAGTTTAATATCTATCATACTTGATAGATCAAAATATTAGGCATAGGAGACCATAATAAAAAAAAAGTCAACAAAACAAGCTGGAAAGTATGTACAAGGTCATTAAAAAAAATGGATAAGAAAATGTCCACACATGCAAAACATTAGCACTCCTGAGGTTCAAATGAGAAAATTATTTAAAGTGGTTCATCTCCAAAGAAGAACCAGGAAAGCACTTGTTATGCTGTGTTCTAATTCTGATTTGTAGTGAATGAATCAAAATAGTTAGGCCCAAAAACACTATAGAAATAATACGGGATTTGATGGATGTTGATTTGACTAGTGATATTTCCCCAAACTTCAACCACAACAGTAGCAAGTATAATTGCTTTAGATAAGTGGTTAAACTTTAAAGACAATATAATACAAAAAACATCTTTTGGTAAATAACTCTGTACAAATGAACCTTTTGCCTACATAACAGATGTCACAGTCATCTGCTTAAAATTTGAACCAGAAAACCAGCAAGATAAAATGTATTATCAAGAATTACCAAAATGAACAACAGCACAAGGAAATTACCAGAACAATATGTGATAACAATTACTTTAGAAATATGACTTCACTAGGGATCGACAAAAAGAGCAAATAGCCTCAACTTGATAAAAAGTATCATAGACAACTTAAAGGAGATACCATGGCTACTTCACCCTTTGTCATGGTGGGAATGCCTTCAAGAAACCCCAGTATCATCTTGCTCTTCCCCAAAACATTTCTTATAGGATTGCCCTTGCCTATCATGTCAAACAATCAATCATAAATTATAAATAAAAACTTTTGCTTAGGCACAACGAAGAATCTTTAAATGTGGTCAAATGTAATTAGCAACTTTTCATGTAAAGAGAAAAATATTCAATAGAGTCACACCTAAAAACAAGTGTCACATTTAGATTTACCAACAGCTACTGGTGGCACATTGAAGCGCAGCGGACATTCACATTTTTCATATATTGTTCACTTCTGGATGGGCCTAGAAAAACTAGAATTTTTTATATATAGATGACACTCCTTTTGGATCAAACTATTTAATTCCTTTCATTTGAGCTTTTTGGACAAAACACATTTGCTAGATTAAATTGCCTTGAGGTTACTGTCCAACAATAATGGCTGAATCTCAAACCAAATATGTACACAAATAAAGGCCTGCAATGAGTTAACCAGGTGGTTCATCACATGACAGTTTGACACATAAACTAACCCACAGGATAAATATAATGCTAAAAAAGCCAAAAGGCTTTCTAAGCAAGAATGAACAACAACCTTGTCCAGATTCTAGCAAGGCATGTCCTTGTAACTTCTTTATGCTTGTGAAATAGCTTTGCTGTATACATTCATGTAAATTGCTTCTAATAATATATTTAAAATTAACAATTATAAAAGAAGATCATCAACAACCAACTTTCCTATCAAGAACTCACACTTGAGTAACTAGTCCAAACCCAAAGATAATGACCAGGATGGCAGCTGATCTTTCCAGGCCCTCAACTTCCCTGAAAGATCTAGCATACCAGTCTCATCTCACATGGGCTTCAACTGATGGGAGCTGACATGCAGCCAAGTACTCCTATGCTTGATTATTCACATGCAGATAGAGGTCAAAATGTATTGTGCAAAATGGTATCAGCACATGCTATGACAACTCATGCTAGAGGTGCCAACATATGACATGCCAATGTTTGGCATATGACAATTGGCAGAGGGCAACCAGCATGGCAGCAAATTACACTATGCAAAAAAAGAAATAGGCATGTGCTCCCATGCCACAAATCAGGAATCTTTAAGTGCAGCAACCAAGACAAGAAGTAAACACTCCTACATTAATGTAGGTGAACATGCAACTGAACAGCACCCCCAAGCATAAGAGTTTCACATACTTATATATAATCCATATAGTTCATTTGATAAGTAATAAAATCATAGAAACAGTCAAAAAGAGAAAATGTAAAAAGACTAGAAGTAATATAGATGATGAAGCACGAGAATTCTTAAAAAAAACACCTGCAGGTAGATCCATAAATAAATATTCACCTCCATGTTCTAATCTTGTTGAATCGACAACAATACCATCTAGGGTCCGAGTGGTGCAATGGAATATAACCTGCAACGCAATTACAATTCTTTAAAGCCTAAGAAGGGTGTATTGCAATTGTCAGAAGTAGCATGTTGAACAATTGAAACAGCAATAAAGCTATGGATAATGTAGCACTGATGCAGAATGTCCAATAGGTTCCAAGCAAGGATTGTAATTTTGTACCATATTAGAGTATCGAGCTCAACTCGGTACGGTACGGTATACCGAGCGGTATGTTTTGGTATACCACTCGGTATATATATATATAAATATATATATATAAATAAATAAATAAACCGATGTCGCCTCGATACTCCCCACGCTTGGTTTCTGCCCGCATGGGGAGAGAAACCAAGATTTCTTCTCCTCACGTAAAAAAAAAGGCGACGTCACTCGGTTTCTATCGCTCCCTGTGCAAAAAAAAAAAAAAAAAAAATATGCCGTCGCTTGGTTTCTGCCCGCATAGGGAGAGAAGGAAACACCGTGCAAAAAAGGGCGACGTTGCCTTGTTTCTTCTACCTGTGCGGAGAGAAGAAATGCCGCCTCGACGACTCTCGGTTTCTTCTCCCGATGACGTCGCCGAGGCCTCTTCTCTCCCCGTGCAGATGAGGAGAAGTCATCGATGACACCGAGGCCTCGTTGCCTCAAACGAGGAGGAGGCGACATCATCTACGACATCCAACGAGGGAGGGAAGGAACGGATCGGGATCATCGAGGGAGAGCGACACCGGATCTCTAGGTTTTCCCTTTTTCTTCTCCCTCTTCTTTCTCCTCCCTCGACTAAAATCACTCGGTAGCAGGCGGCGATGATCAAAATCGACCATCACCTACCGATTTAAGGTGGTAACGGGACGGAAATAGCCCCAATCAACGGTATTGCCCGGTAGCGAGCGGTCCGCGTACCAGTCTGTTGGCCGACCGGTACGTACAGCCTGGTACGAGCAATATTATTTAAAATTAAAAACCTTGGCTCCAAGCAATGACAGAAAGAATGATCAAGATGGACGAGAGAGATTTAATGCATTATGCACAGAAAAACACAGTCTCCACTGGACATCCTATAAATATATATAAAATAAATTCAAGAAAACAGTAAAAATGTAAAGTCTGATTCAACCTGCAAAGCTTCTTTTTGAAATATGTAATAGGTCCATGATAATAATGAATCAAATTCCAAGGTTGACTAGGAAAGCTATAATTCAGCAAGCACAGTTGTCAAGCACCAAAAAAAAAAAAAAAAAAAAAAGCTGATGCATGCACTTCAGTTCAGATCTCAGGTAGATGGATGTCATACTAGATAATGTGATTTACTACCTTAAACCGATGAAGAAAATTTCATAGTGAAAATAGTTTTGAAAGGTAAAACTGCATTTTTCTTTTCTTAAGCTGCATGTTGGTTCAGTTGATCTATCAGGCCAGGTCAAGATCTTGGACAATGGTAGCTCAATGGAACAATTTATTCAAAATCCTTTCCTTACAGACTTGACAAATTCACCTACCATGGAAAGCCTAAGGGACCCAGAAGTTAAACAAAACCAGCACCATGATTGATACCAACTGGTCAAATGAAACCTGTTAAAGCATAGATACGTGATAATCTAGATCCAAGCAAATATGTGATTGTCAGTTATAAGTTCTTCCCTGCTTTAGATTCATTGATAATCATTTAAACATCGGATAATCCAATGAGTGGGTAAACTACCATATTACATTAGATCATACCTAAACTTAATATAAAGAGAAAATATAGGTTCAATTTAACTCTAAGTTGATTTTCCATGAGATAAAGCATTTTAAGAATGGCCGACAAAAGAAATTTACATGCAAAATTCATCCAATTCGGAGATCCCATACTATTTAGCAACAACCGTCCAGTACAATAGAAGAACTCTTAAAATAAATGAGAACAACATTGTTTAATGCTCACACCCAGAAAAATTAAGTATAAGTCTACCTTTTATATAAAGATATGAAGTATTAACCTATAAGAAGTGGTGGACAATGAATTATAGTACCTGATCTCCCTCGACAGGCTTCTCTTGGCCCTCTCCTGATCTGATAATTGCTTTCATCAAACTTCCAGGAGTAATTTTTTTTCTCCTAGCAAGTAGAAAGTAGCAGATTGGTCAATCCAAGAGATAAATGAACAAACACCAAACGACCAAATGATGCTACTTAACACAAGAGGCCTAATAATTTTAAATGAACATGTAACTATTATATCTTAGAAAAATCAAATAACAAATGGAAAAGATTGTCCTTCCGTTGGATCACAGTTTTTGAGGAGACATAGACTTGGTGGCACAAGAATAATCTGATTAAGAGACAGGTGCATGCACAATTTTGCAAAGAACAAATGTATGACATATCACAAACAGCATTAATTAAATGTTAAGATAAAAATCCAGCAAAACTTGGCATCAAAACTTTATCAAAAAATTTTCCTTTCTTTCCTACAGGCTAAATGTGTGAACTCACACACAAAAAACTCTCTAGCATTCAGTCTAGCTGGAAAAGCCCAACATGTAAAAAGGTATGACCTGAGCGGAAAAAAATCATTCCTGCACTAAAATTCAATCACCTGATTCACAGTTTGATTCAACAGTCAGATTGAATTTAACACGACACATAAAGAAGCACAAAGAGCATGCCATTCTATGAATCAGACGCTCAACACATTTGAGCTCAGTAAACAAGCAAGAAAAGCCAGGTTTGCCAATACGTAAGAACCAAAATTCGTACTTGTAAATGTTACATACTGCCACTTTCCTGATGGCAAATTCATTTACGATTGCGAATATAAACTCCAACAATCGAAAGATGTTAAACATCATCCTTACAAAGGATCGAAAAGAGGGCAAACATACACCAGAGAGCTCTTCTTAACATACCAAACTTTTTCTAATTTCCCAGTTAATAATCAGCAAATAGTGTTGTCTTTTTTCTTTGTTCTGGAACTACTCAAGAAACACTTTGTACTTGCGAGAATCCAACGATACAAAACTGTGGAACTTGTCTGCTGCCAGAGATCAAGTTGGTTATGTTATCTTAGACCGATTCTCATTAATTTTAACTTCCACAAGAGCAAAACCATGAAGCACACAGGAAAACTACTAGAGGGCTTCAAAGGTAATGCAAGGAAGAGAGGACGAGATTTCCTAGTACGAAAAATCGCGAATTAGAAAATGAAGCCAGAAGAGCAAAAAATAACAAGAATTAGAGGGGCAACCTCTTCTCGGATTCATCGTCGGACTTTTTCTTCTTCGTGGGTGCGAAATCTTGATCTGGCAAATCGTTCTCGGCCATCTCCTCGCTTTCCGCTGAACGGATCTTTCTCCTCCTCGAATCGAACGCCCAAAGGAATCAAGATCGCAAGGGGCTATCAAGAGCTAAGAGAGTTGTGGGGACGGCGGAGATCGCAACGCTTGCTTCCGCGTTCTTGAATCTTGAACCGAGACCGGACCTGATGCGGGCGGAGGCACCCTGCGGGTCCTGGTCCAGAGTCAAACCGAAGTCGGCCTGTACAACTTCCGACCTCCCTCTACCCAAGGAACACGCACGAGCACGGCACACCAGGCCAGCGGGTGGAGCGACAGTGGCAAACGAACCGAAGCCGCCCAGTTAAATAGAGACCGGTTGGATCGCACGGTGAACCGACACCGAACCCCCACCGTGCCTCGCCGGAGATCGCCGCTGCTGCTTGCGGGCGCCGAGAAGACGGTGCAGGCCACCGGTTGTTTCTTGTTCCTCTTACTTGCCTATAAACCCCAACCGTAAGAGAGATTCGAGAGGAAACGGGAGGAGCGGGTGAGAGTGACGATAACGGAGAGTCGGGTGGAGAGATGTTTCCTTCCGGTGGCGACGTCGACGCGGTTCATCTGAACCGTGAACCAGAGAAGCATTAAAAATCGAACCGGGCCGTCGCTTTGGTGGTTTCGATGTCGACTTTTGTTAGTTTTAATCGCTGTTATGTGAGGAAAACTACATCAACTTTCAGTGACCATAATATATTGTCTCCTCTATTAGACTTTTATGTCAACGCGATAGTTATAATGAGTTATATATCGTTTATGTGAAGAAGGTTCAATGCACCGACATTTGTAGTGGATCTTTTATGAGACCAATGAATGCACCACCTTTACAACAATAGCAGCAAATTTATGTGTGTTCGATAGGCATCTCGTAGATGGATTCTCAAATAAATCACATTTTTCATATCGGATTTCTAGACATATATAAAGAATACTTAAGTTAATCATATATGATCCATCATCTAATTCTTATAAATTCTTTCGATTCTTGACTTATAATCGGATATTGCATTTAATAACTCACCTTGCGCGTGTGGTTCTAAATTGTCATGCTGCAAACACAGATACCAAATCTATGGTGAGACCAAAACAAGTGTCGATGCGACCCATGGAAATCTGAGAAAGGGGAGAAGAGAACCTTGGAAACTTGGATTCTGTGGGCTATGAACACCACCTCACCCGAGTCCTGAGGAATGCAGCAGATAGCATTGAAGACATCAATCATTTACGTGATATTGGAAAATATATTATTTGACTTGAACTAATCTTGGCAACCAAAGAGATGACAACTAACAAGTATTTTGCAGTTTCTTCTGATGTGACGATTCACATAATAACCGGCCCGACATAAGAAAAATAGGGGGAACAAACAATTCACAAAGCAATACTTGTAGCCAGGTTTTTCCTCCGTGGAATCCTGGAGACATTTGGCTTTTTTCTCCTTTTTTTTTCTTTTTTTACTTTGACTTGTATCTAATATGATTCAGAGGAAAAAGAATGGCAACCACATCATGATGCATATTATGCTCACAGGTTCAGCTAAAAAGGAACAAAGCTATAGTTCTTGTATTAAGAATAAAGCTTCCTCACATCAGTGGCTGTTATATCACAAAGAATAGTTGTTACTTGCAATCTTGATCACGGCCATGTTAGAAGAGATAAAAGCTAAATGGCACACAGTTGAACCAACAGTTTCCCTTAGGCTACAGGTAGATGCTCACCTGGTCACTTGACCGCTGGGAGTCGGATGGAGAACAAATTGCAGATCAAAGAAAGGACACTGGCTTTCCTGTTTATATTCACTAGACTGGTGTGTCATGTATTGTAGCATAAATACCGAGCTGTGCCACTAAATAAATGTCCACGAGTGACCATTGTGGCTGCCACAAACATGAAAAGAATGGTTACATGCATGTGCATGCCTATTGATTGATTGATATGTACATACGCATATCGATCAATAACTACTGATTCTAACAAAATTGCAAAACAGATCCTTTTCTACGAGTGAGTGATCCTCATGTTGGCGATTCTGCAAGAACCAAAGTGTGCCACCAACCACATGACACGTTTTTGGGCTGGAGGTTCTCGATAGGAACCACAGCCGGAATGTTTCTGTCGATCGAGTCCCCTAAACCAAGCTGTGAATGGAAAGAAAAAACATTATAAATCAATATTGGAAAGTCGAGACAAGACTTGAATGGCATGAAAATGGTACCTGGCCATATTTGTTCCATCCCCAGCAGAATACTTGTCCATCTTCTGCAACACCACAAAGTGGTCATACCAGATACAGTTTGTCAGTTCCATGCTCACATAAAGGTGTTATAGGAACATGTAGTAAACTTGGTTAACGAAATTGAGTTATATTTTTTGAAAGAACAGTTGGAGCAGTTTCCGGATACTACATTTAAACAAAAAGACATAAGTTTCTGTTTCAAAATTTTAAAACGTATACACATCCAATAAAACACCCAATGGAAAAGTGCACGTACAAGTTGGACCAGAATCTAAAGCACTAAAACAAACTAACATGATCGGACAAGCTTAAAATGATACCTGTCAGCATGGCGCTATGACGCGCTCCACAAGAGATCAATTTAGCATTCTTGTTTTCCAGACACGGCGCATCCAGTTGCTTGGGAAGAGTCTGTAACCACAAACATGTTAAGCACACCAATATCTAATTATCAAATCTTGAAGTCATGCATAAATGTCTTAAAATACTCCAAATTAATGCCTATCATTATAGTGCCTGTCATGTGCCAAATATATTCTAATTACGCCTTTGGCTCATTAAAGAATATACTGGAAAAAGGTCTATTGTCTTCTGTTTTTAACTTGGAAGTCAAAGTAGTTGTGACTAAGCTCTTGAAATGTTGCATAAGGCACACATGAGATATTGAGAACCATATACCTCATTATGCAAAAAATGAAAGAGTAGTTTGTGATACCATTGTGATGAGAGCTATGTACCTCAGCTTGATCAGAACCAGTTCCTAGCTGCCCAAACTGATTCCCACCGAAGGAATACACACCACCATCAACAGACGTACACACGGTATGCCATAGGCCAGCAGCAACTCCTTGTATCTCGACACCCAAAAGTGATGAGACACATATTGGACTCAGCTCATCGTCCGTACTTCCTTGTCCACACTGAACAAAAATAACATATAAGAAGGCAAAGGGAAAAAGAAAAGAACACAAAAGGATCAATTAGTTCTTTCCTTAGATATTTCAAAGTAAATCCACAATCGAGAGATAAGAAGGCAATTTCACATGTTAAAGTAGACCACTCCAATTTTTTCTAAAGTTCCTACATGTGAATCCTGGACAGTTATTAACACTTAATAATGAACAAGGACAAATTTAAATATAACATATATATGGACTGAAGCGCAAAACACCCGAGTTGCAAGGAAACCATATTCCAAACCATCAAATCCTTTCATGTCTCTGAATATCTTTATTGACTCAATAAGAAAATAAAATGTAGAATTATCCATATTACCATATCCAGAATGAATGATAACAATGGATTCTTCAACTCAACATGAGACCAGGTATATAAAAACAGCAAGTAGTCTAATGGTATTATATCATGTATATGCCCTTGTGTTAAAATTAACTTAAATGGTCAGGGAAAAATTAGTGTACTCAAGGTTTACGTACCTGGAGAGAGCATTATATATTTTAGAGAGCATCTTTTATTGTCAGGAAAAATGTGAGAATATATTTGCAACAATTTACATACTTTAGAGTTTAGAGAGCAACTTATATTGTCAGGAAAACTGTGAGAATGTATTTGCAATAATACATCCAACGGAAAGCCTTGTTTTTCAAATACTATGCAAGAAAAACAGTTCATAAATAGTTCCCCCTGCATACAGAATTCAAGCCACAATAAAGTGAACTATGTACCTTAATTCTCAGGTAGAAATTAAAGCAAGCTAACCTAAGTTCATGTAAGCTTACTAATATCCATCAGGTAGAATAAAATTCTCAGTTACTATGGAGAATACACAAAACAAGATTTCCATATGTGCTGGTTCATTGACATGCCTACTAACAATCTTGCAACAATTTGTGAAATTCATGATTGTGAGGCTGACAAGAAAAGCACGGTTAACGGTTGCACATGAGTACCCCAAGTGCTAATGACCTATTGAATGAGAAGAAAGGATTAATGAAATATTGACCAAATCATGATTTGCTAAACATTGCTGATTCGCTGGAATACTAATGTAAATAAAGGATCCAATAATAATCATTGATCATGCATCAAAGTTGTGGAGAACCTCAATTATAAAAGAAAATAAAGTGACAAAATAAATATGTGTCATCCATGGTGCCAACATGGATAGGCATTTGCAACCGAAGATGACATAGCTTCTTTTTTTACTGTTGAAAATGTCCTGGCCATCAAGTAATCACCTGCTCATGAAAATCGAGTTGTTGTGTTCATGTGTCTGTGGGTGTGCATGCATGGGTGAATTTTGTGCTTTTACTCTCCTTTCTTGTCTTTTTACTATTAGAGAGATAGGAAAGTATCTAAATTAACGATTGCCCTCTCTAGTTTACAAAAAGGTAGCATTGATAAGTAATGTCTGATGACATGAACTTGCACAAAAAATCACAACCATAAATACCTTATTGTTGAACTTCATAATCCATACACAAAAATATCAAGAAAAATCAGGGCCACTTAATTCACCAAGTGAACTGACATGAAATTTAGCTGGAGTAAAACCATTCATGCTAGTAACGTAACTAATGAAAATCACATGATGATGATGACAACAACGATGATATCTGGGTATATGATAATCCCTTAAAATATGGCATAAAAAGTTAGCCAAGCACAATTTAGACTAAAGGATAATTCGAGGCCTAGCACAATATCATCTCATGACAATGTCACAT
This sequence comes from Musa beccarii, assembly GCA_024322285.1. NCBI lineage: Eukaryota > Viridiplantae > Streptophyta > Magnoliopsida > Zingiberales > Musaceae > Musa > Musa beccarii. The sequence goes on along the minus strand of CM044398.1, from coordinate 38,873,205 downwards.
GGATATAGACTCACAGGTGAGATTTAAGTTCAGCCCAATCTAAGCAAGCAAAAAGGAAATTTAGAAAAATATGTAAGATAATTTTTGTAAGCTGAATAGTTGTGGTTCAAATAATGTTGAATGTGAAACGTAAGAAGAAACGCTTGTAAAAATGAAAATTAAAAAATTATCACTTTTGATCTTGTTATATTACATGAACTTTTAAATTCCATTATAAAAAAGAGTTCAATAAGCATCCAAGTCAAGACTGCATATTACACATGGTTAATGGGGGTGGAGACAAGAATCCATTAACCTGTAAATCAATTTCCACCGTCATGGACTACACAATGGAAACTAGGTAGATAGAAGGAAAAACAAATTCAAACCTCAATGGTCATTCAATTCCCAAGAACTAGATTCTCTGACAAACAGCACAGCAAATGGGTAACTAACATATATGTGACAATACAACATACATACATATCAAACTTAGGCTACAGCATATTGTTGAAGTAATAGTGTAGATAGTCCATTTGGGCCTACTTAAGAATATAATGCTCGCGTTCATAATAATCTCTCAATGATATAGTCCCTGAGAAATCTGGGAAAAATAGGTAATAATGAAGAAAAATGGCACACCGACAATTGAACTATCAATCTTTTTGCAATGAAACAAAGTGAAGTCTAACCTGGCCATAAAGTCCCCAGCCAAAAGTAAGTAGGGCTCCTGTATCTGCAAGTGCACAATATATCAATCAACATGCATGACAATAAAGAGATGGAACATCTATTAGGTACTATTCACTCATCATGTGACAGCCTGCTAACTGGTGCAGCCTAAATTCTAGTCAAGGATTAGAGCTTCAAAGTGAGACTATATGCAAGTTGTAGATATAAAAGGAATCTTTCTTTAAGGAAAAAGGATATGCATACAATAAAGTGGAGAAATATGCATGAGCACAAAACAAAACTTCTTGTCAATAAAAGAAAATTTACATTAAAAGATCCTCATGTTATGATCTCCTGTTAATAATGCTAAATCCTATATTTCCATTCTTTGACCATTTACAAAATCAAACCCCTACTTTCCTCTATTCAAACTTCCTCAAGATACTCAAACATTTAACTATATTAAATATATCAAAGTCAACAATTCAAGTTTCAAATTCACAGTTGTTCACCTTGTTAGTATTCTCAATGCGCCTCTTTATTTGTATTCCAAACCATTTAATCTGCTTTATTTCATTAGAAAATTTAGTAGCTATTTACACAATGCAATGTAGTAGCCTATTCCCCTTGTTGCTAGGATGTTGAAAGATGGTAAAAAATCATATGTCATAAGCTGCTTGAAGTCTTCCCCTCCCTCATCTTAGCTTATGATTGACACGGCACCAGCACACGCGTGCACTGGTGCTCACATGACACATAAACAGATGCATGTATCTACATAGGAAGAATGCAGGGTTAGCATTATTATATTTTTCTAGCTAAGGAAATGAGTTACTAATAATATGTGAACAGCATTAATTCAAAAATCACTGAAAATGTGTGTCATTGATAGTAAGTATTGTGGCAGAAAAGAAGTAACAAATGAACACTGACCTGTAACAGCAGCACTGTGACGACCCCCACAAGCAATGGCCTTTATACGGGTTCCTATGAGTTTAAAAGCCTGCCCATCTGAACCTTGTTTCCCTTTGGTTGCTGGTGATGATTGGTCTTTAGTAAAAGAAGCTGACTCTATACAAGGTACAGGATGAGGAGAAGACACATTCCGGATACGAGTACCCAAACCAAGTTGCCCTTCCCCTCCGTAGCCCCAACCCCACACCTGACCTACATCTGAAACTTAGTGAAAAATGCGATGTCTTAGCATTTGTTTGTCCTACAATTTACAAATATACAGGAGGCTAGAGAATAAGAATTGAAGAAAAGGAAACTACCAAATGATGCAAAAAGGTATGTTATGCAGAAACTACATAACCTTAGATCAAGGAAATGGACTTACCTGACAATGCTAGTGTATGACGTCCACCTGCAGCAACACATGTGATATGGACACCTACATTAAGATTTACAAGACATGGAGGTGCTGAAAGAGCTTCTTCACCAGAAGAAGAGCTTTCAGGTCCCAGTTTAGCTGAAGATAACCTTCTTCGTTTTGTATTCTCATCACCACCTCTACTATCAAAGCCTGACATAGTTCCAGCAGTTCTTGAGCCCTGTGACTTAGGCATCACTGCAATGGAGAAACCACAAGAACACCCCAAAAGAATGTTAAACTAAAGAAGCTTTTTTTTTTTTTCCTATTCGAATCATCATAGACAAGAAATTACTGGGACAACCTTGGTCACTCATAAATCCACTATGTCTTTCCTCTTTTTCTGAGGCTCCTCCAGAGGAAGACTGGTCTCTGACATTCCTCCCAAAAGGCACGCACTCTTTCCATCCCCAAGTGTAGACTTCTCCTTGAGCTGGCCTAGGAAGGTAAATTTTGAGTTTCCAAAAAGCTCAATGATAGCTTCATTTGTCAGATTATGCAACATAAAATATGTAGCATTCCACGCAAGACAGTCACTTATTTTTTTTTCTTTTTTCTATTCTCCATGATAAAGAAAGAATATTTATTATACTAATCAAGATGTTCAACTTTTTTCTTGTATGACAAGTAAAATATTCCACCAAATATAAACAGAAAGTTCAGGTAGGCATATCACCTGTGACTGCTACACAGTGAGCCCACCCCGCAGCTGCCTTGACTATGGGTACCTTTGTCGGGAGGTCAAATACCTCAGGAGTCTCCTGATTAATGCAAAATGTGAAGCTCATCCATCCAAAACATCCAGATTGCAAAGAAAAAAATAATCATAAAATATTAAACACGATGCTAGTTGAAGGGATTCAAAAGATGGCATAATTACCTCATGCTTCCCCGAAGTAACATAGCTTTGTCCCATGTCATCTGTAGAACCCCATGTAAATAGATTGCCTGACTCTAATACAAGAAAGAAGGCAGGACGATAAGGTATTACTCTCAGTCAACATTCAGATCTAATAGAAGCAATCTGGGCACCAATACTACCAATGACCACAAGGTCTTTCGACTGTCGAGAAAAACAGCATCAGATTTCAAAAGGATTGCTAACTTCATCAAAATGGAAAAGAATTCCTGACTGTCATTATTATGTGAAAATTCAGATCGGCGTTCTTCGTCAGCAACTTAATTGTGCGTAAATATTTAAGATGTTATAAGGTTGTACTTCAAGCCACCAGAAATTGGAACCACTCTGAGCCACACGAAAAATAGTCTGCTTGTGAGGATACAAACGAAGCACAAAATAAAGAGATCATCGTTATCATCAAAGACAAACTTAAGACGGAAAAAAATGATTAAAAGGAAAAAAAATTACTCAGAAGTATTATCTAAAATAACGAAAAACAATAAAAATGGATGGGAAATCAAATACTTAAAAATCAGTTCAGTAACCAAGGGAAGAATGCAGTCCAAAAAATGGAGGCTATCAAGAAGAGCAAGCCCAAGTTCGTCGCAGCATCTCAAACACAAAGAAGGAAGAAAATGAAAATGAGGGTTGCAGACCAAATTTAGAAAGCAAAAAAGCCCAAAGCCCGACCAACACGAACAAGCATCTCGAGATCAAGGGCGTTGGCTCTCTGATAGGAGAAGACCAAAACCGAATCGAAAGAGGCAGAAAGCTCAAGCAGAAGGGATTAAATAGCAGAAGTAACGGCCGATACCGGAGATGGCCATGGCGAATCCGCATCCACCGCCACTGACATCCTTCCACCGGTCTCCTGCGGGCGAATCCGGCATTCGGACGGCCACCGGATGAAGTAGAGGCGATCTCTGCGGCGACACTCCGGGAAGGTAACCCCACATCAACACCGTCTTATCTCTCCCCCTCGCCTCCACCACCATCGTTTCCTCCTTCCCATCCTCTTCCATATCCTCCCCTCCTCCTCCTCCCACCTCCTCCCCACCATTCATCTCCCTCCCCCAAGCTATCTATCGCTCTATCAATCAATCGCCTCAGCCCTTTCTCGGCTTTCTTTTCCCCCTCGATCTCCTGATGTCGACTTCAAGCTACGCTGCAATCTGCTCGAAGAAGCAGGACTCAACAACCACAACCAAGAAAGGCCAAACACGGAAGAGAGCAGAGGACAGCCCTAATTCACCCGCATCAATTCGCGCTTCACGGGCCTGTCCACGTAGGACGGACAAAAGCGAGGCGGACACACGTGGGTCGACGAAGGCCGCTGGATGGCCCGGGGCGTTCTTGGCCAGGAGTTCCCAGGAAGCTTCTGGAAGCTGAAGGGCCCATCCGTGGGAAACCCGCTCGCGCCTCCCCGCCACGCCGAGGCTGATGCGGGAGGAGTGGCCACCAACACCCCACGTGGCGATCCCCAACCGAGACGCGGGCTGGGTGGCGCCCGTTCCTCCCACTTTGGATGTGATTATTTTTTGTTGCTGTTAGGTTCGGAAGCTTCGAGACAAAACGGGGGTTAATAATAATATTCTTCTTGTGGGAGACTTGCTGAGGCTGACCGTTTGATTGGGACTCGAGAGAGGCGAGCGGGATGGCAACGGCCGGCGATTACGAGGTTTCCTTTCCTACCTTTCGGTTGTCGTTTTGAGTGCCACTGACCGAAGTGTCAATACAGTCTCTCGACGGCTGGTCTGCGATGATAAGAGTGACTTAAGCGGACAACCGAGATGGTCGATGGATTCCCGGAGTGTTACAGCTCTCAGCGACTGATATGTGAGTAGCTTATTTGTTAAAAAAAAAAAGTGTGGGATTGTCTCGAGATGCGTTTTGACGTTCCAAAGGCGCTTAAGATCGTTTTAAGATGCTGCTTAAACGTGATTAGGTCTTGGACAAGGGATCTACGTTGGGAGGATATCCTGATCAGTGTCCTCTGACACTCAAGTTAGTAAAGTAAATTGAGGGAGTTTAGTAGAGCTCGGAAGAATTAAATAGAGCCCACTTACCATCGTTTGGGTTGAGGGCCTAGGTTTTATACCTAAACGGTCGATGACGTGATGCTAACGATAGGTGAGGGTGTCTCTTACCCTGTCTGGAGATCATTGATGGTGATTGTTGACGAGTGCATCCTTTGAAGGACGATGTCAAGGTAGGATGCCCATGATGATATGTTTTGTCGTGGTTCTTGGCTTGTCTAGGACAGGCAAGAGATGGCCTCCTGTGTTGTTTGTCTGAAAGGTACGATTGCGGAAGTCGTGTCATGCCAATGAGTGAACTCATTCTCTAATGAACACTTATACTGTGTCTCTAATATCACCATACGAGCAACTATGAGATCAGTCGCCTCTATCATATGGACGGGTATACAGCGCATTAGTCTATCTAGTTATCTCGATGTCCCTCTTGAGTAACCTATGATCAGAATTATTTAGGATCTATGTTTAAAGGTAAATCGGTCTCATTATCATAATCTTGTTACGATCTGATTCTCATTGCACAGATTTATAGACATCATAATATATGCAACAGGCAACATAAAGTGAGAAAAATATCAATAAATAATAATAAGCAAAAAGAATGTGTAGTGTGTCACATGTGTTATCACTCACGTGATTGACTTTTATGACATCTATGACTAGCACTTCCGTCATAGTGGGTCTTGGCTCGACTACCATAATAGGAGTATTGATCTACCATAGCGGATCTTAGCTCGATCATCGTAGCAAGATTATTGATCCACCGTGGTGACTTTTGTTGTAGCAAGTCTTGGCTCGACCACCATAGTAGGAGTGTTGATCCGCTATGGCAACTTGGAGCTTTTTTAGGGTAGATTCGGTCACCTAGATGAGCGATGTCCTTCTTCCTTGGGCGATAGTGTAATAGTTCACTGAGTCATTTTTGACATGGCACCCTTTTTGTAAGCTAGCTTTGATCATGGCGAGGTCCCTCCTTGCTTGAGGACTTTGGCCAATCTTAGATTCTACGCCACTTTTAGGGTTATGGGGGCTTTGATTTGTTGAGGTTTGGGGCTCAAATCCCATTGTAGTTGCTTCTGGACGACATCATGGGGATTTTGCGCCATCTGAGGCAAATATACATAGGTATTATTTTTGCGGGAGATGAGAGGTGCTAGTCATATGTGCCCTGCAATCCAATCACATGAGTGATGACACATATGACTTGATATGCACTTTTTCTCTTTGCTTATTATTAGACGTTTTATCACTTTATCTTGTGTGTTGCATATATTGTGATGTCCTTGGATCTGTGCAATGGGAATCGGATCGTGATGAGATCACGATAATGAGATCGATTTACCTTTAAACACAGACCCTGAATTATCCTGGTCATAGGTTACTTGAGAAGAACATCGAGATAACTGGATAGACTAGTGTGCTGTATACCCGTCTATATGATAGAGGTAATTGGTCTCATAGCTACTAATCACTAAAGTGCAGTCAGTGCTCATTGGGGAATGAGTTCACTGATTGATCCGCCTATAGAATGTTGGATGGTTATTGATACCTCACGTCAAACAGCGATTCCGTAGTCCCAATAGTGTATCTAGTCTTTAGACTTGAGACACCAATGATGTCCTGTATGAGTACTCCACTCTTTGATATCGTACTTATAGGTTTGGAAAGTTCCAGATATAGTACAACCAATTATTGAGAGTGGTAGCCAACCTTACGAGGGCCATTGAATGTTAATAGAGGATCATCCACTCTCGGTATCATGAGAGGAATATCTCATATGTTCTTGCTCGAATAAATCCTTGGCCAAGGTTATTCGAGTTGAGAGAGAAAGAGTTTTCCGGGAGAATCTGACAAGAGCAAGATTCGAGGAGAGACCATATGGGCATGATAGCACCATGCCTGATATAGGGTCTCTGGGATATTGGATGGATAAGACACTATAGATACATGGTAATTGAGGATATATATGTCCAAAGGATTGGATTCCCCTGTATCATCTGGGGGCTGCGACGTAGTAGCCTGGTACGTTCGCAGTCGATGAGTTGAGTAAATTATTATAGAGATAATAATTCACTAAGTCAGAAAGAGTTCTAACAAGTATGACTCATGGCCAGCTCGATACTGGGGCTAGAGGGTCACACACATATAGTAGGTGTTGCGACGAGTAGAGGTTCGGATATAAGATATCTGCTGAACCCCTTATCTTATTGGATATCCATTAAGCCCATGAATTATTGGATCCTGAGATGAGATCCAATAATTGCTAATAAGAGATTATTGGGTAGAAACCCACTAATCCAAGAGGCTTGGGTAATTGGATGGAGATCTAATACCCAATAGGGCAAAAGATCCATTAGGGTTTTCAGGGGGCCTCTATAAATAAGAGGGAACCAAAACTCTATAGGCTGAGGGTTTCTTTTGGTGTCCACCTCCTGTTCTCCTCTCCCTAGAGAGAGAGGTGCATTGTCACAATCCCCGTCGTGTGGATACCGCTAGAGAGGAGGACGCTTGACCTCCTTCATCCTCTTCTATAAATCTATAGGAATTCAGGAATATACGATCTCCCTAGATATCTTCTTTTACACATGCAATTTTGAGGATTTGTTTTTGATGCATCGATCTTCGCATGACAACGTAAACTTTATACGAAAAATCTGGGGTTTTGTTTTCTGTTCTTCCACTGCGCATGTAATGTCGCTCCCCTAACGAATCTCCCAACAGAGGGGTCTTTTTATGTCTATTCGGCTACCAAGAGGGGGCTTTATTTAGTATCCTAATCACGCTACTCTCACATGTCTCTTGCCTTGGTCTTTTGTCATTGTTCATCCCGTCAATTATTGTTGTATATGCCACCTAGGCTTTTTCTTATTTTGCAAGTATGAATCCCTATGACTTGAGGGAAGGCTATCCTTCAGCATCCCCCCTCGAGCTTTCGAGCACACAGGAGGCCAAGTAAAGGTCCTAGGTTGGCCTAGTGCAATTCGCAAAGTCTTGGACGAGGTCGATCTTAGAGCGAGTTGTGGTGCCTTTAATAGGGGGTGGTGGTCAGTCTTGCTAGGGCTATGGGGACTTGGTGTAGGCTCGAAAGAGATGCAAGTGTGCTATAAAAATAGTTCTTATGTCGCAAGTGCCCCACCTAGTGGAGGAGGGCATTTAGGGTTGCTCACTCCTCATTGAGGTTTCTTCTAGTAGGCTCGTGGCTTTGATGCGGAGTGGGGGGCGCGTTGTTGAGGGGTTGACCTGGGAAGATATGCGCCCTAGCCCATCACAGTGCCCAGGGTGTCATATTCCTATGTCTCTTCGTAGATTGTGCTCTTGTCGTTCAGGGCTATTTATGGTATTTAAGATGGCCAACCAGCTTATCGTGACCCTCGGGGCTCCTCTCAGGGCCCACTAGGAGGGGGCTAATTAAGGCTGTGAGAGAATAGGAGAACACCTCGGTCACAAGCGAGTATTATCGGGAGTCACTCAACTTTGCTCTAAGCAAACTAGTGTACTACACCCCCACAGAGTCTTTGGTCGACCAGTGCCTTCGTAATGAAGTTCTTGTAAGTTCTTGCACTTGGGTCCCTTTTCTATTACTCCTTGACACTAACCCATCCATTTTGAACAGCATCACCATTTCATGACAGGCCTTGCTGATCGAGTGCGTGACGATAGGATGTTGGTGAACAAACTATCCCGGGCGAACGAGGATCTCCAAGTGAGGGTCGTCGAGTTAGAGAATAGACTTCTCTTGACAATTAAGGATGCTCTAGTTGCCAAGCTAGTTGGTTTACAAGGGCAGGCTCAGCAACAGCTCTAAGACACTGAGCAATGTCTAGCAGTCCTACGATGAAGGTTGGAGGACACTGAGGAGAGGGGCCACCATTTGGAGGTCTATCTACAAATGCACTTTGATGAGTTGATGGCTACCAGGATGGAGGCCCAAGAAGCTAAAGAGTTCTTGGAGGAGGAGTGGCATCGAGCTCTCGATCTGGAGAGAGAGACAATTGTGACATATAAGAAGTCGGAAGGGTTCTGACGTGGTCTACTAAGATCGAGAAGGGCTTCGTATCGATATAGGTACTTTTTTGCTTTAGGGCATTTCAAGGTCAAGTACCCAGGAATAAGTGTCGAGGACCCCTTCGCTTAGTGGCCCAATGATGTTTACGTCCCCGCAAAGGCACAGATCCCCTTCGATAATAGTCCTGACTCATCCTCCTCTTCTGATTTGAGTGCTTATGTTGATGGCCTCCTTTTTTTTTTTTGAAGGGCTTCTGTCTAGGTCCATCAGATGCGAGGCCTATTATTTTTGTCAAGCCCTTGATTGTAAGTGTCATTAGTGAAAATCTTCTTTTTCACGTGTCGTTTTGTCATGAGTTTTCAACTGAGGTGGTGCTGAAGATAGAATCTTTTTTGTTGTGTCCAAGGTAAAGCCTCGTTTTGAGGCAATGAGTCTCCTCTAAGGCCACCTCGATCACTCGGTAGAGGCACTCCCAACTCGGTGCCACCTTTCTTATGGGGCTAGTCAAGTTGCTGACTTCAGTTTTCCGAAGGACCAAGTTCTGACTCTAGCCTATCATGGTCGGAGACGTCGATTATAGATCTTGGCTATCACATTCTTATACCTTAAGGATCGAAGGTTCACCTCGGCCCTAAGCTCCTTGACCAAGTTCAACTGGGCTCGAAGTCCCTCCTCGAATGTGGCTTCATTGAAGAATTTTGCTTGAGGGGTCAGAAAGACAACCTAGAGTGGAAGGGTTCACCCGAGCTAGTTTTGGGAGTGGTTCGACACTTTGGCGTGGTGCCTTGGGTCGGGGGCTTCTCCTTCATGGTGATCTTGTGGTTAAGCCTTGAGGTAATTGTCGACGCTATCCCTTGTGGGACTCCTCGTGTCAACCTGAGAGCATGGCCTCAATGGCCACATACTGATTGGCCCTTTGTAGCATTTTGGATATGGTTGCAGACAATTTTTCCACTGGCCATAAGAAGTCGGTGGGCCTTAGGCCCATCATGAAAGCTTGGGTCACCAACGAGGGGTGGGTATCCAAGACCCCTTGGATCTCACTTGTGAACAGGTCTATGAAGCAGGAGAGAGGCTCATCTTTCCTTTATCTCAACTTGAGCGATGTGGTTGTGGATGGCTTTGGGTGCACATTGGTGAGAAAGTGATACTCGAACTCTTTCGTAAGCTAGGGGAAGGAGGTGATCGAGAGAGATTTTAGGCGATTGTACCACTCTCGAGCTGACCCTCTTAAGATCATTGGAAATGCCTAGCACATTGGGGCGTCTGATGTGCCAAATAATGGCATATGAGCCCTGAAAGTCGCAATGTGTTCCATTAGGTTGGAGCTACCATCAAATGTTTCCAATACTGGGAGGCAAAAGTTAGCTGGGAGGGGCTCCTCCTTGATGCTTTGAATAAATGAGGAGATGTTCGATGTGTAGGACTCACCCTTCGAGTGCAAAATTTCCTGATATACATTGTTTAGGCACCAGTTCATGGCTTGGTATTGTGCTTTTAGTGAATCCTCCACCGAGTCGACAATCTATGCCCTCGACTTAGGCATGGCCATCCTATAGCATGGCAGGGTACTGAGCTCCATCGTTAGGGGTATTTGCCCTTCCGAAGCTACCTCAGCTTGTTGAGGCATTTGGAAGGCATCGACAAGGAGCTCGCTAGGGGTGCTCTTAGAGGTGAGGGGACGAGTGAGGGTTGGATCGTAAAATTTCTCGCTATACATTATTCATGCACCAGTTCATGGCTCGGTATTGTGCTTTGAGTGAATCTTCCACCGGGTCGACAATATATGCCCTAGACTTAGGCATGGCCATCCTATAGTATGGCAGGGTATTGAGCTCCATCGTTATGGGTATTTGCCCTTTCCGAGCCACCTCAGCTTATCTAGGCATTTGGAAGGCATCGACAGGGAGCTTGTCAGGGATGCTGTTAAAGGTGAGGGGACGAGTGAGGATTGGATTGCTGGTTGTTGTGTCAGAGCTACCTGCTGCATCAGTTGGGGCAGGAGAGGGGCGATCGCCTACATCATGCTGGCAAGTGTCTACACTTGATGAGTGAGGCCCATGAAGGCATCGAATGAGACAAATAGATAGCACTTGACCCCCGAGGGGAGAGACCAGGATCATTGATCAGACACCAGTAACATCCCGATGTTTGTGTTGAGGTGGAAGCGGAAAGAAAGGAAGGTGGCTATGCTTCCTACCCAAAGACATTAAGAGTATCGACAATGAGGCTTCCTCGTTGGAGCATTCGACATTTGGATCATTTTTCTAACATCAAAATATTATTATCTTGAGTGTCGTTGATCAGAGAGTTAACACGGCCTAGTTTGATATCAAAAGTAGAGATCCATCTTAGTGGCCCGTGCTACGGTGACAGGAGTAGCCCAAGCAGGCAGCTGAGGTGGCATATGAACTTAGGTGTCGTAGGCTCTCGACGATTGATCTGCGATCATCTTGGGGAGTAACTTATTTGTTGGAGGAAGCTCGGGGGATGGTTTGGAAAGGGGGACGGAAAGCGACGGGAGCGAAGGGGAGAAGACGATGGACGGAGTTTGGATCAAGAAGTGTCAATCTCTACCCTAGAAGACTACATCCGAGGGAAAGAGAGGAGAAACTCGAGGGCCGATGGGTGGCGACCTCGACCTGGGGGGCGCACCACTCGGACGTGGTGGATGTTTTGGACGAGGGGAGACGGGAACAACGGGAGCGAAGGGGAGGAGACAATGGATACCGTTTGGATCGAGAAGTTCAAACTGTGCCCTAATCGGCTGCATTCTAGGAAGAGAGGAGAGAATCTGGAGTGACATTGTTCTGAGGGAAGGGGTTGAATCGCTTGATTTCCGGCGTTCAAGGATGACAAGACACAGATCCCTGGCCTAGAAGCAGAAATGAGGTTATCCTTCTTCTAACTTCCCATTCTGCCTCTAAATGTTGATCGTTCTCGTTCCCTTCTCCTTTGATGGCTATTGTTGCTTACTGTGACTCTTAGCGATGCTAATCACGGTGGATAGTTACATTTCATTTTCTCAAACTTCCTGTGAATTCAGAGACATTCTCTAAGTTGTGAAGTTTTTATCATCATATCATGCCCATAGAATCCGAGACTTGGACACAAACCTAAGATCATAATGGATACGAGTCCACTTAAACCCTTTTCCAAAGCCCACAAGACCCGGGTACAGACATATCCCCACAAGAGGGATCAGGCTTTCATATAGCATGGAATTTTATGCTAACAGGGGATATATGTTGACTGATATAGGAACATACGTTAGAGTGTTTAACTATCATTATCTAAATTCGGCGTGATTCATGCAATTCTGTAAAAGGGAACTAGTTGGACTGCTAATTCCACATTAGAAGGCTAAATGTTGTCAGTTTGTGGACGATAGCACTTCTCTTGCCTATTGAGAAGCTTCACTGCTATGAAAACTGAAGTTTGTTTCAAGTTAAGGCCAAATATCCAATTATGAGTTAGGTAAGAGCTAGTAATTCATTTAAGTTTACTAAAAGCTGCTCCCAATAATGACACGGATGATTAAAATGATATACGAACATTCATGAGAAAAATGTGGAATAACTTCTTTCCAAGGCTAACAAAGTTTTCATATAATTTAGAAAATTTTAAAGGCCTAAAAGTGACTGGAGGTGGGTAGTTTACAGGCTTAATTTGTGAGTCATGTATTCATGAATCAATGAAACTGAATCTTTGCCGAGTGTAGCATTAGATGAGATTTCTTTTGGACAACTTACTGATAGTTTTTCTTTTCCCATTATTTTTGAAGACTCTATGATCTATGACCTTGAACTTAATTATCAAAAAGAATTATCACCATAACACATGGTATTCTTCCAGTTTTGGTGTGTATCAACCAGGCAAATGTGCTCTTGACACAAGGGGTAAGTGTTGTGATTGTTTTAATGTATGATAACATAAGGGTAAAAATAGGTTTCACTACATCGTACCTGATAAACTTAAGAGATGCAAAATATTGAAACAATTAGCAAAGATGATATGATTCCCGAGAACAACCTTTTGCCATCCTTGAAACTGGTTTTCATATTATATTACATGTGCTTTTCTTTAGAAAGCAGCCGCACTTGATCGTCTTTGATGAAAATCTTCCTTTGCAATTCAGTGTAGCTTATCTATGAAAGTAGCAAGTATTTTTGATGTTCCAATTTTGTCTTTGTCACGGATAAATTATAAACGGCTTGTTTGGAATGCTTATGTGTAAGCGCTTGTTCTATGGAATGCAATGTGTCCATGTCCTTTTTGGTTTGTTATAGCTTGTAAAGGGCTTGCCAAAGTCTAATACCTCATTTAAGTGAGTTTGGCAGCCATTGTAGGCTTGTACTTAAAGTTTGCGTCGAGTGAATACTTGTATTAGAATTCGGTCTGTAGTGGACCAATTTTATACCTTTGTTGTGCAGTTAAAGCTTGTGATGTCCATGGTTGGAATTTGCTTTGGCTATAAAGTGTTTCTTTGAAAGAGTTTAATTTTTGAAGTCCCGTATGGCTAAGATAATGCGTGTATATCCGAGTCTATCAGATTTAGGAATTTGCTTCATTGAAGGAATCCCGTCTTTTTCTTTTTGAGGGATTATAGGAGATTTCTAGGGAGGCTAACCATTGCAAAGGATACGTGTGCAATGGTGCAGATATGCTTGGCTTGGCAAAAACCAGCTAAGTCTAGTGCTTATATATGTTTTGTGTATGGGACCATGGTAGGATTTAATTTTTTGAAGTTATGGCTAAGCAATGTTCCTCGCACACCCTTGGGTAGAAACAAAGGAAGCCAAAATTGGATTATAAAGATCAAAGTCAAATTAATTTTTCATCATTTTCCTTTCTAAACGTGTCTTCTTCTTGCCCTAGTTGTGTGGATGGTTCCAGATACTGCACTTGGTTACCAAACAAGAGTTGATTTCGATGCTCGGTCATTGAAGCCCAAGTTCTGTTGCTTTCTCGTACGATGCTGATGAGAACCAGATTCAATTTCCTCTCGAATAGGGTGCATCTGGAATGGTAGCACTTCTGCCACTCATTGATCATTAAATCTGAAACAGGTATTTGACTTAGTTCATTGTTCAATATATCAAATAAATTAGATTCATGATATACATGTCACTGTCATTTGTACTCACTTCTTCAGTAGTGAAAGAGTCCAACTTAAAAGTGTAATGTCATGTGAGTTCTTTTATGTTATGACTGCTGTTAGGGATTTCCTTGGATTAAGGTTTATGAACTCCATGTTGAATCTTCATGTTTTTATAGAATTCTTGGTTACCATAGCAAAAATTCAAGACTCACCATTATAGAATTGTTGTTCTTATCATATAATTGCTTTTTAAATTGGTTTCCTACTTTTGATGAAGATGGGATTCTGCTTCTTGATGTCAACATAATACTAGGAGCTGGAGATTACTGTGCTTGGGCAGCACCACCAGTTTACACACGAGGAGAACCAACAGAAGGTGTGGGCAGGTATAGAATCAATTCCCCAAGTTTCTACATGTTGTTCAAGTCTCCGTTCTTAGGTCGCAATGATCAAAGCTGTTTAAAACGACCTAAAGTTGCCTTCTATGCTTCTTGATATTTGAATTAGGTCTTTCGTTCTCACTTTCTTAAAAATATTTCATAGTGTGACTTTGTCCAGTATCGACATCAACTTGTTTTAGAACAAGCACAATCTTTTGCTAACCATTGGCCATAACGCATCCTAACATCTGTTCATGATCCATCAGGTCGTTCGTCACTGACGGAGGTAATCGAAAGCCCTCGAGGAGAAGAAGGGAATGCTGTAAAAGGTGAAACTCTAATGTCACCATACAAATTTGCCACCTTCATTGTAATCAACAACAGAAAAGAGATGGAAAAAGCCAGAGAGATTCTGGCCATCTGAATGATTTCTCATCTCCATCTTCCCAGGTTAGCAACGCCGGCGTTTTTGCTCTTTCACCACCAGCCAAGCCAATCAGGCGCTGCTACAGGGAAGCTCAAGATAGCAATAAGAAAATAATAGTAAGTCTTTCGGTACTACGAATTCGTCATCGTCGGAGTCGTCGGCGCCCTTTTCCATTTCTTTCTTAGGTCGACGACGACCACGCTGACGTTATCTGCGCTGTGCCTCGCTAAGGCCAGCTTTGTCAGCAGTACGGCCGCGTCCGAGCATGATGCATCGCCGCCGCCGGCGTCCCCCTCGCCAGCGACTTCCTCTTCTTCGTCGCCGCCGCCGCCGCCGCCTTGCAGGCACATCCTTGCGATGTCGCATGCCGTCTCGTTGCTCACCACGTCCCACAGCCCGTCGCTCGCCAGGATCAGGCACTCGTCGCCCTCCTCCCTATCCAACACCGTCACCTCCGGTTCCGAAATCACGTACGGCTTCAAATAACTGTCCCCTGTTTTTATGGTTCATGTTTTTACGATCCACAGACTTCCAGATACTCGGATGGAGGAGGGAGAAGAAACTGCGGACTTGGAGCTTACCTATGGCTCGAGACATGGCGAGCACGCCAAGAACCCTCGCCCCGTCCCAATAGATCACTCGACCCCCAGCGGCTTCAATCCGCTGCAGCTCGTCCTCTCGGTCCGGCTGCAAAATTTGCACATCATTAGAACCATTACTTCTGTCGCTGCCCGCGGGCTGATTTAATGGTGGAAGGAGAAAAAAGAGATCCCTTTCCCTTCGATACCTTGTGGTCGGAAGAGAGGGGGATGGGGGCGCCGTTGCGGCAGAGGACGGCGCGGGAGTCGCCGCAGTTGGCGACGACGATCCGGGTGGCGCTGACGACGGCGACCACGGCGGTAGAGCCCACGTGGTCACACCTCGGCGGCTGGCGCTCGCATCGGCAGTCCTGGCTCGGGCGCTCACCGCTCCCGTCCACCGCCTCCGCGTCCACCCGAGCGAAGCTCCTCTCCATCGCCACCCTCCATGCCTGCGGCGATGCAGCGGCACCCGACGCAAGCGTCTCTACTTCCTCCGCCACCACCTCGTGCATCCGATCGCTACACAGCGACGCCACCTGTAAAGCACGGAAGAACAGATCAGCCACTGGAGAAGAACAGGAAGAGAGTTGGAAGGGGACGAGGGGACTATCTTACATGAGAGCAGCCGTGACCATCAAAGACGCCGAAGAAATGGTGCCTCGCCGAAACCCGATCGTCTCGCCGAACAAAGTCGGGACGGATGGAGACGGCGTCCTCCATGTCCCTCCTCCGCCCGCAGACCGCGGCCATCCCAAACCTCGGGCGCCGACCGGACGTCTCCAATTCCGCGGACGCCATCACGGGAGGCTCCAGACTGGAGCTCCCACCCGGTGTCGTTCCAGACTCTTCCGCGCTCCCGGAGGAGCTGCCGCCATCCATCCTCTGCCGCTTTTCACCGGGTTCGTCCTCCACCGCCGGTGCCTCCGCCCCGGCGACGAAGCTGAGCCGCCGGATCTCCATCCGGCGCCGCCTCGCCGCGCGTGATCCCGGCTCGCAGGTTTTCAAAGCCGCCGTCTCCACGCCACAACAGATCTCCGCCATTACCGAGGTACGCACAAGAAAATTGAAACGAACCTTGGTACGTCTCGCTCTCTCGCTCTCGAATTCGAACCGGTGGAAGGTAAAGGAGAAGAAGCCGACGGTCCGCTGTGGCCCCACAGAAATAAGACTTACCCAGCACTCTGCGCCGATCACTCCACCCGCCTTCTCATTGGACAAGAAGGTTTCTCAATCAGTTGGTCCTACACGAATCCCATCGTTTTCTCCAACCGAAATCCAGGAAGATGAGACGGTGCCTAGCGGACGTACAAGAAAAACGTGGCTTACGGTTTGCTTCCACGTGCCACCTGTTTCCCCAACAGAGCGGACGAATCCGAAGCGTCCATCGTGGCGGGTCTCACCTCTCTCGCTCCTCCTTTCGACGCGTGGGCAGGCGTGGGGTGGTAGGCGAAAGCGTCGTGGTTATCTGACACGCATGTGGTCCCCCGAAAACGAAAAGGTGATGTCGCTATTCTTAATTAAACCGGATCGATCGGTCGGGACTCGCCGCGCCTATCGATCAAACGGTGTGGGAACCCGTCACGTGGATGCTTCGGCGCCGTACACGATTGGTTCGGTTGGATTTCTCCAGTTTTATATATAGGGTGGCAACAGCGCATGTAGACATGGGATGGGAGCGAAATAATAATAGTAGTAACGACAACAGCAAGAACAAGAATGACGCCTACTCCAGCGAGTAAAAAACCATGGTCGGCGGACTATGTGATCGACACGCGTCCCTGATGGCGTGTCTTCGAGTCAGACCATCGCTGCCCCACGTCCCTCCTGCCGTCTTCTTCTCTCTGACTTCGATTAAGAAACCTCGGGACTCTTTTTTAATGGAATGAGACGTAGTTATTTATATTATAATCGGTGCCCTGATATGAGTTGATCCGGTTGGATCTGGGTTGTGATCGACGGTGCGAGCCACCCGATTGATGGGTCAGGGTTTTGGACCCTGTGCAGATACTGTAGCAAACGGGTCCGATTAGGCCAAAACAGTTCAAGTAGGACCGGGCAGTGGATTACATGTTCAACTTATGTATGTATGTATGAATGTATGGATGTGTCTGTATTATTTTAAATTGAATAATACATGTATCTTATAAAGCTAAAACTGAAAGTATTTGTAAATTATAATATATATATATATATGTGTGTGTGTGTGTATTTGTAAATTATAACATTATTTTAATAATCTAAATTTTTTTTTCTAATGTAAAGGTGTGATGGCTAGGGCAAAAAAAAAAAAAAAGGGACAACTATAGTTGTGAAAAAGGGAGAAGCAAGTTGAGGGTAGAAAAATAAGAGAAGATGGAAAGAAAAGAAGATAAAGAGAATAGTGTAAAAGAATTTGGATATTGTGTACAGTAATGTAATCATTATATTTATGTTATTCTCTTGCGATTTTTGTTTGGATTTTGGACTAGATAGTCTGAGATTTATAGATTCATTATTCTTATAATATTTTTTTTACTTATCTCGTGATTTTTATCCTTTATGTTGGAAGGATTTTTCACGTAAATCTTAGTGTCTTATTTGTTTGTAATTTCTGTTTAATTCTATTACGTGTTACGGTCTACTTTGATGTGTTCATATATAATTTTTTTGTCTCATAAATAAAAATATATATATATGTATATATGTATATATATATATATATATAATTACACATATAGCTATGTGAATTCAGTGTTTTTTTATATCAAATATATCACTTCAAAATATAAATATATGTCATCAATATCAATTAATTTATAAAAGTTAATTGTTGAGCAGAACTCCAGTTTTCACTAGTATATTTTAGAAAAACTCAATATGATGCTAAAAATATTAAGGATATTTCAAATATTCTATACCCTGTAAAGATTTTATTATGATATATCAATAATAACCGTGAATAGAAATCATAAACTTGACTGTTTTGGGGGTATCAATAAAGATATATCAAAATTTATAATGGTTATTATAAGTTCAGTAAGAAGTTCGATAGATATAGATTGGATCCTCTGAAAGAAAACACGACTAAAAAAAAAACTTTTTCCCCACACCACACAATTTTTATCCTCGTCTTTTTAAGTCAAATCAATAAAAAGTAAAAGTAAATGAGAACGATGGATGCCCCTCCCAGACTGATACTTTCTTGTTCTTTCTTTTGTATCATTTCCGAGAAAAGAAACTTTCCATGGTCGATCACCCGAATTGCCATCTTTGACAGTCCCACAGGTGCTGGGCTTATTGTGTCATCAAGAGCCACCACCACGAAGGCTCATTTGCAAGAATCCCTCTTTAGCTGTGTTGCTGTCAAGAAGACGTACCACTTGCGACTCAAGGTTTGTCAACTCAGAGCTCCTCCAATAACTTATTATAACACTGAATCCAACCCATACACGACCACATAGAGGCAGACAAAACACAGGAACCTATTTAGGTATCACATAACCATCGTAAACGCAACTCGGCGGCCAACGGGCCAACCACAAAAAGGGTTTTATTTGGAGGAGATCGCCGCAGCTTCCGGTTGGGTTCAGAGGTTGCCGTTGACGGATTTCCCACCGTCGATGCAGATGACTTGGCCATTGATGTAGCAAGCCGCAGGGAGGCACAAGAAAGCCACCACGGCTGACACCTCCTCCGACTCGCCCACGCGCCCGAGCGGGATGCGGTACGTCTCCTTCGCCACGAACTCCTCCATCGCGAGCAACTGCGTTGGGGACACAAACATAAGGATGGAGTTTGAAATCCAGGCACTTCGTCGGAAGAGGTGGTGGCTGAGGTCATTACCGGTTCCATGAGAGGGGTTCTGATGGAGCCGGGCGCGACGCAGTTGGTCCGGATGTTGTCCTTCGCCCACTCGCAGGCCAGGCTCCTGGTGAGCTGGTTCAGCGCCGCTGGAGAAGAGCGAGCGAGGGTCAAGTGGCTGGAGATCTCGAAGAGCTCCGGGAGGAATCGAGCACGTACCTTTGGTCGCTCCGTAGATGGTTATGTTGTCAATGCCGACGATGCCGGCCAGCGAGGAGACGTTGACGATGGAGCCTGCTCCTGATGCCTTGAGCAGAGGGTGGGCGAGCTGGTTCAGGTGGAACGCAGACTCCAGGTTGGTGCTCATCATAAACGTGTACTCGTCAGGGGTTACGGCCACCATCGGCTTCACAAACCCCGTCCCCGCGTTGTTGACCTACACGACGAGCACGACGAGTTCACAAGCAGCTCAATCGCGAGCGGAGATCTTTTTGTTGCTCACCAGGATACTGAGCTTCCCGCCGAAGGTGGACTTGACATCCTCCATTAGCTTCTCTCGATCAGCCCGGGACGCGACATCGCAGACGGAGCCGGTGACCTTGAAGTTCTTCGCCCCCCATTCTTTCAAGCTCTTGTTGAGCTCTGCTTCGTTTCGGGAGCAGGTGTGGATGGCTGCTCCGAATCTGGCCAGTTCCTCGACTATGGCATGCCTGGAAGGCGGACAACAGAGCTCAGTTCATGGCGGCCGATCACGAACAAGAAACCCTGCAGCTGCTAGCGATGTAGACATGGCGACAGTATCGTACCCGATTCCTTTGGTGCCGCCGGTGACCAGGGCTGTCGCGCCGGCAAGAGACCACCTCTCGTCGTTGGCGATGCAGCTGCTTCCACGACCGTTCTCCATGGCTTTCTTCTGCACCTCGCTCGAGACCCTACTCCCTACCCACGCTCTGTGTCGATTGAGCCGGTGGAGGCGATGGTGTGGAGGGAGCAGCCAGCATGGGTTCTTATAGAGAGCCGCTCGTGAACCGGGACACGGGTGCGGTCAACCATGAAGAGCGCCTCATGGGCAGCGGTGGATCGACCGAGGGTGGCCGCCGCTGATTGAAGGCAACAACTCGCCCGACGCCAGAATTCTCCCCAACGACCACCACCTACCCGCTCCATCGGGCGCCGGCACGGCACGGACGTGAATCCGGCCGTCCATCGGCCCTGGAGACGACTCTCGGAGCAGACGATGGAGTCCTCGTACGAATCTCAAAGCAAGATGCGCTCACCAACGCATGCAACGAGGCGAAGGGGGGTGCACCCACCAACTGCATGTGGAAAAGTCAAAAGCGCCGTAGGGTTACGTAACATGAGGCGTTCACTAATTATTATGTGAAATGAAGTCGATGGATGGTGGAATGCTTCAAACTAGGAGATGTTTTAGGTTTCATAATATCCATTTGATTCCTATTACTACTATATTATCAAAAATTATCCTCGATCCTTTCACATAAATTCGATTTATACGTCTGATTGATTGATCGAACATTAATCATATGGAATATATTAATCATATCGCTTAGAAACAGCTATCACAAGAGGCGCAACGCCGTCTCTTACCCAAACACTCGCGTAGAACGCTACTAAAGAAGTCTGAGTCGTTGACTTGAGCACCCATAAAAGACCATTGGAACGCAACAACTACGTTAAACAAGTATGCGTAATGGGACTTCTTCTCTCACCGAAGCCTTTGCCTTTGAGACCGGCAATTGATCCGAAAGAAACGGGTGGATGGCGGTCAAAATGATTCGTTGACATGTGACATGGCATCTCATCAATGCACTAGTTTACGGACGGTAGGCAACTACGACGCGTCAGGGGGTGGAGACTTGATGCATGCCACGGGAGGACGACGAAGCTGCTATCGCCATTGGTGAGGGCGAAGAGGGACATCAACCTCCACCCGACATGCATTGGCTTCACTTGATAGCTCCACATATCTTTCTAAAACCAATGCATACAACATGTTCATTCAGTCGAGTCAGAAAGGCCTGCGAGTGATATGTCATTAGACTTTTCTGATGTATGTATTATTTTATTATTTTCAATATAAAATTTATAGTGCATTTTGGTTCGACAAATTTATTGAGAACCTCATCTATTTATGATTGAGAAGTTGTTATCTAGATTAAGTTTTTTTTTTTTTTTTTGGAGAAGGTAAAGAGATAAGCTTTGATTATATTTAAAATGAATTCGAGAAGAAAAATAAGTATCGAGTATTAGATTATGTGGTACTATCAAATTAGATAAGATATATTATATATATGATTACATTCTTATCACAGTTATAGACTAATACATGATATGATATTATTGAGAGATTACATATATTTTTTCTCTCCTTTTTTATTCCTAATTTATTGCTTATAGCGATCCTGTGAATGATAAAAAAAAAAAGGAGAAAGGAGTCTAATTATCATTGTAGATCAATATTACTATAGCTTTTGGATATGGTAGATTTCGTGTGGTAAAGTTTTTTTAAATGATATCTATATATTGCAAATTTGATCTTTAATTAGATAAGATATATTATATATATGATTATATTATGATCACAGTGACGACTAATATATAAAATTATTGAGAAATCATATATATTTTCTCTCTCCTCTTTGTTCCTAGTTTATTGTTCTGTAATTGATATAAAAAGAAGAGAAAGGAGTCCAATTATCATCGTAGATTAGTATTACTATAGTTTTTGGATGCAGCAATGATGCTTCCATAGATCAAATAAAAATTTTCTGAATGATATCGAAAGACATATATCGCAAATTTGATCGATCTCAGATTTTGACATTAAAAATTTTTCATAGCAAAAGCGTTTTTATACCGATAGAGAGTAATATTTAAGATAACCAAAATAGAGTATGATGATTCGATCGGATGATACAAGAAGTTTTACGAACAAGAAGAATCTCGATCTGATAAAATAATATATTCATCAATTATTGAGTTTGTATCACTAAACTAAAACATTTAAACTCACAATAATAGCTCTTATAAATTCACTCCAGGAGACCTTCAAAACACTTAATCTCGGCTAATAATAGTAAACTTATGTAGCTACAGTTAAATTCACAAGTTTGCTTAAGGAGACGGCTTAAATTCTTAATCTAAATCATACGTGACATTAGTTTATTGAATTCGAATCACTAATAATATTAAACTTGTTTAACTTTCATGAATTCATTAAAAGTGTTTTCACATTCGATGGATATGAGATATTATAATAAGAATACTATTTTGAATTGGGAGGAGAAAAAGAAAAGTCGAAGTGAAACATTTGGTATTTGGTCTCCTTCGACGTGCGGCTGCTCGGTCCATAAGACTTCAATAAAGATGGGTGGAAAAAGACGCAGAGTTTGGCTCCACATCTCCATGACCACCACACTCGAGGAAGCCTTCGCCGCTGCCGTCTCCCATCCCGTTGCTTTCCGTCTGAGAGTTACTTTGGGCAAAGTGTTTGGCCGTCGCGTTGAAGAATAGTCTGTGACTTGGCTTCTTCCTGCACGTTGTCAGCAAGTCGAGCGCAGTTTGCTTGACTTGATGCTCTCGAGATCTATTCTTGATGTGAAATGGAAGTCACACCATTACAACCTTTCGGTTGCTCCGCTCTTCTTCCACTTGGTTAGCGTTGTTTTCTCTCGATTAATTAAAAATTAGTGGATATCTACGTTGAATTGAATTATAAAAACAAGAGTACATTGAATACGACTTAACAAGACCTTATTTATACACATAAGAAGAGAAGAAGAGAGGATTTTTCTCAATTGTCCACCGAGATTTTCCCATTCAGTTAAGAAAATCCTATATGTTATCATGCCCTCGCAAGATTATGCACCTGTCAAGGACACTGATCTTAGACCGATGTAATAAAAATAATTTACGAGCGAGAGACTTCGTGAGTGAGTCTGCTAGTTGATCAGCCGTATGCACGTGAGAAACACGTAGTTGATGTCTGACAACTTGATTTCATACGAAGTGAAAGTCAATGGCAATGTGCTTCATGCGTGAGTGAAATATTGGATTAGCACATAAATAGGTAGCTCCAACATTATCGCAGTATATTGTAGGAGGAAAGGTAGAGTTGACGTTGAGTTCCTTAAGCAGATTTGTGATCCAATTTATTTCAACAGTAACTGTGACGATGGCACGGTATTCAGCTTCAGTTGTGGATCGGGCAACTATCTTTTATTTCTTAGAACTCCAACTGATTGGATTAGCTCTAAGAAAGATAATATACCTAGACGTGGATGTTCTATTATCATAGTTTCCTGCCCAATCAGCATTAGCAAAGGCATGAAGATGAAGCGGGGTGTGTTTGCGGAGAAAGAGGCCATGATTGAGAGTCTCCTTAAGATATCGCAAAATTCGTTTGATCGCAGACCAATGTATTGTAGATGGTCGATGCATGAACTGTGACAATTTATTGACTGCAAATGAGATGTCTGGACGTGTGAGAGCCAAGTACTATAAGGAGCCAAGTATTTGCCGGTATTGAGTAGAGTCCGTAGCAGGACTTCCATCATAAAGTTTCAGTGATTCACTGGTAGAGAGGGGAGTTGCAACCTTTTTAGCATCCTGTATATTTGTCTTTGATAATAAGTCTTGAATATACTTTCTCTATGATAGGAGAAGACTTGAAGAGGTGAATGTGGCTTCCACTCCTAGAAAATAGCTCAAGGTGCCTAGATCTTTAAGAGAGAATCGAACAGCTAGTTGCTTTAAGAATGCTTGGATTTCCAAAAGATTATTTCTTGTGACAACAATATCATCTACATACACTAGAAGATATATGGTGTTTTCATGTTGTTGTTGTAAGAATAACGAGGTATCAGACTTGGAATTGATGAAACTTGTTGATGTTAAAAATGCACCAAGTTCATTATACCAGGCTCTTGGAGCTTGACGAAGTCCATAAATAGCTTTTTGTAGTTTGTAGACATGCTGTCACGGACTTAGCTGGTTTTGCCTAAGTCGTACGACACCAATGCGTATCACCGCAAAGGCCAGCCTCCCCGAAATCTCCTACAATCCCTTAGGACCTACGAAAGAGAAGACGGATCGAGAAAGCGCTTCACACGGATCCATAAGCCACTCTTTTAGCAAACACTTTATAATCAATGCAAATTCCAATCATGGATATCACAAGCTCAGAACGGTTGCACAACAAAGGTATAAAATTGGTCCACTACAGACCGAATTCTAGTACAAGTATTCCCTTGACGCAAACTGTATGTACAAGCCTACAATGGCCGCCGAACTCACTCAAATGAGGCATTTAGCCTTTGGCAAGCCCTTTACAAGTAATAACAAACCAAAAGGGACACGGACACACATAAGTGTTACACCGAACAAGCCGTTTACAATTTGTCCGTGACATTCTCCCCCACTTATTCCTTCGACGTCCTCATCGAAGCCTTTGCTGACGCTGCAACTTCTTTTCGTTATTGGATCTTCGATCTTCTGCTCATGTTGCGATGCGCCCCTTGGCTCCCAATTGTTCTCCGCTTGTTGTTGTCGAGTCATCGAACTTTAATCCGCCATGCTGCTTCAACTCGTCAATAACTCTGACTCTGGTGTGGGGTTGGCAGAGTTGTGCTGATCCTTGCTGGTTCTTGCAGATTCATCTGATGAAGGGAAAAGACCATCTTTGATATGCGCTAGTCTTTAAATTCTTCTTGTCTCTTGAACTGGATAGATGCTTGTTGGAGCTTTAACGAGCATTGCCTCATAACCCTTTAAAGTTTTCAGGTCCTTCCCCAGCAAAATTTGCCCATCAAATCTTCTTTCACTTAGTTGTCTTGCCCCAGTAGGCTCGCATCACTTTCGCTTCAATTGGTATTCGGTTGGGAAATGAAGCGAACAATCTACTCTCAATAGCACTGATTACCGTTGGTGAAGACTTGACAATTGTTGTCTTCCATTAGTCTCTTCGAAGGGTCTTCAAATTTTTTCAGAGCTCCTCTACTAAATATCTAAGAGAGCTAGGGTACTCGGTTTCACCCATTCTCTTGAGAGTTGAGAAGGCAAAGGTTACTTGACTTCACCCGCCTCCTCGAGGTTGTACTTCGTGCATCAAGCCGGTTACTAGACTTCACCTGCTTTTAGCTCACACTTCCGAAGCACTTGAAGTATTTGCAATCCTTGCACTGAGTCAGCTACTATGATTCACCTTCTCATTGCCATTGAACTTCTGGAATGCAAGAAGTTATCACTCCAACTTGGAGTAAGTCTCCGATAGATCTGGTCGCCTTTGGGATTGTACCGCCTTCTCCATCATTTATGTCGCCGACTCCTCTGAGTAGCAAAGGTACAACACCACATACTGCCTGCTCTGATCCTTGGTCATGCACTCTTGCATCGACCCGAAGTCCATCACTCACGGCTATCTTGATAGAAAGTCTGTTGACACCGGTCTTACGAAGTTCTCTGGCTTTTGCCCTTCAGCCTTGTCTTGGTACATGAAGTTTGCCAAAGTATTCTCCTCCTCCACGGCCCATATCACGACCAAGCGTTCTCCCTCTATGAGAGCAAGGGATTGATGACCCCCCGGAAGTCCCGCATCTGCGGTACCATGACACTACAATGCCCATGGCACTACTATCCGTTGTCTCGCATCTGCATCCCTTCTTCGTGATCGGTAGATCTACCTCTATGGCACTGTGGCACTCCTCTGAGTCCACCTTCCTTCTAACCAATGACTGATCTTGGGTAGTTGAGTTTCTCTGGACTCGTCATTGCTTCTTCGCCCTTTTTCGACCACCGCCCGACACCACTGTGTGTTCTTTGAAAGCGATTTGGTCGATGGAAAGACAGACTACAACTCCCATGTAAGGCCTTCGTCATCATGTTGCAGGGCTTGCACCACTTCTATTCTCCTTAGCTTTATTGGTCATAACGTTCGCTTACTCGGCCTTGTCCTTTGACTTGCCGAGCTCCCTTAAGCGAATGTGAGCTCTGAAGCAGTTCCACTCTTCAGCCGCTCTGATCATACCTCTGCATGATCCAGTCCCCCCATGGGACTCATTGTGTGTGTTGCCTTGCTACGAACCATTCCACCATGATCCCCCTGCATCATGTCGCCTCCTGGTGACATATCCTTGCATTCTGATCCCTGTGGTATGAACTCGAACCGCGATATCTCCATGTGTGGACTCCGCCAACACATCGCAGGGCCTCTGCCACCTTCGATTCTGTTCGCTCCTTTGGCAATCGACCTTCGTCCACCCGCTCTCGGGTCACACTCGGACGAAGCCTAGCTCTAGGATAGTCCATCGCCTAGCAGCTCCTTTGAAGTCCCTTGACTTCGCAGAAATTAGTGCACCATTATGCGGATCCCGGCCTCTACCCCTACCAAAGCACAATCACCGGCCATAACTCGAATGGCAACACTGTGGCATATTCTTCAAGAGTAATTGTCTTTGTATTCTCTTGCCCCGTGCCAAGGCCTTTTGATACTAACTTTGCCTCTGCAAACTGTGTGCCTTAGTTCCTCCACCAAATGCTTCATCGAGATAAGGTGCATGTGCCTCAAAGCTCCCTTCGTCTTTGACACCATACAAGATGAGTTTGCTCCATCTGAATATGAAACCCATGGAACAACATGATCTGATTCCTGTTTCTGCAAGAGTTTATGTCCTTGACCTCTGTCTAAGAAAAGATCCAAGCCTCCGCTCCATGTTCCATCTTCTGAGCTAACTCCCTTCATGCGGCTTGGGTACCTCACCAAGTTACCCCCAAGTTGCTCTGCTTCTCGATTGGCATTGTATTAATGGTGGCCCTCGCGCCCACCATTCCACGGGTCAGCCCTCTGACGAGTCCGATCTCACTATCGGCTCCAAGTGTGCCTTCACTTTGTGTTGCCTGGGTTGCTCCCCCACTTGATCTCGCTATGCGTCCACCAACGCATCACCACTTGCAAGATCATGCAATGACTCCTTATCGCTCACTCGATCCATCGAGCTTTGTCTTGAGGTACTCCTCAACTAGTGCGGTTCATTACACATGATTCCACCTCTGGAGAACTAGGACTTATCCCTCCTGGGTATCTGTCCCGTTGGAGCAACTTCTCTCTTCGCATTCTTCCCTTTGGAAGTTTTGGAGACCACCATCCCCTTGGACTACTCTGCCTTTGGTGAACAAACTGTGCCCAATTCTGCTTTTGCAAATGCACTTGCTAGATTGTGACACTTCACCAATACAGACTCGTGACTTGCACCCCTCTGGGTCTAGCAACATGCTGAACTTGTTGCACACTTCAGCTTCTTACGAAAGTATTCTGCACATGCCGAAGAGAAAGTTTCAATGCTCCATGGCGCCGACCTTCAGCCGCCTTGGGACGGCCATGAAAAATCCATCGTCCGCATGCAAGGCCTTGCATGAGTATCGAATTCCTTGAGTTTGCAACTCCCATCACCTCTGTGAGCTTTGCACAACTCTTTCGATAGTTGAACAACCCACTCTACCTTGCACAGTCTCATCCTTTGTCAAGCACTTCGCTTGCCTCGAGCACTATCAAGTTTGGGTGCTAACGTCGAGCCACTGCTCGAACTCAGCCATCCCGACCTTTGTGCGCTACGCAATTCTTCTTAGCTTGTTGTTCTCGTGGTGCCTCTTGCGCGAAGGGTTGGCCATTCTCCTGAATGCCATTCTCGGATGCCCGCTACTCTGAGCGACTCCTTCCCCTACAACTCCAAGTCTGTTTCCCAAACGGTCGCGCATGTTGGCTGCCCTCAACGTAGCCCCACTAGGTCCCCCACGTTTGCATGCTAAGTGTTTCTAAGTGGGCTTGTCCCACTCTGATACCAACTGTCACGGACTTAGCTGGTTTTGCCTAAGCCGTGCAGCACCAATGTGTATCACCGCAAAGATCAACCTCTCAGAAATCTCCTACAATCCCTTAGGACCTACGAAAGAAAAGACGGGACAGAGAAAGCGCTTCATACGGGATCCGCAAGCCACTCTTTTAGCAAACACTTTATAATCAATACAAATTCCAACCATGGATATCAAAAGCTCAGAACGGTTGCACAACAAAGATATAAAATTGGTCCACTACAGATCGAATTCTAGTACAAGTATTCCCTCGACGCAAACTGTATGTATAAGCCTACAATGACTGCCGAACTTATTCAAATGGGGCATTTAGCCTTTGGCAAGCCCTTTACAAGTAATAACAAACCAAAAGGGACACGAACACACATAAGCATTACACCGAGCAAGCCGTTTATAATTTGTCCGTAACAATACCTTGGATACTGTGGATGAACGAAGCCAGAGGGTTGCTGCATGAAGACATCCTCAGTTAGAGTCCCCTGTAAAAAGGCATTGTTAACATCCAATTATTGTATATGCCAGCCTTTTGAGATAGCCAAGCTCAAGATAAGCCGTATTATTGTGGGTTTGATAACTGGGTTGAATGTCTCTGTGAAGTCAACACCAGGTCATTGATGGAACCCTTTGGCAACTAGACGTGCTTTATATCTAGCAATAGATCTATCTGGGTTCCACTTAATTCGAAAGACATATTTACACCCGATGATGTTTTGTGTGTGATAAGAAGGAACTAGGGTCCTGTAGAGTTATGAAGAAGAGCATCATATTCTTCACATATGGCTTTACGCTAGTGAGGAGATTTTTGAGCTTGATTAATTATGGTGGGTTCACTAGCCTCAAGAGAAGAGTTCGTTATGGCATGTAGATCAAGAACTTGACGTGGTTTAACAATACTACTTTTAGAGTGTGTTATCATATGATGGCTGAGAGCGACAGAAGTGGTAGGTTTGGTTGTTGGTATAGTCGGTGGTGAGTTACCGAGATCAATCGGACTAGTCTGCAGTACTTCAACAGTACATGACGAGGTAGCTGAGGGTATTGCTTCATTAATGGGGGAAACTTGTGAAGAAGGAATTGGAGAGATAATGGGGGGAGTGAATAGCTGTTGAACAGGAGGAGTGTACTGACCAAGAGGGTTATTTGCGAAGCGGATGGTCACTCATAAATATTGTCTTTGTTCTGGCCTTGGACTAAGGATGCCACCGTGCTCAAATCCTTGACAAGAAAGGGGTCAGAAAAAAATTCAATTGAGGTATTATTTTGCTTGCAGAATTGAGAGACAGAAATAAGGTTTCGTTTAATGTGAGGTGCACACAAAACATCATCAAGTGTGAAAGTTGTGGTGAGTGAATTAAGCCTTGTGGAACCAGTATGAGTGATATGAAGTCTTTTACCATCACCGATGATGATATCCTCATCGCCGCCATAGTTGTTATGGACAGATAAGTTCTGAAGATCGGAGGTAATGTGATGTGATGCACCGGAGTCCACAATCCAATTGGGTTGGCAAGTTGTCGGAGTAGTCATAAGATTGGCTTGAGGCCACTATGTTGGAGCAGGGAGTTTAGGTCGAGAGTGATAGACTTTCGCAAAGTGTCCGACTTTATCACACAATTGACAGACGATTCGACGATGACCGTTAAGGTCAGGACGTCAGGGCTGATGATTACCACCTTGACGATGAGGATGAAAGTGTTGATAATGTGGATGAGAGGAGTTTGGTGTGGAACCCATAGGGTCAGGAGGCAGCCTAGCCGGACCTTGATTGACGTGCTTATTGTATTGGTTGCTCTTCCTCTTGGATTTTTGACTGACTTGAGCTGTGATAAGTGGTCCGAGCAACCTGTCATCGCGCTTCAAATATGTCTCGTAGTCAGTCAACTTGTCATAAAGTTCTTCGAATGATATTGGAGAGTCACGTGCCCGAATTGCGGTTGGCAATTCTTTATATTCGTCTCCTAGGCCATTAAGGGTGTGGACGAGGACTTCTTCTTCACTGAGGGAATGACCTATCAAAGTCAAGTTATCGATGATAACTTGATATTTTGTAAGTAATTAGCAATAGTACTTCCATCTTGTTTCACTTTCATCAGATTGGATAAAAGTCCGAGCATGCGAGTACGTGAGCGATTTGCCAATGTAGTTTGCAACTTGGATCATGTTTCTGCAGCAGTCGTACATGAAGATATTAGTGGGATGACAGACCCTGTGACTGAGGCTTGAATGACTTGGAGGATGAGACGATCTTGACGTAACCACAGTTTGTGGGTTGGATTTGGTATTAGACTGGGTTCTCCTGGAATGTTGAGTACTATAGGTGGACAATGGAGAGAGCCGTCGATGTAGCCTAGGAGGTCATATCCAAATAGAAGGTTAGAAAATTATGCATGCCAAGATGCTTAATTTCCACCTTTGGATAATTTGAAAGGAATGAGTGCTGTAGCATTGATAGTGATAAGGCCTGGAGGTTGAGAAGTATTATGGTTCCCTACAAGGATCACGATTGGAGTGTTAGAGATAGACGATGAAGACATTTGAGAACACGATGTCAATCAGCTGTGAAATCTGTTGGATGGAGACTGCCGGATGTGGACGACTCATAGCAAAAGGTGCCGAAGACCACAAGTAGGGGTGGCAATCCTTGTAACAACGATACCTCGATGATGCACCTTGAGCCGAAGGAGCAGCTCCTTTGATGTCCTGCTACTGTAGATCGTCACGGCAAAGCCCCCAATGGGACTGACACTCCGATTGGCCCATGGAGGAGGCGCAGTGTCTCTGACACTTTCTGGGGTGCATTCAGAGAGTAGCGGTAGAGAGCTACGATAACTTTCTCTCGTCTCTATTTATGTCGACGGATGTGCTGCGGCTGCAAATCCTATGGTGCGAATGCAACTTCCGTGAGTCGCAGGGAGGAGAGTGCAACGGGGCTGCAGAGGCAGGGCAGCGTGGTAACAATTCGATTTCTCCCAACCAAAACTCAACCAAAAGGAAAGAGCAACGGCAGCAGTGGATGCCGAGGTCGGTGGCTGTGCTCTTCTGCTCTGTGTCGCTGCAGAACAAGGGCGACTGTAGTTGTAGATCGCTATGGCTGAGGCAATGAGAGGGAAGAGATCACTGGCTAAGGGGGACAGCGACAATGATGGTTACGTGGCCACCGATTGAAGCAGCGGTTGAGGCCAATGCTGCAGAGGACTCACTGTGGTCGGTTGAATTGTCGCTGCAGCGATCTTTCTAGCAGTAGAGAATGTTCTGCTTCTAGATGTAGGCTGGCAACGGTGGTGGACGGCACCGCCGAGGGCTTGCTATAATCGCTGGGAGGTGATCTCGCAGCTATGGCGGAACGGGCATAGATGAAGCCGAGGGAGAAGTAGCGTTCTGCTGTGGTGTCACGGTGTTGGCAGCGACGCAAGCGAGAAGAACACAGCGAGAAGAGAAAAATTTTCGTTGATGGCTCACTGCGATCAATCGGGTGTCGTTGTGGTGGAGTTCCACAAGATCTAGAGGTAGGGAATCCCGTTGGAGAAGGAAGCAGAACACCGATCGCAAGGGGATTTCACAGAGAAGTGGCTGCCGATGTAGAGAGGGTGAGGCAGAGAGGGCTCTGCTTTTGTCGAGGAAGGAGAGCCCGTCGGTCCTTGCCGACTGGTTTGGCCACTGCTGGGCCTGGACAGAGTGCTTTTTTTATGCGGCCGGATGCAACTCCTGCGCTATTGGCGATTACGAGTTCGGCCAGGTGGAGTGCAATGGCGCCAAGGCTGCTCCACCAGCAATACTTGCGGAAATCGATGGCGAAGAGAGCGTTGAACCGAAGCAAGACGCCTCCGCAGGAATACTCTGCTTCGGTGGGTTCTGCTCCAATGTGCAGATGCACGGTGTTCTTCTGCTGTCGTTAGACAACGGAAAGAAAAAAAAGAAGAAAGAAAAGGCTCTTGCTTAATGCAAGGGCTCTGATACCATGTTGAATTGAATTATAAAAATAAGAGTATATTGAATATGGCTTAACATGGCCTTATTTATACACATAAGAAGAGAAGAAGAAGAGAGGATTTTCCTCAACTGTCCACCGAAATTTTCTCGTTCAGTTAAGGAAATCCTATCTGTTATCAATCTCGAAGACTTGCTTACTGGCTTGTTAGAGAGTTGGAATCTCAACTCCTGCCCAAAATTTGAGCTAAGTAGTATGATGATGGAGGCAAGGGGTTAATTCAGGTTTTCATCTAATTTTCTTGAGTATTATAACCCTAATCACCCATAATTTTTCTTTCTCAATGTATATTAATTACTGTAAATAATTTAATTCTTATAGTATGGTTAAATAAATGATTAAAATTAATTTTCTTTATTATGTAGATGAGTTAAAAAAAATTGTTGAACAATTAAATTATTAATTGACGCATTTCCGAATAAGTGATGTTGATTTTAGAAATTAATTTGATTTGTAATGGTCTCTCAGGCTTAAATAAATTTTAACATTTATTTAATTATTTAATTTTTTTAATCAACATAATAGATATATTTATGTTTCAAAAATTATATGTGAATTTTTATGATTTAATTAGCTTTAAATTTAACATTATGAATCTAAATTATTCAATTTATGAATTTGAATTACTATTTAATAATTAAAAATATTAAATCTGATTTAAAAGAGGGATGGGTTGACCTGAATTAAGTTGATTGACTAGACCAACTCATGTGGCTGAGTATAACCTAGCACATGTGATCAAGTATAATTTAATCCATGTGGTTATATATGATTCAACTTATACGATCAAATATGATTCAACCTATATAATTGGACATGACCAAGAGTATATGGTCATATATGACTTAGCTCATATGGTTAAACATGACTCAATTCATGTGGTTAGGTATAGCTTAACTCATATGATTAAACATAACTCAGCTCATGATCATATATGGTCCAACCTATATAATTAATTATGGCCCAATCGATGTGACCTAATATGATACAACCGATGTGATCAAGTATAACCCAGCTTATATGACTAAACATGATCCAACTCATATAAACAAGCATGACTCAACCCATATGGCTAGGCACAACCCAACCCATGAGCAAAGCGTGACCCAATTCAATGATAAGTCTCAGCACAACTCATGAGTGAGGTTCAACCTAATCTATAAAGCTAGACCTGCTTAGATATACAATTAGCGTTTGACACATTATCACCACTCTAATATTTTGTATCTCAACCCAATCTATTATTTGAGATAAGCATGCGTGATGCACGTGACCAATCCAAGACTTAGGTGAGCCAGTTCGGTCGAAGCTATCAAGATATGACATAGTCCAATTTCATCTCCTTTTATTAGTTTAAAATCGACATTTGATTGAATCATAAAGGTTTGATCGGTTCAAGCTAATTTATAATGATTCTAACTTAATTAGTTCAAACATGCTTGATCCAATTAAAATCAATTGAATCTAAATTAGACTAGTTCTACGAGGATTTGATGTTGATTCTATTAGGTCGTAATTTAATTAAGTTTGGCTTAAGTCAATTGGGTTATTCTAGTTATGGTTGATTGAGGACTATTGAGAGATTAATATATTATATGATCTGATAAAATTAAAAAATTTATCTAAATATGTCATTTAGAAATGATTATTGATTTTTTAAAGATTAAGTCAATGATATTGATATAATTATTATCATGTGGTATAAGTGATTGTGCTAGTGGTCCATATTAAACTTTAATTTGTAAAAAGAGCTACGAGCCCATCATAATATGGAGCCAAGAATATATATAATTTAGTAGATAAAACATAAATTATAGTCCCTCATAATATTTTATTATATTATTATTTAGATGCATTCATAAATGAATGATCATGATTGTTTCTGTATTCCTACCAAGCGTAGGTAAAACAATTTTCTTTGGAGATTAGTGGACCATCAGACGTAATGATTAGATGATTCCTCTATCCACTATTGGAACAAATGTGATCTCATTTTTGCAAGCGAAAAATATCACTCCATTCATTATTGGGAGTATGATACAGGTTCTCTATATCCGCTATCGGAAAGAATTCATCCCCTCAAGTATTCATCTTCACCCGATGTCGGGAGAGTACACCATTGGATATGATGCACGTCTTTGTTATTTGATTGTTATGTATGTCTTCAAGATGTGTTACATGTGATTGATGTATTATTTTGTTTACTACATAAGAATTATTATTATTTTTATGATATATCAATTTCATAATGAATTAATATGTTATCATTTTAATTAAATTATTAATATAAAATATAATTATTTTTAATTAAAATTTATTATTATAAAGGTAAGGATTTATATTTAAAATAAAATTATAAAAATTAAAATAATAATTTACTTTTTATAAATATGAGATGTGACAATAACATTTCTTACTTACATAAAAAAAATTGAGGAAAATTTATTGAGAAATATCTAATATTCATAAGGAGCTTATGCCATCTTACTCATGGAAAAAAAAAAAATTCACACCGTTGTTTCTTCTAACAACAAAGAACTCACACCAATATTTCTTTTCCTTTGATCTTATTCTACAAAAAGAAAGACACATTTATTATTCCAAGTCTCGTACTTCGAGGCAAAGCCACCTCCAAGATGACTCACCAAAGCATCCCTAGATGGTGATGGATGGATCGGGTCGCATCCACGGGAGGAGATCCAACGAGGATATTTTTAGGTCAAGTTAGAATCTTTTTAGATCATGCCAAATATTAGATCGGGTTTTCGTATCTTGAGATAACTTCGTTAAACTTAATTCACTAATCAAAGTACGTAAACTAAAATTAATAATAATATAGTAATTAGATTTAAGTCCAGCTTAGTTTTATTTTTATTTTTTTGACGTCGAACTAATAATAATAGGCGCTTACTGTTCAGAGTCTCATTCTTATTATTTATAATCATCTTATTATTTAAATTTCTTAAAAATTAATAAAATAATATTTTGCTTTTACCATTCTTTTTTTCTTTTCGCACACACTACTAAGTCATTTGTAAAGGTTGAAAATATGATATTTTTTTTATTAATATAACTGACATAGAAGATAATATTATCTTCTAAAATATTAGATGATGCATATAATTCCAAAAATATTAGGTCATTGTAATAAATATCAAAAAATATTTCCTATCCTTTTTTTGTTTTCACATCATCCCATTTTATCATTTATCTTTTTTTAAATCATTTTACGTCATCTCCACGATTAAGAAGAGGAGGAGGAGAAAAAAAATAAAAAAAAGGGATTATAGGTAAAAAGTGAAAAGATTACCTTCGAATCGAGGACACAAATATATTTATTTATAAAAAAATAATTTAGAAATATTTAAAGTTTTAAAGATAAAATTATAAATAATAGATAATAATAAAGAGAGGTTTCAAAAAGCAATCTCCAATCATAACGTTGGTCGGAGAGGAAAACCCAGGAGCAAGCAAAGCATATGCCCTCCCTCGGACGGAGAGAGTAGGCAAAGCAGCAAAGAAGAAAAAGGAACGTACATGCTGCGGGGATTTGAAGCACTGCCTCTTCCGACTATAAATCGCTTGCAGTAGCCGCTTTGCTTCACCGCAACGAAATCCCCCTCGACGGGAAGAACAATGCCAGCTCCCCGGCAACACCTCTTCCTCCTCTGCCTCCTCCTCCCCGTCTCCTTGTCCTGTGAGCCTCGAAGCGCAATGCAAGCAATCGGCCGCCGCGGCAGGGCTTGACGACGTCCTGACCTTCTTCTTTGTTGTTTCAGACGAAATCCAGCTGATACTGGTGAACAACTGCAACTACAGCGTGTGGCCTGGAGTGCTCGGCAGCGCCGGTCATGCAACCCCGGAGGACGGCGGCTTCCACCTCGGCCTCGGCGAGGAGGCGGTCTTCGACGTGCCGAGCTGGTGGTCGGGGCGGGTCTGGGGCAGGCAGGGCTGCGGTTTCGACGGCCAAGGGAAAGGGAGCTGCGACAGCGGCGACTGCGGCGGGATGCTGCAGTGCCAGGGCGCCGGAGGAGCGCCCCCGGCGACGGTGGTGGAGATGACGTTCGGCACCGACCGGTCACCTC
Organism: Musa beccarii; assembly: GCA_024322285.1. Lineage (NCBI taxonomy): Eukaryota > Viridiplantae > Streptophyta > Magnoliopsida > Zingiberales > Musaceae > Musa > Musa beccarii. The sequence continues at coordinate 38,837,011 of CM044398.1, read as the reverse complement.
TCCACTTCTACGACGTGAGCCTGGTCGACGGCTTCAACATCCCGGTCACCATGGCCCCCGTCGGGGGAGGGGTCGGCTGCGGCGTGGCCGGGTGCGAGGTCGACTTGAACGTCTGCTGCCCTTCCAAGCTCGAGGTGAAGCGGAATGGGAAGGTGGTTGGGTGCAAGAGCGCGTGCTTGGCGCTGAAGGCGGACAAGTACTGCTGCACCGGGGACTACGGCTCGCCCAAGATCTGCAAGCCCACCCTCTTCTCTCATCTCTTCAAGTCCATTTGCCCTCGAGCTTACAGCTTCGCCTTCGACGACTCTTCCAGCCTCAACATATGCAGGGCATCGAGATACCTCATCACCTTCTGCCCTCCTGCAAGATAGATGGACAAATAGATCGATAGAGAGAGAGAGAGAGAGAGAGAGAGAGAGAGAGAGAGAGAGAGAGAGAGAGGGATGAATGCGCTCTGTGAAATGTAAGCAGGACCTTCGTATGTTATTTAGCTGTTACTGCTCTACTGGTAGATGTATCTCAGCATCTCTCTCTCTCTCTCTCTCTCTCTCTCTCTCTACCATCTGAGTTTGACAAATACAGCAATTGCATGCACGCCAAAGCCTGGCAATGGTAGGTCTCGGAATAATACATGTCAAGTAGCACTTCACAAAAACAGCCAAAAGTCGAATTTTTGCAAAGACATTGGAATAAATAGGTAGAATTAGCTACAACCTAAATTGTATATCAAGAACATTCCATGATCAAATAAAACAGGAACGCGAAACAGCCTTTCGGACGAGCAGCTCGCGGTAACCGACATCCTTTACGGTCTTCTTGTTAATACTTCTTCATCACCATCTTTTTACTTTACACCCATATAAACCTTGTTGTACAAACAACTATCTTCTCTGTGAAGACATCAGATATGTGCTAACCATCTGAGCCTCAGCCATGGTGTGACAAACTATTAGTTCACCTAGAGAATGTACAAGCAGCATTATTATTGCCAACTAAGCCTGTACCAGCCTACACGCAAAGCCGGGAAGCTCACGCTAGCCTCAGCTGTACAATGTCATTCTCATGCAATTGAAGACGCATGCTGGGTCTGAAATCCAATCCGCCGTTCTGCAAAACAACAAAGAAATACAAGAGTTCGGAAAGAGCCGAAGAGAGGAGTCCGGCAAAGTGAAAGCAGCAGTGGTTACAAGTAGAATTCAAGAAAATGATTAAGAAACAGAAATGCTGGCATCGGCTGTATCAATAATCCTTTTAACTTCAGAACAAAATTTTATTTTGTCGATCGACTCATGAACTTCGATTAACACTACTAATCAAATCATACCGTCGGCTTCTGTCTATATATACGCCCAATAAAAATCTAATATGGCTGAACAATAAGCCTTGCACAATGTGCAACGACAACAGTTTTCCATCGATATTTGTGGACAGAAGCTGGCGTAAAGACTTGATTGAGATAGTAGTTAAGCTTTGGTGAGTCAAGTGACGAAAAAGATAAATTGAAATTTACTCCAAACTTCAAGGTTTAGTGGTTTTAATTACCGTTTGGCATTTACTCAATGAGAATGGGACATATAAACAAATCAAGTAAAAGGAACTAAAAGAGACTAGTGTGCCTTACCCCCAGCTGCAACAAGTTTCTCTACACGAGCAACTATATGCTTTCCGTAGGTATATTTCTTCAAAGCATTCAAGTGGACCTTTATTCGTGACAGAATCAGCTCACGTTGCTGATCATCACAAGTCTCCAATACTTTCTGAACAACATAGTTACCAAACTGATCTTTCATCATGGCCTGACACAAACATAGAGAAAACATAAGCACAATAGTTAAATAGTTATATTTTCTGTCGAGCATAAAATTCCATGGCTCAGACTACAGTAACCAAGCACCTCCAAAATAGTTAGAATACAACAAAGCATTGCCTTCTATTAACAGGAAGAAACTGTGTCGTAAACTAAATATTGGGTTAGATAGTAAATAGTGCAGAGAGTTGATCGTGAACCTTAAAAGAACAGCAATAATTTCTCAAAATCATACCATTACCTTACGACAAATTTCTTAATATTGGACATATCTATTCCAGGTCTTGTTTAACAGCTTAGCTTATAAGTAATGCCTAAAATTAAGAAATTGTTTGTACATTTTCATTTCTTATCAAGGCTAAAGTAATATTTTTGCATGACTTTTATTTGTATAGTTAAAAAGCTTATGTTTTTGTGTAGTAAGTTACTATTATGCATTTGCTTACTGTATCTAACAATATATTCCCTGTGGTGGATGACTGACTAGCTTAAGAGAGCAGATCCGGATAAAGAAAAATTTTCACCAAGATAATGTGGAAGCAAGCTCATAATCATGTCCTAGAATGACTACGGAATAACTGCTACATACATTTTAGTGATGCATTTTTTGAAGGCTAATGTTCTCGATACTTCAATAAATGAAACACACCGAGTCTCACGGTCACAAGAAGAAGCAGAGAGTCCCAGTCCCACCCATGAATTGGGACAAAGACCTTATGTGGTTATTTCTTCTGCGTACATCAAACTGCCCTTCTAAACCTGTCCAAACCACTACATGGTTAATTACAATTGTCTGGTATGTCAAGAAAAAAATTACTGTGACAAATGCTTTCATTTGTTGGCACTCCTATATTATTAAGCATTCAATGACTGTTTATGCTTAGCAACAATTATATTGGTAAAGTAACATTCTGGGTAACCACAATAAAATTTCAGCACAGTAATAGATGGCTTAACATAAAACACCTTATTAGGTTAACAGCAACTAGCTTGCACATATTTGCAGATCAAGTGAGATGCGTCATGAGATTTGGTCTATCAGTAACTGAAGAATTATAATTGTTTACAATCCGTTTGGTCAATTAAACCCTAAGTACTATGCTTCTGATTGATCTCTGCAATTCATTTCTTTCTCTTCTACAATAATAAAATGGCTGGAATTCAATGATGATTCAAGGATTTCAAATATATACAGTGTAGGAAATAAACTTCCAAACATGTGAATCCTCCTAAAATTTAAAGTCCAGTGAAGCCACGATATGAATAATTTACTAATCCAAGAAAATTACAAATTAGTGTAATTCAGAAAACATTTTGAACAATGGGAGGAAAGAAACCTGAAGAGGTTCATTCTCATCAGTTGAACCAAGCATCTCATTCACCAATATTTGACGTTCCTCGAGACTACCGAAAGTCAAACATTTTTCAACAACATTCGAAGCAAACTTCTGTAGACTCATCTGAACTATCTGTCCGGCTAACTTCTTGATGATGGCAGACCTCTCACTCGGTTTCCCATGCTCCAAAACATGCTGTCAAAAAATAAATCTCGAGTAGGAAAATTCAAGCATACAGAATAAAGATTGCAAATGTCACATTGGAAGAAACATTAAAAAAGAAGTAAGCCAGTCAAGCACGGGACTTGCAGATTTCATGACTTTTAACATAGTCTAGGCACAGCATAGGCTGTAAAGAGGATGACTGCAGCAATATCTTTCTAGAGTACCAATAAAGTGTCAGTCTTGCCACAAGATGCCATAAGGAAACAATGTGTCTGAACAAAAATGGTAAAGGGGATAGCATTGAAGTAAAACCATACAAAAGTTGTTCTTTTTATTCATAAATGGCACAAGGAAAGCACACGTCACTGTTGAGACATACTAGTGAATTGTTGCACAATTAATGGGTAAAAGGTTTGAGTCCATGTGTGAACACATTTACGTAATGGAAATTTCTTTTTAGTTAAAAAAACACTCAAAGCACACCTTGCTATCTCTACAAAATCTATCTGGATTTCTCTTTAACAAAGTATCAAAGAATTACAAGTTTTCTCAGATAACCGGGAGAAATAAAAAAACTCGTGTTTGAAGCCAAGAGAATAAAATTATGTTGGTTAAAAATTCAATAGTCTTCAAATTACAAGTTATCCCTAATGCCCCTTTAGATTGTTTGATGAATGTTACCCATACTTCTACGTAAAAATTCCAAGGCAGGAGGAAATCTTGGAAGGTCTCAATGGCATCATTGGTAGGCCTTATGCAGATGCCTAGCCTAAAAGTATATCCAGGATATGCACTGTTAATTCATTAACAGTAAAGCCAATAAATCAGGAGCACAGTTTGACATATCACCATAATCTTAAAATATTTGCTAGAGGTTGTTTTATTATAAGAAAAAATTGCTCATATGTTAGGATAATATGGTCATTAGATTAGTTCAGTAACAACATACAGAATACAGGATCTTTCAGCCTAAATAGTCATAAAGCCACATACACATATAAGTATAAAGAAAAACTGCACAAGACTAACAAATATATATAAGTTATTTTAGTTAAAATCATGGGAGCTAATAAGTGCCACTAGTCGATAAAACATGAACCATGCATCTTTGGAGCAAAAAATTACAGATAGATAAGGAACCTGGACAACATAATTTCCATACTGGTCTTGAGCCAACAAGCTAACAGATTGTAGAATTTCTCCCATCACAATCTGTTGAGTGTTAGGGTCATCACAATGCTCCAGTACTCTCTGAACCAGGGGAAAAATGGCTCAGCAGGGTGTAAAGCCAAAATGAATATAGCATCTACACTTTCAAGAATAGTAAAGTTCAAGGACAATAAACCTGTATCACACGACAGCCATATGGATGAGTAGATAATGTTACAACTTGATCATAGAAGGTTGATATGATAAACTGAATTGCATCCTGAGGAACACACTCGATACATTTCTGGATGACATGGTTCCCATTCTGATCACGTACACAACGCATGACATGCCCATCAAGCTCCAAAACCATTTTTTTCTTCTGGTCCAAATCAACAACTTCTATGGCCTGTGCAATAGGTCAAAGATTTGATTTTTCCAATAACTTCAATAAGCCATTAACATTCTATTAAATGACTAGAAAATCAATTAGGAACACATTTGACCTGAGGTTATCTTCAATTAGAAAGAATTACCAAAATTACGTTGCTGTTCACTAGGTAAAAAGAGTTCCTTCCTTCAGTTAAATGGGTATTTATTTAATATTCAAATTTTGTTGTACAGTGTCCATATGGATGATGCACTATACTCATGCTAACCAATCTTTAAGAAAAAAGGACAAAAGCTGAAAGGGAGAAGCCTATCAAAATTTATCTATTACATACTTTATAAGTGATTTTTCATATAGAAGTCCTAAAGGCCAACTAACATAAAAAAGAGTACCTGTTAAGTTGGAAAAAGGCAAACACAACAAGAATTTCCTACTATAGCAAATACTTAAGTTTATTGTTTTCAGCACAGAGAGGACAGAGGAAGCAGAGAAATGACAGAGACAGACTGTGATAAGGCCTTCAGATAACTGATAATAGAAAAACAGAAAGGGGAGAGAAACGACAGAGACAGACTGTGGTAGAGCCTCCAGACAACTGAAAATCTATTTGATTATATGGATGTCCAAAATATTAGATAAATGAAACTCACGAACAAAGCACAGGTTTGTATCTCATTAGAAACAAAACTTCAGATCCAACTTTAATTATATGGAACAAAAGATAATAGTCACAGCGGTACAAAGATATTAGAAATAATCATGTGTACAGACATGTCTTTAATTATAATACCTTTTGAATTACCCGACAACCATACATTTGAAGGCTGAGAGCCAACACATGCCTATTGAGTTGGTCAGACAGTTTCCTTCTCTGAGCTGTAGATCCATGCTCAAAAAACTAGAACAATGCCAAATGTAAGCTGTTGCAGAACATGTCTATAACACAAATAATCTAGACTTGACAGTTAGTGCATCTAATTGCAATACCTTTTGCACCACATAATTGCCAAAAACATCGGTCATCAAAGACAGAGCATGAGGCATGATTTCTTCAAAAACCATGTTTTTCTCCTCATTTGTGGCAGTTTCAAGTTTCTGCTGTATAAATCGACTCCCATACTGGTCAGTACTGCACACAAATAAAAATTAAAAATTTAGATATTCACAATAACCACAACAAACTCTAAGGAGATCAAGTTACAGAATAACATTTCAGGCCACAGGTTAATGATCACAAGATTGTTATAATTGGACGCAAGAAACAACCATATATAAACATTTAGTGGATAATCCAGCAATTTGTTCCTTGTGAAGTCAACATTGCTTATGAAATTTGAAAATCTTTATGTGTTTATATTTTTTTGATATTTGCTTACTCCATGGTAAATAAATTAGAATTAGTTGCAACATTTTTCAAGGAATTTATTTCATGATTCTGACACGAACTTTAGCAAATGTAAAGGTAATAAACCAATAGATGTACATCTGTGGTGCAAGAAACTAGTTGTTCTGTCAAAAGCCAAAAGAAAAAGATACGAGATTAAGAGTTAAGATCAGCATGTAAGTTACGCATACCTAAACTCAACCACATGACCAGTAATCTCAGCAAGTTCAAAGCATCTGGTCTTATTGTTCTTGAACTCCTCTAAAAGTGACGACCGAAAATGTTTATCCAAGTTATGAGATTGATCGAAATACCATGATCCCATAGTACCTCCATTTAAATTTCTCAAGCCATAAGGAAATTGTGTGTAGTGCTCGCCAAGCTTAAGAGGGCTTCCAGGTCCAACTGGAGAATCAATTTGTCCTGCTAAAGGGCTTCCTGGATATGATAAGCCCAGGTCAAAAGCAGGACTGCCATAGTAACCATGATTTGTAAACCCAAATTTGCCAAGAAGCGAGGGATCATACTGTTTCTGTGATTGAAGCAATGATTCAATGTAAGAATTCTGGACCCCAAGCAATTCTGCATGAGAATTGCTCATGTAACCCCTCTCCATGGAAGGATCACCATAACTAGCAGCAACTTGTGCAGTATATTCAGCAGCCTTCAAGTACTGAAGGTAAAGAGGGTCACTAGGTGGTGTTTGGAGAGCTGCTATTGCTGATTGATTACCAAATTGACTCAGATTTTGCAGGTCAGCTAATCCAGCTAAACTTGATGGTGCCAAAATACCTCCTCCAGAAACCATAGAGTCCATAGTAAGAGATGCAATTGCTGAAGCAGCAGCACCACTTCCAAATGAAGGAGGCAAAGCCCCTGTGCTAACATGATTCTGCAGCATCAAAGGAAATGCAGGATTAACAGAATAAGCACTCAACCCACTGCTACCTGCAAAAGCTGCAGCTACACTCTCAAGGTTCTGATAATGACCAGGTGAACCACCAGGATTAGCAACCAGAGGTGAAGAAGGTGATTTCACATATGATTTGACAGATGAGATAGTGGCTTTACGTGGTTCAATTGGATGACCTACTCTTGAGCTCAAATTTCTTACCTCCACCTGACCTTCAGCAGTGGAATCAGGAAATGAAGCCTTCAATGAATGTGAAAGAGAGGGAATTATTAAAGAATGTGGATCAGAATCTTTCATGATTGCCCGCGTCCTAATACTTTCTTGGTTAGTTAGCGAATCAAAAAGAAATTTGTGGTGATCGTCCAACTCGCTTTGAAGCTCTGTTCGAGAGGTATTTTCAGCAGCTACTGCACCATCAGTTGACAAGCTAAAACCTGATATTGCAGCAATAAGGTCATCAGAATCAACTATAGCTGACAGATTGTCTTTATCTTTCTGGATATTGGCACCAACATTCAGACCAAAAGGTGGAAGACAAGGACTAGGAGCCCGTGCAACCAGCTGCGGATCAGGAGTGGTGCTTTTCATATGGGATGAACTTCCAACAGATGCAAAACTATGTGGAAGACCATCAACGCTCAGGACATATTCACCAGGTTGTTGCCTACCTAATGCTGAAATATCATTGTTTAAAGAAAGCTGAGAATCAGAAGAACCTAATGCTTCGAGACCATTTGCATATGCATTACGACTTTGTGGGCGTGATGGATGGATTGAGATGGGAGTCTTGCACCCAGAGTCGCCCTAGAAAAGGACACACCCACAAGAAAAAAGATGAAGTTAAAAAAGGGAAAAGAAAGAAACAGTTGATCTGATGCAAATCCTAGGGTAAGATAAACAATCGATCAGCATCTTTATGTTCTAGAATTGTAAAATTCAAAAGGGGAGAGTAGCATAAAATATAAGGGCAACAGACAACACAATTTAGAAGTCATTCATTTTTTTTTATCTTGCATACATAATCCTGAACATTAACAAGTAATGCACTGATGGAATAGGTGAAATGCTGGTCAATCATACTGATCTAAAATCTTCCTAATTATATGCAATGTGAAAATTGAGATTGCATAATTAGCCAGAAATCACCTTCTGATCACTCAGCTTTTCATTTCAAAAAGACCACCAATTACTTACGAATCATAACATTAATGAAGATTCAAAACAGTTATATCAAAATTTTATGTTTACGATAATTTCAAATGGCAGAACAGTAGTAATTTTGGATAATTCTGCATTTGCATTCCAATTTTATAACTCAATAATCATTAAGTCTAAGTCGTACTATCCTGTTCAAGTTTCATAGGATCGATATAGTAATTGTAATTGGGTTTGAACTAAATGCCTCAAAGTGAACTTCTGAACATATTCAATTCAATCACAGAATTAACTTAGTCACATACATGTCTTTGTGCCAGTTGCAACAGTAGCAATCAAGTCAGGTAACACTTGCAAATATGATTTAACAAACTGAAAATTTTAGAAAGTACTAACGGCTCATGTGTCGGCTATTTCCATGTCTACTAAACACATCCCCAGTCATTTCCAGGAATTCCAGCAGATTGGAAATTGATGACTTCCCCAGTGGCACGGAGAATTATCAGATATCACGTTACTGAAGTATTGAACTTAGACAACCTAGTAGATAGTGTAAGGTAGATGACCAAACTAATATAAAGTATAAAGGTCTCTGCAATGAATTTGAGATTCTTCATCAAAGGATCCTTTGTTTGTGACAAAGATATGAAAGAACACTTCATGTGAAAGTACATTCCTTATTATTAACTACTTTATATACATAAATATAGATACATAGATATATATACATACATATATATGTATGTATGTATGTATATATATATACATATATATATACATACATATATATATATACATACATATATATATATACATATATATATATATATATATATATATATAGAGAGAGAGAGAGAGAGAGAGAGAGAGAGATGAAATTTGGGGCGCTGGAGTCACCTGAAGGACATCGGCAAAGCTCCTCTGCCGGCCAAGTGGAAGCCTGATCGGTTCGTCTCCGGGTTTGTCCAGCCACTCCCCTGAACCAGGTACCTTTCTCGACTCTACAGCATGCTCCTGTGGATTAAACAGCGGCTGCTGCGAGAACAGTGATATATGACCCTGTTCCTCCCAACGGCTCTCTTTCCGCCTTTCTCCAATCTCCTCAATAACCGATCTCCCCACCTGAAGCCTCTGAGTTGACCTCCAGTCCTCTTTGGAGAGCACTGGAGGTGGGAGCCGGGGGTTCAGATTCACATGCGAGTAGTAGTAAGAGAGGTAAGCGGGATTGGAACGGAGCTCCTCCTCGGATAATGATCCATCTCCATGCTTGGACTCCGGCAAATCTGGCACGTTGGCGCCAAACTCCAGGCCGAAGAGCCCTCCCACGGCGGTGAGGGAGCCCTCCACAGTTGGTGGGGCGGAGCCACTGCGAAAAATATTAAGCTCCCTCTCTCGATCGCTCGCCTCTTGCCTTCTCTGCTCCCGAAGCAGCATTCCCAGCCCCTCCAAGTCCTCCACGTCGAATGCATCCCCTCCGCTTCCGATCATAGAACGAACGCCCATCTCCGACAGCATCGTCACTGGTCTGACCAGTACAAAAACACATGTACAAGACAGACCTGAACGTAAAATCTTAGAGGAACAAAGGACCAAAAAGACGGCGAAAGATCGCAACTTTTTCAGCTCCAATCCTCGAAAACCCCAAAACTAGTAGGAGTCGGAACAAAACATTCGTCTTTCACCATTAAACTAGGGTTCCCACGGCTTCCCAATCAGAAAACCCCAAATCCAAACGCGAGCAACGGAAAACCCATAATCGCAGCGATTCCCTTGTGGCGTCCGGCGGCGCCAGCTCCAATATTTTCTCAAGGAATTTGAGAGATCAGAACGAAAAGCTTCGATCTTTGCATCTAAGAAATAAAGGCGATCGCCGATCGCCGATCGATTTCGCCGCTACCCATCAAAAGAGCACCGCGGTCTACGACGCGAGCCTCCTCGAGTCACTAGGCAGTGGAGACGGAATGCAGTGAGGGCGATAAAGCAGGGGAGCGAAACATTCGTAGCCGTCTGATCCTTCTACGAACGGGGGCGATCGAGGCTCGTGCAAGAACCCTTAGGGTTTTATTGCAAATATTTAATGTATTACAGAATCTATCGCGTATTTAAGAGAGAGTGAGGGAGAGAGACAGATTCATATATATATATATATATATATATATATATATATATATATATATATATATATATATATATACATCCTCCTTTATTGCGTGCAACTGACGGCATTTAATTCTTCTTAATGTTTATGTGGATTTATTGTTAGAAAGTGATGCTCATACGTTTTGGTGGCTCCCAAAAAAATCCATAATGGGGATTAAAGTTATTGGGAGTTAACGATAATTGTACCCTGGAACTATTCTTGCCCATGTCCTAGATTCACTAACGTGCCTCACACGTGACACGAGTTAAAAAATTAAAAAAATTTATTCTCTATATTTATGTTAGAATGTACACACGTACATAAAGAAAAAATCATCATCATCTATATGGTCAAATTAGTCAAAAATAATAATAATAAACCTTTTGATGATAATATGATTTTATCAAGGAATATTCTAATCACAGCATGATCAAATTAAGCATATTCGATGATGATAAAAATGAATCAACCTAGAAGCTTTTCTTGACGACAATGTAAGTTTGATCATAAAACGTCCCTCGATAATATTATCGAGTCGATCATAGAACATCATTTGATAAAATAAATGGTATTTTTAACCTCTTACTAAACATGATGAGAAAAGAGGATATGAAAAGAATGATATGTACCCAACTTAATCACAAATTATACAAATTTGAGTAACACATTATTCAGTGCATAGTCTTAAATGATCAACGACGTGACATTGGTGGGATGTTGGCCAAGGGTTCTTATCCTACCACTACAGCCATAAGATTGTATGCACTTATTAATGACTAAATAACTCCTGATATTTATTATGATTTTGACTTAATGATAACCTCAATGCAATATAAAATGCATCTCAATTGCATTATTCTCTCTTGATCTCTATTTTAACTCATCGTTATTTTGTTTAATTCTTTAACAAAAGCATTAGAGTGTCGAGTACTTGATCTCTCTATCTTGGATGGAGGAGGCTTGTTTCTGCTCGAGATGCCCATATTTTTTATCTTTTTTTTTTCACCCGCATGGGCCACTAGGTTAATCGACTACAATGGATTGTGGCTTGCCCATCTTAGCTAAAGACCTACTTCGAATACTCCTTCTCTTTTATCTCCTGATATGGTGAATTTATTCTCATGTCGATCATATTTTCTTGACTCACACAATCCAACTCACGCACCTTGAATACATGTTTTCTTTGTGTTTTCCACTATTGTAGGTTTCTTCTTGTCGAGTTGGATTTTTTTTTTTACTCATAAGCCCTAAGCATATTTAGGTTTATGTCTCCCATCATGATGGGCTTCTTTTTACACATGTCGAATTTTCTCAACTCATGCACCTCAAGCACATTCTCTTGTGCCTCTTGTCATAACAAGAATCTTTTTTATGCATGTCAAGTTATCTAACTCATGCATCTTTAGTATATTTTACTTTATATCTCTCAATATACGAGTTTCTTTTTACACGGGTTGAGTTTTCTCAACTTACATGCCTCAATCACATTTTGTCATATATTTGCCATTGTGGCGGATTTTATTTATGCTTTTCGAGATGATTTTTGAAAAAAAACTCATGACTTGAGATAGTATCAACTAATTAATTAATTCAAGAGAGAGGATATTTGTCTTTTTGAGCATGTCATATTTAGATCAGTATAGTCAACATACTTCCTTCAATTTTCATTAAATTTTTTAATGAATATAACATTAGAGAGCTGTTTGGGAGTACTACATCTCAATAATAAACCCTACTTCTAATGGCTTATCACTAATTATCTGTTGGTAGTCATGAGCAAACTTACGAGGCCTTTGCTTCGCTAGTCATGCCTCGGGAGAAATATTCAAGTGATGTTGAGTTACATTAGGGTTGATTCTCGACATATCTGTCCGAAAGCATCAAGAGCCCTTAGGCGAGGACACCTCGGATCTCATTTATAAACTAAGTGATGAAGTTTGTGAGTGTTTCTTCCTTCCTTACTTGAGTTTGAGAAGTATTATCGTTGAAGACCGCATGTGTATATTTTAGAGGAAGTGAAGTTTAAATTCTATTGTAAGTTGGTCAAAAGAATTAATAGAGGTGCAACGTATCAGAGTATCTAAAAGTGTCATATAACAATATTTAGGTGTAAAAAGTTATAATGTGTTCCATGAAAGGCGAAAGTTTACTATCAAGCACCTCAAATGAAAGACGAAAGTTTACTAGGATGAGTATGTGGATCCGGGCCACCATTGGTGGGAAAGATCCAAGTTATTAAATAAACACCAATATTGCATCGACATCTGTCGAAGTGCATATACTAATATGTAGAAAGTGTAACTACTATTCCCTCGAGTGAAAGTATTATGGATCGAGGGTAATACCTCTTCATTCAAGTATTTATAATATTAAGCACTCTTTCTAATATAAAAAATATTATAGGAATATATTATTGATGTTATGATTAGCCCAATGTGATCCAGACCTGCATAGATTGCTCAAAGTACCTTAAAGGTGAAAGCATTGAATTCTCAAGGTGCTGCTTGTACGAAGACTAAGGTCAGGAGAAATTTCTTGACTCGATTCCTCCAACACCCAAGTTAGTAGCCCCAGGTAGGTAAGTATGGATACGAGTGGTCAAAAAATATTTTTTTCTTTTTATTGTATTGAAGATAAATATTTATACATTATCTAAAATTACTTACTCTCGACATGAACGTAAACTGGGACGAACAAAAAAGTACTTGCTGGCTAGGGTTGATCTGGACCGTAGCTTTTAAATGGATGCAAGTCTTATCGAATCCGGATCGAAACCTGGATCATCCAGATCCGGCTTCAAGACCTCTCTCATTCTTTATTAACAAGAGCTTCGCTATTCGGATTCGGATCCGGATCCAAATCCAGATCCAGCTTCGAGACCCCTCTCTGCCTCGGTTCCTCGCCTTCCTCGTCGAACCCCTTCTCGTTGCTCTTTCTCTCTCTCTCTCTCCATCTTGGTTTCTCGGCCAATTCATGCGCCATCGCCCCGAAACATGAGCTTTTCCAGCCTCGGGCGCTCCCTCTTGCGATCGGCGTGTTCCCGGTCCCCCAGGGTACCTGCACGCCGATCCCTCCTCCCACTTCTTCCTGTAAATTTCTGCACTAGAGATGTTGCTTTCTGGGGTACGTACTCGTTGGGTTCGATTTGATTGTTTAGGTTGCATTATCCAACGGTAACAATGGTGCGCGGCCCGTGCTCTCCGGCGAAGCACTCCTTCAAAAGCCTTGCATTGGATACGAGAACGTCGCCAGGACGAGGGGTTACCTGACTTCTCTTGGAGCGAATAAGGCGGTCGGCGTTGGGAACCGGCTCTTGGATTGGAGGTTCCTGCTGGCGAATCCTAATTTTAGGCGGTTCTTCTCAGTGGAAATCCGAACAAGAAAAGTAAGTGATCGATCTTTTGATCAAACTCGACTTCTTTGCTTGCAGCTCCTTGTCTTTTCGTTCATATTTGTTCCTCCTTCCCTTTGTATCATTCATTGCAGATTACGAGAACTACTTGCCAAAGGATAAGAAGGAAATCCCAAAAGGGAATGCAAATAACAAATCGGATCCAAAAGGTAAGTGACACTCAAATTAGTAAATTTGGTGGTACCTCCAATGATTACTTGAATACAAACCCTATACGATTTCGGTCTTTGATATGGATTCACATACTATTTGGATTTGTTCTTGTTGTGGATCTGTAAGTTTCCAGCATTCCCTAGCTATGCTGAGCTTCATAACTGTCATTTGGTGTGGTTTATCAGAGTCTGTATGTTTGAACCTGCATAATATGAGTTTAATCAACAGTTTCCAAATGATAGTTGTTTGTGCTATGCATTAGAGATGTTGTTAATATATAGTGAAATACTATACTCTTAGCAAGTTGTCAATATATTGGAGCCCCAAAGCTCAGCATATGAGTTTCTTGAATACAAAGATGCACACTGAACTGCTACTCCATATGGTATTGCTGAAAAAGGACATTATGCGTCAAGGACAGAGAAACAACAGATTATTGCTTGAATTCATAGATATAATCTTATACTGGACAGACTTTGTTGTATATGCCACATACATTAAACGATAAAATGCCTTTATTTTGTTAAGAAAAAAAAAAGAAGAATAAAATGCTGCAAGGGTGTTTAAGAAGAAACGTGAATAAATGGAGGAGATAAGAAAAGAAGTATTCTCCATGTTGATTACTGACAATACACTATAGAATGGCATTGATGTCTCAAGATATAATGCCTCGTCCTTGTTGCTAATTTTCAAATCAATGTTCATCAAGAGGATTCACTAGCAAGTTTCTATAAATTGTTGACCAAACATGCATGAATTATGTAAAATTCTTCTAATTATGAAGGATGTGACACCTACATGAAGTATTGGATTCCTATTGAGAAATTTTGATGAGTAACAGAATTTTAGACATGCCAGTATGGCAATATGTGTATTTTTTATTATCAAATTTTCATAGGATAATTATGTTTATCCATCATTAGTGGAATACATTTTTTGTTTCTGTTGACAATTAGTTTCTTGAGCAACTAATTTAGTGGAAGTTTTAGAGATTTAACTAGTCAATTTGTTCTCAAGTAATATGCACTTATATATTTTTTGCAGGGGATTCAAACACAGAAGATCATGGAAATTTCCAGGAGAATTTTATGAAGCAATGGCAAAGTCTTATCACCCCTCTTATATTTATTGGCTCGTTGTTTTCATCTTTTTCTGGAGGTTCCTTTGACCAGAAAGAGGTCAGGCTTTATTTTAACCATCTAACTATATTTCTTTTCCTCCTGTAAAATTCTTTTTTCTATAAAGAACTTGCTCCTGTGGTCTTTTATATCTGATACCACTCCAGTGTCCATGCTAAGATGAAGTTCCATTAGTTGAGAAGAAATGTCGTATTTCATTTATGTATTTCTGGAATATATTTTTATACACTGATATGTACTTCACATGTATATCTGTCCTTTGCTGAATATACCTCTTCTAAATAAAGACTAAATCAGGATCATCTTTCAGATGGCAATTTCTTCCTGGTTTGATTTCATTTACAGATACCCGTTTTACCAGCTTTTGTGACTTCATGTAACTCATAGATGCACAAAAAAAGATAATGACTGGCACTTGGTTGAAGTTCTTAAGAAAAAGAAAGGATAAATTAGATATAAATAGCATTCGATTGCAGATGTCATACTGTTTAAAAGAAATGTAAAATTATGCTTCATCAAGCATGGAAAAAATCTTTTTTCTGTTACCAGCTGATAGAATTTTTTGATTGAGATAAAAAGATCATGTGATAAAAAGATAAATAGCAAAATAGTGTGAAGAAAGAAAAGGTTAATTTTGCAGTCTCTTCAGGTGGATTGTCCTAAAAGCTTTGACATAAATTTAATTTGTTTGAATGGTGATCAGGGCCATTTCCATAGTAGAGAGAGAATTAGCAAGCTCCAGTTTACCATAATATTTCTACATTGAAGGGCCTGAAATATGTGGAGAGATACTGCCTTTCAGCATATACTTCTCTACTTGTATTTTCTTCTTGTATCTGACTATTGAAGCCAATTCTTTTATGCTGCAGGAGAGGGATGTAAGCCATCAATCAGGTTTTTAATAGAATCTTCACAGATTTTTTTTTTCAGTGGGATCCACATCGTATGGGGTTAACATCAATCCATTTAATCTAAGTGCAAGAACTGTTAAAAGACGAGGGAAATTTAGTGAAGCCCTAGACAAATAGATAATATTCATGAGGACCAAAATGTAACTCTGTCATACTTGTTGACTTATATCTATAAATGAGCTAGTTGATAGCCAAGTCTAATTACAAATTATTTTATAACGTTTGGGTTCTTTTATTTGGAAGGTTGTCCTTTATGTTGTGGAAATCATGGCTTGCCAAATTACAATTATCAGTCAACTTTGGTCTATCTTCAGCTTGCATGCTTGCAGTCTGCATTGTTGTATTTAGTGAAGGCTAGTAATTATCCACAGTTATACAGACTCTTTTTTTCTTTTGTCATATAATCTGGTCCAACTGTAGTTGCCTTTCGGACTGGTAATTAGTGATCTCCATTATTTTCTTCAGATTGTTTTAGATCAATGATTGAAGCATTGGTGCATCATACATGGTGCAGACATGCACTTTGTAGGGAAAACACCATCTGTAGCTGCTGGTCATCATCAATTGTGTTCATTTTAGTTGTGGATGCTATATCTGGCACATACAACATGTTTATGCATCTTAACTTGCAAAGAAGCAAATTATCAAGACAGTCCAACACTCAGATCTTTTGGTTTTTGTCTGATGGATTGCTTACAATATTCTACATAATTATGCCTTTCAAATATGCTCACACTTTTGATGTTCCTATTCTAGTTTTTTTTTTATGAATTTGATCTATAGTACTACTTTTCTTTATTTTTCTCAATAAAGCAAATTTTGTGCTTTCTAGTTGTCCAATTTGAAGCTCCTCTTTGAACTTTGCAAATTAAGGCTTCCTTGTATACCATCTAGGTAATGGCGACTTAAGCATTTTTGAAACCTTTCTTATCTTGCTAGGCCAAGAAAATTATCTTTAATTAGCATTGTCAGTTGCCAAGTTTTGATTCAAGGAGTTGAGTATTTTCTAGGTGGTTGATTCAAGAACTTGGTTGATGTGTGATGCAAACTCCAAACCTTTACTGCCTTCATTGTGACCAAGGTTCCACCAACGCTTCATAGTTTGTACTTTATACTATATGTTTTAGCTCCAGTTGATTCTTGTGTATGAACAACATGACGAATACATTAACAATTTTTTCTCATTCCAAGATATCCTATTATATTATGATCACATTGTTGCTGTATTGATTGAGTTATCATCAGTTTATTTATCCTAAATGATTCTTGGTTTCAGCTATTCCGTTCTTGAAAGATAGTAAATGGGGAAAGTTTAGATTATGAATGTGAAACACAATAAATTTATGCCATGCTTTTCCTGTTTGGATTTTTTGTTAGAGTTCAAGCCCATTTTTTTCTCTGATTTAGATTCTTCGTTTTGCAGATTAGTTTTCAAGAGTTCAAAAACAAGTTATTGCAAGCAGGTTAGTTGATCATATTGTTGTATCCAATAAATCAGTCGCCAAAGTTTATGTCAGGAACTCTCCTCAAATAAACAATCAAACACAAGACAATGAAATTCATGGTCCAACAACCGATGTTTCTAGCAGACATGCTCCCAGCTGTTACAAGTACTATTTCAACATTGGAAGTGTGGAATCATTTGAAGAAAAATTGGAGGAAGCTCAGGAAGCATTGGGCATGGACCCACATGATTATATTCCTGTGACTTATGTCTCAGAAGTACTTTGGTATCAGGAGCTGCTGAAATTTGCACCAACGGCTTTCCTTCTTGGTTTTATCTACTTTATGGGGAAACGATTACAGGGTGGACTTAGTGTGGGAGGCGGCACAGGAAAGGGAAATCAAGGTATTTTTAACATTGTTAAAGCTCATGTGACTAAGATGGATAAGAATTCGAAAAATAAGGTAAGCATTATATTTCTTGGTATCTCCAGTTGTCATTTTGATGGTCAAGCAAGAAACATTATATTGATTTCCTTGTTTATGCTTGTTGCTTATTGCCAGGTAGGATGAGCTGGTAGCTAGACCTTTATCCTTCATATATTTGTTGTGCATATCTATTTTCAATAACTCATGCATGTAAGCCAGGTGTTTTTCAAAGATGTTGCTGGCTGTGATGAAGCTAAACAGGAAATAATGGAGTTTGTGCACTGGGAGCTAAGATTCCTAAAGGAGCCCTTCTTGTAGGTCCTCCTGGTACAGGAAAGACACTTCTTGCGAAAGCAACTGCAGGTGAATCTGGTGTGCCATTTCTATTGATTTCTGGTTCAGATTTCATGGAAATGTTTGTTGGCATTGGACCGGCCAGGGTGAGAAACTTGTTTCAAGAAGCTAGACAGTGTGCTCCTAGTATAATTTTCATTGATGAAATTGATGCTATTGGTCGAGCAAGAGGTCGTGGAGGTTTTTCAGGTTCAAATGATGAACGAGAAAGCGCACTGAACCAGTTGCTTGTAGAAATGGATGGATTTGGAACCACTTCAGGAGTAGTTGTGCTTGCTGGTACCAATAAACCTGATATATTGGATAAGGCCTTATTGAGACCTGGCCGATTTGATCGCCAAATAACAATTGATAAGCCTGATATAAAAGGTCAAGAGCAGATCTTTCGCATTTATCTTAAAAAGATCAAGGTTGATAACGATCCATCATTTTACTCCGAGAGATTAGCTGCTCTCACTCCTGGATTTGCTGGTGCTGACATTGCCAATGTTTGTAATGAGGCTGCTTTGATTGCTGCAAGAAGTGAAGAAACACAAGTTACGATGCAGCATTTTGAGGCTGCTATTGATAGGATAATCGGTGGATTGGAGAAGAAAAATAAGGTATCTCATTTTCTACTCTATTATTTTCCTTGAAAATCATCCTTTTATATGCTTCTCAATGATTTGGTTTCTTGTTTGTGTTAGCTCTTGTTCTCCTCTTATATGTTTTACTTTATACTATAACATTGTCTTCTTTTTTACCATATTGCGAATATAAGAATCAAGAGCTAAACTCATCTAACATTGTCACAATTAAGAATTATCACATTTGGCAAGGTGTTATTCTTTGGAAATTTGTAAATCGCAATAAATTGTCTATGCTTTTCTTGCAAGTGACAAGATATTTCATTCAGCTATTTGGTGACTTTGAACTTTGGAAAATGATGCCTTAACTATGCAGACAGTTATGTGTCTAATGAGCTGCCACTCCATTTTCCTCTTATTAAATTCTAATGTTGTTGTGGGTTGGGTGTTTGTTTTAATTACTGCAAGATGATGTTATGCTTTTCTAAGAATGTTAGCGCACTTGAAAACTCTTATTGTTTGCGTCCTAGGTAAGCAAGTTGGAACGTTGGACTGTTGCTTACCATGAAGCAGGTCACGCTGTCACTGGATGGTTTTTGGAGCATGCGGAGCCCCTTCTGAAAGTCACTATTGTTCCTCATGGAACTGCTGCTCTGGGTTTTGCTCAATATGTTCCTAACGAAAATCTTTTAATGACTAAAGAGCAGCTCTTTGACATGACATGTATGACTCTAGGTGACTGTGCATCTGAAGAGGTATGGAATGTCCCTCTTAATAAATATGATTTTTCAAAAAATTGTCAACATTGCTGTTATATTTGTTGATTAAATAATTTTTGCTGGTTGTTAGTTTCCAAACATGTTATCTGTAACACTTGAAGTATACTCTTTAATTTTTGTTAACTTTGAATAGAGTAGGTTTTTTGTGATTTGGAAAGTTTCCTCTTCACTACTAGTTGGGTAAATAGGAGCAGAAATTTGACATGCTATATATCTGGAAATATTTGTTGGTGTTAAATTTCTGATTAAATTGTTATGCAAGTTATTTAAAGATTGATGTTTGAAAACAATTGTATTCTGTTCCTGATTTTTTAACCATGATTAATTTTAAAATTGTTACAATTAAGTCCTTTCCTGCTTAGTGAAGATGAAGATATTATTTTATTATTATTTAACACATGTATCTTATCTATTTGTGTATATACCTTCATGCGGTGATACTGCATTTGCTAATTCCTGTTGAGAGTAATGTCTCATCATGTTTCTGATCTTGACACAGGAAATCATCGGGATGCCTTTTCACTAATCAAAGTGATCAAAACACTTCTAAACATAATCCTGAGAAGATGATCTAGTATCTTATATCACTTGGCTTTTCTTTTAATGAAGTTGATGTTTAATACTGGCTCCCAGGCTGTAAAATCCCTTTCTCGCTTGAGTTTTGTAACTCATGTTTGTAGTATTGATAGTTTGCAACCAATGACCAGTAGTACTGGTAAAATACCTATCATTTATATCTTTTACTTAACAATGTTGGATGGCACATATTGGTGAGTGCTGTCCCGGTATCCTAGTAACATTGCTGGTCCAATGTCTGTATTGGACCAGTATTTAAAATCTTGGACTAAAATGTATACTCTCATAAAGTCTTCATAAGATTTGAAAACTCACTTCAAACTTAGTTGAACTGTCCTTTTTGTAAATGTTATATCTAGTAAAAAGTAACTATATTGGTTGTTTCAGGTTTTGTCAGGAAAAATCTCCACTGGAGCACAGAATGACTTAGAGAAAGTGACAAAAATGACCTATGCCCAGGTTGCAGTCTATGGTTTTAGTGACAAGGTCGGTCTCCTTTCTTTTCCCCAAAGAGAGGATGGTTTCGAAATGATGAAGCCCTATGGCAACAAGACTGGAGCCATCATCTGACACTGAGGTGAGGGAATGGATCTCCAAGGCTTATGAGAGGACGGTTGAGCTAATAAAGGAGCACAAAGATCACGTGGCACAGATTGCGGAGCTCCTCCTTGAGAAGGAAGTGCTGCACCAGGATGACTTGGCACAGGTCCTCGGTGAGCGGCCATTCAAATTAACTGAGCCAACAAATTACGATAGGTTTAAGCAAGGGTTCCAAGAAGCAACTGAGAAGAAAAGCCAACAGACCTTAGAGGGTCCCATGGTTGTGGATGGTGATGGGTCATCATCACTTGATGGGGTGGTCGTTCCTACGTAAGCGAAATAGTTTTGTATGATGTATTTAAATACAAACTTGATAGCCTCTTGCTTCTATTTTTTTAAGGTTAAAAAACTGTACAAAGCAGCATCCACACCCACAAAACATGGTGGGGGGTTTTTCATGTTCTTACCAAGTCATGTACACTTTCATCCCTGGTTGAAGCTGAATTCTTCTTGGCCAAGTTATCAAGAACATCGCATGGGTCTTTGGGTAGAATGTATCTGCAAGAATGGAATTCATCTGCAGGTAACGGCATCGATTGCGCTGAAGAAGCATTGGTTGCAGGTGCGTCATTCCACTCTTCACCTTGAACTTGAATATATATCTTCCAGCACTGCAGTATAGCCTATCACCACCTGTTGTTAATTTAACTTGGTCAGATGTATTGTTTGGTTACATGCAAGCAAACGTAGAAGGGAGACCTTTGATGGTAGGAGATGGACACTGCTGACAACTGCCCGCCTCTGTTTCAGCCTCTGGCAACTCCCTTGCAAAATGGGAGTCCATCCAACAATGTTTGTCTTCCTCAATTTCCATTTGGAGTTTGCAAAATTATTTATTATTGTTTTTGCCAGTGTTTTATTTACTTTTGCATTTGTGATCCCGGCGTTTTCGTTGCAACAGAGCAATGTGTCAGTGTATACATGCCTCCATCAGTTACTAACCTGTTTTTTTTCAATACAGGTACCTACCGAATTGTCACGCACTTAGCAAGAATTGCTTAAGTGGTGAGGCACCCTTGCGGCAAGCCACCGACTTAGCTGAAGTTGCCTAAGTCCAGAATCGCCTTTGCGCCCACTTCGGTCGGACTTAGCTTGGATTGCCTAAGTCTTGAGCGCCCTTACGACATACAGCGTCAGTAAAGGGTCACCAGCCAGCACCTCGTCAGAGTCCCGTAGGACTGTAAAAGAGAAGTTGATTAGTTGTTGGAGCGAGCGACGGACAAGTCCCGACGTCTCGCGAAGAGGGAAGCTTTACAAGCAATTGAGCGAGCACTTGGAGTGCAAGAAAGCAGAGAAAGAGAGGAGGAAAACAAGGACTTTAGAGGGGTGAATGAGCGGTGCAAGTCCGCAAACAACTACTCCCCCAAGTCTTAGGGCGCGAGGCAAGTTTCCGTCAGTTGACGTCAAACTTGTGAAAGTGTTCAACGCCCGACACTATATCTGAAGCCCCATCCAATGCCATGTGCCACCGGGTGTTCGAGTCTTGAGATGATAACAAAATTTTCATGTAGCGCTACTGCGGAAATCACTCGCGGCACAAAAACGGAGCTGTTTTTGGATTTCTCAGGCGAGATCAATGAGCGATCGTTAACTGCTGCTTACAGCTGCGGCTCTTTGTTTTTTTTGTTTCAAGGAAAAACACACCAAAACATGGCAAAACAGTCGCCAAGGATATGTACAAGCATGGGCAAGCGAAGCGAGCGGACGCGTTGAACAAAGTTGCTGCGAGTGTCGGCGGCATCCGTCGTGACATTCTCCCCCACTTAAGCTGTCGACGCCCTCGTTGACGCTCTTTGGTAGGCTTTGATAGCTGCTTCTTCATGTCGGAGGGTGTCTTCTGGCTCCCAACTGGCTTCGGTTTTGGGAAGTTTCTGCCACTTCACCAAATATTCAATCTGTTCAGCTCCATTGGGTAGCGTTGTCCTGCGATCTGCTAAAATGGTTTCAACTCGCTTCTCGTAGGAAGCTCTGGTGGGAGGTTGACGAGTTGAAACGCCTCGAGAAGCATCTTGCGGATCGGAGTGGTAGGCTTTCGAAGTTGTTTGGCATGGAAAACATTATGCATCTTGAGCCACGCCGGCAGTTGCAACTTGTAGGAAACATTGCCCACCCTACTGATAATTGGGAAGGGGCCATCATACTTGCGCACCAATCCTTTATGCACCTTGTTTCTAAAGAATTGGAGTGATGCTGGTTGGAGCTTCACCAACACCAAATCGTCGACTTTGTATTCCTGAGGTCGCCTTCCCAAGCCTGCCCACTTCTTCATCTTTCTGGCCGCCTTCTCCAAGTAGGCCCGCGCGATATCTGCATTTCGATGCCATTCTTTTGCCAAGTGATACGCGCGGACGGACTACTCCTGTATATCCAATAGCCAAAGTGTGAGGAGTCGATGGTGTTGTCCAGTGATGATCTCAAAGGGGCTCTTGTTGGATCAGAGCTCATTGCAGTTGTAGGAGAATTGGGCTATGTCCAACAACTTCACCCAATCTCGTTGATTGGCACTCACGTAGTGTCGAAAATATTGCTCTAGGAGCGAGTTTATTCTTTCAGTTTGGCCATCCGTCTGAGGGTGGAGGCTTGTGAGAAGTATAGCTTGATCCCAACAATTTGAACAACTCGGTCCCGAATCGTCCCGAAAACCGAGCATCTCGATCACTTATAATATTGTGCGGGACTCCCGATACTTCACCACATTCTTCATCATTAGCTTCGCGCTTCCTCTGCGAGCGGTGTAGGGGTGCGGCAATGAAAGGTTGCGTATTTTGAAAATCGGTCGACCACCACCATGATCGATCCGAGTCCCCTCTTTGTCGGCAAGGTAGATATGAAGTCCAGAGAAATGCTCTCCCACGGCCTTTCCGTGCCGAACGGCTCTAAAAGTCCCATCGGCTTCTGTTGCTCCACTTTGTCTTATTGACAAGTTAGGCACGTCCGAACATATTCCTCCACACCCGTCCCATTTTTGGCCAATAGAGGCCCTCTCCATGAGAGCCAATGTTCGATGAATACCCTGATGTCCCGCCCCAAAGGGAATCGTGACACTCCTTCAAAAGCTCACGCCTCAGATTATCCACCCGAGGAACATAAACTCTATTCCCTTTGGTGTAGACGAGTCCCTCCTAGACCCAAAATTGTCGTGCCTTGCCTTCTTGGATCAATTGCATCAAGGTTACTACTTGGGGATCACTGCACAGTCCATCCTTGATTCGGGAAAGGAAGTTGGATTGCAACTGACTTGTTTGGCCTCTGCCCTCTAGTTGCATAGTGATAGGACCCTAGCAGGGTTAGGTCCTACTCAACCATGTAGCAGCTAATAAAAACCTTGTGAGAATGTAATAAACCCCACCTAGCCACCTCTATCCTATAAAGAAGAGAGGCTAGGGTTTATATTTGGGTCTTTGGGCTTCTTAGCCGCCCCCTTGTTATCTTGGGCCGGCCCGCTAAGGTTGAGGGTAAATTGGGTAGTTCACTTAGGAAGCACCCCTGGGGCTAGGGTTTGGAGCTCTATATAAGCTTGTAGCCTCCACCTCTTTGGAATAAGAAAGATCAATCTACAATTGCGACCACCAGGCTACTTGGAGGGTGGAACCCCTATAGCGTTCAAGGGTTGATCCCCTCAAAGATCAATCTCTATAGAATTCCTCTGGGGTTCTATCATTTGCATCGAGCAGCGATCTTGCTGCTTTTGCTGCCATCCCCGCCGCCACCATTAGCCAAGCAATTCCCACAATTGCTCTTGGCGTCGTCGTCTCCACCGTCATCTCTTGACGTAGATCAAATCAATCTACAGTCGCCACCTCCAATTGCATCAGAGATCTGGTATTTTTCTACCACCAATACCTTTTGCTGCTGCAATTTTTCATCTAAAATATCAAAAGAAGTTTTCTATCGATCCTTCTGCGAATTCCTTGCGTCAAAAGTTACATCTTCTGAACGAAGGATTGTTGCAAAAATTTCAGCCGCGTTTTTTTGCCTTTAACCGATCTAATTGTTATCCTTTTTGAACGAAATTTTTTGTGCACCTCATAGATCATCTTGGCTCCCATCCGTGATTGATCTATTGTGGAATTCATCACAAAAACAAATTCGTGTGTTCTTTGCTGCAATCTCTCGTCACAAATCGCTGAAATTTTTGACGAGAATTCTGCTATCGCAACTTGCACCGATTTCTTCTTGCTTTGCTTTGCCGAAATTTCTTGATCCAATTTGTTATCCTTGTTGCTATCTAAACTAAGATTCTACCATCAAAACCCCTCCTCAAATCCCTCGAGTTTTAACTCAAATTTCGTCGAGAAATCGCTATTTCTTCGACGACAATTCTTCTCTTACGAGGCAGCGCACATAGGCAGCAATTGCTCTGATTTTTGTCAAATCTTTGCTGCGATCTACCACAGATCTAAAACCCTCTTCCCTAACCCTTATCCACTACCATCTCAGCCCAAAACTCCATCAAATCGCAGCCCCAAACAAAGCACCCAAAAAAAACCACAAAACAAGCCTAAACCGTAACCTATATCCACCGATCCACAAACCCTTTCAACCACCACTTCCCTCAAACAATTCATGCCTTTAACCCGCAACAAAAGAGAGATCTTAATATTACAGATCTATAGTCATATACTATGGCATCCGAGGAGGCGATAAATGCTAAATTCGAAGCCTTCGAGACGCGAATGGAGGATAAGATTCGGGCTCTCTTTGCCGAACTCGCCTAGAACACTAAGCCCAAAGAAATCTCATCAAGGAGAGAGCTCGTCAAGAGATGACTCCCAAGAGAAGGGAGGCTCTATGATCGATCCCTACTATCCACGCATGAGGGTGGACTTCCTAGATGGGAAGAAGGAGACCCGATTGGTTAGATCTCAGCAGCGAGCGATATTTTCAGTACCACAAAACCGAGATGCATCTATGGTAGAAATTGCAGCTATACATCTTGAAGGAGATGCCATACAATGGTTTGATTGGTTTGAACATACTCATGGAGTCCTCTCATGGCGACATATTCAAAGAAGGATCAGCGATCCGTTTAGGACCAACCGATTACGAGAATATCGACGGACAACTAGCAAAGATCCGACAAACCTCCACCATCCAAGAGTATCAAACTAGGTTTGAAAGGTTATCTAATCAAACTCGTGATTGGTCCGAAAAATAATTATTGGGGACATTTATTGAGGGCTTGGCCGGAGATCCGGGAGAAGTTAAAGCGCGACAATCGTACACGCTTATGGCAATGCATCTCTTTCGCACGACTTCAGGAGGAGCGATTGAACCATGAAGCCCGGAGGACTAGGGTCGCTCCCGACCAGAAATATTGAAGCCCTCACCTTGCCTACTATCACCGAGCTCCTGCACCCAAAAAGGTTGACAAGAGAAGAGCTTCGAGACCAATCTGCTAAGGGTTATGTTGGCATTGTGACGATGAGCCGTGAGTAGCGAGCATCGCTGTAAAAAGGGGAGACTTCTTGTGATTGAACCAAAGGAAGAAGAGATCAAGTGAATAGCTAGAAGAGAGTCTTGAACATGAGGATGAAGATGTGGAAGAAGAGCCACAATCGGTCGACTTTATGGTACATGCGCTAGCCGGCCACTCAAATCCATAAACGCGATGAAAGTTGGAGGCTTGCTCAAACAACAACGATCACCGTTCTCATCGATACAGCAGCACTAATAACTTTCTAAACAAGTAAGGTTGCTTTGCTCGGATGGCACTCCATATCGAAGGTTGCAGCAAGTTCGACGTAAAGGTCGCCGACGGTCGAATCCTAAAATGCGACCAAAGATGCCCGCGGTGAAACTATTACTACTGAGGACCAAGAAATTGTTGCCGACTTCTTCCTCCTACCAATTGATGATTATGAGGCGGTGTTGGGCATAGAATGGTGACGACACTAGGTGATGTCTCTTGGAACTTTTCCAAATTGATTATGAAATTCTATTGCAAAGGTAAACAGGTCACCCTACGCGGGAAGTGCGGAAGCAACGTAACCACCGTTTCAACCCAACGAATGGAGAAAGTTTTACACAAGATAAATGGTGGCTTTCTTATGCATCTCCAAAGAAAGAACCGAGGGGGAGAAAACAGAAATTAAAAATCAAAAGATCACCCAACCGCTTGTTGAATTTGATGATGTTTTTGTTGAACCGCGGCAGTCTTCCTCCTACTCGGCAACATGACCACCTGGATTCCAATCCTTCCGGCAAACCACCAGAAACACTCGGCTTACCGCTATCCTCATGTCCGAAGGATCCGAAACCAAAGAACATCATCAAAAATTGGAGGAGGATCCAAGTGCAATAGCTCACTATACTTGGGATTCGAGGGATCTACGCTATAAAGGTCGTATTGTGCTTATACCAAACTCCCTTGCATCAAAGTCATTCTGCATGAAATGAACTCCACACCTTCAAGGGGCACTCCGGATTTCTAAGAACCTACAAAAGAGTGAAGCAAAACTTTTATTGGAAATGGATGAAAAAAATTATTTCGAATCGTAGCACAATGTGATGTATGTCAACAAAAAAGGGTGAAACAGTGGCAAGTCCAGGAAACTACAACCACTACCCATACCGGACTTGGTGTGGGTGACATCTCCATGGACTTCATCGAAGGGTGCCACCTTCAAAAGGTAAAAGCACAATCCTTGTGGTGGTTGATCGACTTACGAAATATGCTCATTTTTGTCTTGTCATGCGCAATCCCTACACTCTTGTTAGTATTGCTCGATTTTCATAGAAAATATTGTTAAACCGCATGGGATGCCAAGGTCCATTGTAAGTGATCGTGACAGGATCTTCACTAGTAAATTTTGGACCGAGTTATTTGATTCTGAGGCACCAAACTCAAGATGAGCACTTCGCATACCATCCATCCCGACGACCGCCAAATGTGGTGAACAGATGTTTAGAGACATACCTTTGGTGTTTCACTAGTGATCGACCAAAGGAGTGGACAAAATGGCTCCCCTGGGCCGAATGGTGGTACAATACTACATATCATTCATCTACAAAATGTACCCCATATGAAGCATTATATGGTCGGCCGGCCTCTGTGATTCCAAAGTATGTAATTGGCTCGGCTAAGGTAGATCAGTTGACCAAGATTTAATTGACAGGACAAACTCCTACAGCTTGCTAAAGGATAATCTCTCTCTTTGCTTAAGCTAGAATGAAGCAGCAAGCTGACACACGAAGAAGTGAAAGAGAATTTTTAGTAGGAGATTGGGTTTATCTTCGCCTACAACCATACAAGCAACTATCTATCAACACACGAGCCTCCATGAAGCTATCTCCACGTTTTTATGGGCCCTATCAGATCATAGAGCGTATTGGGCCGTATCATGACTTAAATTACCCAAGATGCCAAAATTTACCATGTCTTCCACGTGTCATGCTTGAAGCCTAAGTTGGGAGAACACGAGACACCCCGATCCAACGCCCAACACCACCGATGATGGAAATATTCAAGCCCAACCACAAGCTATCCTCGACCGTAGAGTCGTGATACGTCGTCGACGCCCCTCTCTTGATACTAGTACATTGGACTAATTTACCACTCAAGATGCCACATGGGAATCATATGAGGAGTCAAGTCCCGCCCTGAGTTCATGGAACCCCACCTTGAGGACAAGGTGATTTGAAGAGGGCGGGCTTGATAGGACCCTAGCGAGGGGTTAGGTCCTACTCAACCATGTAGCAGCCTAATAAAAACCCCGAGAATGTAATAAACCCCACCTAGCCACCTCTATCCTATAAAGAAGAGAGGCTAGGGTTTATATTTGGGTCTTTGGGCTTCTTAGCCGCCCCCCATTGTTACTAGGCCGGCCCGCTAAGGTTAAGGGTAAATTGGGTAGTTCACTTAGGAAGCGACCCCAGGGCTAGGGTTTGGAGCTCTATATAAGCTTGTAGCCTCCACCTCTTTGGAATAAGAAAGATCAATCTACAATTGCAGCCACCAGGCTACTTGGAGGGTGGAACCCCTATAGCGTTCCAAGGGTTGATCCCCCTCAAAGATCAATCTCTATAGAATTCCTCTGGGGTTCTATCACATAGCATTCACGGCTTCCACTTTTCGACTCAAGGCATCAGCTACGACATTTGCTATTCCGGGCTTGTACTCCATTGCCATGTCAAATTCCGCCAGGAAGTCCTACCATCGTGCCTGCTTTGGGGAGAGTTTCTTTTGAGTCTGAAAGTAACTCAAAGCGATGTTGTCTGTTCTCAGTACAAATCGCGATCCGAGAAGGTAGTGTCGCCACACCCGTAGCGTGGATCACCGTTTGTCATCTCCTTCTCGTGCCTTTGATACCGCCGCTTCGGTCTCGTTGAGCTTACGGCTTTATGGCTTAGGCCACCGGTGGCCCTCTGCATAAGTACTCCCCCGATAGCGAAGTCTGAAGCATCTGTATGGACTTCGAAGGGCTTCCCATAGTCTGGCAATTTGAGCACTGGTTCTTCCGAATGGCACCTTTAGGTCTTGGAAGGCCGCTTCACATTTGTCGGACCATCTCCAAGGCTGCTCTTTCTTCAAAGAACTCTGTTAGTGGAGTTGCGCGCTTGAATACCCCAAAGATGAAGCGTCGATAGTAGTTCACAAACCCAAGGAAGGATCTCGCCGGGCACCTTCTTTGAGTTTGCCATCCTACAACTTGCTTGCACCTTTGCTTTATCCATATGAATGGAACCGTCTGTCGATCCGATGCCCCAAGAATAAGATCTCTTTCGAGCAAAGTAGCACTTTTCTCTTTTCACGAACAAAGAATTCTCCTGAGAACTTTGAAGATTGTTCGAGGTGTTCAATATGCTCCTCAAGTGTTCAATTTGTGAGACGACGATATCGTCCAAGTAGACAACCACAAACTTGTCCGGATACTCCTTGAATAGCTAGTTCATAAGAGTGCGAGAATGTGGTGGAGCGTTGGTTAAACCGAAAGGCATCACCAGAACTCAAACGCTCCATACCTGGTCACACGGTAGTCTTCGCTTCATCACCTTTAGCAATACGCACTGCCAATACCTCGACCAGAAGGTCGAGTTTGAAAATACTTTGCTTTGCCCGGTTGGTCGAACAAGTCCGCAATGAGAGGGATGGGATACTTGTTCTTCACGGTCACCTTGTTAAGGGCTCGATAATCGACGCATAGTCGCAGACTCCCATCTTGTTTCTTCGGAAGAGAACGGAGCTCCGAATGGTGCTTTGGAGCTAATCGCATGGATGAGACCACCACTTAGCTTCATCTAATTGCTTTCGAGCTCTCGCTAACTCGGGAGGGGGCATGCGGTATGGTGGTCTCGCCGGAGGCTTCACTCACGCTCCACTTTCGATAAGATGGTCTACGCCTCTGCGTGTCGGCAAAAAGTTTTCGACAACTCAGGTGGCATAACATCTTCGAACTCCTTCAGACATTTGTCACCGCAGCAGGTTCTTTACGGGCCTCCCCATTGAGTATTTCTAACTTCATCGCAGCCACAAAGGTTAACTCTCCTTTGCGTACCCCCTTCTTCAATTGCAACGCCGATAGTTCTTTGGGGATCCTGGGTTCCTCTTCGAGTGACAGAAACCACACAGGGGTTGTCACCTCCCATTAGACATATGGAATCTAGGAACGGCATCGGCACCAGCTTTGCTGCATGCATGAACTCCATTCCAAGAATCACTTGGAAGTCATCCAATGGCACCGCCATCATGTTTGTGCGCCCGCTCCACGATCCGATCTTGATGGAGACTCCTTTGCTAGCCCGAGATTTGCTTAGCCTCTGAGTTAACGCCTTCATTCGACTTGGGTTCTTCTCTAAGATTAACCTGCCGCTTTGCTTCTCTGGTCGTGATGAAGTTGTGAGTAGCACCGTGTCCACCATTGCTCGGGTGGTTTGGTCATTGAGTCTAATGTTTACATACATCAACTCACTGCTTCCTGCTTTTTGTTGCTTCGGCTTCAGGTTCTCCCCCACTTGACCCCGCAATGCATTCAACAAACGCATCGCACCCATTCGGGGTCCTTGCGACTTCTCATCGTCGCTACCCGACTCAGAGCTACTCGAATCGAGGCGCATCCTTGCCCTTATGCGGCTTAGGGGTCTTGATGGGCCAGAGCAAGGCATTGAGTGCCTGTTTTTGTGGGCACTCCCATACATTGTGTGGTCCTCCGCACAAGAAACATCTCCTAGGTTTTGAGGCCCTGCCATTTGAGTTCGGTCCCTTATGGAAACTCTTCTTCCTTTGCTTACCCCTAGGTTCCTTCCCAGGAGGGTGCCTTGGTTGGTGATTTCCTGTGGGCTGCTTCTTCTTCCGCGGTCCTCGAGGAAGCAAAGTCGGTAAGCCTTTCTGCGGCTGCAATTGCTCAGACCAAATCAGTGACATTCCGTCGATGAAGTTCTGTTGAGCCCATGGCTTCAAGCCATCAAGAAAGCTAAATGACTTATCTTTTCGGACATGTCTGAATGTCCAAATCAGATCGCAAAAATTGCTTCACATAGTCCCGAATGGAAGTTGTTTGGTGGAGTTGTCTCAACTTCTTCCTTGCGACGAACTCGGTGTTCTCGGTAGGAATTGAGTTCTTAACACACGCTTCAAGTCGTCCCATGTGTCCACCCTAAGACCGACCTTGTTGAATCTCTTCCCAACGGGTTCTCCACCAAAGCTTTGCATCTCCGCTTCATATCATAGTCGCTATTGAAACTTTGGTGTCCTCAGTGTCCGGCCTCGTGGCTCGGAAGCACTGCTTCCATATCAAACAGAAAATTCTCGAGCTCCTTCATCTCTAGCACCCCCATAACAATGTGGGTGGTGCCTGAAGCTTTGTGTTGGCGCTGCGTGTGTGTTGCTTCCCCGCATTCAACGCCCTTGTGAGCATTGCAACTTTGGAAGTGAGTTCCGTCACTAAATCTTGCAAATGTTGCACGAGTCCTTTGTGTCATCCGTTAGTCGGTCGACTAAGGCTTCAACCTTGTCGATCCGGATTCACTTCTTCTTCTGCGAGCTCTCTACGCCAGAAGCCTACTTTGGCCTTGGTAGAGTTCATCCAAGCTTGCTTCAAGAACATCCAAGCGGTTTCCACCGCGTGACCCTCTCTCTATGGCTCTTTCTTCCGGTTGGCGCTCCAGTTGCGCCTCCTCCGCTCGTGGAGAGTAGCCCACTTCTCGCTCCTCATGCTCACTTTGCCTGCTCCTCACGAACGGCTCCTGCAGCGAAGCGAGCGGCGAGTTTGCACATCAGACCCTCTGCGGTGCACGCTTGGGGGCAACATTCCGGCTTGCCCCATCTTGCTTGATTCACCACGTTGTTTCGCCATGGTGAGATTACGAAATTTCTTCGTTGCTTGCTCAAATTGCTTGCCTGCTCGATACCACAATGTCACGCACTTAGCAAGAATTGCCTAAGTGGTGAGGCACCCTTAAGACAAGCCACCGACTTAGCGAAGTTGCCTAAGTCCGAATCGCCTTTGCGCCCACTTTGGTCGGACTTAGCTTGGATTGCCTAAGTCTTGAGGCGCCCTTGTGACATACGCGTCCATGAAAGGGTCACCGAGCTGCACCTCGTCTTGAGTCCCGTAGGACCGTAAAAAGAGAAGTTGATTAGTTGTTGGAACGAGCGACGGACAAGTCCCGACGCCTCGCGAAGAGGAAGCTTTACAAGCAATTGAGCGAGCACTTGGAGTGCAAGAAAGCGAGAAAGAGAGGAGGAAAACAAGGACTTTAGAGGGGTGAATGAGCGTGCAAGTCCGCAAACAACTACTCCCAAGTCTTGCCGGGCGCGAGGCAAGTTTCCGTCAAGTTGACGTGCAAACTTGTGAAAGTGTTCAACGCCCGACACTATCTCGAAGCCCCATCCACCATGTGCCACCGGGTGGTTCCAGTGGTACTTGAGATGGTGACAAAATTTTCATGGCAGCGCCTGCAAATCGACCCGCGCACACAGCAAAACGTTTTTTTGGATTTCGGCGATCAAATGAGCGATCGTTTCGCACTGCTGCATTCGCTGCTTTTCTCTTTGTTTTACAAGGAAAAACACACCAAAATATGGCAAAATAGGCTGCCAAGGATATGTACAAGCATGGTCAAGCGACGAACGGAACGTTGAACAAAGTTGCTACGAGTGTGCGACGACCGTTCGTGACAGAATGGAAATTACAGGGAGTATCTTTTGCGGCAAATATTTAAAGTGTTTAAGTCGAGATTGATCATCGATTCAATCTCATGAAGTTGCGTCATATTTGAAAGCTTCTTCCCTCAAGACAAGTCTTTTGGTGTTTGAAAGGTCCACAGGCAAAACTAAGATGCTCAGTTCAAGAAAATACTTCGATGCTCAGTCGATTCGTAGTCTCGCATGAGGATAAAAAATAAAATAAAATTTTGGTTCTTGAATTATACTTGGGAGAATATTCTTAGAATAAGGAATCTTATATAAAAAAATTTTAGCTCATATTGATAAGATGAGTAAATATAAGTAGGTGTGTCGAGGTTTGATTGACCTAAAATAACAGTCATATTATTTGATCTCGTCATAGTTCAAGAAAACCTGTTCATGCTAGAATGTGATGGCCTTAGTTGCTCCCCAGTTGGTGGTGTGCCGGTGATCGGGAAGAAGTCGAGGCTAGGAGGGGAAAACCATCGGAGTCATCGGTCAAGTCGTGCGTCGCCGGCGGATGGCAGCAACAGTGTGGTGATCTGAGCATGAAGCAAATTGTACACAGTTTACACTCGCTTGCCAAGTTGTGATCTTATGAATGTGATCGTCTTACCGACTTGGATTCGTGGCCAACATGAACACATGGTTGGTGTGACGATGTGATCGACAAGAGAACGATTGACTTAAAGATGACTGATGCGAGGATGGCCGCGGTCAACATGAGCACAAGCAATGTGACCGACACATTCCGTACAAAGTCGATATGTTTTGATATCCTTACGGACCTCCTTTGTTCAATACAATTCTACACGCGGGACTCAAGTCATCAAGCCGTATCGATCAATGACATCAAGACAACAACATATGCATTTAGCAAAAGCATCGCTTGTTGATTGCCCAAAATATTCGCTATACCAATAAGCGTACGAGACAAAAATTGATAGGTTGACCTATCGATCTAAGAAGACAGTTGACTGCAGTTACATGTTTCAAACATAAATGTCGACATTGGATCTTTGTTCACTTGGTTTAAAGGACTCAGCTGTACATAGGCCCATTAATAGTGTACAAGCTTTACGTGGGCCATAATGGGCTTTAGATGGCCCTATGAAGGCCTCGGATAGAAATAAGACATCTAATCTCTTCCCCAGCCACTGGTGCGAGCGAAGCAAATTGAAGGCTTCCCTTCCATCGAGCATATAAAATCTTCGCTCCCCTTCTCACTCTGGCGACGAGGGCGATGAGTGGTGGCGGGTTATTGCGCACCGCCTGCAATCCTCCTCTCTCCGGTTTTCTATCCCTCCGTTTCTTCCACCCTCGCCGCTGCCGCCCTTCTGCTCTCTCCGGAAGACACCGTAACCTAGGCCATGCTTCTTCTTTACCTTCCCTAGTGTTCCGATTGGATCGGCATGGCTTCATTGAACGGAGCTGCTACGTTCACAGCCTCGTCGAGTCCGTCATGGAGGAATTGGCCGTCATCCGCGCCACCCGGCGGATTCGGGCGACCGCCAAGTAATGCTTTCTGTTCTTTCTTGCTGCGTTTTCGTTTCCGTAGTGTTTTCCTGCTTCTTTGCTGCGTCTGGAGCTCAAGTACAGGCTTTTCTTGTTCAAATTTGCTTTTTTTTTGGTTGGTAAATCGATTTGGGTATCAAGACGGCTTGACTTTCTGGTAATTGCACTTAGACTTGGTTAACTATGGACTGTACGATCCTGATTGACCATCCGAATACCATCCTGTGTCCCATCTCTCTCTTCTTCTCCCTAACCGTACACCCTCTACATGTCTTCGGCCACCTATGTGACCCTCCTTTTTGGGTTTATATCACAATTGCTTGCGATGAGGATCCATGATATTGGGTCTGATGATCCATAACTCATCTACACTTGACTGGTTATCGAATGTATTCAGAGCAAAGATTTGTGTCCTGGTCCCTTTTTGGTTTCGGTAACCCCTGGATTAACACCGTACCATTGTTCTCGGCGGTATACTGACTCATACTGCCCAGTGTCACTCGAAGAAAAGCTCCTGAACTGAGCTCACTGCCTTCATTAAGGAAATCCAGTTGAACACAATCAATCCTTGGGTGCTTCTTTCTTTCGGTTTTTACCAACTGTTCTAATTCAATAGAATAATGGAAGCCATGGGTTTTGTTAGCAGGCAGCCGAGCCCTCAACAGGAAGCCCTTTTTCTAATTCAAGCCGAGAATGATTTGAAGAAGCACAAGCTCGAAAAAAATAATAATAAAATACCAGCCAGTCTGATATTGGTCATCATTCCGACTGGTATATGATTGATGGTTGAGAGCAAATTTTGAACAACAATGCGGTGTCTGAATATGTTCTGTAGACAATTTGAAGCAACATAGTATGCCAAAATGCCTTATTACCGAAGTCTGTTAAAATTTACATGATTTATCAGAAGAAAAGTGGGTTGTAGTTATTTTTTGCTTCACCCATAGAGATTTGAAATGATTCTTTTGTTGATTGGAGACCAAGAAGCGTGTAGATACCTTTTCTTGGCAAGGCTCAGGTAATGATACTGACTTTCTTTGATGGAAAAGTTAGTTGTGGATTGTATGCCATATTTGAAGTTGAAGTTTCTGTGGTAGCTCATAGGTTTGTTTTAAAAAGAATTGAAACCATAGGAAGTTTGAATATTAAGCTAACTATTTGATTCACATACACTGTAATGTAGGTATTGTTGAAGCATCTGAACATGTTTTGAATTTTAACTACAGGTTTTGTAAGCTAATTTTTGCAATTTTGGGTTTCAAATTAGGTTTTTTTTGCACATATGACTGATTGAGGTACACGGTATCATTGTCATACGTGTAAATTAAGGTATTTTTTAACTGTTAGGGTGCTCTTAAACTGTTCTGAGTGTCTTGATAAAGTGTGATTGGTCATTAAACACTAGAAGCAAAGCATTTAACTGAAATTTATGTTTCTTTTTTCTCTGTCCTTAAATTGCCTGTCTTGTACTCCTCATTGGTGCATCTGACGTCTTTGGTCCATGTTCTATTTGAGATATTGGTGGTGCAACATAGGAAGGTCATACTGTTTATCATCTAGCTTTACCAGTCCAAAAAGAATGTACGATGTGTAACATTCATCTCTTTTCATATTATTGATGAAGTGACTGTATGCACAAAAATACAATTTTAATATCGAAGTCTGTTCCAGACGAGAGCAGTTTCAAAAGAGTTTAAGATGAGGGTTGTCACGACGGAGCACTTGTAGTGCACGGTTTTTTCTTGCATCATTCCCAGAGATTTGAGATAGAAGGTTTCAGTCAATCTGGGAACATATGAATCGTTTTTCATTATATCTTATAGTATTTGACTGGTCAATAAGGTTTAAAAGAACAACAGCAGACAATAGAACCAACTATTTTGTGTTGGATAGAAGGATACTTCTTGTAATTGATCTTTTTTATAGCTAATATTATTACTAGTCAAATGAAGACATCAAATTTCTACATATTGTTTCATTTCTTTATAGTTATTCCTCATCCCTTCTTGCATGACTATTCAGAATTCAATCACCACACCTTTCTGGTATATTTACAGGTCTCCTCTTGATGCACTTAGACCACCTCAAAATGTATTCTTTCTTACTTTATCCATCATTAGAACTAACTCTAGTTGTTCACACATATAAATAGTAGGATATATCTCAAACCTTGAATTGTCATTACCTCATTCACTACTTTAGAAAAGGTTTGGATGATGATCTCAAATGTGAAGCCATTGGCTTGGATCTGTCAATGCTAAAGGTTACTGAAGATCAGTTAACTTAATCGTTTGGCCCAAATAGTTATCAATGGCATGGTATAGAAACATTTTGAAGGTCATTTGTATTAAGGGATTTGCCTTTTATGATTTTTTTTTTACTATACGAGTCCTTGTTAGATTAGTACATACTAGTTGCATGAAATGGCACGACACCTTCTATGGAGCACAGAGTCCTTGTTAGATTAGTACATACTAGTTGCCTCGTGCAAACAGATTGGTAAGGATGCACAGACACCTTCAATGGAGCATTGATCCATTTGTGCACACTTGCAAAGGTCAGTATGGTGATAGTTGATTTATATATTCCAGATATAAGGCTCAGTTCAAGCTTGTTCTGGTGCTCGAAACTGAAGTTTTCAACTTCAATTTTATTTAGTGAGGATCATTTATTTTTCTCAAAGGTTAATTTGTTTTATGAAACCAGTAGGATATTCGTTTACTTTTGTTGTAGTTGGCATTGCTTTATTTGTTCATTAGTTTGAATATTTGGTTTTTTTTATGTTTGCTATCTTTCCAGAGTAGGATTACCAAGCAGTAATGAGTTATTTGATGCTAAATTGGAGAAGAAATCCTTGCAGAAAGGATTATTGCTTGAGTTTAGGAAAGAATCTCAAAAGACATTGCTAGCAGTTGTCCAAAAGCCTGATGGGAAGAAAAATTGGATGGTTTGCGATCAGGTTCCTATAAACAACTTCTGCAGCTAAATAGATCTCTAGGTCCTTGTTTATTTTTTATATCTCCCCTGACTACACTATGTTATATTTGATCTAACTGATTCTGAGGCATCAAATTTAGTTTAGTATTTAATTTTCAAAGCAGAACGGAGTGATTTGCTCAATAAAGCCCCAACAAGTCACATACGTAGTACCTGGTATTGAAGACTTTGACCACACAGATATCTCTGAATTTGTTCAGAAAGCTCAGGGTCTCTTAGTAAGTGTCAGAAAATTCAATATTCGGATAATCGAACTTGGAGACATTTATTTACAAGTTGTTATTTGTTTCCCACAGGATCCATCCATTCTGGAGTGTGCTTGGATAGAGCTTTCAGAAAATAAAAGGACAGTGACAGCTGAGGAATTAGCTGAGGTACTTATTTGACAGAATCCAACTTTCCACACTTGAACACTGCTCATCTTTCATTTTCTTCAGATTATATATGGCAGCAAGGAATCTCTTGAAAGCTACTGTTCCCATCTCTTGTTGTCAAGAGATGACATATATTTTAATGTGGTTGATAGCAAGGGATATTGTTCTCTATATGAACCACGACCTAGCATTCAGGTATCTTATTTCCCTCTGCTATTTCACACCCTTTGTCACTTCAGCGCAGATGGTTTTTACCTATATTCCAGGTTTGCTGTTTCCAAAAGGGCAGTCCTGTTTGTATTGGAAGTTTATTTTTGAATCACATTGTATCACGAGAATGAAATTAGGAATATGGATTTTATAGCTACAAGAATAATCATCAGTGGTTTTAGATAATTTCATCATGTATCCTACTTATTATCACTAATAGGAGAATGGAAGCCATTTATTTATTAAAAATAATAAGATCAATATTTTCAATGCTGCAATGCTTTAGAACCTTTTCTTTGCTTTGACATCTTTTTATATGTTGTATACAAATTGATTGCCATGTTAATCCAGACATGTCGCATTGAGAAGAAACTTAAATGCCATTAAGGTATCAGCACATGTCATGCTGAATTGTGCCAAAGGTGTCCCCTGGCATAACTGCTTACCAACTGCCCTACTAGAAAGGCATTGAAATACCTTTTCTGTTAAATGAGAATCCTTTTTCTTGGTCTGGCATAATAAACTAATTTGGATTAATGATAGAATCATTAGATGCTGTCCCAACTCTCAATAGAGGAAATGTCTGAATTAGTTTATATTCTTTGTCCTGTCATCTGTTTTATGTTGTCGTGATACTTGACCTGGCATTCTGTCTTATTCATCATGTGATGTTGTCACTATGGCTGTGCAAGAGCAGTGCACTAATACCTTGTTCCCTGTTATGTTTTTTGGTTTAATCCTTATTAATTTTTTGCCTTTATTTTCTAAATGATTTCTGTGTGGTGTATTAGGTGGAGGAACTCTTAAAAAGGAAGCTTGTCAAAGAGTCTTCGGAGAAGGAACTTGAAGAGTTTTTGCACTTACTATTGTCTGCAAAAGCTATGCCTCCACGGTCTAAACCTTCCAAAAGCTCATGGATGATAGAAGATAAAGTTAAAAGGAGAATTGAATCTCTTGAGGCTTATGCTTTAGATTTGTGCAAAAATGATGAACAACGAAAAACTGCCGGAAGTGTAATAATTCTTTTAGTCTCTGTTGACTCTGTTTTGTTTTTACTATATGTTATACTGTTGGCACACAACAAAAAAATGGATGCCCTTTTTTTTCTATCATCCTTTTCTTACAAGAGAATTTTCCATAGTACATGTATCAATGCATATGCCGTTGGGATTAAAGAACAGCACTGACCACTATTAGTATCTCTTTTTCCTTTGGGGGGAGGGCCGGGAGATTTTTTTTATATTTTTTCTCTTATTGATTTTAGCTTTTTACAGTCACATTTTGCATGAAATTATCTTTTTTATCTTTATTAAACTGAAATCTAATAGGATGTTATAATATATTGATGGATTAAGAAAAGCTCGGATGTTCAAGTTGCTAGTTCTATTGGCTTATTTTATCAGTAGATGTGGAGATATATTTCTGTACCTTTAGGGTTTTTTTGCTATTTTTGTGTATCCAGTCACAGCTGTAGTTAATTTGTTAATGTTGCAGCAGATGCTTTTCATTGTCTTTGTGTATTTACTCCACTGTTTTACTTAATTGATCAATTTTGCAATAGATACTCAAGGCAATGGGGTTAATGAAGACATCATCTACTGCAGTTAACCTCCTCATAGATATTGGATACTTCCCTGTGCATGTCAATCTTGACCTCTTTAAGTTCAATATCCACACTGAATACAGTGAAGAAGTTATGTCAGCCGCTGAAAACCTTCTAGCTGTTTCCAATGATCTTGATGAGGTAAGAGTCCAGTTGAGATGTTGTATTAAGTTTATAGTTGTTTTGAGATATACTTTACTACTCTTGCCAAGTTAATCTACTTTGGTTTAACTTTAGGGAAACAGGAAAGATCTTACATTTTTGAAAGTGTATGCCATTGACGTGGATGATGCTGATGAGGTAGAATGGAATTCATGCATGTGAAGCATCGAGCACATGTTGGATCAATATGTTAATCATCTTGCACCATGCCATTGGCCTTGTTATCTCTAATATGCTGTTGATGGTGCAGCTCGATGATGCATTAAGTGCTACAAGGCTACCAGATGGAAGGATAAAACTCTGGATCCATGTTGCTGATCCCACTTGTTTGGTTGCACCTCACAGCATACTCGACCGGTTTATCCTTGATAATTTATTTTTCTGTTTAATTAGCAACAGAATTCATATTGGTTTAGACTTAAAAATAGTTGATCTTTTTTTTTTTTTCTGATCCATAGGGAGGCAATGAGGAGAGGAACCTCCATATTCTTGCCTACTGCTACCTATCCAATGTTCCCAGAGAAGCTTGCAATGGAGGGTATGAGCTTGCAGCAAGGAAAACTATGCAGGGCTGTCAGTGTATCTGTAACATTATCCCAAGATGGAAGGTAAATTTTAGTTGTTTAGTTCTTTTCATCTGCAGTGAACCTTCTCCATACAAATTCAGTTAACCTTTATGAAATGCCAGCATTGCAGATTTTGCAATAGAGAACTCAATCATTAGACCTACCTATATGTTGACATATGAGAATGCAACTGAGTTACTTCATCTGAATCTAGAAGAGGAGGCTGCGCTCAGGATTCTATCAGAGGCTGCCTTGCTCAGGTTTCAGTGGCGTTGTGACCAGGTTTTCTTTTAGGCTATTGTTATATTCTTCCTGCTAATTATCTTATTATCTATAGTTATTTTATTTGTAGTCAATTTTATTTCATCTCTTTATCACTGCCATGATGTTCCTGTGATCTAATTGCAAGGCCAGAGAAGTATCACAGTGTACAAAAAAAACATTAGTCTCATGAAGGTCATGGGACAGTTGAAACCAAGGTTTTAAATTTTTACAGGACTGGTCCAGCATGGATAGACTGAGCTTGGAGTCAGACATCCTGGAACCACCTAACCCCATAGGCACTGAGTTAGAAGGATAAGGGGACCTGGTATGGCATCACTTTATTGTAATTGAGTTCGGTGTGGCAGGCACACTGCTCATTAGCCATCCTCTGGTACCGAAATCTTTGAGGTCTAACAGGCAGCTGGCACCTGACTTTAGGTCAGCCAGGAAAGTAAGCCCCTTGCGGGCAGCTTCCACTAACTCGTATTTAGCACCTTAGGTTCAGGTTAGTGGAGACCTCCCTTTTGGTCAGTTTGTGGTGGGTTCATAGGTTATGAGGTTCAATCCCTTATTATTTGCTTCATAAACTCTATCTATTTTATAATCTTAGGAGTGCCATATGGTATATATATATATATATATATATATATATATATATATATATATATATATATATGTATATATGTATATATATAAATATATATATATATATATATATATATTTATATATATATATATATATATGTGTGTGTGTGTGTATATAAATATGCATATGTATATGTATATGTATATATATAAATACATATACATATATATATATATATATATACATGTACGTACATACATATATATGTACACATTTACATATTATACACATACATACAGACATATATACATATATGCACATTGTTTTGAATATGTATATACACATTGTTTTGCATATCGTACCGTACTGCACGATACAGGCAGTATGTAACAGACCAACACGCAGATCACTCGCTACCAAGTGGTATCAAGTATTTGGCCCCGAATTAGGTAATATGGGGTTGTACCGAGCAGTAACTGTTGAAATTTTAATCGTTACTGACCTATACCGGCCAGTATCGAACGATTTCGACAGTTACCAAATGGTAACAGTGTTCCAATGGTCAATTTGATCGTTGGAGGCCTCCTCAAGGGTTTTTAAACTCTTTCCTCCCTCCTATTTTAATTCATTTCTCCATTTCACTTTGACACTCTCTTTAACTTTTTGAAACTCATTTTTTCTCACATTCTCTCTTATTCTCTTATTTTCATTCTCCTAAACTCAATACAAAGTAACAAATCGTGAATTGAATTAGATCATGGAACTCGACGAGATACTGGTCAAGTTTATGCATGGAAGGAGAAGGGGAAGGGGAAACCAATGAATGATTTTGCACAAATACGATAGTGCCTACATGATGTAAACACAGAATGAAGCTCATCGTATTCATAGCCATCGTATTATGGAGAATCTTACTGCCAATAGTAGTACAGTGATAGTTGGTCATACTTCTCCCAGTAATAGTATGATATGGAGCAGCAAATCAGTAGCGAAAGTAGAAGTAATGACATTCACTAATACATGCTTTACAAGCCATCTCGGACACATATGATTGATGACGATCAACCTATGTCCATCACCACATTGATGCACTAATAGCATGCTATTTATCAATATACTATGTTTTGGGATCAATTTCAAGATTGGGTCCGATAAACATATCTTAATGATATACAGATAAATAGGATCGAGGACTTCGATCCACCACCCGTGGAGGCCCATCGTTCGTTTTGGTGATAGAATCAAGTATATCTACATATATGATTACTTAATTCATTTGAATCTTAAAGTTTAAGTTGTATATAAAATAATCTAACAATTTAAATAATTTTTTTTATAGATAATTCAATATTAATGGAAGGATATTCTGGAATGGATCGAAATTGCAAACCTTGCATAAGGCTTACTCCTCAAAGCCTGAAAAAGATACGTGGCACTATTATTACCTAATTTACATTAGTTTTGCTAAAACTATGCTACATGTATATTTATTTTTAACTTAAAAACCCTATCATAACTTTTTTTTTTCTATTTTTAAGGTATTTTCGGAGGGTTTTATGCCTATTTTAGGCATACCACTCGGTACATCGGTACGGTACAATATTTAGAACCTTATATATATATGTATGTATGTATGTACATGTACATATACATATACATATATATATATATATATATATATATATATATATATACATACATATATATATATATATTTGTACATATATA
Source organism: Musa beccarii (assembly GCA_024322285.1). Taxonomy (NCBI): domain Eukaryota; kingdom Viridiplantae; phylum Streptophyta; class Magnoliopsida; order Zingiberales; family Musaceae; genus Musa; species Musa beccarii. The sequence continues at coordinate 38,794,076 of CM044398.1, read as the reverse complement.
CACATATACATATACATATACACACACATATATTTAGAACCTTATGTATGTATGTATGTATGTATGTATGTATGTATGTATGTATGTATGCATGTACGTACATACGCACGCACACGCACACACACATGCACGCACGTACACACACACACATACATATACGTATATTTATAAAACATGTGACGAGAGGTTTTCAACAAATATCAGTCTGAAATGAAGACAATGGGCAACACATCAAGTCGGTGTACATGCCAGGTAGGTTTAGTTACGAGGACATCTAGCACTGTGAAACCTAAAGGTCAATTTTGAATATGCAGAGTTGGGGTATTTGACACTTTGGTCGGATACTACCATGTGATATTAGAACTCGTGATTGTTGATCTATTGTTAATTTGTAATTGTGTTGATTAGTCATTACATTATAGTAAATCTTGTTGCATCAAGTTGCTTGATAATGTAGTTGGTTGATGTAAATTTTTAACTGTAAACTTATTAAGAAAATTCATAACCACAGTATTGAAAAATTGTTCGTTAATTTAGTGAAAATTTACTAGTCACTTACATAATAGACCTCCTTGGTGAATGCTACTTGCTAATAATATTGTCTTAGTCGATGAGAACCTAAATGGAATTAATTATAAACTTGAGCAATCGAGGCAAGTCATAGAAACTAAAAGTTTTAGATTAAGTAGGACTAAAATTGAAGATATAAAATGTAATTTCAGTGATTTCAAAAATAAGACAAGAGAATATAGTTAAGTTGGATGGGCCAAAAGTTACTTTAAGCAAAAGCTTTAGGTATCTCAGATCAATTATTTAACAAGATAGAGAGATCGATGAAGATATTATTTATAGAATAAAAACATAATGGTTAAAACGGCAAAAGGCATCAGGAGCCTTATATGATCATCAGATGCCTTTGAGATTAAAAAGATTATTTTTATAAAACAGTTGTGAGACCAAAAATATTTTATAGATCTGAGTGTTAGACAGTTAAGAAAAAACATATACAAAAAGTTTGTGTTGCCGAGGTGAGAATGTTGAGATAGATGTATGGAGTTACTAGGAAAGATAGGAAAAGAAACTTTTATTCGTGAACAACTAGGTATGTCTTCCATAGAGAGGATAAGATAAGAGAAATTAATTTAAGATGATATGTGCATGTGCTAAGGAGACCTCCGGATGCGATACTTAGAAGAGGTAAAATAATTAATGCTAGTAGTATGAAGAGAGGTAGAGGAAGACCTAAAAAGACTTTAATAGAAACTATAAATAAAGATTTAAGTACTCTGAACTTAATTAAACATATAACTTTTTACAAATTTCAATGGTGGCAAAAGATCCATGTAGTCGACCCCATATAGTTGGGACTTGTGGCTTTATTGTTATTGTTGTTGTTGAAATTGTGGTTTCTTACTTGTGACTCTTGGCCACTTTGTTTCTAGTTTTTATTCAGAAATAAATGTCCAAGTGACCTAGTTGACCCTAGTGTTAATTCCCATACCAGAAACAGAGTAAACAGTTTCATTTCATGCATAAATCTTTTTTCAGCTGTATGATATCTCATCTGGTCCAGTCTTACAAATCCTTTCTTGTATAAGCACTCTATGGCAATATTACTGGAGTTATTTAGGGCTTTTTTGTATGGACCTATCTCCCTCTGATTATATTGACCAACTAAATTTACAGGGTGCGATAGACACAGCAACAATAGACCCACGAATCAAGGTGGCAAATCCTGATGATCCTGAACCATCTATAACTCTGTATGTTGAAGATCAATCAAATCCTGCTATGCGGCTTGTATCCGAGATGATGATACTCTGTGGTGAAGTTATAGCTACATTTGGTTCCTGCAACAACATTTCATTGCCTTACAGAGGCCAGCCCCAATCAAACATCTCGGCATCAGCATTTTCTCATCTCCCTGAAGGACCTGCCAGAAGTGCTGCTTACCTAAAAATTATGCGTGCAGCAGAAATGAACTTTAGGAATCCTATACGGCATGGAGTATTGGGACTCCCTGGTTATGTGCAGTTTACATCTCCAATCCGTAGATATATCGATCTTCTAGCTCACTATCAGGTATGTTCTTTGTTTCAAATGTATCTCATTAGCAAATTAGTCATTTGGAAGCATCCATTGATGGTTCTGTTCAACTTTCCACACTATTGTTACTCGATGCCTCTAGACGAGACAGGTCACTGGGTTCTTCAAGTTCTATAATCTCTCTTTTTGAGCAATTAGATGTAAGATTGATTATGAGGAAGAACCAAGATTTGGTTATAAGGATGAAGTTTGCTAACTGCTACAATTCGAGTCTCTTAGCTTGCTACTGTTGTTTGTTTTACAGGTGAAGGCTTTTATTAGAGGAGAATCTCTACCGTTTTCAGCTGGTGAATTGGAGGGAATGACATGTCTTGTTAACATGCATGTAAGAGTAGCTAAGAGACTTCAAAGTAACAGCTTAAGATATTGGTTACTGGAGTATTTGAGACGACAAGAAAGAGGGAGGACGTTTTCTGCAATGATCCTTAGGCTCATTAAAGATCGGACAGCAGCCTTGCTTTTGACGGAGGTAAGTCTGTGCTTCTATAGTGTTAGTTTGCCAGTTTCATTGACTATAGGATCAAGTGCACATTATTAGATCATCCCTTTTGCTGCATTTGCATTTGACGAGTATATCAGAAAAATAGTTCCACTAATTTCATCAAGGCCAGTGTGATAAGTTCTGGAATGTTGAAAATTGAGTGCACCTGCCATATTCATCTTGCATTTTCTTGTTAGATTCCTTGTCATATTGGCAGAGTTGTCTTTTGCAACGTGAGCTCTCACCATGCAGCAGCCGGTTAAAGTAGACAACTCTATTTTGGAATCTGCAAATTAGTAACTAGTCACCATGGTTGTTTTTGTTCTGGCATTCCATCGGAATGTCAATACGTGCTTCCAATCTTCTCTATTAGACTCTAACGCCCCTAGAACATATTGTTGGTCTATAGAAGCAAACCTTCTGTTGGGTAAAGAGAATTACACAGAGGTATACTTCAGCAGATTAATTCCAGTATAAATAATCATCAATGAGCAAATAAATGAACAATCCTAAATCAAAAGTGTAATCATGGTTCCAACCCCTGGTCCAACAGGCAAGTAGCAGACAGTTTGGTAAATTTTAGTATATGCTAATTGCGTGATAGTTTTCAAGCTTCTTTCCTCTGGAAATCTGGGCAGGTAATTTGTTGTTCTTATCTGGACCGCCGGCACTCGCAAAAATTCAACTCATGGTTTGGTTCATATTTGTTAAAAGGGTGATGATTGTGTCTTGCTCACTGTCTTCCTGGCAAATGGCTTTTTCAGGTCGGGGTTCAGGCTATTGCGATTGTTTCAGCCGGGAAAAAGGTTGGTGATGAGCTAAAAGTTACCATAGATGAAGCTCATCCACGTGATGATGTGCTTTCAGTAAGGGAAGTTTAAAGGTAAGTCAGGTCAAATTGGAAACAGTGTCCTGCACTGCCATTTGCCCATTGACATACTGATTTAGGTTAGTGAAACTGATCTTATCTTGCAGTTATTGTACTGAGTGTCGGAAAGTAACTTCACATTTAACTGGTTGTCCACAGGAGATTCAAAATTCGACGTACTTGTTTTGACTAACCAGCATCGCTGGGCAATCAAACAGAACCACCAAATCTACTCAGTGACAGACTTGCTTTGCTTACAGAAGGATCCCCGCTGCAGATGACGAGCGATACGATCGGTACAGTATTAGTTTATGGATTCTATGTTGTCTTGTGCCGCGGCTCGTTTGACCCGAAACGTGAGAACCGTGCGTATGTCGTACGCGAGTGGGCACCCGAGAACCAGAGGAGTCCCTTGTTTTGAGGGAAGTTTTGCATGTGGGTCGTGACATCTATCTGTGCCGTGCTTGTAGAAAGTTTTATGTATCTCCTGCGTTCATTTTAGCCAATGTATACATGTATACTTATATATCTGTGATGATTAAACACAACAGTTTGCCTCCGTTGTATACATTCACAAATTTGGAGCTTGTTTCGATGTTGCTCCATGATTTCTTCTGGTTCGAGGTTTGACCTTTGTCCCAACCAATGCTTCTCTGTATCAGGGCTGGTGACGGACGGGGCCCAGGCCCTGTTCTGCAATAAAGAGGGGAACCCAGGTACAAGCTGCTCTCAAAAACGAGTGAGATGCTAATATATGTTGCTAATTAATTGTTCATTGTAATTTATTTTTTTTTACAGTCAGCTGTATACAGAATGGTTTACTCGTAAACTTGCCGCTCGAGAATGTTTCGTGGCAAGTACTCTCTCAACTGGTCTTTTGAGCCCTGCAGAAGGTCTGATGCTTGGGAGGAGGTCGATGTGGGGTCCGATGCTCTGGAAGAACTGTGACTGCCGCTGCTAGGCTGGAGGAGGCTGGACCCGAGTGTGTGTGTTGTCTGTCTCGTCCTCACCACACATTCATTATTGTCTCCGCCAAGAACACGACGACGAACGAGGCGACGGGCGGAGGGAGGCGGGTCGACGTCGGAACAGCTGCGTGACGCGCGATGGCAGCTGCCGCAGATGGTAAAAGACGACCCCCGCCGGCCCCACCGTGTCGTCCACCTCGGCCGAGCTCGAGCCGGAGCTCCAAAAGTGTAATCCGTACCGCGTATTTTTTTTCTTTCTTTATTTAATTATGGCGGGGTAATTTTTATACATCCATTTAATAATACTAAGTACTGGTTTTGTACTCGTGCACAAACCCCATCTACTGCTTTAAGAGCGACGTCGCCGAAGCGCCACGTGTTCCGCCTTGTCTCGATCACCACTTGCATGACGGCCAGATCGCGCTTCCCATCGTAGCCAACGGTAAGCGTTTCGAGCGACCATTGGCCTTCGCTTCGCGTTGCGTGTTCGAAGCCTTGTGCCGAATCGCTCATCACGTCCAACGCTCCGAACAGCTTACTAGGCACCACGCTGACGCTCTCACCACCGGTCACCCGACGAACCGTTCCTCCTCCTGCTTGGGCGACGGTCATCGGACATGCAAAGTGGTGCCTGGTTGGTGAACTTACCGCGAGCTGATCCGATCACCTACTCGCATTAAATCTCGTGGGGTTAAACTATTATTGTCATAAATATGAGACATTAATATATAATCCTCATCATCATCTCCCACATATTTCTCTCTACTTGCGCTCTCTCTCTCTCTCTCTCTCTCTCACTCGCTCACACTGGAGAGGAGAGTTGGGTGGGGGGAAGGCAGTGCAGCTAATTGGAATGGGCGCATCATCTCCACCTCCTCCTCTTCCTCCTCTCCACCCACATTTGCGTATTCCCCACTCTGCCCCTGCCCGGCTTCTCCTCCTTTTCCTGTTGCTTATATTCCCCCCCGTGTCCACGTCCGTTAACATCACCGCCGTGCTCTCCGCATACCCCGACCTCTCCGACTTCAACCGCCTCCTCAGATCCACCTCCGTCCCCGGCGACCTCGCCGGCCGCTCCTCCCTCACCATTCTCGCCGTCCCCAACGCCTACCTCCTCCGCGCCTCCGCCGCCCGTGCCGCCGCTGCCGCTGACATCGCCGACGTCCTCCGCTACCACGTCCTCCTCGAGTACCTCTCCTGGCCCGACCTCCGCAGCATCCCCGCCGGCGGGAAACTCGTCACCACACTCTACCAGACCACCGGCCGCGCCGCCGGAAACGTCGGCGCCGTCAACCTCACCCGCGACGACGAAGGCGCCGTCACTGCGCACTCGCCCTTCCCCTTCTCCGCTTCCAACGCCACCGTCCTCGACCTCGTCGGCACCGTCCCGTACAACGTCTCCATCTTCGCCGTCGACGCGCTCCTCCTCCCTTACGGGTTCGACCTCGCCGCCTCCGAGACCCGACCTTCCGTCGGGGTCAACATCACTCGGGTCCTCGTCGACGGCCGCGACTTCAACGTGGCGGCCTCCATGCTCGAGGCGTCGGGCGTCGCGTCGGAGTTCGAGGCCGCCGAGCGCGGCGCCGGGATCACCGTCTTCGTTCCCACGGACGAGGCCTTCGCGGATCTCCCCGTCACCGAGCGGCTGCAGTCGCTGCCGGCGGATCGCAAGGCGGTGGTTCTCCGCTTCCACGTGCTCCAGTCCTACTATCCCCTCGGTTCCCTCGAGTCCATCGTGAACCCCGTCCAGCCCACGCTCGCCACCGAGGACACCGGCGCCGGCCGCTTCACCCTCAACATCACCCGCGTCAACGGCTCGGTGGCCATCGACACCGGCGTGGTCCAGGCGTCCATCACCCGCACCGTGTTCGACCAGAACCCGGTGGCCATATTCGCCGTCTCCAAAGTGCTACTGCCCAGGGAAATCTTCGCGGGGGAGACCAGCGGCGCGATGCAGGCTGTGGCGGCCGCGCCTCAGCCACCGGAGGCGGCAGGTCTGGCGCCGCAGGTGGCGGAGGAGGTGGACACACCGCCAGCGAGTGTGTCGTCGCCACCGGGCGTCAGGGAAGATGCGACGTCAGGGGCGGACGGCCGCGAAGAGGTTGCTCTGTTTTGTACAGCGTCGCTCTATCTAATGCTGCTCTACTGGTATGAGATCTGCTTTCTCTGCATCTAAATTTTGGGTCTTTATTCTTTGGTGTTTTTGGGGTTGGGAGGATATTTCGGATGGTGTTGTATACAGAGATTGGAATTTTAGCTGCAAAGCAGCCTCTTTTTTCCTTCCTTCCTGCTCGTTTTGGGTGATTCATGGCGCTCTCAACTCAGCTTTGTCGCAGTAATCCCATGGAATTCCAAATTAGAACGCCATTCTTCTTCTCTGTTCGTCTGCTTCCCATTTTTGTCCAAAGAAGAATTAGGCTTCAGAGGAAACGCTCGTAAGCGAGGACGACGCTTTCGTCTCTTCCGTCGTCGGTATCGGAAAAGCTTCAGATCTTTCCGGATCAATTCCGGTGACTTGCGTAGGCTCACCGGGGCAGGCGGTGACGGGATCGGCGGGACGGGCAAGTGGTGAATGAGCTGGCGGCGTTGGCACACCGCAGTGCTGTCCGCGTCACGCCCGTTGGATTCGGCCTGGTGACGTCACTCGTCGTGTTGTTGAAAGAGATTGAATGGTTGATATGTAATTGTACAAAGACCGTGTTATATAATCTGGTCATCGAATTAATATAGTTTTACTATTTTTTGGGAAAAAGGAAAAAATCGATATTACTCGTATTATCTACTTGCTTTGCTTTATATGGTCTGCATGCTGCTTCTTCCGCTTTGTGCCCCTATGCTCGACGAAGCCCTCGGAACCATCCACGCATCGACGCCTGCTCTCGTAGCGTCCTCTTCGATGCCTTCGTCCGCCGACCGCGCAAGGACCAGTTCTAGTCCTTTGTTTTCTTCTCGCCGACGCCCGCGTCCTCCCCGACCTCCATAGTAGCGTCATCCTCGTCCGACGCGTCTGTGTTCGAGAGCAGTTCGATCGTGCGATCAAGCTCCTACAAACGATCCGATGTGGCGGCATGGAAGCCCGACCGCATCACGCGCGGCACTGGTGCGTGCGTGTTGATTGAAAACATAGATACGGAGAAAGCGCTCAAGGTGTTCGATAAAATGTGTGACAAAAGAAAGGGTCTGCTGCGGTGAAACAGTCGATGGCTGTCGAGATACAAAAGAGGCTGATCGTTGGTAGGCCAGTTGGTCTTGCGACGTACAATAGTCTGAAGAGGTGATCGGGATTTGGAGTGGTGAGGAACAACTACCATCCTGATGCGTTCAACTAGTTAGCATTTAACAACTGGGGCATCACAAGTGTACACGGAGATGATGAAGACAGGGTTTATTCTGGACACCGTCATCCTGCGTGATGGCTTCTGCAGCGCAGGGGGGTTGGAGGAGTCTTTGAAGTTGTGGGAATGAATGGGAAGAACAGGGAATCATGGCATTGTCAGTTGTAACATACTGTTAGAGGCTTCTTATGGAATGTAAGGTTAGAAGAAACTATCATCATTGGAGAACACTTGCAGCAGCAAGATAAGAGATTGCATCCAGATTCAGTGATCTCCTATGTTTCGATACATGGATTATGTGAGAAGGGTACATTAGCAAGGCATTCCAGGTATTAGAGAAGGCACAAGAAGGCAATGAGAAAACTTGGAAGTCTTTGGTGTACATGGATGATAGATGGACTCTGCAAAGATAAGAATTGATGAAGCTATTTGCACTTGTTACCTCTCACACTTACAATGCCCTGATCAGTGACTTCTACAGAGTGTCCAAAGAAGGTATCTGGTTTTTCAATTAGATAGCCAGCAGTATCTGCAGTCCTATTATTGTGACATACAAAATCCCAGTCTGTTGTTTGCAACTTTGCGTATGGTTCTGACCGATGTGTCGACATAAAGCTTGTTAATTAGTGGTCTTTGTTGAGTTAAGAATCTTGATGTTGCTCTTGATATTTGCAGCAGAGGTTCTCGTGCGGGACAAGGAGCTGATGCCATTATTCACAGGATTATCATCCATGGTCTTTGTTCTGATGGATTAGTGGAAGAAGCTTTCCACATTCATTCTGAGATGAAATGAAGAAATATTATGCAAAACTTGGTCACATAAAATACACTCATCGATGAACTTTAGGAATCTAGCGATTGTGAAAAGTCATCAATTCCATGGACTGAGTGCTATAGGCTGGATTGGAACCATGTATCATCTCTTGCAACATATCTTCTATGGGCCTTTGTTTGTAAAATAGAACATCTGAAGCCATCCAGTTTTTGTTGGAGAATCACTGAGCCATGGCATGGTCCCAACTTCTTTTACCTGGAGTATAGGCCTGCTTTAACATGATCTCTGTGAGTCCTTTCCCAAGGCGAGGATTCTCTCTCCCAGTTAACTATCTATTTCCCTTATTTTGTTGTTCAGCTCTTACATGTGATTTAATGTAGAAACTTCAAATGATGTTTTTATATGTTTAGATACAGATTCCTATAGTTGCCTCAGTTAGATGCTTCCACTTTGACCTCATGGATGAACATGCTGATAATGCCTAAGAGGCTTCATTTAATTTTTTGATAACTTTTCATGCATTACTTCAAAGCTTTTATCTTTTGGGACATCAATCTTGCACTTATTTCACATGGATATCTACTGCAAATTGTATACCGGGAGTACAACACCCATTTGAGGGACAAAAAAAGATTGGTTTCCAATGTTATTTGAAATTATGTCCACCTGCTTGTTGCTTATTGCAGTGTAGATTTTTAAATTACATTACCTGATTTTTTAAAGTTTGTTTGACACTGCACATTATCAATCTGCCATGTTTTAAACATATATGTTCTTTTTTGCAGGTGATAAGTCAATATTTGATCGTCATTGGTGCGACCTCATAGGCTCATGAGGAATTATCTGCTTTGAACGTGCCCACACGGTTTTGCCCTTTTGGGGTTTGTGAGCCCCAAAAGACGTCTTTGAGGGTAAGGGTAACCCAATGGGCTTATAAGCCCTTGGTTTCCCTACTCCTCAACTAATGTGGACTAAATCTCCTTATTAGTGCTCCCCTCGTAGGGGAGCCAAGGGCTCATGACTCTCCTTCTAGCGCCATTTTGACAAGCAACATTTGATCGTCATTGGTGCGACCCTGTAGGTTCATGAGGAATTATCCGCTATGAGCTCTTGGCTCTCCTATGGGAGGAGCACTGATAAGGACATTTAGCCCCATATTAGTTGAGGAGTAGGGGAATCAAGAGCTTATAAGTCCGTTGAGTCACCCTTACCCTCAGAGGTGTCTTTTGGGGCTTACGAGCTCTGAAAGGCCAAAACCATATGGGCATGCCCGAAGCAGATAATTCCTTGTGAGCTTACGGGGTTGCATCGATGACCAAATGCTGACTTATCAGAATGGTGCTAGGAGAACCATAAGCCCTTGGCTCCCTTGCAGGAGAGCATTGATAAGGATATTTAGTGAGACGCACTCGAAAGGGCAAAACCGTGCGGATACACCCAAAGCAGATAATTCTTTGTGAGCCTATGGGGTCGTACTAATGACGACCAAATGTTGATTTATCAGTGGGGTAACATATAAACTCTATTATTTGGGTTCACTCGTATGACATTTATTTGTTGGCATCTATCTGTCAATGTTGTTAGTAGCATAAAATAGAGAGAAACCTTGATGCATTGAGTCAATTGTCATTTCAACTCTTCCACTGGCTAGAGTCTGCAGCAATATTTTTCCTTAATGATGTTATGCCACATGATGTATGTCTTATAAGTTGAAACCTACATTATTTTTCCCTTACATATATGAGCTGGCAGTATCATAATTATGTATAGCATCAGAGTAGCTATGCTACACAACTTTGGCTATGTAAAGTTATTGCCAGAACGTACCCTGATGCAAAAGCAACTTTAGCTTGTGTGTATCAGACTACAGTAACAAGAAATTTCTGTAGTTTATTCTACAAGCAACATTTCATGTTGAACTTTGAGCACCGGATGTGCTGCGCTACAGTAAAAAGGGATTAGGATTGAACCATATTTGTAATTTTGTTGTGAGTTATGGCAGTCCTATAAGGGACTGAGCCTTCTACTTCTGGTTTTCTAAAGTGGGAACCATAGATAGCTTAGAGATCCATAAATGTCAAATACGAAGGTAGAAAATGGATATATATTTATTAATATGGGCCTAAAGTGTGATACAAAGTCTTGCTAAAAAAGGTCAATTGGTCAAATATGAAAATAAGATTCAACCGCTAGATCACCTGAGATATATGGAAAAAAAAAGTGACAATTTTTATAGTTGTGCTGTGCTATAAATTGTCCCAATTCTTTATTTGGAGCATAGAAAAAAAATTCCCTTGAGAAAGATCAACACAAGTCAAGAGTGTAAGCAAGCAAATGTGTGTTATTTTTAATAAAAATGCTAATAAATCATGTTATATCTCAACCAAGAACCAATGGTAGCCACCTTCCCCTGTTCCACCTTGCTTTCAGTTCTCAAAAGAGCGGTGAAGGAATAAATGAAAGGTGGTGGAAGGAGGAATCATCAGCATGGATATCGATTCCTTCCTCAACTCTTCTTCTGCTAATAATTGCACTCCGCTTTTTCCTCTTCCATCCTCTTCTCTTCTTCCTCAGTTCGTGCACGCACAGTTTTTATTGATTCCTAGTGCAGGATGTTACTGGTCTTCCGGCTTGCTGGAGGTGCTTCTGGTAGTTATGCTCTTGTTCAATGCATGGTGCAGAAGGTGTAAAGGCCATCAAAGAGCTTAAGCTTCACCTTTTAGTTTCATTCTTTGGTTCCTACATGGTCAATTGCTTCCAGATTAAGATAGCCTTGTTGATTGCAACGAGAAAAATGCAACAAATGTGATTGAATTCTCTTGAAGCACTCTCTTGATTGATCTGTTTGTGGTCTTTTTTTTTTTGGCTTCCAAGTCATCAGAATCCTTTTTCTTCTTTTTAGGATTATTGCATTCTTACTCCTGGATTTGTTTCCGGTTGGTCCTTCTTGTGCAGAATCCGACTCAAATTTCAATCTTGTGCAACTGTGTATGGATGATATCGATTTTGCAGTGATTACCTTTTTACTTGCAGAGTCCTCTATGCGTGTTTTTCTCGGCTTTGCTGCTTAACTATAGCCGTGGCTGACTCTGCGTTCCACTTCCTTTTCTTTCGTTTTTTGAGGTGCTGTTCTCCAATCTAATGTGGATCCTTCAGTAGAACTGACCAATTCGGCAAAGGAATACTTCTCTTCCACTCAGATACAGCACATACTTGTCTTTATTATTCTTTTCTTGTCGTGTAGAGGTCAGGAAAGTTTGAGATAATGCTGCAGAGTCCTTTTTATCTTGCACAAAGTTGATGATTCCAGCATCTGCCAAACTATTGTCCTGCACGCAATCACAAATTTCTCGGGCATCGCTTATCTTAGCACTAGTTTGCCTTGTTGAAATTTTTATTCTTTTTGTTGGTTAAATCCTATATAACTTTATTTGTGTAGGTGAACAGCACCTTGATACCAAAAGGAAAAGGTCAAATTTTCCACCATATGGGAGCAAACTGTAAGTTTTCTTAACTTTGATAACTTAGTCTCAAGCTCAAATTTTTTTGTATGTCCAGTTATTTAAACTTTAATTTTTTTTTCATATTTTCTCGCATCCTCTATAGATTTACTAGAATTTTTTTTTCCTTCACAAAAGTCTTTTGAATTCCTCATCCTCTAATATATTTTAAAAAAAATTAAAAATACTTATCAACCATAACAATATTTCTCTTTGTGAGTATCTTAATTTGTTTTATGCCTCCTGTAAAAATATATATTTTGTCTTAATCTTTCACCAAAATATAGAGATATCTGTGGTATTTATAGTTAAATAAACTATAGTTTTTAAATTTTTTTTCTTTCATATAGAAATCTTTTAATACCTAAATTTGGAGGTTTTATGAATTTAAAATTATTTATCAATCTCAATAATTTGGAACATTAAAAACAGGAGTAATAAGTCAACGGCATTTTGTTTAAAATTTAGCTTCTCATAAGATGATTTGCCTTCGTCATTGGCATCTATCATCATGATTAACTCAACTGTGAAATTGCAAAACAACTAATCATAGTGTGCCGTAAATTACAGATCTACTTGTGAAGAAATGAGAAAAATCCACAAAAAGCATCATCGTCTTGTTCTTCTTTCTATCTTGCATTACAATGTTTAGCCGAAATATCATCTTTGTCAGTGCCAGTTTGTGTGGGAAGAGGTGCTACCGCTGCGGCCGAGATCGTTCTGCCAGAAGTCTCCCAAAAACGTCTTGGCCGCATCCAAGCTCGGGAAATAGGGCGGCTCCAAGAACATCTGCGACAGCGAATCCAACGCCTCCGACGGCACGTACACGGCTCGGTTGCCGCTCGCTTCGAGGCTCCCCATGACCGCCGCCGCCAGCTGCCGGTAAGCAAAGAAGAACCTCTTCAACGCCGCCTCCACGGCCTGCAACGCCTGCAGCAGATTTATCTTCCCGAGGTTGTCGCCCTCGCCCCTCCGCCGGCTGTGGAACAGCCTCATCGCGGCGTCCTGCACCCGAGGCCCCCCGTTAGGGTCCGCCTCCACCCCCAGGATCCACGGCACCGTCCGCTTCAGGTCCTTGCAGGAGCTCGTCACCTGGAGCAGCGCCGCCGAGCGGAGGCAGAGCGCCTCCGAGCCGGAGGTGGCCTTGATGCCCAGCTGGCTCTTCAGCCGGAGGAAGTCGTCCGGGTCCATCAGAAGGTGGAGGTCCTCCACCTCCGACAGCAGCTTCCACACGCGCTCGAGCAGCCAGCAATCGCTCCCGGCCTGCACCCAGTCCTCGGCGTCCATCCTCTGCTCGATCCGAGCCAAGAGCTCGCGGGCGGCGAAGAGCCACGACTCGAGGATCTGATGGCTCGTGCAGAGCGCCTGGTCTTCGTGGTTCTTGGCGTCCTTCGATCCGGCCGGGCTCCTCTTCAGGGCGTGGAGGTCGGATGGGCGGACGACGAGATCGTACTCGAGCGTGGGCTTCCCTGCGAGGTTGGGCTCGCCCAACCCCAGAGTGAACCGGCACCGCTGCATCTGGCTCTCGATCTGGAACAGGATCTTGGAGGCCACGTCCTCCGACTTCTCCCACGTCGCCAGCCGCGGCAGCAGGCTCTTCTCGCTCGTGCGGCTCACCACGCTGGTGGTGCCGGGGACCTTCCACACCTCCTGCGAGCTCTTGTCCCGTGACAGAAGGCCCTCGCACGAGCTGAGGTCCGCGATGGGGGCGCCGCCATCCTCCTCGCACAAGGTAGCGATGAGCTCGACCTGGCGCGCGGCGAGGGACTCCAGCCGCCGCTTCCATTCCCGGTCGTTCGCGTAGGGCCGGGGGTCGGAGAGGGCGACCGAGATGAACCGGAAGGTGATCTCAAGGCCCTGCAGGGCCGGCTTGATTATGGACTCGTCGGCCCACTGGGGGAAGTCCTTAGACCTCCAAAGCTTGGCGAGCTCAGGGAGGCGGAGGTAGTGCTCGTAAGCGACGATGGCGGAGGCGTCATATCCCTGAGGAGCAGCAGCCGATTTCCAGGGGAACGGCTTGGGATTGGAAGGCGCGGGCGACGACCTCGCCGATATCTCAGACGCTGCCATCCTATTCTTAGGTATCAACGAAAGAGGAGGCGGAGGAAAACTCGATGGATCAAAAGCTGCGTCGGAAACGTGGAAAAGGTTTATGCGATTCTTGGAACCATAAATGGTGGGGAGGACATATATATATACACACACAACACGGTGATAAAATGGTGGATAAGGGACGCCGATCGGAACAAGGAAACCGGCAGGACGCGGAAGAGGCAATAATTCTCGTATTCCAAGGCGTGTCGGTGACGGCAGAAATGGCTGTAGGAGGCGACATGGGCGGCGGGGAGAGCTTATCCGGACGACGGCGCGCTTTCGGATGTTTTCCTTCTTTCCCGCTTTCCCTACCGGCCTCGTGATTGGGGCAAGCATTGGTCTCGAGCGCGGGCCCCAACACACTGCAGAATCCTACCGCGTTTGCCCGGAAAGCAAACCCATCACCTTCTCGAGTCCTTTATCTGTTGGATATTTCCTGGATCACAGTGGACCGCAATATCTATCAATCCCAGCCCGCGTTGCATTCCACGTCATTGACCAGCGTCACTTACGTTTTCGAACGTAAAAGGCCATCTCCGTGTTTTGACCTTCCTGCTCTTATTTTAGTTCAGGGCGTGGGAAGAGACGCATGGATTGACCTCAATTATCTATAAGAAATAAAATAACATTAATAACACTAGAAACGGCACGACACATCGCGACGACCCCATGGAAGTCTCACAGCGGCATTAGGTCGAATAGCTGAGCCGTTATTTTACATGGATAAACCTGGAGCGTGTGACGTCCCGAACCGGAGAAACTCGTACCGAAGCTTTCGGTTTCGGATAAGATGTGATTGCGGGTTGGATACGAGCGTCGACGTGCTTTGTTTTGCTGAGGTGAAAGATGCCCACCATCTGTTTGCGGTATTGCTTTAGGCAGAGAAGCACGCGTTGACTCCAAGCCGCACGTCACGGCGGACCCGCTCGCCAGCGCACGAGAAGGCAGTGCGGGGCCGATGCATGCACGCGGTCGATGGTGGGGCGGGGTGGAGACCGAGGAGTCCAAGCGATGGAAGAAGGGCGAACGAAGTGGACCGCCGCCCGCGGGCCAGCGATCCGCATGCGGCACGCCATGTGAGATGCCCGCGGAGTCATGATACGTGTGCTGTGCGAGTCACATGGCCGCGCGCCTTCCGTCAACTGCGCCGGTCGGCGGGAGCGGCCATTGGTGGTGCAACGCTGCCACGGCCGCGGCGCCTCAAGATCGTTCCGTGCTTCTTTAATTCATTCAACATCCGTAAATAGAATGAAGCCAATTATTAATCCATCAAACTTAGTTACGCGTGATTTCGTTCAACCCCTCGGCAAAAATCCGATAAATTAGGAAAATAACAATAATAATGTCCCTCGTGTTATACATCGACAAAACATTGTCACTTTATCAAATCAAAACAACATGTTTCCGGAGGAGATATTATCCTTTGCGACTACAAGGAATAGAGAAATTTATTAAACATCATATTTTTATTTTCTTAACATTATAAAGATAAACGAGAGGAACCACGATAAATCGAGAACTCAAATATATCATCTCTTTATTGAAAATATTCATGTGTGTAAGATGATGAAAGCTGAACTACGTGAATAGTCTCATTAAAGATGAGAGTTAGATCATATATATTAGGTTTACCTTATAATTTAAAAGCTTAATTTTTTTGATTAAATTAATAATACATTTAATGTCATTATCCTTACTAGTTTGACTCGGATTTATCGTTTTTAGATTTTTGACTTGGTATTGAAAGCATAAAATCTATAATTATGCTATCTATATCTATAATGTGAAAAAACTTTAATGTCAAAATTTGAAATCAAATAGCATTGGATCTAAATAAAATTACGATACGTACTTTTCATTATTATTCAGAGAAATAAACTTTATCTGATTTACAAGTACATCATCATCAGATCTGAAATATCAATCTGCAAGGAGAAATAGACTCACTTTCTCTTCTCTTTCTATCCTCTCACAGGACCACTTAGATTGATGGTTAGGGAGATTGAGAAAAACTATAATAGAGAGATTGAGAGAGAAACTATAATCTCTTAATCATATTACCTTATCTCTTATGATCTCATATCTTGCATACCTAGAGGTTATATCTATTTATAGATCAGAGCATAGCGTCTAAAATAAGATATTAGAAGATTTTCTCCCATCAAGGGCATCCCCTAATTTTAATTGAACTTCCTTTCTATTAGCCAATAACCATAATCAAAATCCAATCATATCCTTAATATATCTTATCTAATTAAATAGGACCACATAATCTAACATTCTCCCACTTGGATCATTAATTAGTAAGATACAAAAGATATTCAAAATAAATAAATAAAATTTATTTAAAAATAATTTTACATAATTTAATTCTGAGATTTTAAAAAATATTTATACACGTGCAAATTTCAAAAATAAGTTAATAAGTCCGATGAATATAATAATACTATGTTAAGTCTGATTAGCAATGCGAGTCATAACGATTATGTCATTAATATCACACTTCTTTCTATATACCACAACACTATTAGCCTTTCCTAATACAGTCCAAAATGACCCCTATAATTTGTCTTGTCAAGACAATCCTATCATCACATTCAACCATAATATGTACATACATAACTATGAACATAATAGCAGAAACAAATAATTTCAAGTACGTAAGTAAAAAATGTCGATTATAGTGTCCACTCAAATATGTATCACTATATCCTTTATGGGTTGCTCATAAACCCAATCATAAGAATATGTTTTTTTAAAATACTTTAAACTGTAAGTCCTAACTAAATGGATCAGCAATCAATATAATGGAACTCAAGTAATTAATTGATATTAGATGTTTCTGGACTCGTCTTCTTTAACCATAAAGTACTTTCTACCAAAATGCATAGAGATGCAATAGAACTTATCATTTTTAGAGAAGAAAATTACTGTGATATCATAAAATAACTTCAGCGACTTGGCAATTGAGTCTGACCACACCAAGTCTTGAGATAAAAATTTTATAGTTATAAAGTTTGATCAGTGGCCTCAAAGCATACCATAAAATCAACTTCTATTATTAATAATGTAATAACAAATTATCCCTCTAATAGATATAGATATTAACAGTAAGGTGGACTTCTTGTTATTGAGGTAATTTATAAAATCAATATTTAAAAAATACAATCATTTCAAGCTAATATAATTTGATACATGTGAGCATATAATCCTTCGTCTCTTCCAAATATCTTATTACTCTTTTTTACAGTCCTTTAATGTTTTTACTTCTGGATAACTCAATTATCTACTCAGTATTTTAACTACAAAAACTGATATATGTTCTTACAAAGGCTTGAGCATAGACTTTCAACTACGCATATATAAAAAATATTCTCTTTATCTGATTCTTTTTAAGTCATTTTAAAACACTCACTTTTGACTAAAATTTTACTTTTATGATTTGTTGAACAAAGTTATATATTAAATCATCTCAAGACTTAGTTAATATATTCTTTCTGAGACAATCTTAATAATCATTGAGATATATCCTTGAGTATCTTAATATTAATAATATAAGATGCCTCATTCATATCAACCATCTTAAAATTCTTAGTGATAATTTCTTGATTTAGTATAATAAACCAAGATTATTATTGGCAATAAAAAATATTATCCATATATATGATCAATATAATAAACTTGCTCCTATTGACCTTTAGATATGAATCTTGATGAATAGTATTTTTCTTAAATCTAAAGGAATCAATGATATCAATAAACTTTATATATCATTATCTAAAGTTTGTTTAAGATCATAAATAGATTCCTAAATTTGTATACCAAATTTTATATTTCTTTTATTTTCTTTGCAACTCATTTAAAGTAACACATATAAAGCTAGATCTTTAATCAAAAATTTATTTTCATATCACTAAAATGTAACTCTTAATGAGTCACTAATGTCATGACAATTCTTAATGAGTTTATTTAAAAATTAAATGTCTCGTTATGGTCGATACATTCTTTATGAGTAAAATTTATAATCAAATTGAAAACTAAAAGTCTAACCATTATATCATTCGATATTGTTGTTTAAGTCATATTTATATAACAAACTCTTTTATAATTATTGAACAATTCGATGAATTCATTATACACCATTCTGATTATTGATTTTAACTCTTTTTTTATTGTATTATATTACTTTTCAAAATCGTTACCTTTCATGATCTATGAAAACAATAAAGAATCTATTCTGATTCCTATATCATAATATAATTCTTATAGATATACCACATAATAATCATAAATGACAGGATTCCTTTCCCATTGAGATATTCTCATGGCTTATAATTGTGGCTATTCTACAAGATCATTATTAGCGATATCAATATAATATGAGAGTTTTGTAATGTTATTTTGTTGTTCACCTTTATCAAATTATTTAATAATTTGAGTAACAACAATCTCTCGAATAATAAAGGAGTATCAATATGTATCTCATCTATATCAAAATTAAATTTCAAGATTTTTACTCCCACTGATTCACTATTTTATAGGAATCTTATATTACAAGATTTGACTATTCTCGTACTATGATTAGAGTAATAAGATATATACCCTTTTAAGCTTTTCTAAATAAATAATAAAATATTCATAAATAGTTATTAAACTTAATTTTCTTTAATATGAGTAGAAGATCCTTATCTCTATAGAACAATCACAAATATGTAAATATCTCAAGTTAGATTTCCTATCATTTCATAACTCAAAAAAAGTCATACAATTTACTAACTAGGAACCCTATTTAAGATATACATAGTTATCCTTAGAGCTTCTTTTCACATTGATTTGGGTACAAAAGAATAACCCATCATGCTTTTAATCATATTTATAAGTGTACGATTATACCTTTCAGCAATCATATTCTGCTGTGACATATCTAGTAAATCATATACTTTACTTTTTTCAGAATTTAGTAAAAAAACTAGAATTATAATTGGATTCATAATAAATACCATAAAATTCATCACCCCTATCAGATATGATGATTTTAACTTTTCTACCGAATTATCTCTCGACCTCATTTATGCACACTTCAAGAGTGTCAACGATATAAGACTTTACATGAATTATATATATATAATCATATCTCAATAGGTTATCTATATGGTGATAAAATACTTCTCTTTAATGAGATGAAAATATAAATTGACTCATAGATATAAGCATAATCTCAAGGAGTTTATGAAACTATATTCATTTTAATATTTAATTATAGGATCATTGTAAACTTAATATTCATATTAATTTTGTATACACTATTATATAAAATTCAAATGTTAACTTTTATTAGATCATACTAAGTTCACAACTACTAAAAGAGAAATAATATTATGACAATTGTAGGTAAAGAATCTAAATTTCCAGAATTGTAAGAATATAGCATAGATACTTAAGATTCATCAAATAAATCATTCTTAGGCATAGGCGATAAATACAATGCTAGAAAATTAGGAGATTTGGCATCTCATACGGAGCGGAAAATAAAAACAAGATCAGATTTCTCATAGTTATGTACTTGGCCATCGTGCAACGATTGGTGCGCAAAAATCGTAAATCTGAAAAATCCGCATATATCATATCAGAAGCATTACCTGGGAAGATAGTATAACATCGAAAATTTTAGATCCGATGAAGAGGATGAAGGAGCATTAGAGTACTCCTCTCTAGCGATAATCCACACAACGGATACAGTAACGACGTTTCTCAGATCACCGTGGGATCTCTTTCCACAAGGCTACCGTAGCCAAAAAAGAGGAGAGAAGATTGAAGAGAATAGAAGGATGACAACCAAGAGCTCTCAACCTATGAACCAGGAGGTTCTTCCTATTTATAGAGGTGGAGGAAGCTTATCATTAATAAATTCTATTCACATTAGATCTCTATCCAATTGAATCTCATTGGATCTTATCCACAGGATTCAATTTGAACTCATCCAATTAGATCTTATCCAATCATTTAATTGGATCTCATCCACAGGATCCAAACTAGGGACTTCGCGGATATCTCATATCTACACCTCTACTCGTCGTAATATCCACCTTATGTGTGTAACCCTCTAGGCTTGATACCGAGCTAGTCGTGAGTTGCTCTCATCAGAACTCTTTCTGACTCAGAACACCTTCTAATATAGTAAATTATTATCTTCATAATAATTCACTCGACTCATCGACTATGGACGTACTAAGCCACTACGCCATAGTCCCTAGACAGTACAGCGAGATCTAATCCATCGGACCTGTCTATCCTCAGTTATCATGTATCTATAGTCTCTCATCCATCTAATATCCCAAAGATCGTATATTGGACATGATAAAGTCAGGTCTATACGGAATTTTGTTTGAGTCTCGCTCTAATCAGATTCTCCCGAAGAATTCATTCTCTCTCAATCCGAACGACCCTAGCCAGGGATTTTGCCTGAACGAGCACACGCGGGATATATCTCTCACAATACCAAGAGTGGATGATCCTCTATTGACATGCAATTGCCTTCGTAAGGTTGACTATCATTCCCGAGAATCGGCTATACCAAATCTAGAGTTCTCCAAACCTGTAAGTCTTGTGTCAAAGAATGAAATACTCAAATAAGGTATCTTTGGTGCCTCAAGTCTATGGACCAAACACACTATTGAGACTACGGAATCACTGTCTAACATTAGGTATAATTAACCATATAACATTCGGTAAGCAGATCAATCAGTGAACTCATTCTCTATTGAGCACCTACACTATATCTCTAGTGTCCCCCACACAAGTGACTATGAGACCAATCGCCTCCATCATATAGACGAGTATACAACACACCAATCTATCTGGTTATCTCGATGTCCTTATCAAGTAACCTATGACTAGGATGATTTAGGATCTGTGTTTAAAGGTATATCGGTCTCATTATCGTGATCTCATTATGATCTGATTCTCATTACACAAATTCATGGACATCATAATATTCATCCAGATAATGTGAGAAAATACCAATAATAATATGCAAAGAGATCGACGTAACATGTTACAGGTGTCATCACTCACGTGATTGGCTTGTAAGGCACCTACAACCAACATACAAACTAATATCGCTTTCACTTTAAGATAATTCCCTATAATGATAAATATTTCATTCTCCTTTAGATTACTCTTTTTTTATTAAATAAATTTCTATTATTGGTAACATATATTAAGGCATCAAATTAATCCACCAAGTATTAGAAAAATAATTTCTGTAATATTTAATTTGAACCATATAAAAATTATATTTATAACTTTTTATTTTAAATTAAATCTTATAATTCTTCTTCACATAACTTTCTTTGTTACATAAGTAACACTTTATTACGAAGAGATTCCTTTATGAGTTTATATAGTAATTATAAACTCAGGTGACTTATGCTTCATCATTCTTTTATTGTTACCCACTTCTTGAGTAGAACTCAAAATATTATAAGTCTTGAACTTAAACTTTGTCAGTTATATTGAGGATGTAATCTTAAATTCCTCAAATACTATTATTTTTAGTCAGTTCTTTCATTGAAGTGTCAATTAATAACTTATCAAAAAATTTTAATTGATTCTTAAATATTCTCATGCGCTAATTATAAACTGTACTAAAATCTAAGTATCATAAAATTGAGTCTTTCAAACCATTCTGATCAATTATCTTAATTATTTATTTCATAAAACTTTCAGTAAACAGGTGTGTGTTCCCTTCAAATAATCTAATCAATGTCTCTCTCATTTAATATAACTTACATATGCTCAAGTTATTTATTCCAGAAAATATATTCTAGAAAATATATTCTAGAAAATATAGGGATATTTACAAAAATACAATGAAGGAAGTACCACTATAATAATATAACATTAATACTATGAGATTTTCGATGAATGTTGAACTATTAATATCATCAATATTTTACCTTCAATATTGGCATATATAGCGTTCACATACATAATCACTTATGGAGAACTGATACCATCCTTGTGGAATAGTGTTACTACCTTTCGGTATATAATACTAAACTGCAAGAATATCCAAAACAGTATCATCTTACCCATCACATAATTATTCAAAATAGATTCTCCTTTAGGATTATCTAAATGTCATAGTTATGTGTGTCATTGTGAATATTATTTTTCTTTAATATCATTTAAGATTAATTTATAATGTATTTTATAGATTATTGGTCTAGGTCACTTTGGTGGCTGCAGGACTAATACAAAAATATAAAATATAATCTAAAATATTCTATAAATGATAAGACTTTATTATAATTTATATCTCATAATCATATCATCCCAGACTACTTTGGCAGCTATTGGTCAAATAAAACTTAGGAAAATAAATTACAAATAATATTTACTAAATTTTTTTAATATCATTTAGGATCAATTCCATAATGTATTTTATAAATTATTAGTCTAGGTCATTGGTAGTTGCAAGATGAATAAAAAATATAAAATATAATTTAAAATATCATATAAATGATAAGACCTTTATTGTAATTCATATCCCATAAGTCTATCATCCCAAGCTACTTTGGCAGCTATCGATCAGATAAAATTTAGGAAGATAAATTACAAATAATATTAATTAAATTTTATTTATCATAATTCATACTGAAATAGTTCAATAATAGAATAACAACCATAATAATTATTGAATATTGATTAGCAGAAAGAAAACTCATATGATAACTATAATCATCATAACACATAAATCATGAAAAGTTTTTATATGAAATATAACTGTGATTTCATAATTTTAAATATATACATATGAGTAACCAAACAAATATCCAAGAATAATATTTGAATTTTTATTTACCACATGTAATCAATAAATCATATGAGAAAAACTATAAAAGAAATAATAATTTATAACTTTTTAAATAAAATATTAAATTAAACTAGTTGATTTTATTTAATTTGGGCAAGCCCATAATTGGGTTAAATATTAGCCTAATTAAACAAGTCGATTAAAACCAAAAATTGATCAAAATTTAATCCTTTCAAAATTTGATCAAAATTAAATTTAATTAATAATTAATCAAAATATAATCATGATCAAATTCAATTAAATTTTATTAAATAATTTTATAATTGAGGATATAAATAAAAAATTCTTAATTTTATAAGGGTAAAACTATAAATATGTTGATAGGACATAAACTCGAATTAAAAAGACAGAACTATCAAAATACTGAAAGGTATTAATAAGATGAAGAAGGACAAAGCTATAATTTGGCAAAAACCCTAATATGAAGAAAGGGCAAAACTATAATTTTGCCAAAACCCTTCTTCCTTGCGTCACCGTCGCTTGCGCACGGCTGCAGCTACCACCGCCACTATCGTGGCACGGCTTGTGCCTGCTCGCGGCCACCACTCAGGCGCGGCTTGTGCCCAGTTGCGACCGTTGCCTGAGCGTGGCCTCTGCTCGCGGGCGGCTGCCGCATGGGCGCGGCCGATGCTCACGCACGGCTGTTGCCCTCTATCATTTGCGACCACCGTCCTTCTGCAAGCCCCCTTTGCAGGGTGGCCGATGACTTCACACGGGTGCAGCAGCTGTCGTCTTCCGTGGCCATCATGTTCACATGTGGTGCCACCGTTGCTTTCACACACGGCGCAGGATGCTCATGGTGCTGTCGGCATCCGCGCGCAAATTGCTGTCCACGCGCGATCATCGTTGCACGGTCGTCAACTGCATGCCAACGCATGACTACCGTCGATTGTGGTCGCTTGACGACTGCTAGTGACCATTGTTGTTGTTGCGATGCGCACATTACGTGATGCAGTCGCCTCTCACAAGTATATTAACTGCGAATGACTATTGCCCGCATGCTGTCATGATGCACGGTTGTAGCAAACACGGCGATGCTGTGCTGTCGGCAATCAAACAAGCGATAGAGAGAGATCGTCGCCTCAACAACACCAATCCATCGATTGAAATCATAAGAAACAAATCGATAATACCCGATGAATCATTTATGCATCGTAAACAAAAATCTGATCAATATTTTCTTTCGCAAGCGAAAGATGCTAACAAATAGATCCGAAAGTATTTAATTTCAAAAACCATAGCTCTGGTACCATTGTTAGCATAAAATCTATAATCATATTATCTATAATACGGAAAAACTTTAATGCCAAAATCTGAAATCAAATAGCAATGGTTCTAAATAACATTACGATGCGTACCTTTCATTGTTGTTCAGAGAAATAAACTTTATCTGATCTACAAGAACATCATTGTCAGATTTGAAATATCAATCTGTAAGGAGAACTAGACTTACATTTTCCTCTCTTCCTATCCTCTCACAAGAGTACTTAGATTAATGGTTAGAGAGATTGAGAGAAACTGTAATAGGGAGATTGAGAGAGAAATTATAATCTCTCAATTGTATTACTTTATCTCTTATGATCTTATATCTTGTATCCCTAGAGGTCCTGTCTATTTATAGACGAGAGTAGAGGGTCTAGGATAAGATATTAGGAAATTTTCTCTCATCCCTTAAGGAATCCTACTTTAATTGGACTTCCTTTCTATTAGCCAATAACCATAATCAGAATCCAATCATATCCTTAATATATCTTACATAATTAAATAGGGCCACATAATTATTGAAAGCATATGAATATAAATAGAATTTAATCTAAGTAAGTTAAAATATAAAAAAAAAGGATTGAGCCAAAATGGGATTACTAGCCAATGTGTATGACTAGACAAGCGGAGAAAGAAAGAAAAATAAGACTAAATGAAAGTCAAATTACGAGTTTGTTTATTCGAAGATGAGATATATCATTATAGGTAAACACAAATAAGTAGATAATCCTCTATCGTTAGAGAATATACAAATTAAATTTGAAATGCTAGAGGATTGAGAGAGTCAGATTATATATACGAGCTCCGATTCATAATTTAAAATTTAAAATTTTTTGATTAAATTAGTGTAACTCTGATTAGTTTGATTCACATTTCTCATTATTTTTTTTAAATACTCACTCCTACCTCAATTATTGTTAGAAGATGATCTCTGATTAGTAATAGCAGACCTCCTTGTAGATTATTATTTCCCCCTTTTCTTGGACATCAAATTGATCAAGCCGAATGATTTTTGTTTTAATTTCTTAAAAGATCAAAGACATGTTCTTAAAAGACTTTTGTTTTTATTATTGTTATATTTAGCGGTTTATGCGTGTTTTTTTCTTCTTCTAAATTTTACAAATTGTTTCGGTCTAAAACGAGTGAGCTAAATAGATGGCTTCATGCACTGGACACAGAATAATTATCTTTCTTAGTAACCTTATAACGGGTTAATACAATTTTCCACTTCTTTTTTTTATCATAGTTATCATCTGTTTCATTCTAAGTTTCTAACACAACCGATCCAATAAGTACATCAGGCCGATCAATCATTCATTTTTTTGGGTTTTTTTTTTAGCCGGCCATCCACTCCGATCAAGATCTCTTGGTGTTGCTCAACTCGACTTCCTCTCTCCCTCGAGTCAAGAAAATAATTTGCTAGATCATGAGTATTTGGATGGCATCTCATTATATTTGAGATTTGAATCTGGCGAATGCAGTAGGTGCATGATTCGGGGCACAAGAGTTTCGAAGGAGCAGTCCATATATTGGTTGTCATTAGGTCCATACAACTACAGTGGAAGTGGAAAGACCCATGTATGAAGCCCATAGATGATACAAAGTAATAGGTTTTGTTTTTAGAAAGATTAAGGCGTGATAATAATAGGATTTGATATCAGTAGCTTGTAATTATTCGATAAAGTCTTGATTGATCAAACTAGTTAACACTTTTGCGATTTCGATACCTCAACCTAAGTTGTGTAGAGCCTAAGTTTTCATACATAACAACACACCAGGGATATCAATAGAAGCACAAATAATATGCATATGTTATTATTATTATTTGAAAATATATTTTATAATATTATTTTTAAGTAAGCATAAGCTTGATTTACTATAAAATAGCAATAATATATATAATATAAACTTCAATATATTTTGAAAACGTATCTTGAATGATAAGATAGATATAAGCTTAATGAATATTAAAAATATGTTTTGAAAGATAAGATTTTCATGAGCTGAATATAAGCTTGATATTAACGTGTTTATTGCATAAGCATGAAAATATATGAATTTTGATGAAAATGAATGATATGCATGCAAACGTTATTACGTATAGTGTGAGAGTACATGTACACATTATAATATGTGGTGTGGGAGTGCATGAATATATTTACTGTGATGTAGGAGTCCATATACGGTGTGAAAGTATATGTATATATATTATGATGTGAAGTGTGGAAGTATACATATATATATATTATAACATGTGATGTAGGAATAAATATATATATTATGATTATAATAATAAATATATATTATTATAAAATATAATATTGAATTTTATGAATATATATGTTATGACATATGGTATAAAAATTAATGCATGTGTTATAATTTTTTATTGCATGTGTTTAACCCTACTTGTGCACATATGTATTGTGGTTTATTGTACATCAAAATTTTTACCATTTTGGCATGAACTTATCAAGTTACTATATTATGAGTTATCATGATTTTATGCACTTGTAGATACATATAGTGTCAGAATGCATATATTTATGATGAAATATAGTGAGAAAGTTCATTAATATACTATGATTCCCTATGATTCCCTATGACATATATTATAAACTATTCTTGCACATACGTGTTCTAATTAAATCAAAATTTTATCCCTTTATTATGCATGTTTCGATTGCCAATTGTTATGAAATATTTATATATTGATGTATATTATATAATGTAGTATGGGAGTGCATGTATATATTACAAAATATTATGTGATTGTTTATGAGTGTATTATTAATTCTATTACATATCCTCTGAATTATCCTTGAATATGCGAATTCTAATTTATTTAGATCAAAATTTTATCTATTGTCTTGCGATGATGCATATATTATAAAATATTTATGTATTTATATGATATGATATGTGATATATGAGTGTACGTATATATGATGAAATATGATACATGTTTCCATGCATCCATTATGACATATTTAATGCATTAGTATATATAACGTAATGTGAAGTGTACATAAATATGATAATATATGATAATATGTGATGAGGGTGTTCATGGGTATACTATTATTATTGCCTATAATATTTTATGTATTTGACCTTAAAAGGTTACATATATATCACTTTTAATAGGTTAAATTGAAAGTTTATACTTATTGAGTTTTCACTCATTGCAAATCTTATTTTGCAGATAAAGACATTAATAAATCATTAACATGATGTGCTAGGAGATGAGTATATATGTAGTCATGCTATGCTATGGAAGATATATATGACGACTTGTGTCAAATCTCAGATTTATAAAAAATAAAACTATTATTTTAATATTCATAATTAGGCTAAATCATACTTGGCCACATGAGTTGAACAGTATCTGGTCATATAGATTGGATCATGTCTAACCGCATTGGTTGGATCATACTTAACCACATAGGTTGGATCATGCCTAACTATATTGATTGGACAATATGGGTTAGATTATGCCTAATTACATGTGCTAGATCGTACTTAGCCACATAAGATGATCTAGTCAATCAACTTAACAAAAGTCAAACCCCAAATTAAAATTTAATATTGTTAATTATTAAAGAGTAACTTAAATCCATAAATTAAATAATTTAAATTCATGATCCTAAATTTAAAACTAATTAAATCATAATAATTCACAAATAATTCTTCAAACATAAATATATATAATTAAATAAATCAAAACTATTATGTTAATCCAAAATAAAAATTTTAATAATTAAATCAATCTTAAAATTTATTTAAGCCTAAGAGACCATTATAAGTCAATTTAACATCAAAGATCAATTATCATTATTTAATAATAAAAATTTTAAATTAAAATATTATTATGCATCATAAAATTCTAGCAATCCTAATATCAAATATCTTAAAACATGAATATAAAAAAAAGGGATCTTACCTCTCTTCAAGTAATTAATCATTTCTTCAATCATTCGACTTATAGACATAGTAAATAATGAGAGAGGAGGAGCCTCTTTATACAGGAGAAGATTAACTCTTCTTAAAAGATAAGCAATGATTTAATTTTTATTTTTATTTTACTTTCACATGTAAAGATAGAATTGTAATATTTATTTCTTATGATTCACACATAAAAATAGAATTTGGACTATTTACTTTTTAAAAATCACCTCATTCATTTTTAAATAAATTAGTTAATAATTTAATTGATTGATAAAATGTTTAACTTGTGCACATAATTAAGAAAATTAATTTTAACCATTTCCTTAACTATATTACATAAAAGGAAAATTAATAATTTAAATAAAATAATACATTATTTATGATAATTAATTTATATTAAGGGAGAACAATTATCAGTGATAACAAATATATTTGCTTTATATAAATTTTAGAAATAATATCATGTGTAGTGGTTAAGGTTTCTGTATACATAGAAAATTTTATCATTTTGTTTAGTAAATTAGTATATTTTAAATTTATTCACTTTTCTACTATATCACTATCGTTTAGATGATGACATGAGTAAATGGAAAGGTAACATCCTATAGTCATATTTTATATATATATATATATATATATATATATATATATATATATATATATATATATAAGATATATATGAAAATAGAAATAAGATATTACAAATTGAGTGTGACACAAGCTAATAGGTGCCTAAGGTGTAAATAGTGCATAGCAATTTAATTTGCCTATTATATTTTTGTTCCTATTCATGTTATTTGCATCATCACGTTTCATATTTTACACATAAAATATTAACACTAAGTTTATAAATCACATAAAGTGATCATCTAATGTTAATGGTATATTAGATGTACTTCCCACGGATTGAAGGTTCGAAATCTTATCAAATAAATCTCATAAATTACCATATCGACTCGTATATTCATCACTTATTCTGTAGAAAAAAGCACACTTTTTTTTTTAAAGGGGTAAACCCATCACGCATAGCATCAGACCTGGAGATTGAAGTGAGACTGAAGTGCTCGTGGAAATCCAAAGGTAACAGTTGCAGCGAACAAGCAAGAGGATAAGCAAGCAGGGAGAAGACAAAGGATCGGATGCTCACCACCGACGGAGGCTTCAGCTTTTGTTTGCTTTGGTTGCCGCCATCTGCTCCTCGGGAAGATAACACCCCCTTTGTCCTCAGATTTCACGGGAAATATCACGTCGGTCCATCCCCCGTCACCTCCCTCGTTTCCCGGAACCCTGATCGAAGTGGGATGGGAAGAAAGGAAGAGAAAGGGAGGAGCGAGCGAGGAATTGACGAGGTGCGTGATGGGAGGGCTCGGAAGACCATGGCTGCCTTGGTAGGTAGCTGTCTCTCTTTTCCCGGGTGATGAGCACTTCATGATGTGCTATTTCTCTCCATCTTTTGTCGTTTGCTTGTATCGCTGAGAATAATAATCAGTAGATCAGAACTCGTATTCGATTTAAATTTTATTTTTCGTATAATTCATATACAGCAAGAATTAATACTGATGGAATGTAAGTGTGATATAAGCTCTAATGAAAATTTAATTAATTATGCATATATATACTATATATATGATTTTATATTTTATATAAGTATGATTTGAATAAGTTTTGAACACATGTTGTTTATCTAAAAAGAATGGATAATAAGAATTTGGTCATTTTTACCATCTCCATCTCTAAATTTTCAAAAATTATATTGAGATCCTTGTACTTATAAAAATAAAATATTTAATTTTATTTCTTCTGATATCATCACGAAATATCGTGATTGATCAATCACATGCTTGGTTGATTGATTGTAGGGAACAGCTCACGACCGCCGTCTGATCCTGCAGAGTGCCGTCACTCGTTCCTCAAACCTATCCGAGAGAGAACACGCGAGCGGGTAACTTGCGATCGCACGCAGGAAAAAGGGCAGCGCGCACGAATCCACACGCCCCACGTCAACCTCTCCCTCTCGCCAAAAGGCGTTCTCCGTCCTATCTGCGGTGGCGTGGCGGCCGCGGCTCCCCCCACCTTCACCTGCCATGGAGAAGATTCCGCTTGTTATGATTAGCACCCTAATGGACGATGATGAAGTCACAGTTATCCATCATAATCATGTGAATCATGACGCGATTAGAGTCTTTACACCAGTGTTGATTAGGGTTTCTCTGGCCCGGAAAAGGTCGGGGAGGGAGGTGGTGGGGCGCGTGCTCACATGGGCCGAAGTTATTCCACATGCGGCGGCGTCCAAATCCGCCCACTAATCATTACCACCCACTCGATTGCGCTCCGAGTGCTGTTAAGAAGCCTCCTTTCTTCCTCCCAGTTAGCGAGTCGGCTCTTGTCGTCGCAGTGTGAAGGGCAGAGCTCGGCAAAGGTCAGTGTGCAGGCGCTTCCATTGAGGATTCCCAGTGACGAGCTTGCTCGGAGCAAGAACAAAGGACCCCAACAGCAGAGGGAAAGAAAGGTAGAATTCAGCTCATCTCCACTTTCCGCTGTTCTTTTTCTTTCTGTTTACAGTCTGCTTGCCTTTACGATTCGCCCGGCTCCATTTTGCTGTCAAGGGAAGTGAATTCACTCCTTGCTCGTATCTGTTCCAACTTCTATAGACAACGTTCAGATAGATGCATGTCCTTTGCACGGGCTGATCGATCGCCACAGTCTGTATGGATTAGCCAGAAAAGATGTGTTCCTTGGCGGCAGATCTTTCTGATGAAGGAGACCAGATTGGCAACACTTAGTTCCATATTTGGGTCGAGGGGTTCCTTCTTTGCTTATTGGATTTTCCATTGTGATTGTGGTTGCCGGATTGCTCTCGTGCATGCGTATCGCACTCGCCATTATATTTCGATTTCCGAAGGTGATGTGTCGCGTTGTTCCTGTTTCTCTAGATCTGAGACTCGATCGTTCGTATCCGGTCTCCGCCAGCGAAGATGTTGCCGCAGAAGCAAGCAGAGGAAGCCATCGTGATGTGCAGCGGTACTACCGCGAAGGACGAGCTGGAGCAGGACGTGGACGGCAAGGAGGACGAGGAGGGGGTCCGCGGGTACAGCATGAAGAGCCTCCTCTGGCACGGCGGCTCCGTCTGGGACGCCTGGTTCAGCTGCGCCTCCAACCAGGTACTGCCGTCTCTTCTTTTCGATTGGAACCAAATATCTTGGTGATTACTGGTCCGTTCTCTTCTAATCGCGTTCTCGTCGACGTCGCAGGTGGCCCAGGTTCTGCTGACGCTGCCCTACTCGTTCTCGCAGATGGGAATGGTGTCGGGGGTGATCCTGCAGTTGTTCTACGGGATGATGGGTAGCTGGACGGCGTATCTCATCAGCGTCCTATACGTCGAGTACCGCACTCGCAAGGAGAAGGAGAACGTGAGCTTCAACAATCACGTTATCCAGGTTCCTTCCTCTTCCTCTATCTTTTCTGCTCCTTCCCATGATCTTTAGACTTGGCTGCTTTTCCCCATTAAAAGCTACTACTTCTCCCCACACGAACGCACTCCTCGGCCCTTCTTACTTCTGCGCCTTTGACTAATGGTTTTTAGCGTTGAGATGACGGAAGTGCCCTTCTTCTTCCTCCGCTCATGTGCAGTGGTTCGAGGTGCTGGATGGGCTGCTGGGGCCGTACTGGAAGGCTGCCGGCCTCGCCTTCAACTGCACCTTCCTCCTCTTCGGCTCCGTCATTCAGCTCATAGCCTGCGCCAGGTATCTTTTCCCCCCTGTTTCGGTTCGAGACGCATCGCTCGATCATACACGCATGCAAGATTTACTTGCTTGATGTTGGTGATGGAGCAGCAACATATACTACATCGACGATCGGCTGGACAAGAGGACGTGGACGTACGTATTCGGCGCCTGCTGCGCCACGACGGTGTTCATACCCTCCTTCCACAACTACAGGATATGGTCCTTCTTCGGCCTCGGCATGACCACCTACACCGCTTGGTACCTCACCATTGCCTCTGCCATCCACGGCCAGGTAACGTCATTCACAACGAGAACTCTAGCTAAGGATCGGATTGGTGGGTGATTTGATTGCCCACTTAATTAAGCTCACAGAAGGAATGATGACAATGATGCTCTTTTCCGGATGGGTGATGCAGGTGGAAGGGGTGACGCACTCCGGTCCGACAAAGCTAGTGCTTTACTTCACCGGCGCCACCAACATACTCTACACCTTCGGGGGCCACGCCGTCACCGTGTAAGTGCCATCATCTCGCACACTCGAAGCTCACTGACATGCACCAACACTGAGTGGGTAGCAGGACGCGTAGTTAAGCCTGCGTAAACATGGAAGTGCTCTCCCGACGCCTTAGTTAAATCCCACTTCCCAACTTTTCACCCGACCGCCTTCTTTTCTTTCCTTTTGAGCCTTAAGCAGAGGTTTCCCATCTCGCCTTTTCTAAGCATCGCCCCTCCCAGCGACAGCTTTTGCAGGGTGGTGGGGGTGAACCGGGCGGACACGGGAATCATTCCCCGTTCTTTCCTGTCCCCACTTCCTCTCTTCGTTTCTCCCGAATGGAGTCGTCCTGGACCAACTTCCGTTGCTTTACCAAGCGTGACTCGGCTTTCGGTACGGCAATGCGATCTCCCTGCGTCCAAGTGGTCACCAGCTGAGAGATCACTAGTTAAGATGATGGCTAGCCAGTGAAGGGCCTTCTTGTTTAAGAACTAGATTAGTTAACTATAAGAATCTTTTTAGTGGCAAAGCGGCGGCAATGATGGGAGGCATTAAACGAGGTGCTGTTGCTTTCTTATACGAAAGCATCGAGTGAGAGAAGGGATTGTGATTAGAAGAACATGCGAACTTGGTGGTCGAGTATACTCTCCCATCATTGCTCAACCAAGAATTAAGCCATTTCGATGAGATTTATTCATGTCTTGGGTCAAACCAAGCGTCAAAAGATTCTTCTGAACATGGCTGAAGACTTCACAAGTTGGCCAACTGGGCTGCAGTAAACTGCTGCTGGAAATTGTTTAAGGATGTTCACTGTACCAGCGATGTTCTCGTATTGCTGTAGGTTGCTCATGGTTTCGTTACGATGTTTGTGTGCAGGGAGATCATGCACGCTATGTGGAAACCGCAGAAGTTCAAGTACATCTACCTGCTGGCCACGGTGTACGTGTTCACCCTGACGCTGCCGTCGGCGGCCGCCACCTACTGGGCCTTCGGCGACCAGCTTCTGACGCACTCCAACGCCTTCTCGCTGCTGCCCAAGTCGAGGTGGAGGGACGCCGCCGTCATCCTGATGCTGATCCACCAGTTCATCACCTTCGGCTTCGCCTGCACCCCGCTGTACTTCGTGTGGGAGAAGGTGATCGGAATGCATGACACCAAGAGCATCTGCCTGCGCGCCCTCGCCCGGCTTCCCGTCGTCATCCCCATCTGGTTCCTGGCCATCATCTTCCCCTTCTTTGGCCCCATCAACTCCGCGGTGGGCGCTCTCCTCGTCAGCTTCACCGTCTACATCATCCCCGCCTTGGCACACATGGTCACCTACCGGAAACCATCTGCACGGCAGGTACGACTTGGTTTCCTCTCCTCTCTCTTTACCTCCGGTATGATCAAAGAACACCTGTGCTCATCGCTTCACTGTCCCTTGCAGAATGCTGCGGAGAAGCCGCCCTTCTTCTTGCCGAGCTGGACGGCGATGTACACGGTGAACGCCTTCGTGGTGGTGTGGGTGCTGGTGGTGGGCTTCGGGATCGGCGGATGGGCCAGTTTGACCAACTTCATCAAGCAAGTCGACACCTTCGGCCTGTTCGCCAAGTGCTACCAGTGCCCCAATCCGCACCCTTCCCCTGCTCCCGGGCCGCCGCAGCATCTCCACTGACTCATCAACAGCAGCAGCGGAGAGTTGCTAAGGACTCCTGCGCTCCGGGCCGGTTCCTCCGCTCCTGGTTCTGCGGCATCTTTTCCTGGTTGCTATTGACCATCTTACTCAAGTTTGGGAGCGTATGCTACTGTCAGCCAGCAGGACTCGTGATGATGTTATTACCGAAGGTGTTTGTCTTTATGACCCAGAGATTAACCGTGAGCAAGCCTCGCTTCTGAATCTAAATATCTTGATAGACTTCTTTCTTTCGATATAATACAAATAATAATAATAATAATAATAATAGTAAAAGGAAGGAGTAACGAGGGATACATACGTCATTTAACTATATAAAAAAGAAAGGAATAAAGAGGAGCAACTTGAGAGACTTGTACACGTGGGAAAAGGACCTTCAAAAAATGCAAGCTAATTCGCATCGTGCACCGTTTCCGGTTCAGTTATCTCCTCGGGCCCTCTTCTCTCCGCCGAAGAGATCGACAACAATGGGCAGTAGATAGCAGGCGGCGGTGGTGTGGCGTCCATTCCCGGCCTCCATGGTGCCTCCAGGAGATTCCCTTCTCGTCCGGCCGCATTCGCGTCCGTGTCCAGCTGCGGCATCTCTTCGCTCGTCAGGGAGAGGGAGAAGGAGGACGGGAGTGGGAGGGAGGCGTTCCCGTCGCCGGAGCATCTGATTGAGGCATCCTCTGGCGCTTCTGGCGTTGATTCCCGACGGGGCGGCGCTCTTCACGGCTGGGGCCATCGCCGGTGCCGCCACCAAGACCCTTACTGCCCCCCTCGACCGCGTCAAAGTCCTTATGCAGGCATTCCTCCCGCGTCCTTCGGTTTCTACCCCCATGAGTGATTTTTCGTCTGCCCTAACGTTTTGTCCTGGCGTGGAATCAAATCGCGTTCTTGTTTACTCCAATGCACTATCTTGTTCCTGAACGAGTTTCGTGTTCTTCTGGTTGAAACCGCTAGAGCTCGCCATTATTGTTGGGGAACATCCTACAGTTTACCAAATCGAACATGACGACTCAATTACACCTTTCTTTTACTTCTGTTCTATTTCTATTGAACTCGCAAAATTATTATTTGGTTGGAGCTATGACAATATGTCTGATGTCCCACAATTATTTGATTGCAGATTCATGGGTTGCGGGCCGTTGAAGTGACTGGAAAGAAAGCTATTTGGTTTCGTTGATGTAAGCACCTCTGCTTTTTGCTCCTAAATAGGATTGCATTTGTGTTCTTCCCTAATTCTCTTCCTATTGTCTTTCATGTTTAACTGTCTTGGTGAAGCAAATGGAGAGATACATCTCCATCAGCTACTTGAAGTACTAAAAGAATAATTTTCTGAAATTTGAATTGCCTAAGATCCTTAGAATTTATCATTGTATCATTTGTGATAACTAAAAGGATGATTATAAAAATCTTGACGTTGGGAAGCCACGATTGCGAGAACAAGTGAAATGATAGGAAATTGAAACATAATTGCGGGCTTTAGTCAAATAATTGTACATAACTATTCGGTTGAGAGAAGTGGCTGAACTACTAGTTTGGTTTCTAAAATGGTTGACAGGACTGTCAGATATTTAAGAACTTCAAGACATTAGTTTAGATAGACTTCAAGGAAAAAAAAAAAAAAGAGGGTAGAGGTTCATCTTTTAGTAGTGACAGCCAACAATGGTAAAGAGAACCTGGAAGTTAGAGGAGGAAGAGGGGCCATCTGCCGGTGGTGACAGCCTAGGGCAGAGTGGCAGTGGAATAGTACGGATCTAAACAGTAAACAGGACACGACTTACCTCCATGTAAACCAAATCGAGCTTGATTCTGCCAACCTTGATTAGGTGCTAAATTTGACATACCTCTGGTAACCTGACTGGCAAATTTGATATTATGATTCCAGCAATTAAGTTTTTTCAGTGACATAGAAGATGGTAAAGGCAAGGTAAGTTTCTCTAGAATGGAGAATTAGATCTAGCGGACTTGTAAAATTTCTAATTTATAAACCTAAAAAATTGAATAAAGGGCTATCATGGTGGTTTTGATGTAGGGATATATTACCCTCATGGAACTTATCTATAATTATCATGTCTCATAAGAATTTTAAAAGAAAATGCAAAACATGGTCTGCTAGGATATTGTTTTTGTTTTAGATGATTTTATGATTAAGCAGGTGAAATTGCAAGTTGTAGATTATCAGAGCTTAGGGTTGACATCCAATTGACAGGCAAATTGAAGTAGACAATTCATATTATAAATGCTCAGAGAGGAGTGAAAGACATACGGAGTCTTGGTCAGAAGCAGTAGAAAATGTATATGATGGCATTAGATTGTCTGGTGATGTCAGCCTTGATAAAGCTAAATATTAGAAAAGGATTCATGTGGCTATCCTGAAGATGGGTGTCTGAAAGCTCACGAGAGGAGGTGAGGAAAGTTCTGAGCTTCGAGGTGATACTAGTTGAGGTGTGAGCTTCTTGTTATTGTTAGTGTTTGCAGCAGTTGATTTTTTTTTTTTTTTTTTTCATTCGTCTTTCACTGGTTTTATTGGTTTAGGAAGATGCTTCCACTATGCTTGACATAAAATAATATCGTTTTCTAATTCTTTTTTTCTATGATTTGTTGTAGATTCATAAAAGATGAGTTTCTCAGGAACATAGGACGGTTGCTTCTAGTTGTGTTGGATCTTAATGTTTATTTCTTTCAGGCTATAACATTAATGGGGAAGGAGGATGGAATTAAAGGCTATTGGAAAGGAAATCTACCCCAGGTGCCTTGCTTTGCTACCAGATCAAAAGTTTGTCCTTATAGTTCTCTAGATTCAAAATAATTCTTGAACTCTTCCAGGTGATCCGAATAATTCTATATAGTGCATGGCTATGTTTTGTCTTACTGTGTTACATTTAGCTGGAGTAGTCAATATTTGACAAGCCATGTACTTTTCAATTTGGTTCTAGAAACTCCTTAGGAGGAATGATGGGGAACTTTCCATTGTGGGGAGGCTTGTTGCAGGGGTTTGTGCTGGGATGATGTCCACACTAGTGAGTTTTTACAAACAATCAATTCATGTGCTTGTTTGCTTGTATGTTCCTTTCCTAGTGGCTGTGTGTGATTGAGTTGTATGCATCTTCCACCATTGATATGATTGGATCAACTATCCTCTTGCCATTAGGCACATGAGGGTTTAAGTGATATTGATTTGTTGTGAACTTGTGGTACTTTTTAAATAGGTAACTTATCCACTAGATGTCCTAAGGCTAAGAGGCTTGCAGTTGAACCAGGCTGTAGAACCATGTCCCAGGTTATATTTATTCCTTTTGATGTTTGTTGTTATAGCTTGTAAAGCGTATATATATATATATATATATATATATATATATATATATATATATATATATATATATATATATATATATATATATATATTCATGAATACTTATCTGAGTCGAGTGGACGAGCTTGTGAGCGTTGGATCAGGTAGATCGGATTCTGGCTGAAAGTGTGATATATTGTCGCAATGATCGCAGAGGATCTGGATCCGATCATGAAGAAGGGATGTAGATGCGAGACAGCGGATAGTAGTGCCCGTTAGCGTCGCGATGCCATGCCGTTATGTTGCTCTTAATATGCTAAGTGAAGAAGGGATAGCATCATTCTATAGTGGTCTTGGCCCTTCACTTACTGGGATAGTGCCTTATATTGCAGTTAACTTTTGCATTTTTAACTTGTGAGGTTACACATTTCATTTTCCTTGTAGCATTCTGAAAAACACCTTGAGACATAACCCTTATGACATGTTCTTTTTATGCAATTGCTAGAGTGAAGAAGTCACTACTAGAAAAATACCAAAAGAGGCCACAAACATCTCTTACAACTGCTCTGATCTCAGCATCGCTTACTACACTTGTGTTATCCTCTGGACATTGTGAGAAGACAGATGCAAATGAAAGGTTCACCTTCAAGTAATATTTTTTATGCTTTCCCAGGTAATATATTTATTTGTATGCAGTGCTTGCTTTTTATTGGTGATGCGATGATTACCGGTTATTTCTGTTTCTTGTTCCATGTGCACTTGATGTCTTGGGAAATCTCTGTTTGGTGTATGAGTTGTGATATTTTGAAGGTCTTGGCCCTATAGGAGTTAATGACTAGGTAAATGATCAACAGTGATGTGTAGTCACTTTTCTAGACACAGAAGCACACTGACAAGGGGAAAAATAAGAGCTCAAAATTAACTCATGGTATCAGTTTTGTCAATTAATTTTCTGAAATCTAGAAGCTTAGAAGGGCTTGCACAAGCATGGGTAACTTGGGTGTTATCCAGGTGACATGAGAAAGAAACTGCTAAATGTCTCTTCAAGTTGTATGCCACTCAACCTGAACTGCCATAAGATAAATTCTCTTACCAGTTTAAATCTGTATTTCATTATTCTCATGTTATTTCAATGCCTGGATTATAAAATTGGTATGACAATCATCTAGCTCATGCTGTCATGCATAAAGCTGCTCAAAGTGTTCATCTTTGTTGCAATGGTTGTATTTTTGACAAATTTGCTTAAGAATAATTATGTTGTCCATAAAAATTCAGGTATCATGGAGTGTGATGCTTTCTTTGGATTATATTGACGTTTTGTGTCTAATGCATTGAATATGCTGCCAAACAGCAGGTTGTCCTTTATCCATCCAACTTCACCAACCTGTTTAGCGTTTAGCTTCTCGTGTGACTTGGATATGAGGATCAGTTTCACCTTTCGGTTTGGTTTTCCTTTTGCTCATAAAGGCATCAATTTTTTGCAGCATCCGGCTTACTACTTTTGACATGGTGAAGAGCCTAATATCCAGATGTTATTTCTTCTGGTCAGCTCTGATGTTATTTCTTCTTTCTTCTTTGCAGATACTGGTCTGTCGTGGGTTTCTTGATACAGAAATGTGTTCATAGTGGAATTAAGTTTCAAGATCATGATCTTTGCGATGGTAGATTGACTTGGAAAGTTGGAACTTGGTGTGCAAGAGTCAAAGTGGGGTAAGATGATACCCATCAAAATTCATTTCATTTATTTGAGCGAGTTCTGCAAGAGCACATCTTTTCCCTTCATTGCCTCGAGGTTTTCCTATTCAACAAAAACTGTGGATTAGTTCGAGTGTTGATCCCTAATTGTTTGCTGTCGGCACATCCACCTCTTGCAGCATATGGATTCATCTCAGCTGGTTTGAATCCCCATCTGTCGTATGCTGATTTGTGTCTTTATCCATAGTAAATTAGCATGGCAATATAATTTAGTTTCTGCTTGATGGTTGCAATTCACCTGTCTTCTCCGGCAGGTTTCAGCGTGGGGGCACTGCGCATTTATTCATTGATGCAGATTGACGCGCGTCCCGCTGACCCAGCTAATGATCAAGTGCCATTGCCGTGGTCCACTCTGTTCCTTGTCTGAGTTGCACAGGTGAGATGAGATTAGTCTGTGCATGGGCTTATTCGTTGTTAATGATGCCATAAAGTTGCCTTCGAGAAGACGAAGCGATCTCGTCGGCGATGGCACTTTTTTCTGTGTCACGATGTCAACAGTTTCCAAACCAACATCATTTTCTTGTTGTAGTTATAGGAATAAAATTGACATTTTATCGGGAAAAAAAACCATCACTATTGTTATTGTTTAACGGATGGCGCCCTAGTTTTCGTTTTTCCTGCGATTTTTTTTTATTTGGACGAAGATGCTCTCAATCTTTTACTGAAATTATTTTTAAAAATTGATAGTTAATTATCATAATTTTTTTAAAAAATTATTATTATTTTATAATTATGTTTTTAATAATTTTATAATGCTTAATAAATTTTATTTTTATTATTAATAATAATAAATTATCTAAATTAAAGTTTTTTTAATAACATTTATGAAGTCATTTTAGGAAAAGTATGAGGTGATTTTTATTCATAGTAAACAAAAAAATACGCCCCAAGTATAAAAGCTAATAGTGGAAGCTTATTTTGATAAAATATCCAAATAAAATTAATTTATGCTTCTAAATAATCGTGTGCATATGGGTCTAAATTACATCGAACTAATTTGAATATCAATGATATTTTTTCATAATATTTTTGGTGCCAGAAGGAGGGTCCAATGTCATAGAAACATCTACTCGTTGATCTTCTTAATGAATACTTGAACAAAGAGGTTTTTGTCATGGCCATAGTGCTTTCACCTAGGGGGTAGCAACTACCCTTTTTACATATTAGTGCATCCATCTCGATGCAGACTCCATTGTAATACTAATGCCTATTCAACATTTTGGGTCTCTCATCTCTAGGGATAGCCTCAAGTCACCTCTTCATTTCTATCAATGTATTTTTAAACCTTACTTAGCAAGTATAAATGCTAACAAGAATGATACAGCCCATCACTTCGCTTTTGTCCCTATTGGTCCAACAAACGATGCTACCAACTCGACCATAGTCCCTAATTCCACCACCATCAGCACCCATTGAGATTCCTTGACTATACGTGATACCGACATCTTAGGAGAACTTGAGGCCTATCGAATAGCTATCCAAAGGGGCACTTTGATTCTTAATCATGGAATTTAATAAATCGTACCACCTTATTTTACTCGCTTGAATCCGTGACCCAGTCAATAGACTCGATTGAGAATTCCTATAGATCTAATTATGGCAAATGGATCATGATTTGAAAGAATTATGATGAGAGTTTTAATAATCAAAAGATGAGGTGCTGGTTAACCTAATATCGGTCAGTCATCATTCACCTAGAAAATTCAAGAAGATCTGATTCTAATAAATTTTTGTCTCCAATCCTAATAAGTATTCATTGGTAGCATTAGCCTGATGAAGTATATTACAAAGTTTTGTGCCCAAATATCATTATATGATGCCTCAAATGTCCTAATGTATTGTACCATTTTGATCATGTTAAGAGGCCTGACGCGAGAATGATACACTCATTTGAAGCCAATTTTCATCTACTCTTTTGCCCAGTTGGTGAGGGAGTTCAAACTTTACTTCATCATGAATGTACACCCTCGACCTTCAATGACAACACTCCTTGGGCTCAAGAAAGGGAAGAAAGAAATACTTATAAACTTCATCGCTTGGTTTATAAATGAGATCCGATGCATAGTAAATGCCCACCCATCCCTTATAATATTGACCTTCATGACGGGGCTCAAGCTCTCTTATCTCTTTTAGTCATTGATAGAGAGGCCATTAATGACTGTACCTGAGGTACTTCAAAGGGCCATTTAATATTACCCGAGGTAATAATTCCAGGCCAACATAAGTAGTTATATAAGAGGCTGAAGTAGAAGTGACCATAATCAATCCCAACCTAATGGTCACGTCTATAGCTAGTTATGAGTTGCACATGTCAAAATTTCTTCTGACTCAGTAAATTATTATCCCCATAATAATTCACTTAACTCATCGACTATAGACATACTAGGCCACTACGCCTAGTCCCTAGACAATATATGCATATCTAATCCATTGGACCTATCTACCTTTAGTTATAATGTATCTATAGTTTGACATTCATCTACTTTCCCATAGACTATATACCAGGCATGGTGCTATCATGCCCATATAAAATTTACTTGAGTCTCGCTCTAATCAGATTCTCCTGAAGAACTCCTCTCTTAATCTGAATGACCTTGGTTAGAGATCTGTTTGAGCGAGAATTCATGAGACATTTCTCTTATAACATTGAAAGCGAATAATCAATTACTAATATTCAATTATTATTGTAAGGTTGACTACCACTCTCGATGATCAACCGTGCTATATTTATAATTTTCAAACCTATAAATTTAGTATCAAAGAGTATAGTATTTATATAAGGCATCCTTGGTATCTCAAGTCTAAGGGCCATATACACAACTGGGACCACGGAACCACTATCTAATAATGAGATATCATTAACCATCCGATATTCTGTGAGCAGATCATTCAATGAACTCATTTTCCAATGAGCATCTATATTATATCTCTAGTATCCCCACATAAGCCATAAGCAACTATAAGACTAATTATTTCCATCGTATAGATGAGTATATAATACACCAATCTCTTCGGTTATCTCGATATTTCTCTCGAGTAACCTATAACTAGGAATGCTTAGAGTCTATGTTTATAGACGAATTGGTCTCATTATAATCATTTTATCATAATCCAATTTCTATTGTATAGATACATGGACATCACAATATATCAATTAGATAATATAAAGTAATATTAATAATAATAATACTAACTAAAAAAATTATGTAGCATGTCACACATGTCATCACTTACGTGATTGGCTTGTAGGACACCTATACATAACA
Source organism: Musa beccarii (assembly GCA_024322285.1). Classification (NCBI taxonomy): domain Eukaryota; kingdom Viridiplantae; phylum Streptophyta; class Magnoliopsida; order Zingiberales; family Musaceae; genus Musa; species Musa beccarii. The sequence goes on along the minus strand of CM044398.1, from coordinate 38,751,672 downwards.
AAATTATCGATCATAAGGGATTATTGATTAATCCCAGAGTTGATATTTTGTACGTGATCAAGAAGGGACGTGATGTTTCAGGGGACAAATGATAAGAGATGATATTATCAATCAACTATTATTCGAAACATGTCTTCCACATGGCATCTAGGCTGAAAGAAGGAGAAAACAATCTGTCCTCATTAGTCTACCCTACGTGGATATTGGTCTAAAATAAACGATTATATACTGTCTCCATCCTTGTTGCCTACATAAACAAAAGACCATATTAGATTTATTAGAGACGATTAAAATTCGCCCCATTGAAAAATATTTCACAGAATGTGTCGTTCCTTCGCTACTAGTTGTAAAAGCTTTTAACATAATCAAGGAATCACAACATCCTCTAAGGCACCTCGGGCAACATCTTCGCGAGCTCAATATTTTCACCTCGAAGACACATTAAAAATTGTGTACTCACATGTCTAAACCACATTGGGTTGACTCAAATGTCAACAACGTCTTCCTATAATAGCTCTCCAAGTAAAAAAAATTTGCTTAAAATATGTTTAAAACTTTGTTATTTTACCGTCTCATCGTTTAATCTTTCTTATTTCCATCATCGTTCGAATCGAGTCAGTTGTCTACATAGCCCTTGTTGTCTACATAGACAAAAGATCATATTGAGGTTATTAGAGATGGTTAAAGATTACCCCATCGAAGAATATTTCATAGAATGTCATTCCTTCGCTATCAGATATAAAAAATTTTAATAAATTAAGGGATCATAATCTCCTCGGGAGCTTAATGTTTCCACCTCTAAGATGTCTCTTCCGATGTTTTCATGATACGTGCACACAGTCTCTAAAGTAAAAATCAACAAGTTTTTTGCTTAAAATATGTTAAAAACTTTGTTATTTTGCCTTCTCATCGTTTAATCTTTCTTATCCTATAATCCATCGTCGTTCGAATCGAGTCAGATTCGTGCGGGGTTAGTGGTCTGGTCTAACCAAGTATATTACTTCGCTGCGGCCAATCGTGGACGTCGTCGGTTGATTGATGGCTTGCGTTAATTTCCCTCCCGCCCGGCCGTTCCACGCCACCTCATTTCCCTCGACCCTCAACGAAAAGTCGTGTCTACAAGCCCGCCTCTCCTTCTGCTGGGAGCCGCACCGACCCTCATGCCCTTCGCTTCTTCTTCCTCGAGGCCCCGCTTCCTCCGGAGGGAGGCCGACTCCGACGAGGAGAGCGAAACCTCGTCCTCCGGCGGAGAAGATGACCTGGAGGAGGACTTCCCCGAGGAGGCTCAGGTGGAGGAGGACGCGGCTGTTGAGGTCGCACCGGGAAAGAGGAAGAAGCCGCCTCCCATCACCATCAGTCTCAAGAGGGTTTGCAAGGTGCCCTATTCTTGTTTCCTTTCGCCTAGGTTTCCGTTATTTGCTGTGGTTTCTTTCTGTTCAGGCTTGTTCTTACCTTAGTAGCGCTGGAATTCGAGTTTGAGTGATGTGTTTTACTCTTGCACTGTTGCAGGTTTGTAAGCAATCGGGCCACGAAGCTGGTTTCAGGGGAGCCACCTACATCGATTGCCCCAGAAAACCCTGTTTTCTCTGCAAAACGCCTGGTAAACTGCTGCTGCTGCTGCTCTGTTCTCCTTTGAAGTCTCGCTCTTTTCATTCTACTTCTTCAGAATTAAGCTAACATAGCATGCGATTGCAAACCGTAGGTCACACAACCATGTCTTGTCCACATCGCGTAGCTATGGAGCACGGTGTGATTCCTGCCCCTGCAAGGAACACAAAGACCCCGTTGGATTATATCTTCATGCGGCAACTTAAAGCTAAAACACCAAAGGTGAGAAAATTAGAGGTTGATGATTTTATTTTTGCCAAAAAAAATACAGTATATTTGGGCATGTAGTTGTTTACTGTAGAATAACTGAGTGGCTACTCCAGAACAACTGTGTGAATTAGTTGTCGATTTCAAAAGATGTATTCCATTGCTGAGATGCAAATTGTAAAATTGGTTACTAAGACCATATTGGTAAACAAAATCATGTCCACAGAACGAAAATTTGAGAGTATGCATCTAAGCAAAAGCCAGAACATGTACAATTGAGATTTGAATGTATACTTTTTTTTTTTATGTTTAGCTATGCATGGTGCAGTATGCCCTTTTTCTTGCTTTCGGGACATCTCATTCTCTATCTCATGTCTTTTTACCATTTTGCATCTCGGTGACTTAGTGTGTATTAAACTGACATGACATTTTGTTTCTTCAATGTTTGTTATAGATCAAGCCAGTATATGTGATCCCTGATCAAGTAGACTGTGGATTAATTAGGTTCCACAGTAGACGTGTAACTTGCTTGGAATTTCATCCAACAAAGAGTAATATTGTTCTATCTGGAGATAAGGTATGAATCTATCTGATGGCTATTCAATTCGCTGCCTGAGTTGGAATGTAATTCTTTTGTATTTCATTTTATTTATTATTTGATAAGCTATTTTCTCGTTGTTCTTTGCTTTTCTCCTTTGAGAAAGAAAGGGCAACTTGGCATTTGGAACTATGATAAGCAACATGAAAGGACAATTTATGGATCCATACACTCGTGCATAGTTAACAACATAAAGTAAGATATCTCACCACACTTTTTTTTTTTTTTTTTTGCATCTATATAGTTTCTAAAACTAGGATCCAAGAAAGTGATGATTTCTTCCTCCAGGTTTAGCCTAGGCAATGATGCAATGGCGTATACATCATCCTCAGATGGGACCGTCAGTTGCACTGACATGGAGACTGGAATCGGCACTCTCTTATTGGATCTTAACCCAGATGGATGGAATGTATGTGTTAATTCCTCTGACAGTTAGCATCTATGTATGTGCCTGTTGCATGTTTTTCACCCCTTGAACACATAGCACCTCCTGTTAGTTGTTTCGGGCTGCTATTGTGACTTGTAAATAATCTCGGGATTCATCAAGGAATTGTGTGGAAGCAGCTTCATGCATGCTAAGTACACACTTTCTAAATATTTTGGGCCTGATTTATCTTATAAACTGTTAGTGTTTTGTTATTTGCAGGAGTCAATTCTGCATTCATTTTACTCAAACTACAAGCAAAAAATCTATTTAATTTAAGTTTTTTAGGTATTTATTGTTTTAAATTATTTCATATGGTCTTGTATTATCTTGTCACTGTATGAAAAATAAGGTCAAGATATAACTCAGCAGAAGTCTAGATTCTTACATGTGAGTGATTGAGTCTGCTCCAGTTTGCTAGAAGACTTTGTCTAACACCTAGCATCTGAGTATGGAAAACTTATATTGACTGATTCTTTTGCATTTTGAAAATTATTTATTAAATTTTTTTGACATGCGAAATCAATTTTACGCGTTTTCCGTTGTTTGCAAATGCTGCTTCATGAATTGAGCACTTTTGCTAGTGATGACAGAAAGGGTGAACAGAAGACGACCCTGTCTTCATCTACAAAATGGTTTTTAGAACTTTTCCATAAGCATTTTCACTGCAGGAAACTGGAGGAGTATATCCATGTAGCCGATCCCAAATAGCTGGGACTTATGGCCTTATTGTTGTTGTTGTTGATAATAGGAGGAGCAGGATTTGGTCTAGAAAGTGAAGTAGGTTCTGGATATGATTAAGTTGATAAGTTAAGATATCATCAAACATGGTACCTTAATCAATTTCCTATCTAGACTAAGATTTATTTGAAGAGTAGGAAATGTTTCTGCAGAAACCTTTGGTTGTATATATGAGGTGCTAACTTAGAGGAGATGATTTAATTGATTTTTTTTTTTTCAATTTTTGAGGTGTAGAATGAGTTAGATTAACCCATTGATTAATATAAGAAATATACATAGACAAGAAGAAAAGGTAAGAAAGAAAGGAAGCAGATACAAAGACAAGGAGGAAAAGAGAAAATAAAAGAAAGACAAAAAAAATACAAGAAAAGGGCAGCAATACTCAAGCTAATTTTTTTTAGAGAGAGAAATAGACTAGTTACAAATATGTTTAACACCTCCGACTGGACTACCAATGTAGCTCATGTAGCTGTAAACTTCAAATCCTTGAAAATTTTTGACAACCTTGTTTGTTGTCTCATTAAACCTGCCATTATCAAAACAACAACTGTTGTGTTCTCTCCATAGCATCTAGGTAATAGCAATTATCGGAATATCGTTTCTTTTCCACAGCTTAGGCTCCATCTTCAGGTTTCTCCAAGACCACCAGATCTCGTGCAGGGACTCTAGGAGCCTTATCCCAAGCTTCTGCCAGAAATCTCCAAATTCTGTCTACTTGATAATGAAGTACTAAGTGATCAACCTATTTGCTTGCCAGGTTGAACACAGATAGCATGGCATATTAATCCATCCTTTACTGAGAGCCTCTCTTGTGCATGGTCTGTTGTGAAGCACCAGCCAAAATATAATATATATTTTGAAGGTGCATTACCTTTCAAATTAATCTCCCCTAAACCACATTCTAACATCTCCATATTGGATGATGCATATGCATCTTAGTTAGAATATAGCTTAGGGTGATTCATATGCATATGCATCTCAAACCGTGATGGTTGAAGGCTAAGTGCACAGAGGAGAAAGATTGAATATGGTAGTTTTGATTCATTACAGAGACATGTATCCTTCCAAGGAAGATGAATCAGTGTCTCAACTCGAATGGTCAGATTATTTTATCACCATGGAACACTAGAAAATTTTTCTGCTTTCGGCTTAGCATTTGCACTCTCTCCAACATAAAATAGCCAAGATATTCCTTCAATTTGGAACTTCTGTTGCAGCTAAATTATCGTTAACAAGTGTCTCACATCTAAGACAGTCGTAAACTAGTAGTATCTTGTGAATTATCAGAGTCAACAGGTACACTTATATCCTTTAGTTTATGGCATTAGGAAGGTGATAGTTCAACTTTTCAAAACTTGAGAATTCATCTTAGAAAATTCAACTGTTGGCTATTGCTAGTTTTTCCTAGCAGTTCCTATGTTCCTATCCTTCTTTGCATAACTTAATTCCTGGAAGGGTTGAGATACATGCCTGAATTATTTTTGAATTTCAGGGCCCTGCTAGTTGGAGGATGTTGTATGGTATGGATGTCAATACTGAGAAAGGTGTTTTACTTGTAGCAGATAATTTTGGATACCTCTACTTGTGAGTACCTATAGCCGAATCCTTTTATATTCTGCTCTTCTTTTTTGATAATGGTTTATCTCTACTAGCCTACATGAAGGGAAACGTTATTACATAATTTTTTTTTTCCCTCTGATACCAATAGAAAGGTGTTTTACTTGTAGCAGATAATTTTTTTTTACACAAATCTGTTTGTTTCCCTCTGATACAAAAAGGTTGGATCTACGGTCAAATGTGAAAATTGGTGAACCAATTTTAGTACATAAAAAAGGAAGCAAGGTTGTGGGGCTGCACTGCAATCCTGTACAACCAGACGTTCTTCTAAGCTGTGGCAATGACCATTTTGTGAGTATTGTAGTTCATATCATTGCATCCCTAAATTTCTTTATGATTGGTTTTAGTATGAATTTCTGATCAGGGCTTATATTATATTTCTTATAACAACTGAAAAGCAATAAATCTTCCCTACATGTATGATCTCTAGGCTCGAATTTGGGATGCTAGAAGGTTAGGTACCGAATCTTGTCTCGCCAGTCTTGCTCATGGGCGTGTTGTGAACTCTGCATATTTCTCACCGCTGACTGGGAACAAAATCCTGACAACATCTCAAGACAACCGCATTAGAGTGTGGGATTCAATTTTTGGCAATTTGGAACACCCAAGTAGAGAGATTGTCCACAGCCATGATTTTAATCGTCACTTGACTCCTTTCCGAGCCGAGTGGGATCCAAAGGTTGTTTTCTGTTTCTGGTGTACATACTTTGCAAATGCTTAGTTGGGTCAAATGAAATATGTCTTGATTTCTTATGCTCACGGAGGGGATCAATTTGCCTGTTTTGTATCTTGTTTTATAGGAATAAGCCAATGATTGCATTTATTTATTTTTTCATATATGAGCTGCATATGCTTCTAACAATTTTGGTATGGCAATGTTGTTCAGGATCCCTCTGAATCGCTTGTGGTTATTGGTCGTTACATAAGTGAGAACTACGATGGGGTTGCATTACATCCTATCGACTTTATAGACACGAGCACTGGTAAGCTTGTGGCTGAAGTAATGGACACAGATGTAACAACAATCAGCCCTGTGAACAAGCTTCATCCTCAAGATCATATTTTGGCATCGGGGAGTTCAAGGTTTGTTGCTTTTCTTTCCTTCTGCAACACTGATCTTCCATTTGGGCGGTGCATAACTGAGCAACATTTTGATACATCTTCCTTCTTCCCTTTCCTGCCTTCTCAAGGGAAGAAGGAATAATATCCTTGGAATATGTTGACGGTTGTCAGCTCAAATTAATTCGCCTTGCAGGACTCTATTAATTTGGAAAGCAAGGCAGGAAGATTGGGAAGCGAAGAAGAAGAGGCCGAAGCAGTTCATATTTAGGAGGAGTGAGAAGAAGTCTAATGGGAAATTTGATAGTGACAGCGGTGGTGATTCCGACGACGACTCCAATGGGAAAAAACGCAAAGCCAAGAAATGTCAAGGTAAACACAAAAAGCTGGTCTGGTGAAAGAGGCTTCTACACCCTAAAGACGGCCTAAATTTAGGATTCTGTGTTCGTTAAGTCACATGTTAGAGGCCGCATTTTGTTCACCCATGTTTTTGATTTATGGCACAATGCACAACTTTTTTGCAACCTGTAAATATTTATCTGTGTAGGACATCAGTTTGCTTGATATGGTCACGACCATTTTGGGGTCCAGAAGTCATTCCAGCCCTGTAAAATCAAACACCTTTTCGTTCATATTTTTACGTCCATGTCGAGGGAAGTCCATATTTTCAATATCTGATCATGATTTGAATTAAAATTGAGCCGGATTGGAGAATCCATTTGGCGATTTGTGGGTTTCAAATTGACTTAAATCCAGATTTGAATGACTTAATTGTGGTTCTTGATTTTTTTATTATCAAAAATTGATTTTAAAAATCGGAACAGGTTGTTTCGATTTCAACTCGGTTCGTGATGAAATATATATAATTATTTTATTATTATTTTAATAAAAAATGAAGGAAAAAAAATCGATGATTCATCCTTGTGCGAGTAGGTCCCAGGATTCGAGAATGGAAATGGCCGAAACGGGGTCGGACCTACCCAAAGGTAGCCCATTCCGACGCAGAGCAGCCTGTCTATAGCCTACAATGGACGATGGGGACGCGCTTCACGTCACTTGCGTTGGGAGGACAGGCAGCGAACTCCGCGTCTGATTTGACCGCGTCGGGCGGGATGCGTTGTTCCTCCGATTCAATCGTGCTGTGAGGAGCTCGCTCGCCCGATCTGCGCGCGCGCGCGCGCGTCTGAAGTCCGAAACAACAAGAGCGTCTCCTTCCCCCCGCAAGCGGATGCACGGCGGGGTAGTTCGGTCATTCCACTCCCCACGTTTCGAAACGCCCAGAATTCCAACGGCCTCACCGTTTGAGATTCCCATCGGCCTATATGTGTCCTCCACCCCCCCCTCCTCATCTTTCTATCTCGATCCGAAAGGAGGGAAAGAGAGAGGAGCGAAGCGATGGCCGCTAGTAGCGGTATCGAGTTCTTCGAGATTGACATGGAGGAGGCGGGGGAGCTCTTCGAGCAGCGGGGATCCGGACTGGACGCCGCGCTTGAGGAACGGGCTGGGGCGGAGGAGGAGGGAGAGCTCATGTGGGCGGCCGTGGAGCGGCTGCCGTCAGTCAAGCGCCACAATTTCGCCGTCGTGCGCCGGGACTCCCGAACCTACTCCCGCCACGGGTCGGCGCCTCCTCCGTTCGAGCTGGTCGACGTCAGGCGGCTCGACCGCGCCGCCCGTGAGCGGGTGCTGCATAAGGCTTTCGCCACCAACGATCAGGACAATTACAATCTCCTTGCCGGCATCAAAGGCCGGTTCGATAGGTATGCCACCCACCCCAGCTGGCCATGCCCTGCCCTCCCGTGCCATCAATGGCGTATAATTGCTTTCACGGGTTTCTTTCTTTGAGCAAGATCAAGATCGCAACTCTTCTCCCGCCGCATCTTCTTTTGGGTAGATTCTGACATGTGATGGCATTGACGTCTCGGCCATATCACGTTTAGTGCAGTACTATTAACTGTGTTTGTGTGCTTTGCTGATGGTGTGTGTATCATTGCCTGGTTTACTGCGAGGCAGCTTTTAGTTCGATCACCAAATCTATCACGACGTGTTTGATCGATTGATTTCGTCCCTTCAAACTAAACAGTGTAGGGTTGGACGTTCCCAAAGTGGAGGTGACGTTCCAGAATCTCACCGTCTCTGCAGAAGTACACACCGGTCGAAGGGCTTTGCCTACTCTGACTAACTATGTCCGCGACGCTATCGAGGTACATTACCATCTCACTTAACATCAACAACTCAATAGAATAAATGTTTTGGGCTTACGATGTGAATCGAATGTGGCGTTTCTTTCTTAGCTTAATGCATCTTGTTTAGTAAAGAAAAACAAAAGAAACTGGCTATAGCTTCGAAATCATCAGAAATTGAAGTTAAATTCTTGAACATTCTAGCTGTGCTTGGAACACGTCGCTCTATTTTTATTTTTTTCAACATAAAAGCAGATGAAAATGCAAGTAAATTCATGATTTTATATTATCGTTCGAGCATGAACTACTATTGATTCTTTACTGTTTTGGATCCACAAAATCTGATGAAAGAAGAACACTTGGGTCTTCTTTTAACAACAGTGGCATGCCATCTTAACGGATTTTTGTAATCTCTCCTTAATTTGTTTTCGTATGTTTCGTTCTATTTGGCTTCTTGCAATCTATTACAAGCGATCAAACAATTTGTTTTGCTTTCCATGCAGGGGGTTTTTACTTCCTTACGATTACTCCGACCACAAAAACAGACTCTCACCATTTTGGACAACGTTAGCGGTGTCATAAAACCAGGAAGGTAAGGATATATTACTCTTCCTTTTTAACCATGATAATCATCAAACCATGCCTGACTATGAACTACGTGACACTTGGATTGTTTTTGGTTAATTTGTGGTGAACTGATATTTCTATGTCCATGTTTAACTACTCTGTTGGCTGTTTTGGCAGAATGACACTGCTATTAGGACCTCCTGGTTCTGGCAAAACCACGCTACACTTGGCTCTAGCTGGTAAACTTGATTCTAACTTAAAGGTGATCATCTTTCCTTCTAATGTGATTAAATTTTTTCTATCTCCATGTCTTACACAGTATGGTGACCCTTAATCTGCTATACAGTTTCAAAATGACATTAAGTGAAACATCATGAGGAACTGTATACTGATTCATCCGGTTCCTTGCATCATAAATTCTTCAAAAGTAATAGGTTAAGGTGACGGCAAGCACCTAAGTGGATTATTTTGAAAATTTATATTTTCTTACCGGATAATTTAGTTTATTGAAAAACATGTGTTGTATGCTGCACAATAAGTCGCTTTCCATTTCCCTATTTCTTGCCGATAAAGGAAATTGTTTTCAGCATTCAACTCAACTGTCATAAAGATCAAATTTTGCATGTGCATTTTAACTGAAATAGGACCTATGAGAATGGACCAGCTATTAAATCTTCAATGGAAATATCTTTTACCTGTTTCATTGGGTTATCTATCATTGACAAATTTTTCCGTTGGCTATCCTTGCTTCTCTGGTTCTCTTTCAGTTACTCTCTCATTTATGAGCTTGCTGAATCATAAGTTTAGACAGGCAAGCAAGCTTGTCTTCACAATGAGGCTGTAGCATTTCTATAGGTTCAAACTTTAAGTTGAGTTTTTCTGGATCTTATATTTCAAGCCGATGATGAAGTTCTATACTATATTTAACAAAACTGGTTTCCCAAATTTTTTAAATAAACTGTTTCTAATAGTGGTATATCAGACATTATCATGATCAGAACAGAATTATCTATTCCCTTGAATCTGCAGGCTGACCAACTGATGCTCAAGAGTAGGTGACATTAGACATAGACGATTTTCTGAAGTTTGGGAAACTATATTGTAGGATTCTGCTGTGGTGGATAAGGATTAAGAATGTTGTTCAAAGGAATGGCTGGCTTAAACAATTGTTTGAGTCAAGTCATTCAATATTGAGGGCTCTATCATACTAAAAAGAAATTAAGTAGTACTTCTCCAAGTAAAGAAGATAAAAAAACTGTGCAACAAGTTATATTGTACTAGATTTGCTCCTTCACTTCCAAGTTGCACACTAAAATTGAATGCAGCCAAACAGTGAAGTGCCTTGAAAATAATTGCAGCAAAGTAACAAGAACTTGCTATATTTGGATTTTGTGGAAATAAACTGGAGGACAAAAATAAGTCACTTTAAGAATATTATGTGACTTACAGTACTAAAGAATCTCCACCATTACTTTGCAGCAGTGCTCTCATTCATTTTTATTCTTGCGCATAACATTTTAATTGGTATATTGTTCCATACGAAATTTATCTTATTTCCCTTCCCATTGGGTCTGTGATGTACAAGTCACTCTCTCTATTCAGTCTTCACTTGTCCATTTACTATTTTGAACTTATTATTAAAGGTACACTTCCATGTACTGTAACACAATCCATCTTTAAATTTTATTTCAATGTTTCCTCTAAAGTCTTGTTCTATAATGAAGTTGTCAAGTTGCTATAAAGTATTTTGATAACCATTTGGTTCAACTATATGCAATTTTGCGGATAACAAGGCCATGTTACAAACAAATATATTTGGAATGAACATTTCTTACAATAAATGTCTTGGAGGTATGCTTGTAGGAATCTTTTGAACAAATTGGTAATTGATATGTTCATTCCAAGTAACATTGGTTGATGTATGATAAATTGATCAATTGTTTTTCATATTAATTTCCTAGTGTATGCTTTGTAGCAGGATCTGATTTAAGAGATTGTATATTAGAAATGATGACTGAAAGTTTGTCTCCAGTCTATCAGACTAGATAATAGTAAATAGAACAAAACATACCAGGTTAAAAGTATGTTTATGCAAATAATCTAAGATAAGGAAGTGAGATTGAACACCATTTCCATGGCAATGGTACTGAAATGCAAGTCATTTCAGTCATCTTGTTGTACTTAGTAAGTGTTATGGCTGCTTCTCATTTTAACTCTCTTCATTATATATCTTTTTCATTAAAGATCAAATTCTTGCAACTTCATTGCTTACTCCAATTCTTCTTCTGGTTTAAGATTATAACCTCTGGAACTAGAAGATAAAATCCAAACTAGGTGCACATATAATTTTGGTCACGTGTATCCATTGTAGATGCTTGGTTAACTAAATGGGGCTAGCTTCCTTTCAATATGGTGCATGACATGCTGTTTGTTTTTTCTTGCATTAACCAAGAATTTTATGGACTGTCTATGTGAACTCGCCTAATTTAAATGGGTTTTTCCTCTTTTTAGATATGTTCTGTAAGATGTAAATTGCAAATCATGTCCTAATTTAGGCAAAAACAATATTTCTTGTCAGAGAAGTGGAGATGTGAAGTACAATGGCTGCCGGCTTGATAAATTCGTTGTGCAACGAACATCTGCCTACATCAGCCAGACAGATAATCATATAGGGGAGTTGACCGTTCGAGAAACCCTGGATTTTGCAGCAAGATGTCAGGGTGCAAGCAACAACTGGGCAGGTAGTTTGCCTACTTGATAAGAGTAAATTTATTATGATCCTGTTTCGTTAGGAATTTCTTACTAGTTAATACTATTTACTTTTTTTATTTAACAATAGCTTGTGGTGATGCTTCCATCCTTTTTTCTCCATACTTCTAAGCCTTTGACAACTAACATTCATTAGAATCTTCCAAACTTTGGAAACTACTTTCCCAATTGGTCGCTAAGTTAATGCTTGCAGATAGATTCAATTGCTTATCCTGCACAATAAATTCTACATTCTAATGGTGATTTCGTTGTATGAAATATATATACGTATACATATCATTCTTCATGAAACACATAATTACATAATATAGGAGATTGATATTTTAACTAATTAAAGCATTACACTGTCTGCTGTAAAATTGATGTAAACTTTGCTTCATTATTCCTCATGTCCTATCTGATACAATCTTTTATAGAAATCTATTAATAGATGGTCGACTTTTGTCTTTGGTGTAGTTAAAACTAATCTCCATCCTTGACTGTGGATGGGGACTCATAAACCAAACCTTTGAGTCTCCCTGATCATATACCATACTCAAGGTTTAGTAAAGAAAGATAATCCTTGCCTATGTGAAGAAAAACTAGCAAAGAAGTTTTAGAGTAGGAACTATCTAAAATGAGCATTTTTTAAGGAACTTTTCTTCACTCGAGCATGAAACCAACCCTACCCACCAATGAAATCAAATCATCATAACTTAGCTGAGCCAGTGACTGACTTAGTTAAGTGGATGTGCTCATATGATGGACTGAAGTGGGCAAGCTCATATTCTGGTAGCTAAATTTGATTGATTGATTCTACTACTTGCAGGGTTTTTCCATTTATTTTTGGTGATGTCTGGATTGTGCTATTAGCTATTGTAAGTTGTAACTAGTGGCTTTGCTTTTATCAGTAAGACTAGCATTTATGATGTGGTTCCTTTTTTGAACCCTGAGCTTTTGCCATGGGAGAAAAACGTAGAGAATATCTCACCTCTGCATGGTTTACTTGAGGCAGAGACTAGTGTTTATTAGCTATTGTAAGTTGTAACTAGTGGCTTTGCTTTTATCAGTAAGACTAGCATTTAAGATGTGGTTCCGTTTTTGAACCCCGAGCTTTTGCTATGGGAGAAAAACATAGAGAATATCTCAACCTCTGCATGGTTTACTTGAGGCAGAGACTAGCGTTTATTAGCTATTGTAAGTTGTAACTAGTGGCTTTGCTTTTATCAGTAAGACTAACATTTATGATGTGGTTCCTTTTATATTCAATTAATAATTTTAATGAATGTGGAGGATTGAAGCTGAATTTGAACCTTGAGCCAATGTTCACCAGACCGTAGTGTACTGCTCAGTATGGGTGGTATGTACCAATAGGGGATTGGTACATGTCGTACATTGGTACACCCTCATATATCATATGTCAGTATGCTCAGTATAGCTTGGTACGTACCATACCAATAGCTGGTTTATACACCGGTACAAACTGATAAGCAAACCATGTCCTGAGCTTTTACTTTGAGAGAAAAACATAGAGAACATCTCACCTCTGCATGGTTTACTGGAGGCAGAGACTAGCTTTTGTTTCCGTAACATGCCTTTTTGTGGATCATCCCACTACAAAAGTAGGCTTAACTAGAAGCGTAGGTACTAATGTATCTCCTATCTTGTCATGTTCACTAAAACAAATATTTAGTAAATCATATGTATGTTTTGTCTTGTTTGTTGAGTTTCTAGTTGCTTGGTTCAGGAGACAAGACAGACTTTAAAAGTTCTTCCCATGCCATATCATGCATTCTGCTTATGTTTCTTCTATACTTCATATTGATGGTTCCTGGTGATCTTTCAAGGCATAGGCTAAATGGACATGCTTGTCTGTGCCATATTACCACCAGTCCACCTTAGCCATGGCACTTATTTCTTTCAATTATATATATTTGTCCAAAGACAACTAAGGCTCATGCCCAGTGGTTGGACCTTTCTATATTTTGTTGTCACCTGTAATCCCTCAATGTATGTTTAGGTTCTTTAATGTTGGGTGGCTGAACATATGATTGACAAAATTCCAATTGAACATGCTGTTACTGGTTTTAAAATGTAGTTGGTTCTCCGACCAGTCAGATTTTAAAATGTAGTTGGTTCTCCGACCAGTCAGATATATGTCCATATGCATTTACATACTGACTTATCTGCAAGCAATACTCATCTCTTCTTGTTTTTTCTTGCTCATACTTTAGAGCATTTGAAAGATTTAGAAAAGCTTGAAAAGGAGAAAAACATCCGTCCAACTCCAGAAATTGATGCATTTATGAAGGTCAATTTATTGTTTTTGCTAAATAGCTTAAATCAGAATCAATTTACAATATATTCTTTTTATCAAATTTACTTTGTTGGTAAAATCTGATCAACAGGTTGCTTCAGTAAAAGGTGAAAACAACAACCTTGCAACTGAGTATACCTTGAAGGTACTCGGCCTTGATGTCTGTGCAGATACTCTGGTTGGTAGTGATATGTTCAGGGGTGTTTCAGGTGGTCAGAAAAAACGTGTAACAACAGGTTAAATTTGAACTTTTTTTTTTATTGCATTAGCTGTTAGGGTAATTTGTCTCTTCCACATTTTGGCTACTTGCCACAGAATTCAAAATGATTGCTTTTCCAGGTTTTGCTATAGACTTAAATTATTCATTGTAGTGTCAGTCATGAGTGTATGTCACAATAGTATTGGTCAATTTTAACTGCCTGTAACTTTTCTAGCTCTCTACTCTGTTGGACCATCTTTTCATATCAAGTAAAATATTTGAATCAGTAAATGACACATGCCAAGGAAAAGACTTTGACACCCCTTGTACTCATGTACAACTTGTGCAACTATGTAAGATCACCAACAATGTATGTAACCATACTGTGATGAAGATATTGCTTGTCATGACCCCTATTGTTCTCACACCAGTGATTCCTTTCTCAAATGTGTCCTTTATTATATCCATTTGCACATCCGAATATGGAGATTTTGTGATGTGCCTTCTCTAAATAAATAAACCATTACAAAATCTATCATCTTGTGTCAACTATGTACAACAGCTTTTTCATGCGGTTTATATAATGATTTTTTTTAGTTAATTATTGCTATATGTTCAAGTTTATGCTAGTATTTCTTACTCCAATAACTCTTTGTGCTTGTATGGTTATCTAAGCCAAAACAAATATGATTGCCAAAAGAATTTTTACCTTTTTTATCCTATTTTTCTGGAATATATATCTTGCTCATGTTAAATATCTAGATGTTTAATTAAGTCATGTTTTTCAGAATTACATATTTCCTTGACCTTTTCTCTGCTTGATTTTGAATCATCTGAACTACCAATTTTGTATAATTTATTAATCGCTCATTTGCTTGTGGATATATTTTGATGTGAAGATTTAATGAATGAAATGTCCAACAGATTCTAGTTAACAAAAAAGCACTCAGAGATTCCATGCTAATCAGGTGGCACACAATGACAATTCTTCTTTATATAAATCAATATAGACAAATATGAGTTCTTTTTACTTAAATTAGGTCTTAGTTTTACCAACCTGGATGAAGATGTAAGGTCCTTTTTCCAGTGTAGCAGTAGTTGGCAAGAAAGATAACAACTACAATCTTTTCACAATTTACAAAAATATATTTACAATGTCATGGAGTTATTTGGACAGCCTCTGTTCAAGTGTGAATTCCGCTGACATTAGAACTTGCCTGAGTCTTTCTATTGTCAAGTGAGACATCATTTGCCACTGGACTGGACAGATTGGTTGCTCATTATTCCTTATACGTGGTTCTATTCACAATGCAGGAGAGATGATAGTTGGACCAAGAAAAACTCTTTTCATGGATGAAATATCAACAGGACTAGACAGCTCCACAACATATCAAATCGTCAAATGCATGCTGAACTTTGTTCATCAAATGGAGGCCACTGTGCTTATGTCTCTCCTTCAGCCTGCACCTGAGACATTTGATCTTTTTGATGATCTAATATTATTGGCTGAAGGACATATCATCTATCATGGGCCCAGAGAAAAAGTTTTGGAGTTCTTTGAAACACTAGGATTTTCTATGCCATCTCGTAAAGGGGTAGCAGATTTTCTCCAGGAGGTATGTATCTTTATTTATTCCCTGAATATCTACTGAAAATCCTATAGTTAATTGAATTTTTTCACAGGTTACCTCTAGAAAGGATCAAAAACAGTATTGGTCCGATCATTCCCAACCATATGTTTTTGTTCCTGCTTCAAGAATTGCTCAGATATTCAGAGAATCTGAATATGGAAGTTCTGTCCGATCTGATCTTTCAGTCCCTAATGACGATAAAGGGTTTCTTCCTTCAGCTCTTGCAAGAACAAATTTTGCTATATCAAAGCAGGACCTCCTCAAAGCATGCTTATCTCGTGAAGTATTGCTTATCAGTCGGCATCGGTTCCTCTACATTTTTAGAACATGTCAAGTATGTTTTTCAGCTTTATTAACTGCATAGTTTTTGCATAGATTTTCTTCTCTTTGTGATGTTATACTTTGAAAATTGTCCACTAAAAAATGATACTTGTTTGACATATATGATTGTTAAGAGAAAAAAAAAAACACATAAAGACACTGGGTAAATTCATCGACACTCTGACTTATATTTGTAAAAAATTTAGGTCGAATTTACTGCAATTTAAATTCATCGACACTCTGAATTGTATTTGTAAAAAATTCTCGTTTAAGAGTGGGTTATTGCTTAGAGTACAGCTAATCGTTATTTTTTTAAGAATGCATTAATTTTCTGTTAGATGTAAGCTGCATGTACTCAATATAGATCTATCTGAATGTATGTTATAACCATGCAAGTGCAAGCTTCCGAGCTCAACATAGTCTGGATCCATGTCAGTCCAGCAACATTTATTTGAACATAATTTCAATGATAAGGTAGCTATGACAAGCTGCCTTTATTTGGTCCCATTGTATCTAACAGCTATAATCTAAGTTATGTGCCTTGAAATGAATGCAAGGATAAATCTAGAAATATACAGACAGGTACAACCTCAAGTTCTTCTGCCTTATGTCTGATTTTTAGATGCAAGTTCGCTTGTGGTTCCTAATATAATATAATGAGTTTAATTGTTTTTTTGAGTTGTAAAGAGAATTTATAAGGAGGATTTTGGCAACCATATTGTTCTGCATATTTGTCTGTTTCAGTACTGAGTTCACTGCAAATGCAAAAGTTGGCACACTTCTTTTGTAGAAAAAAGGCATTGTTTACTGCAGAAGTAGAACTACTGTGGCAAGCTTAACTAGAGTGAATTGTCAATTTGATTTAAGCTGAATAAAATGAAATCAAGTAAATGTGTCTATGAACTCCTTAAACCGAGGCCCCTTCTTTCCTTTATTATTATTATTATTATTTGTGATTGTTAGCAGCTGAATAATGGCTCCCACCAGTGCAAGCTCTAGGAAGTTGTGGCAAGCTTAACTAGAGTGAATTGTCAATTTGATTTAAGCTGAATAAAATGAAATCAAGTAAATGTGTCTATGAACTCCTTAAACCGAGGCCCCTTCTTTCCTTTATTATTATTATTATTATTATTATTTGTGATTGTTAGCAGCTATCAATTTCTAGAATAATGGCTCCCACCAGTGCAAGCTCTAGGAAGTTGTGGCAAGCTTAACTAGAGTGAATTGTCAATTTGATTTAAGCTGAATAAAATGAAATCAAGTAAATGTGTCTATGAACTCCTTAAACCGAGGCCCCTTCTTTCCTTTATTATTATTATTATTTTTTGTGATTGTTAGCAGCTATCAATTTCTAGAATAATGGTTCCCACCAGTGCAAGCTCTAGGAAGTTCCAGTACACAGATTATCTTACCCCCTACATGAAAAATAGAAAAAAGAGAGAAGTAGTAGTTTTCATGTGACACCCAGGTTTAAATGGAGCAAACTTGCTGTCACACAAGATGCTGTTAAGATAAATAAGATAGCCTTCTCTTTCAACCAGGTGTTCTAGGTGCACCAATTAAACATCATATGGTATCAGTTCAAAGTCATCATATCTTGATGCCTTGAAATGAAAGAGAAATTCTCTTGTGGTTTTATTACTTGGTGTCTTTCAGCCACAAACATGTATTGATGCGTCCATAAGGTCTCCCATCCTTTTATGGAAATAAATTGTTGCTTTCTTTTATGTAAGTTTTTCTTAAAGATGTTTTGTAATTATTTATTTTTATTAAACAAAATTAATGATTGGCATATGACGCAGGTTGCATTTATTGGATTCATCACTTGTACGGTATTTCTCCGTACAAGACTCCATCCCATTGATGAGGCGAATGGCAGATTGTACCTTTCTTGTTTGTTTTTTGGACTGGTGCATATAATGTTTAATGGATTTTCTGAGCTTCCAATAACAATTACCCGACTTCCAGTTTTTTATAAGCAGAGAGATAGTCTTTTTTATCCAGCCTGGGCTTTTTCTCTTCCTAGCTGGTTGTTACGTATTCCATACTCAATTATTGAAGCTGTAGTATGGTCTTGTGTGGTATACTACTCAGTAGGGTTTGCACCAAGTGCTGATAGGTCAGATTCATATTTCTCATTCATTATCTATAAACATCTTACATGCTATCTTTTTCAACTGAACAAGTACTGTGAATATAACTTACTGTTGTAGGTTTTTCTGCTTCATGCTGTTATTGTTTTCCATACACCAAATGGCATTGGGTCTCTTCCGCCTGATGGCTGCTCTTGCAAGAGATTTCATTGTAGCCAACACATTTGGATCTTTTGCACTGTTAGCCATCTTTCTTTTGGGTGGATTTATTGTCCCAAAAGGTTAGAATTTGATCATCCTGTACAGTGCTTTCCTATTTTCTACTCTTCCACATTCTGAATGGAATACTTATGGCCTCTTCTTCTAACCATTCATGTGACCCTCGTACCTGTACAGTGGACTGAAGGAAGCATAGGACAAAAGTCATTGTCTTTTTTCTTGGTTTTATTGCTTACTGAAGCTTCATTTACAATATTAGATGCAATCAAACCATGGTGGATTTGGGTTTACTGGATTTCGCCATTACAGTATGGGCAACGAGCAATTGCAGTCAACGAGTTTACAGACTCCAGATGGATAGAGGTATATTTTATTTTTAATTTTCCTTCTGATGATATACTCTGTAAATCTCATATTTTTGGGTCCTGTAAACTGGTTTCTCTTTTTCGACAGAAATCTTCTTACGGAACAGACACAGTTGGGAACAATGTACTTCTGTCACAGGGTCTACCGACCCAAAGATACTGGTATTGGATGGGAGTAGGCATTTTGCTAGCTTATTCCATCCTTTTCAACATTTTGTTCATTCTTGCCATGGCATATCTTAAACGTAAGCCTCCAATTTTTGTCTAAGCACCCATAGTAATATTTGCTGCTAATAGGTCTATCTTTACCTTATCATGCTTTATAGTATTTTCTTCTACTGTTGCCGTGTATGTGGTAGAATTTCTAACTTGTTGGTGTCATTGAAGCTCTGGGAAAGGCACAGGCAGTTGTCTCATCTGATTCTCAAGAGGGGGAGGATGAAGGTTTTCATGGCACTCACCCACAAACTGCAACAAGAGGTAGTCTCCGTTGCTGTTATATTCATCTTTGCATACCTAGTCTCCATTTAAATTTTGTTTGAAGATTAATTTCATAAATACCATGTTTATTATGTCAAGTGCAGAAAATAATGAACCAGAGGCATCAAAAAGAACTGCTGACAGAAATACCTCCAATAAAGGAATGATTCTTCCATTTCAGCCATTATCTATGACGTTCCACAATGTCAATTATTTCGTTGACATGCCAAAGGTTGATACATCATGCATAGTAGATCCTTTTATATGTGACTAATCAGTGTTCTGACAGTTAATCGTTTTTGTACTCCAGCCAATGAAAGTTCAAGGAGTTCCTGAGACACGGTTGCAATTGTTGTCCAATGTTTCTGGTGTATTTAGACCACGTGTCTTGACAGCCTTGGTCGGCTCTAGTGGGGCTGGGAAGACCACACTTATGGACGTGCTTGCTGGTAGGAAGACTGGTGGATATATAGAAGGTGATATAAGGATTTCTGGATATGTAAAGGACCAAAGAACCTTTGCCAGAATCTCGGGATATGTTGAACAAAATGATATACATTCTCCTCAAGTAACAGTAGAGGAGTCTCTCTGGTTCTCATCGAGTCTTCGTCTTTCAAATGAAATCAGCCAAGAAAACAGACGTGTTAGTCCCTACACCTTAATTTTATTCTTACTTATTTCATTATCCTTTTGATATATCACTATCCTGAAATGCAGGCATTTGTTGAGGAAGTTATGAAGCTAGTGGAACTTGATACTTTACGACATGCATTAGTAGGCATACCAGGGAGTAGTGGCTTATCAACTGAACAAAGAAAGCGCCTTACAATTGCAGTAGAGCTAGTTGCAAATCCTTCTATTATCTTCATGGATGAGCCAACTTCGGGCTTAGATGCACGGGCTGCTGCAATCGTTATGCGTACTGTTCGAAACACAGTTGACACAGGAAGAACTGTGGTTTGCACCATACACCAGCCAAGTATTGATATATTTGAAGCATTTGATGAGGTAATAATGCTTTTGTTGTGAATACCTTGTTTTGGAATTGATGAAGCTAAACTTCAGTTTTTTTTCGCAATCTTTTCTTTATGCAGCTACTTCTTATGAAGAGAGGAGGCCTTGTCATATATGGTGGCTCACTTGGTAGAAATTCTCAAGATATGATAAACTACTTTCAGGTAGTCTTAATTCTTAAGTGTAATCATGTATACTCCTTCATTAGCATGCCTGCACAGATTTTAGTTGCGTACTGGATTTCTATTATTTCTTCAATTCCAATTGTGAAGGGGGATTGGAGCAGGAGATTCGTATGAGCCTCTTTCTATGGTACAAATAATTTCCTGCAAAATTTAGTGCTGTCAAGTTTGGAGTTAGATGTTCATGGCATCCTTTACCATCATAAAATGGGTATCTATAGTTGAAGTATACCACTCTTTGATTATCTTGGAACTTAATGTTGATTACTCAGACTTTGTTGATTATGAATATTATTTTTCTAATGGCCATAAACTAAAGCTTTTATAAGATACATGCATACTTCTAGATTCATTTGCACATACAAAGTGTTAAGGAAAAATGATTTATGAATAGTACAGAATGAGAGAATAAAGTTGTTGCTCTTCACCTAAGATATATATCAGAGTTGTGAAATTGTCCATCACAACACAACTAGATGTGGACACGTGTAGTTGCCTGTGTCATCTTTTTTTTACTGAAGTTTAAAAGTCCTGTATTCAAAGATATTGAATAAATTTAGAAAATTCCAACTCTTTTCAAGAGTTTTTCCTTTGGTGTCAATCATGTTAGTGTTTTATGTTGTCCTCTTTCCATAATTATAGGGTTATGAAAGTCAAGTGTTTGTACTTTGGATACTACATCATAGGCTCTCTTCTAAATTGTCTCAGTCCCTACCCTGTATTACAGTTCTTATGCTTCTAATATCAGCTTGACTTCAGAATCTTGCATTGCCTGTCTTTTCTCTTAATTCAATAACCAAATATGCACAAGAATATGTGTATTTTTGGATGTGATTGATGGATCAATCATGCTTTGCTGAATCTGTTGAACCAGATCAAATGTTCAAGCTTTGCTGCTGAATGAATCATTTATATATTTATCTCCTCCATGCAGGGAATACATGGAGTTTCTCCTATCCTTGATGGTTATAATCCTGCAACCTGGATGCTGGAAATTAGTACACCAGCTTGTGAAGAAAGCCTTGGTTTAGACTTTGCTACTTTATATAATAACTCAGATAAATTCAGGTGATTTTTGCCACATCTTTCCTAGTCCAGTTGACGTACCTTAGCTTGAGGGTTTAAATCCAAGTCCTATAAATTTTATCCCCGACTGGCTAGCTTGGTGGTGTTTTACCCAATTAACTTAGGACAAATTGAGAATTCAAGTCCTCATCCTAGAAATTTATTGAAACTTGAAAGTATTAGCTAGCTTAGTTTTTAAAGGTTTTGTCAGTTCATTGGGATCATATCCCATCTTCACCACTTGTCATTTGCAAAAATTTAAAAAAAGAAGTCCTTTTGTCTTGAATGTGTATAATATCACAATTAATTTTTGCTACAGGGAAGTTGAAGCTCTCATTCATGAATTAAGCACCCCTGCTGCTGGTACAGAGCCTCTGAGATTCGTTTCAGTGTTTCCACAAGATAAACTGACTCAATTTAAAGTATGCTGCAAGAAACAATTTCTTGTGTACTGGAGAAGTCCCCGATATAGTGTTGTGCGCATATTCTTCACTACAATTACTGCATTTATATTTGGGACAGTCTTTTGGAATGCTGGCTCCAAAAGGTAACAAGCATTCACAAAATCTGCATTGAGGATATAGATTTTTTAGCATATGCTTCCATAGCAATATTTGAGTAAACCATATGACCAACTAGCTCTAATGTTATTCAGAGATACTGTACAAGACTTGTTTCTGGTTATGGGATCCCTCTATTCAGCTTGCATATTCCTCGGAGTCAACAATGCATCCTCTATACAACCTGTGATTTCTATTGAGAGGACAGTTTACTATAGGGAAAGAGCAACTAGAATGTATGCCTCACTTCCATATGCAGCAGCGCAGGTTTGTGTTTATTATACACAAGCAGATTTTTATCTTAACTTGAGAATATAATGATATCATATATCTCGTATTTACAGGGTATTGTAGAGATTCCATACATCATGGTGCAAACCATTATATTTGGCCTTATCACCTTTTTCATGATCAATTACGAAAGGACTTTAGGTACAGTGAGGCCTCTCTCTTTCTCTCTCTCTCTCTCTCTCTCTCTCTCTCTCTCTCTCTCTCTCTCTCTCTCTCTCCCTCTCTCTCTCTCTCTCTCACTTTTGTTCATGCAGCTTATTCGTGCATATATAATTTTAAATTCTTTTCCTGATTGACTTAGGTGTCACCACTTTTCTTAATTAGAACTTTCTTAAGAATATTTCTTTGATTAGCGTTCACAATTTTCCGCTTCTTAAACTAGACTTACAGATAGCAAAGATTTAGCATTTTCTGTTGGAAAGGTGTTGGAACCAACTTTATTAGGTTATAACTCCCCGTAAATTAACTACTTTTAGAACACATCATAATTTGGATTTCTGGGATTCCAAGTATAATGCAGGCGTGAACATTGACTTGTTTCTCAAGGTTTTGCTTTGTGACATTTCCCTTTCAAAGCCACCTGGTATCACTGAGACAATCCTGTGGCACAAACTTGTTTTTCGAAGTTCTGCTTTGTGATGTTTTCCTTTCAAAGCCTTCTGACATCCCCACCAACAAACCTTTTAATTTTTCATAATTGAGTTCTTGGAGATAGTATGAGACCTCTAGTGAACATTCTGGGCATATATGTTTTCCTTTTTTTGTTTAAAATACATTATGTATGACATCAATGGGATCTTAGAACACAATTGCTTCATAAACTGACTTGTAGGAGCTGAGCCGGTAGGCATCGAGATATATGATAGAATCTAGTGGAGTTTTGATATCTTCATTTGATTGTCCAAAGAACACAATTGTGCTTCATATACTGAATTGTAGGAGCTGAGCTGGCGGGCATCGAGATATAGGATAGAAATCAAGTGGAGTTTTAGTTTTGATATCTTCGTTTGATTGTCCAAAATGGTGGAGACCACCTTGCAAGTTACAGGACCTTTTAGTCTTCAAAATTGGCTGTTTGGCAGCACTGCTTGATGCTTTTTAAGATTGACACCAGACCACAATGTTGGAAGTTTCAGAACTACTGGGATCTGCACCAGCACAAGAACTCGATTTTTCAGGAGCAAAGTATTTGATATCTAAACTTACATCCTAAATTTTTTTTCGTCAGGAGCTACTAATGATAAAAGACATGCTTTGGTTCAAGTAGCATTAATGAGTTGACTTGTGGTGGCAAAGAAAACTATTTCTCTTCAAAATAAATAAATAAAAGAATAAATGAAACAACTCTTGTATGCTCATTTATTTAGGATTTTCTCTGGGTGGTGGATACATCTTAGATTGTCAAAGAATGTGATTTAAATATCTGTCTATATCATTAAATGATTTTTCTTTTTTATCCAATGACAAGAAATTTTGATTGATCCAAAGGCCACATCATCCTAGTCTCTTTTACTCAAAAACTGAAATTTTAAGGATATTGTATATCTTAAGTACCATACCTTAGAACATTTTATATGGTTGCACAAGGCAAGCTTTAGAGGGTTTGAACGCAGGAGTCATGATGGAACTGAACTGAAGGAAGGCGCATAGGGGAGATTGTATCATAAAAGATAAGTTTGTGGTTATTATATAGATCTTATCATGAACAGTGATGGTTAATGTTTGTGGTTATTATGCAAACCGGCACACTGAAATGATATCCATATTCTTATAATTTGAGTGCCACAGGCAAAACTTTCATGGTTGACAATTATCATTTACCTCCCATCTATTTGTCAATTTTAACGTTACTTATATCATATGTTGGATGCTTGGCCCTCACTGGTTGAATTGTTTCTTGCAGGAAAGTTTATACTATACTGTTTGTTCATGTTCCTCACTTTCATGTACTTCACTTTCTACGGAATGATGGCAGTAGGTCTGACTCCTACGCAACAGCTTGCAGCAGTTATTTCATCGTCATGTTACTCCTTATGGAATCTACTCTCCGGTTTTCTGATCCCCAAGGCTGTAAGTAGCCACTAAACAAATACCTCCATTTTCTTTTCATATCATTAAATTATTGAAAGCAAAATCTTATGATTGATGAGAAGATCGGAGTGTCAGCTTGCATCGTCCATTCAGAAAAGTTGCGATTAGAATCAATATGCATCAAAATATATAATTGATCATACATGTTGGTTTAGTCAGCTCTAAATTCTCTTTCCAAAACATGATCAACACTGAATTGCTTTGTAGCTTGGCTAACTAAACAGTGTTATGCTTTAGATTGTTGGTCACTAACCTCTGACAGTTACGCCTTAGATTGACAACCGATAACCACCTTAGCATTTGTTTACTTTCGTCGTTTTTGTTGTTTGTCTCAGAACCTCCCTGTGTGGTGGCTTTGGTTTTACTACATATGCCCGGTGGCATGGACTCTTCGCGGCGTCATCACATCGCAATTGGGTGACGTTGAGACCAGAATAGCTGGGCCAGGTTTTGATGGGACCGTGAAGCAATACCTGGAGGAGTCCCTCGGTTATGGCCCCGGCATGTTGAGCATTACCGCTGTGGTTTTGATTGCCTTCTCCCTGGTGTTCTTCACTGCGTACGCCGTCTCCATCAAAGTTCTCAACTATCAGAGACGCTGACAAATCTTCCGCCTTTAACCTGCAATTGATTTCTCTCTCATTCACCAACCATTTGTAATCTTCACCATCTTGTAAGTCTGCTGTATTCCGCGAATGGAAGCCTTTTTCACCAAACCAGCTTCGGTCCATTTACGACTTCTTGGCTGGGTGGTTGAATGTTCTTCCCGGGTGGCTTCAGCATCTCAGCCATCTCATTAAATGCCCTTTTGATCGGCTGTAAGGAATCTGATGTTGACATATTGTTTTGAATAACGAGTTCAAATTCACTGCATTGATATTTGTTCGTCGAGAACTGTCACAGACGCGTCTAATGGCAGGAGGCGTAATTGGTTGTTGTGTAGATGATCAAAGCTGATAGCTTGAGATTATAAGCACTGGTCCTATAAAATATGATCAATTTATAATATATATATATATATATATATATATATAATAACAGGGCTTATCTTTTAAGCAGCATGCAACATTATCAAATTTACTTACAAGTTTGATAGCTTGGAGAGTCGATATATTGTCATAGGGGAAAGTTTACCTCAATCGTACTTTTCACTTCATTCCTAACCTGAATGACGAAGTGACCAAGTCAAGTAGTCACTCGACTCTGTTCTTCGTGCAAATTAGTTTCTCCATGAATATCCAAATCACCATCTTAGTTACTTTCTGATTCTTATGCACGTAATCCGAAATCTAATCAGGTCGTCACACCATCAATTTTCAACACATCCAACACCATCAAATTTTTTTTTTTAGAACTGAAAAAAAAACTTGAATCCATTCTCATTTCTTGAGTCATTATCTGTTTGGGTAACCCAGTGATACCTCCATAGAATATTTATGATACTCTGAATAACTATTTTTGGTTAGCCACTAATAATGTTAATGTCATTAAGTGAATTTTTTTTTTTTGTATATAAAGAACAACTAAGGATACTTATTCTCTTACACCATTTGCCCAGCTTATAAACCAATTTTGTTATTGGATGGTGGTCCTTGCAGTTACTAGTATATTTCAGATCTTTTGTATGATAATTCTTTAACACAATATAAATTTTTATTTCAAGAAAAATAACAAGAATTCTTCCTTGGGGATCTTGGATAACATGTCCCATCCTTATAAAAAAAATCTTTAGGAGGAACAAGTCTCAAACGACTAACAAAAATGATGAGAATAAATATATAATAAATATTATGAAAGTTTTTTTTCATAAATTTAATATAATACAAATAGCTCTTAATCTTAAAAATCTCTATTATTGCTTAACTACTATTAGAGAAAAATATCATTGACATCTTGATCAGTCTCACGTAATTCGAACCTATATATGTAGGATTGTTTGAAACGACTTCGAGATGACTTCAAGATGGATCCGAGGTGGATTTAAGGTGGCTCTAAGGTAATATATTCAAAATTAAGGTGTCGAGTCTCCAAGATTGAAGTATTATGCTTTCGAAGCGCCACATGTATAAAAATTAAGATTAAGAGAAAATTTCCTGATCTAATCCCTTCAACATTCAAATTAGTAATATAATATTTTTAAATATGAACTTGAGTAGTTTGAGATAGAAAAAGAATCTCTCCTTATTTCTAAGATATATTTTTATATAAAATTTATGATTTCTTTTATCGTAAAGATAGAAAAGGAGTTTAAGATTGTCTTTAGTCATAATGAACAAAAAAATATATATATTTTTACATTTTAAATTTTTATATAAATATAATAGAGGATGACTTATATTAGTTGGCAATAGATTTCTTATCAAATACTAATATATAGTATAATATTACTAGTATAATATTTTTTTATTATATTTAAATAAAATATAAAAAATATAATATAATATTACTATATTGGAAGTTCTAAATTTTTAATCGAGAGTGCATGAAAAAAAATATATAATGTGATATTTGAACAGCTACGTTGGCCTCCCCGTTCATTCATGTAAATTAAAATATAGTTATATCAATGGAAGTGAGACAAAAAGGAGGAGAGTAATATTTTCTCCGTGAGGGGACAACTTCCCCCGCGACACCGCCTCTGGGACACAGATAGACGGACGACGGAGTTCTCCAAGCGTCGCCGGACGTTGTTGTGCTCCACCCCAGACAGCAGCAAGCGGAAGCGATCGAGGTTGGGAAGGCGTGTGGAACCAGAGAATCCCGGTTTCCTTCTCACGGTCATTTCTTCATAAGCCTTGCGCGGAACTCTACTTGCTCACGTCGCGCGGCGTGATGGGCCGTCGACCGGGGATCAGCTGCAAGGTCTACCGTGGAGACGTGTTCCTTGGAGAAGCCGAAGTGTTCCTGGCCGCCAAGAACAGCGACGGTAAGGGCCAAAGCTCGCCGTTCCCTAACACCAACGAGATACGCGTCGATTACCTCTCCCTTCCCAGCGAGCGGTGCCTTCCCCTCTCCGTCCTCCAAGCCATCTCCCCTTTCGCCCTCCGCTGCAAACTTCAAGCCAGGTCCGACGCTGATCATCCCCTCCTCAACCGACTCTACCTCTCATGCTTCCAAGAACGCAAGGTCCCCCCTCCTCCCTTCTTCTCCCTTCTCCTCCTTCTGTGCAAGAATTCCTATGGTGCCCATTCTTTCTTGCGCAGAATGCGGTGGTGGTCGCCGGGAGCGAAGAGCTGCATCTTGTGGCAATGCCGAGCAGGGTGGAAAAGGTCTCGTGTTTTTGGTGCTGCTCGGTTCCGGCTGGCCTCTACGCATCTTGTTTGGGAATGCTCAACCTCCGGTGCCTTGCGATTGTGTTCGATCTTGACGAAACCCTTATGGTGGCCAACACCATGAAATCATTCGAGGACAAAATCGAGGATTGATGTGGAGAACGATCCTGCAAGGGTCTCTGGAATGTCTGCTGAACTCAAGCGCTACATCGACGATAAGAGTCTGTTGAAGCAGTACATAGGGACAGATACTGTTTCTGAAAACGGGACGTTAATTAGCGCTCAGAATGAGGAAGTTCCACCAATATTTGGTATTCAGGAGAACATTGTTCGACCTGTCATCCGTTTGCTGGAAAGGAACATTGTCTTGACTCGGATACATCCCGAGGTTTGCACCTTTATGTTTACAGCATTTTTCATATAAGTTTATCTTGTATGATCTTGAATATGTAACCTTAGTTAAAGGATCCTGAATTTTTGACATTAGTTATATCAGATTAAATGTTTAACAATGACATTAGTGCTTGTTGTTGCTCTTAAACATAAGAAAAGATCAGTCAATTTTATTGTGTATTAGATCTCCATCTCTTGCATGCACTTGTCTTTCCACAATTGAAGACTATGTTTTACGTTTGTTTGGAAGGAAAAAATGTTTTGATCTTAAGAAGTTAGCTATTATTTTTGTTTTCATCATCAAGTACAGACACCGTCGTTTATGTTTGTATATATGCAATAATTACCTGCAGGTTTTATTCAGTACTATAAAGATTGGTATTGGGATTGGAAGGACAATGAAAGAGGCTCGATCACAAGCTGCTGAGAATGCTCTCCGTAGTTTGGCAAGTAAGAATGATTCCTGACATATCTGGAACTATGAATATTTTGATAATTTTAAGTCTCATAATCCTCACTGTTTACAATGATATACTCTGAGGATTTTCAATACGCCATATTGGAAGAAAGATCTGGGAGAAGCCAAACAGAACGTTTTCTTTTGTTGAACTGGTTTGGATTAGTATCATCAGTTCTATTAAATATTCAAACTACCCAAAGATTTCTTGTAGTCCTGGTAGGTATGCAATTTTGACATGTCTTTTTCACGAAGCGATTATACTCATTTAAGAAGTTATTTCATATATGGATTGGTGTGGTATTTATGACACTAGAATTTCACTTCAGTAAAAAAAAAAAAAAAAGGAATTTCACTTCCTAAAAGATATTTTAGTCAGCGATTTAAAAAGGCGATCGGGCACTCGCCTAGGCGCTCGAGCGAGGCGAGGCGAGGCGAGGCGAGGCGAGGCGAGGCCCGAGCGCCTCGCTTCACTTCCAGGTGACGCACTTCAAAGAGGCGTCGTCTGGGTGCTCACCCGAGCCCAAGCGTCGGGTGCATCAGGCAAGCGCCCGGGTTAAATCGGGCGACCGAACCAGAATTTTAGGTCTGGTTCGGTCTCTGGTGATTTAGTTGGTTCGATTGAACCAACTAAATCATCAATAACAGCCTAACCCTCGCGACTTCCTCACCCTAACCCTCGTGATTGGCGCCAACCATTGGCGTCTGCTGCTCTTGCTCGTTGCTCTGCTTGCCGCTTCTGCTCGCTTCGTCGCTCTCGCCGCTTTGCTCGCTTTTATGCTCGTCGCTTTTGAACAACTCGCATCCGCCACTCTCGCTCGCCGCTCCTTCCGCTTCATCGCGTAATTTATACTTTATTTGTCGCTGCTCACGTTTCAACAGCCTTGGTCTTCTCAGTCCTAATACCTTTGATGCTTCTGACGATATCTTTTGTTAATAGTATACTAATAACAAAAAATTTTATTTATTAAATTAATAATATATTATTAATATATCTGCATACTGTTATAGTAATAATTATTTAAAATTTGACAAATGCTAGGACTATTAATATATTGTTAACAATATGCAGATATAGAGTTGGGTTAAAATTTTATTGTTTCGGTTTTTGAGACATTTTAGTAATATGATACTGTGATTTTCTACCTTAGATTTTTTTAATTTAATAATATATTTTTATTTAAATAATTATATTTATTAATTATATTATATATTTTTATATTTTAGCGTCTCGCTTCGCTTGAGCTAGCGCCTGAGCGAGCGCTTAGCGTCTCGGGCGATTTTAAACCTTGGCGCCTTTTAGCGCCTAGCGCTTTTTAAATCACTGATTTTAGTTCATGTTACTGCTTTACCTATTATCAAACTTTTCCTCCTTGTATTTATCATGGATCTTTCCCGGTGGGGGAACCTAAATTTCTCATTAAACCGTGAATTGTCTGACAAGCTATTATGGATATCCACACACATTAGCTTGACACTGAAGGTTTACCAAGTACTTTTTTTTTTTGTAAAACTCCTTTTTGTAGTGTGGTTGGCTGAATGTGCACTTGATTGATGCCTGTCATGTCTTTCCCCTTGAGTCAAACAATTTTGATGACTTCAAATTTGATTGTTCCGAAAATATTTGAAGGCGGATTTTTGGTACAAAGCTTTCGCTCAGGTGCAACTGAATGCTCATTAACTTCTTTATTTTATGCTGATTCAGTTGAGCGAAGTCATTAGTGATGACCTATTTTTAGTAATATTCTACTGTTGAACCAGCCATTTATATAGCATCTCACTATTTGCTTAGTACTACGTTTGCTGCTGCTTGTTGGAAAGTTTGTTGCTGCTTGAAGTTTTTTCGTGCTTTTTGTAACTGGACAACTTTTATGTAAGTTCCATAGCAGATTGGCTATCTAATTTACTTTTTTTTCTTGTGGAAGTGTAGGAGACTATTATGCCTCACTGCTCACCATGATCGAGCAAGTCTCACTATACGCTGTTCCATGGCAAAGACAATGTTGCAAGATTTTGTTGCTGTTGGAAAGTTTTTGTAACTGGACAACTTTTATGTAAGTTCCATAGCAGATTGGCTATCTAATTTACTTTTTTTATTAATATATTGTTAACAATATGCAGATATAGAGTTGGGTTAAAATTTTATTGTTTCTTGCGGTTTTGAGACTTGTGGAAGTGTAGGAGAGTATTCATCCTTTATTGTGCCTGCTACTGGTGGTATGGTTACAAGTGTTAATAAGCATTTTCTTGGGAATGAAAATGGCTTCTTAAATGATACAGACAACCCTCAGAATGAGTCAGCCAAGAAAGAACACTTACTTGCCAGTACATCACAAAAATCGGGTATTGACTTAGAAAGATTCTTCTCTGTCCTGTCTGGTATTAAAAATCTAGCAAGTAATGAACATATGCTTTTCTGTAATGCTTTGAAATTTGTTACTAATGTTGTAACAGTCATTTAGCTGAGCAAGCTCCATATGTAATTTCTAGTGTTTGGAGGGACAAACTATAGTATTCCAGGAAAAAAAACATCTTCTGTGATGCCAAATAAGGGAGAGTATTGTTTTCAGGTCATATAGCTCTGTCTCTGTTCAATTGTTTATAACTATTACATTTACCTTCTATGTTTGTTCTTTTCATTTTATGGGGTAACCATGAAACATATCTGATCACTTGATACTCTTTGTGAAACTAATTATGATTTTGCACCTTACTATCTTATAGGTTGAATTAGCTGGAAATATTTTGGGATAGGGAGTTGGTTTAAGCAAAGAGTAGGCTAAGCTTCAGGTGGTCTTATCATCTTTTTGTCCACATTTCTTTTTGTACCTGATCTTCATGGATACATGTCTAGTTTCCTTTTCCTCTATATTTTAGGATTGTGAGCCCGGAAAAGATAATTTCCCTTGTTCCATCATTTTAGAAATATTTCTCTATGACTTTGTTAATTTGTCTCTCATATTAAAGTTAGGAGGGCAGTGCTGATCAAGCCACTCAACTCTTTTGTGCTTGTCATTTTGTCTTCGAATTGTAGCATTCTGTCTTAGGTAATCTTGCATCTGAATTTGAGTCACATATCGTTGGACACACAAATATCAGTTTCTGCTGTCATACACATATTCTTATTGTCTACAGTCTACAGTGAAATCAGCCATGGATGGGTTACTTGTACAGACTGATTGCTGAAAGGGTAGGCCAACATGTTTTATCCTAATCAGTTTTGATCCAAGGCCTGCATATCTAGTTTGTTACATGTCATCCTTTGTTTTTCACTCAGTGGAATGTCTTCCCACAACAATATCTATGTAATTCATCTTCAACTTGAGATAAAAGATTTAGTTATATCAACACCCATTTAAAATAGCATTATTTGATGTGTGATATTTTAGAACTTATTGGATATGTTTGTCAATCTGCATCATACAGTCTTTAATGTTTGCAGTCTGATCTTATTTGCCTCAGATCCACAATGCTCACAGTTCGCAAAATATTTACCTGGACGTTCTAATTTCTGCCTGATATCCACTTTAATAATATATAGGCTGCAGAGGAGGCACTCCTTACTCTTAGAACAGACTTGAATCCACAAGCAAAGAAACATTCAAGATCATCAAGGTTATGTTGTATTGCATATTTACACTGATTTATTTGCCAACTAACTATTTGAAGTGACTTTTGTTGTAAATTTGGTATATTATTGGTTAGCTGGTTCAACTAGCTAATTTAAGTGACTTTTGTGGTAAATTTGATATATTCTTGGTTATGACTTGTTGTGTAGATCTTTAACCATCTATATATTTTATGATCAACTATTATATTGAAGTTACCTTATAGCTTACCTTTAAATGGTGTTGTTTAAAGGCGTCATATACTGTAGGATACCTAGGCCTTTTAGATGTATTTAATTTTGTTTAAATGGTTGATAACCTCTTTGTTTATGGAGAATGGAGCATTATGATTGGAAGTTAAAATTTTATTATAGATTTAGCATTGTCATTTTCTTCACATTGTGGATGCATATACCATTTTAATGACTGCACTTCGTATCTAATATATTCTTCTGTTCTTTTAAATTTTTGGGATTCAAAAGCTGCTAGCTTTTTTACATGAGAAACTTCCTAAACTTTATTATAGGAGATGATTAAGATTTGTGCTGGATTTTTGTTTTTTGTTTAGTTATCTTCCAGAATGCCATTTAAGGTCATGTTATATACATACACAATCTTACCTTTTAGCATGGCATCGATTGTCACTCTTCTAGCAGATAGTCTCTCTAACTTGAGGTAATTCATTTTGGTGTAACCTTTTTAAAGTTACTATAGCCTATACATGACCCTACGAAACTAGTTTCTGAATCTATGCTCATGTACTCAATAGTTGTAAATTAACTGTTTAAAAGTTAAAAAGTGAATGAAATCCTTTTCAATGTTCTAAGTGTTAAATTTTGTGTAAATCTGGATACTTTGACTGTTGTGTTTTAGGAGGGGCATCTATGTTTCTTATGGTATAAGGTCATTTAAATGTTTGCTAATGAGTTAGTGAATTAAACGGGAAAAAAATATAGTGCTAAGAGACAACATCATAGGGTGATTACATGCCAAAAAATTTAAGCAAATGATGAAAAAAGAATAGCTGTCACAATTGATTTTGAAATATCCTATATAATGAAAACTTTCTTTCAGTATTTTGTGGTCCAGTTGTTACTTATGGAATTGAATCTAATTCATGTCTTGGACCTTTGGTTGCTCAGTTAAGAGTGATTTTGATTTTGCTTTTAGATGCAGGAGCTTAACATTTTTGTTCAACAGGCCTAATGACTAAAATGCTCCATTGATGGAACTGATGCGAGTTTACAAAGTATCCATCCTCTGGAATACCTCTGTGCATAGACGTTCAGATGGTCGGGAACGAGGTACGAGTTCTTATAGTCGACGGTTCTTATCCCTTGAGCCCTCATGGAATTTCTGTTGACTTCTTCATGCATTATGCTTGTAGCATTGACATCTATCCATATTCAACAGGAAGTTCTTTTATTTTCCTTGATTGCTGACCGGTGTAGAGTTCTTAGAGCTGTGAGCACAGTCAATTTTTGGTAGAACTCCCTCACAAGATTCTCTATATATACGATGGTCTATATAGAGAGGCCATGTATTTGAACATGGCAGGTAAGAAAAAAAACACTTGAATTAGATCGAAATTTTCACTTGACTGGAAGGTTTTTCTATTCTTGGTGCAAGAGAAACCTCAGTTGCGTACTGGAGATTTTGACAAAAATTCTGTGGACTGGTGCTGTTATTTGGAATTTATGCTTGGAATCCTGTGTTGCTTTCTCTCTGTTAGCTGTGTATCTAAACATAGTCTTGTTTGTGGTTGCAGGAGTAGTCGTCGATGCACAAAGATATGGCAAGTTTTCTAGGGATTCATGTAATCGGTCTCTCCTTTTGTTGAGCTTAACATATTTATCTCTAGAAATTAGAACCAAGGCCCACATAAACGCTTCCTGCTGAAATCTTATCTTGATTGCTGAGCTTCCTACGATGGTGGGTACTGCAGCATTCCGGCACATTTGGAATCCGGCATGCTGCTTGATTTGCCGAAAGCACCGTGTCCCTCCCCGCCTTATGTGGTGCAAGTAGGACATGATGCAGGTAACATGCTTGCTGAGGATGAAGCACACTTCATCATACATATCCTTTGTGCTGCAGGAAGATTCGAGCCTTTAGCTCCATTTCCATTGATGCTCCTGACCAGGTATGATCCTGACGGCATCTTGCTTTCGTTTGAGCCGTGGTGGCTCTAATGGTAATCCTAAACAATTTCTGCCTGCCATTGTCTAATGTATGATCAAGATTTTAGCCACCACCAATTGGAGCAGAGAACGGACTCATCATGGGAGGAGGAGTAGGAGGAGGAGGAGATCTCTTCATTCATGTGGCTCGTATTCGGTAAGAAATGGAAAGGATACGAGGAATATGTATATATATTTGATTTGCATGTGTAAAGCTGCAACACCATTATTCCTGCATGTTAACGTTGTACAACTACACAGAAGAAGTTA
This sequence comes from Musa beccarii, assembly GCA_024322285.1. NCBI lineage: Eukaryota > Viridiplantae > Streptophyta > Magnoliopsida > Zingiberales > Musaceae > Musa > Musa beccarii. The sequence goes on along the minus strand of CM044398.1, from coordinate 38,716,915 downwards.
CAATGCGACGGGAAGGCATCGCGAAAGTGTCGAAGAATAGAAACGCAGGACAAAGCATTCAGCACAGCCTCTCTCGTCCAAGCCTTCCTTGCTATGTTTCCGGTAGAAGGGAGAGCCAAGTAGAGGTGCATCGGCTCATCGCATGCTTGTTCAAAGCTGGCGCCGCTGCTGTGGCGGAAGGGCAGGGGGAGGACGGGGGCTGGGGCACTGGTAGCACTTGGCGAAGAGCCCAAAGGTGTCGACTTGCCTGACGAAGTTGGTCACGCTGGCCCATCCGCCGAGCCCGAAGCCGACGACCAGCACCCACCCCACCACCAAGGCGTTCACCACGTACATTCCCGTCCAGCTCGGCAAGAAGAAGGGCGGCTTCTCCGCAGCGTTCTGCAGGATTTAGGAGGAGATTTAGGCGAGGTTAAGATGACGGAAAGCAACTTCTCTCCGTCCCACGGATCGTCGTCATGTCTCCATCGAGGACCGGATGGGTGGGATGGTTCATCTTGACCGCGTAGAAGAACCGAGGGCAGGGTGAGGCGGACGGGTACCTGCCGCGCAGATGGTGTTCGGTAGGTGAGCATATGCGCCAGAGCGGGAATGATGTAGACGGTGAAGCTGACGAGGAGAGCGCCCACGGCGGAGTTGATGGGGCCGAAGAAGGGGAAGACGATGGCCAGGAACCAGATGGGGATGACGACGGGAAGCCGGGCGAGGGCGCGCAGGCAGATGCTCTTGGCGTCGTGCATTCCGATCGCCTTCTCCCACACCAAGTACAGCGGGGTGCAGGCGAAGCCGAAGGTGATGAACTGGTGGATCAGCATCAGGATGACGGCGGCGTCCCTCCACCTCGACTTGGGCAGCAGCGAGAAGGCGTTGGAGTGCGTCAGAAGCTGGTCGCCGAAGGCCCAGTAGGTGGCGGCCGCCGACGGCAGCGTCAGGGTGAACACGTACACCGTGGCCAGCAGGTAGATGTACTTGAACTTGTGCGGTTTCCACATCGCGTGCATGATCTCGCTGCAGAGTCAATAAACGAGGGTTAGCATGAGCAATGCGTGCTTTGCTTCTAAATCACGCTGTCCAATTCCAGGTAGGTCCTTTCTTTCTCTGGTCGATCACCGTCCGAGCACCACCCGGCAGACTGGACTCCGACTGTGACGCCTTCCTTCTGCGATAGAGACTTGCGGACTCCGACTCCGGCGGTAAGGGCTGATCGAAACTTGCATCTGACAAGTTCTGCTGCTAATTGCAGCCTCCTAAGGTAAGAGCGATGAATCATCGGAGCAAGATGGGGCCCGATGGAGGAAAGCGAGCACTCACACGGTCACGGCGTGGCCGCCGAAGGTGTAGAGAATGTTGGTTGCGCCGGTGAAGTAGAGCACCGGCTGCGTCGGACCCGAGTGCGTCACCCCTTCCACCTGCATCATCCATCCGGAGCATCATCGTCATCATTCCTTCTTGATTAAGTGGGCAATCAAATCAGCCACCGATCAGATCCTGCGGATGACGTTACCTGGCCGTGGACGGCGGCGGCAATGGTGAGGTACCAGGCGGTGTAGGTGGTCATGCCGAGGCCGAGGAAGGACCACATCCTGTAGTTGTGGAAGGAGGGTATGAACACCGTCGTGGCGCAGCAGGCGCCGAATATGTACGTCCATGTCCTCTTGTCCAACCGGTCGTTGATGTAGTATATGTTGCTGCTCCATCACCGGCATCAATCGAGCAGAGCTTTCATGACCCAGCGAAGCATCTCGAACCGAAAGAGGGGGAAACAGATACCTGGCACAGGCTATGAGCTGAATGACGGAGCCGAAGAGGAGGAAGGTGCAGTTGAAGGCGAGGCCGGCGGCCTTCCAGTACGGCCCCAGCAGCCCATCCAGCACCTCGAACCACTGTCACAAACAAGCACTCCTCTTAGTCAGTAGCAGGAAGAGGAACGGAGGGGTTTGAAGCGGCCGGAGAGGAGTGAGAGAGAAGGACCGGACCTGGATGACGTGATTCTTGAAGCTGACGTTTTCCTTCTCCTTCCGGGCGCGGTACTCGATGTAGAGGACGCTGATGAGGTACGCCGTCCAGCTTCCGAGGAAGCCATAGAACATCTGCAGGATCACCCCGGACAGCATCCCCAGCTGCGAGAACGAGTAGGGCAGCGTCAACAGCACCTGCGCCACCTGCAGTTGCCACCAGCTCCACTCGTCAGCAGAGAGAACGGAAGAAACAAGACGGAATCTTCATCAGTTTGTGATCGGTGCGGGTGTGAAGTACTTGATTGGAGGCGCAGCTGAACCAGGCGTCCCAGGCGGAGCCGCCGTGCCAGAGGAGGCTCTTCACGCTGAACACGGAGGCTGTCTCGCCGCCCTGCTCCTTGTCGCCACCTTGCGCCGTCTCATTGCTGAAGGTAGCAATGTCAGTCGCCGGGACGGCTGCTTCCTCAGCTTGCTTCGGCGGGAGCATCCTTGACGGTGGTCACCTTCGAATCTGCTTCGAGTGACGGTTTTGCAGGACACCAATCAAAAGAACAGGGAATCAAACCGAAGCACCTTAATTCAACTGAAGCAGAGAGACCAAATGGTGGGTCGAGTACGGGGAGGAGGTGGGTCGGGGTGGTGGTGTCAGCCTTTTAGCTGAAATGTACTGGAAATTACTGGTTCTCGTCGTGATGGTTTTGGGGTTTGATTCCGCTGCGAGAAGCAAAGGGAAGGGGGAGAAACAAATGGTGTTCGATGGCAGGAACGAGCAGTCTCCCTCCACCCTTTATGGTCAGCAGCGGTGGGACTCGGCTTCCTCTGTGCCAACGTTTCTTAGGCTGCAATCATCTGTCGCTCTCTCTCTCTCTCTCAACTGTTCGTTAGATTTACGACTCCGCTATTTTAGATCTCAAAGGGTAAGAAACGAAGAATATTGAGGTGTTTGCATGAATTGATTATTTTTGTTCATATATATATATATACATATATATATATATATATATATATATATATACATATACATATATATATACAATTTTTATTTTTTTTACAAAGGATTTTTTAAAAAATTTTGTTCTCATATTGTATCACTTATTTTATAAAAAATGATATTATCCTTTACCTTTATGATAGGGTGATGGTTTTCATACCTAGTTTATCATGTTTTTGTTCGTTGCTATCATCATGTTCACCTCTATATTATTTTCTCCTTGATCTTTTTTTATTAAATAAGCTATTATGATTAGAGAGGTTATCATAAAGCTCTTCAAATAAGTTAAGTGTTATCTTGAGCTCTTATTGCAATAATAATTTTTATTATCATTGATAATTATCTTAAAAGTTTTTTTTTCTCCTTTATTGCTTTTGCTAGTGTTTTTTTAGCTCCCTCCACTTATTAGCATTGGTTATCTCAGGCTTAGATCGATCAATGATATTGCGAAAGAAATAAAGGGAAATAATTATTATAATGACATGGAGTATGAGGCGATCTTAGCTCTACCGAAGGTATGCGATATTGCTTATAAAACAGGCAAAGGAGACGCTCATGGTTGGTCAATAACCCTCAATACTCGAATAAAAGAATATTATACGATGTTTAACATAGCTCGAAAACAAAGGGAGAGAGAGAAGGATTTATATTTAAGCAAATATGAGGGCTTTTCTAACCTACTTTGAGCCCCTCGATAACTCGTGTAATGTTAAAGACATGCCTTCTCTTCGCTCCATTATCTGAGTCTGAAATTATCATGATGATAGAGCGAAAGTGCAAAAGTAAAATGATGACCTTCCTCTTCTAACTTCAATGATTAATGGATCATCATTTTGTAATCGTTTTAATTATGAGCTTATCGTAGTTGAGAACAATGAAGATATATATATAATATATATAGAGATGTAAAATCTTCTAAATTCGTTTTATTATTATTATTATTCATTCATTCATCAAATTAAAGCACTAATATTTCATTTGCGGGTGTGGTGCAATTTTTTTTCTATTGTAATCAAAAGTTACAACGGAGGACACAAAAGATAGTGCAATAAAATAAATTGATTCGACAGATCGAACTGGAACAATTGACCGACCGTCCTTCTCCCTCATAATCCGAGACTGTTCTAACCTTTTCTTTTTCTCGGATGCAAGCTTATAGATCGTTCTCTATTGTTAATAATGCAGCCACAACAAGAGTACTACTACCGCACCACGTTATCCTTCGGCTCCGAGCAAAGCGGCACTCGCGGATCTCCTTTTTGACTCGCACCCAACGGTGCCATGGCCCCCATTAACTTGTCTTTTCCTACACCTACTTGCTTGGTGATTGCAGACGTGAGGCCATTGCCGCCTGCAATGGCTATTTAGGGAGGTGGGGAGAGACTTTAATTAGGAGTTAAAAGAGACATCGACGGCATCGTTTGACGAGCGATGACAATTATGCAGCGGTCGTCGACAGGGCATGTGCATGGCCACTTGATGTTGATGCTAAAGCGTGTCTTTTCTGTGGCAGGATCGAAAGAGGATTGACTATTAGCGTTTGCAAGATCCATCACATGATTTGAGGAGAAGAAGCTGCGAAGGGTATGATCATATTTGTCGCTATGTTCATTTTGTGATGGCGTTCGGTGGCGAAGCCGATCGAAGCCCTTTTTCTAGTTGGTCTCAGTTTAATTTTATCTGAAATTTATTTTTATTTTGGTTCTGAATCCGTCAAACCTATAAAAATTGTGTCAAGAGTATTTTTTTTGTATCTTGCAAAAATCCTTTTATAATTAATTCTGAAGATCGTCGATGATTATAGAGAATTATTATATATTGTTCTTGGGCTTAAGTGTGATGACAGTATCGTGACATAAATAATCCAAGACATGATAATAGTTGGTTTGATTTGGTCGAGGTGTCGATTCATCGAAATGGTAAAGTCATGTGAGTTCATCTAAAACGAATAATTTATGAATTGATACCAGAAAGAGGGCTCACGAGGCCTATACTTACTTATCAAGACCATTAATAAGTATATTTAATCATATATCCTTATCGAGGGTATTAATAAGCACATTAATTGAGAAGCAAAAGACTTATAAGCATCGCTATTTCTTTCTATCTTGAAAAATATCTTTCGGGACTTATTTCGAAATGATAAAATAGTACGAAGATCACCTAAAATGAATAATTTCTTGTGAGTCATCGTGCTCTCACTTACGACAAATAATGATTTATTGGATCAAATCGAATGATCTAATCAGATAAATCAGGAATTGAAATATTAATCAATCTAATTCAATTATTATCAGATCGGAAGTGTTGAAAAATTGAAACGAACCAATTTTCAATAACTCAAACGATCCATTATATGAAACTGATCTAATTTTATAACGTAACAAAAAAAATACTTAAATACTCTTAACTTAATTTTTTTTTTATTTGTTTAAGAGGGCATTATGTCAATCATGAAATTAGGATTGACGTGAGAAGTAAATTAAAACTGACTCGAATTAGTGGAATTGTCACAATGTTTTTGTTGATTGATGTTGTCAATTTTATTTTTTTATTATATACAACAACAGAAGAGTTGAATTCTGCAGACTGAGAACATAAAACACCACCCTGAGAAAGCAACGGAGGGAAACACCACACTGTTCTCGACAGTGTCGTTTTGGAGGATGCGAGGAAGGCATTAAACAGCAAGCTCATACCCATAATAACAAGTTAACATTAATGGCCTTCGGCTGCATCGAGCTCTTACAGCTGTGCCTGCGAGTTAACCTTTTCACCACCAGTACTGTACGGGCCATGGCCGTGGAACGGGGGTCAATGGCCACCACCACCTATGTGTTGTTTATGGTGCAAGGATGTGGGGAGCTTTCTTCTTCATCGATGCCCACATTTCCTTCTTGTCTTCCGACGAATCTAATCTCAAAGCTACGTTGTACTCCCTAGCGAGCTATGGACTCGGAGCTGAACAAGAACACATGTTTATGGCCCTCGAGAACAATGGAGAAGGGCCAGGACAAGCGGCAATAAATGCTTAGGCTGTGTAGATCGATCGATACATGGAGCACCAGCAGGGAAAGAAACCCACTCTACATCTCGACTCTCGTGCCACAAGACGACTCGTGCGCACAGCACCGGTGGACGCATGCTGGCGAGGTCGTCGTCCTCCTCGCAAGCAAGCTCATGCAGCCTCTACATCGATCAACCTGGAGAAGGTAGTGACGAGAGGAGGCAACAGAGATAAGGTCAGAGCGGACATGCGTGGAGAGGTCGTCCTCGTCCTCGTCCTCGCCATCTGTTCATGGGCGACAAGGATACGTGCCCGCCATAAGCTTTTAGTGGCCGCAGATGGTCCGTTTCACTGTTCCAGCCGAAGCTGGGGTCATGCCATCGATCGTCTGCATCTGCTCGGGCAAAATCCAAAATGATGCAGCATGCAAGAACCAGAATGGTCACGATGGAGTGGTCCAGCCAAGTACCCAAGATACAAGGGAAATATGAATTGCCTTTTAACAATATCGAATGCTTTGAATATAAACCTCCGTCGATAAGACCCTCTTTTCCTCCCTTTCTATTTCTATGCTATTACTGTAGTCCATGGAATGGAAAAAAATATATAAAATAGATCGATTAATTCGAACCGAGTATCTCCGTAGAAATAAGTTTATTATCTTTCTTTTGATTGATGAATAACTTTAATCAAAATTTTAATACATTTTATTCTGAGTTGAGTCACATCGACGACTACACGCTCGGTGGGGAAAACAAGCACGAAGAACGCGGAAACGGGACATCGGTCAACAGTGTTCATCAGCATTCTATTCTTAATGTTCATGCGCGTTTTTGACCATTAGTAGACTGACCGCTCTCTGCAAACGACCACCGCCCTTATTCTTTAATTCCAAGTCGTCGTCATCCATCTGAGTGAGCCCAGTCGAGCTTCGTCGGTCGTCGGTCAAGGCGTTCATGTCTCGTCGTACCCGTCACTCCCATTTCCATGTCACTCCACCCCAGCACTCATCGGGATTCCCGGACCACCGAAGAGAAAAGAAGAATCTGAAAGAGGGGGGATTAGATTATGGCCTACTTGCCTAATCTCCCGTGCAATTCTTCTTGTCCCGATCTGTAGTGGTTCCGTGGCGAGTGAGTAGTGCATTGATGGCTCGAGGAATCCGAATTCGGTGTAGGTAGTTCTTTTGCTAAAGCCTATCATTGTGCATGACATTACAGTGGAAGCACATGTAGATTGCTCAATAATAACCCTTTTCAAATGGACAATGATCCATGGTCACCTATATATTATCTTGGCATTTGAGTGCCGAGAGCCCTCGCCATCTGGTTTAAGATGATTATTTAAAATCAATAATAAGAGATAATTTGATAAGGAAAATCTGTTAGCATAAAATCTGTAATCATATTATTTATAATAAAAAAAAATTTAATATCAAAATCTAAAATCAAATATTAATAGATCTAGATGTGTATCTTTCATTGTTGTTTAGGGAAATAAACTTTATCTTATCTACAAGTACATCATCGTCAGATCTGAAATATCAATCTGCAATGAGAACTAGACTCAACTTCTACTCTCTTCCTATCTTTTTACACAGGACCATTTAAATTGATGGTTAGGGAGATTGAGAGAGAAACTATAATCTCTCAACTGTATTCTCTTATTTCTTCTTCTCATGTTCTTATGTGTTTATCTGATGCATCCCTAGAGGTTCTGTCTATTTATAGGTGAGAGCAGAGGATTAGGAAAAGATATTAGGAGATTTTCTCTTATCAAGAACATCCCCTAAGGAATCATATTTTAATTGAATTTTTTTTATATTAGCTAATAATCATAGTCAAAATCTAATTATATTCTTGATATATATTACCTAATTAAATAGTGTCACATAATATAATACAATCGTTTCGAGTATCAAACCTATTTTGATTATTTGATTAGGTTGATATATATCGATTAATTCTAGTGTATCAATATGAATAGTATAAACTAATGTTTTGGAGAGGAAAAAAATGAAGAAGAATAGAAAAGAAGAAGAAACGATGATAACAGAAAGAAAGAAGAGTATGATAGTGACAACGACAATAGTGACAATGTCTAACAACTAGCAGTGATGGCAACATCAAGCATTACAAGAAGAGGGCAGCGATGAGAAGAGGTCCATCCTAATTCTTAATTCACTATTTTAAATTTTTTATTAAATAAATGCTAAGTTGTACCGAGCTCAACACTCTTTTATGATTTTTTTTTAAAATTTTTAGTTGAATTAGACCGTCTGAAATAAGATGGTTTGCATACTTATCCACGCTCAGATCATTACGCACCACCCATTTTATATTTTTTAAATGATACGATAGTTCTTAAAATTTAAAGAAAACAACAGTATAATGATTTACAAGATTCAACACTCTTTACCGTTAATGAAAGAATAATTAATTTTACAATGATAACAATAAAAAATAAAGTATAAAGATTAACTCAAGTTAAAAATCGAACTCCTACGTTACGGAGGTCAAAAGAAAATTTCAATCAACCTCTCTAGATCTACTCGAAGAATCTTAAAACACTCAGAAAAAAGTATTTTTCTCTTAGCACCTCCTATCACGAAAATATTAAGATAATATGTAGAACATCAACCCTTGATGTTAAGAAACTTATTTTCATAATTAATCCACTATCCTTCAAGCAATCTAGTTCTGGAAATCCAAAACTACGATGAATATGAAACACGGATGTAGGAGCGAAGCATTGGGCAGTAACAATAGTGAGATGAGTCGGGCCCAATATGAGGCCCATGGACATCATGATATCTATGTGCCCCAACAAGGCCCACATCGAAGCCCTCTTAGTTTGCAAGTAGCCGCCTCGGTTTCATGAAATCGGAGTCGGATCATTCGATCATTGGTGGAATGTGGCTCACCGTGGCACTGTCAGCGTTGAGATGACAGTAATGCCAGATCGAGGCTTATCTTTCTGCTGATGACAATTGCAGTGGCTTAATCATGATGGAAGCTGTCTACAGGTCAAGGAGGAGGAGGAACACCTCACCGTCGAATAGATCACAAGGGACACCAATTTCCGGCTCCCGATCGCAAGAAAACGATGAAAAAGAATTCTACCCAATTTGTCATTCGATTAAATCGTCATCTTATTTAATGCAATGCACCAAAATATATGAATATATACACACACTCACTATACATCGAGATGAAAATTTGATCGATCTATCTAACAAATATATCATCAGCTTATTTAGTGCAATGCGCCAAACTGTAGTGTGTATGTATATATATACACACACAGACATTATACGTCGAGATAGCAGTGCGTCGTTTGTTACTTGGTATGGGTTGATGTCACTGTTGCCATGCGTCGTTGCTGTCCAAAGGATAGCAGGTGTCCTCGGCGCCTGTGCTCCACAGGAAATGGGCGTAGTTGGCGGTGTGGAAAGGGTTGCCGGGATCCGCAGCGATGGCTTGCAAGTAGGTTTCCTCCGCGGCCGCCGTGTCCTTCCTCGCCAGCCACAGGAAGCTCGCGTACTGACTCAATGCGTCCGCGTCGGCCGGCTCCAACCCCGCCGCTCTCTTGAAGTAGTATTCCGCCCTGTCACATGTCCAGAAACCAGTTTTAGTCCTCTTCAGTCCGGCACTCAAGCTGTCGATTACTCCTCCACCATCCCACAACAGATAATTCTACACATCAACAGGGCTGGGTTTCACAGGAAAAGAAGCAGAATCAAACATTTAAGACTAGTACTACTTTGGCTACTCTCTGATGCAATTCGACGAATAGCTTCCGAGCGGGAAATACCGAGCTAGTGTGTGTACGTTGAGGAACTAATCGGGTTACCTGTCGTGATCGTGGAGCACGAGATAGAGGAACTGAGCAAAGTTGGCAACCAGGAGAGCGTTCTCCGGGTCCTGCGACACGGCCTGCTGGTACATAATCTCGGTCCGAAAGTACTCCGAGTAGTCGTCGGGCTCCGGCACGGCCGTGACAGGCGACACAAGCCGTCGCAGCGTCTCCTGGTCAATGAGCGCCTCGTCCCTCGTGCTCGCTTGTAACCTCGATACCTCCTCCAGTATTCCTCTCCAAACCCTCGCCTCCTCCTCCGCCCTCGGCGCCGCCACCAACGCGCCATCTCCTCTTCTTCCTTCTCCACTCTCCTCGATGTCCACCACCCTTGGAGCCGTTACGGTGCCGTCGGCAAAAATCGTCCGATCCGAGAAGCGCTCGTCATCCGACCGTCCATCGCCCGTGGCCCCCGAGACCGGCTTCGCCTTCCCACCGCCGCCCGGGCCGCTCCCTCCGATGGAAGCGGTCCTCCCGATCGAAGAGAACGTCTTGATGGAGGAGCGATCGTGATGGCTCAGGTGACGATGATCTTCCACCACGACTGTCGTCTCGAATAGTGACTGTACCGGTGGATTGGGCGCGACCATGGCGGCGGCGTCGAGGTGGCCCATGGAGTAGACGGTGAAGTTGGCGAGGAGGAGCATGACGGAGACCATCAGGGTTGGAGTGCAGGAGAAGATCTGCTGGAAGAGCCAGACGAAGGAAGAGTTCATCTCTCGCTGGACCCGCGCGAGGATCCCCTGGAGGTCCTCGCTGGAGATAAACTCGCGCATCTGGAGCGTGTAGCTCTGGAGCTCGCGGATCATGAACACCATGGAGGAAAAAGCCAGGTTCACCGAGCAGGAGGCCGACTCACTCGCCTCCCGGAACCAACCATTCTCCCACCGCTTCTTCCGCTTGATGATCCGCAGGGACAGCGGCAGCTCCACGCTGTTCGCGTTCTTCTCCACGATCGCCGGTATGATCTGGTCGAGCCAGTCCGGCGATTCCGGCCGGACGGGGATTCGCAACGGCTCGTGCTTCGTCGACACGCTCAGAGAAAAAGACCTAGGGCTCGAATCGTCGGAGGACGCAGACGAGACGAAAACAGCTTCCTCGATACCCTCTTCATAGCCACCACCTCGTTGCTGTTGGACTTCAATAGCGAACTCTTGGGGCTTCTGAACGAACAGCTCATCGTCCTCCTCGGAGTCGTCACCCTCTGCTTCGAAGCGCTGGAGGCTGCCGCTGAAGGCTCGGCGCAACGCTCGCTTCTCACCTCGCCTCCTCCGCATGTCCAGCAAACGGACCCACAACAGTCTGGCCGAGACGGCCCCGAGGAAGGGCGAGGCGAGGACGCAATCGCGGACATGGACGGCCGAACGCTGCCGCTTGCTGCAGCAGAGGGACGGGACCGCCGCAGGGAAGGCGGCGGGGGACGGCGTCAGGGAGTTGGTGCGCGACAGCTGCGACCACTGGAAGCACGTCCCGGCAGTTTGAACTGCCATCTGCGCCAGCCCTCACCTTCCTCCCCCAAATGTCCCGAGTCACCCAATCGCAATTCAAACGGAACCTATTTGGCAACTATATAGGTAACAACAGGCGCAGGGTGGCAACCAAATTCCTCACTCTCTCACACACACAATAGGAAGAAAGAGTGCAGTTGCTGTGCGTTCACCGACGAGGCGGTGCTGGTCTTCAAATTTCACTCGAGGCTCACTTTGAACGTTTGAGATATTGTAAGATGAGAGCGCCGCCTCAAGACAAGGGCTAGCTGTTGGCTCTCTCCTACACATTATACCACCAAGTAGTTTTCTCAAGACATCAAATTCACAAACTAGAGAAAAATATCCACTGTACAACACACCACGAGGCCAGGGCTGCGCTCGGCTTTTTGCCCCTCACGTAGTCCGCATGCCCCCTCGGTCCCTGGTCTACCATCGACCGCTCGCTACACGCGTCCATGTCCCTTCACGGGGGTTCGGTAGTTCGACAGTGGCCTGGCTGCGCCCCGGCGTGCGGTTAAAAACGTGAACCTCCTCCACGCGTCCCTCCCAGCACGGCCGAGCCTTCGAACCGACTTCAATGCGCGGTTGACGCGATTGCGTTGCCCTCCCAACCGCGCAGCTACGTAAAAGGAGGTGCTGATTGGCTGCGAGCGACATCCGTGCTACTTCCGCTCGGAGGTGCATACCGACCTGTCAACACAGTCATGTTATTTAAAAGATTATACAGTAAGCATATTCAACAAATTGAAGGATTACTTCTCGCAAAAAAGGCGGGCGATCCAACCGTCCATTTTTTTCATGATTTACTACTTTGGATTGCTTATCATTTATTAAATTTTACAGAATCAATATATTGTTTTCATGCGCAACAGCCAATGAGATTAAAAAAATATCTGATGAGCCAATGGAGAGAGAGAGAGAGAGAGAGAGAGAGAGAGAGAGAGAGAGAGAGAGAGAGAGAGAGAGAGAGAGAGAGATTCACTCGTACTCAACAGCCCACTACCTGACACCGGAGTATCCATCTCGATACTGTGCAGATAAGGATGCAGTACAAGTTACGATTGCCTTAAAGGACGGATAAAACAATATATTCGAATGTAATAACGTCACTGGAAAAGACACGGATGTTTATGAATTCTGATAAGACATGTGACATATACATATTCAAATTAAAAGTTCGAAACATATAATTCTCCAAATGTATGAACATAAGTTACATGAATAAGTTAGCTTCTTTGATGAGAAAACGTTAAAGCACATGCAAAAAAAAAATATAATAAAATAAATCAACATAAAAATATCAATCAAATAAAAATGCTTCCTATACTAATAAAAAGAATTAACCTAGAATATTTTGAATAATGAAATGTTGACCGGAGCTAAAGTCAGACTGATATTCGTATCCAACAGATTTTGAGTACCTAAACAAGGGATATAAATACCGATGTCCATCTCCAACAAATTTGTGCAGATGTAATCATATCCACTTTCAGTTAACAAGACTACTTATTCTCACCAAATTTCAGTCATCATAATAAATCAAATGGCTCCGTAACTCTCTCTTTAATTATGTAATGGCTCAGGAATGTTATTTGATCATCGAGTGCAAAGTCGACTTACCTTTATTGTTAGGAATAGAGAAGAAAATTCTTGTTACAATCATCAGAAATGTTAGCAACTATGGCTGTAAGGAAAAAAGAGCCTAATAACATTATAAAAAAGATTAAAGTGTTAACCATGACAAAATGAATTATTTTGCATTATTCATTACGGTTAGTATTAATGAAAATCAAATAACTAAATGCTTAATAAATTGGGATTTGAAGCACTTATATGTTGTATTTCCCCCCTCTTTCCCAAGTAATCGGTTTCTTTGTAAAAATGTAACCTTATATCAAGCAACCAGTCGAACCATCTAATAAAGTATAAGCTTCTCTGACATCAGAAGTCCAGTAGTCAACCTTATATGTGATATAAAAAGAATTTTCATCTTTATTAAGTGGACAATGTCATGGAGTATTACAAAGTCTGAAAGGCAGCTTAAAGCGTTCAAATTGGTGGTTTAGCTGGAAATTGTTATTCCGAGTGGCATTACCAATAAAAACATCAAAATTAAAATCGCCATCATCAACAGTGCCATCAGTTTGTCTGCTACCGAAGACTTGAACATTATTAACTGCAGCATCTACACTAAATTAATTTAACTTTTATGTGACACCTTGTTAAAATGTGCCATCTAAAAGGCTAGATGAAATGCCAAAGACTAGGAGTACTAGTCTCAATCCACACCAGAAGAAACTGCCGGGACGTCCCTTTCACAAATTCATGAACCTTACGGAGCCGGCTCAAACAAGCAATTGTTTCTTCAACTGGTGATATGCATACCCAGGAAACATGCATATAAACGTTCATCACTAGTCCTAGACACAGATCATGGTACAAGAGAATGGATAAACAAAGGTGTGGGAGTTGACGCTATATCGACTGCAGGCACTGACAAACAAGTTTTGTTTTGGAACAAAAATTGATGAATTTGGATATATCAAAAGCAAACTATTAGGATATATCAAAATCAAACTATTTGGATATATCAAAAGCTAGCATTCTGGAACAAAAATTCAATTTTCCCTATTAACTAATGAATTTTCTACAAAAAGAAATATGCGCTACCAAGAAAACAAACATGTCAGGGGACAAATTTTTTGGCTAATTTACACATGACCCAAGCATAATAATTTGCTTTGGCATGCATCAACTCCACATGCACTGTCGATGTAATAAATTTTATTTACTTAACAATGTAATTAGAGTGTAAATTACACCACAAGTCATCTAATTTTCAAAGTCAATTACCAACCATGTCCAGTGATTAAATGCATGACAGCACAGATTTAGAAAGCCTTCAATTATTAATTAATTTATAAGTTGCACAAAGTGTTTATCCTTTCTACTCTGGGCTCTGAAAGTTGGTCTATAACTATAGATTCATCATAGAAAAGAAATAAAATGAAATAAATCAAGGGAAAGACAAGTAGCTTAATCAAGTAACATAATGCAAGATTATGAACATAACTAACAGCTGGGAAACAAAATCAAAACCTGTTTCCATTTTGAGTAGTGATATCAATTGATACCACACAGCTGACTCTTTTTCTTAGGTTGAGTAGTGGTATCAATTGATATCAGCTCATTTCAAACATCATATAGTTATATTGGTTTCTTCAATACCTTCAACAAGTAGAATACTTCATGATTTTAATTAATATTCATTCTGCTAGAAGAAATTATCAATCCATGTTCCTTCAATCAATTAATTTCTTTCCACTAGCAACAATTTTTTGTAGTTCCAGTATGTAAACACTCTTAAATACATGCACATACATATATTTAGAAATTATACACATGCATATTTGGTTTACCATATAAAATGTATGTATTAGTATGCATGTCTTCCAGTCTGTCTTTTTTGCCCCTGTTAACAAATTACAAAGATACACGTATGCACCAGAATCAACACTCAAGACTGTATGACACAACAAGCAAGTTGCTTCAAATTCATGTTACTGCATAAGTGTATTTCTTAAATCATATTAAGAACTAACAAACAGTGAATATGGTATCAATTGCATAGAATTTACTACTAGAGCAAGATGTTATTCTATGACCAAAAAACCAAGCAAATTTGTTCCATACCCTTCAGGATATCACACACATATTACTGTCAGGTTTGCAACAAGTGAAGAAACTGCATCATCTTCAAATTTGATGAAACATAAACCAAAAGGCAAATTGGTAAACAAAAGGATTACAAGAATATGGTATACCTGTTTTTGGTTGCATAATCTTGGGTAGATGCACCCATTTGGCAGGTGTATAAATCAATATATTTTCATGGTATTGAAAGCAGCATGATGCAGATATCCACCCACATGGACCATCAACCTCCACAGGTAAAATATTCTTTTTCAACTCAGCAAGCAAGTAGTTTCCTAGAGAAACTAGTAAGAAAAGATGGTTTTAAGTATTAGCTTCATAGGCTACATTAATCAGACCTTCAACAAAAGAAATAAAGAAATGCATGGACAAGGGAGCCTGGATTTCATATCAAGGAGCTAAAAAATATAACGATTCCCTGGTATGTTTTTTTTTTTTTTTTTCAATTCCATGATGTTATGTTTCGATTGGAAAGAACAAAGACACACATATATGAGAACAAGCGGAAGAAATAAATTGAAGAGTCTAAATATAGAGGCTCTCAACCAGTTAACAATAATTGCAACAAATTTCGATAAGCCAACTACATGCTGCCAAAATACCTCAAACCATGACATGAAAGCTTTGGCTAAACTGTCAGCTACATGAATATTTCACAATGCTATATCATCCACCAATGTAACAACTTATCATGTATTTTCTCATTGTTCCTATTGAACTCGATTTGGTGACCCTTTTGTGGTGTATATTGTTTGATTTACTTAATGTTCCTTAGTGGTGGACCATAATATCTTTATTGTCTATTTCTCAACCACTTCAAGAGGTGTTTATTCCCACCACTCGATTGTATCTCCAATTTCATGAACATGATTGACTTGTACCATCCTTATAAAGGATGACTATATCACTGAAACAAGTAAATTCATGCATTTACGAGACCAGTGCAAGCAGATAATGCAGATACTTTTTCTTTCTGTGGATCCCAGTTCCTCTTAATTCTCCAATCCTTAGTCCTTAATTTTCCTTAGCTAATTCCTTTCAGTTCTAGGATTTGCTATTTACTCAAGATCTTCTTAAACTTCACTGTCGCCAATGAACAACAACACAAGTTTTGTTCATCTCCAGATTAGTTTGTTTCCAAATGCGAGATACCAGCCATTAATCATCTCAATTATTTCTCAACACACAAAGTAAGTAACAAATCATTTCTTGCCAACGTATTTACAAAGCATGATCCCCCGTTCCCCCTCCTTGTTACCAAGAAATTTTTAGGCCTCACGTCAAACAACCGGCAAATCTTCACGACAACAAGCACACATACTAAAGAGATGAGCATAAAGCGTGTGTGATTGCGGAACCTTCTTCGTGTTTACCATTTCTCCGTGGCATTCAGTACAACATCTTCTAATCACGGTCAAGTTTAACAATGCCCAAGATTTCTTTGGAGCCATAAGATCGAACCAGAAAACAAGCATGCATCCATCCATCACAAGTTTCATAAGATCAATTAGTATCCACAGATCTGACAAAGGCTAAAGAAGAAAGACCAAAATAGAAGTAAAAGGAAGCGGGGAATAGATGAATCAAACCGTTGTCAAGGAGAAACCCGCGATGCATCCGGAAATCGAGCGTAAATAGAACAAGAAAGAAAGAAAGAAGGGAAGAGGATCCACGAGGAGGTCGACGACGGAGAAGGGGGGGAATGAGGCAGCCTCCGTCTCAGAGGCACCGGCAACGAGGATCGGAGGACTCGATGATCGCGACGATGGAGGCGAAAGGGGAGGAAGGGCGGGACGGAGAGCGAGAAATATGTACTTCGCTGATGGTGGCCCGGTCCACACGATCCTTTTAACGACTCCATCGTGAGCCAAATCGCCTTCGCTAACCACCACTTGATCTTTTGGACGGGATTCAAACCAGGATCAAATATGATTAAGAAATACATGTACATATACATGTATATATATATATATATATATATATATATATATATATATATATATATATATATATATATATAATTTGAGTTTTATTAAATATGAATAGCTGAGTGGGAACGAAATAGTTGGATTATAACCTTTTTATTCTTCATTGTTATCAAATAAAATTATTTGGTTTAGAATTACAAAGCCGTTCTTGGCCCGGAAACAAAGCTTCAAAGAACATGAGAACGCAAAACTGCACAAGCCATTTTGCTACACTTGAATTATTCGACAAGTTGTCTGGAGTACAATCAAAAGGGTGGGAGGATCCACAGACAAATTGACTACTTAACATACGTCACCACCGAAAAATAAAAAGGTGCAAGAGATGCATACACGAAGTCACACTTGCATTGCAACACAACTACGACAAAAAGAAGAAGAACACCCTTCTCAGTCGGAACCTGACAGTCGCCGCTGTGGTCATCGGGCCATGCAGCTTTCCTTGGTCGCGAGAGAGGGAGAGAGAGCGTTCGGAAGCTACTTGCCTAACAAGCTGGAAGATCCTTCGGGGGTGGCGGAAGGGACTGGTTTGGTCCCGGGCCATCGTCCACGACGAATGCCATTTTAAGCCCCCATGTCGTGTGCACCTCGAAATGACAGTGCAGAAACCAAACACCTGCATCGACGCACCCGGTGGTCATGGAGCGTGCCCTATGTTCTCACGGAGTAGAGAGGAAGAGAGGAGCGATGGGGTGAAATACCTGGGTTATCCGCCCTGAATCTTATGGCGGTCCATCCGGCGGAGGGAACGGCCATGGTGTTCCTCTCGACGGGGTCGACGAGGTTGAACTTGGAGGGAGATGTTGCGGGGTCATAATTGCCGACGCCCCTTCCGACCACGAAGAAGTTGTAGCCATGTAGATGGATGGGGTGGCTTTCCGGTCCTATGATTCCGGTGTCCTGGAGAACGAGTTGCACCGATGCGTTATAAGGAAGGCGATAGAGCCTCGTGCCGTTCATGGTCTGCGTGTTGTTGGGGCCACTGCCCGTGTAGTTGAAGGCTATGAGCGGCTGCCCGGGGAAGTCAGTGGTGAACACCCCACTCGTGTTGAAGTAATGCGCCTGGAGGAGCGCCGTCGTGGGCATCATGAAGGTCACGTTGTTCATGGCCGCCACCACCCGGCTCCCATTGGTACAGGCGGGACACGGGTTCACTCCGAGACCCACGGTGAAGAGAAGAGAGTGATCCACGGTGGACGGCACATTCGCAGGATACTGCTTCGAGTTCAGGCTGCGGAGGGAGTCGATGAATTGGGACGCCAAGGAGGTGGAGTTCCGAGGCGGAGGCTTGGTGGTGGCGATGGCAGAGGTGGGGACAGCGTTGGTGTACTGCACCGTGGCCATCCCCGAGCTGTTATCCACCGCGACGAGCGGCGAGTCCATGAAGGGGGAGGCGGTGACCAGGTATCTGCCGGCGCCTTGGTCGGCGGTGAGGAGGACGTTGGTGGTCTGGCCGGGGGCGATGAGCAGGGTGTCGATCGCGAAGTGCTTGGTGTAGGTGGCGTCCACTTCGACCACGGTCATCAGATGGCCGGCGACCTTGAAGAAGAGGTCATCATTGAGTGCCGCGTTGATGATCCGGAGCAGATACGTCTTGCCTTGGTCCACTAGCAACGTGAACCCATCTGCGCACGCGGAGTGTTTAGCATGATCAGACCTTGACGCCTCGAGACATGCATTCATCTGTTCAAACTACGATGGTTCGCATGTCACCTCGTGCGGAAGAAGCACAACCGGAGACAGGCCCTGCGTGGCCATTGATGGTGTGGGCATCGGATACATTGGGAGCGAGACCCGACTGCAGAGCTTCGTTTATGACGGCTTCAACGTCCGATTTCCACCACTCCGCTGAGATCAAGTTCAAGCAGCAAATTAACGTCTGCATCACGCAAATATGAAGCTCCGAGTCAGAGTTCAACCGATACCCAAGATGAGGACGACTTCTTTGTGAGGCGCGGGGAAGGGATAGGGAACGCCGCGTTTGGGGAGGATGACGATGGCGCCATGGACCGTAGCTCTCTGCCACATGATGTGGGCGTGCCACAGCAGCGTGCCGCGCTGGCCCGTGAGGGTGAAGTTGTACGCGTAGTTCTGGCCCGGCTGGATCGGGCACTGCGTTACGTAGGCTGGTCCGTCAGCCCAGCCCGTCGTGAGCTGCCTAATCCCGTGCCTGCGAATAAAAACAGTGAGAGCGTTCGACGGAGAGGAAGCGGGAGCATTTCGTCAAACACATGACGCCCCCAGGAGAGAGGAAGGAGAAGAAAGGCAAGTCGGTACGGTTTGCTTAAACGGTGCGCAATGCAGCTAAAAAAGGAAGTTCATGTCAGGCGTTTGGTGAAGTGAGTTGGTGAGAGAGCTCGTTGGAAGGGATGGAGACGGCTCACCAGTGGATGGTAACGTTTTCCTGGACGTGATTGGCGACCTTCACGATCACCGTGTCGCCTTCTCTCGCGTACAGAGTTGGCCCAGGGAATCGGCCGTTCACAGTGATGATGGACTTGGAGGAGCAGAGCCGGGTGACGTTGTTAGCCACCACCTGCGCGGAAGCGACGGAGTAGAAGCCGGATATATATACACATACGTTTCTGTAATGTAGATTATACGTTCGATAGTTTGATAGACTGTGGACCAACATGCGTTTCTACGTCCATACGGTAAGCACTGCCTGTTTTGGTCTCCATGAACGGAACCGAGTGCTGTTCCTGAATGAAATCAATGCTGGCGCAGTCAGAAGGAGATCATACTCACATTGAACTTGTAGTGTCGAGTCCTTCCCTGGGCCAGCGACGGGAGCAGGAAGAACACCAAGACTAGAGCCCGCCATGAACAAGGCTCCATTTTGCTGCTTTTTTCTCTCTCTCTCGATCTCTCTACCGAGAAGGTTGGGTTTGTGTGCATGGAGCGACCAGGCAACGCAAGCCTATAAAGGGATTCGGGATTGTAGATGCCATGTCGTTTTTGAGTTTAGGTGGAGGAGCCTTGATCGACAAGGTTTTGGTGGGATAACCACAGGCTACATCTAGATTTCTTGAATCCCACATAAAGTTCACATATACATCTCTCTCCGGAGATATATTACTTCTGGAATCGACTTCATCGAGCGGCAGGTCTTTTTCCACCGGACACTCTCAAACATAGACAAAAAAAAGTGGGTCTTTTGCCGATTAGACACACAACATTTTCCAAGGACGCTTCTTGTCACATATGGCTGCTTGCCAATGGAAGTAGTCGAGCACTGCAGCCAAGTACGTGTGTAGTCCCGTATGATGACCATGAGAGGATGCCACAAATGAACACAGGAATGTGAAGTCCCGAAAGCAGGGAAATCCATCCGTCAAAGAGGGACGATAAATGGAGATTAAGCTTCGCTGCCATTAATAAGAGGTTCTTCACAACCAGGGAAGCGTCAGCTCGCGTTGGTGTAGACCTGGAAACGTGTTCAGCGAAGAAGACAAGGTGAAGAAGCTGTGGCGTGCTATTTGACACGCGAGAATGGAGCGAAATCACAGTCATCTCGTCAGCTGCGACGTCGTCTTATCGCCATGCGTTTGAGGCGGTTGTCTTCCGGAAGTGACTTCCAACCTTTCAAGACGTGGATGGGGCAGTACTTTGTCAACTACATAAAAATGATAATAATTCCCTTCTAAATGGTATTAACTTCCTCATATACTCCTTGCAAACGCACAAACGCCCTCAGTTCAACCTCTCCTCCGCAGACATCGTATCTCGGTTTGGATGAACATTATTTTTCTAAGTTCGATCCTTGATCCAATATCGATTCGATTAAAATTTCCCTAGTTATTAGGGCATTGAGATTGAGCTTATGTGCATGGCTACAATGATTAGGCTTGAAATCCAAGTTAAGAAATATAATAATGTAAATAAAACTCTCTTGATAAAAGTACATCCAAATCACATCCTAGTTTGACCTTATGAATTGTAGCTATTTTGATGGAATCAATTAAGTCTTTTCATCTGAACTTTGGCATCTCAAGGAATATACCGAAGGTCAAGGTTTTGAGGATTACCTGTTCAATTTGAATTGAACAGTATCGAGGGATGAATATTTTTTTTTTATACTATGACAATAGCGTCAAGTAAATAATAATGTGTCTTGGGAGGAGATCCTCTAAATATGGTAGATGATACTATTTGTTTCGATGTAGATTATATTATTTGATTTTTATGAAGTCATGATCGTTAAATATATATATTAAAAATATATTTTATTATATTGACATACATGACACTCATACTTAAACTTGAACACGAGAACTGCAAAATTAATTATAGTTGCTTCAAAAAGGAAAATAATGTATACAATAAAAAAAAGGGAAGTGGAACTCAGTGCCATGAACTTGAAACGATGATGGATAAGATGCATGGGATCTTTTTTTTAAAGTCTATTTCATAATTGTTTTGCCATTCGATCAGTGGGTTAATGCAACAATGTTCCATTTCTTCTTCCTGTAGCTTCAAATTCTGTTCTTTCTCCTGTTGTTGGTGTAAGCAGGATGAGTCTGAGATCATGCTGAGAGTCTTGGGCCACAAAGTTGGTGCTCAGGAACACAGACATTACTGCAATACAAAGCAGCAGGAGAGATTGCTGTTGAGGGTAGGCATTCTTTGTTTGGTAAGCTTCCAAGCAAAATCTAAATGCCTTTCATTGGATTGCCCAACATAATGGAACCATTGCATGGCAGGCAAGCTGGGCTTTAGGTAAACACTTTTTGTTCTCTTATGGAAAGATTAGATATGTGGAGTTCTGAATTTATGAAAATTATAGATATCAAGTTTTTTATTATATATGAATCAAATAAGATATAATTTAATATCAAATATATTATAAATAATTTAACAATGCAGACCAATTTAATTAGTGATAGAATACTAAGCAAGATAAGACTTAGGCAAAAAAAAAACCTTGAAAAAGATCATGAGCAAATGAGATCAATCTTCCATTATAAAATAATAAAATTACAATATTATTCTCTTTAGATTAACTAGAAGATATTAATATTATATAAAAATCAGACATTCCAATGAAAAATTAAACAGAAGAAGAAATTTAAATACATACACTAATCAATTTAGAGAATATGACATCTACATCAGCATATCAAAAAATCATGACAATCGAAACTAATTTCACTAACTAATAATCAAATATTTTTTCTCTATAGTTGAAAGCTTTTTTTTCCTTCCTATGAGAGTCACTTTTTAGGTTTTTCCCATCTGAGTCATATAAGATTAGGGTTAGGATTTTTTAATTAACCCATAAGAGACTACCCAACAAATCTTCACCTCACACCCATGTAGGATGAGCCTCCATCTCTGCTATCTCCCTATAAGTAATTAGTATTTTTGAATGCAATGATTTAGTCATTATATCTAATTTGTTCTCATCAATATGGATTTTCTCAAGATGCAATAGTTATATCACTAGTATATCTCAAATCCAATGATACATGAGATCAATATACTTTAATCTGAAATGAAAAGTTAGATTTTTATCAAAATAAATAGTATTTTGACTATCAAAATATAAAATAAACTCCTCTAAGTACTTTTTTTTAAATCCGTACGAGTTCTTTATAAATTTCTATTGTAGCTATACACTCGGTTTAGTAAAAGACAAACTAACGTATTTTTATAATTTTGAGTGTCAATATATTGCTCAAACTTTCTATAATTAATATCACTAATTATATCTGCATAGCCAACTAACATATATTTTTGGTCAAAGCACAAACATAATATATAGAAGTTCCTCTAAGATACTTAAAAAATCTATTTAGCTATTGCATAGTATTCTTTTATAGGATTGGAGAGAAATCAACTAGTAATACATGACCTTATGCATACCATAGCATAGATTAAATTGTCAATTATCAAGGAATATGGGACTCTGTTCATATCCTCTTTATATTTATCAATCAGGACACTTTTTAAAACTCAATTTGAAATGACTTACAAATGGATAATAAACAAGTTTTGACTTACTCATGTTAAATCAATATATCTCTTGAGATAACCAAAGTTTAATTCTTATGCTACGAGTATGTTTAGCCAAACCCAAATCTTTTCATAGCAAAAAGTCTTGCTGAATTCTTTTTTAGATCTATAATTTTTTTAGCACATATAATAAGAGAATAATAAAATTATCATTAAAAAACTCATATAGACCATGAATAGAAATAGTCTATCATACCCATGATTTATTATAAAAAAAATCAAATCTTTTATATGGCTATCTTAATATATACATAATAGTATAGAAACTCTTTTTTCAGCTTGTACATCATATTTTGAACTCTTAAGGTTAATAACATATATTTAACTTTGAATTCCATATATATTTTCTCCTTTTAAGTCATTACAAGGGAAAGTAATTTTCATGTCAAATTATTCAATTTCTAAATTTAAATCGATAGTTAACCCAATAACAACTCAAATAGTAGGCATATTAACAATAAGTGAGAAAATTTTTTATTAAATAATTAATTCTACTCTAATCAAATGTTTTCACGATCAATCTTGCTTTGCATTGAAGTTGTGAGACCCTTGCCCCACCTCCTTTTTTTTATTATTCTTTTTCAATATGAATACTTATTTGTTCCAAAAAAATTTTAATTAATCTTATGAGTTCTATCACTTGAATCATGGACGGCACCACCCAATATATTAAATTCATTTTTTTTTTTTTTGGTCCCCTTCTCTATTCCTTAAATTCTACGCGTGTCTCCATCAACATTGTGTTGCTGCCGTATGTGAATTGTCATGTTACATTTCTGTGTTTTGGGTTTTGCAGTGAGGCATATATTCATAATCACAGCATGTTTTATGTACACTCAATTATTTATTCCTCCTTGGGTCTATCTACCATTCTGATCACGTTTTTTATGCCACATTAACATATGATCAGCTGAGCCGCCTGGATTTAGCACTCAATGAGTGGGCATATGAGCAAAAACAATACGTGAATTTTATTAGCATTTGTTCTTTGATATGCCATCTTTTATTGATTTGGATATTTGTGTGCTTTCGGTTTTGAGAATCTTCTTGTTGAGTGATATAATAATCATATTTTTCGTCAGGATCAATATAAATAATTTTATTTTTAAATATTTATATATATATATTTATAATCTACATCATAACCTTTCGTATGACAAAAGAATAATCTTACCATTATACCAAAGGCATAGACTTTTAGTCCCTACAAGTAGTTCAGTAGGCATGCTGAGCATACATCTTATATTCGATAAAGATCATTGTGCGATCCCTATTGGTGGATTTAACATAATAAATTTGGATCAAACATGTTTTATAAATCCAAAATCATATTATTAAATCTATAATAATATACATAAAATCCTACAATAATTATGAAATATATTAACATGAAAACAAACATACTTGATGAATCCATCGGAATATTTTTTGAATTAATCGATGATTTAGCCTTCCAATTGTAAGGTATCATTAAGAACTTTAGTTTTCTTTTTTACGGATGAAGAAAAACTTTATTTGATATCGCAATCGGGACCGTAACCCTATTTTTATATATAACCGATGAGTCTATAATTATGATTATATTCATAATTGATGAATCTGTAATTATGTCTCAAGAGTTTTATATTCCTGACTTATCTCATCATTAAGTTAGAAATGATACTATCCACATAATTAATTTTCATGACAATTATATTACTTAATCAAATAAATTTATTTTAATTAAATATTTTAATTTTAATTAATTAAAATAATAATTTAACACATTTAATTATACATACCCCAATCAATCTTCTCACCTACTACGATAGTATCGTTCCAACGCACCCGTTCGTCGACTCCTTAACTTGGATGATGATCATATCATTCCATACAAAAACTTAGCTTAGTTCTTCCTCCCTTGGTTGGTACGGCTCAGCATTTATTGTTGCGGATGATGAACGACGTGGACGCGTTCTGTCCTGCCAACTGTCACTCGACACGCTGGCTCTACGACCGCGCGGTTTGTTGGCGCTGCGGTCGCGTCCGTTGATCTTGAATGCGATTTGTTAGGTAGGCAGAGTAGTAGGTGCGGCCGAGGCGACCGGTACCGGGGGCTAATCCTCACCGTCAATTTGACCCGCCCCTTCATCATCGGACCGTTCCGTTCTCCTGCCACCTCACTTTTAAGCGGCGGCTTCTTTAGTGATCCGAGTTCAACCCATCGGTTCCGCGGACGCTACCCGCCCTCTCCTCCTGCCCTCTGCCATGGCGGTGGCTTCCTTTGCTCCATCGAAATCCTTATATCGTTCGCATTCCCCGTCTTCTTCCAGGTCCTCACCGCCGTCGATGTCGTCTTCCATCGGGTTCTCGGATGGCCGTCGTGGCTCCTGGGCGCGGATCGTCTCCGGGGGCTTGGATTTGACAGGGAGGAGTCATGCGCCAGCGGAGATGCTTGTCGGTAGCACTTCGAAGGAGGCGTGGTCGGGGATAGATGGATGGAGGAGGAGGAGGAGGAGAGGTGGTGTTGGGGCGATCATGTGCAGCGCCGATGCGATCGGGAGTGGGTTGGAGATTGAGCAGCCGCAGGGCCTGGCGGCGGTGGTGATCCCGGAGAGGGCGAAGGTGTTGGCGCTGGTGGCGCTGGTCATGTGCCTCTGCAACGCGGATCGGGTGGTGATGTCGGTCGCCGTGGTCCCGCTCGCCTCCCAGCACGGATGGAGCAGCTCCTTCGTGGGAATCGTGCAGGTTCGTTTCCTCGGTCCTCCTCCTCCTCCCTCTGCTCTCTTTCATTCTTTCATTTCATCCGCCATTCACTTACAATTATTCGTTCGTCTGTTTCTGAATTAAAGGCGAAATAGAAATGTTTACGCCAATCCTTTTCTGTTTCGATGAACACAATGTTTCGTGTCAAAAGCGTTCTCACCCACCATGGCTGTGGCACAAGCTTTTGGGTTACAAGTTACGACCAAGTCACTATCGGCTGATGTGGCTCGTCCATAATGTAATGTTACGGTGAGATCAAACGCAGCCCAAGTCAAAGACCATGAAGCGCTCGGTGGCCGCATTCATGTGAGAGATGACGTCGCCTGAACAGTTTCAGGGGACAATTCGTGTCGGCTGTGCTGGGTGCGAAACACGACGAAATCACACGTTTATTATAGGCCACTCACGCTTGCATCATCTTTGACTTGGACCCTCCATTGCTTCCGATACTAGCTCATCTGTCTTCCCTGATGTCTTTGGCAGTCGTCGTTCTTGTGGGGCTATCCGATCTCAAACATCGCCGGAGGAGCACTTGCGGACAGATACGGGAGCAAGCGAGTGATGGCGTGGGGCGTTGTGTTTTGGTCCATCGCCACCTTCCTCACTCCGTGGGCCGCCAGGCACTCCACCGCCATGCTCTTGGCGGTTCGCGCTCTGTTCGGCCTCGCAGAAGGCGTCGCCATTCCTTCCATGAGCACACACTTGTTCCGGTGAACCACCTCTCTGTTTACGCTGACGGAAGCCAACTCCTTGGCATTGTACTGATTGACATGCTTTTGTTTTTGATGCAGATGGTTCCCGTGCAACGAGCGAGCCAGCGCCGTCGGCATTGCCATGGCTGGTTTTCATCTTGGAAACGTCATGAGCCTTCTTGTGTCGCCGATTATATTGTCAAGCGTTGGGATCAATGGCACTTTCGCCTTCTTCGCATCCCTTGGTTTCGTCTGGCTATCAGCGTGGATTGGCAGAATTCCAAACGATCCTCGCGATAGCCCTGACATCAGCCACTCTGAGCTGCAGTTGATTCGAGCTGGGAAGATCGATTCGAAGGCGGAGAGTAGCCAACTTCCGCCCCTACGCCACTTGTTCTCAAAGCTACCCGCTTTGGCTGTCGTCCTTGCCAACGTCGCCAACAATTGGGTAAGCTTTTCTTTTTCTTCCCAATACGAAAAAGACTATTAAGTTATATTAACTGAGATAACGAGTATACAGTCACTTGTGCCTTGGAGATCGGCGCAATCGGAGAAGGCCAATGGCTAGTCTCCTCTCCAAACAAAAAGATATCTGCTTGTCCTCGCGTGATTTGTTAGCTAATTACCACTTTGATTAGCCTCTCTAAACACGAGAGATTATTGCATTAGTAAACGAGTTCATCTGAAACAATGTCTCGCACTAGATTGGTAGCAATTCACGGAGGGACAGACTCCCTTCAAAATGTAGACTGTAACCTCAGCGTCCAAGTGGCTCTAGCGCCCCATCCCTAGCAGTGCACCTAAGTCTTTTTTCACAGGAAGCAATTCCGTATAAAGGCTTCCTGCCCCACTGCAAGGCATCCCACCTATGAGAACACAGTGACTTGTATCAGTTCAGATTAAGAAACTCGGATTAAGAAACCAATATCCCCCTCGGTTGCTCAGAAAAAAGAGCCATCCGAATTTAGCTTGTATAATTGGTTAAGCTTAATCCTTCACTTTTCCACACAGTCTAACTCATTTTTTATGTTAAGGATCCCCTACTGCTGAGTCTTGTCATTTTGACCCTCTATATGACAGTCTAAATCTGACTTCAATCAAATGCTCATACATAGAACTAGCTTCAAAACGTAGAGAAGCCAAGCTGCTTCTAACTTGATCTCTGTGCTCCTTGCAGGGCTACTTTGTGCTTCTATCATGGATGCCCGTGTATTTTAAGACTGTATGTACCAGAATCCATTTTTTATTCTGTTATAGTCTTTCTCTGCTCCCTGACTGATTATTTCCATTCTTGCCTTTTTCCAATTCTTAGGTTTACAATGTGAATCTGAAACAAGCGGCATGGTTCAGCGCTGTACCCTTTGGAGTGATGGCCTTATCTGGTTACCTTGCAGGAGCTTCTTCAGACCTCATGATCAAATCTGGTTGCAGTATAATACATGTTCGAAAGCTCATGCAGGTTTTACTTCCATTCTAGCTGAAATCGTACTCTGAAACAGACACTCTACTGAATGAAACAGTAATCTTTTATTGTAATTTCAACATCTATGGGGAACAAAGATAAATATGATCATAATGGTAATAAATATTGTGACGAACTGATGCAAGTATTGCTTTTTCTGTTTCCGTGTTGCAGACGATCGGTTTTATTGGGCCAGCAGTGTCATTGTTGTCGTTGAAATATGCCCAAACACCAATTTCAGCTGCAGTTCTCATGACCATGGCTCTAAGCTTTAGCGCTTTCAGCCAAGCTGGTTATTTTCTAAACATACAGGTATTCTTGAATCTCTCTCTCAATTACAAATTCTCAACTCAGTACGGTGACTGATCTCTATCCACTTCTGTTGAAACTTAAATCTGTGAATTTATGTGGTCTATCATGTACTGGTAGCTCATTTGAGCTTTTCTGTTGTGTGTTTCACAGGACATTGCTCCAAAACACGCAGGATTTATTCTCGGTAATGTCATGTTTCATTAGTCCAGCACCATCCACATTCCTTCATTGATTTTTTGAACTACATAAATATGTTGGTTTAAATTAAAATTGCCCATGCTGTTGAACAACATGGAAATTTCTTAAATCGATGAAGTGAACAAATAACAGGGTTTTTTTTTTTTTTTGCTACCTACACAATCTAATTACCTCTGTGTTGTTGTTGTTGTTGTTGATCAGGGATCACAAACTCTGTTGGCACATTGGCAGCTATAATCAGCACTGTAGGAGCAGGCTTGTTCGTGCAGTGGATGGGATCATTCCAGGCCTTCCTCACACTCACTGCAGCCATCTACTTTGTCATTGCAATTTTCTACAACCTACATGCAACTGCAGAGCAAGTTTTCTTCTAATTCTTTAATTCTTCCTGTAGTGTTGGAACTGTTGTAGTCATCTTCATAAGCACAATAACAGCAGGAAAATGTAAGTAGAGCCAACAAATATGGTTGTAAAATGGAGTTGTCTACTTGGGACAAATGCACATACCTCCAGGATCAATGGGTTATGTGAAGATGTGCAATTGATTATGATTTGAAGAATGCGAATAGGAGGACAAACATGTGCCGAGAATTAGAGCAGTTAAAACCATGAATATTGTGTATGTTATTTCCTCCTTTTTTTTTCACTTTAACCTTGTCATAGTTACTACATGTAAAATCCAAGACACAGGTGAAAACGCTAGAAGAATTTAATTTTCTCATTTTAAATGTCATTAAATGCATTTAAAGAATTTTTTACAACATGAGAAATCTATTTCTTTAATTTTATTTTTGTAAAATAAAACTAGATAAGGAAGTTATTATGTCCACGATTCTGAATTCTTTTGCTATTAAAACTAAATCTCCAAATTCGATTAGATTACATATTAACAAGGTGAAAAATATACTAAGATACATGACACAAGTAGTTAATGGACCCGGTTGACAACATCAACTTTTATATTTTTTTACACCTTTCAATAAAAAGCCAAATTATGAAGTCCAAAAAATAAATTTGTTTTTCTTGTTCTATGAAAAAAAAAAAAAGTTCAACTTATTAAGGATTTAAATTTTCGTTATCCGAAGAACATCATAAACAAGAGGTTAAATTCGAAATCATCCAAATTCTATCATTGCTCGTTTAGATTAAAGTTCAACTACCGGTCTTCATCCATGTGTGTTCGTTAGAAAGGCGATCCATTTTATCTTTTTAATTTGTATTAGAGATGTTTATTAATCACATGCAGGATGAACAACGATAGAAATGTCGATGTGGTTTGAAATGACTTTAGGTAGATGAATATTAAATTCACCATTTATGATTATTTTATAAATTAATTCTACATTTATCAGTGACAATCAAAACGACACTAATAATAATTACCACCTCCCCGAATTAAAGACGGAATGCCCAATAATAATTGTGTTTGATTTCTCGGTCGCTCCGACTCCCGAGTACGAGCGAGCGAGCGAGCGAGCGAGCATGAATTGCCGGAGCCTGGAGGAGTACTGGCCCTTCTACGTGAGCCAGCACTCGAAGCCGGCCACGCGGCGGTGGCACTTCGGCGGCACCCTTGCCGCCCTCCTCTGTCTCCTCCTCGCTGCCCTCCGCGGCAGCTGGCGCTTCCTTCTCCTCGCCCCGCTCCTCGGCTACGGCCCCGCCTGGTACAGCCACTTCTTCGTCGAGGGCAACCCGCCCGCCGCCTTCGACCGCCCGCTCTGGTCCTTCCTCTGCGACCTCAAGATGTTCGCCCTCATGCTCGCCGGGCGGATGGACCGCGAGATCAAGCGCCTCGGCAAGAGACCCGTCCTCTAGGTCTTCTGATCCCCCATCGGATCACATCAGGATCCTCCGCTTCTCTTCTCGTCGTTGGTAAACGATCGACTATCCCATCAATCATTCCCTCCGCTTCTCGATTTGTGGCCTGTCTTATTAATTCCTTCTATGATCGCCGCGCACCTGATCATGATGATGACGATGAATAATGGTCTATCTCATATTCGATTTTGCTATTACTTTCTTCTTGATTCTCCTGCTTTCTTCTCACAAATTTTTTTTTATTGTTATTTAGATGATCGGGATAAGTCCAACTGCATATTATCCTGTTTGAAGCTTGTGGTTAGCACAGTACCGTTCGCCTTATGTTCTTTTAAGTATATTAGATCACATCGCTTAGGAGAGTTGCTTGCTAGAATTGGTATATGTTAATGTTGGTAAGAGTAGGGTAGCAGCATTGACGGACGAGGAGACCTGAGGAAGCTTCTGCATCTAGGGCACAATATTGCTTGTTCTTTTATTATTTTAAGTGAGAACTTTGTGTTTTAGAGAGGAGAAGTTGTTCTATCTAGTGTAAAAGGGAGGAGAAGTTGTTCTTTGTATCAGATGTGTTCATTAATCTTAGTATAAAATTAGATGCATCTAAGCATGAGAAATTGATGATTGTATTACCAATCAATGGTGCTTTGCCTCTGATGGTAAGCAATAGTCACGGTACTCTTTGATAAAGAGCTTTTGGACTTTTTCGTATGGGATGGATTGGAAGCATCCTTTCTGGTTTAGGCATGAAGAAATCGACTTTTCACTTATGTTCCATTAAATTACATTTGGTTCCGTGGTGTTATCCTATCAAGGTATCATAATTTATATTTCTTTTATCAGAGGAGACACTTTGAGTTTTCTCTTGGTTCATTTAAGTTCTTGTGAGAAGGTTGCAGTAGACCTAATCAACAAATATATAACGACTTGTCAATAGATTTATATAATGAACAACTAAAGTGATTCTTTTCAAGTAGTGGATAAACATAGGACAGAGTGATTTTGTTTAGATTGTATGCTTTACTATATCATTCTTTGAGACTTTTACATCTTGTTGTCCCCGACTCTTACATTCACTTGGTTACTCGTCTTATATTAATTGTTCCCAAATCATCAGTAGGAGATGCTTTCTGCTTGTTTTCTCATGGTACTTCATCCGTGGACAATAATTTTAGAAGTTTATGACCACACTAATCTACATGGACACAGATACAAGAACTTGATGGGCATCCAAATGACTAATTTGGAATGTGGAGATAAAACAGAAAAATCAGGGTACGTGTGAGAAGATTAATTTATTGAAAAAATTATAACACTTGATAAAAGATCCAGTTTTTATATTGGCATGTCGTTGAGTATTGGAATGGGATAATTAGAGAGTTTGAGAAACAACTGACTCATAGATTAGCGGATGCATGTCTGACACGTCTCGTGAGTTTAATCAAAAGAATCCATATGTTAATGGCCTAACAATGTTGTCGTTCAATACAGTCAGGTATTCGTATGTCTTTCAATGTAATCTCGAAGTATAATCTTTTTCCAACTCTGATTCAGATTTTGTCTTGATTAACGTGTTTTACAGGAGTTACTCTCTGTACTAATATAGTTGAGAGGATCCTTTTATGGTTATACGATAACATGTTCTTCATTTTGGATTTCATATGCTAACAACGCTTTAGAAGCATCGATTGCAGACATAATACGGGCGCCATCTGAATTGCCATGGCCTAAACGGTGATGCTGCTGTTCATGAATGTTGAGGGTTGATGTTTCGAGTCGATCCACTATTGGTTCTCCGGTTCCTTCCCGTGGTCTGTACTTATAGTGGCAGAATGAATGCCGTATGGTTAGTCGTGCATCTTGTAGTTAGTAGTTTAATGTTATAGACCCCTTGCTCAAGATTATACATTCTGTGGTTCAATTGTTGCTTTGCTACCCTTTGGATAATATGTTATATCAATTACAGTGTGACTTAGGGCTCTTTTAAAGGTGATGTATTCAGTCTATCAGACCTGCATGCCATTAATTAGTATTCATGTTTTATTACTGGCACCTTTTGATCTCAATTGAGGCTCTGCTTTACTATTGCTTCATGAACATTTTGTTCAATTTCATCCTGGAAGTCATTAAGCATCCACTTGTGATCCTGCTGGATTTTATTTGATTGCCATATTTTCTCTATTATTCAGTCAATTAGAATCATGTTGCCAAATATTGATGACATGCAGAAACTGTGTTTATAATGTCTACAGTGATAAAGGCAGTCCTTTTCAATCCATCAGACTGCAATTACAGAGCACAGAAAGAAATCGTTCCTCACAAAAAAAATCAAAAACAAAAACATTGTGATTTGTTGTCTCCTTCTCTAATTCTCTAGGATCATCAGGATTTAACTCAGCCTACTTGCAACAGATTACTACAACTACACTCTGTGAGCAAAATTTGGTAAGAGTATTTTATACACCTGATCGTGGTTGGATTGCAGGACTCGTCTGTTGGCAACTCAGAACTGCCTTCCCTTCCTCCTCTCTGCCCTACCTGCGTTTGTACTGCTTCGTGCACAAACAACCGGGAAGAGGGTTGGCGTAAAAGCACTCCTCGTGTCGTCGTGTTCGATGGACCTTCCTCTCGTACGGCCCCCCGAGCCTGTCTGCGTGATCCCTCCTCACCCGCTGCTGGAACTTCCCCCAGCTTATTCCACCCGCATCCAGCTGATCCATCAGCTTCACCAGCCTCTGCCTGAGAAGACATTTGCAGGTTGAAGAAGCCTGCTCGGTGGCGAACTCAGGGAGCGGAACGGCATCGCGTACCTGTCCGGGTTGATGGTCTTCCGAAACCCCTCGAACCTCCGATGCCCCTGCACTGCTTTGGCCATGTTGCCGTCGTAGGTGTAGACGAACACGTCGCTCCTGAGGGCGACGATGTAGTCGAGGGCGGCAAGTCTGTTCTGGTACTTGTGCAGCGGCGCCAATTCCTCGGCGGACGCCAGGCTGCGGTGGGTGTGGATGTTCGGGTACTCCGCTTTCAACGCGCCCATGCTGTTGGCGCCGTAGATTTCTCCGGCCACGATGTAGATGCTGGTGGCGGAAGGGTAGCCCATTGCCTTGAGGAACATGGCGGCTTCGCGCGGTGTCATCGGACACCCTCCTTGGACTCGCTTCTCCCTGCTGTCGATGTCCTTCTCCTTCCAGTGCCTCACGCTGTACCTCATCGCTCTCAGCTCTTCCGCCTCCACCGCGGACAGGTTGTGGCTGCAGCCGGTAAACGACAGCATGTCCTTCTCGTATCTGCAACATCGTCACGCTAAGTCGTCCGTCCGAACGAAGCCGACGTCGGCGTAAACGCCGTTTAGAGCTTGCCTCAGATGGAGTGCGATGAAGTGATTGCTGCCATTCCTCAACCTGTCAACCAATCTCCCTCCTATCCGTTCGATGTCTCGTGTGTATCGAAGCGCTTCGTAGGTGGCGCGGCAGCGGAGTCTCTGAATGGAAGGCGGGAGGCCATTGTTCGCGAGGCGCGAGTCCGTGTGCGTGAACTCCACCACCTTGCGCCTGCTCAAAATATTACCAAAGCTTCTGAAGTAGGAAACCTGCAACACGAGGAAGCGTCGTTCAGTGGAAGAAGGAAGAAGAAGAATTCCCCGACCGGGTAAAGGAAACTTGACCTTAGACCACGAGATGGGAGCTCTCTGAAGCGGCCTGATCTTGGCGTGTTGTCGCGGGAGGGAGTCGACCACCACGATGTCTCGTTTGAGAGCTTCCTTGAAGTGCTTCACATCGAATATGTCCTTGAATTCACTGCAGAGCTCAGCAGGAAAGAATCGTCTGAAACTGTGATGTCCTAAAACCATTCGAGGTTGGGCGAGCTTTCGATACCTTGGATCTGTCCAGAATGATTTGTGGTCTAAAAGGGGCACCACGAGCGTTGCGTTCATTAGTTTTGCTATAGCAACCATGTCACTTATCTGCAACTCGGATTTTTGTTTGGTATTAATCTCAGAATTGATAGCATTTAGCTTAGAAGAAGAAGAAAGAAGAAGAAGACGTACTCCCATTCTCATCTGATTGAGTCCTCCATTAGCATGGACTATTAGATAACCAGCGGTTGCATTACACGTCTCTATAACGATCATTTCATTGAATGTTACGGATAGCGTTGACCGAGGAAGAATGGTAATTCAAAAAAAAAAAACAATAGAAAAATACTCGGCATTGCAAAACTTACGGCAGTCACCCTTTGGACGAGATATGCATTGTTCGTAGCCATTGTTGTTTGGATTCATCCATATCTCAGGAATCTGTCGACAGAAAAAAGAAGAACAGCTTCAAAGTCAATGCTAGAAAGTTGACTATCGCACGAAATTATCTATAGTGAGTAATTTCGAAAAGCCTGATGATACCACCTTAAAATTATCTATAAGAGAGAATTAAAATTCCGTGATGATACCATCGAGATGGCGATGGCACCACCGAGGCCCTTGGCATCCCATGATCATTACTAACCCATGCC
Source organism: Musa beccarii (assembly GCA_024322285.1). Lineage (NCBI taxonomy): Eukaryota > Viridiplantae > Streptophyta > Magnoliopsida > Zingiberales > Musaceae > Musa > Musa beccarii. The sequence continues at coordinate 38,682,167 of CM044398.1, read as the reverse complement.
ATCAACTCCATTAATTGCAGAGAACATGAATGCAAGCATGCGTATATGCGTAGGCTGAGACGAAAGCAGAATCGGAGTACCGGAGGATTTGGCCTTCTCTTTATCCTGCTCGTGTTCTCCAGCGTCCAACTCGACCACTCGTCACGAACGTTGCCGATCTGCAGCACCACGTCCTTCCTCTCGTGGGAAACACCGACGCGTGCCGTGCCTAAGAGCACGGTGGCAGCCAGGACCAGGAGGAGAACCAGCGGCAGCAGCCTCATCCAGGCGTTCTTACTCCCCCATCTCCCCCCGCCGCCCTTGCCATGCCTAACCAGCAGCCTCCGCGAGACGGTACGCTTCGGTGCACCGATGGCTCCTGCAGCCGGCGCGTGATCGTGATCGTGATCATGATCGTGGGCGTCGGCGTCCTTGCCGTCCTCGTCGTCCGCGACGGTCCTCTCCGGATCAGTGAATTCCGGCAGCCGCCGCCTCGTCGGGCCGGAGACGATGGGGCTGTTGGCGGTTGCACTCGAGGGAATGGCGCCGGCGGCGACCATCACCATGGCCGGTTGCTCCAAGTGGGGTGGCCGGGAGTAGGGATTGGAGGTGGCGAGCGAGGGGTGGAGAAAACCCCGGGAAACTTCACGGTGATCGTTGGCGTCCGGGAACCGTCGCCTCTCTCTCTCTCTCTCTCTCTCTCTCTCTCTCTCTCTCTCTCTCTCTCTCTCTCTCTCTCTCTCTTCTCACGGGTTCTGGTTTTGCCGCGAGGGTGGGAGAGGTGTTCCGGAAATAGAGGGAGTTGGGACGTGGAGAGGTCAAGAGAAGCGCTCACTCGGGCTCACGTTGCAGCTTCTTCGGCGCGGGTATTGACTACGCCGTCTCCGACTCCGAGATGTAACCTTGAGTCGAGCGTATTAATAGCCAACTCGAATCTTAATTTAGGAATCCTTAATGCTCACGCCCGCCTCCTATTTGTATTAGTTTGTACGTATGCTCGTTATCTTCCAAAAAGAATGAAAGAATATACGATCTCGAATTATATCTCATATGAAAATTACGTCCGGGCTGAGGAGCCAAAAGTAATATCTGATCACTGCATTCTTGCAGTAACATAATAAGACCTTTATCAGCTAAGATAATTAATATCTCTGAAATTTATTAGATGGCATTGATCATCTCGACATCAAATAAAATTGATTTTTGAAGCTAAGTAAATAGTTTATAGATTGTTTTTATAAATAAATAGTTCGAATGGTTGACCTTCCTCACACCCAAAGTTCCATATTATGACTCACAGAGTTAATTATTCAATAATTTAAATAGGTTTTGGAGATTATCCTTATTCTTATAAATTAATACTAAAAAAACTCCTCCAATATTCATTAGACATTTATCAATATCTCAAAATTTTGTTAAATAGATTAGCCAATCAAGTCATTTCTCCATATTCTAAATTCTAGTAATTAGTTAGTCAAACTCATAGGCTTAAATATCCTTACATTATTTTCTTAAAATTTCACAATCTAACCTTAGTGATTTAGTCTGAATTTTTTTAATTTTTTTTAACAAATATCTAACATCATCGATCTATATTCACTAGATATAATTTTATGCACCTTTTTAGTGAAAATTTTATCTAACCATATTAGTGACAATTTTCATGCATTCTATTAATTTCACGATATTCGTTTGTTCATTCAAATCTTTTATAATATAATCTTTTTACTTTGTATTCTCAAATGACAATATCTAAATTAAATTTTTTTTATTTGATCATTGAAAATACATGAAGACTTATGACATTGAAGGATATAAGCACTTATAATATCGGAAATATATTTTCCTAAAATAAAATTTAATATTATAGATCTATCTTTAAATCTTTTTTGTATTCGCAGTATTATCTGTAAGATCCTTATATATAGTAATATCTATTCCATCTTTTTTACAATATAATATTTTCATTTTGAATTCTCAAATGACATCATCTAGATAAAAATTCTTTTCGGATTTGATAATTCCCTCAAACTTGTGGGACATAAGCACTTATAATATTAAAAATATTTTCTCCTAAAATAAAATTTAATATTATAATTGTGTCTCCAAATATTTTCACATTTATAGTGTTGTTCTTAACATCCTTACATATTAGTAATATATATACTATTTCTATTTTTAACTTTTTTCAATGTACTAAAATTTAAATCCAGTATTATCAATCGTGTCTAACTTTAGTAAGAATGTTATTATTTTTATAAAAAAATTCTGTTAAGATAATTATGTTTTAAAAGGTTGTGCCAGCATTACAAGTCATTTCTTTACAAATTACAGCCTAAGATACTAGGGTTCAAGCAATAAAAATAATTTTCATATCGATAAAAGCCTTGTGCAAATATAATATAATACTTTATTCAAATTATCATATCCTTATCATGCTTATTGAGTGGTATATCATGGTACTTGGATAATAATTTTATATAATTACTTAATTCTATATTCTTGCCTTCGAGTTAGGATTCTTAACACGTAAATGGATGCAACATATCGTCAAAGTTGCTTCCCACCATCGTTTTACCATTCAAAATGGGAATAATTACCCAAAACCTGTTATAATCTAATGGGCATTGGGAATTAGTGTACAAATTAAAATTAAATAAAATCTATAACCTTAGAATACTATTCAAAAAAAAAAGATCGGAATACATCACAGCTGGAATATTAAATGTCAACTAATCATAAAAGATGAGCATACACCCCTCAATTTAAATTCTATGGATGAGTATCTTTGATGCAATCCGAAAACATAATGTTATTACGATATAAATTCCTCGGTATTCAACCTTTTGTTATTTCTTTTATAGTATTTGTTAAAACAATGAAAAAAATCTGCCCAAATTCTATTTGTATATACAATGCAAGTGATCTCAGTAAGACTTCTTTTTGTTCGACTTTTTTTTTATTTTTTTTATTTAAATTCGCTTCATGTCTTTCCCCTAATAATTTAAAATAATATTATTGTGTATTGTGGATGAACCAACGTCTCTTGATGTGGGTGGCGTCGTCCCCGATAAGACGTTTTAAATTTGGGCCGCTCCCGCTCTTTCCATCGCCTCCGCCTTCCATATTCCCACTCTCCACCCTTCCTCCCTTCTCTCCTACCCTTTCCCTCCTCTTTTAACCCACTGCTCCCACATATATACCTCCCGATCCCTGGTGATGGGCTCGTCTCCCGTCGTATCGGCCGATAGCCAGCGATGGCCAAGCACGGCGGCGGCAAACACAGGAAGCCGGAGAATCTCGGCAAGGGGAAGATCACACCCATCCAGATCGCCTTTATCGTCGACCGATACCTCGCCGACCACCACTTCACGGCCACCCTCGCCGCATTCCGCTCCGAAACCTCCAATCTCTTCTCCAAGACCAAGCTCAAAGAGGTGCCGAAGGGGTTGATGGGGCTGGACGAGATGCTGGACGAGTACATCAGCCTCAAGGAGCAGCGGGTGGTGCTGGACGAGGAGAGGCGGAGGGTGGAGATGGCGCTGCAGGGGATGCAGGAGGTGCTGCGGATGTACCACTCCACTGGGCCCGCACATCTCCCCCCGCAACCTCTCTTCCCTTCCCAGTTCGTGGCCGTCCCCTTGACCCCGATCCTTCCCGCATTGTACTCCGGCACCAGCGGATCTCCTGCAGGTACATAACCTCCGGCTCCAAATCTCTCCATATTCATCCCTGTTGTTTGTCACCGGTGCTATTCAAATGTTTGGTGTTTTGCTCCTGAGAAACATACATGGCACCAATCGACGTTCAGGTGAGATGTATGAGCGTATAAATGCTAGTAGTTGGGTCAATTTAGGTCTATCAGTTGAAATTTAAAGGTTAATCGACATGTTGACGAATTGGCAATAGCCAATTCATGATCTACTGTTGAGAGCAATGCTAAGACTGCTCCTTTTTGACATGGGAGACCAATTCGAGTTACGGAAATAGACTCTCTATATTTAGAGGTAAAACTGCGCGTGTATACATTGAGCATCCTTGGATCTCGTATTGATGGGAGCCTCTGCATCTCCCCAAACCCCTTATTGATGAGAGCCTTTTTTTTTATAAATGAATTGGCAATAGCAATGACAATAATCTTTTGGTGTCTTATCGAGAAATTAAAAAGTGATGATTATGACTCCTCAAATTTGATCCGTACATTTCTCCCTTTTCAAGCGTCTCTTGTGCAATACATAGGTCCATCTTTCAATCTTTATAGAGTAATGAGGTCAGTCATTTTTTAGTTTGTTTGGATCTCCTATAGGGCCATTTATTCTATTGCTGCCTCCTTAAATTGGGCAAAACTCATGGATGTCATAGATGAATTTGGCGTTTCAAAATTTGAAATTGATGCCATTGTCTACTTCATGACAGCCTGTTTGGAATTGTTATCACTTTGAAATGTATGATTTCACTGAAATGCTCATGATGGTTGTTTCATGTGCATGTCATACAGTAAATGGAACACCAGTCGTGAAGTATGCACAACCATCCATCAAGCTTCCTCACAAATTGGAAGCTAGCAACTCTTCACCGATGCATGTTTCTTCGAATGGCAGCAAGAGAAAGGCCTTGAAGTTGTCTACGAACTTTCCTTTAGAACCCAAGAAACAGCGTACTCAATCACCTGCTGCATCATCTGCAACTGGAGGTGGTAACATCATTTTTAAGAGCACTTATGTACACTTTACAATGTTCTTGCTCACAAGAATTTATATTTTTCTTGCACCTTCAGACGTTGCATTGTCCTCTCAAGAAACAGTGGCCATGAGAACTTTTAAAAAGGTTGATATTCCAGCTTCCGAGTCAACACCAACTAATTTTCCAACAAATAAGCCTCCAGTTCGAGGCTTGTCTGTGGGAAAAGGCTTGTTCAATCAACCATCTGATTGCCAGATCGATTCCTCCCCCAGAACACCTCCACAAGCACTCCAATCTCAAGCTCATGAATCAGATTCCCCATTGGACAATACACCGTTACCGATCACTGATGGTGGCAACTCTAAGCAGCAAATTGTTCCATTCAATTGCTCCATGTTTGCCTCTGAAACTATCATAGGCAGCCCTATAAAACATGCAGGGTGTTGTGCCGTTGAGGGAAGCTATCATATTTCTTCACCCTACAATCTAAATTCAAAGAGCAAAAGGGGGCATATAAAGGGGAAATTAGACTTTGATAACCCTGACACCGAGACAAGTTCGGAAGAACCGGTTGCCGTTGACAGTTTGACACCTTCAACTGAAGGGGAAATGTCTGGGAACTTCGAACTTGATCTTCCAGATTTAGACATCTTGAATGGTGATTTCTCCTTTTCGGAACTTTTAGCTGATATCAATCTTGACTGTGATGGACATCCTTCATTTGCTCATTCAGTTCTAAGGTAAAGATTCCATTCTTGTGATACTTTTGTAAAGTCTTTTCAGTGTCTATCTTCTTCTTGATTCATGTTTAACTTTGCAAACTAATGCCAGCCACGAGGACGATGCTGGAAATGGATGTTCAAAGTCAGATCAATTTGAGTGCTCTTCTGCGACGCCAATCAAAGTGGTCTCCGATAACGATGCAAACATTCAAGGTTATTAAACTCATTCATCATTTGAAATGCTCACAAACTTAATTTTCACCTGCCATTCATCGCATTCCATGAAACCAGATCCAGATTGTGTGACCTCTGTGAAAACCGTAACTACTTTTGTCAAAATTGCAAAGTCCTCTGCTTCTCTTCATCCATCACAAGATTGATTGAGCGTCACCTAATAAGTTCTCATTGTGGATCATTTTACAATTAGAAGTTGAAGATATGCTTCATATGATCAAAAAAATTCACCAGCAAATGAATAACTAGTCTGCAAGTGCTAACTGAACTAATTTTCTTGATCTAGAAGATGGAGTATGGGAGATAAAGCATACTTAGAATAAATTGAACATACAAAGAGAAAATTGTTACGATTCCTTCTTACCCATTTGTGTCTATGTACACTAAGAATCATTCAGAGTTTATGGGTTATTTCTTTTCAATGGATGAATTCTTTCTGTCTCCTTTTTTGCATGTGTTCTTTGGCTCAAATGGATATTTTCCGGTTTTATTTGGAAGTGGTCCTTTTGAGGTTTAAACATTGTGGAAAAGGCTTTTGCTAGCTTTTATGAGCGTGAGTCTGTTGAGCTCTTGCATTTAGATACTATGTGGCATGAAGGGATTTAGTCCTCAAACATGCCATAATCATGTTATTTTTTTAAATAAATTTTTTTATTGCATCAAATGATGGATATGATGCTCACAAGTGAACTTGAATCATATATCTATTGCTTATGTAACAAACACTCCCATTGTGAGTGCGAGTCTGTTGAGCTCTTGCATTTAGATGCTATGTGGCATGAGAAATCTAGTCCTCAAACATGCCACAATTGTGCTATTTTTTAAAACAAAAAGGCGTGCGTATATAATTAAATGCATAATATTAATTTATTACGTAACAATATAACACATGTAAATACTATACGTGGAATCTGATCCGAGTTCCGATTTTGATATCATAATAGACTATATCTCATAGTCATCAAAATCTAAATGATTAATAATCAAGCTGATCTGTGGTCACCGGACCGGTTCGCGGGTTTTCCGGTCGGTCCTTATATTACATCCATCGTCACGGCGAAAAATTATACATCTCCGCTTATCAGTTTAGTACACAAATCTCGAGATGTGATGGACGGTTTTGATACTTGGAAGGTCCGAATTGGGTCTACCGGCTTGGCGACCCCATAAATCGTAAACCGCGAAGCGTCTCCGCCGATCGCGTTTCCTTGGCGCCCCCGGCGACTCTCTTTCTTGATTCTTGGGTGGGAGGTTTTCCAATCTATATCTGCTTCTTTTTGCCTTTTGATCCCTCAGGCAAAGCTTCCTCGCATGGTTAATCCGAGCGCCCCTCGCCCCCTCCAACCAATCTCGAGAAGGAGAAGGTGCAATATCTTTCTACCTCATCTGATTCAAATTCGGATGAGGGAAAAGGAATCATAATTAGCTTCCTGTTTGTTTGATATCAAATATGGTTTCCTGGAGTTCTCAGATTCTTGCTGCATTGACAAATGCCTGCTCTTATGATCTTAATCTGCTCTTTTGTCGGTGGTGAGTACGTTTATGCAGTCAGCACGGATAGTTTCGGGGTCTGAATGTAGTGAGGCCTCCTTAGTTGACCTTCGGGTTGACCACAGCCTTGGGTTGATCGAAATGAATCCTCGGTTTGTTTCAGGAGGAGGCTTCCCTTTCCGAACATGGTTCGTCCTCGCTCCTGCACATAGGTCGGGCCAGGAGGATATGACTCGACCCCTTCGATGATTAAGTCAGTATATGGTTGTAGAGGGTTTGCTTTGGAAGAAGAAGAAGAAGAAGAAGAAGAAGAAGAAGAAGAAGAAGAAGCCCCCCATGATAGCATGGCCTGGGGTTTTTTATACTGGGGGAAGGGCGGACTCCTTGGGTGTGGTATCGTGCCACCTCGATTCTTTGTGTCATGTGTAGGAGCTGCTGTCCCGGGCTTTCTGGAACGACGCTATGAAGGCACCGTCTCGGTCTCTCTAGGGCGGCGCTACCCCTCGGCGCTCGCGTCCGCGTGAGGGCATGCTTGGAAGGGTCGCGTCGGCGCTGTTCCGGGCTTCTCGGGACAGTGTTGTACCGCAGACAACGTCCACACCCGTATGGGGATGTGGTCTGAAGGGTGACATATTGTGCCCTAGTCGGTGCCATTTCTGGTATGGCCAGGGGGTCGTGGAGCTAAACTGAGGTGGTCTACCACCTCAGCTTTTATGCTGACACAACAGTGGTGCGCCACCCATGAGCAGGTGGTGTAGGTATGTGACTTATCATTCTCCCCCTGAAGGAAGTCATGCATCGACTCTTGATGGGGAAGCCGAGACGTTGCTTTTGTTCCCTGAAGCTAGGACTTCTTGTTTGCTTTTTGCGTTGTCATTGAGAAGATTATGAGGTGTTCAACTCTGAAAGTCTGTGGTTGAGGTGTATGACTTGGTGTTGCGACTGTATGACTCGGGCGTCTGCGATCAAGGTGTATGACTCGGGCAGTCTACGGCCGAGGTACATAGCTTGGGCAAACTGTGACTAAGGTACACGAATCGAGTGGTCTGCAGCCGAGGTGTACGACTCGAGTGGTCTGCGACCAAGGTGTACGACTCGGGCGGTCTACGGTCGAGGTACACGGCTTGGGCAAACTACGGTCGAGGTACACGACTCAAGCAGTCTGCGACCGAGGTGTATGACTCGGGCGGTCTGTGGTCGAGTTACACGGCTCGGGCAATCTGCGGTCGAGGTACATGACTCGGGCAGTCTGCGACCAAAGTGTACGACTCAGGCATCTGCGGTCGAGGTGTACGACTCAGGCGATCTGCGATCGAGATACGTGGCTCGGGCGGTCTGCGGCCGAGGTATATAGCTCGGGCGATTTGTGGCCGAGGTACATAACTCGGACAATCTGCGATCGAGGTGGGAGTCCGTCGAAAGTTTGCTGGAAGATCCGCTGGAAGCTTGTCGAGATTTCATCGGAAGAACATTTGACATACCAGACATAATTTGCTTAGTTAATATCTTAATTATTGTAGTTAGGGATAGTTTGAGTTAAGATTGGGAGGTAACTAACTCAGGCGGTCTGCGGTCAAGGTACACAGCTCGGGCAGCGTAGGAAGCTTGCCCATATATTGAAGGCCTCGGAAGGACCTTCTCGGGGTGTCGAGCAGGTCCTTATCCGGAGGGGATTTTGAAAGACGATCCTGGAGTGTCAAGTCATAGGGTTTTGGGCACCATGTTCGAAGAGCTCGTGCTTTGGCGGGCATTCTGCGTGCCCCCTGGCTGCCAAGTCAACTCTTTGTTGGTAACCTCCTTGGTCATTCCTCCCTAGTTTCCGTCGTTTTCTCCGGTCGTCCCCTTCAGCCTCCGCCATCTTCTCCGGTTGTTCCTCCGATCTCCGCCATCTTCTCCGATCATCCCCTTCAGCCTCTACCGCCTTCCTCTTCTCGATTCACTCTCCCTTCCCTTTTCAGGTCAATCGGGATGACCTCCTCCTCTTCCTCCTTGTATAGTAGCGTCGGAGGGAGCCCCTCGCCCTCGGGCCACGACTCACCTGTCAGTGAAAAGGCTTGGATCACTGGAAAGCAGTAAAGTATATTAGACGAATCTAGGCTTGGATCACTGGAAAGCAGTAAAGTATATCCTTAAGTATTTAAGAAGGACTAAGGATCTTTTACTAGTATATGAAGAAAATAGCATCAGGGTTGAAGGCTACACGGACTTGAGCTTCTATTCTGATGTCGATGATGACAAGTCTAATTCAAGGTATGTGTTTACCCTGAATGGAGAAATAGTATGCTGGAAGAGTTCCAAGCAAAATACTACTGCTGACTCGACCATAGAGACAGAGTACATTGCTGCGGTAGAGTTAGTAAAGGAGAGAGTCTGAATGAAGCAGTTCATCACAGATCTGAGAATCGTGCCAAGCAACGAGGAGTTGATTCTCTTATATTATGATAATTACGAGGCGATTGCTCAAATAAGAGAACCCGAGTCTCATTAGAAGTGTTTTGAGGAGGTTCTAACTTATTAGAGAGATCGTGGCCCGAAGAGATGTAGTAGTGGAAAGAATTCTATCGAAAGATAACATTGCATATCCACTGACAAAACCATTGACTCAGATTGTTTTTGAGCGTCATAGAGGTCTGATGGGGATCAGACACGTAGATGATTGGCTTTAGGTCAAGTGGGAGATTGCTAGTCATAAGTGTCCTACAAGCCAATCACGTGAGTGATGGCACCAGTAACACGTTATGTCAATCTATTTACTTATGATTATTAGCATTTTCTTACATTATTTGGATGTATATTATGATGTCATTGGATCTGTGCAATGAGAATCAGATCGTGATGAGATTACGATAATGAAACTGATTCACCTTTAAACCCTAAATAGTCCCGGTCATAGGTTACTCGAGAGAGACATCGAGATAACCGACAGACTTATGTATTGTATACCTGTCCATATGATGGAGATGGCTGGTCTCATAGCTACTCATATGGGGACACTAAGGATACAGTACATGTGTTTATTTGAGAATGAGTTCACTGATTGATCCTTTTACGGAATGCTGAATGGTTATTGATACATTACGTCAGACAACGATTCCATAGTCCTAGTAGTTTATTTGGCCTTTAGACTTGAGACACCAAGGATGTCCTGTATGAGTACTCTACTCTTTGATACCAGACTTATATGTTTGAAAGTTCCAGATCTAGTACAGTCGGTTATTGGGAGTGACAACCAATCTTACGAGAGCTATTGAGTATCAATAGAGAATCATTTACTCTCGGTATCATGAGAGGAATATCCTATATATTCTTACTCATGTAAATCTCTAGTCAAGGTCATTCAGATTGAGAGAGAAAGAGTTCTCCGAGAGAATCTGATTAAAGCAAGTCTCGAGTGAAAATTAGGGCATGACAGAACCATAACCGATATATGGTCTCTGGGATATTATATGGATAAGGGACTATAGGTACATAGTAACTAAGGATAAATAGGTCCAAATGATTGGATTCCCCTCTATCATCTGGGGATTATGATGTAGTAGCCTAGTACGTCCGTAGTCGATGAGTCAAGTGAATTATTAGATAATAATTCACTGAGTCAGAATGAGTTCTGACAGGTATGACTCACGGTCAGCTTGATATTGGGCCTAGAGAGTCATACAAATATGGTAGGTGTTACAACGAGTAGAGGTTCGGATATGAGATATCCGTCGGAGCCTCTATCTTATTGGATATCCAATAAGCCCATATATTATTGGATCTCATAGATGAGATCCAATAAGAGTTAGATTATTGGGTAAAGACCCATTAATCTAAGAGGCTTAGGTAATTGGATGGATATCCAATACCCAATAGGGTAAGATCCATTAAGGTTTATGGGGGCCTCTATAAATAGGAGGGAACCAAAGGTCAATAGGCTAGGGTTTTCAAGGTAGTCACCTTCTATTCTCCTCTTCCCAGAGAGGAGCATCATCGCAGTCTCTGCTATGTAAATTATCGCTAGAGAGGAGAACGCTTGACCTCCTTCATCCTCTTCATGGATATATAGAAATTCAGGGATATACGATTTCTCTAGGTACTATCTTTTACATATGCAGTTTTTGGATTTGCAGATTTATTTTTTGCACCAATCTTTGCACCATGATGAAAATTTTCATGAAAATCTAGGATGTTTTATTTTTCGTTCTTCTGCTACGTATGAGATGTCGCCTCTTGGATTTCGCAACACCACCAACTAGTAACATGAGATATATGAGTATATAAGTGAGTCATAAGAAAATGTCAGCCCCCTTATTATTATGTTGAAGATGAACTTTTATACTCGATCATAAATGGACAAAATATTCTATGGGGAGGTATCATCTAGTCGCCTCTAACAATCTTTCCTTGGTCTTTTGTCTACATGAGCAATAATGGGAGGGGGCAACCCATATTCACCAATCTTGGATCTTTGTTCGCATGAGTAAAGAGACGAAGGGTGGTCTTCATCTTCTCTTTCCATCATGAATACCACATGACGATTATATGTCAGATGATGATTGGCTAACAGCATACCTCCTATCACTCTATAGAATAAATTAAAAATTGATGATCGATATATTTATTCAAGAGGAAGAATGAAAAGATTTACATAATAAAAAAGTTGAATACTATTAGAAAGAAATATATAGAATTAATGATATATAACTATTATGATTCATGTTAATCGATTTCTTGATAGATCATGAAATTTATGTTATTCACGTGTAGCCCATCCATGATCTATGGAATCGGACCGACGTTGTGAGTAACGATTATGATTGTATTATTTTTCTTATATTTAGGAATTTATCGGATTAATCAACCAACCTGAATACGTCTGGGTGGTGTAGTTGGTTATCACGCTAGTCTCACACACTAGAGGTCCCCGGTTCGAACCCGGGCTCAGACATTTTTTATTGTTCTTATAATCTATATAAATGTTAATAAATGACTAACGATGCTGTTTTGATTAAACAAATATTTTAACACATTGCCAACTTGCCCATTGCTGTTTTAATTAAAAAAATATTTTAACACATTGCCAACTTGCCCATTTATGTCAGGCTGCGGTGTCTCGGGGAGAATTATTGGTTTTAGATTCCTATATTTCTATTAACAAAAGGCTACTGGGAAAAAAATTGTTATTCCATCATCAAGCAGAGAGAGAGATCAGATCTTAATTTCGCCTGGTTTTTCCATGCTGTTTCGTTTTTTTTTTAAGACACCGACTGGGTGTCGCGATGGTGTCTCATGTCTGTCTTGGGATCATCAGTGCATCCTGGAAGATCTGGGTTATTAGTTTTGAGCACTATGGAGGACCAAAGCATGTTTGTCGCTCATGAATCCACTGCTGGAGTGTCAACAATGGCCCTGAAGCAACAGGAATGGACGGCGATCCTGCATTCCACCACATCAATGATTAATCATGCGTATGTGAAGAAAAATAAATAGACTTCACGTTCTTGCATGTAGGCGTAGTCGGCTTGTTTGTATCAGTTGTTAATTGCTCATCACTTACGCATGATTAATCATTGATATGGTAGAATGCAGGATCGCCGTCAATTCCTGTTGTTTCAGGGAACGTGAAATCATGCGTATGAGAAGAAAAAACGTGACGAGCAATTAACAACTGGTACAAACAAGCAGACTACGCTTCTAACATGCAAGAACGTGAAGTCTATGCCCTGCCCTCAGTTATACGTCCGATAGCAACAGAGGTACTAAACTGTCAGAGATCCAGATTTTATTTGCTACGTAATCTTTGGATCTGACTGAGCTCCATGTCGAAATTTACTGCAATATGGAAACTGGAAAACAGTTCATTCCTAAACATGTATCCATAATTGTGGCCAAACAACGATTTATACCAAGTGTGCATTGTGTTATCAGTTGTGCAGGAGTTCCAAAGCCGAATTTTCCTGCCAAGATATATCAACTGTGTCAAAAAAAACCTACATGGATGCTCTTCAGCTAGCCAAACAAGGGAGAGCACATGAATTTAAATTCCTTACGAGGAAATAAATCCCAGCACCATGACAAGTAAGACAATGCGGTAGATGAGGTCCTTCATTGACTATAAGACTTGAGCTCTGGTAGTAATCCCATCTATTGGCTTGATGCGGCATCCCTCATTCTGGAAGTTGAAGCTATTTTATATCAAGTTATTAGTAGATGGCAACGCATAATATTTACAAGCTTATCTTAATTGGATATAGCAAATCACCTAAAACTCGTACCTTCCTCCGAATCATCATCTTTTTCTTCTGGACAATGTTCTTTTAGGTGGCCCTCACATTCAAAAAGGCAGGGAGCACTTCCCCTTTCTACCTTCGTCTTTCCATCATTCATTTCTATAATCCTAATAATCTTTTCCCTGATGCAAGAATCAACTGTCTCCTCAGTGCAAGCATCATTGGATTGCAGTCCAAGAAGGGAAGCACATTCACTGTGGAACTCCGGATCATTGGATGACAAGATCAAACTGGCTATTGTTCTTGAAAGGTCAGGAACGTGCTTGCGGATCTGAAGAAATGGTAAGAACCACGTAACATACAGTAAACAATTAGAAGGGGCCAAATGAAAGAGAACAAGTGATTCAGGTAACAAGAAAAAATAAAGTCAAGCATGCAAATAAGATCCTTGATTTCGGTTGTTTGCATTCCCAATGACCTGCAACATCGGTCCCGTTGCCATTGCAACCTGAGTTCAACTCCGCTGTAACAACAACAAAACCAAAATCTAACCCAACTGCTCATAAATCAAGCCCCTATCTCATTGTTTTTATTGCTTCTGTGCCATGTAATTAGGTTCCCTCTTGGCATGGATCAGTAAAAACTTCAAGTTACGAGATTAAAGTGCTCATCCACTGGTTAATCACAATTCAAAGCACCAGAGAACATGATAGATTCTTTAAGGTATTTAAGCCTTGTACAGAGAATTATGGAGATATGTATCCTGAGCTTCAGCTGGCATTAACTGATTCTCTTGCTGATCCCTGTCCTAATATCGCTAATTAAAAAGATAACCCTCTTCTAGTATAATGTTTCTTTGTGTCGACACCAGTCCAACCAGCAACAGGCATAAGGTTTGGTACCAAGATCAAAAACTTGTGAGGAGATGTAGAGAGACAAAAGGAAACTTTACAAGAAACAATGATTAACTAGTAAAATGACTCCAAATACTGCTTAAAGGCAGATAAGAGTACCATATACTCAGCACCAAGTAGTTGGGACATCACAACTTATTCCTTATAGTTACATACAGAACATGGTACATGAATGCAACTAATTTTATACTCATGAATGTAGCCTACTCTATGTAATTTTATAACAGGTAAACTATTATCCTTAACACAGATATAGTACAACAACAACAAAGCCATAAGCCCCAACTATTTGGGGCCTTGACACATTGGAACAAAATAATTTCCGTTAGGTGTTCTTTTTCAACTCAGTTCGTTTCAGTTCAGATTCTGAAAAATGAACAAGTTTAGTTTGATCCAAAATTTTCCTCCACACCAAACAAATTGGCCTGTGGACACCCCTATTTGGAGGTCTAAAATAACAGACTAACCCCAAATTTGCTTAATTTTGACATCAATTACGATGATAACAATCAGGTGTTGTGTTCACATGTATGAGATGGATATTCTCAATATGATAGTATATGTTTCCCGTTTGGAAGTTTACACAAAAACTAACTACTGATATGATGAACTTCCATCTTAATTTGGCAATAGTGGACTTACTCACAGGGAGCCTGTTCAAAAGTAAACGAGTCAGGTAAGTGTACAGTTTTGACTCACTGGGAGCTTGCTCACATGTAAAAAATGCTGCATTAGTATTTTTCAAGTCCTTAGATGTAACTACAAAACTATGCAATATATGTGCGGATTGGTACTTTTCATGAGAAGGATCTTGCTCTACTGGGCATATCATCAGTACAATTGGCTAAAAGTAGGAATGTCTGGTCACCCAAAGTCCAGCCTTGGCAGTGACAATCTTGGTAATTAGTTAACAGGAATTATATGGAAATCTGATGCTTGCTAGAAGCAGAAATGCATGCTAGAAGCTCATTTAGACCAATAAAGCATCATGATTAGATGAAGGATGGTGAGATATACCTTGACGGAACGACAGCTGAGAAGAGTGCCTGCATATTTTGCTTTCAAGTCATCCAGGGCAATCTTAACTGCTTTCTTGATGAGATTTCGTTCAGCTGAAGTGCGTTCTCGAGTCACAATTTTATTTAATAGGTTAAGGAAAATTTTGCTAAAATAGCAGGACGAGCTTGAAAAATAGTGACCTGACAAGAACAATACATCCTAAATTGGATATCTTTCATGGTAACAATGGATAGCAATATCCATGTTGCCAAATGATGGCATGTCCACCCATTCAAGCACTGCATTCCCATCTCTATCCATGATAATTTCCCTTAGTCTTAAACCATAATTTTGCCAATTTATGCTTGTCAATGCATCAATCGATGATTGAGAGACTGAAAAGGGTGTGAATTCTTGGAAGTACATCATCTGAACAAAATTTGAATATTATAATTGTATGGAATAAAAGTTCAATCAAATCAAGTGTAAGCATAGATTTCTCAGCATGCTATGTGGCAATTGGCCAATCCTAGTTTCCAAGAAATAGTTGAACATAAGAACAAATATCTTTACATATTGAAGCTCCTGAAAGAGTTCCAAGAAAAAAAAATGTGATGAAAGATATGGTGAAATATTTCAGGCCAATGAACAATAAAAAATATAGTGAATTTTCTAAGATCTCCTCTTTAGGTGGGTCTATAATTTTCACAGACCAGTTTCAACTCACTCATCTCTACTCTGGTCATGCTGTTGATTTACAATATAACATTATGTAGTGACCTAACTCATGATAGAAGACTTGCCCAGAAAGTTAAATTTCCTTTCTATGTGTGTCCAAGCAGACATCAATTATCTTGAAAGGGTAAAATCTCGAACCAAATAAGCAATCATCAACCTAATAACTTTAAAGCTAAACCACCACTCTTTTTTACTTATAGAACTAAAGTTCACCACTTACAGTTCTCTGAATCATAGCGTAGTATAAAAGTTAAATATCATATTTACCAAAATGTCAAATTCATGTATCACAGTAACTGCCACTGGTTTATTAGAAATTATCAGCTTTAAGATGCTGAAATAATTCAAAATTAAAAATTAAGAACAAGAATTCGAATTTCAAATGTATGAAATAGTTTAATATACAGGTGCATGAATGACTTTACAATCTGTCCCAATCAAATTCCATTGAATAAATCAGCCACATAGATACATTTCAACTTTGAATATTCAGGTAATGGTTTTAATTAAAAAGTTAAACTAAGTTCCACAAGGAAATATTTTTGTAATGCTAAATGGAATGAAGGGATAAAAGGTGGTCAGATAAGAGTCATTTAAAAATATAAACCTGTGAAGTAGCATAGTTCAATCTCCACAGGCACAGACAACACTGTGATTGCACAGATGTTATCACTATTGCCACTTCCACTATCCGTCCAGAACCTCTGACATTTTGGATGTTGCTTGCAACCCCAGTTCCAAACTTTAAATGATCTCTATTTGGAACAAAGAAAACAATCTATAAATTACAGTAGTTATAATTCTAGGATAGAGATTTTGGAAATTGATGAATAATTTTTTTCACATTCGACATTGCACATAACATAATAATTGCACAATAGTTTATAAACAGTTTATAATGAACAATAACTACAATGTATTGGGTGAAATAATTTGTCAAACTGGACCTAAGCCATTGGAGTTTATGGATTAAGGTCCAATTAAAAAAAATTTGATCCTTTCAAAAATCAGGTTTGGATCAAGCATGTGCTTCCTTAAGGTTCACCCTGATCTAATGCTGATTATTTTCTGAAGCAAATTTTATCAAAGCCAGCCAACCCAACTTATTAACCACATGTACAAGCTCAGGTCAAGAAATTTTGACCTGTTGGTGGATCAGATCAGTTTTGGGTCAGCACTATCTGTCCTTAATACCTCATCTCAACCAAAACCCATTGGCACTTCTAATGTAAAGTCTCAGAAGTTAACACAATAAATATAAAATGACAATTTGGTCCTCTTAAATCAATGACACCTAAGGGAAGCATAGGATAAAATAAAAGTGCAAATAAAAAAAGGCATCTATCTTTCTGCCAAAATATATGTAAATATACAAAAAAACCTCCAGAAACAAATGAACACAATCTCTAACAAGTATGTTTACCAATTACAATGTATAAAGATTAATCAGCATTTGGAACAAAATGTAACTGGCATGTTCTAGACTACCTGCTTGTGAAACAAAGCTGACACTCTTTATCTAAAGCATTTCTGTGCCTGAGAACATAGCTCTGAAGGCTTAAAAGTAGCCGCTCATTATTTGACAATGAAAGGGGCAGGTAAATGTCGTCAGTTTCTTGAAGAAGGTGATTGTATCGCAACCCAAGGTTTTCTGTATGCTCAACTGTGAGATCGACTGCAAGATTCTGTACAAGTTTGAGTAGTTATAGTCATCAGACATATCCTATTTCCAGAAATTGATGTGCATGCCAAAGAAAAAGATATTTCAATAGGATCCTAACATCAACAATCTATTGAAAGCAAGAACAGGACTAAGCGTTAAAGCCCAAGGAAGAAAACATTGACATGATTAGATATGAATGTAAAGGAGTTTTGTGCAATTCCGCAAGCTACTATTTGATGCCTACATGAGTAGCAAGTTGAATCTAGTGAATCATGCAGAACTAAAACATTCACTATTCAAATAGGTAAATAAATCAGCATGGTTGATGTGATGACCATCAGGTTACAAAAATGAAATATATGGTTAAAGCTTTAGGGTCTTAGCTTAAAAGAGTCTACATGCAATTTTCAAATGATGCATTAGGGCAAAGACCTCACCTGATATCATAAATAAAATGCAACCAGTATGAATGGACCATATCAGAAAATTGACAAGATCACAGCAACGTACTGGGATCATGAAGTTATTGTCCATGATGGTTATCAAAGCTTGAAAGTGTAAGATGACAATGATATATAGCATTCGTAGTTGTCTAAACTCACAATCATGTGACTTAGTATAATATGGAGGCAATGAGAACAGGCAATGGTCAAAGTCATCTATAACCACAATCCTTCACATCATCCTACCATAAATTTGATGAAAAATTTCATCAAGTACTACAGATATTTCAATCCTTATTTTTAAGTTAGAAGGTATTCCATAAACCTAAATTGGTAAACACTTCAAAGAGAAGAGGAATCCCTGAAATCACTGAAAAGTAACACCAAGATATGTTTATATAAGCTTTCAATCTGTCTGACCCTTGCACCATAAATCATGAAACATGACCATATAAATGACAATGTTATGAAATCCAATGACTCCAGCAAGGCTGGAGTGACATGATAATAGCTTGAAGTAACTAAGCTTGTAACACTTGGAAGCATATCACCAATATTGAAGCACAATAAGATGCAACTGAAACAAACAGATGTCAGTTCACAATTAGAACAGGAATCAACTATACAGATGAACTTACAGGTGTCTTCAGTAGGAATATCTGCAAAAGCAAAGGACAAAGAAACACTAGTCTGAGAAAAGAGGATGATTTAATACATGATCAAATGCTTGAAATGTATAACTGAATCCAGAAGCCTGTAGCTTTCCCTGATCAAATTACAATAACATATGCTAAGATACTAAGAAGTTACAATACCATCAAATTTATAATTTCTAAAAAAAATGCAAATTAGGTCTGATAATAAACAGTAATCATGGTAAGTAATGCTTATGCCAAAGCATAATTTTATCAGAACAACTGTTGGCATCACAAATTACCCTATAAATTTACTTCTGTCTGGTCTGTATCAAGGATCTAACTTTCGTGCTCAGGGTGTGCATAGTGCAAGCCACGGGCATGCCCACATATGTTGGTGGTCAACGCTGAGGGTGCACAAGTTGGCATATCCACTATGATGATGCATATAAAACGATATAGGAACAAATTCTACTCCATAAAATTTGGTACATAAATTGTATAAAATTAAGGAATATGACAAGGGATGCTGCCATTATGCTATACCACCAATTCGAAACCATTAAAATAGGTGGTTGTGATTTAAATCGAAGTTCTAAAATGAACCATCCAACATCACATAGGCTAGGCTTGCTTGGTTTTCCATGTTGACTACATTCAATGCTGATGATGTGGAATGGTTTTCACAAAATGCAAATGCCGCCATCTTTCTAGGATCTAGATTTTTTATGAAAAACCGAAAAAGGGCTGTTCTAGGGTGATACTAGATATCATTATATGGTTTGAAATCAATGAAAAGTATGTAATCTTCATTTTCAACTTATATGCTGGATCCAGAACTATTCTTTTTTTTTTTTTTGTTCATCTTTAAGGTAAAATAGAACTGTCTCACCATATAGCATTTCCATTATATTCACTTTGTTACATTCAGACTAGATTTAAGTTGCAGGCACAGAGATGAACCTTCTGAACAAAGGGAAACACCCACGCCATGAAGTCATCAATGTTGTCTTCCTCTGCAGTAGAAAAGCAAACTTCCGTCCCACTAAAATGTAGTTTTAGATGCATAAGTTTAACTATCCCAATGATTTGCCAACATCAAAGAGATGATCATATTGGAATGTGCAACAGAAATATAGAATAATCTAGCAAATCTTGCCTGAATGTCCCATGATTCTTGCATGTGGGTGGTAATGTATTCAACCTTGATTTAGAAGTTAATGCTTCTCTAAGATTCAGATGGTAGTTATGTATTTCTTTGTCTCTAGTTCCTGGACCAAAAGTTCAATACACAATATGACCAGTCTATATCTAAAACATTACTGCATAAGAATAATACCTGGAGTAATTGACTATTCATCAAAGTAACTTACCGTGCATATTAAGGTAAGCACATAGCTGAACATGCAATTGATATTTGCAGCCATATATAAAAATATAAATTATTGAAGAATTGTTGGTACAAGTTCAACATAGTCAACGAAAAACACTTAAATGTCTAAGAAAAACCATCTCAAGACAAATGAGGCATCAGAGGAAATAGCACTAATGACATGTAAGAGAAGTTTGACACAGGATCCATTAAATGCCAAGAATTCGAGCATAACACTTCAGTGTAGTGTTACTAATTGATTCACAAAGTTCTAAAAGTTTGACTGCATGTAAACTGCAATTTGTCAGTATAGAAGAAGATAAACTTTAGAACATCTCCAACTTTCAAGAGTTCTTAATTTTATTAATAATATTTGACTGATATAGTCAATTATCTAAGTACTATCAGGTTGCATATTTTCTTTATGTTGTTGGGGAACAGATTTTTTTAACCACTGGAAGAGCTGCAAAATGTCATTAAGTCAAAGAGGAAAGGATGTTTGACCTTTGATGTACTAATATTCAATAAAGTAGCACATGTTTACATATGTTCATTCTCTAATGGTCCTTCTGATCTTCACCTAATTGTGTGCAAGATGTTTCCACAACATGACAATTCTTTTAAAATCATTAATAATGCATAACTCCATATAGCAAGCAAGTCCAAGACCTGAACATCAATAAAGTTAACTGAAACTTACATGGGCCGCATGGTTTCCTGATTATACTATAAGAATGGTGAAGATGCAAAAGAACTGAAAAGGTCAGGGTCAATGATGGTTGCTTTATTCTGTGACATGGGATATACTAGTACGCCATTTGTTGCACTTCCATGCTAGCTTATCTATGGAGTACTCAGTAGAATCAGAAATGCATCATAAGGAACAAAAACACTTACAGAAATTCCTTAGAATTACAGACTCAAGTTAATAAAATTTATAAAGGCCAACCTTACTA
The DNA here is from genome assembly GCA_024322285.1 of Musa beccarii. Taxonomy (NCBI): domain Eukaryota; kingdom Viridiplantae; phylum Streptophyta; class Magnoliopsida; order Zingiberales; family Musaceae; genus Musa; species Musa beccarii. Next base: position 38,661,129 of record CM044398.1, on the reverse strand, counting down.
TAAATGAGCATAGGAATTTCATAGACCATATTTTAATTATTATACGAAAAGTAAGGATCTAAGCAAACTTAATTCTGGTATGATGGAATTTCTAACAAATTAAGTTGTTATTTAAGCAAAATAACAACTTACCAGTAGTTGTTATTGACAGCATTCCATCTGCAAATGAAAAAGAAAAAAATAGTACATGGTAAATAAACTGATAGAATCTTTATCAGAAACGTAATTACATAAAAACAGAAAGAAAACAATTGTATGATTTCTTACAAAATATGCAAATCCCTTTCATCGAGAAGGCCTTTCAAACTTATGAAATCACTCTCTTTTTTTATATGGAGACATGCTCCACAACAACAGAGAAAGGAAACACTTAAATTCAATGTACAAATATAAGGACGCCCATATGAAGGAATGACCTGTATGTTATAGATAATCCGCATCTTAATTTGAAGCAGTTACAAGAACCAATAGTTCAGCAGTAATCAATGTAATTGAAATCTTACTCAACTTTTACTCCAAATTTTGACATTGAGATATTAACAGGCAAAAAGGATAAGGGGAAATAACATCTTATATTATGCAGAATTTTATTCAAGAACTTGGATGTAATAAAAACAAAGTAGCTGGTAGCCATTGTGAGCCAAGAAGTTAGTGCTGAAACATAGTTCAAAATTTGGATAACGAAAATTTTAAATTCTGGAACATTTGACTAATGATTCATTTGTTGTGAATGAATTGCTTTACGTTGTATTCTTTCAAATCAGATACCGTTCATTTGGTTTGAATGAATTGCAGAATGTGCTAACATATATGATTACATATGTTTACTACATGAATGGCTTTACCTTCTAGAGGCACTAATGAGAATGTTGGGTTGCTTTACCTTTTACAGGCACTGATGAGAATATTGGGATTTATTAACATGTACAATGACACGATTAACCCATACACTCAAGTACCCATCAATAAAGTCACTCTATGATTATGGCCTGAAATTCTCAATGCAGAAACCAACTTCAGAAAAACAACTCCTAGAAATATATTATAAATAAAAATGTTTTTCTCTTACACCTATTCTTGTTCTTCATTGTATAGTTAAATTATCAATTTATGTAGTCTCTTATGGCAGGAATAGAGTTACTCAAAGGAATATCTTCAGAAATTTGTTAGGGCTGATGCTCCTGATTCAATGAATACAATGAGCGCTGATTTAGCTGAAAAAGTTGAAAAATGATAATCACAGATTCCCATTTTTTTTGTTCAAGCAGTATCTATGTTTTACTTCTGCTCCACCTTTAAATTCAGCTAAATGTCAATTGGATTGACCCTCAACTATCTTCTGCCATCCCTATTCTCCTCATGATTCTCCCTCCGTTCTCCTTTTCTCGTTTTATCAGTGGAATTTGTTTGTTGCATGTTTTTTTACTAATCAAGCTATGAACCATCAAATAAGAAATAACTCGCGTTACATTTGTTAATACCAAAGATTTGAGTGTTGATTCTCTTGTATCATGCCAGGCTGCAATTCAACTTGCTGCAAGAGGCAGAAGCCACACATGATACAGATGCATACCACTAGACATCACATTATGCCATAAGGGATCTGTCACGACAACCTCCCACTACATGGCATGTGCAACCTGTATCTTCGGTCTAATATTGCTAAGCTTATTCCACAATGTACACTTACATGACAATCTGCCAGTACATGATGTGCAACCTGTACCTTAAATCTAAGTTCCCTAAGTGTTGAACCTGCCAGCAAACCATTACTCCAGAACGTACACTTACTCCCATTTTACTGGATGGGTTTCACCAACTATGGTTTTTTAACCTATTATTATGTTTCGTCAGTTATGCGACAAATTATGGGCATTTAGTTAAGTTTACGAAACCTCTTATTACCAACCTAAAGAACTAAAGGTGTATACACCTGATTAAACGTATGCAATCATCCAATGACAGGTAGAATAATCATATAGCGATGACTCCAACAAGATGGGAGGATATTTAAGTTAGATGGAAGTTAGAAATCACAATCATTATTCTAGATCAACTATCCAGCATTACCCCATTTGTCGGATGAAACGGAACACATTCCCCGGTCCAGGTCCTGGAACTCCACCAAGCTGCTTCCGACCCCAGTGTCTGAAACTGGTCATTCGAATAAAATCTGAGATGCTTCACAGAAAATTCGAACTACCGATTGAACCAAAATTAAACTGGCGCTGTAGATGTCATGTAAATGCTCTGTTCTTCACTAAATATTTACACAAACCAATATATGCTTCCGTTTTGTTTCTTGATATTTCCAGGGTCTTCATGTGAGACAAAAAATTTCAGTTCACTGCTGTGGCTACACTCACTTTGAACAAGAACGCCATCCATTCAATAGAAACAGACGACATTGAAGTCGGAAAATATAATCGAGAAAAGAAATTTAAACTATGCAAGAAAAACTCATCCAAACGGTGGCGTTCGGGCTCTTACTAGAGATGCGCATGAATGGAGGATTCGACACGCGGAAGCATCTGATCGAGATCGACAGTCTGCAGAGAGTCTCGGCGATCCGGCATCTTTGGACCGCCAGATAGATCAGCTGCGGAGGGTAAAGAAACCAAGAATGGGGCAAAAAATACAGCAGACAATCACGATGAAGAACCAAAAACACGGAAAATGAAACGCGAAATCCAAGTCGTAGACGAGAGTTGCCGCGCCGTACGCTCCGGAATAGTCTCCGAGTAGAAGAAGAGAAGTCGGTCGCCATGCGAGAAGGTTCTCCTTTAGTCCTTTACCCTTTCCCGTCGCACTTATACCCGATGCATAACGATGAGTTAGTTATCACAAGAGAGAGAGAGAGAGAGAGAGAGAGAGAGAGAGATATATATATATATATATATATATATATATATATATATATGTATATATTTATATGTGTCTATATGTATATATTTGTGTATATATACATATATATATATATGTGTATGTATATATATAAACAATAACAATAATAATAATAATAATAATAATAAATTATTATATTGTAAAATTATTATTATTGCTATTAGTAACTTGAGAAAAGGGTGTTAGGCATGTTAATGTTTGATAGTTCTTTATGGATGTAAATAATAAAAGAATGTCCTGTGGTCATGTAAACGTACCAAAATACAAGCTTTATTTAACTCAGAGGCTTAAATCAAGTAGTCCAAGTCATACAATTACATCCAACAGAAATCTAAAATCTCACAGTGGAGGCGGTGCTCCTAAAACTCCAATAGGACAGTGATACTTCCGAGTGGCTGAAGACAACAGTTAACAGTGCACAAAGTACTTTGGCAGCGTCCGCAGCATTGCAGAAACGATCCATCACCTATGAGACGAGGTGAAAAATCTGGCAGCTCGGTTTGTAAGACCTCTTGCTTGCAGCCTGCTCAAACTTCTTCGTGGCAGATTCGTTCTCTTGTAAGCCAGTCTGAACAAAATATCGAATCCACCAGGATGAACTCCGCAATTTAACCTACAAACCAAAGCACGGAATTATCACCCATTCGGAATGCTTAACAAAACAATGGTAAGACTGCTGCAACTAAGCCATGATACCAACACGAACAGACACTATTTTTATTGTCAGATTAAGGAGCTTAAAGCGATGAGAGATTAATATAAAAAACCCTGTAAGTTCACAAGTATCTCGATGCTGACTGACATTTTCAGCATTCTCGAAAGAATAGAAAACATAAAATTGAGGGACATGTGACACATAGAAGTAGGCCCCATGACTGCATATTACCTCGACCAAGATGGATAACAGAAGCAGTGAAAAAAAGAAAAATCACCTTTTTTGTGTAAAGTTCCCATCCCAAGCTTTGTCCCTGCTATTTGGGACCCCAACATACAGTTTGGTAAGATCTGAATTAAGAATTATTCATAATTAAAGCTCTACACTATATTTGGACTTTACAATGTACTCATTCTAATTTGATCAAGCTCTCCTGCATTCTTTCTAGATCACCAATTTTCAAGCTCAGCTCATAAGATAACTTCCCAATATACTGTTCCTAAAAAGCTAGACAGGCTTGCTGTATCTTTCTGCTTAGATGGTCCACCCAGAACAAGAAGAATCTAATAAGACTGCCTAATAAAAGAGACACTGAAGGTTCTAATTCTAATAAGATCTCACTGATAATAACATTATTGCTGACTAAAAGTAGGAAAACCAGTGTGTTGAAATAGAATCAAAATGGTAGTTGACAGCTGGACATACCGGTTTTCCAAATTTTGCAAGCTCCGAAACCTTGGCTCTCTGCTGACCTGGATAACCTACAACATTAGGAATGATTCTAGAACAATGAACATTTATTTTAAATTTGAATGACTAACTTGACAGTAGATATAACTTTTACATAAAGCATAGGTTTTTATGTTGCACAAAAATGCCACTATAAGCAAGGCTAAGATGCAAAACTTGACAAATGATGATTGACAATAGAAACTATCCATATCTTATTGGAATGAAATGCAGTTGCAAATTCCTATGAGACGACAATGCCATATTTCATTCTCAATTCAAGAGGATTACCGTCCCAACATTCAAGACAGCAGTCAAACTTGACTTCTCCAATTTATAGGTTTAAATAAGCTTATCAATTAATTAATTTCCACACTTGCATGATTTTATGTTGGTTATTACTCCAAGTACTGGTTCTTATCCAGAAGGTAATGCGTACAAAAATCATATGAGAATACAAACCACGTGTTACAATTGTAAGATAAAATCGCAAGACAGTTAAAGGCACAACATGGACACACCAAAGGCCAAAATGCGGATGACAAGTGGAACCTATGTGGCTTTAAAAGTAAGCTTAGCAGTAAGACCCAAACTCAGACATCCTTCACCAGATATGATAAATTACACCAGAAGTCCAATTCGGCAGCAATTTAAAAAACCAAACAAAATGATGAGGTGATAGATATCGACTCTGATTAGTACAAAATAACAATGGAGACAGTAATCCAGTCATGCTAAACTACAAGACAAGCATATTCTCTCGCTATTAATCATGACTAGTTTGAGAATGATTTTTTTCGAATTCTAACAAAACTTATTGTTCATGCTGTATATAAATTAGATATTCTTCCAAATTCTAACCAAAAGCATTCATCATGACGAACAAAAGGTATCATCATGACTGAAAAGTGTACTCATCCTGAACAATGACAGCTAGAACTTATGGATTTCAAGAGTACCAAACCAGACCTTTCAAATATATATGTATTCCATGTAACAGATCCAAGTTCAATATTGATCTTACCAAAGTTAAATCCTAAAAAAAAAAATTCAATGTTTTAGTTTCCTTACATATTAAAGATTATTGTGTGTAACCAACCATGACAGCAAAAAATAAGGTTTTTGACATACTCTCAAGGTTGCAAACAGAATTTGGAAAATATTGCTTCATAATAAATTAGCATAAGATAAATAATTACCAGAAAATATAACAAGTCCATCAGATGATACTCTTGCCAGGTCTGGAAGTGTCTTGTTTAGGTATTTTGGAGATAAGTAATCCAATGCATCTGAGACAATGACAACGGAAAACGATTTTGGCCTATATGGCAGAGAAAATTTGATATCAGCCGAACGCACAAATCCTTTACGAATAAGCCTCTTGCAACTACTATCAGCATCCTCCAAGTCATATGGTTCCACACCCCAAGCTTCAGTATCATCTTCTTCTAACAACGTAGAAACAACCGTACAAGTGTCAGGCCCTATATGCAAAACCTTGCGCATGCTTTGACCATAAGCCTTCTTCAGAAAAGGTATTGCCCGTTGAACTTCTGATGTGCAGGAAGCACCTGCGAATAACGGGGAAAAACAATCCAAGGTCAGAAAGGAGAGGGCAAACCATACACTTAGAACTACAGTATGTGACATTTGGCAAGGCTAAACGAGCTGTAGCAACAAGATTCTTGCCCCACATTAAGCTATATAATACAAAGTGCAATGCCAAGTCGATCTCCACCTGAATTCAACCTTACCGTAGTATGAGGCAAATGGCTTAGCGAAATAGGCATATGATTACATTATATATAAATGAGATTCAAAGAAAGCAGTGAATACCATATCAAGCCATTCTAGACATCCCAGTAAAAGTTTAACTATTAGGAAATAAGTTGTGGCTTTCACCAGAACGAGCCATACATATGAAAAGATTGGAGGGTGGGTTAGGCAGTATAAAAAAAGGAACCATTCCAAAATAATTCTTGAACAGACCGGAAGATTTTTCGACACAAAAATACTGATAGGATGAAACGAAGAAAACGATACACACCTTCACCTTTTTGTATTGCTTCCTTATCACGGACAAATCCACCTGGTCATTAGAAGGTTAAATGGTCACATCACATGTCAAGGCCTAAGACATCAGCTAATCAACCAGAACGACAGGAAGCTATTGCAAAAACCACAGACACTAAAAATCTTTATGGGAAATTTCACGTACCAGAGCTGCTGTAGGAGTAACCAATGAGAAGAAAAGCACCCTGCAATTCCAGAAAGAGCATTCTATCAATTTGCACGATTCTGCAGCTACATGAATAAAGCAGGGAAGCACCATACCAGGAGAACCAGCCCTACAGATAACAATGGCGTGCTCCGTGACTTCGGATGCAGTGAGCTGACAAGCGGAATGCTTGCGCTGTCAGGCAAGCGTCGAGATTGATTCACTGCTCTTCTTGCTGCCATGGCTTCCAGTTGCCGCAATCTATTATGCTGATGAACAACGTAACCGAAGGGGGAGATCAAGATAGCATTCTTACAAGTAAAGAGAAAACCAAAAAGAATTCTTCAAACCTAATATGCCGTAAAGAGAAGAACAGGACCAAACCTACAGCGCTAGGTAGATGGATCAACGGAAATCTAGGTAAAAGGGACACCGAATCCAAAGCCGCGCGATCAATGAAGTCAAAATCTCGCAGGAAACGGGAAAAAGAAAGAGATCGAGGGCTTGGCGTTGTTGAATCGAATGGAAATCACCTGCGCTAGCGGAATCGACGAGCGGCATCGGAGATCTGCCGCGCCCGTTGCCCGCCAGATCTGAGACGAGGCGCTCCACGGCTTCGCGAACCAGCGAACTTCCACTAGAAGAGCACACGCTTACGACCACTGTCGGCGCATTTGGGACGCGGATCCTCTCCAACTGCACTTTTAAGCAGCATGTCCCAAAATCCGCATCGCAACCGTCCGTTGCTGTCGCATCGTTCGGACGTTCTCGGATTGGACCGATCCCGACTTTGATGGCCATGAAAGTTACACCTCTCAGAATGGATCGATGCTTCGTGACCTAACGCGGACGCGAGATCAATACATCCCCATTAATTTCTAGAACTATAAATTGTTAATACTCTTAATATAGTAAATCATTTATTATCATTAATATTAAAAAAAATTAATTTTTAGTTAAATTAAGAATATTAATTATATTTTCTAATTAAACCTTTTTATGTCTCCCTCTATTTTAACGCTTATTAAAAAATACTAAACAAAATTTAGTATACGTCCACTGGTGGGCTTGTCGGCCCATTTGGCCCAACTTCAAATTCGTGTGAGGCTTAGTTAGATCATGGGGAATTCGAGCAGCCCGTTCTTTTGGACACTTAAATCGGCATCATATACTTTTTAATTGAATTAAAAATAAATTCTTAATGTTTTTGGAAGCTTAATGTTTAGTTGGGTTCAGGTTTCTACGTGTGCTTGCATCTCCTGAACACCACGAGATCAAAAAGGTGAGTCCTTGTGAGTAGAATCAACCTATAGGAGTGCAATCGAAGGAGTAGGATCTCTTTCTCTCCATCATCATCATCCAAACGGAGCTCGAGCTGTGGAAGCACCCGGCAAACACCGCCGGCGTTGTATCGACGAGAGTGGGTGTGGAAGTCTGCGAGGAGACGCCGCAATTGCTCCCATTCGCGGAGTAGGCGGATAAATATAACGCAGATTGTGGCGTTCGAACGAACGTAAAGCCACCCATCAAATTACGCTGCGCGTGCAGATACGTCACGTCTGACCTCATTCGTTTGACCGGTCTGTAAAAGAATAGGACAAAGTTCAATGTAATAATATATCGATCATGTATTAATAATACAAGTATTTATAATATGTATGAATGGAGCATCACCTTCTTTTATAATGAATCTATAAAAAAAATCATTGAGGTAACGAAAAAAAAAACATATGAGAGATTTTAAGATATTATTTTCTAGAAAAGAATCTTTGTATGCTAAAATTTTATAAAATATAAAAAATTAAAAGATTTAGATTCCTATCTTAATGTTTTGGGACCATCGTCTCCTCCTTTGACCACACTGTCAATGAATAAAGGGTGAATAATAGGCGCAGGATTTACCGTGGTGAGAGGAGAAGAAAGGACAGGGCGACAGCAGCACTGCGCTCTCTGGTCCCTCTTACCGCCTCTCTGCAACACGGACATCGACGGTAGCAGGCCTGGAGATGGCGTGCTGTGGATTCCGCTCTTCTTGTCCGCCATGGGCGTTTCACGGCCTTGGTAATTTCTCGCCTTCACGCAATGCATGCACGTGGGTTTGCCGCCCTTCACCTTTGCGCCGGCCATTCAATACCGCCTGACGCCATTACCGAAGACGAACCATGCCACTGTTTCCCAGGTTTTACTGCATGATGGTTGCTATGCCATCTCCCTCCCCCCTCTCTCTCTCTCTCTCTCTCTCTCTCACACGCACACTGATACAGCTTTCCTGTGCGTGTTTCGATCAAAACCAACGGTTGTTGAAACCATCAAAAGCTACAGCGGTCGACGATCTGTGAGGGAGGGCGCTGTGCAGTTGCAGCAGTGATGGGGACTGAGGGTGGAAGAGGCATTCATGGCGAACACCATCACACCTCCGGCGGTCACGACGGCACGTTATCCACTGCAGAATCCTTTGTGACGCGGGCAGTAATACTGTAATGGCAAGCACCTCTCCTTTTGGTGAATGGAAGAACTCTCGAGAGAGGGCTGCGGCTGTCAGCCATTAACCGTGGTCTCCATTGTTTTCCACCGTTGATCACCATTATTACCGTTCTTTGCACCGTAATCACCGTTGATATCATCATTATCGTTATCGATGTGCATATTTTTCCAACTAGTATAGTTTCCGCTACCACAATTAATATTGACCATTATTGTCATCACCGTTCGCCGTCCATGTCATTGTTGTACCTCAGTCTACATCCTCATTATTATTATTATTATTATTATTATTATTTATTTATTATTATTATTATTATTATTATTATTATCATCATCATTATTATTATTATTATCATCATCATTATTATTATTATTATCATCATCATAATAAATATTTATTTAAAATAATAATAATAATTCGTCAATATATTACAGTTCCATCCCAAAAAGCAAAAAAGACTTGTCTCTATATGTAATACCCATAGTTAGTTCAATAGTCCAATATCGAAAGTGGGTGGGACTAAGATTGACTTATATGGGCTTAATAAGTGTAATACTGACAACTTCAGCTTAAGCATTTTGACCAATGGTTGATAGGCCAAAACAAAGTTGATAGGCTAGTTAACTCATCAGGCCGGGTTGTGACATTTGGTATCAGAGCTGATCTAGTATTCGGGCATGGTGAGGTAGGCTTGAGTAGAAAAGGACTATTTGTGGATGAAGTCAGAGAACTCATCACAAATGTTGAGCCACCGCTAGGCTATACCTCACATGCACCATGCTAGGGTCTGATCTGAGCCTTGACAGGGACGTCAAGTCATTTAAGTGGGGGAGATTGTAATACCCCTAGTTAGTCCAATAGTCCCACATCGAAAATCGATGGGACTAAGATTGACTTATATGGGTCTGATGAGTGTACTGCTAATAACTTCAGCTTAAGCATTTTGACCGGTGATAGATCAAAATGAAGTTAATAGGCTAGTTAGCCTATCAGGTCGGGTCGTGACACTATAATTCGTCCCGTGTTTTAATTATACAAACGTAATATTTTAACGAGTCAAGGTTACATGTCACGTTCTTCTGACCTCTCTCACATTTGATAGATTAAAGGTTTGGGACATTTTATCGGGCCAATTCATATGCTGACTATATTAATCATGTTCAATTTAATGCGAACAAATTAGTTAAGCTAACTGCGTGTATCTTTTATCTAACGAATCATGAGCAATTTTAGCTTGATGTGGCATGCATGATGTGTTCCTTAATCAGGTCAAACAGGCTAAGACAAATTATCTTCTCAAGTATGGATATATTTTCTATATTAAATATCAAGAGCTGTGGTAAAAATAATATTTTGGTTGGTTTGACAACTAAAATCAAACCCCTAAAAAATTTCTCAAACACAAAACGACAAATAAATAAATATATATATATAGTTATAGTTATAATACTTTTTAATATTATTAAAAAATTATAACTGAATCGGTCCATCTCAAACTTATAGGAGAAGAAAGGAAAAATAAATAGATGATTGAGAATATTTTAGATACTAAATTTAAAAAAAAGATTTTTTTGTGAAAATTACTGTATGTATATATTGTAAATTAGAGTTAAAAAATAAATTTATAATAAGATTATAAATTAAGTGCGGGGATAAATTAAGCAAAAAAACCCCAACTTTCGCTCGACCGGCAGCCGAAAGCATCGAGAAGACAAAGAAGACGAAGAAAAGAAACGGTGGAGCTCCAATTAATTACAGGCTAAGTTGTGGGTTGTGTTCAGTGGTTTGGGTGTGGGATTCTGCGCTGGCACTGTTTAGGAGACCGGACCGTCTTTAATCCGCCATTAGATTAATGGGCGCTTTCCCCCATGGTGGTCGCCTTTGGACACTGCGCGCTTTGTTCCCCACCACATGCGTCGCCCGTTGGTCTCAGACCCACTTCCAGGCTCGTTGTCATCATCATCACAAGCGCGCACCGCAGAGAATGAGGAAATCAGGATTCCGCTACAGCAAGTACAAGCAGAGTGTACTACCAAAAGTGTGCGAAGAAAGCATGCAGTAAAAGTAGGCGCTTGCTGGGTAAAAAAGTAGAGTTTCTCGGGAGGTGCCGAGGAGAGAGAGAGAGAGAGAGAGAGAGAGAGAGATGTCGTTGAGGGGCGGGGTGGCAAGCTCATCTTTGTCCTGTCAGGAGAAGAAGAAGAAGGCACCCACCGGAGGAAGCCACTTTGCGCTACAAAAGGAGGAGGTGGATCTGAAGCCATCTTTTCGTGTGTGTCGAATGGACGGGCGAAGGTCTACTGTCCTTGATGCTGTGTTTGAAGATCTTAATTAGTGGACAGGAACAAGGAACCATGGTTCCCGCAGGAGAGAGGAGAAGCTGGTTAGGTGGATACTTAGCTTGGTAGGTGTTGGAGTCGAGTTAAGGGGCTGGTCGTGTTTAAGATGCCAATACGGTCACGAGATCTACTGAAACAGTAACCCCTACAGGCAAAAACTCCAAAAGAGCCCGAGAAAAAGAGCAAGTGTTCTACGGAAGAAGGGGAGAGAGAGAGAGAGAGAGAGAGAGAGAGAGAGAGAGAGAGCAAGTGTTCTACGGAAGAAGGGAGAGAGAGAGAGAGAGAGAGAGAGAGAGAGAGATTGGGTGGAGGAAATGGAACGTAGAAGGCAATAGGGGAAGTGCTGCTCGGTATCCTTTCGATTGTCTCCGCCTTGGTTCTCCTCGCAAGGAGTTGTTAGCTTAGGGAGGCAAGCTGGCGAACCGGTGGTGGGCGGGGAGCGTGGCGATGGGCGGAATAGATCCCGTTGTCGCCACCTCTCCCTCGACTCCTTCCCTCCGTCTCCGCAACCCCAACGCCCAACTCAGCCCCCACCGCCGAGACCAAGCGGACAACCCCGCTACCCCGAACAGCAGCAGCAGCAAGAACAACAACCACAACAACCATGTCAAGGACGACGACGCCGGCACCGGAGACGACCACTCCGGCGGTGGCGGTGGTGGCCTTGACATGGTCGAAGCCGGATCAGGCGGGAGCGGAGGCGGTAGCGGCAGCTCCGGACGCCGCCCTCGGGGCCGGCCACCCGGGTCGAAGAACAGGCCGAAGCCGCCCGTCATCATCACGAGGGAGAGCCCCAACGCACTCCGCTCTCACGTCCTCGAGATCGTCAGCGGCACCGACATCATGGATGCCGTCGCCGTCTTCGCCCGCCGCCGTCAGCGCGGGGTCTCGATCTTGAGCGGCAGCGGCGTCGTCACCAACGTCACGCTCCGGCAGCCCGCCGCGCCGCCAGGCTCCGTCATCACTCTCCATGGACGGTTCGAGATCCTCTCTCTGTCAGGCGCATTCCTTCCGGCGCCGTCGCCCCCAGGCGCCACGGGGCTGACCGTGTACCTCGCCGGTGGGCAAGGGCAGGTGGTGGGTGGGATCGTGGCCGGGGAATTGGTGGCCTCGGGCCCGGTGTTGATCATAGCAGCCACCTTCGCTAACGCCACCTACGAACGGTTGCCGCTCGGCGACGACGAGCCCGAGGCGGCTGCAGCACCACCGGGATCGGAGGAAATGCGGTTGCTGCAGAGCCCAGGAGGAGATGGAGCAGGTGGTGGTTCGTCGTCACACCAGCTGCATGCCGGATTGGCGACCGACCCCCCTCTCTTCAATCCACCGCCGAGCCTGCTTCCCAATGGGCAGATGCCGCACGAGGTGTTCGGTGCGTGGACCTCAACGAGTTCGCGTCCTCCGCCGTCCTACTGAGTACCAAAACCTCTCTCTCTCTCTCTTTCACATACAGCAACATACATTTCTGTAGAAGGAGAACCAATAGTCATGCTGCTTGTTCCATCCACAGCATGCCTTCCATCTTACTACTCTTGCATCATTTTGTGAACTTGTAGACGTTGACTATTGTTAGCTGCAGTTTCTGATAGTTGTTTTGGTTTGTTTCTTCTTTCTTTCTCACCATTTCTCTTCAATCTATTTATTTTGCCCTCGATATTTAGAGAGAGAGAGAGAGAGAGGAGGAGGATTTCTGATTAATGTCCATTGCTCACTGCATCTTTCCTGAGCCGGCTGTTTCCATTTCAAGTTTGGATGAGGATGTCGGGGGGGTTGGAGTGCATGCTTCAATGTCAAGAAAGGGTGATGTGCACCCATGCACTATTAGGTTTGGTCTTTTCTAGGTAAGAAAAAGAACCCATTAGAGGCAATTGTGGTAAAACGTTAGGTTGCAAGTTGCAGGAATGGCATAGTGATCCTCTTGTTCTCTTTTCCCTATCTGCCATCTGCGTGGCGTATGAAACTATAAGACTGTGACTTGACTTATTACATTTAGTTTCTGTTTTCGCTGGGAATCAAACTTTGAGTTTATATTTATCAGAATTGGAGCTTCATGTTCTGAGAGATCGATCTGAGATCAACTATTGCTATCTCATGTAGCCATCTCGCTTGCTCCTGAAGTCCATCGTTCTGAATTGCACATTTCCTCAAGCAGATAATCGTATTTAGTTTTCAGTGTCGAAGGCTAATTCTCAATTTCTTTGACATATTTATTGTGCTCATTATGGTATCAATTTTGGCATCCAGGAACTCTTTGGGTCAGCATTCTGATTTCTCGACTAATTTCTGGTCCGGTCTGGTGTGACTTTGCTATTACTAACTTAGTCAAGATCCTTTGATTTAAGTACCACTAGATGTGAATTCATGCTTGTTTGCGATTAACCTAAATCTCTTCGGGGGAGCCTTATGCACTGCATAATCTTTCTTAATTTTGGAATTTATGCTGGAAAGTAATTGCTTTCTTGGAAAAGTTTTCCTTATGTTTATGTGATAATGATCATATTGATCTGCCCATAAACAGAAATGTGTAGATGGTGATATGAACATATGTATTTTAACAACTTAAGCCGCTTAAGTTGTTAAAATGATCCAAATTCATAATTGGATAAGCCATTTCCTATGTTGTTGTTGACAGTGCCTAGCTTTCCTTATATTATTATTAGCTCCATTCTTGACCTATTCACAATTCAAATGAGTACTTGACCAAAGCTTGTGTTTATTTATACTATGCATGTTGTTTCCACTGAAACATGAGTTCAATTTTAGGCAGCCTTCATCTGTGACTACTAAACCATTCCTTTCTCAATAAAATACTTCTAAACTAGATAACAAGGAGAGTGTGTTGAGAGGAACCTTTTCTGGTTTTCTGCACTCTTTTTACCAAAATTTCCCCAATAATTCTATTCTTTTAGTGGCTAATCTAATTACAACCGAAGTGCTCTTCGTGTTCATCCATAGAGCTTGTATAATCTCAAGTGCAACCTTCGTGTTTCTGTTTTTTATGTTTCATTTGTCATTTGGTTGCCTATTTCCAGTTGAGAGTTCTATACTATTTGCAGTGATCTATATATAACAATTATTCATGGATGTTCATGCACATTACCGCTGGTCGCATCATTTGGTATGATGAAGAGTAGTTATTTGATGAACAAGAACCGAGTATTTACCTGGAAACAATCTGTGGAGGTGATGTTAGATGCAACATCCATCCGCATGATCCTTCATGGTTGCAAATGAAGAACATGAAACCTGCTCACAGGCAATTGACAAACTCTATTACTAACAAAAATATCAACAAAAGGAAAACTGTTCACTCTTCTCTTTGAGGGGTAAGAGGAGTTCTAAGTTATCATAAACCTGTTGTCTCAATCGTCTGTGGTCAAAAGGCAATCTCCTGCGCTGCTGTCTCAGAGCTTATCAAAAGAATGTGAGGACGGTCGGTGGAGCTTCTCATCTCTTCGCTCGGTTCATTTCATCACATGGTCTCACCAAACCTTCTTTTCTGAAACATATCCTGAAAAGAAGAAAGAAATCTAATTCATCGCATGTGTTTTGCGGTGCCATCATCAGGAGTTTCCGGGTCAGAGGCCATTAGATTATAATCTTCTGCGGAAAATTCCAAGGACAAGTTTAGTTCTGTAGGAGATGATAGGGCTCCCATCGTCCTTGTTCTATCGACTATTAGCTTCCCACTCTCTCCTGGAGCGTGTGGTGTAGAACACAACTGTACTTCTCGTAATCCCGACTACCTCTCTGGGTCCTCACCCTGTCGTCGTGAAACAAGTCCCTGGTGGTGCTGGGGAGCAAGAGAACAGGGAGACGTGATATCAAGTACAACTGTGTCTAGGGATAAAGAAAGGAAGTTGTGGTGAAGGAGCCAGAGACGGTACCTTTCCACACCACGTGCTTGCAGAATCTTTCACATCATTGAGCACAAGAAAGGCTTTGTCGTCGTCCGGCGCCTGCCGCTTTCTTATCCCGATGTCCGGATGCATGCATCTCCACGGCACCTACACGGCAGAGGAGCGTTGGCCCAATCTCCGCCTCCGCCTCCGACTCGCCATCAACTCGCGCTTTGTCCTCTCCCTGTGGTGGGCCGCCATCTCTGCGTCGACTTAGATGTGCTGAGCTCGAACAGTTCTCGAACGTGTAGTTTATCCGGATCTGTGTTGGACGGAGAGAAAATCTTGGCATGGCAGATACGAAGGTCTCGTTTCCTCGTGAAACTGGTACAGGCACGGATTCCATTCGTTGCACGGAGGGAACCTGAAAGCATGGCGGTAGTCCTTAAGTATGATAACAAAAATTCAAAGAATTATTTGTGATGTAACTACTTTTCAGTCTGCACCATAAGATGTATCAAACATGAGCTATCGAAACAATGATAATTTGCTATGTATTGGCTTGCAAAGACAGGTTTGAGATACTTCAGACATTAATATTTTTGCATTGTCAGTGTGCACAAGGTTGAAAGGGTGAAACAGACATCATAGGTTAGGACTTTTTATGTCAGGACAACTCAAAAGGTATTACACAGCGCAACTCATATTACTCATACCATGTATAGAATGTTAACTGCAACGCAAGTGCATTACAGGTTATATCTGCAGCAGTTATTCTGATTTGAGGTACCAACGGAGGTCCTGCGCATGGGAGTCTTTCTTGGCAGTGTTCCTATCCATGAGTTTAACCACAAAGTCGATTCAGTGTCCACCGATGAAGTTACCTCTACCCATTTGGGATCTCAATAGTTGTGATATGACTAGAGCTTTCGATTCTCAATACACCACATGCACCACAAGGTCACTTTTTCCTGAGGATGCCATCGAATACCAAATACTGAATAGATAGCATGCCGAGGCCCTCGCAGCTTATGATGGATGAGACTGTGAACGACAGAAGTATCAAGTACAAGATGTGGCTAGTCAAAGCAAAGTTAAAGCCTTTAAAGTAATTCAAGCTCCAACAGAAAAAATGGCTCTATAAAGCCATATATAAATACCAAGAAGATATAGCAGTCATGTGTTGCACCACAAATTCAGCTCAATGGCATCCCTATTTTGCCACTTTAGCTGACAATGTAAAATAGAATGCATCAAACAGTACGCCATACAAAAGATGCGCTTAATCCTTACGGTGATTGTCTGACACAAAGTGGAGGTGACGGAGGAAAGCTTTATCTATGGGGACAAACATTTAATTGGGCATATCGGTCTCTTCAGAATCCAAATGATACCTATGAATTTCACTGGTTGTTTCTGTGTTTCTCAAAGTTATCTTCATATGACAACATGACTCTGTATGCCATCACTAAATGATTTATGGCTGCTTTTCAGCATCAAAGACAGAAAGATCCACATAAGAGCTTTTTAAGGACCAGCTTATTAGACACTTCTTTGGACACAATGCATCCCGTGTGATCATCTTGGACACATGTCATTTATCATGAGAAATACCTTTTTAAAATGTTCTTTATCCTTCCGTGACCATCTTTGACATATGTTTTTGAGAAGATCAAATTGTCCTTAAAAAATATGCTTAATATGTTAGATTATATGATCCTTTATAATTGAATAAGATTTATAATATATCTAATTAAAATTTGATAATAATATTGGTCAATAGAAAAGAAATCCATATTATAGTAGGATCCCTTAGGAGATACTCTTGATAGAATGAACTTCATTGATAACTTATCGTAGATTCTCTGCTCTCGCTTATAAATAGACAGGACCTCTAGGGATCTAAACACAAGTGCATGTATCTAAGAGTTGCATCAAAGAAAAACATCTCATAGATATCAATTAAGATATTACAGTTTTTCTCTCATTCTCTCTAAGCCATCAATCTAAATGATCCTGTGAAAGAATAAGAAGAGAGGAGTCTAATTCCTCGTGCAGATTGATAACGACATTGGATCTAAAGAAGGTACTCGGATCATACAGAGATTTTTTTTTTCTTTTTCAGATGACATCAAAAGGTATACATCTTAAAATCGATCGATTGTTATTTGATTTCAATCCTAATATAAATTTTTTTCGTATTACAGAACATATAATTATAATTTTTATTTTTACATAATAAACATCCATATACCAACTAGGTAGAATGCGCCATCGGCGATTAATGACTCTTTGCACAAAAAAATCACAAAAGCAAACTTATTTACAGACACTAACTCAGTGATATCAAAAGCAAAGTTGACTGAAAAACATCAAAGGGCACAAAGATTGTCGTTGTAGAACATAGATATTTATATGCGATACAAAGCATGTGTGGTCACAACAAATAAATTCATCCGTATGCAACTTTATCCATGCAGCAGTCTTTTCACCCTATGCATTTATGACATCCACCAGTGTAGAAATATTGGTTGAAATAAAAAGTGGGACCACATGAAAACAATAATTGGCTCCCAAGAATTCAATCGAGCATGCAACCAGCATAACCGAGTCCATCCCCAGTCGATAAACCATGTGATGATTCAAAGCTATATGTACAGATAATTAATTCCATGGGATCCACGCCAATAATAGCGCAGCACATGAGATGGGGATGGGAACCTAACCTAAACTTTTCATTGGCTAGTCCAGGTTCATACGATTAGTTGATTTGGATGGAGACAGACTCGGAATCAGCAAGCAATCGGTTAAGAGGTTTGGAAACATTTTATGGAGAGCTGCTGCAGCTCCCGTTTTCACATTTTTCTTTTGCAGGTCGGATTTCTAATTGTTGCACCAAAGACTTAACAGGCAATCTCTGCTACCTGTTTTATCTATTTTATAATGGACCCACATGGTAATTCTTTACTGTCATTCGAGCCACTTCGCACTCCACCTTCCATCCTTGCCATGTTCAGAAGTTTCCTTGTTCCTTTCTCATCCACCTGTCACAATAGCCATCTTATTTTCTTGCCATCCCAGATTTCTGCCATCAATTCCTTAGATCTAGTTTTCTAAGACTTCCTTCAGTAACCTAAGTCTAGATCTCCAATTCCCTTTTTTTTTATTTTTTATAAAGATCACAGTTCACGGATTCTAGTGAAATAATTAAGCCAGATTGTGTTAGAATTTTAATATGCTTGCCCCCTGTTACAAGTATCGTATCAAGAATACTTAAGAGAATATTCATGTCTGTTATTAAGGTTTGAAAGATTCAGGGGGCATACATCGGTTTGATGCATAACTTAAGAACCTTAATCTTTTGGATTAAAATATTATTCAATTTCATGTATATTAACATTGACTAGTTTGACTTTAGATTCATTGTTCACTTCAATATGATATCAAAACCAAGATCCTCAAAGGAAAAATAAGTGAGTAAAAAAAAAAGGCTAAATGATGACCACAGCCAAGTAAAAAAAGAAGGATATGCCTAATCATTATTTTATATATTCTTATGAATAAACGAAAGATGTTAAAAGAATATTTATGCATGAGATGAAGATTGAAAAGGACTATAATAGCCTTGCATAATTAAGGATTGTAAAAGTGGGATGATATATTAGGTTTGGCACGTAACTTAATAAGCTTAAGCCTTTTAACTGAATTGATTTTTAATCTCACAGTGTTAATTTTAACCACTCAGACACATCATTGATACAACTTCTCAACTGAATGATTTCTATGAAACTATAATAACTAATATAGTTCTGTCAGCTCAGAATTTGTAAGTGGCCTATGATCACATAAATTAATTAAAAAGTTGATTGCTTTGCTGTATAACCATAAAGGGAGATAGGGGAATTTGTTCAAAACATAAGAAAGATGTAACAATGTAATTGACAATAGAATAAGAAAGATGTAACAATGTAATTGACAATAGAATAGCAGAAGTAGAATTTTGATCACCTCTTGCGTTGAGTTTCCTTCCTATTTAAGCTCATGCTAGCAGAATGACCTCAGGAGCCTGGAGACTGATCAACAGCTAATCCATTATAAGAATACTCTTCACGAATGAATTCATTAGAATGGGTCCTTTGCTTTCTCATACCTGCTGCAGAATTGTTACCTTTCATCGAAGACAGACATTCTCCCCGAGCATTAGAATCAGCATGGATGCAGAGATAACTTGAGAATCAAGTTTGATATCAGAGAAGACAAAAGAATAAACTTAACCTGACAAGGCTAGCCTGTTTCCCCCAGACATTTGTTATTGGGTTGTTATTCCACCATTGGAATTGTTCTGTGAACTGAGCAGAAATCCCCAAAGCTCCTCAAGAACTTCTTTCCAGAAATCCCGTGAGTTGGATCTGAATCTGTTTCCCATCCACCACCTGCATAACAACTTAAAACTAAGCTTCTGCATTCTGCACAACAGTGATATACTTAAAAGCATAGACATCGAGAAGTCCATATACGAAAGCCAATGAGGGCTTCATCCTCAAACCCAAGAAGGTCGCCCTACTTGCAATCCTTGGCCTGATCACAGTAAATCCATTAAAAGACTGATTCGGTTCCTTCGATCGCGTGAAAGAGGACTTCGCTTACCAGGAACAGGAAGAATCCGCCCTACTTGCAATTCTTCCCTTCCTCTAGGGCTTCGATGCGAAGGCCACGAGCGGTGCGACAGGCGCAGGCGGCAAAGATGGTTTCGAAACGGAGAGATCGCGCATTTATAGTTGGACTCGCGCGAACATCGCTGTGCGTTGGGCCTCAATTTGGCCCATTAGTGGATTAAACGGGCCAAGAGCTTGCGCCAACCCGTAGAAGTAACATAAACCCATTGGTATCTGGGATCTCACAGTATGAGAATATGACTCTTGTATGTATTTGGTATTATCGTCAACTCGGGTTCGCTGTACGAGGGCTTATTATTGTTAGTTATTTTTATAATTTTGATCTTTATATTTTAAAAGGTTATATTAATATCCTTATAGTTACAAAAGTAAAATATCTATGTCCATTTATCATAACTATATTAATTTTACTAATGAAAACACGAAAACAAAAGATAAAAAGATAATCTTAATATCTCTATTAGTGATGATGGATGACAATACTACTAGGGGTTGCAAGTGATTGTTATGGATAAAAAAGTGAGCGACAAGAGATGAGAGCTACTTTGTATTTGTGTTGGTGTCAATGTAATTCACCGAGCAACTTTTTGTCACTCTGTATTTACATTAGTATTGATGTAATTGCCGAAATGAAAGGACTACCGATGCATTTATCGAGTAGTCTTCACCTTTCTGTCACTATTCTTCTCATCTATAATAATCCCTTGCAAATCTAAGTAACATTGTTGTTCATCACCACCGACACCATTCGTCATTATAAACTAGAATTTTAAATTTATTTTTTTACCATTTGATTTCATATTTTTATTTATAAAATTAATAGCTTAAAATAAATGGACCTAGATATTTCACTTTTATAATTACAAGGATGTTAATATGATTTTTTAAATTATAGAGATTGAAATGCTAAGAGTAACTAACTACATAGAGTAATATATAATTTGCTTACTATACAACCAATAATAGATTTGAATTAAATAATAATAATCATATATGCCCATGTTTTGGATATATGATGACTTATTTTGTCACATAAAATAGAGAAATTTTAAAATCTTATTATTGATGATGAGATATTAACTGAAAAAATTAGGTAATGATATTACAGTTGGGTATATGGGAGTTCATTCGTAGGATTGATGATTATAAAAATTGAAAGAGTGTCCATGAGGACACGGTTAGAGATTTGAGATGACAACTCGGGAGTGTCAATCACATATTTTTGAAGCGTGATATTACTGAGGTGTACACTATGAATTATTGAGGTGTCGATTATATATTGTTGAGATGTGGATATCTTATCGAGTGTCAATTTTTTTTATTTCGAATGGTTATTTATTTTATTTTCATTCTTAAACTGATAATGGTATAAGACAACTTTCTATGAACTCCTCACTTGCACCTTTCATTGCTTCCAACTGCAATCTTCACAATTCTAAGATCAGCGTGCCATGTATTCTAATGAAGGATAAGTCTAGTTTGGAAGAAGCTCTTCATGTTGAAGTGACCAAGTGTGGTTTGGTAGTTCAGACAGCAGGAGCAAAAGAAGCGTAGGATGTGCACCTTCTTGTTTATTTGCATGTCCTTCGCAATTGTTTTTGGCGTAGCTTATCATCCACCCACTGTTACTGAGCCAGATTGAAGTTGAAGTCCCAAGTCTATCTAACTTCACTAGAAAGCATGCTCATCCACCAGAATTTAGCCAGGTATGCTTGATAAGCTTCAATGGAAGAACCTTAAAACAAAAGCTCTTTCGGAGGTATGCAGATATTTTTGATAGGCAGCGGACAACATGAAATTGTTGGGACCTTCTGTGCCATTTCATTTGCTAACCACACAGTTTTTGTTGGAAATAAACTTGTTCTAATATCATAAAGAGGTTAATTTCAACAAGAGAAAGTGGTATCAAGAGGGAGATTCATTCTATCAAGAAGAAGAAAAGATAGATTAGATGTCTATGGAAGGACAAGTCAAAATGACCATTGTTATTGTATTCATTCGAATACAATAAATATGATGTATCTTTGGGGACTATATAAACCCCATATGTTGGTTCTATGAAGAAAAGAGTTTTGAGAATGGAAAATAGAGAGTTAAGAGTCCTACCAATACTTGGATTGTCAAGATAGTATTGTATTCAGAGTCAAAAATCTTCTCAAGCTATATAAATATCAAGTATTGTGGTAAAAATAATATTTTGCCCCCTAAAATTTCTCTATATGTTGTTATAATATTTTCTACAGTAGAAGAAAGGAATAGATGATTTATTTTAGATGATTTTTGAAAATTACTGTATGTATATATTGTAAATTGTAAAAAGAAGAAATTTATAATAAGAGTATTTTTTCGAGGCAGAAAAGATGGGCTCCAGAGAGAGTGGTTTGGGTGTAGGACTGCGCTGGCACTGTTTAGGAGACCGGACCGTCTTTAATCATTAGATTAATGGGCGCTTTCCCCCATGGTGGTCGCCTTTGGACACTGCGCGCTTTGTTCCCCACCATGCGTCGCCCGTTGGTCTCAGACCCACTTCCAGCTCTTGTCATCATCTAAGCGCAAGAGGAAGAGAAATCAGGATTCCCTACAGCATTGTACTACATAGAAAATTATGCAGTAAAGTAGGCGCTTGCTGGGTAAAAAGTAGAGTTTCTCGGGAGGTGCCGAGGAGAGAGAGAGAGAGATGTGGCAAGCTCATCTTCCTGTCAGGAGAGAAGAAGAGGCACCCACCGGAGAAGCCACTGCGCTACAAAAGGAGGAGGTGGATCTGAGCCATCTTTTCGTGTGTGTCGAGGACGGGCGAAGGTCTACTGTCCTTGATGCTGTGTTTGAAGATCTTAATTAGTGGACAGGAACAGGAACCATGGTTCCCGCAGGAGAGAGGAGAAGCTTAGGTGGATACTTAGCTTGGTAGGTGTTGGAGTCAGTTAAAGGGGCTGGTCGTGTTTAAGATGCCAATGGTCACGAGATCTACTGAAACAGTAACCCTCTGAGCAAAAACTCCAAAAGAGCCCGAGAAAAGAGCAAGTGTTCTACGGAAGAGGAGAGAGAGAGAGAGAGAGAGGCAAGTGTTCTACGGAAGAAGGGAGAGAGAGAGAGAGATTGAGGTGGAGGAAATGGAACGTAGAAGGCAATAGGGAAGTGCTGCTCGGTATCCTCGATTGTCTCCGCCTTGGTTCTCCTCGCAAGGAGTTGTTAGCTTAGGGAGGAGGCAACCGGTGGTGGGCAAGCGTGGCGATGGGCGGAATAGATCCCGTTGTCGCCACCTCTCCCTCGACTCCTTCCTCCGTCTCCGCACCGCCCAACTCAGCCCCCACCGCCGAGACCAAGCGGACAACCCCGCTACCCCGAACAGCAGCAGCAGCAAGAACAACAACCACAACAACCATGTCAAGGACGACGACGCCGGCACCGGAGACGACCACTCCGGCGGTGGCGGTGGTGGCCTTGACATGGTCGAAGCCGGATCAGGCGGGAGCGGAGGCGGTAGCGGCAGCTCCGGACGCCGCCCTCGGGGCCGGCCACCCGGGTCGAAGAACAGGCCGAAGCCGCCCGTCATCATCACGAGGGAGAGCCCCAACGCACTCCGCTCTCACGTCCTCGAGATCGTCAGCGGCACCGACATCATGGATGCCGTCGCCGTCTTCGCCCGCCGCCGTCAGCGCGGGGTCTCGATCTTGAGCGGCAGCGGCGTCGTCACCAACGTCACGCTCCGGCAGCCCGCCGCGCCGCCAGGCTCCGTCATCACTCTCCATGGACGGTTCGAGATCCTCTCTTTGTCAGGCGCATTCCTTCCGGCGCCGTCGCCCCCAGGCGCCACGGGGCTGACCGTGTACCTCGCCGGTGGGCAAGGGCAGGTGGTGGGTGGGATCGTGGCCGGGAATTGGTGGCCTCGGGCCCGGTGTTGATCATAGCAGCCACCTTCGCTAACGCCACCTACGAACGGTTGCCGCTCGGCGACGACGAGCCCGAGGCGGCTGCAGCACCACCGGGATCGGAGGAAATGCGGTTGCTGCAGAGCCCAGGAGGAGATGGAGCAGGTGGTGGTTCGTCGTCACACCAGCTGCATGCCGGATTGGCGACCGACCCCCCTCTCTTCAATCCACCGCCGAGCCTGCTTCCCAATGGGCATATGCCGCACGAGGTGTTCGGTGCGTGGACCTCAACGAGTTCGCGTCCTCCGCCGTCCTACTGAGTACCAAAACCTCTCTCTCTCTCTCTTTCACATACAGCAACATACATTTCTGTAGAAGGAGAACCAATAGTCATGCTGCTTGTTCCATCCACAGCATGCCTTCCATCTTACTACTCTTGCATCATTTTGTGAACTTGTAGACGTTGACTATTGTTAGCTGCAGTTTCTGATAGTTGTTTTGGTTTGTTTCTTCTTTCTTTCTCACCATTTCTCTTCAATCTATTTATTTTGCCCTCGATATTTAGAGAGAGAGAGAGAGAGAGAGGAGGATTTCTGATTAATGTCCATTGCTCACTGCATCTTTCCTGAGCCGGCTGTTTCCATTTCAAGTTTGGATGAGGATGTCGGGGGGGTTGGAGTGCATGCTTCAATGTCAAGAAAGGGTGATGTGCACCCATGCACTATTAGGTTTGGTCTTTTCTAGGTAAGAAAAAGAACCCATTAGAGGCAATTGTGGTAAAACGTTAGGTTGCAAGTTGCAGGAATGGCATAGTGATCCTCTTGTTCTCTTTTCCTATCTGCCATCTGCGTGGCGTATGAAACTATAAGACTGTGACTTGACTTATTACATTTAGTTTCTGTTTTCGCTGGGAATCAAACTTTGAGTTTGTATTTATCAGAATTGGAGCTTCATGTTCTGAGAGATCGATCTGAGATCAACTATTGCTATCTCATGTAGCCATCTCGCTTGCTCCTGAAGTCCATCGTTCTGAATTGCACATTTCCTCAAGCAGATAATCGTATTTAGTTTTCAGTGTCGAAGGCTAATTCTCAATTTCTTTGACATATTTATTGTGCTCATTATGGTATCAATTTTGGCATCCAGGAACTCTTTGGGTCAGCATTCTGATTTCTCGACTAATTTCTGGTCCGGTCTGGTGTGACTTTGCTATTACTAACTTAGTCAAGATCCTTTGATTTAAGTACCACTAGATGTGAATTCATGCTTGTTTGCGATTAACCTAAATCTCTTCAGGGAGCCTTATGCACTGCATAATCTTTCTTAATTTTGGAATTTATGCTGGAAAGTAATTGCTTTCTTGGAAAAGTTTTCCTTATGTTTATGTGATAATGATCATATTGATCTGCCCATAAACAGAAATGTGTAGATGGTGATATGAACATATGTATTTTAACAACTTAAGCCGCTTAAGTTGTTAAAATGATCCAAATTCATAATTGGATAAGCCATTTCCTATGTTGTTGTTGACAGTGCCTAGCTTTCCTTATATTATTATTAGCTCCATTCTTGACCTATTCACAATTCAAATGAGTACTTGACCAAAGCTTGTGTTTATTTATACTATGCATGTTGTTTCCGCTACGGAAACATGAGTTCAATTTTAGGCAGCCTTCATCTGTGACTACTAAACCATTCCTTTCTCAATAAAATACTTCTAAACTAGATAACAAGGAGAGTGTGTTGAGAGGAACCTTTTCTGGTTTTCTGCACTCTTTTTACCAAAATTTCCCCAATAATTCTATTCTTTTAGTGGCTAATCTAATTACAACCGAAGTGCTCTTCGTGTTCATCCATAGAGCTTGTATAATCTCAAGTGCAACCTTCGTGTTTCTGTTTTTTATGTTTCATTTGTCATTTGGTTGCCTATTTCCAGTTGAGAGTTCTATACTATTTGCAGTGATCTATATATAACAATTATTCATGGATGTTCATGCACATTACCGCTGGTCGCATCATTTGGTATGATGAAGAGTAGTTATTTGATGAACAAGAACCGAGTATTTACCTGGAAACAATCTGTGGAGGTGATGTTAGATGCAACATCCATCCGCATGATCCTTCATGGTTGCAAATGAAGAACATGAAACCTGCTCACAGGCAATTGACAAACTCTATTACTAACAAAAATATCAACAAAAGGAAAACTGTTCACTCTTCTCTTTGAGGGGTAAGAGGAGTTCTAAGTTATCATAAACCTGTTGTCTCAATCGTCTGTGGTCAAAAGGCAATCTCCTGCGCTGCTGTCTCAGAGCTTATCAAAAGAATGTGACGACGGTCGGTGGAGCTTCTCATCTCTTCGCTCGGTTCATTTCATCACATGGTCTCACCAAACCTTCTTTTCTGAAACATATCCTGAAAAGAAGAAAGAAATCTAATTCATCGCATGTGTTTTGCGGTGCCATCATCAGGAGTTTCCGGGTCAGAGGCCATTAGATTATAATCTTCTGCTAGAAAATTCCAAGGACAAGTTTAGTTCTGTAGGAGATGATAGGGCTCCCATCGTCCTTGTTCTATCGACTATTAGCTTCCCACTCTCTCCTGGAGCGTGTGGTGTAGAACACAACTGTACTTCTCGTAATCCCGACTACCTCTCTGGGTCCTCACCCTGTCGTCGTGAAACAAGTCCCTGGTGGTGCTGGGGAGCAAGAGAACAGGGAGACGTGATATCAAGTACAACTGTGTCTAGGGATAAAGAAAGGAAGTTGTGGTGAAGGAGCCAGAGACGGTACCTTTCCACACCACGTGCTTGCAGAATCTTTCACATCATTGAGCACAAGAAAGGCTTTGTCGTCGTCCGGCGCCTGCCGCTTTCTTATCCCGATGTCCGGATGCATGCATCTCCACGGCACCTACACGGCAGAGGAGCGTTGGCCCAATCTCCGCCTCCGCCTCCGCCTCCGACTCGCCATCAACTCGCGCTTTGTCCTCTCCCTGTGGTGGGCCGCCATCTCTGCGTCGACTTAGATGTGCTGAGCTCGAACAGTTCTCGAACGTGTAGTTTATCCGGATCTGTGTTGGACGGAGAGAAAATCTTGGCATGGCAGATACGAAGGTCTCGTTTCCTCGTGAAACTGGTACAGGCACGGATTCCATTCGTTGCACGGAGGGAACCTGAAAGCATGGCGGTAGTCCTTAAGTATGATAACAAAAATTCAAAGAATTATTTGTGATGTAACTACTTTTCAGTCTGCACCATAAGATGTATCAAACATGAGCTATCGAAACAATGATAATTTGCTATGTATTGGCTTGCAAAGACAGGTTTGAGATACTTCAGACATTAATATTTTTGCATTGTCAGTGTGCACAAGGTTGAAAGGGTGAAACAGACATCATAGGTTAGGACTTTTTTATGTCAGGACAACTCAAAAAGGTATTACACAGCGCAACTCATATTACTCATACCATGTATAGAATGTTAACTGCAACGCAAGTGCATTACAGGTTATATCTGCAGCAGTTATTCTGATTTGAGGTACCAACGGAGGTCCTGCGCATGGGAGTCTTTCTTGGCAGTGTTCCTATCCATGAGTTTAACCACAAAGTCGATTCAGTGTCCACCGATGAAGTTACCTCTACCCATTTGGGATCTCAATAGTTGTGATATGACTAGAGCTTTCGATTCTCAATACACCACATGCACCACAAGGTCACTTTTTCCTGAGGATGCCATCGAATACCAAATACTGAATAGATAGCATGCCGAGGCCCTCGCAGCTTATGATGGATGAGACTGTGAACGACAGAAGTATCAAGTACAAGATGTGGCTAGTCAAAGCAAAGTTAAAGCCTTTAAAGTAATTCAAGCTCCAACAGAAAAAATGGCTCTATAAAGCCATATATAAATACCAAGAAGATATAGCAGTCATGTGTTGCACCACAAATTCAGCTCAATGGCATCCCTATTTTGCCACTTTAGCTGACAATGTAAAATAGAATGCATCAAACAGTACGCCATACAAAAAGATGCGCTTAATCCTTACGGTGATTGTCTGACACAAAGTGGAGGTGACGGAGGAAAGCTTTATCTATGGGGACAAACATTTAATTGGGCATATCGGTCTCTTCAGAATCCAAATGATACCTATGAATTTCACTGGTTGTTTCTGTGTTTCTCAAAGTTATCTTCATATGACAACATGACTCTGTATGCCATCACTAAATGATTTATGGCTGCTTTTCAGCATCAAAGACAGAAAGATCCACATAAGAGCTTTTTAAGGACCAGCTTATTAGACACTTCTTTGGACACAATGCTTCCCGTGTGATCATCTTGGACACATGTCATTTATCATGAGAAATACCTTTTTAAAATGTTCTTTATCCTTCCGTGACCATCTTTGACATATGTTTTTGAGAAGATCAAATTGTCCTTAAAAAATATGCTTAATATGTTAGATTATATGATCCTTTATAATTGAATAAGATTTATAATATATCTAATTAAAATTTGATAATAATATTGATCAATAGAAAAGAAATCCATATTATAGTAGGATCCCTTAGGAGATACTCTTGATAGAATGAACTCCATTGATAACTTATCGTAGATTCTCTGCTCTCGCTTATAAATAGACAGGACCTCTAGGGATCTAAACACAAGTGCATGTATCTAAGAGTTGCATCAAAGAAAAACATCTCATAGATATCAATTAAGATATTACAGTTTTTCTCTCATTCTCTCTAAGCCATCAATCTAAATGATCCTGTGAAAGAATAAGAAGAGAGGAGTCTAATTCCTCGCAAATGCATTGATAACGACATTGGATCTAAAGAAGGTACTTTCGGATCATACAGAGATTTTTTTTTTTTTTTCGATGACATCAAAAGGTATACATCTTAAAATCGATCGATTGTTATTTGATTTCAATCCTAATATAAATTTTTTCAGTATTACAGAACATATAATTATAATTTTTATTTTTACATAATAAACATCCATATACCAACTAGGTAGAATGCGCCATCGGCGATTAATGACTCTTTGCACAAAAAAATCACAAAAGCAAACTTATTTACAGACACTAACTCAGTGATATCAAAAGCAAAGTTGACTGAAAAACATCAAAGGGCACAAAGATTGTCGTTGTAGAACATAGATATTTATATGCGATACAAAGCATGTGTGGTCACAACAAATAAATTCATCCGTATGCAACTTTATCCATGCAGCAGTCTTTTCACCCTATGCATTTATGACATCCACCAGTGTAGAAATATTGGTTGAAATAAAAAGTGGGACCACATGAAAACAATAATTGGCTCCCAAGAATTCAATCGAGCATGCAACCAGCATAACCGAGTCCATCCCAGTCGATAAACCATGTGATGATTCAAAGCTATATGTACAGATAATTAATTCCATGGGATCCACGCCAATAATAGCGCAGCACATGAGATGGGGATGGGAACCTAACCTAAACTTTTCATTGGCTAGTCCAGGTTCATACGATTAGTTGATTTGGATGGAGACAGACTCGGAATCAGCAAGCAATCGGTTAAGAGGTTTGGAAACATTTTATGGAGAGCTGCTGCAGCTCCCGTTTTCACATTTTTCTTTTTGCAGGTCGGATTTCTAATTGTTGCACCAAAGACTTAACAGGCAATCTCTGCTACCTGTTTTATCTATTTTATAATGGACCCACATGGTAATTCTTTACTGTCATTCGAGCCACTTCGCACTCCACCTTCCATCCTTGCCATGTTCAGAAGTTTCCTTGTTCCTTTCTCATCCACCTGTCACAATAGCCATCTTATTTTCTTGCCATCCCAGATTTCTGCCATCAATTCCTTAGATCTAGTTTTCTAAGACTTCCTTCAGTAACCTAAGTCTAGATCTCCAATTCCCTTTTTTTTTATTTTTTATAAAGATCACAGTTCACGGATTCTAGTGAAATAATTAAGCCAGATTGTGTTAGAATTTTAATATGCTTGCCCCCTGTTACAAGTATCGTATCAAGAATACTTAAGAGAATATTCATGTCTGTTATTAAGGTTTGAAAGATTCAGGGGGCATACATCGGTTTGATGCATAACTTAAGAACCTTAATCTTTTGGATTAAAATATTATTCAATTTCATGTATATTAACATTGACTAGTTTGACTTTAGATTCATTGTTCACTTCAATATGATATCAAAACCAAGATCCTCAAAGGAAAAATAAGTGAGTAAAAAAAAAAGGCTAAATGATGACCACAGCCAAGTAAAAAAAAAGGATATGCCTAATCATTATTTTATATATTCTTATGAATAAACGAAAGATGTTAAAAGAATATTTATGCATGAGATGAAGATTGAAAAGGACTATAATAGCCTTGCATAATTAAGGATTGTAAAAGTGGGATGATATATTAGGTTTGGCACATAACTTAATAAGCTTAAGCCTTTTAACTGAATTGATTTTTAATCTCACAGTGTTAATTTTAACCACTCAGACACATCATTGATACAACTTCTCAACTGAATGATTTCTATGAAACTATAATAACTAATATAGTTCTGTCAGCTCAGAATTTGTAAGTGGCCTATGATCACATAAATTAATTAAAAAGTTGATTGCTTTGCTGTATAACCATAAAGGGAGATAGGGGAATTTGTTCAAAACATAAGAAAGATGTAACAATGTAATTGACAATAGAATAAGAAAGATGTAACAATGTAATTGACAATAGAATAGCAGAAGTAGAATTTTGATCACCTCTTGCGTTGAGTTTCCTTCCTATTTAAGCTCATGCTAGCAGAATGACCTCAGGAGCCTGGAGACTGATCAACAGCTAATCCATTATAAGAATACTCTTCACGAATGAATTCATTAGAATGGGTCCTTTGCTTTCTCATACCTGCTGCAGAATTGTTACCTTTCATCGAAGACAGACATTCTCCCCGAGCATTAGAATCAGCATGGATGCAGAGATAACTTGAGAATCAAGTTTGATATCAGAGAAGACAAAAGAATAAACTTAACCTGACAAGGCTAGCCTGTTTCCCCCAGACATTTGTTATTGGGTTGTTATTCCACCATTGGAATTGTTCTGTGAACTGAGCAGAAATCCCCAAAGCTCCTCAAGAACTTCTTTCCAGAAATCCCGTGAGTTGGATCTGAATCTGTTTCCCATCCACCACCTGCATAACAACTTAAAACTAAGCTTCTGCATTCTGCACAACAGTGATATACTTAAAAGCATAGACATCGAGAAGTCCATATACGAAAGCCAATGAGGGCTTCATCCTCAAACCCAAGAAGGTCGCCCTACTTGCAATCCTTGGCCTGATCACAGTAAATCCATTAAAAGACTGATTCGGTTCCTTCGATCGCGTGAAAGAGGACTTCGCTTACCAGGAACAGGAAGAATCCGCCCTACTTGCAATTCTTCCCCTTCCTCTAGGGCTTCGATGCGAAGGCCACGAGCGGTGCGACAGGCGCAGGCGGCAAAGATGGTTTCGAAACGGAGAGATCGCGCATTTATAGTTGGACTCGCGCGAACATCGCTGTGCGTTGGGCCTCAATTTGGCCCATTAGTGGATTAAACGGGCCAAGAGCTTGCGCCAACCCGTAGAAGTAACATAAACCCATTGGTATCTGGGATCTCACAGTATGAGAATATGACTCTTGTATGTATTTGGTATTATCGTCAACTCGGGTTCGCTGTACGAGGGCTTATTATTGTTAGTTATTTTTATAATTTTGATCTTTATATTTTAAAAGGTTATATTAATATCCTTATAGTTACAAAAGTAAAATATCTATGTCCATTTATCATAACTATATTAATTTTACTAATGAAAACACGAAAACAAAAGATAAAAAGATAATCTTAATATCCCTATTAGTGATGATGGATGACGATACTACTAGGGGTTGCAAGTGATTGTTATGGATAAGAAAAGTGACGACAAGAGATGAGAGCTACTTTGTATTTGTGTTGGTGTCAATGTAATTACCGAGCAACTTTTTTGTCACTCTGTATTTACATTAGTATTGATGTAATTGCCGAGCGATGAAAGGACTACCGATGCATTTATCGAGTAGTCTTCACCTTTCTGTCACTATTCTTCTCATCTATAATAATCCCTTGCAGCTCTAAGTAACATTGTTGTTCATCACCACTGACACCATTCGTCATTATAAACTAGAATTTTAAATTTATTTTTTTACCATTTGATTTCATATTTTTATTTATAAAATTAATAGCTTAAAATAAATGGACCTAGATATTTCACTTTTATAATTACAAGGATGTTAATATGATTTTTTTAAATTATAGAGATTGAAATGCTAAGAGTAACTAACTACATAGAGTAATATATAATTTGCTTACTATACAACCAATAATAGATTTGAATTAAATAATAATAATCATATATGCCCATGTTTTTGGATATATGATGACTTATTTTGTCACATAAAATAGAGAAATTTTAAAATCTTATTATTGATGATGAGATATTAACTGAAAAAAAATTAGGTAATGATATTACAGTTGGGTATATGGGAGTTCATTCGTAGGATTGATGATTATAAAAATTGAAAGAGTGTCCATGAGGACACGGTTAGAGATTTGAGATGACAACTCGGGAGTGTCAATCACATATTTTTGAAGCGTGATATTACTGAGGTGTACACTATGAATTATTGAGGTGTCGATTATATATTGTTGAGATGTGGATATCTTATCGAGTGTCAATTTTTTTTATTTCGAATGGTTATTTATTTTTATTTTCATTCTTAAACTGATAATGGTATAAGACAACTTTCTATGAACTCCTCACTTGCACCTTTCATTGCTTCCAACTGCAATCTTCACAATTCTAAGATCAGCGTGCCATGTATTCTAATGAAGGATAAGTCTAGTTTGGAAGAAGCTCTTCATGTTGAAGTGACCAAGTGTGGTTTGGTAGTTCAGACAGCAGGAGCAAAAGAAGCGTAGGATGTGCACCTTCTTGTTTATTTGCATGTCCTTCGCAATTGTTTTTGGCGTAGCTTATCATCCACCCACTGTTACTGAGCCAGATTGAAGTTGAAGTCCCAAGTCTATCTAACTTCACTAGAAAGCATGCTCATCCACCAGAATTTAGCCAGGTATGCTTGATAAGCTTCAATGGAAGAACCTTAAAACAAAAGCTCTTTCGGAGGTATGCAGATATTTTTGATAGGCAGCGGACAACATGAAATTGTTGGGACCTTCTGTGCCATTTCATTTGCTAACCACACAGTTTTCTTGCAAGAATTCCTGGCTCTCATTTCTTCCTCAGGCTTATCATCTGCAGCTTCTTGACCAGGTAAGAGAAGACGAAGTCTTGGCGCCTTCTGATTCTGAGGCTTCTATTGGGTAGCAAGGCAACCAATCAAATTTTGTGTTGCCACATCCTGCAATGACGACAATTATTTTGCTGTCATGGCCTTCCGAAATATTTTGCACTCCATTCGATTCTTTTGGGAGGAAAAGGATGCGCAAGAAAACATAGGGACTCGGTTTTCTTGGTACCTTCTCTCTGCATTTTATCTGGTGATGAGCACCCAAACAACATCGGGTGGCAAAGAAGACATCTGCGCTCACAGCCACACTCTCTTCCTCCACCGAAGCCACACGCATCTGAATGTTCTGATCTGCACCCTGCTCATGCAACACTGTGTTATCGGCTGCGGCGGCGACGCGTGTCCCGACCCCAATCTCGAGCCTGTGGCCCTTACAGCCCATCAAGACGATCCACAGGATCATGAGGAAGAGAGAGCTCGGAGATTGCACTCCACACCATGGTTCAGTCCACAGCTTCCCGATATAAAATTGCTCCTACTTCCAACTAGTTTGGCATTCGAGTGGTGCGGCTCGTCTTCCTCGATCTCCGTCCGTCGAAGCTTTTCGTCTATCTCTCTCTCTCTCTCTCTCTCTCTCTCTCTCTCTCTCTCTCTCTCTCCCTCGGCTTCCGGATGGCTGCTGCTGTCTCCACCGTGGGAGCCGTCAACAGAGTGCCGGTACTGCTGTCTTCCGCCACCTTTCTCTTCGTCCTTGTCGAGAATTCTTGGTTATGTAGCTTTATTTCTTGGTCCAGTTGAGCCTGCATGGCTCCAGTTCGGGAGCCCCGGTGCCGAGCTCGGCTTTCTTCGGGAGCAGCCTGAAGAAAGTGAACTCTGGTCTGAGCCATGGGAGGAACTCCACCTTCACTTTCAAGGTCTTGGCTGCTGATCTCGATGAGTCGAAGCAGACTTCCAAGGACAAATGGTCGGGGCTTGCCTACGACGTCTCCGACGACCAGCAGGACATCACCAGGGGAAAGGGCCTCGTCGACTCGCTCTTCCAAGCTCCCATGGGGGACGGCACTCACATCGCCGTCATGAACTCCTACGAGTACATCAGCCAGGGTCTTCGCCAGTAAGGAACCATTCGATATCTTGATCTCTCATAGCTTTCAGTCTTCTTCCTCGTCGGTATCCACTGAACCGTTCGGTCTCAGATACGAGTTCGACAACACCAAGGACGGCTTCTACATAGCTCCAGCTTTCATGGACAAGCTTGTCGTGCACATCACCAAGAACTTCATGGCCCTCCCGAACATCAAGGTAATCCCATCCTATCTCATCTCATGCGGTCGCTGCCATTGATTTCTGGTTGATGTGGATTCTGACTGGGCGGTGACAGATTCCCCTCATCTTGGGTATCTGGGGAGGCAAAGGCCAAGGGAAGTCATTCCAATGCGAGCTCGTGTTCGCCAAGATGGGGATCAAGTGAGTGCTTCCTTGAGTTCATGTCTTGTTGTTACGGCTCAGAGGTCTTTGGTGTCTCTCGTTCATGCTCCGTGTCGAACACTTGGCAGCCCTATCATGATGAGCGCCGGAGAACTGGAAAGCGGAAACGCAGGTGAGCCAGCGAAGCTGATCAGGCAGCGGTACCGTGAGGCAGCAGACATCATTAAGAAGGGGAAGATGTGTTGCCTCTTCATCAACGACCTCGACGCAGGAGCGGGAAGGCTCGGCGGCACCACCCAATACACCGTCAACAACCAGATGGTGAACGCCACGCTGATGAACATCGCCGACAACCCGACCAACGTGCAGCTTCCGGGAATGTACAACAAGCAGGAGAACCCTCGCGTGCCCATCATCGTCACCGGCAACGACTTCTCCACTCTCTACGCGCCTCTCATTCGTGACGGTCGTATGGAGAAGTTCTACTGGGCGCCCACCAGAGAGGACCGCATCGGCGTCTGCATGGGCATCTTCAGGACCGACAACGTCCCCCAGGAGGACATCGTCAAGCTCGTAGACACCTTCCCGGGGCAGTCCATCGGTAAGCTCCCCAAAAACACAAGATTCACATGATCTATCACCGACTCATCCGATTGCATGCGTCTCCATGGCCGATGTGCAGACTTCTTTGGTGCTCTTCGGGCCAGGGTCTACGATGACGAAGTGAGGAAGTGGGTCGGAGACATTGGAGTGGACAAGGTTGGAAAGAAGCTGGTCAACTCGCTCGAAGGGCCACCAACCTTTGAGCAGCCCAAGATGAACTTGGATACGCTGATGGAGTACGGCAACATGCTGGTGAAGGAACAGGAGAACGTGAAGAGGGTGCAGCTGGCCGACAAGTACCTGAGCGAGGCTGCGCTCGGAGACGCCAACGCAGATGCCATGAACACTGGCGCTTTCTACCAGTAACTCCATGATGGTTGAGGCAAAGCAGCATAAATTCCAGGCTTGTAGTTTGTGTGGACAAGTAGGTGAATATTATTAGCAGCCTCTGTACCAATGATACATAAATTATGTGCATTTTCCTCAGTTTTGGAAGTCCTATTTGTTTATGATCACTCATTATCGTTCTCAAAATTTTCTCGCCCACAACAATGCATGATCATGGAATCCATCTGCCGCCCCCAATTGCTTGTATGATGGTAATACTAAATAAAATCACATTGAAATAACGGAGGATTAATTCCATCAAAATTAGCCCAACAACAAGCAATCAATGAAAAGGTAGCGATGCAAATCAAGGCTGATTGGGTTCTTCATGCATCTCCAAGTCAATTTTACTTAGAAGCACAAATCTCAAAGAAAGACACATCGGAGAAGCACA
Organism: Musa beccarii; assembly: GCA_024322285.1. NCBI lineage: Eukaryota > Viridiplantae > Streptophyta > Magnoliopsida > Zingiberales > Musaceae > Musa > Musa beccarii. The sequence continues at coordinate 38,625,288 of CM044398.1, read as the reverse complement.
GATCTCGAAGAAGCATCCGAATTTGTACTGGGCCTTAACGACAATGACGTCGGCCCATGACCCGGCTCCGGAGCCGACTCGGCGGTTCAGCACACGATTCGGAAATTGAGGTCCAGGCCGGTCGATGAACGCGTCGCTTATAACGACCGCGTCGGTCGCCGGAGATGCCGGTGAGAATGATGGGGAGATGCACGCCTTCGCGAGACTCGGGTTCGCTTTCTCTCCACTCTGGCTCGTCTTTCTACCTTCTCGTGCTTGCCGTGTTCATGTTTCTAGGGTTTGCTTCGCCCGATCGTGCGCTAGGGTTAGACCTTATGAGGTAGTTCGTGGTGTCTTTGTGGGGAGTCTGTTGGTCAATTTCTCGTCGTTGTGACGGATCAAACGAATGGAATGATTAGGTTTAGCAACCTTTTGGCTTCAGAACGTGATGTGTCTGCTAAATGTAATATGCTTATTCACTCTATCGAGTAATTGATGCTGGTAGTGTTAGATCATTGAAACCTTCACCTGTATATGTACATAGATATTAGGATATTGATTAGGGTATGTTGTTTATAGTTGAATCTTTATTAGAATCCATTCAGAGATTCTTTGAATTCTTCAAAGAGGATTGTTCTGGTTTGGCAAACTGCAGCCTTCTATAGAAGCTTGAGCTGAAATTTATCAGTGATTTTATCAACTACAGTAAAAGCCTATCTTCTTAAGTATTGAATTAGCTGTATTGGAAACCATGTTGTGAATGCTAAGAACTTTAAGTTAATCATGTTAAAGTGTCCCCATTCATGTACTCATGCTGGATGCTGAATAATTTACAGAACTAAGCGCATATTCTCAAGAAAAACAATAGTGGTACTCTCCTTTGTTCAACAAAGATTGTTCTATACATCAGCTTTGATGTCAATGGGCTGGACCATTTGCCAATCTTGTATGTAGTTATTCCTTCTGTTGCCCCGTATGCTGAACTGATTTAAATGGAGAGAATTTATCTAATACCTTTTTATGATATTCTTGTATCACCGCCTTGATGGGCAATGCTCTCATTTTTTTATTCCTGGAGCTTAAACTGTCTTATGTCCTCGACCAAGTTTGGCTTGAATGCCGAACCTATAACAGGATTTGATGAACATTTGGTGCCTAGAACCTATAGTTTTAACTGTTCACTTATTTGGCAATTGACTCGACATTATGCAAGTGATTACTTCAGCTGGAGTAGTGTTGCATATCTCAGTGAAATATACTTAGAAATATGGCTATTCTATAGATTTCAAGCTGTTGTTGTCTTCAGCTCAGCTGTGTAAACCCATAATCTTGACGCATGTCAGACATCGAAGCTTCTGAAGAAGCATACAACCAATTTCTATCATTTTAAAGATGCATAGGCATATTATAAAATGAGGCGAGACAAACTCATGACTCGTCTAAACTCTATGTTGAGAACTATGAAGTTAGAAAAGAATTGCTGTACTAAGAAAGTTTGCAAAGGATGATCTTTTAAGCAATGGCTCTTAGGCTCAACCTTGCTAAACAAACAAATGTGCTACCATAGTTGGCATGGTCTTACCCTCATGAAAATTGAAGACATTTGTATATGATGATACCCTGCTACGGATGGTTCTTGCTCATTGCTATACTGCATCTCTACCTCCTCAGCTTGTGTTTGCTCGAAGTCCCCTTCCATCTGTTTTGATGCATTTCGATGAAAACTTCCACCACTTTGGGGTTGAAACAGTCACTTAATATGTTGTGTGTGTATGCACTGCTGCAATTTGCCTACCTGAGTGAGGATCAGTAAGTGGTATAGGCTCTTTCTTTGCCATTAAAGAAGAAACTGGTTCCTTCCTGTTTGATGCAATGCCAACATCAGCAAAGCTATGCCTAACATTCCTTGGGCTTACTGCATCGGTGATGACTTCACAGAGTGCTTTGTCTTCCTTCCTGGGCTCCAGCTTTTGCATCAGATACTCTTTCATCGAGACTCCCTTATCCCATACTTGCCTCGCAGTAGTCTCATACCTTGGCCCTGATTCTTGGATCTTGGAGCTTAGTGCTTGGGTTGCCTCTGAAATCATGGCATATGCCGGAGCAAGCGTCTCCGATACCGTCTCGCTCAGGGTCTTGTCATTGTCACCACCATCGCCAACTGGTGGTTGAGGTAAGTACTTATCCTTCACCATTGTTTTGTCAGCGGTTGGAGTTATCATTGTTGTTTCTGGTGGTGCAGGTATAACCTTTACATCACCACCATGGTCTGATGCTGGTTGCCTATGCCCGTCGTTAGCTTGCTTCATCCCTATTTCTCTATCAAAAGTGCTGAGCTGAGTTATTGTTGATTTTTCGCTGGGACTGGGGAAGTGAATTGTTGACTGATTATCCGAAGCCGAATCTTCATAACTATCAAGTGCCATCTCTGGTTCGTACTCTGACGTCACAGGTAAGAAACATCTGATATTTTTAGATTAAGCCATTATGGTCAATGCGCCAAACACTATATTCTCTTAGATTTTGGTTTAATGGTGCAGGGTGTGGCTAATTACTTGGGGATCCATGGTAATCAGGATCTTCCTCGTCCGCCTCGTCCAAGCTAACTCCCCAGGGCGGTGTGACACTGTTTTCTTTGTCTCCATGTCTTTTCTTCACAAACATCTGCCTCCATTTCTTTGCCTTCTCCTTCACCCTTGCCATGATCGACTTCTTTGCCTGCTGTTGGTGGTGATTGAAATCATCCTCATGGTTGTACAAGTTTACCAGTGTTGGTGTTGTCGGCACTGACCAATGTCCATTTGGAGATGATTCACCTTCACATACATTGAATTGCACTGATGTAGCAAAATAAGAAGCAAACGTAGAGATGAGCGCAGAACTATCATGTGAAGATTTGAACCTTTCTGGGAGCGTAGATTCTTGTTTGGAATAAGCTGTTCTCGTTGAGGGTAGACCAGATATGAGCTGCTTCGTTCTGCTTGAGCCATCTGCTGTCCTTCCTCTCTTTCTTCACCCTATTGCTTCTGCTTCCTGGCTTCTCAGGAACTTGGAAGGGTCTCATGAACTGGCAAAGGAAGCATCAAGGGGATTACTCTGCATTTAACCAGGGTGTGGTTGCAGAAGATCACCAAGTTTATAGCAGATTTGATGGTCGGGACGAGGTGCAACTTCTTGACCACCCTTTGTTGAGGCGCCTGTAAGAGTGCCATATGTGTGGACCATTGGAGATCTCGCATGAGCTCAGCACCGTATCAAATTCGAATAGGAGTTTGCCATATGTATAAGCTTGTGTAAATTGTGTGTGTGCGTGTTCAAAAGGAGTTTTTCCCTTTTCTCGTGGGAGATCTTTGATTGAAGTTGTGCATTTTATTGGTCTTCTAAGGCACGACATGTTGATGGACTATTTACGAGAGATGAAAACAAAACAAATTATACCTCCTCAAAATAGGGAAAAAAATCTATTCTCAAGAGAAAAAAAAAGACATTAAAAATTGGTATTTATTATCATTGCATGATGGATCATATTAAGAAGTATAGAAAATTAAAATTATTATATGGTGATAGGGAAAAATGTTGTTAATGTTTTAGTCAGCCGTGTGGTCTGGACCTGCATGCGTAGGGTTTGTTTAGGTGCCTTTGAGACAGAAATGTTGAGTTCTCGAGGTATCATATGCATAGAGATCGAGATCATGAGAGGTTTCTTGATATGATTCCTTTGTTGCTCAAGTTAGTAATTTAAACCGTGTGAGTATGATTGTGAATAGTAAAATAAAAAATAAGTTTCTCATGCTATGCTAAGGATGTGTTTTTATATTTGGTTATAAGGAGATGAAATATTTTGCGAAATATTCTATGGACGGGGAGAATACTTCATGGAATATTCTTTAGATTTTTATCCACATGACTAGATGGATGGAAGATGACTTGGACTACATGTGATAGTTATGTGTCAGATAATAATTAGTTAACACTATATTCTCTATTATTTGTCCTCTCCCCCCCTCTCTACAAAATCGTGCGTTGAAGCACGAAGTATGATGTTTAGTTCATCCAACATGAAGGCATTTGAGATCTCCTCTAATATGTCAGGTTTTCCCAACTTGCGTGCCTCGAACATATTTTGCCCTATTCTTTCGCCATAACGAATTTCCTTATGCGTGTTGAGTTTTTCGACTCACGTGCCTCGAGCACATTTGGCATTGCGCCTTCATACGACAGATTTCTCATCATGTGAATCAGGTTTTCTCAATTCACACACCTCATGCACATTTTGTCTTGTGCCTCCGCTGGATTTCTTTTTACACAGGTCAGGTTTTCTCGACTCACTTGCTTTGTGCACATTTTGCCTTGTGTTTCGATCGTGACAGATTTCTCTTCACATGAGTCAGGATTTCTCATTACGTAAGTTAAGTTTTTGCGGCTCATACGTCTCGAGCACATCTTGCCTTATGCCTTCACCATGGTAGATTTTCTTTCACGCGAGTTATACTTTCCTGACTCACGTGCCTCATGTATATTTTATCTTGTGCCTTCACTATGGTGGATTTCTCTTTACGTGGTTGAGATTTCCTAACTCATGCGCCTTAGGCATATTTTATTATGTGCCTCTATTTTGATGGATTTCTCCTCACGCAGGTCGGGTTTTTAGTTATAGGTGTCATGCAAGCCAATCACATGAGTGATGACACGTAGACATGATATTTTTGCTTATTATTTATATGATATTTTTCTTACTTTATATTTCTTGTTGCATATATATATATATATATATATATATATTATGATATCCATAAATCTATGCAATGAGAATCAAATCGTAATGAGATTATGATATTGAGACCGATTCACCTTTAAACACATATCTTAAATAATCCCGGTTATCGGTTACTCAAGAGGAATATCGAGATAACCGGACAGACTAGTATACTATATACTTGTTCATATGATGAAGGTGGTTGGTCTCATAACTACTCATGTGGAGATATTAGGGATACAGTGTAGGTGCTCATTGGAGAATGAGTTCACTGATTGATCACCAAGGATATCCTATATGAGTACTCCACTTTTTGATACCGGACTTATAGGTTTAGAAGTTCCAGATCTAGTGTAACCAGTTATCGGGAGTGACAGCCAACCTTACAAGGGAAATTGAGTATTAATAAAGGATCATCCACTCTCGGTGTCATGAAAGAAATATCATATGTTTTCTTACTCAAGCAAATCCCTGGCCAGGGTTATTCAGATTGAGAGAGAAAGAGTTCTCTAAGAGAATCCGATTAGAGCGAAACTAAGTAGAGATTGTATGAGTCTTACATCACTATGCCCAGTATACGGTCTCTATGATATTAGATGGATGAGAGACTACAGGTATACGGTAACTGATGACAGATAAATCTAAAGGATTGGATTCTTTCATATCATCTAGGGACTACGACGTAGTGGTATAGTACATCCGTAGTCGATAAATCGAGTAAATTATTATATAGATAATAATTCATTGAACCAGAATGAATTATGATATATATGACTCATGGTCAGTTCGATATTGAGCCTAGAGGGTCACACACATATGGTAAGTATTGTGACGAGTAGAGGTTCAAATATGAGATATCTACTAGAGCTTCTATCTTATTGGATATCCAATAAGCTCCAAAATTATTGATCCTATGGATAAGATTCAATAAGAGCCAATAAAATATTATTGGGTAGAGATCCACTAATCTAAGAGGCTTGGGTTATTGGATGGAGATCTAATATCTTGTCGGGCATGATCCATGAGGGTTAAATTGATAGGGAGCATCTATAAGTAGGAGGGAACTAAAGGGCTATATGCTAGGCCCTTTTGGCTATCACCATCTATTCTTCTCTCTTATCTTCTCATTAGCCAGCAGCCCCTATTTGGAGTGTGTGGACAATAAGAAGGGTCGACTCCTTCTTGATTGCGTGGTACGGGCAACAAAGAGATTGTGCAGCGACTTAAGGAGCATCTTCATAGCCCCTGCTATATGGATCACCACTAAAGAGGAGGACAGTTGATCTCCTTCATCATCTCCTATAGATTTATAACATTTTAGGGATATACGATCTCCCTAAGTAACATATCTTTTTTATATGTACACTTTTCGATTTTGTGGTTTTGTCGTACCAATCTTAGCAAGATGATGAAACTTTTTTTTTGTGAAAATCTAATATTTTATTTTCTGTTCTTCCATTACGCATGTGATGTCACCCCAAGATTTCCCAATAGGGTTTTCCTGATTTGCACCTCGAGTACATTTGGCCTTGTGCCTCTTTCATGATGGATTTCTCTTCACATGGATCGACTTTTCCCAACTCACCCATCTCAGACATATTACCTTCATCATGATGAATTTCTCTTCATGCAAGTTAGATTTTATTGACTCATGGATCTTAGGCACATTTGGCCTTATGCCTTTACCATGACGAATTTCTCTTTATGCGAGTCAAGTTTTTTTGACTCATACATCTGGAGCATATTTGGCCTTGAGTCTCCTTCATGGTGGATTTTGATTTTTTTTAAATCCTTTATTCAATGCTTATAGATTCCATTTGATAATGTCCCTTTGGAATTATCTCAAAAGAACATTTGTATCAATCGTGGGAGGAAAGAGATCAGCTCATTCCTCAATTTGAGCCACTAGGGCCTCCTTAGAAATATTCTCTACTTCATTCTGATTCCTTGTAGAGTGAGCTGATCCTTTGAGGGGAGAGATCGAGTTATCAGTGAACCGTGTTAATAAATAAGTCATAGGGGTGAGGTCTTTTATTGAGAGCATAAGTTTTTGAAAAATATCAAAATAAAGGATACCATCAAAGCTATTTTTATTAATTATGACCCCAGTAGTCACCTCCTATTCTCCTCTCCCTAGTAAGGAGCATCTTCATAGCTCCTGTCATGTGAACCACCGCTAGAGAGGGGGACGTTTGACCTCCTTCATCGTCCCCCATGGATCTATAGGAATTCAATGATATACAATCTCTCTATCTTTCTTATATATGTAATTTTTAATTTCATGAGTATTTATGCATCGATCTTCGCATGATAATGAAACCTTTTCGTGGAAATTTAGGATTTTTATTTTCTGTTCTTCTACTGCACATGTGATGTCGCCCCTAGATTACCAAACAAATCGGTCCTATTATCGTGATCTCAATATGATCCAATTTTTATTGCACAAATCCATAGACATTATAATACATTAATCAAACAATATAAAGTAAAAATATTATAATAACCAAAAAAGATTATATAACATGTCACACATATCATCACTCACGTGGTTGGCTTGCAAGCCACTTGTAATTAATAGAAGGTTCCTAGTGCCTCTGAATGAATCGTCCAAGGTGCATTTAATAAATGAGTTCTTCAATCTATTCCTTCAAGTCATAGTAATTTTATATGTCATAATCATAATATCAATAGAAGTGATATTAATATCATAGTACTTGGATCTCTCTCTCTCTCTCTTTATTAATGGAGTTTTCATTAATTGAGAGTCTTTTAAGAGTCTTTTCTCCTTTATTTATAAAAATACTTCAACTCTAGTTATATTCAAAGGGGTTAACTCGGGCCTCGAGCGAGGTAACTCAGGTCGTTTGCTTCTTCTTTGTCACAATGATCTTAAAGTCAAGGCAAAATGTAGTTGCTCTTGTCTCAACCTTTTACATATCTCCTAATCCTTACATGAGACATTGCTTTTGAGATAATATATTGATTGACCCTCTAGAGTACATTGGGTAACATCATCAGTGGCCTCTCTATAATGATAAAAAAAGTGAGAGAGCTTGAGTCTCATCATAAAGGTCTATATTACGAGCAACGAATAAGCATCCTAGATGCCTTAGATTTTGTTGATGAATCGAGCAATGAAGTCCAAGAGTGTTTCCTCCTTCCCTTGCCTAAGTTTGAGAAGCATTAACACTTATGACCTCAAGCGTATATTCTCGAGAAAGTGAAGCATAAATTCTCTTACGAGCTGAGTAAAAGAGCAATAGCGTATGGCTTTAGATGGACATACTATTCTTATGTCGAGCCTCTTAACATAGTCAGAAAAGCATAACACATCAAGGGGTCGAAAGTGTCATACAATGATATTTGGGCATAGAAAGTAGTGATGTGCTCTAATAAGTTAATACTATCATTAAAGGCCTCCAATGATGGGAGGCGGAAGTTAGCTGAGATTGGCTCCTCTTAAATGTCCTAAGTGAATGGTGATCAACCTGAGCTGGGGTTGATGAAGCCTTCCCCTCTGGATTATTGGAATTCTAATTGCATCTCCTCTAAATGCTGGTCCATTTGTTATAGTTAGATCCTCAGAGAATTATTCATCGAATTTATCGACTGGGTCTATGATTCAGGTAGACTAGACTGGTGGTGTGGTAATCTGTTGAACTCCATCGTTAGGAAATGAGGTGGTCCCCCAATTGTCGATTCGATGTTAGTATTACATCGGGTGGGAGGACCCTAATGAACATCAGTACATATGGCAATTGAGTTGCTGATCATGATTAAGATGGTGGCATTGCCTATTAGACTAGTTGGGGCAGGAGCATAACAACACATTGCATAATGCCCATTAGTATATGTACATCCTGAGTGAGGTTCAAGAACGCTTCAGTGGGGATGAGCAAGTGGCTCAAGGTCACTCTCAAGGATAAGAGGCCTAAATCATTGAACAGACGTCAATATCATATCAATGTTTATGCCAAGGTAGAATCATCCACGTGTAAAAAGGGTGCCTGCTACTCCCATGAATAAAAGTTCTATAGGTAAAGGACAAGACCTCCTCGCTTGAATGTTAATTGAGATGGTTAGTAGGCTGTTGGGTTGATGGCCCAATTCAGCGCAAATGGGTTTTATCAGCCCATAGCCCACTCCCTTTTCTAACCTAAACCCTAATTATATTAAGTGGCTAATTGTAGCTATGAAAATAAAAGAGAAAAATCATAGCAAAAAGGTAAAAATTTTACAACAGTAAAGGGGATTCAAAGAGAGGAAAAAAGGGTAAGAAAAATAAGAGGAAAAGAAAGGAAAGAATATAAGGAATACACAGAGACTGTTCTCATTCATCCAAATAGTTTTCTCATCTCAAGTTAGATAAGATCTACAGTGAATTTTACTGTGATTGCTTGGGGAGGTTTTGAATATTGTGCATAGTGACGTGATCCTTGTATCCCAGTTATTCTCTTGTAATTGTTGCTTGAGTTTTAGGTAAGAGACTCTGAAAATTATACATTCATTATTTCTATAGTGGATTTTCTCTTGTTTGCCTTATGGTTTTTACCCTTCACGTTGAAGGGGTTTTCCATATAAATCTTGGTGTTCTATTTTATTGTGATTTTCATTTAATTCCGCTGTATGTTACAGCCTGGTAGTATTTGTTTATATACAAAAGTTCTTCCTTGTTTGTTATCTTTTAACCCCATCAACTGGTATCAGAGTAAGGTTTTGGTGATTTAATTTTTTATGTTTGAACATAGAGGCCGGTAGTGTTTCTCGCATGATTAGTTTGAAAAGAAATAATTGGATGATATGGAAACCAAGAATGGAAGATCTCTTGTATTACAAATATTTATATGGACCTTTGCAAGGGGATAGTGAAAAACTCACAACCATGACATATGATGAGTGGAAGAGGTTAGATCAAAAAATGGTTTGGTTTATTCGACAATGGCTCGATGATAGGGTCTTTCACCATGTTTCTACTAAAAGTTTTGCATATTCTCTTTGAAAAAAATTGGAAGGTCTCTATGAAAGAAAAATAACTGGCAAGAAAGCTTTTTTGATCAGAAAACTTGTGAACATGAAATATAAAGTTGGTGCTTCTATTGTTGAGCATTTGAATGAAATGCAGAATATTACTAACGAGTTATCTTCTATGAAAATATCTCTTGATGATGAGTTGCAAGCATTGTTACTTCTCAATTCATTGCTAGAAAATTGGGAGACACTGGTGGTTTCCCTCAGTAATTCTACGCTAGATGGTATTATCACTATGAGTCAAGTAACAAGTAGTTTGTTGAATGAGGAGTTGAGAAGAAAGAACTCAGCAGCATCTCTTTCACATACACTTATCTCAGAGAAAAGAGGAAGGTCAAGATCTAAAGATAGAAGTAGTTCACACATAGGTAAAAGTAAGTCAAGATAAAGGAAAGATATTATTTGCTATAACTTTAGTGAGAAAGGACATTATAAGAATCAATGTAAGCAACCTAAGAAAGCAAGAAAAGAGAAAAGAAGTGGAGTCTACAAAGTCAAAAGAGAATACCACGACAATAGTGCAAGGTGGTGATTATTTGATTTTGTCTTATTCTGATGATATTTTTGCTTGTGTGTGTTAGGATCTCGAGTGAATAATTGACACAGGAGCTTCTTATCATGCTACACCACGGAGAGAGTTTTTTGCTACCTACAGGTCAGAAAATTTTAGTGTTATCAAGATAGGTAACTATGGCACGGCAAACATCATTGGCATGGGTGGCATTCACATAACAACCAACCTTGGATGTAAGTTAGTACTTAAGGATGTGAGACATATGGTTGACTTGAGGCTGAATCTAATTTCAATTGGAAGACTAGATGATGAAGATTATGATAACAGGTTTCACAGAGGGCAATGAAAACTCAGTAAATGTTCTCTTGTTATAGCTAATGGAAAGAAATGTCACACTTTGTATAGGTTACAGGTCAAAGCTTATAGTGAGTAGCTAAATGCTACAAAGAAAGACTTCAGCATGGAGTTGTGGTATAAGCGATTGGGACACATGAGCGAGAAGGGACTGTAAGCTCTTTCCAAGAGAGAGGTATTGCTTGACCTCAGAGGTATACGTCTGAACCCTTGTATTGATTGTTTGGCTGGTAAACAACATAGAGTTTCTTTTGCTAGTCCTGCTTTATCTAGAAAATTATATGCCTTGGACCGTGTTTATATAGATGTATGTGGTCCTTTAAGAACAAAAATTCCAAATGATTCTATTAATGTTTCTGGCATCAATGGTGCACTTTATTTTGTTACTTTTATAAATGATTTTTCAGAAAAGTTTGGGCTTATGCTTTGAAAACCAAAGAACTATCACCTTAATAACTAGATCAAGTTATTGATGTCTTCAAAGAATTTCATGCCATAGTTGAAAGGGAGATAGAAAGACAACTAAAATGCATAAGATCATATAATGATGGTGAGTATACAAGATTGTTTAATAATTATTGTAGGTCACATAGCATCCAATATGAGATGACAGTTCCTAGTACATCTCAGCATAATGTAATTACAGAGAGGATGAATCGTTCTATCATGAAAAAGATCACATGTATTCTTTTACAAGCAAAGCTACCCAAAAGGTTTTGAGATGAGGCTTTGAGGATTATAGTTGATGTGATCAACTTATCTTTTTGTACAGCCCTAGATGCTGATGTTGCAGAGCATGTATGATCAAGGAAAGATGTTTCCTATAGGCATTTGAGAGTGTTTGGTTATCGTGCATTTGTACATGTTCCAAACAATGAAAGGTCCAAGTTGGATGGTAAGACAAAAGAATATATTTTTCTTGGCTACTCACATGATCAATTTGGTTACAGGCTTTGGGATCTAGAAAAATATAAGGTATTTAGAAGCAGAGATGTGGTCTTCTTTGAGGATCAAACCCTTGAGGATTTGAAGGAGGCACCAGTCAAGACTTCTGCAGAAGGATTAGCAGATTGTGACCCAGTTATTAAGGTGATGGGAGAGATATATAGGAAGATGGTATAAAACCAGATGTATATCTACCTGTAGGATATGTTGAGCAAGAAGTTGAGGAGCAGCTTCCCGCAGAACCTTAGTTGAGAAGATCTTCTAGACAACGTCAACCTTCCAAAAGATACTCTATAGATGAGTATGTGATGCTTACTGATGTAGGTGAACTAGAGAGTTATCAGAAAGCAATTGAAAGTGAGCAGAAAAAAAAAAGCTAGTTGCTATACAGGAAGAGATTGATGCTCTACAGAAGAACCATACATATGATTTGGTGCAACTACTATATGGAATGAAGGCCTTGAAGAACAAGTGAGTTTTTAGGTTGGAGACTCAAGAATATCGTTTTCAACTAAAGTACAAAGCTAGATTAGTTGAGAAAGGCTTTGGTCAAAAGAAAGGTAATAACTTTAAAGAGATTTTTTTCTGTTGTTAAAATATCTTCTATTCATGTTGCTCTAGGTATTGTTACTAGCCAGGACTTGGATGTAGAGCAGTTAGATGTGAAGACGACTTTCCTTCATAGTGATTTGGATGAGAAAATTTATATGGAGCAACCATAAGGTTTCAAAGTCAAAGGTAAAAAAAATTGTCTGCAAGTTAAAAAAGAGTTTGTATAGGTTGAAGCAAGCTTCAAGATAGTGGTACAAAAAGTTTGATTCATTTATAACTAAAAATAGATATAAAAGAATGACTTCAGATTATTGTGTGTACATCAAATGGTTTGGTAAGAATTTTATTATTCTCTTACTTTATGCTGATGATATGCTTATCCTTAGGAAAGATATGTATACAATTAACAGGTTGAAGAAGGAACTAAGTGAGTCCTTTGCAATGAAGGACATGGGGCCAGCAAAGCAAATACTGGGCATGCAGATTTCTCGTGATAGGAAAAACAAGAAGATTTGATTGTCATAGGAGAAGTACATCGAGAAGGTATTAGAAAAGTTCAGTATGAGTAATGAAAAACTAGTTGGTTCTCCTCTTTCAGGTCACTTCAAGTTGTACTCAGAGTAGAGTCCGTCAAGTGATGAGGAGAGGAGAAAATGCAAAAGGTTCCTTATGCTTCAGTAGTTGGAATTCTAATGTATGCAATGGTATATACGAAGTCGGATATCACATATATAGTAGGTGTTACTAGCAAATTTCTTGTAAATCTAAGCAAAGAGTACTGGGCAGTAGTAAAGTGGATCTTGAGATATCTCAAAGGAAGCTCTAAGGTTTATTTAAGCTTTAAAGAATGACCACCTATGCTAATGGGTTACACAGATGCAGATATAGCTAGAGATATTAATACAAGAAAATCCACATCAGGTTTTGTACTTACTTTTGTAGGGGAACCTGTGTCATGACAATCCAGATTACAAAGGTGTATTGCCCTCTCCAATACAGAGACAGAATATATTACTGCTACAGAGGTTTGCAAAGAAATATTATGAATGAAAGAATTCTTACAAGAATTAGAGCTGAAATAGGAAAACTATGTGGTGCATTGTGATAACCAAAGTGTCATCAATTTATGTAAGAACCCAACTTTTCATTCCAAGTCAAAGCATATAGATGTCAGATACCATTGGATTCGAAATATACTTGAAGAGAAGCAATTGCAACTTCAGAAAATTCATACAAATGATAATGGAGCAGACAAATTGATAAAGATCTTATTAAAAGAAAGACAGGAGATATGTTGATAGTTGATCAACATAGATTTACACTAAGGAGCAAAAGGGACAGCCTCCTTTATGGGCCGAAGGGGAAGGTTATTGGGCTGATGGCCCAATTCAGCCCATATGGGCTTTATCAGGCCATAGCCCACTCTCTTTTCTTACCTAAACCCTAATTATATTAGGGGGCTAATGGTGGTTGTGAAAATAAGAGTGAAAAATCACAGCAAAAGGGTAAAAATTTTACAATAGTAAAGGGGATTCAAAGAGAGGAGAAAAGAGAAAAAAAAGAGAAAAAGAAAGGAAAGAAGATAAGGAACACATAGAGACTGTTTTCATTCATCTAAATAGTTTTCTCATCTCAGGTTAGATCAGATCTACAGTGAATTTTACTATGATTGCTTGGGGAGGTTTTAGATATTGTGCACAATGATGTGATCATTATATCCTAATTATTCTCTTGTGATTGTTGCTTGGGCTTTAGGCAAGAGATTCTGAGAATTGTACATTCATTATTTCTATAGTGGATTTTCTCTGATTTGCCCCATGATTTTTACCCTTCACATTGAATGAGTTTTCCATGTAAATCTTAGTGTTATATTTGATTGTAATTTTCGTTTAATTCCGTTGTTTGTTATGGCCTGCTAGTATTTGTTCATATACAAAAGTTCTTCCTTGTTTGTTGTCTTTTAACCCCATCATAGGTAAACGTTCCTATGACATCGGACCATCCTTCTAGCATCAAAATAATATAAAAAATATTTTTGACGTCATAATTAACTTGACGTGGTCCGAAGTTGCATATGCATAATTATCCAAGGTGCCTCCGAGATGAAAACATCAAGTTCCTAAAGGTACAACCTATATGAAACTAATGTCAGGAAAGATTTCTCAGATCGATCGTTTTGTTGCTCAAATTAATAACCTAAAATATGTAAATACGGATACGGGTTAGTCAAAAAAGATAAGTCCCCCCTTATTGTTTTAAGGATATATTTTTATACTTGATTATAAAAATATAAATTAATTTATAAAATATTTCATAAAATGGGAGAGAATAATCCGTGAAATATTATTTAAACTCTTGTCCACATAGACAAATAGATAGAATGTGACCTAGACTCAATATGATAATTTTATGTCAAATGATAATAAGTTGATATAGAATGTGACCTAGACTCAATATGATAATTTTATGTCAAATGATTATAAGTTGATAGTATTCCATATCATATGATAATTACAAATATAACACAAAAAATTAAGCCTCGATCTAATAAACTTATTTGATGCTAACTGCATAAATTATATTACACGAGAGTGCATAAGAACTCTTACCTTTCCTTAAATTTTAAAAAAAACTAATTTAAAATTAACTTGTCAAGAATGGGATTCGAACCCATGCCCTTTCGGACCAGTACCTGAAACTGGCGCCTTAGACCAACTCGGCCATCTTGACGTTGACGAAATGTAGCATCTGAAACTTTAATATTGTAAAATATGAACACGTTATACCGAAAGAGAAAGCTAATCTAACTAATGATGAGATTGAATGCTTTTTTACTACGTGGTGGGCCAACCCATGCTCGACTAATCCTAATTTGGCAATGCTAGCTGAGAGATTAACGCATTCATCGTCACCTTTCATTCTTCCCACCTCAAATAAACGATGCTCATCATAAAAGAGAGCAGCACGTTTTCTCATGTAATCCTAAGGCAACAGAAGAGGCCGCATGGAGTGATTACGAAGCAAATCCTGGATTTTGACGTGATCGACGAAAGCCATGGGTCTTGTGGAACTAATTAATGTGGGGGAGGAGTGGTGGCAAAGTTATCTTTTTGCCCTTCAGCACATCATTACAATTTCGAAAGTTTTAGATCTCGCATCCTCTACCTATGAGAAGCATGTGAGATTAGGAATAATAAGAGTAATTGGTTGAGAACAAAGTATAAATCCATCTATGGCTTACCGGTATGCCTTCCCGCAACGTAACTCGTTGAGGGCATGCAACAAACAAGTGATATGCAATGCCATCACAACACCCGATCTCTTCCACCAGTAAACTCTATCGATCCATTCAATGATGTCAAGAAGAAAGAAGCAAGAGGCGATAACAGCGAAGTATATGGATCCTAAATGCCTCTGCTGAGCAGCCGTGAGCTCACCGCTCATTGCAAAGTGCAGTGAAGCTGTGAGCTCACAGATCCTAACGTAAAACGTATACACAAAAGAGAAGAAATCCAATACTATTTATGTGAGCGCTTCTTCTGTCAGTGGTGGTCTCGCCAGCAAACGAGCATCGTGACGCAGCGGCGTATGATGTATAACCTCGCCCTCTGCTCCTTCACTTGGCTGGCACACCGGCTGGAGAAGGACCGCGACGTCTTTATCGTCGTCGTCCTCCGCCGGCCTTCCCTTGTGCTCGCCGACCGTTTCAAGAACGGCCCTCCTTCCTCCGCCGCCGCCACCACTCTTCTGCCCCCGCTGCGGCTGTTCCTGATCTCCTTATTCGCCACCTTCCACTTCTCGTCCATGCAGACCTTGACTTCCTCTCCCACCACATCTACTATTTCCGATGGAGCAACTACGGGTATATATAAAGGGAAGGAATAAATTGGTGTGGATTCGTGGTGGGCAGTGGGCATCACCACCTGGAGTCGTGCGTCCAGAGCACCGCCTCCATTTGTTCTCTCTTTTCTGCTGCTACTTAATATCGAAACCCGTCTTCTCAGCGTCATCGATTAACAAGTCTTGGGTTAAACTGTGGACAAAGACAACATGTGAACGGTGGAAGCATAAGGCTAACGTTGTTTGCCACTGGAAGGAATTTAAGTTGCTTGTTCTTAAAATAATCACATGTGCGAAATATTGGCTGTGTATATGTGAATATATGCATACAATCTTGTATGGCAGAAAAAAAAAATGAACTTTTATATAAAATACTGCAGGAGTATTTATAATATTTTATCAGATTTAATACATTTGTATTAAACCATCTCTATTCCCTGGGGTTTTTTATTTACCAAAGAAAAATCTAAATATATCACCTCAATACTCTAATACAAACTGTGCTTTTGATATCAGCACAGAGAAAAAAAACAAAGATTTCAATCACTCGCCTCCTAAAATTCAGAAAATCTAATTGACCTTTAGCGCATACAAAAATGTGACAACTTGCATTCAGAGAAAAGGAATAAACTATCATGTTTAAGATCTAAATTCCAGTTGCAGCATCCACTTCTAATTAGGCCCTTAATTTGGACCTGATGTCCTCCTGAAAGCACAATGCTATGTAAATAGAGCTTTCAAGATGGGTACATTTTATAAAAATATATATTCTATGTAAATAGAGCTTATATATATATATATATATATATATATATATATATATATATATATATATATATATATATATATCAAGGATAAAGATTCCTCCCAAGGTTGACCGGTCAATGTTGGGAACCTTCTCACGCAAATGCATGAACATAAACAGCAGACATGAGATTCCAAAGTTAATGCAGCCATGTGAGCTTTAGGCTGGTCTGTATCATGCACACTGTCAGTGCCTGTATGGAATCTTTGATTGCTTCCATATGCTTAGAAGTTACAAGTTCCCTAAACCATTATTGAGGCACAAGGTTTGAACCTCAGAATCTAGCAGTCATGCATGTACTTTGGGAAGGTAATAGAACGGTAAATTAGGTTATAAATCAAACAAAACCTAAGAAATGTGACTGTACCTGATAAGAAGGGTGGCCTTCTTTACCTTAATTTTTTGGTTCACTACAGCATAAACAATACTGTGTTCGCTCGGGAAAACAAAAATCAAGTTATATTTGCGTATTAAATTTGAATGCTTATGGACATATTTCTACATCGTTGAACCAAATTTCATCACTTAAATAGTCACATTTTCAAACTTTGAATATCTTAGAATGTTACTGGTTTTTTTTTTTTTTTTTTTTTTTGTCTTGTTCATTTAGAACTTCTTCGAGATTCACAAAGACTCCCTAAAGCTACAATAGCTAAGTATCTTTTAAAAAATTGAAATGATAATAATTATTATTTTTCCATCTCGCCCTTTCATTGGCAGCTGGTCACAAGGTTTGAGCCCCCTCTAAAAGTGTTATCATGAAGCACTTGTTGGCTCCTCTGAGATTTGCAAGAAGCATGAAGCATGTTAAATGCATGCCCTAATACAATTAGGCATATCAGGACATGAACCCTTTGAACCACAACATGTATAAGCGAATGACTTCATATTTTATGACTGCTTTGCATGTGGCCCAACGATGCACAACCTCAAACCCAGTCAAATCTAATCAACTATATCAATTACTTTGGCCCTTAGATCAAGTTGTAGTTCTTAAACAATGCAAACACATCGCCCTCGGGGAAGTTGCTTGCTCTTCCAACAAAAATTACTCTAGATTTTGACCTGCCATACCCATTGCAACTCTTGAATTGCGCCAATAGGGTTGATGGCCATGTGGGCTTGGCTTATGCAATGGGCTTACAGACTCCAGGTTGACACAAAGAGCCCCTTTTTTACCTTACAAACCTGAATAAGTTTTAAACAGGCAAAAGACCAAATAAGTAATATGCAACTAAAAGCTTTTTGTTGTATAGGTAATCAAAATGGACATGCAATTTTCAGAACTTTGGGGTATAATTGAGGGGGATAGATTTACAACAATTAGGCTCGTTTTAATAAAGCAATAAATTCTTTTAGATTACCCATCGGAAATGTGAGACCAGCAAACATAATTTGGTTAAAATTGGTTAAAATTGGGTTAAAATGTGAGACTAGCTTACAGACTCCAGGTTGACACAAAGAGCCCCTTTTTTACCTTACAAACCTGAATAAGTTTTAAACAGGCAAAAGACCAAATAAGTAATATGCAACTAAAAGCTTTTTGTTGTATAGGTAATCAAAATGGACATGCAATTTTCAGAACTTTGGGGTATAATTGAGGGGGATAGATTTACAACAATTAGGCTCGTTTTAATAAAGAAATAAATTCTTTTAGATTACCCATCGGAAATGTGAGACTAGCAAACATAATTTGGTTAAAATTGGTTAAAATTGGGTTAAAATGTGAGACTAGCTTACAGACTCCAGGTTGACACTAAGAGCCCCTTTTTTACTTTACAAACCTGAATAAGTTTTAAACAGGCAAAAGACCAAATAAGTAATATGCAACTAAAAGCTTTTTGTTGTATAGGTAATCAAAATGGACATGCAATTTTCAGAACTTTGGGGTATAATTGAGGGGGATAGATTTACAACAATTAGGCTCGTTTTAATAAAGCAATAAATTCTTTTAGATTACCCATCGGATATGTGAGACTAGCAAACATGATTTGGTTAAAATTGGGTTGATTCAAATAGTAAATGATCATCAATCGAAGTGCGGGTCTTTACCTTTCGTGAATTCTAAGGGGAACTGGAAACGAGAGCAGCAGATCGAATAAAAGAATATGCACACAACGAATTCTCAAGTGAAGGCGACGAAACGACAAACCCTAGAATCCAAAAGGAAGAGAAGGAACTGACCTCGATTCGCTAGGGCTTCCTCCGCGAAGGAACGGATCGAGTGGAGGGAGTGGCGAGGCCGGCCTTCTCCGGCTCGATCTGGATCTCACGGCGCAGCTCTGCCATCCTGCCGTCCATGGCTTCCGCCGGTCCTCGCGCTGCATTGCTGCGCCAACGAATGACCCACTTTGGAGTGGTTTGCCGCTTTAAATTCGAGCCACGCCGCCCGGGAAACCGAAACGTTTAATGGTGCAGGTCGCAAACGGATCTTATCAGTGTGATCCGAATCCGAATTCCCCATTCCAATTGGAGTGCTCTACTGTTGTAATTCTTAGATATTAAATGTGATGTAGGATAATTAGTCATTGATTTTTTTTATAATATAAGAATAAAAAAGAAAACAATAACAATAATATGGTAATAAAAACTTACAATTATATAATCAATAGAAATATATCATTTAAAATAAAAAATGATATCACATGACTCACATAATACGAGAAAAAAATTTAATTCATTGATTCTTTTTTATTATCTTATTACAATCCTTTGATCTTTTTTATATACTTTAAATAAAGAAGAAAAAATAATAATAAAAATACAATCATATCAGGGTTAAGCAAATAAATTATTTTTCACCTTTTTTTAAGAAGATAAGTTTCCAAATTCATCATTTAAGCAATTTTTTATATATATTTATTTTTTCCATAATCAATTTAAAAAATAAAACGAGGAATAATCCTGATGTTGGCATACGACAACTTGCAAATTTTGTAGAATTTTATAAAATAATAAGAAACATTGGAAACTGTCGGATATATCTCAACTTCACTAATCTTTCATTATTACATGACATATCTGTAGAAACCTAAACATCCATGTGTTCTATCAGATATTAAACATATATATGAAACCATGGACCATGAAAGATACCATTTGGAAGCTTCTAAGGAAATATTTAGTCCCTTGTACCTCAACACATATCTTGCAGAGTCTCAGCATATCAGATTTACATCTAGCACAGCACAATGATGTAAGAATGAAAAGGAATTTCTTGTTTCCACACACAATCATAAACATCTCATCGGTTACTTTCCGTAGATTATGATAATTAGAAGTTGAAATCAACAGGAAAGCCTCTGAAATAGTTTCATGCACAATGTTGAATCATACAAAGAATAGATTTGTCGATGCTGGTGTCATGTGATTTACATAACAAGCACATCGGAGAAAAACCCATAGTTAAAACGTTTAACAATCTGCATCGCTTTCGATGATTAGCTTAGGTCTGTTGAACCAGGTACACTCGACCATAAACCCAGCGCTTACCAGGCACCGTGAAGGATTGCTGCATTATAAAAAATAACAAAATTACAAAGAATCATTAATTGAAAATGAGAATTTTAATCGTCATGGATCGCAACTAATGAAAGTCTAGAAAATGGATTTCGATGGTATCTAATGCTCTACCAACATCGCAGTATCTGTTAATGATCAGATTATCGCATGACCATCATTCTTAAAAAAGAAATGTATCATCAAGGAAACATAAAACAAACTGTGTTGTAAATATATATTATTGATCTCCAAGTAAAATGTTTTCAGTTCCAATAACTCCCTAATTACATATGCAAGAGAGTAAACTTTCAAAAAGCATTACCATTACAAAGCTTAGTAGTCAATCTTCAGCTAATCAGAAGCTTGATATTCTGTATCAAAATCTAAAATTAGATCACCAGATAATCTTATATGAAATGTTGCAATAATGTGAATTTGAGAATCAGATTCAGATGTGTATTTGGATGTCTGGTTCAGCAAGGTGGCACAAAAGACACGGAGACATATGAATAAAGTTTATGATAAAAAATAACTATATTTTAATTTTATATGACTATGAAATCTCAAGAAAAAAAAAATGCCTTCAAAACAAGAGAGATTAATTTCCTATTTCATTATGGTATATCATGCTAATCACTATGATTGTTTAACTCTCAAGTTGACATTCAATTTCTACTTTCAAAAACATGGACAGGAATAAGTAAACCCACAAATGGATATGCATCTCACACATTTCGGGAGGGTTAATGCATGATTACATGTAACACCTCAGATGATGATTCATATGATGGCAACAAGAAATTAATACAGTAACAATGAGAATAGAGAGTGCCAACAAGTGCATTTTCAGTTTAGAAGCACCCATTCATATGATACAAAGGAAAACTACATACCTCCACCTTTGTTTGAAACTCCAAGGAGCACTCGCATACATGACAAGCTGCACGGTGAGGACGTCCGGTCGAGTTTTCTGCCCTAACAAAAGTAAAGACCTGCAGAGCAATAAGATGGATTATAGGATTACATAGTTTTTCAAGCTAGAAGAGATTATGTATTCATAGACTAAGCAAATGATTTAATAGAACCCAACCTCCTCCCCACAGTTCGGGCATGAGCCTTTCATTGCAACCAGTTCATTCCTCCAAAGACCTAGCAATGCTTGGACTAAAATAAAGAACCAGATTTAGCTTGTAGCCTTCCAAATATTAAACAAAGAAAGCTGGGAATTTAATAAACTTGAGTCATCTAGAAAGTACAAAGACAATGATGACTGACCTACTAATATGCATGACACGTAAGAAAGCATTCGAGCAATGAACACTCTAATGCTGATGGATATTGATTCATCATTACATGCTTTTCAAACAAGCTAATAAAGCCACAAAGAACAATTTGTGTTTTTGACAAACACTGGTCAGCGTGTTCGTTCTGTTGAGAAACAGTAGGTTGACAAATGAATCCTAAATTTACATAACCTCGCCCATACAATTTCAATTTCATTTTTCTCACTTAACCAACAGCTACCAGACAATTTCTTTGAAACCTGTAAATATAAGCATTATATAATTATAAACACAATATTATAGATAAGAGAAATGTTATTGGAGGACAGGTTACATAATCAAAAGTTTATAACACAATCAAACAAAAAGGTTTTAACAAGTATGCTACACAACTTTGCACTCTGCATTACGATCTGTGCTTGAACTTTGACTGTGAAACATGCATCAACTTACTACTACCTAATAAATGTCACTTTGGATTTTTTTTTTTTTTTTTTTTTTTTTTTTTTTCAGGTTGAGGTGCACCATGTTGTCTGCAATATGCTGTTTTACATATTGCATTTTTCACCATAAGTAGGATTGTCTCCCATCCCTATCAGCACCCATCTCCACCCTCCAGCATGTACAACAATAATCATATTTGGAAATTTCTCTAAAATTAACTTATGATGATTGCAGAAACTTTTGTGCAACATGGCATAATTTTAATCTATAGAGATGCAACTTACTTGAAGCAAATGCAAGAGGATAACCAACCAGATGTCCCAGTCCCAATATTAGAGTTTTGTTAACCATCATAAGCGATCCAAATGTTGATATTTCACTGTATAAGTAATATCTTGAGTTAATTGCATCAGCGAAAGCCAGAGTGATGATACAAATGGCAGGCACGAGAATTGCTGATGATCCAAATGCGAGTAGCACCAACCAAACACTTGCTAAAGCAAAAGCTTGTGAAGGATCTTCCTGCCCTAAACACAAGTCAAATCAAAACCTCAACCAAGTAAAAGGAAGTGCCCAAGAACCAGAAAATAGAGAGGGAAAAGGACACAGGCTAACAAGAATTTACCTCAGCATCTGCATAGGTTGATTGCCTCCTGAGGCTACATCGAGGATACTTAACAACAGATTTTGAACCATACAGCCGCAACTTCAACTGTTATATATAGAAAATACAAATGCTAAGCAAAAGATAGTGAAAATGGACATGAAGGAAAGACAACCACTTGATTGTACCTCAATTTTATCAAACATCGCATCAACAATCAAAGGTTTACCGTTGTAATATGAATCTCGTGCCTACAACATAAAAGCAGGATGAACAAGTAGATGAATTTACATATCCAAACTTCCTAATTCTGAGGAGAACTTCCAAAGATCATAAATAATGGACACAACCATAAATAAAGTGACTGCAAACAAGATAAAGTAGTTCAATTCATCTCACAGGCAAATTGATTGAATTTCATGCTTCCTGGTACAAAAGACAAGCACATGAAAATCGTAATAACTAAGCTTCATCTACTTGCAGAAACCTATCAATTAATGACTTCCAATTAAAAATGGATGACAAAAATAATTAGCAAAAGAATGATGATATGACCAAACCTATTTAAATGTATTATGAGGCAGAAAATTATCGAACCATTTTGGAGCATGAAGGTAATTAGAAGCTTTAAGTGGTTTATTCCAAAACAATGAAGCTCATGTTGCATAATACTGATCTCCCTGATCTGTAGAGCTGCATCTGAATCCTAAATAAACTTCAAGATTTATGGTACTGCATGCTAATAAATTTTGCAAACACATTTAAAGAAAAGGGAGTTCCAAATATGCACATCAGCTCTTGTTCTTCTTTATTTAACATCTAGCATGTTTGAAGATTGCAGAATCTCTTCATTGGTATCCTTTGCCTCTTGCAGGATGGACATCACAACAAGAATGCCTTTACCTGCTGATAGAGGGCCTCCAGCGTCTCCTTACTGGCGGTCTCGATAGGGCCGACGTAGAGGCAGGAGGGGGCATCCGCCGCGACCGCGAGCACCGGGGAGAACGACCTCCGGCCGCCGCCGCGCGGCCGCGGCCGGAGCCGGTCGTGCGCGGAAAGGGGGCGGGCGCGGAGGACGCGGAAAGCGGGGGCGGCTGCCGCTGCGGAGGAGGAGGAGGAGGGCAGGGGCATGAGGCCCGCTGGCGGCTACGCGTGGAGGCAGCGGGCAGCGCGGTGTAATCGCGTCCGGCGTTGTGCCCACCATTTAAGAAGCCACGTCCGTCGACGCACCACCACAAGACGATCGCAAGTGGTGTTGATGTGTGTCTCTCAGTAGATATTTCTCTTTCAGCTTTGCGCGGCCAATCATCAAATATATAAATATACATATAATAATTATCTGTTGGTGTGGTCCAAAATAATATGTCCAATTAATCTGTGAAAACGATCTTATTTTGGTCTCCCGTAAAATATGTAAAAGATAAAATAAAAAAAATTACCCACACAAAGAAATTATAATAAAAATTTAGTTTATTTTATTTTTACTTTACTCAAGACATTAGGAAAACATACAAAAGTGGATTAATGAAATCCCACTGATATTTTAAATTTTGATTTATAAAGATTAAATTAGACTATGTCAAATCTTATGAACATGAATCAACTCAAACTCCCAAACAATGCATGTATCATCAAAGCTATCGGAATTTATACACTGAACATGAGCAGTATCAAGAACATCTATGTGGAACAGATGATACAGAGAGAGCACTTGCAGAATACAAGATTACACCCTCATGTTCTTCCCGTCCCCTGAGTACAAAGCGAGGAAGCCGATGGCCTTGGACGAGCAGTCTTTCTATTCCCCACGTCTTCCCAACTTCTCCAGCGAGGCATGGTTGGCCGTTGGTAGCTCGAGTTCTGTTCGGTCTTGGGGTTTCTCTCGGCGTCCTTGCCATGCTGAAGCTGCTCCAATGCCACCACCACTTGATCCATGGTCGGCCTGTGCTTTGTTTCCATGGACAGGCATCGCTCTGCGAGATTGGCTATCTTCTGGGCTCCTTCCAATGAGTACTGCGCTCCCAGTTTGGAATCCAGGATGCTGATGATCTTCCGCTTGCTCGCAAGATGAGGCTTCGCCCACTCCACCAGTTTGTACTCTCCGGTGGGGCGGTTCTTATCGATGGCACGCCGGCCAGTCAACATCTCGAGAAGAACAACTCCAAAGCTATAGACGTCACTCTTGGCAGTCAAATGTCCTTGAAAGTTTGTGATGCACATCAACAAGTCAGCACGTCTCAAGCATTACTTTCATTAGGAATGCATGCTCACCAAACTTACCTTCTCCATGCAATGTGTAGAAGATTACAATCTACTAAGATGAGAGAGAAATAGCTTACCCAAGGTTACGCGTAATGACTACCCGAAGGCACCCTTAAATAATATCTTTATTTCCTCGTTGACTTGACTAATATTTAGCTTAAATAACTCCAAGGTTCTAATCTCATGTAAATCACCGGTACAGTAGTAATCGGAATTGCAAATAAAGGATGAAACAAGATGCGTAATCACTGTATAAGTAGTAAGCAAAGTATTGTTTGAGATGATGTGCTATTGCTTTTGCAGCAATAGTTTTAATCATCACCTTATCCGCAGATTGCATAATTGATCCTATTTAAAAGTGAAGCATTCTAAATAGATATACTAAAGCCATGAGGCCGAGTTGGATCAAGTTAAACTATGGGTAAGTAAACTGATGAACGATATAATTAGTTTAATAGACACCTGACAAACTCATGTGTTCATGAGTAAATTACAAATTTAATGTGACTAAATGACTACACAGTTGAGGGGTTTTTGCGAATTACAAATCAGATGACAAGCAAAAGTATTCCAGGCCGCGAAGAAGACACATTCAGCACTTGCAATAATAAAGATGCAACAAAATTACCTGTTGCAAGATACTCTGGAGCGGCATATCCATATGTCCCCATGACCCTCGTAGAAACATGGCTTTTATCACCAGTAGGACCATCTTTTGCCAATCCGAAATCAGAAAGCTTTGCATTATAATTCTGTACATAAACCGGAAATATCAATTCTGAAAGTTGAATGAATGTCCATTTATATGTCGAAAAACTAGATGACTACATACTGAATCAAGAAGCACATTGGAGGTTTTGAAATCACGATAAATGACTTTCGCCTTGCTACTATGCAGAAAAGCAAGTCCTTTCGCAGCTCCCAGAGCAACCTTCATGCGGAGGTTCCAGGAGAGTGGCTGATAGTATGAACTCCCTGCATCACCATAAGAGCAGACAAACAGAGATCCGTACAGATTGAAGTAGAATAACGGCGAACAGTAACAATCTCTTAGAAAACAATGCCTTCAAGTAAAACATACTCCTGAAGAGATGATTCTCCAAGCTTCCCCGAGACATGAATTCATACACAAGAAGTCTTTGTTCATCCTCCAAGCAGTACCCAATAAGCTTTACAAGGTTAGGATGAGACAGCTGACTCAAGTAATTAACCTCCGCCTACAAGATTTAAAGAAGATGCCACTGAGACTACATGTATCTGGTAAGCTACAGAATTTGAAATCTAAGTTACCAATATCATTCATACATGAGGTGGATGTCAACACTAAGAAATCAGAGAACAAAAGAGAGCAAAGATTTTGCAGGGATCAATGCTCACCAGCCATTCTTTGTGACCCTGGAAACCTTCCTGGTTGAGTTTCTTCACGGCAATAACCATTCCAGTCCCAGGCTTAGTTGCTGCCAACGTGTGCTCATCGATCCATCCCTTGAAGACTGAACCAAAGCCTCCCTCTCCCAACACACTGTCTGGCCGGAAATTCCTGGTGGCAGTTCTGAGTTCATTGAAGGTGAAGCTCTTCAGATTGGATGACGTCAAGATCTCACCCTCACTCCGTGGGGTCGGCGGCACAGAGGACGCAGACACCCTGCTGCTGGAACTGCTTAAAACGTTTCCCTTCCTGCTGTCATGCGTAGAGTCCTCTCCTAGGCATTCAAATACAGTGTCTTCTAGTAAATCAGACTCACAAGAAAAAGCCACATACGATGCTTCCATCGTAAATTCTTGCATTAGCCAATCAATTGAATCAAGTAATACAACTTAGCACAATTCATCACCTTACTTAACATTGTGGAACAAAAATACGAGCAGCATACTTTACCAGACAAATTAGCAAAATTGAGCCTATGTTTGAAAGGAATGACTGCTAATAGGCAATTTCCACAAAAGAAGACTTGCACGGGAATAATTCCAAGAGAAACACAAAATTCACTCTTCCAACACTATATATGTGTGTGTGTATATAAGGCAGTAAAACAACTCTTATGGAGTTGATCAATATGCCAATCCATCAAATCGATACCTCTTCATACCCCTCCAAGACCCTCCAATGACAAACTAAAATGTTGTTTGCCCTAAATTATTTCCAAAATTAGAAATTTAATGATCCCTATGAACAGATTCAGAACAGCTTACTCCCTTCAGGGATGACAAGGTGGGATCTCTGATGTGGTAATAGGAAATTGTGATATGCCACTCCCGTGTTAGCATGACATCAGATAAATGCCCCATATTACTGGTCCACATTAATTAATGGATGGCATACCTGCATCTGCATGTCTCCTTGGTGCCAGGATCATTCATCGTGCCACCACCCATCACCTGCGCGGTAGCACATCTGACACCTCTTCTTAGAAGGTTTAACACTAGGCATTAGTGGACGACGGAGAGGGGTCAGGCGGGCTCCTCCTTCCACCTCAGAACGACGACCGACAGTGATTCATTGACAAGAGAATAGCGGATTCCCTAATCTACCATACTATCATTAGCAATCCCTCAGAGAAGACAGTTAAAAATTGTAACTTTTTTCAGTTAATCCACTCAAAAACCACTGTATCATCATTAAAAAGTTCAATTTCTATGGAAAACGTCCCAAAGTTACAAGCCACGATCGAACTCAGAAGCTGCATAAAACAAGATGGAACCTTTAGTACCTGAAACGAAGACGTCGTGGGAGGGGCTCTCCGCCTTGACCTTAGAGCCCCAGCAATTACCCATCGGAGAAACAACCCAAGCGTGACGACAGACACCGCCTTCAATCTACCGCTGGCTCTTCGAGTTGGCAACCCCCGAAAGCTAGGGCTCTCCGCGGCCAAATCTGCGAGGCAAGAACCACCGGATCCGGCAAGGAAGCAGCCTTTTGGAGCAGTAATGCAGCAGGAAGCCGAGGTTAACCGCGATTCGGCTCGCTCACCAAGAGCGGATCTCCAGTTGCGGAACTCCAAATGAAAGCCGGGATTCCGCGGCAAAAAGGAGCGACCTTGAATCGAACGAGCAGTGGAGCGGGGGCATAAAAAGAAGTGAGAAGAGGAAGAGAGTGAGTGAAAGGTGCTTCTTTTTGCGCTTTTGGTGTTCCGTGTTGCTTTTTATTAAGACCGTCACGAAGGTTGACTTCAGAGTCGCGGCTCGGGGACTGGTCATTAATAGCGAGCAGTGGGACCCAAACTATTATTATTATTATTATTATTTATATAAAGCTCTGATGGTTGAGGAGATGAGTGTATGAGAATAATGAAGTTTATTTTTTTTTGGGAAAAGAAGAAGGTTAAGCATGAGAATAATGAAGAACAATGATGTGGTTGGAAATCAACATGAGAATAATGAAGGAGATCAAAGGTTGAAAGGAGTAGCAGAAAAGCTTCAGCACTTCATCACTGTCCACAACTTTTCCATGTGGTTCATTGATTCTTCATCTTTGAGGTCAATTCCAGCCTCGGTGCCAGTCCAGAAAGCAATATACTTCACGTAAATAATGGCAGGAGCAGATTTGCAGGTACGATCACAGTGGATCTGCAATCTTAGCTGAAAGCTTTGGAGGTGGGCTTAGTCTCTGCTCCATGACACCAAGAAAACATAAAGCTTGATAGGAACTGATACGGGAGAAGCGAGAGGCTTAAGGTTTGGCAACTCTGTTGCGTCACCGTCTCCATTGATCGGAGTTCGCTCGGGGGAAGAATGAGGGAGGTCAAAAAGAGGGCTCTGCAACTTGCAGCGGCGGCACGAGATTTGGCTGTGCCCGCATTCACGTAAGCGTCGACCAAAAGCTGTGGTCTCAAACGAACGAATCCCGCTGCATGAACACCTCACGAGAATGGCATGAAGGATTAGCCACGGTCGAAGTATCTGCAACTCACAATCTAAAAGATATCGAGATGACAAAACACGATTGGGTTCAGATGCAATGGATGTGTTTATTGTGGGTGCAATGTCCTCAGCAAATCCGGTTTCTATTCGATGAGGTCCAACGTTTAGGATAATCTTTGTATATAAATAACAAAATTTGAAGAAGAAAAAAAATATCGGAGCATTATTTTAGGTTCATTGCATGCACTTACTTGGGGTGTAATGTTCATCAAGTTTCACGCCTTGTATATGAATCGTGAAGGAAAGCTGCGTTTGGGTGGAAGTGGGGGGCAGACGATGATAAAGAGGTTGAGCTGTGTCCCGGTGTGAAGGAGCTGAAGCTTTTCTTCCTCCCGACTGCAGAGAGGCGGAGGGAGGAGGCAGCCCCACTTTGACTTGCTTGGTTGCTCGATGACGACAAGGAGCATGCACCATTATCGTTGCAAGGATGCTGTGCTGTTGAGAGGAGATTGGCAAGTGGGGGAGGAGACCTTGCTGTGTTCTGGAAAGAGATGAAGGATGACAACAGAAGGCTGGGGGAGATGTTGTGCGAGTTTAAGATATAATTTAACTTTATTCTACAGAAATTAATTCTTGCAAACAAATAATTAACTTTTTTTCCTCCAAAAGCATCGAATTATTTGATATATATAATTTTTAAAAAATCAAAAGCTTTCCCCTGTAGTTACCTCCTTGACGTATTTGGATCTCTAGATTTTTAAAAGTGTTTTTAGACTTTCGAAATTGAATCAACTTAATCTCTCTAGTCTAGTCACTGACAAAATAATAATAATAATAATAATAATAATAATAATAATAATAATAATAATAATAATAATAATAATAAAAAGCAGGTCTCCCGAGTGGTGGAGAAGCTGAACATCCAATTAGTTGGAAATGATAATTATCACAAAGCAAATAAACAAGTTGTGTCAATTTTTGAGAGTTGCAGAATCTGAAATATGGCTTATTCATCCCTCGAGGTGCTTTGCCTCACTCGGTTCTTTGCAAGAAACTACAAGAAGAAAAACCCAGGGGTTCTCTCTCAACACAAAATTCAGAGGTCAATACATGAGCCTTGACTCGAGAGTTGGGAGTGTCCCTCGGGCTCAGGCAGACGACTTGACTGTAGCAGCATTGATGATGTCCACAAATTCCGGCTGTAATAAACAAATATTGAAAGGCAAGAAGATGAGATCTATGGCCAACGTAACCAAACTGAGAGTCAACTTGCCAATGCTAGAAAATGCCAAAGCACATCTCTTCAGTACTCATGTCATGTAGCCACCATCGACGACATGCCAGAGATAAAACATGCATCTAGCAAAAGGCAATGGGACAGAAAGCATCTTCATAACGTGTGAGAATCATGAAGTAGATGACTGTCATACATATTGTGGTTGTCAACCAACCCCCAAAAAGAAGTCGATCTTAGTGCAAGTTGAAATCCAAGCAACTTTTCCATCTGAAGAGTACCAGACATGTTTTTGTGGTCATTCTTCAGGCCAGAAAAGCAAATTATGACTCTTGCGGGTTTCAGATGGTGACTAATGACAGCCAAGAACATGTAATATATTTAAGGACATGCAAATCTAGACAGACATGTAGGAAATATAGATACATACCTTCAAAGAAGCACCTCCTACGAGAAATCCATCAACATCAGGCTGTGCTGCAAGCTCTTTGCAGTTAGCCCCACTTACAGAACCTGCAGGAGTTCCATTTCTCATGTTAGCGAAAATTTCACAAGTAACATATAAGATGTTACTCCATACGAGTCTCATCAGAAAAAGGAAACACAAATAAAGAATTACTCCCAGTTCACCATGCTCAGTGCAACTCGAAGTGATAAAGTATATTCGTCTGGAACTTATGGAGACGAGAGGAGAAAGGAAAATCAAGTTGACGATGAATATTTACCTCCATATATGATCCTGGTTGATGCTGCAACGTCAGCACTCACGTTTGTTTGAAGCCACTTCCTTAATTCCAAGTGGACCTGAGAATCATTGGAACAGGTTGCCGAAGTGGATCATAATGAACTGTGAAAGAAATGTCTTGGGAAAAATCAGTATCACAAGACATCCTTATGAAGCTAACATAGCTCAGCATGGAAAACATGTCCACTGGTGTAAGCCTTATGTTATCATGGTGCTCTTTTGGCACACCCGTGAACTTCTGCGTGACTACCAAGCATGATCTGTGCTAACAGGCATGGGTGGGCATGACCAACATATGAAGTCCTTGGCGTTACCGAGAAAAAGTTTTTTCTAAGCTGCACCATGCATGAGCATTAAAGATGTCTGATGTTACATATTTAGGAAAAAGAATAATTTAACCCTATGAAATTCAATTAGACGTGGTGATCATATGTTGCTAAATATAAAAATGAACAGCATATTTTGTTTTACAGGAACTTATTGACCAATTATATTCTAGAAATGGTGGCCGAGCACTTTTAGATTGTTAGGTTAGAGACTTATAGGAAGATAAAAAACTTGCAAAGAAATAGGCTAGGTTCAGAACAGAATCACTTGGCAACAAGCCTGTATTGTGTTACTATGGCATCAAAAAAGTAGAAAAACTTTAACAATTTTTTTTGATATAACACATATAGCATGCCAACCTATTTTGGCCACTTTGGACAAGCCGAATTTGACTAATGAATGTGAATTTTACATAAAATTTGACAAATAAATGTGAGTTTTAGATATGTTGTTGAGGTAGCATGAGACATCTATGTGATCTCCAAGGTAAAGAACTTGTTGTCACACTAGTCTCAATGAATATAGATGCAGATGATGGCATATTTTGGCAATTTTTTTCCAAAACATACACGAGCACTAGGAAGTAATATCCACAGGACTCAACAGTTGACATGAAAACATGTGCAAAGAACCTATACCTCCTGAGCCTGAGCTGGAGTAGCAACCTTTCCAGTTCCAATTGCCCAAACTGGCTCATAAGCGACGACTACATTGGTCCAGTCAGAAATCCGTTCTGTATGAGAAAAATTAAGTTAGCCAGGGTACCTAATGGTAAAAAATATTTGGTACAGATGTTTCATCCCGCAAAATCAGTTAGACCTGCTACACAGAAAGGACACATGACACCCATGAATGACAGATGACCCTAAAACTTTTTACAGCTATTCAAGTTTATATCATGATTCCACAAGTACAAGAAGATGCTTAGCTCAATTGAACTGACAGGCAACAGCTTTAATTTATGATATGCAATGCCATAAATTCTGCTCCAGCTATATACAACAGTTGGATGTTTCGTGTACTTGAAATCTATTATTGTCACATTTTCTTCTACTTAGAAGGGTTAAATTGAACTACCATAATTGTTTAAGTCAGAGAATATTCTAGTTCATCCATTGGAGAAGAACAAAATTGTAACTCGTGAGCCATCCAAGTTATGTAGCTAAAGCTTTTGCTTGTTGTGTCAAATTCAAGATTGTGAACATCATACAAAGATGACAAAGAAGAATTGAATTCTTGGAATTTATTCTTCTACTACAAAATATATTGACTGTGCTCCCATTTGATCTCATGCAATTCAGTCAGATAAGGGCAAGCTTGGGTACAACAATAAGATTGCTTCTTTGGGCATGGAGTGAACAAAGTTTGCCTATAAGGATGACGTCATGTACATTGATACACCCAGGATCCCACAGTGGTGAGAGACTGCATTAAATTTGCCCATAATTCACTCAGATAGAACTTTCCTTTTTCACAAAGACCTAAAACAACTACCATATTAACAAATACTAGCTCATGCTCTTCCTGGTTACATGCATCGGATTTGGACACTGATGACCACTCAAACATGTGGCATACCTAAATGTTAAATGTAACCATCTCTTAAATAGAGTCACAATGTGATGCATACCCAAGCCATGACCTAGCAATAAACTTGAAATCATACTGGAATATAACTGAGACACAGTTACTTAAAACCAAGGATTGAAATTTCATATTGTACCGGAGTTTCGATACGATACGGTATACCGAACGATATATTTCGGTATACCATTCGGTATATATATAATTATAAATATTTTATATATAAAGATAAATATTATATATAATAATTATATATATATATGTGGACAGGCGATGTCGCCTGCGCTTTTTTTAAATATGCGACGTCGCCTCAGGTGACGTTGCATATTAAAAAAACAACGTCGCACATAAAAAAAAAATGACGTCACCTCCCTTCTCGGTGACGTCGCCTGTTCTTTTTTTTCTTTTTTTTTCTTTTCATTCTTCTCCTTCTTCCTCTTCTTTCTCCGCCCTCGGTCACTGTCTCCCTCTTCTTTCTCCGTCCTCGGTCGCACCCGATGATACCGAGCGATAGCAGGCGATCCACATATCGGTATCCTGCCGGACCGATACGTACTACCTAGTCAGTATTGCAGACCTTGCTTAAAACCACCCATGCCAGCAGAATTGATGTAAAGACACATGATTCAACACTTTCTTTTTACACTGGATGTGTACACAAAACTCAGCCCACAAGTTAAAGTGGCAATAACATAAGGCATACAGAGTACCTGCAATAGCTTTTGTTTGTGCAGCAACTACATCCATCGTGGCTCCTGACTCACGCTGCTCAAGTGTCTCACCAACACAAGCAATCACCATCAGGCCTTTAGACAGTGCATATGCAACTTTATCTCCAACAAACTGCCCAAGAAAATAAAAAATGTGAATCAGAAGGTATTGAATATCTAAAAAATTTGATGACAACTTCAGCAAATTTCCTTGATAGGCATATTAATGGGGAAGACAGCTAAAATATATGAGATAAAATTCTAGTTGCTTGCTGGTAAGTGTATGGTCATTTCCATCACAAGTTGTTAACCAAAATATACTCGCGTATTCTACCAAATTACATTGTATACCAGAAGCTAACACAACTTCCATTTGTTCGTATCGTAGGCATCCATAGTTAAAATATTATGGAGAACAAGATCCTGTAAGTATAATAATTTGATTAAAAACTAGCATAAAGCTTAATCCAGCACTTAACTGATTTCATCGAATGATAAAATGTGCAACTAAATTTTCATGTCGATGATAACTGCTGTCTTTTTTGGAACATACATAGAATTGTAACAAGATCAGGAAAGCAAGATATATGGCACCTTAGCAAGCTACTAGCTAATTGTTAATGCAGCACATGTAGGATTTACATATAGCCTTTTAGCACATAGGCAACTTGCCTCATTTGATTCACTCAACAATTGCCTTCGTTCAGAATGTCCCAGAATGACCCATGGAATGTCAAGATTGACAAGCATCTCAGCACTGCACAAGGAAAAACAAATATATTCAAATTAGGAGTGCCCAATTGTTTTACAACATTGTTATAACTTAAAGATGTGCAAGTAGGCAATGAAATGAACATTCAAATAAAAACACCGTCAAAGTTGAAAAACCTAAAAATATACCACAGAATGAACCAAAAATAGAAACCTTAAAAATCAAAAGTTCAAAACAAAGTGAGAATTTAATGAAAAAAACCCATAAAATGTGATCCAATGATAAAAATATAAATAAGAGAAAAAGTTGCTCTTATTCGAACAGAGAGCATGTACAGGTTCAAATTCATCTAGGGACAAAAATCATACCTAATCTCACCAGTGTAAGCACCTCCTTTCTTAACCCAACAATTTTGTGCTGCGACATGGAATTCAGGGCGCAACGAGCTTTTTACAAGTGGAAGAAAAACAAATGGAGGGCTAACCACAACATCTGCAGAGATAATAATACATATAATTTAATGCATTTACAGTGGTTGTACATCGACAACTAGCCAATCTAACAGTTATAAATAGATACGACATGTAAATGACAGCACACACATTCTAATTCCACAAGACAGTTTTGCAGAACATGTGAGTAACTGGAAAAGCAACTCAGTGGATAACACCAATGAGTATCAAGAACTAAAGGTTTCAAAGGCGAAGATATAATTCTATCACTCAGTCAAATAAAATTGACAATCACTAAATCATCATGAATTTCTTGAGAATCAAGTCTCGTTAAAACTGAAATTGGTGAATCAGATGCCAGACAAAAGGGAATAGAAATTGATGTTCAGAAACCATCTGAAGAACACACTGACTAAGTTTCACACCAAACCAAACAAAATTGTTGTTTACCAACCACTCATCTAACATCTCACTAATCAAGCAGCAATGACCTGGAATCTTAACTAAGGATCTTAGCAGTAAATACCGACGTTATAAAAGACAAAAATATATGAGGAAACATTGAAAGAACAAAGAAAGCTCAAGCAGATCTGACAAGCAAATGCATAGGATTTCATTGGTGATTAAGTCAAAATAACGTATAATCCATAAGAGTCTAAACAAATAGAACAAACAGTATGTGAATATTCCCAAAACATATCCCTAAATATTCGATCAAGATCATAGGGTTCACAACCATACCGACAACATCAGCCGATGCAACTTTGCCATCGTTCAGGATGCTGACAATTTTCTTGATCTCGTCGCTGGTCCCATTCTGCAAATGCGGCCCAAATAAAAACACATTTAGCATCAGAGTTCCATGATCTTATTTTTTTTTTCCATATTTAGGAGGCAATCAAAATCGAAGAGGACTAGAGACCACGGAAAGGAGACATAAAAAGGAAATAGAGGTATCCGAATCCAGTATACCAAGCAGATCGACTCTAATTAGTTAAAATTGGTGGAAACGAATAAGATTAATATGAATCAGAGAAGTACGAGAGGAAACAGCAACAAATCATGCCGATCGATGGGATCGGATAACTTAAAGCTGACGATCGATGAAAGACGAGTAAATCGGACAGATTTCCAGCATCAAGGACTGGCCAATACCGAAAATTTCACCAGCCAGGCTATTAAGATCTGCAAAAGCAGCAGTAGGGCAAAGGACCTAGCGCGATCTAGAAAAAAGGAAGAAAAGGGTAAATGCGAGGATTACGCATTTCCAGTTGCCGCCGACGAAGAACTTCCTGGCCATATCTGAGGAGAGAGGCGACGATGCTCAAATCCAAAAGATCTTTACCTTCACTTGGTCGAATGGGAAGACGGAGAGGGTGTGGGCACTCGTATATATATGGCGACGGTGAGAGGAGGCTACCGAAAGACGAGAGGCGATGGAAACAAGGGAATGCGTTGGCACGAATCACGAACGTTCCATTAGCTCAGATGGGTGTCCGCGATCGATCCCGCCCGTCGAATCATGAGGATTAACGATCTGCTGTTTCAGCTCGCCGCAGCGAATAGCTTTATCATGGATAGATATCTAGACACGTAGATAAAGCTTCCCGTACGGGACCCACCTACGTTCGCTCGTGCACAGCTGCCGGCCAGCTGACGGTGCGAGTCCTGCGTGGTGATTGGCTTCTCGGATACATCGCTTTCAGGCCGTGGTGGGCAATACAATGAGCACCAGAGGAGCCCATCGGATGGCACATTTGTGGATGGGATGAACACAGCTCTCTACGATCATTCTAATAATAATATTATTATTATTGTTATTATTATAAAAAAATTTACAAAAAATAAGTGATATTATTATAATTATATTATAATTATTATTGAAGGTCAGGATACAGTCAAAATTTGTAAAAACAAAAAACATATTAGATGATGTTTTAAATCTTTAATATTTAATAAGGGAGTCTGACATATCATGACTAACTAAAATTTTTATCGACTAAATTAGTTGATTTTTAATTAATTTTTAAAAATATATTAGATGATGTTTTAAATCTATAATATTTGGTACGAGAGTATGTTATATTATCACTATAGTAATATTTAAGATATTTATTATAACAATATTATTATAATATTGAGGGAACCAACCTAATTAGAAAGGCCTGCTGATATGGGCCATTGTTGCAGCCAACACCATATGTGATTATTATATGATTAGCCTCAGATCATTTGGAGGTTCTCCATCCTCCCTGTTTAATTGATGACAGTTTACTAAACTTCACTTACGAGGAATAATGTATGTTTCCTTGAAAATTAGTATTCGTATCATTGATATTTTCGATGAATCAGAATTAGAATTCAATAACGTATAAACCAAACGTGTCATGTCATATCATGTCAACATACGCCCTGATCACATCAATAAGATAAGACCATCATTTGCTCCAGTCAAAGACACCATCGCAAATCCATCACTTCCTTATTATAATCATGCTATCAATTCAATCATACCGTCGAATTGGTCACAGTCAAAATAATATTGACAATTAAGCCTAAATTGAACGATATATTTTTTTTAATTTATAAACTCCAAAAAAAATAAAATATGATATTTGAAAAAAAAATATTCTTAGAGTCAACATTGACGATTAATCAATCACCCAAGAGTACTGACATGAAAGAAAAGAATTGAATCATCCTCCGGGATGGTTATAATTTGTCGACCCAATGAATTATCCTTTCGACCTCTAAACAATAATTCACAAGAGATATCTTCCTCTTTATCATCCCC
This sequence comes from Musa beccarii, assembly GCA_024322285.1. Lineage (NCBI taxonomy): Eukaryota > Viridiplantae > Streptophyta > Magnoliopsida > Zingiberales > Musaceae > Musa > Musa beccarii. The sequence goes on along the minus strand of CM044398.1, from coordinate 38,588,002 downwards.
ATAGATAAAACATTAAGAGAGGAACATTTAGGTCGTTACAGAGGATCCTCTTAGTCGATCAAGTATAAAAACTGACTCAACGGTCAAATCTTTCTCCAAAAATATCTCACTCTATATAACTTTCCAAACTAACTTAATCGTCGAAGGGATCAAGTCAGGAAGCTCCTCTAGACATTGGAACCCATCAAAAAGTTATATTCCACCTCGAGTTGACCTCAAGGCCATCTTGGATAAGTTGGGATACAAAGACTACCTTGAAGCCTCCTCAACTACTCCAAGTTGAGTCATGAAAGTTTCTCGGACATCCCAACACCTTCAGGTTAGGATCAAGTCAAACTGATTCAATCGTCGATATATATTTCCGCAATAAATCCCGCAACAATACTCCCAACTGGAAGGAGGCATCTCTTACCTAGTCTTGTCTAGGTCGATGAACCTTAACTTGATAGAGTTGATCCTCACTCAACCTACACAGGTTAACTTAGCCAGCCAACTTAAATAATAAAATTATTGTCATGACCAACAAAAAGGTTACATGTATTAGACCAAAAAAAATATATTGTCATGACCATAATGCAAGATAATAATATCAATGTTGGTAATAACAAGTAGAAAAGGGATAGATTTATGCTTCACATGGGAAGGTCAAGCCCACAAGGGATTAAACCTGACCCAATCATGTCAGGCCTGATCAAGGAAGGCACTAGGTCAGGCTAGTCAACCATGGAGTCAACCCAGGCATGACTAACCCAAGTCAGGCCCCAACATTATTGCTGTAAATAATGTTGCAGCCATATTTTTTCTAAATCCACGAAAAACATCATTTTGCACATGATTTATTTACCTAAAACATAAAATCAAAATGTTAGATGCATCCTAAATGAGGAAAACATCCCCCTAAATGATACATTCACTCAAGATATAAATATAAAAAGATCTAATATATCATAATTGTGCAAAGTATAAAAGAGATGCATCAATCCAAGATACAATATTAAAACGTTCGATACATCATAACCAAGCAAAACATCTTGTTGAGAGTGTGATCCATCTACATATCTACCACATAGATAGGTCCAAAATATAAGCATTAGTGTGTAGGGTGAACCCTACTTGGGCAAAGGATTTCTTATGCCCGATGCAACCACTTAGAGCTCGACGAGGACAATCGAAATGTTTTTAACTCCTTAAGAAAAGCAGATTGAGAAGAAAACAAACAGAAAAAAGAATTTTTTTTTGTATTGGGAAAAGGCAGCTACTTCACATAACATAAAGCACCGAATACATTACTGCTACTGTATCCGGAATGCATACATACTTAAAGGTAAGTATGATCGACATCATCTCTAAGTCTAACGGAAGTATACTCCCTATTTATGAGCAACAACGCTTCGGCAACTCACGACTGATATCTGCAGTTCCCGTAACCTGCCACAGTCAAATAATGATCAGCGCTGCAGGAATCAGGAAGAACAGAGAGGGAAAGCGTGAGATCAGACTACGCATGCGTCCACTTACTGGGGTCGGTCGAGGTGAGGACACCGGTGCCGCCAAAGTAGCAGTCGAAGTCATAGCGGCCGGCGGCCTGGTAGTAGGCGTTCATGGCATAAGAGGCGTGAGCCGAGAGCGTGTCCGGGTCGAAGCACGCGCCGCCGTTCTGTATGGCCCTGCAATCCGCCCCGCCGCTGCCACACGCGTAGTCGATGTTGTTCTGCAGCTCTGCTGGGCTCGCGTCCGCCGTTGCCACGCACCACCTCCAGGAATCACTCGATGGTGCCGGCGCCTGCAGAACACCACCATCGCTCAGGTGTCGTACGAAAGCAAGATTCATTACTAGCCTGGCTGTGCCAACCATGTTCTCCAGCATGACTGTCCCACCCTTGGGCATACTAACATTTTTACAGAATGACATTTACTGCCCCAAAAAACACAGTTTTTAGTGTCGATTAGTTTGAATCAAATATTTAAGATATCATTAATAATATTATCACCTAAGCATGCACGGATGTTTATGCTAAGTTTAAATTTAGAAGGATAAATACGAATAAGTGTGTATCTATATAATATACGCAAATTTGTTTGACTTGAAGTCCGTGCAGGGGCGTCATCGTGATTTATTGGAAGTCGAGGTCTCAAAAGTAACGAGGAGAAGAGGCGGCTCACATAGTTGCTGTCGCGCACTAGGCCGACGTCGTAGGACGGGGAGAGGTCGGGGTTGAAGAGCCCAAAGTGACGCTCCGCCGTCGGCCCGGGCTTCAGGTTCTCGTTGAACAGCGCGAACACGTACGTCTCGAACCGCCGGCCCGGCATCATCGGCGTTCCCTTCCCAGAGTTCACCAGACGTATCAGGTTGGCATTGTAGGAGACCGCGTCCTCCACGCTCACACCGAGCTGGCCCGGGTCCCCGGCTGACGGCCACCCAGTCTCCCCCACGGCGATCTCCACGTCTCCGTACCCCAGTCGCTGCATCGCCGCGTGCACCGCGTCCAGCTGCGCCTCGAACATGTTGGTGTAGTTCACCCCCGTGGCCGCGTCGAACACCCCTGGGTTGGGACGGAAGAGGGCGTAGTCGAGAGTGCGCGCTGTGTAGCCGAAGTAGGGGTAGGGGTTCACCACGAACGGGGTACTCGTCCGGCGGTGGAAGTCAAGCATCGGGGCGAAGATGACGCGGTCGTAGCCGGGGCGGAAGCGGCCGGTGGAGGGCGGCTCGGATGCAGAGAGGATGCCGAGGGAGTGGGGGGTGGAGACCCTGATCAGGGGGAAGCCGGATGCGGCAAGTGCCGCGGAGAGGGAGCGCATGGCGGGGACGAGATGGGCGATGAGGTTGCGGTCGGAGGTGGCGAGAACCTCGTTTCCGACGGCGATGAGGGAGATGTTGGTCGCAGGGTAGAAGGGGGCGACGTTTGTGGCAACCCAGGCGGAGGCAGCAGGGGATGGGGCAGAGGAGCGACCGGAGGCGAGGGAGGGGATGTCCCCGTTGGGGACCGTGATCATGAGGGAGATTCCGGTGCCAGCGAAGGCACGAATGATGTCCGGGTTGGCGTCGAAGAGCTTCACGCGGTCGACGAAGGTTCGGTCCTTGAGGAAGGCAGCGACTTGAGCCGGCGGCGGGAGGTTGTCCGCGAAGGCACCGTAGTTGACGCCGACGGAGAGGGCTGCGGAGGAGGAGAGAAGGTGGAGAAGGAGTAAGGGGAAAACGAGGAGCTTCGCTGGTTTCGCTAGAGAAGCCATTGCCGAGGGATTTGGGGCTTTTGGTGGTGAAGAGAGCCGGAGAACGGGAGGGGATTTAACGAGAGAAAAGGGCGTGTGATGATCGACTGACGCCTGTGGGCGCGTCACGTGGCAACGACTTCGAAACGGGGAATACGAACGTTATGTTTCAAGGTGGCTGCCGCGATCCACATTCAAATACGTGGACGGCGGATTGGGGTGGGGGTGTCCAAACTCAAAGCATTTATGGACTATGATTTAGTGTACATAAAAGCGTGCGTTATAAAGATTACCAATTTATTTCCAACGCAAATAATCCACGATGATTGCAGAAATTAAATAGATAAACACGCAATTGTATATATATATATATATATATATGGTAATAATTAGGGGTTTCTTCAATTGGATTAATTAAGGTATTAATAGCAAAAGAAACAGGAGCAAGATAAAGAGCTTGATGGGCCATAGGCCCATTTGGCCCTAACTTTTATGGGCTTAAGAACGGCTCGATAGAAGCCTGTCAACATGTGAAGCTGAGCAGAACCGTTAAACCCTAACCGGCCGTACCCCTCCCGCTGCCTTCCCCTTCACAGCGCTCCGTGTTCGCTGGTGATTAAGGTATGACCGCTACAGCTCGCTAAGGATGCTGGCCCGATTCGTTTCCCATCGCATCCCCTTCCGCTTCGTAGCCCTAACCACCGTAGCTTCCTCCCATCTCCGCCGCGCCCCGTCCTCTCCCCCTCCTCTCCGGCCTCTGCCAACCTTTTTTGGTCCTCTTACTCCTCTCCCTCCCTCCGATCCCAATTCCACTTTCTTTCAGTCTCTGAGGTCATTCTCGAGCAATCGAGGTGACGATGACGATGGCGACTGGAAGTTTACGCCGCAGTCCGACGAGGTCGGCTCCGTCTTCGGGGAGGAGGAGGGCGACCTTGCCGGGATCACGGATGCCGCAGAGGGCGGATCGGAGGCGGCTGCCGCCGGGGCCGACGTTAAGGGCGGGGATATGTGGGAAAAGGGTCCTCTGACGGAGGGTAAAGGGGATATTTTTGACGACATCGATCGGGAGTTTGTGGCCAGGGAGGGCGGGGTAAGGGAAGGGAATGAGGAATGGGAGACGGCGGAGGGGTACAAGCCGTGGACGCTTGGTGACGATGATGAGAAAGGGGACTTGTTCGATGTCGGCGAAGGAGAGGCAGGGATTGAGGGGATCGATGACGGTGGTGTCGAGGATTTGGATAAGGCAAGGGCTGATGAGCAGAAGCAGCTGGAGAAGAAAGAGGAAGAACTTTTAGCTACTTTGAAAGGTAAGAATCACAGAACACATCTCAAGAAAGGATCTTCTTGTTTAATGTTACTCGATTGATGTTAATCTCAACAGTCAATGCTTATGTATGTACCCATTTTCTGTAAGCTGATTTGTAATTATCATTGATCTGGAATTTTCTATGTTGCCATATTTATTGAAAGGTTTGAGCTTGTCTCTTCAATAATCTGAAGCTTATCCTAATTGTTTGTTGTCTTGTATTGTCACCTGTTCTGATATATGCTTGGGAAGAAACTGCTTCTTTCTTTAGGTTTCTCACAAATGACTGGTCATGTTTATTGTTGGTTTGATGATGAACTTTCTTGCTGTATCGTCTCCCATTCCGATTGTTTTGGTTCTCAAAATGTCTTGTTCCTGTAGCAAGTGGCATGAATGATATATGGCAAGTGGCAGTCTCTATCCAACAACAACTAATGTCAAAATGTATTGCTCCTACAACATATAAATATGAAAAAAGCATGAATAATCTTAGACACTGGCTTTTCCATCTTTCTAATGTGTACACAAGAGAGAGAGAGAGAGAGAGAGAGAGAGAGAGAGAGGACTCAAATTATATTTTATATGTTAAACATCTTTGTTCTATGGTTACATGTAAGTCCATTCAAATTATATTATTGATTTAAACCTAATACTTGTGTGAAAGAAATTGTATGTTTATCTCATCACATAACTTGTGAGAGCGAGTGAGAGTGAGAGTGAGAGTGTGTGTGTGTGAGAGAGAGAGAGAGAGAGAGGACTCAAATTATATTTTATATGTTAAAACATCTTTGTTCTATGGTTACGCATAATTCCATTGAAATAAGATTATTGATTTGAACCTAATACCTGCGTGAAAGAAATTGTATGTTTATCTCATCACATAACATTGCTCCTTAGTTTCTATTTTTGTTGTCTTTTCACTATTTCTTCTTGTGAAATGATATATTTTTATTTCATCATAGAATGTTGTTTTTTACTTTCTTTTGGTGTTATTGTTGCTCCTTCTTGTGAAATAAATTTGATAAGATTATGACAATTAAAATGAGAAATAATATATGTTTATTTTATCATAGAAGATTGCTTCTTAGTATCTTTTGTTGTTTTCTTTTTTCTCTCTTCTTGTGAAATAAATTTGACAATATTGTGAGGATTAAAATGACATCCAAGGAAAACATAATCTATCTTGTTTTTAGCTCGTTTTATCCCTTTTTTCTTTAGAGTGGTGGATGTTCTTGATACCAGTTTTCTCTGAGAGATTTTACTCTTCTGTTTTGGTGATCATGCTTCTTGGTCATCTTTGTTCTTTTGGTTATCTTGCAGAATTTCTTTTGGTAGTCCAATTTCATATCTTGTTATTTTACTTCTTTCTTTTAATTTAAATATCCTGAAGATAGTACAGGATAACTGTTAGATAGTTGAGGATGTTTGGGTTCTGTTGTATTGTATATTAGTACTTTCAGAGTAGGATCAATGAATAGATAAGAAGCTCCATTCATGTTAAAGAGACATTGATTGCTAGCATCTTGTGTTTCTCCTTAGTACACTGCAGTGCAAACTGCTTAGGGCTCAATGTTCAAAATGGCAGGTCCAAATCGGGCATTTGGGGATCTCACTGCAGCATCAGGAATCACGGAGGATATGATTGACAGTTTGATTCTCTTGAAGGATGTAAGTGGTGTCAAGGGTTTGCCTCCCCTGACAGAAATTGAAGACAAAGCCATTGCAAGATTGAATGAGGCATCACCAAGACTTGAAATTGAGCGGAAGAAACAGGAGGAAGTAGCAAAAGCTCGGGTTAGACTGGTGGATGAGAAGGGGAGAGCTTATGGAACAGGAAGAAGAAAGTGCAGCATAGCTCGTGTGTGGATTAAACCTGGTGACGGCAAGTTCATCGTCAACGAAAAGCAGTTCGATACTTACTTCACAATTCTTGATCATCGAGCAGAACTTCTTCGGCCTTTCACCGTGACAAAAACTCTTGGTCTCTGGGATGTAAATTGCACCGTCCAAGGGGGTGGAGTTTCTGGTAAGCTTTATGACTACGAAATTATCTTTCTTTTGAGAATTATTGCAGATTGAACGATCCAATTTTAAGAAGCAAGTAAATCCATCGTAAGACATACACAAACATTGTTATAAATTCTGTTTTTCGTAGTTGATGAACCGAAAGACAAAAATTACCATCTGAGATTTAGAGAGGCTATCTTTTCTTGTTTACGGATCTGGGACTGATACAACCTGTTCCTTGTTGCAGGTCAAGTTGGTGCCATTCGCTTGGGAATCAGCAGAGCCTTGCAAAACTGGGAACCAGGGCTCCGGCCATTCCTAAAAGCCGGTAAATACTCCTACCATATTAGTATTTAAGATGTGCTGTGGTTAAATTTAACAATCCATTTTAAATCGTAGCATCGCAGTGTAACCTCATCCTCATTGTGCTTCTCATGAACCCCCTCTTGGATTTAGAAACCGTAGATTGGAGTCGTTTGGTATATAGTTGTGGTACTTATTATCCAACCGTTGACATGGCTTGTGTGCTTCATCTAGCTGGCTATTTGACGCGAGACCCACGTGTCGTCGAACGGAAGAAGCCTGGAAAGGCCAAAGCCAGGAAGAGCTTTCAATGGGTCAAGCGATAACAGGTGTGGTTGTCATTCCCTTTCTTTCTCACTGGAGATACGCTGTACCCTGTCACCATCTCGGGCTTACCATGTTGATCTGGAGATGTATCATTTGTAATGTGCAGGTTCTCGTGCATCTTCTGCTCTCAGCTATTTGGTATTGCTGGCCCCTCAGCGATGTTATATCTGGCTCCTGGATTTCCACCTTGTATTCCCTTATACCTCTGCTTGTTTTGAAGCCTGTAGTAGCTCAAGAGATGTTACTACTTGCTCATCCACTTCTGATCATATAATTAATTTATTTGAGCAAACTGTGGGCATCCATCTATCGATCTTTAGCTTTGTCAGCTTTATGTGGACCTTGTGTGTTTCGGAATAAAGCGAACCATCATTTTTTAGCATTGTAAGCGTTGTAAATCCATTTATCTTTTGTTTCTTTAGAAAATTATTAGACCTTAAAGTGAATCAGATTTATCGATTTATATTTTACATTAGAAATTTTCTAAAATGATGTGTCATTTTCCATTCTCTCCATTGCTTCCATTTTCTCTTAGTTGACAAATTTAATGGTAATATTGATCTCAATATATCATTGTATCTGCGGAGTTAATGACCTGACAAAGATACATTTGGCTTATTTGGGAGGATTAAAGAATAAATAATCTTTTTGATTTATTTGGCAAGAATTTAATAAATAAACATCCAAGTTTTTATCAATAATTTTCTATACCAAAAATATTTATCTTGTTGTTTATCTGCATAATCCACTTCTCTACAATCACAAGCTCAAACTCATCCACTGAAACCAGTTCTTGCGGTGAGAACTTAGACGAGGAGTCACAGAGGAGGCAACGAAAACAAGAACAGGAAAGCAAGATGCATCACAGGAAGAAAACTTGATTCTTTTCAAGTACTAAACAACACACAACACTCGAGAAACTAACAGCAGACGCACACAAACCACAGACAAGATAGAAGCAAGAGAGAGTGAGAGAGAGAGGGAGAGGTCTGTTCTCTCTCTCAGCCATGGCGACGAGAACATCCTCCGCCGAGGGAGGAGGTTTGAGACAGCAAGCCATGGCCTTTTATTTACATCACCAAGTCCAAACACAGGTAACTAATCCCACAACACAACACAACCACCGATGCTGCCCCTCTTCCCTCTTCAAACTCATCATCTCTCTCACTTGCAGGTGCAAGGATCGCAGGTGCAGCTGGATCCGCACTTGCAGCCACCCTCGGACCCTTCAGCTGCCATATCCAACTCCCCAAAGTTCCTGCAACCAACCCCAAGCAATGTTGTCTTATCACTAGTACAGCAATCATGTCAAAGACGAACGTTTTCAGAGTTAAGGAACAGACCCTTTTTGAGGAACAACCCCCATGACCTTGGTTTGGGTGGTAGCATTCCTCTCGGTCAACAAGTCGGGGTACATCTTGCATCTGTCATCCACAATTCGCAAGCACATATATTAGGAATTTGATTCGAAGGAAAAAAAAAATTAGAAGGAAGACAGATCTGTCCAGCATTTAAATGTCTTTTCCATCTTCCTACCAAAATGAGAAGAAGAAAAAAGGTTGGAAATCTCACATAAAATCATCATTATTGCTATTATGGAAAGAAAAATATCAGCAGCAAAGGAGAAGGCAGCCCATGATGTAATAAATTCCCATCAATGGCCTCTCTCCTAAGAATAAGAAGAATTATCCTAAGAAGACGGAAAAGAAACAGAAGAAAAAGAACAAGACGAACAAAAAGAAAAAGAAGACGAAAAAGAAAAAGAAGAAAAAGAAGAATTATCCTAAGAAGACGAAAAAGAAAAAAAAGACGAAAAAGAAGAAGAAGAAGAAGAAGAAGACGAAGAAGAAGAAAAATTATTCTCAAATGTTAGAAATATTTTATGTGATGGTGTTAACTGCTGGTGTTTCGTTACCCCCCGCAGCCGCTGCCGCACTGGCAGTTCGATCCACATCCGCAGTTGCCTCCGCAGCAAGACATCTTCTTCTTCTTCTTCTTCTTCTTCTACCCTCTTCTCCCCAAACAAAGCGCACCTCTCGCAAACAGCCTGTGATTTGATGCGACACCACCGCGTCTGATTTATAGTGGGAAAACGATATCATCCACCGTTCACGTGTCGAATCACGTGGCCCTCGATATCCCCGCCGTGCGCGTCGGTCCCACCAAACCTTGCATGCAATCGTCGTCTCCCACGTAACTCTCTTCCCGTCTCGCCCCACGCAAACGCCTCGCTTTCTCCGCTTTCCGCAGTCAGCAGATGGCGTGGTCGACGAGAATGGATGAGAGAGACTTCCTCCTCACGACACGGTACCGTCGGCACTCCGGAAAAGAAGCAATGGGCACCGCAATTATCCATCGACGATCGAGTGTGATGGAAGCAATCCGGCACAGCGAAGCCACCAACCTGAGCTCTCCGGAGAACCGTATCATCCGGCATCCGACAGGCGCAGCATCCTCCGCATCACAGCCTGAGCGAGGACTTGTCTCGATGTGATACGTCGAGACACTGCAGATGATGGTGTGTGACACCAACACACATCACTTCATCCGAAGACCATAATGAATGAGACTCGTAATGAATGAGTGGCCTCGAGCCAATGTATCGTATTAATACGATACATCCATTCTATTCAACGAGTACGTCCTTTGTCATTAGTACATATAAGAATCCAAATCAGGTTCGTATTTCTTATTAATTTCGACATGGTATTCCACTTTTTCCTGCTCTTTTCTCGAGATTCGTAGAGAATGCCGCTCAGCTTTTAGACCAGATCATTGTGGGGCAAAATGATCTGCTCTGCGTAGCACCTCGCGTCCTTTTTCTTTTTCGATGCTGTTCTTGTCGCCTACAGTCACACCCACCAAAAGCCTAACTCGTCAATTTTATATTGTTGGATGGAAGAGTTCAGAAGGCGATAACGTTGACGTAGATCCATTCCGTAGATGACTATGAATCACGCAATAATTAGAACATTACGGTTACTTGTTAACACACATAGTTCATCGTCGATTGATTAGTCGATCCGATTAATTTTCTATTGAAAGTGTAAGTCTTTTTATGTTGTCTCTTCGCGACTTATGTGGAGAGCGGACGTTGTGGGAAGGATGAAAGAAACTATAAAGAGAGGTGATTCGCTAGGAGCAACCCAATCTTTGAGCGAAGAAACTTGGTTTGAGAGTTAGACGATCTCTTCTGCTTGGTAGCCTCCTAGCTTTGTATCCGGGCTACGCTGACATCATCCATGCATAACATGCCTGTTTTGAGAGTGTCCCGACTTGATCTCTTTGATGCGCAAGTCAAGAAAACATAGTAGTAAAAAGATGTAATCAAGAGAGTAAAATATCTTTTTTTTGTCTACTTGTATCGGCTTGGCTTAGGACTTAGCTTTTATACATAAGCGCTAGGTGGAGCAAACAGGCCTCCATCAAGGTCGTTCCTACCCTGCGTGGCAGAGACATTTAATACAGGTGGCTTGTCGATGTGTGCTCTCAAGGGCAACGTATGGGAACTATCGCGATGACACCTCTAGTCTAGCTTTCATGCTACTTTGGGTCAGGTAGGACATGATCCCTGTTGGGAAATTACGAATCAACATCTCATGTGCAGCGAAAAAAAAAACAAGACCAGATTTCTCATAGTTAAGTACTTGACCATTGTGCGATGATTGATGCGTGAAAAATCGTAAATCCAAAAAATCGTATATATCATGTTAGAAGCGTTACCTAGGGAGATCGTATATCCCTAAATTTTTCAGATCCGATGAAGAGGATGAAGGAACATTAGCGTACTCCTCTCTAGCAGTAATCTACATAGTGAACACAGCGACGATGCTCCTTAGATCACCGCGGGAACACCTTCTCCACTTGCATCACAAGATTGTCAAAGCCAAGGAGGACGAGAAGAGGTTGAGGAGAATATGAGAGGTGACTTTCAAGAGCTCTAGTCTATGAACCAAATAGTTCCTCCTATTTATAAAGGTGTAGGAAGCTTATCCTTAACGGATCCTGTTCACATTAGATATCTATCCAATTATCCAATTAAATCTCTATCCTGTTTACATTGGATCTTTATCCAATTAATCAATTGGATCTCTATCCAATTGGATGTCTTTCCAATCATCCAATTTGATCTCATCCAATTATCTGATTTGATCTTATCTACATGATCCAAACTATGGACTTCACAGATATCTCATATCCGCACCTCTACTTATCGCAACATCCACCTAATGTGTGTGACCCTCTAGGCCCGATACCGAGCTGGCCGTAAATCACTCCATCAGAATTCATTCTGATATAGTGAATTATATTGGCAAATCCAAATGAGCGACATCTCATGTACAGTAGAAGAACATAAAATAAAATACCTTAGATTTCCGCAAAAGGTTCCATCGTCGTGCAAAGATCGATGCGTTAAAAACTACATGTGTAAAAAGAAAGTACCTAGGGAGATCGTATATCCTTGAAACCCTATAGAACTATAGGACTGGATGAAGGAGTTCAAATGTCCTCCTCTCTAGCGATAATCCATATGGTAGAGACCGCAACGATGCTCCTCTCTTGGGGAGAGATGAATAGAAGGTGACTACCAAAAAACCCCAACCTATGGACCTTTGGTTCCCTCCTATTTATATAGGCCTCCTGTAAACCCTAATGGATCCTACCCTATTGGGTATTGGATCTCTATCCAATTACCCAAGCCTCTTGGATTAGTAGGTCTCTACCCAATAATCTCTTATTAGCTCTTATCGGATCTCATCTTAGGATCCAATAATTCAGAGGCTTAATGGATATCCAATAAATTAGGGGCTTCGGCGGATATCTCATATCCGAACCTCTACTCGTCACAACACCTACCATGTGTGTGTGATCCTCTAGGCCCAATATCGAGCTAACTGTGAGTCATACCTATCAAAACTCCTTCTGACTCAGTGAATTATTATCTTCATAATAATTCACCTAACTCATCGACTGCGAACGTATTAGGCCACTACGCCGTAGTCCCCAGACGATACAGAGGAATCCAATCCTTTAGATATATTTGTCCTCAGTTACCATATATCTATAGTCCCTCATCCATCTAATATCTCGAAGATTATATACCGGGCATGGTGCTGTCAAACCCATACGGTCTCTCCTCGAGTCTCACTCTAATCTTTGTAAGGTTGACTACCACTCCCAATAACCGACTATATTAGATCTGAAACTTCTAAACCTATAAGTCTAATATCAAAGAGTGGAGTACTCATACAGGACATTCTTGGTGTCTCAAGTCTAAGGACTAGATACACCACTAGGACTACGGAATCGCTGTCTGACGTGAGGTATCAATAACCATGTAGCACTCCATAAGCAGATCAATCAATGAACTCATTCTCCAATGAGCACCTGTACTGTATCCTTAGTGTCTCCACACGAGTAGCTATGAGACCAGCCACTTCCATCATATGGACGAGTATACATTACACCAGTCTATCTGGTTATCTCGATATCCCTCTCGAGTAACCTATAACCGAAATTATTTAGAGTTTGTGTTTAAAGGTGAATTGGTCTCATTATCGTGATCTCATCACAATCCAATTCCCATTGTACAGATCCAAGGACATCATAATATATGCAACACGCAAGATAAAATGATAAAATACTTAACAATAATAAGCAAAAAAAAGTTCATGTCAAGTCACAAGTGTCATTACTCATGTGATTGAGCTTGCAGGGCACATATGACTAGCAAATTATTATCTCCATAATGATTTACTCGACTTATTGGCTATGGATGTACTAGGCCACTACGCCATAGTCCTCAAATGGTTCAGGGGGATCTAATCCATCAGACCTGTGTTTCCTTAATTAATATGTATCTATAGTCCCTCATTCATTTAATATCCCAAAGACCATATATTGGACATGGTAATATCAGGCCCATACAGAATCTTGTTCGAGTCTCGCTCTAATCGGATTCTGTCAGAGAACTCCTTTCTCTCTCAATCCGAATGACACTGACTAGGGATTTTGCCTAAGTGAGCATACACGGGATATTCCTCTCACGATATCAAGAGTGGATGATCCTCTATTGACACTCAATTGCCTTTGTAAGATTGGCCACCATTCTCGAGAATCGATTGTACCAGATCTGAAGCTTTCCAAACCTGTAAGTTCAACATCAAAGAATGGAGTACTCATACAAGGCATCTTTGGTGTCTCAAGTCTAAAGTCCAGATACACAATTGAGACTATGGAATCGTTGTATGACGTTATGTATCATTAACCATCTAGCATTCCATAAGCGGATCAATTAGTGAACTTATTCTTCAATGAGCACCTGCACTGTACCTCTAGTGTCCCCACACAAGTGACTATAAGATTAGTTGCCTAGTCTATTCAGTTATCTCGATGTCCTTTTTGAATAACTTATGATCAGGATGATTTAGGATCTATGTTTAAAGGTACATCGGTCTCATTATCGTGATCTCATCACGATCCGATTCCTATTGCACATATCCAAGGACATCATAATATTCATCTAAATAATATGAGAAAATATCAATAATAATATGTAATCTAACGTGTCACAAGTGTCATTACTTATGTGATTGGCTTGTATGACACCTATAACTAACAATAATCCCTTTGTTGTTCATCCGGAAGAGAAAGCCGATGAAGTCACATAATTTATCTTGAAGAGAAAATCGGTAAAGTCAAGCCATGTCATTAACCATTAACAAAGAGTTAAGTTAGGAAAACATAAGAGTAAGAAAACAACAGCATCAATAGTGTAATCAAGAGAGTAAAAAAAAAAAATTGCTTGCTTGTCTTATACTGAATGTTGGATGAAGCAGACGGGCTTCCATCGAGGCCCTCCATATACAACATAACGAAAACATTTAATGTGAATGACTTGTCGACTTGTGCTCCTTTAAGTCTATCGGGATGACACCTCCAATCTAGATTCCCTACTTCTTTGGGTAAGTCACATCATTTATCTAATAAGCAGTGCGTGATCCCCTTGGTGAAGTCGTATTATTGAGCGGATCTTGCAGACCCATTTTGGAAAGTTGGGATAGACAACGTAACCTCCTATCAGTGATTGTAGGGAATAGGTGGTTACGAACTTTTATTTAATTGTTGCTTATATGGCAAAAAAAAAAAAAAAAGAGTGTCGGTCTGGATTATCCGTATCGGTAGGTTGAAAAGTTAAGATTAGTCTTTAAATTTATTAGTGCGCCAGCCATGTAGAACTTTAAATTATCTTTGCGGTATTAAATACAAAACAATAAGTAAAAAACAAAATAAAAAAGCCTGCCATTTTCTGAACTTTGAGGGAAGGCCTGCAGGGCTGCGAGAGGTCTGTCCGTAGTGAACGGAGTGTCGAAGGATGGAATTATCTGAATAGGAAAAGGATGGAATTATGCTGGTCCACCGGATGGAGGGATCGTAATGTCTTCGAGGACCAATTATTTTGAGTGATGGATCGATTATTTCAGTGCAAAGTACGGTGGCATTAAATTTGATTCCTCATCATGTGCCGGATGGCCCGCGGTGAACAGTGAGCGGTCCATCATGTTGCCCTGTTCGCCATTGCGGAGTCGCTCAACTCTGAAAAGCTTCGTCGTATGATTAGATTCCTCCGTAGGCTGCTCGACGCCTGCTACGGCTGACAGCAAGTTTTGTTCGTCTCCGGTGGCGAGTGGTGGGTGCCATCAATAATGGCGTTGGCGGCCCCCCCGTCACCCTTTCTCTTCCGGTTGCTCTTGGAAGGTAGTGCCTCCTTTGTCAGGAGTACGCTCTTCTAATGGTTCTCGTCGCTTCAACGTCAGCTGCCCATTCCTGAGAGAAACAGACGACATCGCCATCTCCCGAAGCAATAATCTTTGATGGTGATGATTTTTGTGCTTTTCTTTAACAATCAAATTTGATGGCCAGCTCGTGTGTTAAGTTTATATGAGCTTAGGTAGTATGTCTTGGGAGTTTCCTTCGATATTTAAATTTTAAATAAAATAATATATATATTCATACGTATAAGTTGTGTATATTCGTCCCTATGCTAGTTTTATTTTATATCTTATCTTAGCTAACTTCATAGGTCGATATGAATTATAAGGTTGTTGAGATTTTAAAATTGATGCCTAAGTTTGATTAGTCTAGTAATATACGTCGAATTGGATTGTAATACCATTTGACTCCTTTAACGATTAACAATGTAAGACTCTTTTTTACATCATTACGTACAGACGTACGTACATCAATATACTTGGTGGGGAAGCGAGGAACAGACGTTAGTAGGTCGGGTAATAGTATCCACCTGCGGTATTGTCATAAGCTGATGGCATCCCGTATGGCATTGCGGGGGTGGGCATGAAGTTGGTGTTGGGCCTGTTGGCTAAGCCGGCCTGGCCCTGCATCCCATCCTTGGCGTACTGCTGCCACATGACCTGCTCCTGCACCAGCAGCTGCCGTTTCTTCTCCGCGTCTGCCATCTGCACGAAGGGAGGCGGAGGGATGCCAAGCGACGCCGCGAATGGGTCCTGCCCGAAGGTCTTCACGGTGCCATCAGGTGCGGGAAGGGCGAGCACGGGAGCGGCGCCGCCTCGTCCAGGCCCGGGCAAGGCCACACTGCTCGCGCTCCCTCCGCTTGCCTGGGCGTTCACGTGTTGCCTCACCGCCCCTTGGTCGTACATGCCGTGCAGTAGCAACGGATCGAAGCCTCCGGCTAATCTTGCCTTCTGCTTCGAGAGATTGCTGGCTGTCTCCACGAGCGTCATCTCCCAGTCTGCATTCCCTCTTTCGGCTGCAGGGTTTTGCCACGCGGAGGTCACTCCTGTCTCGCCATCGGACGATGGGAATGCTACCCAGGACCCATTCGAGCCACCAGCCGCCACCGGGGCCTCGAAAAGAGCCAGTTCGAGATTGTCCGCAGCAGACGCGCTGTCATCTCTTAGATCCACCAGGTCGCCTTGTTGCTGCGGCTGCTCGACGGGTTCCGCTGCGACCTTTGCTGGCTCCGGCGCCTCTTCCTCGTGATCGGGAGGCGCTGGAAGAGCTTTTATGCTGTTCATGTCTTCTTCGGGTTCTTCATCCCTGGTCTCCGTGGGCGCAGCGGTGATGGCCTCTCTAGGGGGGCTCTTCGTCCTCGTCGCTCTGTTCCTCGTGAACTCTTCCAGTAACTCCAGAAGCTTGTCGGTGATGCGCTCCACCTCCGGGTACTCCGACGACCTGGCAACTCCTGCGTCCTTGCACCAGCCATAGAAGACGCAAAGCTCATCGATGTGCTTGGCGGCACGCGCATAGGCCTCGAACGACTTGACGCAGTCATGGTAGTCCATGTCGAAGAAGCCGTCGAGAAGGATGGCCAATATCTCGGCGATGTCAGCATACAGCTCGAAGCTCTCCCTGAGGAGAGGATAGAGGGCAGCGAGGATGATCCTGCTGTGCTGTGCGTTGCCTCTGGGGCGGCAGGCGAGGAAGCTGTCGAGCACGTTCAGCAACTCGTGCACCCTCCCCAGAACACTCTCTGGTTTCATGTCCTTCAGCGGCGGCCGCGGCGGCGTCTTGTCTTCCCCGTTCCGCCTTCCTCTGTACTCGCCATGGCCATAATTTCCGTAGGCATATGGATCTGGCGGCGGAGATCTCTGGGCACCGCCGCCTCGCTTCCTTTCGTACCCCATGCATCCCAGGCGGCGATCCAGATACAGAGCGTAGGTGCGGACGAACGCAGAATGGTCCCAGGAATTGGAGTGCGCCTCGTCGCGGAAATGGGACATGCAGAGGAGGCGGGCGCCCCTGCGGTTGGCATGGAGAATCTCATGTTGGAACGCCGGGTCCCCGTCGGTTAGAAGCCGATGGACGAGCATGAGCGCCTTGAGGGCCACGACCCAGTCGCGCGTTTTGGCGAGCCTCCTCGACACAGCGGCGACGCAGGCAATGACGTAGCTGCCGGAGTAGGATGTCATGTGGAGGATCTCCCTCAGGTACTTCTCGTCGGCGGGCTCGTCGTCGTGGCTCGTTGCCTTGACGATGGCCACATCGAGCTCCGGGGCCACGTTGCCGGACATCATGGCCAGGCCAATGCTGGTCTGGTCTTTCACTGCCCCCAGAGCCTTCCTGATGCTGGGCGCCATTATATGATCTGCAAATGCCAATCTCGTTCAGTTGTAATGTCAGTGGAATAAGGAACTGCACTTCTTAGAGATTAAACATTACACTGTATACCATCATCTTCATCATCGACGGATTAACAAAATGCATATGAATAATAAGCCGAGCTAGAATTGTATATCCTCTACAAAAGATGAACTACAGCTTGAATTGTATATCCATAGCAATTCAATTCATCATCATCGCATGAAGAGATGTAGAGGAAGACTTAAAAGATGACTTTACAAAAGAATTACAAATAAAAATGTACTTATTGTAACCAAAATTTTTTTTTGTATATAGTCAATCCTGTATGGTCGAAACATCTTAGCTTATAATTGTATATCCTGAGGACTACGGTTTGAATTGTGGTTTGACAAGGTTCAAATGCAGCATGTTTGACCAAAAATGTAGTGCTTATAACGCCATTAGCATGACGAACCAAAAGTTGGACAGAACTGAATGTTATATGAACTACGGACAATTCGTCGAACACTTGGAATTCGTCAAAAAGTCTATTCTAGAACAGTCATCGCATCAAGTTGGCATTCGAACATGTCATGCACATTTTAGAGATACGACTGTGTACATTGAAACTGTGATGTGCTGATAACATAGCTATGGAGTACATGCAATTCGTCGAACACTTATGATGCATCTACAAGTTTATCCTAAATCAGGAGACAATGCACCATCTCTTGTCGCAAATTTGGACATTTCCAAGGAACGAAGATAAATCAGCAAGACTTGCGATCAACAGCGAACTGGACCAAGATTTTAAAGCAAATCGGATTCAAAACCAATGTTCTTCTCAGTTATCTTCCCAGAATCTGATATCAATCTTTATCTAGAAAATGACCGGTGGAATCCAAACAAGAAGATCTGGATTTTAAAGCTTGCCAACTCGGTCTTTGAAATATGACGATAAGAGATGCAACTCACCTGATCAAAACAACCGACCGGATCCTCCTCCGCCGGAGCTACTCGGACGCGCCGATCTGTCTCCGGTCCAGCACTCCTTATAGGTCTCTCAGTCCTCGCCCTCGTTGTCTGCTGCTGACGAAGAAGAAGGAAAAGACTAAACGAGAGGGCAAGAGAGAGAGATCTCTCCTCTTTTCTCGCTTCCCTTCTTGCTGGAGAGGAATCAACGGGGATGGGGGCGGATCGGAACGACAGATTTCGGCCGATAAATTTCGAAAAGGAGAGAGAACGTTACGAGAAAGGGAGTGCCTTTTTTAATATTATTATCGTTATTACTTAACGCCCTTTATATATTTATTTTATTTATTCTTACAAATTTGGAAATAACATAATTGCTTCTATATATTTGATATGATGTGATCCCTATATATCTTTTCCTTAATAACATCAACCCACATAGTAATAAAAATATTACTATATTTTTCTTCATATAGTAATATCTTAATTTTTAATATTTCAAAAATAAATTTATAATGCTATTGTTTTTGCTTATCTAAATCTTAAAAAAATCCATCAATTACTTATAATTTTTGTGTTAGTTTTTATCTAAAATATTATGATAGAAAAAATATCATCGATCAATTGTCATTTAACACGTGACCTTCATATGACATTCCCATCGATCTATCTGTATGGATAAAAGTCCAAGATAAATAATTGTATGTTGTGTCTCCCTTTGGTCACTCATGTGAAGAAAAAGCCAATGGTGATTATTAAAAATGGTCGATCATTGTCTCCTCATTGAATATTTTATAAAATATTTAATCATTTTGCAATCAGCTATAAAAGCTTATTTTAGTGCAATAGCAAAAGTTTATTTTTCATCACTCACATCCACACGCATCTATATTGAATTATTAATTTTGACGTAAGATGAATCGGATTGGGAAGTCTCTCGTAATCTTGTTCTTCTTATAAGTTACACTTAAGGAGCTCAATATTTTTATCTCGAAGGTACCTTGGATAATTTTATATATACAAATATATACTAGTGTTTTTAACTAAATATTGATATTATAGTTTTTTTAAAATAAAAATACTGTGATCAGTTTGCAGGAAAAAATTTTCGATTTGAAAGGGAAAATACATGACGGTTTTCTAGGGATAATTTTAGAATTTTCAAAATATGAGTGACTGTTTAAAAATTATGAAAAAGGGGCATCTTCCGAAAAAAAAACCCCCCAAAAAATGATATTTTCTAGCAATCACCCAAAACATTATAATCGGGATAGCTTGATTGAAAAATATATAAATAGCTATAATACTTTTAGTATTAATGTGAGTTGATATAAATGTTAATACACATTAGAACGGCACCCATTTTTAACGTGAATGCCTTCTATAGAACATAACATTATGAATGATAGACGATGCAAAGCCAATCCAAACAATTAAGAATTTTAGAATTGGCAGATTTATATTAGTTTTAAAAATATTTTTTTATATTAGATTTATATTATTTTTTATATTAGATTTATAATGATGTTCGAGGAAGAGAATGCATTATAGTTCTAAAGTTTTTTTTTACTATTTATGTGTTTTTCTTTTTGTGGGAATTCAAATCCTTCCAAATTCAAAATTTTAAATTAAAAAAAAATGCAAACTAACTTGATTAGTAAAGACTTTATTAAATCATTATAAGCCGAACCAAATATCCATCTTACCACATTTTTTTTGTAAATAGATTAATTATAAATTTAAATCAAATTACTGAAAACACCATATATGATTTCCAAAATTATGAATGATGCATGAAAGTCGATGTGACTAAAGATTACAACATCAATCATGCAGATATATGTTACGTTAGCATCAATGAAAACCAAAAAATATTCTATAAATTTAAAATGATTGAGACTATTTTTCTAACCGTAAGCAATTAAGAAAATTGGAATAGTTGACTCATTGCAAATTGTCAAAATGACATACCTATATTGTCACCCATGGAAAAGTTGACCATTGTTTGACTTGTCTTCTAAATTGTGCTCCTGTCTCTCGTGTGCCTCCCCCTCGAAACATCTGATCTTAACATGGTATGCTCTTCCTCATCAAAAATAGCCACTGTGTGTGCTCCAAGAATCTGTGGAGCATAGGAAGTGTGTGGTGAGCAGTCCCATCTTTAAGACTTCAGATGAATCCAAGCATCAGAAATGTAACATGTATGGAGTTCAGATGCCAAAACAAAGGATATGGAAACTGCAGCAAGGTGGTGAAATGATGGGTCGTGGTCATCTTCTTTCTCCAGAATACATGCAGTAGGAGTCCATCAGTCGTGCGTGGCGAGGAATGGCGCCACCACGAGAACTGCTCCTGCAATGGAATCCCGAGTCTACATCATGACATGCCTTTAGATTGCTCATCAGCGTCACCGGGCTTCATCTCTTGGGAGGAGGAACCGATACGATCTTAACCGAACCAGTGCTACTATGTTGGTCGTCGACTCATTCAAACACCACATGGCGAATCGATCGTCGAGTACTTGCTTTTCCTTTTTTCCCCGTCTTGAATTCCCGGCAACTTTTACTTTTCTGAGACCAGCCAGATCTCGCAGCAGATGCAGCCACAGGTCGCTTTGGATGCAAAGGGAATTGGCGACGAACAGCGAGTGTGTGTGCAATGGCAAAGCGTTTGCTCTCCGTCTGCTCCGGTCTTTTCCGTCTCCAGAGTGATCATGACTCCATGGAAATCCTCTCGACCTTTAGACTCTCAAGAACAAGTGTATGAATTGCATGATAGGATTATAATATGAATCACATGAGGAGCATGAGATACGAAAATTCTGATCCCCACAGCCAGTAGTAATCGTCCCGAGCGCCTGGATTGGAAGCATCTGTGTCAGGCGCTGTGGAAATTATATTGCTGGTGTAGGCCAGTGGGGGATGATGCAAATGAGGCCAACCATGCATCATTCCAGTAAACAATGGAAAAGCTCACGCATCCCATCAGCTCCCACACCCTGCGCAATCCACCACACCGTGTGGGCTCCTTCCCAGCAACCCCAACATTCCAAGATTCCACCATCAAATCAAACAATGACAGCAGAGCTTTCCTAGGAGTCGATTGGTAGGCACTTGTCTACCTCCTCTCCTTTCCTTTCTTCGCCTCAGCACACACAAATCTCGAGTTCTGTAGCACCAATTGGTACTGTCATTCACGGAAAATCCTTGTCATCTTCCTCTTGGAGTGGCCATCGTAAAGTTGGCGGTGGGAAGAGTCATTAAAGGTAAGCCGGAAGAGTGGTGTGTGTGGGTCTCTGTTTGAGGAGTATTGCCTCTGCATACCATGCCTTGGCGTAATTAGACTCAAAAGGTGTGTTCATGGCGAAGGCTGTCTCTTTCAGCATCATTTTCTCAGTGACCAGCTGCGGTTTAAGACGAAGCTGGGTTTATTGACTCGAGAATACTTGGACGACTTCTCATGGTGGCGGCCTCTTCGCCCTCCACCACCACCACCACTCGTAAAGCTAAAGCTGCCCTCTCTCTCTTTCTCTCTCTCTCTCTCTCTCTCTCTTTCTTACACAAATATATATGGCATTAGGATTGCTGGCCAAACCAGACAACAAGGCTTGCACTGTTGGCATACATTGTCATGCACAGAATTCCGAGCTCCCACACAGTGCACACATCTTCTGTGGATTGCACTTCTCGTGCTTGCCCTAGTGGTGCTTTTGCGACCTTGGCTTTCTCCGTTCGCTCACACCAACACACTGTCTCTCTTAGGTTTCCACTTCTACCGTCACACCTCACCATCTGACAACCAAAACCCAGGGAGGCTTCTCTCTTTTCTCTCTTTTCCTTTTATTTGTACATCGCCTCAGACTCCCTTTATTCTCTTAAGGGCTACGAAGAGGAGGGGGAGACCGCCTTGGTCTTCGGGAAAGCGACGAGAACCCAGATTCCCTGAGGCATGCACCCCTTAAGTTAAAAGGACATGGATCTTTCGGCCATTTCACCCTTACACCTTCCTTTACCTCGCACCTTTCCTCTCTCTCTCTCTCTCTCTCTCTCTCTCTCTCTCTCTCTCTCTCTCTCTCTCTCTCGTTTTCCATCGTTTCAGTGCATGACTGCGTGCTCTTCCACTCTTATCGCTAACGAATTCTTGGTGGGATGCATGGATTTTAGTGAGATCTTGGCTTCTTCAGCTTTGTTCTATAGCACAATCCTACATACATCAATATGTGTGACGCTGAGGAGTGCAAAAAAGGAGGATGAGAGAGAGAGAGAGAGAGAGAGAGAGAGAGAGAGGATAAATAGTTGTGTCATCTGTTCGAGGAAGAACACAAATCAAATCCAACACCACACTGCGCAAAATAAAGCTCATGTCTCTCTGTCTCCTATCTGCATGCGTGCAGATGTTCATGGATCCATGCATGAATGAGAATCCACATCAATGCATTGACATACTCGAAACATTAATGTGAAAAAGAAATATATAAAAAATATATATATCCATCATAAGATCACACACGTGAGAACCTATCATTTGCTGATACATAGCACTTATGACCACTGATTAATCCAAAGAGATGCAGAAGTTAAATGGACAAATTCCTTGTATGCAACAATTGAGGTTGTCAAGCTTACAGTCGATGACAATGCATGGGAAGACATGAATACACATGGATTCCTGCATGGAATGTTGGTCAAAAGCTGTTCTAGTTGGCTATATCTCAAAAGGTGAGAACTAATGCTTCATAAGAGCTTTAATCTGAATGGAATCACACAGAAGTGCAGAAAAGGCTTCAATTGGAAACACTGCCGCTTTAAGCGATATAATAGATCTAGAAGTTGAAGAAGATGAGAGCTTCTCAATGGAATTTTCTTGGATGTGGAGATCATCCAGGTGCTGTGAAGGTCATGAACAAAAGCACTGTCACGAGTTTACATGTAACTCCATTTTCCATATCGACTTCTAGCAATGGCATATCATGGCATCTCGGTGCTAAATGAAGCATTGTTGTCCATGGCAACTCAGGATCGAAAAGCTTCAACACTTGATGCATTAAGATTCTATAACCGAAGTGTAAGATACACCAGCACAGTAATTAGAGAGCATGAGGAACAACACCAATCCAAATAATCTGAAACAAGAAACCTACCTACCATTTCTAGAGCTTCTTTTACAGAGGTTTTGCTAACAGATGCATGCCATCCACCATATCAGAAGTTAAACCGGGTTTTAGTACTCTACTGCTTCATCTTCTTCCTCCTCAAGTAGGTCTGCTTGAAGCCATTGCAAAAAAACTAAGCTTCCACGTTATAGAGCCATCGGTGCAGAGGACATGGCATTAGAATATGTTGCTAGATGAAGAGTTGAATCCGGAGAGATCCGTCATCCATCCTCCGGTGCTACTGCTGCTGCCTCCGCCGCTCCAGAATTGGTCGTTGCGAGAAACACCAAGATACGGTCTCGGAAACCCAAGCAGCTGTTGGTTGTCATCCATCTTCACCGAAGCCAGTTGGGTAATGAGTCCGGAATTGGTCGGTTTTGTTTGAGCTTGCCCTGTCGATGATCCCCCGATGAACCCACCACCATCACCGACGAAAGAGAATAGCCCGGAAGCCGGTGTCGGTGCAGGCGCCGGCGGCTGTGGGAGGTCCAGTCCGCCTATCAGAGAAAACTGCTGCATTTGGTGAAGCCTCAGGTTGTCCATCCCGACGCCGCCGCCTGGGGCGCTGCTGCCGCCGCCGCCACCCAGCTGGTAGTCCAACGTATCCACGGGTTGGATGCCTGAGAAGCTCATCCCAAAGTTGGTCGCTGAGAAGTCGGGAAGCGGGTGCAACGAGGCCATGAACGGCAGCTGCGAAGCGAGCAGTGTGGTGGATGCGATTGCACCACCTACGCCCGACGACGTGGCCGTGGAAGACGAGGAGGAGGCACCGGTCTGGGTGGTGGTGGTCGAGGACTTCGAGGAGCTACCACCGGCGGTGGACTTGGTCCTCTTGTTGCGCCGGCAACCGCCGCCGACGGGGACGTTACGGAGGGCCCCCCCTCGCGTCCAGTAACGCCGGCATGTCTTGCAGAAATGGCGAGGCTGCGACAAGGAGTAGTTGTTGAAGTAGCAGAACTTGGTGTTCGTGGAGTCGCAACGCGGGCACTTGAGCCCGGGCTCCGGCTGCGGCATCTTTGCCAGCCGAGCTCGGTCCGCCATCGACCCAGGCCTCATCAGGCCAGCCATGCCACCGTCGGGGCGCGGCGCTGCCAATCCTGGTGGAAGCTGGGAAGCCTCACCGCCACCGCGGCCGCCGTTTCCCTGCTGGTGAGCCTGTTGCTGCGGCAACGAACAAGCAGAAGCCAGAAAGAAAGTGATAAAGCACCAAATCGGAGCCACCGGTGTATTCAAGCAGAGATTTCGAAGCAAAAGGATGAGGATTTTTGGGCTCTTTCGTTGTACCTTTTGGACATGGAAGGCGCCGGAGGAAAAGATGAGACAAGGAAGAAGAGAGCTCACCTGGTTCCAATTAGGTGGATCAAGAAACACAGGAACTGATGGGAAAACCATGGTTGCACTCCGTTCCTCCACCACACCTTCTTCCTTTGCGATCTACTTCTCTTTTGGCAAAAGGTCGATGGGGTTAAGAAGTGGTGGAGGGAGTTGCAGAGAGCACAAAGGAGGAAGGGAAGGGGAGAGAGATAGAGAAAAGGAGAGAGAAAGGAAAAGGAAGGCTCTTATTTCTCTCCTGAGTGGCTTATATATTATAATTGTCATGGTTGTGTCTGGTTGGTAGAGAGAGATTCTTAGCCTTTAAGCTTTTAGGGTGATGGCATATGCAGGAAGGGAGAAGGAGGGAAGTGGTGGCCGCTTCATGCATGACAAAGGTGAGGTAGAAATGAGATGAGAGGGCTACATCCTCACTGTAAAAGAATATAATGGAGAGACAGATGGCTATTCTACATGCTCTAAAGAGAGAAAAAGGTGGGAGGAGGGGCGGGGATTAAAGCTTCTTCTGTCCCTGGTAGTAGTAGTAGTAGTATCTGTAGGCAGAAGATAATGAAGCCGCAAGAGCCTTAAAGCTTGACATGTAACATGTTGTGTGTGTCTCCACATGTCATGTGGGTGTCAACAGCAGCACCCACAGTGTAGACGATCGACATGCAGTCGATGATGTGCTCCATTTATTCCACCGTACGTGATGGATTGCTTGAGTGATGAGCACTTCAACCTTCTCCGTCTCATTAAAGTGGATGGTAGAGTTTCTTGTGGAAGCTTTCAGGGTTTTTTTCCCCCACTTTGCACATTCGATCCCTCCTCTTGCTTGTGCCATGATCGATCCTTTTTGTTCGTTCCGGTTGCATGAGCTTTAATCAAGTTTGACGATGTTTTTTTTTTTTTTTTTGGTAACAGATTAATACTATACTATTGCATGTAAATTTATAAGAAGATAACGAAGGAGAATAAGAATGATAAGAACCAAAATAAGAAGAAAAATACAATGATTCGATGCTTTTTTTTATTTAGCTTTTATTATGATTATAATGACTTGATCGATCTTCCTCGCCAATTTGTGATCGTATACATCCCATGCAATTGATCGATCTTCCTCGCCAATTTGTGATCAAACCTAAAGAATTGGGTGGTGTTTGATTGGTTGATTGTCCGAGTTTTTTATTGCACCAAAATTATAATCATTCGGTAGATACAAAAAAAAAAACAATTGTTGTTAATAATATTATTAACCAGAATTATTGCATTCTCGATTTCATGTTTATCGCAATTTGTACAAATTGGAAAGACGCGTGGGACCCCTTTTACGTGCCCGACTCCTCCGACGGTGGGGCCCACGCCGCAATATGGCCGGGCCCACGTTACGGTCCAGCCAAGTGATGGCGCCGCGTCCCCGCGGGGGCCGTGGGCGGGTACGTACGTGCTGCGGAAGTAGTGGGTCGGCGGATGGGGTCCACGAAACGGAGGGCCACGATGCACTGGAAAGCACCCCCGACTCCTGCGGTCTGACCCACACGTGTCAGGATCTTACGGTGATGATGAGGTACATGTAGATTTGTGCACCAAGCAATCTCATCCGTCGGATTTCATTTGCTTTACCGGTGGATTTTTAAACTTAATTCAAAATCTATTTGGAGTTTATTATTATTTCAGAAATTATCGTGATATGTGTTTAAGCAAACAAAAATATTAAATAGAATCTTTGAGCGATTTGTCTAAAAAACTCATTTTCTTTTTTTTTCTCATATCTTTATTTTTTCTCAAAAATATCTTATCCTTAGTCCGTTATCATCATCCTCATTTCTCATCATAACATCTTATTGTTCATCATCCTTTTATTATTTTTTCTCACTCATTATATATTTTATCTTTGTTATTACTCTTCTTTGGACGGTAAAGCTAATTGAAGTGTCAAGAAGGTAAGTGAAGACAAGATGAGTGTGACAACGGGAAAAGATATTTTTTTGTAATTATAGAAAATTAAGATACTATCTTAAAAAATAAAAAATGCTATATGATAAAAAAAACAAAAAAGAGAGTATTTTTTTAATGAAAATCACCCTTATATTGTATTATTTTCATATAATAAAAAACCATATAAATCTTTGGTGGATTATATTAATTTTTAATAATTTAAATTCAATTTTGTATTTTTTTTTCATATAATTTGAAACCCATATCCATCTTATTTAGGCTTCAACGGGCGGGAATGCAGCTAAAGCTAATAGCGTCGTCGTTCATCCGCTCACCAGACGAAACTACATATTACAGTGGACGCGATCGAGAAGAGCGAGTCGGCGCATCATCTCCTCTGCTTCTCCGACATATGACCCATAGAAACCCTGGACCACAGATCTCCGGAGCAGAGCTGTGATGGCGGGATTCCTTTCCAAGCTGAGACGGATCTACCTCTCGGTCTACACCTGTACCCTCTTCCTTGGATGGTAATTTCGATCTCTCGCCTTCATCCTTGTCAAATTTCTCATTGAATGAATTGGTGTCTCAAAGATTATATAAAAAGAGTCGCTTTCTTCTTCTTTTTTTTACTTAAAGGTTTGGGGAGAACCTGGTCTCAGCGACCATTACCATAGCTTGGATCAAGAATATGTGTTACCTGGGCGTTTTTGAGCCTTTGATTTCCTATGAAGCACCGGCGAGATGGCTTTTCTTTTAGGGGAAGAACTTCACTTGTCCCCCTTCTTGACAGACACGGACACATGTTCTTGTAATTGGTAAAATGGATTTGGTTATCGGTACTCATAAAGACCGACTGTTGTTAGTATTATTGCTGAGATAGGATAAATGCCAGAAGAGCTTCTTCCCATGGCTTATTCCTCTCGGCTCTTGACACAGATGGTAAAATGCTTATTTCTCTTGCTTTATGCACCACATTGTCCATGCCTTATATTGAGTTAGGTAATTATTCCCGGGTTTCTTATAATTAAGAACAAACATCTTACACTGGAATCTTGAAAGAGACAAAGGGCTAGATGGATTAAACATGCTGATTTTGTCCCAAATAGAAATAAACATAAATCTCAAGTACGCAGCAAGAGGATTTATGCTCTCTGTGTGATCCCTATGCTATAATATGCGTTCTAGGCCTTAAAATCTCATGTGGGTTAGTGCTTTTCATCCAATTTTGGTATTGGCTTTTTTTGTTCATCCTGCAGCTTGTTCTAAGGTGATTGTTTTGTGATTTTCAAATCAAATACATTCCATAGGGTACTTCAGATATTCATGCATACAAAAACCACATCATTTTAGCACGTTGTACCATGGATGAAAAATGTTAGATTGACTCCACTGCTCATTGGAAATAGTTGTTTATGTATGATTGTCCCCAAACTTTCACGTTAAGAAACTGATGGATTTGTTTTCCTTTGTTACCAAGTTTCTACAATTATTGTCATGGGACATGAATATTCAGGGTCTGTTGGAGAGGTATGCTTGGCCAACCAATGTCGAGGTCAAGTTACGTGAGTAAGTAGGAGTAGGCGCTCATGTTATGTTTTGCATTCAATTTTTGTTGTAGATATTTGAGGGTGCAGTAAGTGTCAAACTTTTATGAAGATGAGAAAAGGGATGGAATGATTGAAAGCATTTGGGGTGAGAAATTCAAAATTTGAACTGATGGAACACACGACGTGGAAGAGTTTGCCAATATCATGATTATCAACTTTTTCGGATATGTAAATACATTTTACTTTTGAGATTGCTATTGCTGTGTAACCGAATTCCAAAATTTGATTATATTTTCTAACATGTTGATTTTCTTTAGACATGAAACAGAAACAAGATGCTGCTACTTTAGTTCAGTCATATTTATCACGCTTAGTACAATGTAAATTCTACTTCACTTGACTGGCACTACGTTGTTCTTAAGCATATCAATAACACTAGTTTTCTTGAGCATAAGTATTAGATTGTTCCGTTCAATCTACTATAGCCACTGAACTAAACATTTTCTCCTGTACCATTCTCTTTACAGATCATTAGGTGTTCTTTCTTCTGTAAGCAAGAGGTGCTTGGCTTTGCACCTTTCGGTTATTATGGTTTAGGTATGAATTTTCCAGTTAGATATGATGTGCCAATCCCTGCACCTGCTACACTTACACGATCTATTTATTTGTTATTTACAGTGTCCAGATATAGCACCTTTCAGTTACTGTACCCAACTGGCATCACAGGTGAGGTTGCTGAATGCATTGCCTCACATCAAGGTACTCCAAACATGGGAATCAATTTACCTGTTTCAAGTATGTTGTATCTTACGTCAATTTTAAATGTTTTTTAACCTTTGAAATCAATACTCATCGCGTCACATCAAGATACTTCAAACATGGGAATGAACATAACTTCTTCAACTATATTGTATCCTATGCTAATTTTATAACTCCTTTTTAACCTTTAGAATCAATATTCCTTGGTCATTTTTTGTACTTGATCAAAGTTTGAGAAGTTATTGCATTAGGAAACCCAACACATGGGTGCTGCTTGGTTTAAAGTAAAAGCTGATTACCTGTAATGCCAAATTTCTGTACGGTTTATCCTAAAGCTAGCCACACAAAATAATATTGATAGATCAATAGTTCTCTGGCAACTGATGTATACAGTGGAACTCCCAGAACGAAGTTATAGATTTTCTTGCCGTGTTGATTTTATATGCATGGAAAAAAGATAAGAATCTTCTAGTTATTGATAGATTGTCAAATTGCAAGAATGGAATTCATAATAGAGGGCCTACTCTTGTGTTAAATAGGACTATGTTGATTACCCTTTAGTCTCACACCAACCTCTACTCTCCTTGATTCTCACTTTAGTGGTTGTTATCAATCTTCCTGTTGGTCTGCTACTCATAGCTTGTTCGCATTAGAAAAAGGCTAATTATGATAGGTTATACTATATATAAATATGACACAAACACACACACATGGAAAATCACAGACTTTAATGCTTTCAAATAGTATATCCAATTGTGTGTCATCAGAAGTAAGAAAAATTTGAAACAGAGAAGTTCTAGTAAATGAGGTCAATGTTGTAAATTTAGCAGATATCTATACAGGGAAAACTATGTTTCAAAATCTTCTTATCACCCCCTTTTTTTGCTGGAAGAGAGTGCTTTGACATTAAACGATATCCTCAAGACAATGACTTTATTTCACTAGATAAGTGGGTGTTCACATGACTGTGTAACTTCTGTCACCAGTGCAATACTGATGAGGCTTTTTCTATTTCTTTCTTCTTCTCGGGACAACTGGAGGTTTGAGAATGATCATCAGGGTTACAATTTTAACCAATTTCTGTACATTGTAAATGGTTTTTCTTTTGTTTTTGTTAGTGCAGGTATTGCCATTTGACTAGCTTCAGTAACACAAGGTTTCCACTCTTAAACTCCCATCCATTTTCCCCCCAGAATATAGTACATTGCCGTGCCATATTTAAAAGTTTGGCATAATTTTAGACTGAAATTTTGGCTGGTAACAGACAGGAAAGAAGTACTGCTTGGTGTTCATCTGATAGGATTCTTGCTGCTTCCAGTTGTGTGCTACCCAAGGGAAGTAAAGCTGATTGGAAGATAAGGATTTGTCGGTTCACTGGTTCAATCTCATCACTGAGGACCGAGACAAAGTTGGTAGTGGCCGAGCATTTCTGTGGGCACTGTGTGTGTGGAGCTGCCTGCCACCCCCCCATGCTCTGCACCTTCCTGGTAATAGATATGCGAGGTCATGGTCATCATATGTCAAGACTCTTGCAAGCCACATCCAAAAGCAAGATAGTTATGTGGGGGAGCTCCACATTCACAGTCGAAACTAATCATGCACGGGCCCAAAAAGGTATCTGCAGAGACGTATTTGATTCTTCCCCTTCTGTTTGGTTTGCGACCTACTCTGCTCATCAGGATCAGTAGATAACTGTACATGGGTGTCAGAAGGCATCTGCACTCGGAATATTCATCTTCATTAGCATATAGATTTGAGTCAGTATCTGAATTACTTTTTAGTGGTATAATTCAATGGTTGCAACGTTCTCATCCACGTTTATTTGGCTCTACGTTTCAGATGCCCAGGACATGAAACACAGACGCTGCATCTAAATAATGGAAGAAGTCTGCATCCAAATGTGCAACAACAGAGGGCAAAAAGGCAAGTGGTCCAGCAACAAGCTTGTCAAGACTTCAAGTTCAACTTGTCTTTCCCTTCTGCATGCTTCAGCTGGTGGTATCTCAACTTTACGTTCTCCAAATCAACTCAGTAAGATACGAATATGATCCATCATAAGACTTATCTAAGAATAAACATCTTAATGATTATATTGACTTCCTCATAACCATAAGTATTGTCATCCGTCAATTCATAGCCATTACAAAGTGCACCACACTATAAAGGAAAAGGAATCTGTTTCTGTTCCCTTCCATGTGTTGCCTGGTACCTGCCCATAGTTTAGAATCCTTGGATCTAATATGGAGATACAGTCCAATGGAGATGATGTGAAACAAGTGGTCGTTGCCTTTCTCTTTTACCACTCTAAGTCAGTAGTCTCCTTTTAAACAATGACTTAAGGATAGGCTTTTAGTTTCTTCCATTCTGGGGATACTGTTATTCTTACATTGCATCTTTATTCATGGTCCTTCTCTTGAATGCTGTGACTATTGGCTTGTTTGGGATGAACTGCATCCATGGATCTCACTGTGAGGAGTTGTTGGCTCTGCTTTTGAACTGTCAAAGCTGATGTCCAACAGGGAGAGTGCAATAGATCTACTGGCTCTGAATAGCCAACAAATTCTAGACCAGGTATCAATTATTGAAAAGTGCACCAATGATTCATGAAGCTTTTCCTGGGGTGGATAATAATTTCAACTACTCAACAGTGATTGATTGATAAAGCCATCATCAGTAAGCTTTTTTTGCAATCTTTCACGGAAGGGCCTCTACAGACTGTTTTTTTTTTCCCTAGTGTTGTAGTTCCCAGAATGTTCAATTTCATGGGAACACCAGATGACTTTTGATTCCTGTTTTCTGAATTCTTCTTGTATCTCTGGAGATCTTATGAATTCATCACTTCTTAACCCTGTCCAAATTAGCTATGCTACTGATGGTCTTTTTACTTGCTGTTACATGAAGAGCATTCAACTCTTTTGATTTCTAGTTCTCATAAACTTAGATGCTCACAGAATCATGATTGTGTCATAAAATTTCAGCATTATAGTGAATATGTTAATCATAGATTTCTCATTTAAGGTGCTGAGCCTTGGCTTCAGCTTTGAACTTGCAGATTTTATTGGATTAAAAGTAAGCTGCTGTGTGCCCTTACAACTATTGCTTGCTCTAGTTATCAAACTGCTTGTTGCATCCAAAAATATTCTTTGGTAGGTGCAGAAGCACAACTCTGAGACACCAATGGTTGCTTACTGCATGCAGCTAATCTACTTCGCAGTTCTCCACTTATATAAGCAGCTGGAGGAGTTGGAATAGCACTACAGGTATCTCAATATTCTACTCTTGTCTTGGACTGAGAGGACTGGTTCTCTATTCTATTTGGAAATGTCTTATAATCTCTCTCAATAATGTTTAAATACCAAGGCTTTTGTTTTACTTTATTTTCTTTCTAATTCATACCCTAAAAATGAGAATCCTCATCCAGCACTAGTTTGACAAGATCATTCACATGAAAAGAAAAAAAAAAATCCGAATTCATGGATCGATCATCAAAATTTGAGTAGTATATGTTTTTGTTGGGGGGGGTCGAGTTAGACCTCAACGCTCATATGGATCCTGCTCTACACTCCACCAGCATCAGTCCCTACCAGCGTATGAAACCGTCCTATCTATTGCTCACATGTCAAGAGAGAGGCACAGTAGACCCATCTCTTTTTGACCAACTCCTCTATAATTGAGGAGAAGCCACACGGCCACCCAAGGCGGCGTCGCAGTGACACACACACACACACCCTCCCTCCCTCCCTTCGCAGATAAACCAAGCAACGAGCGGAAGCAACAATAATAACTCTCCCCCTCTGATTTTTGCAGCACTCCCCCACCCCAAATGGAGGCGGCGAGCGCAAAGGAAGCTTCAAGAGGCATCCTCCACCACCCTTCGCCGCCGCCTCCCTCGATATTCCGAAGGTAATCCTCTGCGACTGAGCACTCTAACGGCGGCGCGCTAGGGTTAGGGTTTGGGCCAGGCCTCCTCTCGATCGGTGGCTGGGAGAGGATGGGGTCGGGTCTGATCCTACCTACTCGGCTATTCCCTCCCGTTTTTGGAGGGTTCCGGGGGGTTTATTAGCGGCGGATCCCGGAAGTTCTCGACTTTCTTTGTCTTTTGTTCCTGTTCGATTCCTCTTTTCTTGTTCTAGGGTTCGCTCTTTTGATCGTGAGTGGTAGTGGATGGTGGAAAGGGTCTTCCTTTTTGTTTTTTCGAAAGGGAGAAATTTGTTATAGTTTTTTTTTTGTTTTTTGGATTTGGTGGTGGGATTTATAGGATGGAATCGTGAGGATTTCATGTGGTTGTGGATCTCGAATCTTGATAGATAGATAGGAGCCGAAGAGGAGAGAAGAGGTGATCAAGGGAAGAAGAGACGGAGAGGGGCGAGCGAGAGCACGCCATGGGGGAGTCCCTTCTTACTGCTCTCTCCATGGACCATCACCACCACCACCACCACCACCCCTCGACCCTTCTGTCCATGGACCCCAGTGGCGTTTCCCAGCCGTCACTCGCTGCAGCTTCCGCCCATGACGACTACAACCATGAGCTTCTGGGCCAGCAGCGCCCGCAGATCACCCTCTCCGGCCCGCCTGACATCAATCTTCCACTCGGCGGTGACCGCTCACCTCCCCAACACTTGTGGAACCCTGTCTCCTGCGACATGTTGGATGTCCGCCTTGGAACCCAGGTGTATGACGCTGACACCCCACTCAACCTCCCCAAGGTTGGGATCATTCCTGCTGGGGGGCGCAAGTGCGCCAAGCGAGGGGACAGCATTTGGGGCGCATGGTTCTTCTTCAATTTCTATTTCAAGCCTGTGCTCTCTGAGAAGTTCAAGGGCAAGATCATCCGTGATGCAAATGGCTTCTCGGGTTTCGATAAGGCCGACCTGTGTCCTGATGTGTTCCTCGTTCAGCATGACATGGAGAATATGTACATGTGGGTGTTCAAGGAGCGACCGGAGAATGCACTTGGAAAGATGCAGCTGCGGAGCTACATGAACGGGCACTCGCGTCTTGGGGAGCCTCAGTTCCCATTCAGCGTCGACAAGGGCTTTGCAAGGTCACATCGGATGCAGCGCAAGCAGTATAGGGGGCTGTCAAATCCACAGTGTGTCCATGGAATTGAGGTCGTGTGGTCACCAAACCTTTCTATGGTTTCAGAGGCGGATTGCAAGAAGTGGGTGGATCTTACTGGGAGGGACCTGAATTTCTCGATTCCGCGAGAAGCTAGTGATTTTGGGTCATGGAGGAATCTTCCGAGCACTGATTTTGAGCTCGAAAGGCCATCACCTCCTTTAAAGAATATTTCTCATCTTAATTCAAGGAAACTGCTTAATGGCACAGGTCTTAATCTGTCATCACAACCATCAAATCATGCAGGTGGAGATTGTATGGACCTTTCACCAAAATGCAGCAAACGCAGGAAGGACTTTTTCCCCCATGGGACAGATGAGGACTGCTGCTTGAGTAACAACTCATACTGCCAAGATATGGAAATTTACCCTGTTGAACCGTCATGGGTAAATGAGTTTACGGGTGTTATGAGGCATGCGTGTGGACCAGTGACTGCTGCGAAGACAATATATGAGGATGAAGAAGGGTATTTGATCATGGTTAGCTTGCCTTTCTCTGACCAGCAGAAGGTGAAAGTCTCTTGGAAAAACAATCTTACTCATGGAATAGTAAAGATATCATGTGTCAGTACTGCTCGGATGCCTTACATAAAGAGGCATGATAGAACCTTCAAGCTGACAGATCCTTGCCCGGAGCATTGTCCTCCGGGGGAATTTGTGAGGGAAATACCTCTTGCTACACGAATTCCTGAAGATGCCAATCTGGAAGCATACTACGATGAGACGGGAACTGTTTTGGAGATTTTGATCCCTAAACATCGAGTTGGATCTGAGGAACATGAAGTTCATGTGTGCATGCGCCCTCCACTTCTTGGATCCAATGAACTTCTGTTATCTTGAATATGGTAATGTGGTGTGTGGTTGTGGCCATGGTCAGTTTCATTGTCTACTAACACGTTTATGATGAGAGGAACCGATGCATTAAAAGTTTATCCTTAGCCTGCATGGGGCCTTCTGCAACTGGCTTTTAGCTGATTGACTTGGTGCTGTCTTTTGTTTGTTTGGAAAATAAACTGGGATGAGACTGGAGCTGCAGGCATACGGTATATAAGAAAATTGGTATTGTCTGATTATAACTTTGTGGACTTCTCATGTCTGTACTGGGGAATTAAGGCAGATTATGAATTCTTCTGTTTCACTTTGCCCCTTGCCTGATTATTTGGTGGGTAAAGCTCTGCTTTTGGGGCTCATCAATGTGTTTACATCCAAGTCACACTAGTCTCCACAGAACATGTTGAGTCAAAAACTGTATAGTTATTTGTATTCGGTACTTTAAGGTGGTAGTATTATGATGTTGATTCATAAAGGAGCTATCTTTTGTAATTTCTAATTCTGAAACAGTCAATAGTTTGGTATCATTAAACAGAAACTTTTCAAAGTGAAACCACTGAATATCACTTTACAGAATGTTGTTTGTTTCCTTCTTGCGGTGTTCATAAGTTTGCTGTCGTCGTATTAACCTTGGTACATGGACATAGGTTAATGATTTGCAAAAAGATCTGAAAACTCTACAGCACTTGCTAGCTGGAGTTCTTCTGTCATTATGATATATGATGTTAAGCTGCTGCAGCTTTCTTTTTTTCCTGTAGATCTTCCTGACTATTGTTTGGTCATTTAAGATTTCTTTATAGATTAATGTTTTTGTTAGAATTGCTTGTAGTAATGACATGACTTGTGGAGACATTTCGTTGGTAAATGTGAGGTTACGAAGAAACATTTGCATTCAGATCTTTACCTATGCTTTGTATTCCTTGTATTAACAAATGAAGGATTGTCAAACAAGTGCAGAGCTTTGTTTTGTTGTGTGTGGAATTGGATGAGTATCACCACCATGTCTGGTAGGGTCTATTTTCTAACTGTTATACTCTATACAAGAATGCTTCCTTTTAAATATGATTTGGTATTTATAGTGTGGAAATTAGGAATGAATTTAATGTGCCAGCTCTTAAGAATTCATATTCTTGTCATTTAATAGGAGATATTGCCTTTAGTTAATTCATTGATTTGTTACATGTGAAATGCAGATACATTAACATCAGAAGTAGAATGATGAATGTGCTGCTGGTTTCATGGTATGGAGGATATCATGGTGGAGCCTGACTTTTCTGCTTCCAAGCAGAATCAATGAAATTTAGAAAGTAATTGGCAAGATGGATCACTTTCTTCATTTGCCTAGGTATGTTGTGATCTTTCATGGTGCAAGCCTTTTTAGTGGCTGCTTATTGGAAATCTTCATATTGATTTAAGATCAATGTAGTTGTGCTAATAAAGGTAGAAACCTCATGATGAAATAAATTGATGAGAAAAAGAGGGAGAAGGGTTACTAAATTCTTTAATTATGATACACCACATAGCATCTGAATGTGGCTCTGCAGGTGAACAGATGCAAGTTTCTCAAGTGCATTGGGGATATGGCAAAGGCTTCTGTGGTCTCGTCTTGGTGATGCAGTCCGAGATAAGATGAACACACGAGACATTTGGTTGTTTGCCAGGCCCAGCTCTCTTATTTCTCCTGCTTTGCCATTCCCTGTTGTTTGTCTGCTTCCGATCATTGGCGGTTTTTACAAGATTCGTGCTAACTCTTTGTAGATGGAACCACAGCAATGATCGTCACCTCCTGCGGGAACCGAGATTTCGAGAAGATGAGTGCTTCAAGATTCGTGAATGAAATCATGCAAAGAGCGTTTGTTATGAACTTTAGTCAATACCCTCAAACAAATATCTTTTTTAGATTTTGACAAGAAAGAACGCTTGAAGATTCGTGAAGGGGAATCGTACGGAGCCTTTGTGATTGACTTTGTTAGGCCGTTTAGTCAATACCCTAAAACAAGTAATAATTTTTTTTTTTTGAAAGCGTTATTTTGTTTCCATTAATTTTGCATCAATCGTTAATAGTTTTACTAATTAAACTAATTGACATCTTCAAAATTTATGAAAAGTACTAAATGATATGATGTGTCACTACCAAATCAAAATAAAATTTACCGAATAAGATTTTAAATTCTTAATCTTCAATAAACGAGTCCAATATATCACTGTTAAACAAATAATAATACCTCTAAGATGATCACAATAAAAAAAAATTGTAGCTTTAGCTTTTTATGAGCAACAAACTTGTTATATATATATATATATATATATATATATATATATATATATATATATAGAGAGAGAGAGAGAGAGAGAGAGAGAGAGAGAGAGAGAGAGAGAGAGAGAGAGGGTTGGCATTTAGATGCAACAACCCTTCCAACACAGATACTAATAGAAGTGTATGTAATCAATTTAACATAAGGATTTGGTCTTAGTGGATACAAAGTAGGTAGATTTGATGCAACAAAGCCTCCCAATCCAATGGAATATGGTTTGCAATCAATTCTTCACACAGATTTAGTATAAGCGATCAACCAGATAAAACTTGGTTGAAGATGGGAACCTCGTGACCTACCTTCCTACTTCCTAATGCTCTCTCTCTCTCTCTCTCTCTCTCTCTCTCTCTCAACTTCTCTGCTATAAATGACATGCTTCC
The DNA here is from genome assembly GCA_024322285.1 of Musa beccarii. NCBI lineage: Eukaryota > Viridiplantae > Streptophyta > Magnoliopsida > Zingiberales > Musaceae > Musa > Musa beccarii. The sequence continues at coordinate 38,550,423 of CM044398.1, read as the reverse complement.
CTGGAATACATCTGCTGTGTTCCTGTCTTCCTCCTAATCGCTCCCCGTAGCTCCTCAACACCAAGGTTTGCTTTCATGGGAATCTTCTCGCTGGTGACAGGGTTACCAGGGCCAAGCGGCTTCGGATCATCTTCCACAGCAGAGCAGGTGACCGAAGGCGTCGACGCATCCAACCTCACCGTCATCATCACCGGTATGCTTCCTTCTCTCCATGAGAAGCTTCCACTGGTTAATCTCATGCAGTGAGCTGTCACGTCCGCAGGCGGTGCAAGCGGCATCGGCGCAGAGACCGCAAGAGTCTTCGCACTTCGCGGTGCCCATGTCATCATTGCAGCCAGGAACATGGAGGCTGCCACTGATGCGAAGCAGCTTATCCTAAAGTCCATTCCATCTGCTAGGGTGGATCTCTTGGAGCTCGATCTCAGCTCACTGAAGTCTGTGCGTGCCTTCTCGGACAAGTTCCTCTCCATGGATCTTCCCCTCAACATCTTAATGTACTCCCCGTCTTCTTCGCATGAGTTGCCCCTCGTAGCTTTGATGTTTCTGCGCTGACTTCGACTCCTCACTGTGCTTGTAGAAACAATGCCGGCGTCATGTTCTGCCCTCACCAGCTCTCTGAGGATGGAACAGAGATGCAGTTCGCTACAAATCACATAGGTGCTTTACATCCTTCTCTCAAAGCCTATCACAGGGAAGTTTGAAATGCTTTGTTCCCTCCCTCAATCTTTTGCCATCAGGTCACTTTCAGCTGACGAATCTTCTTCTTGAGAAGATGAAAAGCACTGCGAGGAAGACGGGAATCGAAGGTCGCATTGTGAACTTGTCATCTGTGGCTCACATATACACCTATGAAGATGGAATACGGTTTGCTGAACTCGATGAAAAATATGGGTATGTTAATTGGTCATTAGAATCATCTTGTCGGAGAAGACTGATCTGGTAAATGGACTGTTGTCAGGTACTCCGGCAAGAAGGCATACGGGCAATCCAAGCTGGCCAACATATTGCACGCGAATGAGCTCTCCAGGCGTCTACAGGTACTGTGGCGATCAAATGTTCTTAATCCTCTGCATTTGGTACTCCAAAAGCTGAGCTGAGCAATCCGCTGTGACAGGAAGAGGGAGCAAATGTTACAGTCAACTCTGTTCATCCAGGACTCATCATGACGAACCTGATGAGGCACACGCTATTCCTGATGAGTATGTTCTTACAGCAAGCTCTCAAGCACTTCCTCCTCCTTCTCCGAGCCGTCTTGTTTTCTTGCAGGGATGCTAAAGATGGTCACTTACATCCTGTGGAAGAACGTGCCGCAGGTACGACCCCGCGGATTGCCGAAGCCGTGTAGCGACCTGTGGCTGTGCGCTCACATCGTTATGTTTCGGCGGTGCAGGGAGCAGCTACGACTTGCTACGTTGCGCTGCATCCGAGCGTGAAGGGCGTGACGGGGAAGTACTTCGTCGACTGCAACGAGGCGAAGCCGAGCGCGTTGGCCGGAGACGAAACCCTGGCGAGGCGGCTGTGGGACTTCAGCGAGAAGCTGGTGAAAGCCAAAACTCGTGATCGTCGGTGATGAGAGTTGCAAACGGAGTTTACCGTCTTCAACTATTTCATGGGACTATAAACGATGAGAACGAGATCTAATCTTATATATCCTATCAATAGTTAAAAGGCTTCACCATATCAATATTTTAAGTGTATATCCTTGTAATTATAACAGTGTGGGTCTTGGATATTAAATTTAATTTAATAAATAATAGATAAGATCTTGAAAGGGGCATTTCTTATATAGCATCTCAATATTAAAATTTTTTTACGGAGTACATCTCAATATTTACATCTATTAACATAGAAATATTTTTAAAATATTAAAAAAATTAAAATAAGATGGTGCGTAGCAAGGAAGGGATTGGCAATAAAAATCTACGTTTGTTACCGACTTATATTTGGTCGTGGGTTTAATCCAAATCCTATAAAAAAAATAAATAGAATAAATCCCTCCATTAATCCTTTTTTTTTTAATCTCTTGCTTAAATTGCGGTTAATTCTGATACGGGGATGACAGGCAGTTGAGATCTAGAGAGGAGAGGCGGGCACGAGTTCGAGACACGAATCACAACTATCGCCGCCGCCGCCCAGCACTGGCCCTCCTCCCCCGCCGCGATCCAACCACCCTCCTCCTAAGATGCGCCGGCGACCTCACCATGCGCCAGCTACTCCAACTCCACGCCCACCTCATCACGTCCCCTCCGCCCCCGGACGCCGTCGACCCCAACGTCGTCGCTGTCAAGCTCATCTGCGCCGCTGCCGCGCGCTCCAACCCCCGCCACGCCGCCCTCGTTTTCTCTGCTCTCTCCGCCCCCAACCTCATCGCCTGGAACTCCCTCCTCCGGGCCCTCGCCCTCCACCACCTCCACCCCGTTGCCCTCCGCCATTTTCGCCGCATCCTCGCCGCCGGCTCCCCCCTGCCCGACGAATTCACGTTCACCTCCGTCCTCAAGGCCTGCGCCGGCCTCCTTTCCAGGTCGGACGGGGAGATGGCCCACGCCCTCGTCCTGACGCGCGGCTTCGACTCCAACCTCTTCGTCCGCAACTCTCTCATCGACATGTACTTTAAGTTCGGCCGGCCCGAGGATGCACGACGCCTGTTCGATGAAATGATCACGAAGGACGTCGTTTCTTGGAACACTCTGGTCTCTGGGTATTGCTCTTGTGGCGACATCGCCATGGCGCGGAAGGTGTTTGATCGGATGCCTGAGAGGAGCATGGTCTCCTGGTCTGCGATGATTGCAGGCCATGCCCGGTCTGGTAACTTGGGTGCTGCTCGTGAGGTCTTTGATCAAGCAACCGAGAGGAGTGTTGGTTGCTGGAATGCCATGATCTCAGCGTATGCTCAGAATGAGAAGTTCTCGGAGGCCATTGCACTTTTCCGCAGAATGCTGCAAATCCGGATGGTGCAGCCCAATGAGGTTACACTTGTGAGCGTACTCTCAGCCTGCGCCCATCTAGGTGCCCTTGATTTAGGAAGGTGGATCGATGGATTCATCAAGAGGAGAGCCATGGGATTGAGCCTCTTCTTGGGGAATGCACTCTCGGACATGTATGCCAAGTGCGGGTGTGTAGCCGAGGCAAGATCGGTGTTCAACAAAATGGCAGAGAGGGATGTGGTATCATGGAGTATAATCATCACTGCATCAGCCATGCATGGCCATGCCGAGGAAGCAATATCTGGGTTCCACAGAATGTTAGAGAGTGGCGTGAAGCCAAATGACATCACTTTCATGGGCATTTTATCTGCTTGCACTCATGCTGGCCTAGTGGATGCAGGGCTTTGTTATTTTGACATGATGACTGAGGAGTTTGAGATCGTCCCAAAGGTTGAGCACTACGGCTGTGTGGTGGATCTTCTCAGCCGTGCTGGAAGGCTTGATGAAGCTGAGGACTTAATCAATTCGATGCAGGTGGCACCCAATGTCATCGTCTGGGGTGCTCTGCTGGGTGGTTGCAGGATCTACAAGGACATAAACCGAGGGGAACGAGTAGTTCAACACATACTGGAATTAGACCCCGGGCACTCGGGCGGCAATGTGTATCTAGCAAACATGTATGTTTCGATGGGAAGGTTGGAAGATGCAGCAAAGTTTAGATTAATGATGCGAGAGAAGAGGGTGGTGAAGACACCTGGTTGCAGTTGGATTGAGGTAGACAACATGGTACATGAGTTCTTCATGGGCGATCGTTCGCATCCGCAATCTGAAAAGATATATTCAATGATCAGTACATTGAGCTTAAGAATGAAGCTCGCAGGATATGTCCCCAACACATCCTTGGTTTCACAGAGCATAGATGAGGAGGAAAAGGAGAATGTGCTGTCGATGCACAGCGAGAAGTTAGCGGTAGCCTTTGGGCTCATCAGCACAAAGGACGGTACCACGATTCGAGTTGTGAAGAATTTGCGGGTTTGTAATGATTGCCATGAAGCCATGAAGGTCATCTCAAGAATTGCCTCACGGGAGATTGTTCTGCGCGATCGAAGTCGGTTCCACCATTTCAAGGAGGGTCAATGTTCTTGTAAAGACTACTGGTAGTGATCCTTAAACATGGGGCAACAATTTTCCACTTTGAAAGAGGGAGGTCGATTGCTGTGTCAGAAGGTAAAAGATTGTTCCAAATTTTGATACCTACAGATGTCTGCAAAGCCACATTTCACGTATTGATCAAAGTGATTACTGACTTGATGAAGGGAGTGCCAATATGGTTGATGGATCTTTGAGAACAGCCATGGAATGACTAGAGTTAGATCCTGGACATTACAGAAGCTATTTATTGCTGGCACAAGTGTGAGCTTGGGTGTAGAGGTAATGCAAGTGGAAAGAGTCACCAAGATGCCTCCTGGTCGCAATTAGATCAAGTTAAGATAAACACGGCACATGAATTTGTATGGGGATCTATTATATGCCATAAAAAATGATTAGTTCCCAATATGATGGAAGTTCCTCAAAGCATAGGCGAGGGTAAAAAGGAGTATGCTTTATTTTGCTGCGATGAGAAGATAATGTAGAATTCCGGCTCATCAGCATGACTGTTGAGAGATGGCAACCGAGTTGAAATGTGAAAGATGTGTCAATTTCTAGTAATCACTTTGAAGGTTGACTCGGAAATTAATCTAATTGGAGCCTTTTGGTTGAGATCAGCTTTCAGCATCCAAAGTAGAGGGAATCATCCTGCAAAACATTACTGGTAATAATTTTAAAGATGGATCATCTGTTCTACTATCAGAAAAAGCAGGAACTTCTGTTATTGTAGAAGATGTTTAACCTCTGAAGTTACACATCCGTCAGGCAGTTTGGCACATCTTTACTGCTGCTCCTACGGCACAACAACGGTCTTAGTGGTATCTTCGGCCTCCGATCACATCACGCATGGAAGACCCATGACCGGACTGGAATATTAACTTAAACTTTATGATTATTAGTATTTTAATTTAAAGTTTTAATCAAGATAGGTATCATTGTCGTTATTGAAGTCGTAACTTTCGTGATGTAATATGAGCCTTTAGTTTCCAAATTTCTTTATTTTTCCTCTATAATTTCTTGATCTCCATAAACTTTTGGAGAAAATTTGACCAGAGATTGTAATATGAGCTTTTAGTTTTCACATTTCATCATCTTTGCCCTATAATATTTTGATCTTCATGAACTTTTTGAGAAAATTTTCAACATGATATTGGAACAATTATTTTTCCTAATAGGATGGATTTATTCATCAAATCCCATGGTGTCCTTCGTTACTTTTACTTGTTTGTATATATGTTTTATAGCATGTATTGCCTTATTTTTATGTGTTTTTGTTGGAAAACTATAAGTAGGAATAGTTTGCAAGGTTGTTGAGTGATCACTCACCAGAATAAGCAAGATTATCCCAAAATGATTAATTTTTGTGTGTCATAGTCTATTTTCTATAGGTTGTGGTGTAGAGAAAAATGTCAGCCATCTCAATATCTTAGAACCTCTTCGGTAACACTTGGTTGGATAATGGTTTAGGATAGTATTGAGTATTGATTGGATTCATAAGTTTACACATTAAGCTTATAAGAACTTACAACACGCTCGATACCTGATGAGTAGTAGTTTGCAGACTTACAGTTATATTTTGCCTTCTAAAATCTTTATTTTCTTTTTTCTCTCTTTTCTCTTTTGCATGTTAAGTGTTTGCTGAATTGCTTGTAAAACTGCCCTCTTCATAAGATGTCGAGACTTGTTTGTCACTCACTTTTGAATTGATCAATTTGCTCTTTTATAGATCTTTCATGACCTAAGCAAGGTTGTAATTAGGTGACCCCTTGCAGACGGATAATGCAAGGGTGTCTCATGACTTAAGCAATTCCAGTTAAGTCTATGAGATTATGATATTAGAGTAGATAAGCAATTTGAGTAAACAACAAAAGTTTTAATCTCTCTATAGCAAAGCACCATAGTTAATCGAGCAAGACGGGACAAGTTGGATTATTGCCCCAAACAACCGTAGGTGAGTTGCAAGTACAAACTCGCTCTTAAGCTGTTGGAGCCACTCACAAGGAGCGCAACAGTAAAAATGACAAGCAAGAAGTTGGTTGTTCTCTACGAGCAGAGAAAGCACAATCTAAAATACCAACTGGGAAAAGAAGCCATAAGGAGAGGCTTACAGGTGCGAAAACCCATCTTAAAATTCTTAAAGCGAGTCTAGAGGAACTTTACTAAGGCTAACGACGGCTTCTTCGAGTAGAGAATTTGTAAGAGGAGGTAAAATCTCACATCTATAAGGCTTCTTACCGAGAGATACCAAAGACTCTGTGTAACACTTATATGAAGTTGTGGCGAAACTCACATCTAGGATTACATTGCTCACTGAGCTCTTAATGAGGGAGAGAGCAACACCTACATTGCTTTGTCACAAAACTTGAGGGCACCCAAGCTACAACGCTATGAGGGTGCCAGGGATGCAAAGAAGCTCGATAATTTTTTATTCGATATAGAATAATACTTTCGAGCTATAAGACCTAATTATGAAGAAACTAAAGTTTTGATAGCAAAAATATATCTGAATGAGGATGCAAAACTTTAGTGGTGAATACATTAGAAAGAGATGTAACAATGTTAATGTCGAGTGGACATATGAGAGAATTTGAAGTGGGAGTTTAGAACTCAATTCCTACCTGAGAATACAGAGTTCATCCCAAGAAGAAAGTTGAGACAACTCTGCCAAAGTTAATGAGGTAATCTTCAGCTTTAATGCTAGACATACAAGACATGTCTATGTTGAATCTCGGATTTTGATGATGAAACTAATTGATTGTGTTTTATGATCTAACTACGTTTTGAGTTACGTAGGTCTACTATCGATCAGGATTAGACAGTTGACGTTGCACCGAGTGATCACGTCAAGATATTGGATGTTGAGCCGGAGGTTCGGTCGACAATCGGCAGAAGGCTTCGGACGTCAGGCATCGGGCCAAGAAATGCGTGTTGTGCCAAGGATATCGGGGTTGCGGAGGTCAACCGCCGATTGGGCAACAAAACACAAGAGAGGACGAAGCGCTGAAGAATCAGACGAAGCATCGACCAATGACATGCCGGGCAACAGAATGTCAATTCGCATTGTAATAATTGTCTAGATCGAAGTAGAGTTTTTGTTTGTGTGTGTGCATGATTAACTACGATAACGATGAAGACATAAAATGAAACAAAGTGCCGGAAGACAAGTGTGATGGATCGTTGGGAGTTCGAGAGTTTGACGGAAGTCCAAAGATTCGTTGGGAGTGCTGTTGGAATTGGCCGAGAACGAGTAGAGAGCTTGTCGAAGGGTTTTCGGAAGTTCGCCGGAAGGTTTGTCGAAAGTTCACGGAGCTTGCTAAGAAAGATCAAAGCTTGCCAAAGAAGCTCGTTGGAACTCGCCAAGATCATCGTGAAGTTCACGAGCTTGCTTGGAGTCCGTAGAATTGTCTCCGAGGGTTCATCGGAAGATCGCCGGAAGTTCGCCGGAAGAAGTCTTGACTTGTCAGACTTTGTAATAGCTTAGGAAATATCTTTAATTTCATAGTTAGCACATTAATTTGGGTTATGATTAGGTATTAATCGTATAACCCAAGTATGGGCCAATTGGGCCTTGTTTTGGACCGATTTGAGCCGAGTTTAAGGCCCAAGCCAGTGTGCTGAAAAGAATTGGGCAGTGGCATCGCCCAGCAGTCGAGAGGCCAGGTGATGGCATCGCCTGGCTGGGCGGTGGCACCGATCGTACACTATCAGTGTCAGACACTAACAGGAAATGACACCGCTAGCATCGGAAATCCAAAATGATTCAAATTTGGGCTCAATTTGAATCACCTTAAGGCCTATAAATACCCCGAGCTAGTGTGTTGAAAAGAGTTAGGCGGTGGCACCACCCAGCAGCCGAGAGGCCAAGTGATGGCACTGCCTGGCTGGGCGGTGGCACCGACCGTACACTATCAGTGTCAGACACTGACAAGCGGTGGCATTGCTAGCACCGAAAAATCCAAAATGATTCAAATTTGGGCTCCAAATTTGAATCACCTTGAGGCCTATAAATACTCCTCTCATTCATGGATAAAAGAGTGTCTAGAACTGATAAAAAAAGAGAGAAAACTTTGTTGAAAGTGTGTCAAAATCTTTCCTCTAAGTTTTAAGTGTGTTCTAGTCCAAGAGATGGGTAAGATGTCTTGTAAGGGTTATCTCCTAAGCCCGTCAAAAGGAGAGGTGCTGTAAGGGAGTTCATCCTCGCCCGTTGGAAGGAGGATAGCTAGTGGAAAGCCGGTGCCTCAAGTGAAGAGGAATCGGGAGTGGACATAGATCGTATGACCGAACCACTATAAATCGATTTGCGTTTATCTTATTGTCATTTACATTACTGCAAACCATCTTCACTTTGATGCTCTACTTCTTTGTCTCCTTCTTATGTATTTCTTCAAGTTAAAATACAATCGAAACGGTTTCAAACGAAACGTTATTCTTTTCGTACGAAGTTTTCCAAACTTGTTTTAAATCGTCAAAAGTTTATCATTCTTTACCGCTACACTAATTCACCCCCCCCCCTCTTAGTGCCGCTCGATCCCTAACAATTAGTATCAGAACGATAAACTTTCGACAATTTAAAACAAGTTTGAAAAACTTCGTACGAAAAGAATAATGTTTCGTTTGAAACCGTTTCAATTGTAGAAATCCGATTGAACTTATTTATATCTAAAGCACAAAATAAGGCATTCATAGCCTTTGTATTTAAAGAAAATGATCTTTTCTCCAAATCTGACCATTCGTTCGTCGGTTTATAGGGAAGTTGAAATCCATTTTCAACAACGTTCCACAAATCCAAATCCATTGAAAGCAAGAAAACTCTCATTCAAGTTTTCCAATAGGTGTAGTCCAACCCGTTAAACAATAGAGAACGAACAACCGAAAAACCCTCTTGAAAGCCATGAAGAGCCATTTCTTTCTTGGATTTAGGATAATCCAAAGTGTTCTATCAATGGATTTAGGATAATCCAAGTTGTTGCTTTTACTATCAAATGAATCATGAGCCTTGACATCATATCTTTCATGATATAGAAATAACAAGAATTCTTTGGCTTGTATGCCTTATGTGGCAATTGAAAAATTGATATAAAAGAAATTTACCTCATGATAAATTAATGAATCATGACTTGATCTATGAGAATGATATATTTTTATGCATCATGATTCTTGGTTGTATACCCTTTATCATGAATTAAAAATTGATGTCAAAGAAAATATTTGTGAATCATGATTTTGATTTCTTGAAACTCAATATATGAATCTTTATGAATTCATGATTTTGATAACTTCATGTTTTTTGAAATTTATGATATAATATGATTGAATCATTGATTTACTCTTCTTTATCATAGCTTGAGAATGAATGTTTTTGAATCATGGTTGACAACCTTTATATTTTTGAAATTACACATGATGAGTAATGATAGCTTGAATGCATGAATTAGGCCTTGCTATCTATTACCAAATGAATCATATCATTTTTAACTTTTCTTGATATTATATCATTCATGACATGATTTATTTATATGGCTTATATAATGATTGAAATTTTTAGCCATTGAGCCCTCCCTTCTTTTTGACAAAGACAAAGGGGGAGAAAAATTACTACATTGCAAAGGTAAGGATTGCTATCTTAAAGGATGCAAATATTACTATCTTGCCTATCTCAAAAAGAGAAAATGCAAAACTTAAAAAATTTATATTCCTACACTTACCATACTTCTATGCTTGTATGTTATAATTTTTTGCTTCCATATTTAAAGTGATGAAATGCTTACACAAATTAATTGCATATCGCAAAGAAAGTAAAGGAAGTACAACTTGCACATCTTTGAATACAATTTTCTTGCACTTCTCAAAGGAACATAGAAGAATTTGCTATCATGGACATTTCAAAAGTTCCTAGCATGCTACAAGAGTAAAGTGCAAACTTGCATAAGAAGCAAGTGATGAAAAATTGTTATCTTGCTTTTGCTTATCTTTAGAAAGAATTTAAAAACTTGCTATAATTGAATGTGTGATGTACGTTGAATATCTTGATTGATAACTAGTATGATTGTAAAATTTGCATATCCTTGAAAACTAGCTAAATGTTATTTCTCCTTTTTGTTGATGACATAAGGGGAGAAGTAGATTGATGACTTAATGTATTGAATTAAATATTTTATATATTTGTATGATGAATTGATTATTCTCATAACTTATGATGAATGTTGCTTAGATTTAGAATAATCCAAGTGTTCTATCAATGGCATATTGATAGGGGGAGTTTGGTCAAACTCCGGGGAGTTTTGGTTAACTCCGTTAGTCATCAATTAATTGTTATCATAAAAAAGGGGAAGATTGTTGAATCTCAAATTTTGATGATGAAACTAATTGATTGTGTTTTGTGGTCTAACTATATTTTGAGTTAGTAGGTCTACTATCGATCAGAATTAGACAGTTGACATTGGAGGAATTGACGTTGCACTAGATGATCACGTCAGGATATTGGATGTCGAGCCGGAGGTTCGGTCGACAATCGGCAAAAGGCTTTAGACGTCGGGCATCGAGCCAAGAAGAGCGTGTTGTGCCAAGGATATCGGGGTTGTGGAGGTCAACCGCCGATTGGACAACAAAACACAAGAGAGGGCGATGCATCAAAGAATCGGACGAAGCGCCAACCAATGACATGCCAGGCAACATAATGTCAATTCGTATTGTAATAATTGTCTAAATCGAAGTAGAGTTTTTGTTTGTGTGTGCAGGATTAACTATGATAACGATGAAGACGTAAAGCGAAACAAAGTGTCGGAAGACAAGTGTGATGGATCGTTGAGAGTTCGAGAGTTCGACGGAAGTCCGAAGATTCCTTAGGAGTGCTGCTGGAACTAGCCGAGAATGAGTAGGAAGCTTGGCGAAGGGTTTTTGGAAGTTCACTGGAAGGTTTGTCGGAAGTTTGTGGAGCTTGCCAAGAAAAATCGAAGCTTGCCAAAGAAGCTCGTTGGAACTCGCCAAGATCATCATGAAGTCCAGGAGTTTACCGGGAGTCCGCAGAATGGTTTCCGAGGGTTCGTCGGAAGTTCGGAAGTTCATCGGAAGCTCACTGGAAGAAGTCTTGATTTGTCAGAATTTATAATAACTTAGAAAATATCTTTAATTTCATAGTTAGCACATTAATTTGGGTTTGGATTATGTGTTAATCCTATAACCCAAGTAGGGGCCAATTGAGCCTTGTTTTGGATCAGTTTGGGCTGAGTTTAAGGCCCAAACCAGTGTGCTAAAAGAGTGGGCGGTGGCACACTTTGTCTGCTGTCGGTGTTAGACAACGACAGCGATGCACCACTATCTTGACAGTGGTGGCACCGCCAACACCGAAAAATTCAAAATGATTCAAATTTGGGCTCCAAATTTGAATTACCTTGAGGCCTATAAATACCCCTCTCATTCATAGATGAAAGGGTGTCTAGAACCGATAAAAAAAAGAGAAAAAACTCTATTGAAAGTGTGTCAAAATCTTCCCTCTAAGTTTTAAATGTGTTCTACTCCAAGAGAGGGGTAAGAGGTATTGTAAGGGTTATCTCCTAAGCCCGTCAAAAGGAAAGGTGCTGTAAGGGAGTTCATCCTCGCCCGTTGGAAGGAGGATAGCTAGTGGAAAGCCGGTGGCCTCAAGTGAAGAGGAATCGGGAGTGGACGTAGGTCATTTGACCGAACCACTATAAATCAGTTTGCGTTTATCTTATTATCTTTTACATTACTGCAAATCATCTTCACTTTGATGCTCTACTTCTTTGTCTTCTTCTTACGTATTTCTTCAAGTTAAAATGCAATCGAAACGATTTCAAACGAAACGTTATTCTTTTCGTACGAAGTTTTTCGAACTTATTTTTAATCGTCGAAAGTTTATCGTTCTTTACCGCTACACTAATTCACACCCCCCCTCTTAGTGCCACTCGATCCCTAACAGTCTGAAAAGGATAAGTTATTCAACTTAATGGCTTAAAGCTATGGGCACAATAAGAACTACATCAAAGGAATGTCATTAATGTGGGCAAGGCAATTGCAGTTTCTGAAAAAGCTCACCGACTTTGTTTCCTTAGAGTACTCGAGGAAGAAGAAATAATTATTAAAAAATTACCCATCTAAATATTCCTGAGAAAAGAAGTATGAAAGCAAGAAAAAGAAAAAGAAATTTTCACAAATGGTCGAGTTCAAAAGACAATCCCAAAATCTGGCGAATGCTTCTTATGCGAAAGACAGAACATTGTGAGGGAGTGTCTACAAAAGTAAGCAATCAATGCATTGACAATATCAACATATCCCCCTATACCAAACAAAAGTAAGGTCATCACCCTTAGTTTGAGCAGTTCAAAATCTAACAATGGTAATGAGAAGCCACAAAGACCTTGGATGGGAGAAATGTGTTTGTTGAATGTGGTACGAGGTCAAGTGGGGGAGAACATAAAGATGAAGTCAGAAAAAAATAAGAAGCAATAAGCTAATGTACATGAATATCAAGCTAAATTATTGAACAACTCATGTGATGGTGGATCTAGGTACTATCCATAATTTTATTATCGGCCGAAAAACAAGATAACTTAGGCTGAATTTGGAGAAGAGCCTAAGTTTGATATGGACTAGCAAAAGGGATCCCCATCAAGACTTGATATGGACTAGCAAAAAGGATCCCCATCAAGATTGAGATGTAGAGCGGAAGAACAAACATGATGGTAGTACTGCTGGACGACTTTCAAGTAATTCTAGAAATAGAATTCATGCATACGACAAAGTTGATGTCAATATTATTCCTGAACTCTCTATGCTTGATGGGAGGTGATGACTTCTGATCAATGTATTCTTTTAGGACCTGAACTAGATCGCAACTAAACTAATCTTGACTTAAACAATAATTTCAGTTAAATCCATGACAGGCCGATCGTGGACACCCGACGGTCATGCCATGGATCAAGTGGTAACGCAAGTCGTGCCCATTTTGCTGGCCCCTAGTTGCATTACGAGAACTAATAAAATCAACATATCATAGACATCTTAGTTTTACCACTAATCTTGAAGATACAAGAAATATTTTTTAAAATAGGACCGATTTATAGGCATGTCAGAAACCCCAGGCACAGATTGTTCCAAGCAAATCGAACATTCGTGAGGAATTAAGTTTCTCCAAAACAACAACATAATGGCCTCGGTTCTGAGTTCCCGGAACTCAGAAATCACCGTAGCATTCTCGTGTTCGACCCACCACCACAACAGTACATGCAACCAACAACAACCACCACAGGCAAAAGAGAAAAGGATGCATGCTTGCACTCGACATGCTTATTTATCTACAATCATCAGCAATACCTTGCGCCAAACATTGCAGTAGCGAAGGCCTCTCACGTAGCCTCTGCCATAGATATGTGCACTTTAGTAAGCGCCTCCCTCAAGAAGGTGTTCCCGCACTTGGAATCTTGCTTGCTGACTGCATACTTCAAGACTTCCATGCTGGAATTGTCATATCCATTCAGCAGGGACACATCCCCAGTGCTTTGCGACCTGAAAAATATAGTGATTTAAATCTTAATTTCAAGAGCATTGCTGCGTAAAATTCATGCCAAAGTTGTCATCTCCAAAATGCAATCCAGAATTAACCTCGTATCCACCGATTCAGCCACGTTGCCTACGCTGCTCCTGTTTGTACTCCTCTCGGTATTGCTTCCCCGTGCCGACTTGCCCTTGTGCTTGTGTTTATTGCCGTCTTTTTTCTTTGCTCGGGGGCGTTGGTGATGGCTCTTCTTTACGGTGTGTGACACTGTGGTGCACGGTGGATCATAAACCTCGGGGGCCCATTTTACATGTAACTGCACATTCGACGGTGACCCATTCTGCGCACGGCTTCCCTTTATGGCAGAAATGAGTTTTGAAGGAGCCTGGAAAAAAGACAGTTCGATAAATATAATTAGGAAGTACTTCTACACGAAACATTATCATCATATGAAAGCTTTTAAAGTGAACCTCATCCTAGCAGGCATTAACCAGAAAAGTAGGAATTTATACAACCAAGACAGCATTGTTTGAAATTGTATCTAGCGCCATCACCTGCATCTAGCACCAATCCTAGTGAGACTACTACCACCAGAAACGCATAGAGTATCTTCTCCTGGGACCAACAAGGAACCCAGTCCATAAGGAAAAAAGTAATGACCTTTATCATCATAAAGAATTCTCTGCTAATGTTTTCACCATATGAAAGTAGATTTCCTCAGTATGATTGCTCCCTAGGAGCAATTTGTGCTTTGGTGCAATGTTCAGGATGTAATGGCAGCAACGAATTGGCAAGTTTAGTAATGATACATCACCAAGAATGCTTGCATAGACTAGGACCAACTGATACTCAAATTATTTAGACAATAGAAACTCACCGGGAGAGAAACTGAACGTGCATATGTAGGATTCTTAGGTGCAGAAGAGCACTCGTGTTGAAAAGCACTGCACGGCATCCCACAACCATCATCCATAGAGAGATCAACAGGGTCCACCTCCGCTGAGGAAGGAAATGTTGCAGATTTGGTCAAGGCTTTCTGTTTCTTCCCATCTGACGAAGCAAAATGACGTAACTCTTGGTGAGTCTCAAGATGCTTTGCTTCGAGTACTTTCTCATCTGAGGTTGCATTACAGGATAACTGTGCTTGGAGATCACAAACAGGCAGAACCAAAGGAGCAACATCAGCCTCTTGAACTGTTGACACATCATTTTCGCCAATAAAAGGATCATTCGGGGTCCCCTGCAATGTAAGCTTAGCAGTTTCTTCTTTATTCCAGCAAACACACTCTTTGTTTTCTACATTTGATTTCCCGTGGCCAAAGCCATTGACATATAAGCCACAACTAGTATCTCCAAGAGGTGTATCAGCATTACAGACACTGTCCATCCAGCTGCTATTGTATCAAAAGCTGACAAAGAGTTCATATTAATGGTTTCAACATATGTATATTTTATATCAAGAACAATAGAACTACTATAAGAAATTGGCAGGAATATTAAGCTACACAAGGTTATTTGCTAAACATGAAGCATGCTGTAATGTACACATATTAACTCTCTCTTCAAGACTACAAAAACTCATATAATTACTATTCAGTGCAAATTTGATTTTTGCTTGAAAGAGATCAATCTAATATAATTACATTTTGTCATAGAAGCTCCAATACTCAAACCTCAATCAAATAACAGAACCAACCCTCACCTAAGCAACAAGATGCAATGAGCAACCTCAGAATAAACTGAAACATGTCAGAAATAAAATCCAGTAAAAGAAAACAAATAATGTTTCCGTTAACCGAAAAAAAAAAAAAAAAAAAAAAAAAGTACATGGCGTTGATCAAAATCAGGCAACCACAAGACAGAGGCTTGTGACCGAATCATACTACTTGTGTCTAGAACATCCAATATACAACACATAGGACCATGATTTTACATGAATGTAGCAAACTAGGATTTTGGAAAAAAAACATAAATGACATTTAGTTTTGGTTGGTAATTCTGAGTTTCTTTGTCATGCACTAAATTATACAGGCAATTTAGGATGGACTTGGTCCAAACATTTGGCACAATGATCTGGGTGTTTCATTTGAACAACCCAAAATCCATTGTGCTTATTGTTTATCCTTTTCTGGCAACAGTTTATCATGTAAGTAAAGCTCAATCTTGTCCAAGTAGGAGAAACATGTGAACAATCTGTACTCAAAATGTATCGACTCACCATGCAACACATGCTGACTAAAGTAAACAAGCGTGTGAGAGAAATATCATAATTAAAAAATTAGACTGGTTTTAAACACTCTCAGTCATAAAAAATCACTATATCATAGATATATTCACCAGACTGAGAAAACAGTACATTTAATCTATAATTCTCACTAGCAAGATATCCAAAAATCACCTTGTAAAATAAACCAAAATCAAAGTTGCGTAAACTAACACATTTTGGAAAAAAAATAAAATAAACTGTACTAATAATATTGAAAAAGTTTATTTATCAACATCTTCATGTCCAATAAATGTACAAAGAGTAATACATAACATGCATATGCATATAAAATCAATCAACTTATGCATCCCAGGATTTGATTCATCAAGTTAGATGTATTGATATCACAAAAGACTTTTCTCGGAGAATTAAGGGCAAGTTAGCAATGACTCTTCACACATTTTTTATCTTGGGTAACAAAACAACTCCAGTTGTTTAGTGTATCTGTGCATGTTCTTAATAAACGAATACTATTAGACCCCTGATGAACCACTGGACCACTGGAGGCCCCAGTGCAGTGACCCAGATCATGCAGTCGATATCCCGTCCAAGGTTGGATGGAACACTTCCTCTTGAGAAGGTAACCTAACAGTTATTTTTCACATTCAGCAGGACAGATATGCTACATGCTATTTTTAAACATCACTGATCTTTCATATTCAATATATTTCATTAAAAAAAGTACTGTTTTTAGTGAAAATAGATGCAAATATCAAAAAATATTCCTATTTAAGATATTTGACTAAATCTAGCTGTATGCTAAATACGACTATGACTACCATATAAACATATCCAAGAATCAATTGCAATGGGAGCGTCCTAATAAGGGACAGTTTAAACCAAAATAAAGGCAACCTTCCAGTTGAAATAGCTGTCTCTTTGTAATTTATTTAAGTTAATGCCAAATAAACAAATGGCCAGTGGAAGATTAGCAAAAGAAAATAAACAAACAAAGTTTCGTGCACATGCATCTTCCCTTTGTTGTGCAAAACATGTAAAAAAAAAACCAGTATGAGAAATGAGTGAGTGAGTGTGTGTCTGAGAGAAAGATTGGATTGGGAAAGATTTGCTAATTCCTTTTTTTTCTACTTAGTTCTACAATAATCAAGCCAACCAAATTCTTGGTAACCAAGTAATCATGAACAGATGCCTACTTAGTTTCAATATCACCAACTATTTACCTGGATGCTGCACTCAGAAAGGCGACATTTTGGATTTTGCCTCAAGGAAAATCGCATGTGAGAGACATTCGTTATAGAGAAAACAGAAACGGCCTAAAAAACATAGCTCAAATGGAGTGAACATAACTACAAGATAATTACATCAGTGCTAACTGAGTCTGACACCAAAGAGCTAAAATTGAACGACAAAATGAAGCCTGCCGATCATATATGCCAAACGACAGCAACGAGGACAGATCATCTGCCGCGGGAAAATAAAGAACCTGTAAACACTACAAAAGAAGAAAGAGCAGGAGAATATCATCAGTTACCTCAGCCAAGTTAAGAATCCAGACCCGATCAAACACTCCTCCAAGTCAGGATTCGTCGCCGACAACCAGTATAGGAAAAGATCCAAGATATGAAAGAAAAACCTTCTAAATCAAGCGAAAGGAAGACAGCGAAGACGAAGAGAGCCAGGAAAGGAGAGAACAATGACCCTTAATCGACCGCGACGTCGCACTGGGACCCTACTATTGGCTCAAATTACCGCGACGACTCCACTTCTCGAGCTGTTTAAGGCGATGAGAGCAGGAACCACCGTTGAACGAAGTAGCCGATGGGATCATGGCGGCGCGGCGGTGGAGAAGCCCTCCGAGCACCGAAGGCATGGTCGATGCCCGCGGAGGGAAGCAACACTCGATCGAGATCCGACGAACCCTAATTCGACGCCACCCGATCCAAATTAGCCCATTCAACGACAGACCGAAGCCGAAGGGATGGAAGACAATTTGGGGCAAACTTCGTTATCCAGATCGAGAGAAGGGAGAATTTATAGCAGGTTTAGCCTCCCGGTCAAGACCACCGGCAAAATGGGGGTTCGGCAGTTACGTCTGACCGACACGTAGCGTTTCGGCAAAGACGAGGAATAGTAATAGGGCAATCCTGGAGGCCGAAGTCGTACGCGTGTAGGTTGCACTGTGTTGGCTTCTCCCTCGAACGGTGTTTTCTCGGCCGTCGGTTTCTTGATGTGCGGGCGGAGGTAAGACACGCAGAGAGTTGTTCAGATATTTCGGGACGGTGGTAACTTTTGACGAATCGAGATGGAACAGCGTCCGGATGCGAGGACGAATCAGGACCGACCACAGCAGATGGAGTTGAGAAGTCGAGGTGGGCCCCATCTGACGCTGCACGATGAGGATGGATAACTGCAGCACTTCTCCTCCTTTGCCCCCTCCGCCGACTTTGACATCAAGCAAAGCTTCGCGTATGTAATCGGCGTCGATGCCATGCTTAACGTAAGTCTTACTTGGGGTGGCTGTTCTCTCCGTGGCAATACGAAGCTTCTAAAAGTGGACGCGCACCGCGGGCTCGATCATGTCGAGCAACTGGGGCTTAGAATGAAGTAGAGCTACAAAATAAGAACGAGGAAAGAAAAGATCGGTCTTTTAGCAGCCTTCTTGGGCGCCCGATTTGGGTTCCTCGGAGGCCTTGTCCGTCTTCTTCGGCAGCAACGCCTGGCTGAGGTCGGGGAGCACTCCGCCGTGGCCAATCGTCAAGCCCGCCAGAAGATCCCAGTGAAGAGGAGAAGTCAAACCTTCATGAATCCACTCATCTATCACATAAAGGAGAGACCGACGCGTTGGGCGTGGTCCTGGAACTGGATGCCGTCCTTGACGGACCGGGAGACACACTTCTTCTTCGGACAGCCGCCCCTCCTCCCACCGACTCCCTTCTTTACTTTACGTCTATGGTCGATCTCATATGTTGACCTTTAAAGTGATGCACTGAGCTCTTAGTCAAGCTTCTTCACTTGCGTTAATGACCGAATCCTAGGAGTAGGTTAGCAGGCTTATCTTGATCTTTAAAGTCATATCTGTTCATCATCTATCTATGACTTTTGCAGAGCAGAAAACGTAGTTGACGCAGAAAGAGATTCACACCACGTTTCCAGACCAGCGGCAGTGCGTTGTATGCATCGAAGAGTAGCGTCTTTGACGTAGGGCACAACACATCAACGTCGTGCATGCCTGAGGCTGACAAGACTTACGATCTCGCCTTCAGACGCTTTGTATGCGAAACGATAGAAAGGTTTTAGTTCAGTGCATGTTGTTGTGCTCGTGAGGTCGGGCGACACGCATCCAATTCCATGGCGTGTTCTGCTCTTGCATGAAAAGAGTGGCAGTGTGAATCCCGGTTAGGGAGGCAGAGGAGAACACAGCGGGAGGTCTCGCAGTCAAAGAACACATGCAACATTGAGTGTCTCTCATTCATCACCGAAGAAACATTACACAGCAAAGTAAATGAAAGAAGCATAAAGATTCTATTAAAGATTGAGTCTGCTTACAATAACATTAGATGTATTTTTTATGCAATTTGTAAGCCATTCGTAAACCCAATTAGAAGACGGCACAGCAAAATTTACCCTATAGATATCTCCGCATGACAACTGGTTATGTATATGTGGCCATTAACAGTCAGCGAAAGCAAGCACACGCAGTGGCTGAGTCCATGGTGGACTGATCTCAAACCCAAAGATCTTCTTCCGGCAGTCGCGCTCGCCCTCGGACGGTGGCGCGTTCAGATCCAACCACAAGGGCTTCTCCTCGCGCGGCTTCTTCTCTTGGAGGAAGGAGCCCTGCGGGAAGCTGTCGGCCGCCGTCCTGTGTCTCCGCATGTGACCGCCCAAGGCCTGGCCGATGGCGAACTCGAGCCCGCAGACGGAGCACTCATGGACCCTCGCCCTTGCGAGTTCCTCGCGCCCGTTCCCGGCGAGCCGCGGCTTCTTGTGGCTGGCCCGGTGGCCTCCGAGCGCTTGGTACGACAGGAACCGGCGGTTGCAGGTCTTGCACTCGAAAACTCTGTCTGCAGGGGATGCGCGCACCGAGACGTCGACGATCTCCTCTCCGTCGCAGCCGCGGCGAGAGAGGCGAATAAGGACATTAGCCACGTTCGTGCTCTCCGTCCCTCCTTCCTCCCCTTCTATATATCTCTTCATATCTGGTTCTACTTCTGTTCTCAGATGGAAGGAGGGAAAGCAAGCGGTCGCTACTTATAGGCTCTACGAAGAGGAACTCCTTCCCATATGTAAGCGCTGACAGTAGCAATGAAAAATGGCGCCTCGGAGGAAGATTTCATAGGGAACACGCAAGGATGAGATGGTGATGACAGCAGCACGGGAGGGGTCAGTCCTGTGGAGTTAGATGGAGGAGAGTGACAGCCAGCCAAGGAGACAGCAAGCCAATTGGAGAACATAGGATTCGATTTGAAGTACCATTACAATAGGAAGAAATATATGATTCATGACTCTTCCACTGAATTGAAATCTGGAACATGATCTATTGAGTGACATGATTGTTATGAAGCCATGCTTGCCGCTCATACTACAAGGGTTTACCAGCCAGGTCAAACATAGTAGCTGCATTTTGACTATGACCAGTTTCGTGAGGTAGCAGCAAGCGGAAGACACCATTAGCAGTCGGCCTTGAGAGAGAGAGAGAGAGAGAGAGAGAGAGAGAGAGAGAGAGAGAGAGACAGAGAGCTTCTACCATGATCAGACTGTGGACTTGATGCTAAAAGCAAACCAATGCACGCAACATCAAGCAGCTGGATATTGATGCCACACCAAATCATGCGTAAAACCATCCAAAGAAGTTTCTCGTGTTTGACATTGCGCCATTCCAATTACGATCCATATACACTGCACAATGACGACACACAATGGCATCAACCATGGAATCACGACGGTCGAACAAATGTCTCCTCTTCTCCATTAACCAATGAGATGGTTCCTTGCACTCGTTGGCTTCTCGATGCTTATACTACGGAAGAGGAAAAGAATAGACAAGCCCACCAATGAAAACGAATCATTCCAACCAACAGTAGAGCCATTGCAGACTACACAAACAGATTAAATGAATGGTTAAAGTCTTTTTATATTACAACCAGTTGGCTGATGCAGCTTCAGTTCACTGCTGCTGATGCATGTTGCTTCCTCTTGGTGCGACGACTCGGTCACCACCAAGGAAGTCTCTCTGCATTGATTCGGTGCATCCCATCACAACAATGACTGCGGGTGGCACTGAACAGCATCAGAGTAAATGCGCTGGTCGATCTGGTTGCTGAGAAGGTTTCAAAAGGCAGGATGGAGAGGGAGAGATGGCATGACTTGAGGAAAACGTATGTGTGTAGGGAGGAGAACCTCTGCACAACTTTGCTACTCTGAATTATGTATTAAATAGGGCAACGTCAACGGTGCCATATGGTGCGGAATAGAGACTTCACATGAAGAAGATGGTGTTTCTCTTTTCCGATTCCTCGCCAACCAGCAGTAGGTAGCTAATCTTGGATGCCACCGTCCATCCGTGTCTTAATTAGTCCGCTTCGTCATTCTTAATGCCTTCTATATTATAATAACGTCTGATAAAAGGATAAGAACGTGATCGAAATCCCAACATCACATAATTGATATGTCGTTATCGTATTGTGTTGATTGATGTAAGATATAAGATATTTAGGTGCAATCATATATAGATATCCTCATAGAAAATAGCACAGTATCTTTCAGAGTTGAAACTCTTCCTTTGTACTACACAGTAGCAATAAACATTCATTATATGAATAAAAGTCGAAGTTAAACTCTCTTCATGCACTAACATACTTTTCATTTTATTATTTTTTAATATGCTCCTCGGCTAATCAATTAATTTTTTATTATCAAACCTCCTTCGAAGGATATTCTATCATAGAGCTTAGAATTTTATCGTTGAAAGACTCGTTAGAAACTGAACTATCCCTTCGTGACAAAAATAATTTCATTTATATGTTTTTGAAGACTATCATGATATATTATATATATTTTTTAAAATTTTGTGTTTAGCATCCAGTAAATATATAATAATAAATCATGCATTTAAATAATTGGCATACATACTCAAAATTTCAACAACAAATATGTCAACAAACGTGTAAACAAATTCATATATACCAATATGATATAAAAGTCACCCACATTTCTAATGAGATTTAATATATCAAGAAAGTATATTACATGATATTCTTTGCTAGTATGCACAACATTATGAATCACATGATATGTATATATAAATCTTCTAATAAGATTTTGATAGACAAAAAAAATTATTAAAGTCCCCACAATTCTAGAAAAGTTTAACATCATGAAATTAACATAAAACTCATGATATGCATTGCATATGACATTTTTAACATTTTTCATGATTTTACAAATGCATAATATATATCATATTTTCATGTGTGTGTGTGTGTGATAATTTGTCATGAAAAATATTTATTTATTTTTATGGGACCATAGCCCCCCACATTTCAAAGGGTTATTGTTAGAAAAATATTCTAATCACCATGCCATGCATCGATAATAATTACATAATTAAGAATATTGCATGACATCAATATCAAGTATTACCATATATATTATACCAATTACTAAGCCTTAAATTTTGGTATGGCTGCTAATTTTCAATTCTTCATATCGAAAAGTAGAGATGATATAAAGTTTAACCTATTTCGAGTAATATAATTGTTGGCACTATATCACATCATGCCGAATAATAATAAATGTTTATAAATATTACTATCAGGTCTACTAATCCAAGTCATAGTTCAACCCAATTAGAGGAGAAACACTCTTGACATAATTTTACAAATTTCAACATCTCTAATGTCGAACGAGATTGACATGAATCAATTTTCAGCTCTAATTATTTAATTATCATCTTTTATTTGGGATCATATATGGCTTAATTTTATCATGAATCACTTTAGACCCTTTATTATCTAATCATTAAATAATACATTTATAATTTATATTATTATCAAGTATTTTTTAAAATAATTTATTATTATATCCCGAATTAAATATTTTCTCTGATATATTTTTTCTTTTGTAGGTTCTTAAGAGATCATAAAAAAGTTTGAGTGTGATAATTTTGGAGCGAATGCCAAAGATGTTGTACGAATTAAAAAAATCAATTAAATCCATAATAAACTTTTAATCTTAATAAATATTGAATTAAATGTTAATTCAATAAAAAAATGATATTAATTTCATCCAGAAACTTAAATTTTATTTATAGATTAAACACTATCATTTGAGTAAAGTTAAAGCTGTAGCTTAACCAACAAGCCGGAGAGCAACAACGCAGTCGACCAATTCCATGTTCCTCGTTGCAAACAAAAGAAAGAAAGAAGTCATGCAAACACATTACTTTTCCTACAATTCCTCTCCGGTTGGCGTTACTACGTGCCTTCGTCGGCACGGCAAACGAAAGCATTCACGGACATGAGACGGAGGCTCCTCGGTTGCTGCCCGTGTCTTCTTTTTAGGCCGATGCCGACTGCTTCTTTCTCATTCTTCTTCGTACGTCCGCTTCAGAGTCGTCCATTACTCCTCGTGGGGTTCGTCCTCGATCCGCGCGCACCCGCGCGAGATGGGGGCGTTCGCCTCTCGCCTCTCCGACGCCTTGTGCTTCCTGGGGATGCATTTGGCACGTACGCCCTCGATTTCCTTCTCCGTCGGCTCCAGTTTCGAGCTCCTGATCGCACGTTTCGGCAGCATTACATGTCGGTTCAATGAGATGTTGAGGTGACGCAAGCTTTTACCTGCACGCGTTGTAGGAGGAGGACCGCGTCAGGGCGAGGAGCTCGGCGCGGCCATCGCTCGCCTTCTTCTTCGTCTCGATCAGGCTCCCGCTGAAGAACTCCTTGTCCTCCAGCCTGATCCCCGCGAAGCCATTGCCCGGCATCAAGCCGTCCGCCTCCGAATCGGACCCTCCACGGGGCGCCGCCCGCTCCTTGCACTGCGACGCCGGCTGCGTTGGCGGGGACAGCGAGAACCCCTGCTGGTCCTTCACGTTGATGGAGCCGCAGGAGAGTAGGTGCATCAGCACCGCTGACGCCCGCATCCGCCCGCTCGCGTATCTCCCCACCGTCCGGTCGTGGTCCTCCGTCCCGACCGCCGCGCGCCCGTCCGCCTTGATCAGCGTCTCCAGGGTCTCCGGGCTCGACGACGACGGAGGCGGCGAGATCTCATCGCTATCCAGCTCCGTGATCTCAGCTCGGCCCTTGGCATCCCTCTTGGAGGCGGCCCGCCGTCTGATCCTCCTGTCGTCCGTCTGCGTCGACGCGTCCGCCGCCATCAGGCCGCCGGTCGGGGCCGGCACGGCGGTCTTGTAGACCTTGTATTCGTTGATGTCGAAGGAGCCCCAAGGCGCCTTTTTTCCGCTGATCTGCAAGATTTCGGGGTCTTCATCGATGGATTTGCTGATCGACAGGGTCTTCTCGGAGGCAATGGTGTCCTGGGAGCCGGGAGAGGAGATGATCTGAGGGAGCTCCGACCCCTTGAGGACGTACTCATGGCCATGCGCCGGGTGGATCAGATCGCCCTCGCAGAGATCGTGCCACACGAATCCGTTCTTGTAGCTCCTGCAACATCCCAAATCATCGAATGAGAAGAAGAAATTCCAAGAAAAAGGGGCCAAATTCGTGGAAGAGAAGGGCGCAACGCTACCGCTTGGAAGACCAAGAGTAGAGATCGGCTATTCCCTTGCCTCTCAGGAAGTTGAGACGATCGATCACATCTGTCCACAAGAGACGAGACGTCAACAAACAAGAGAACACCAAGATCAGGAAAGAAATTGGGTTCGTGGGAGATGTGGGATGTACCTCTGAGGTAGAGACCGTCGCCGGAGGAGAGGGTGATCTCCGTGAAGTGGGGGTGCTCCAGCTGGCCGTTCCTGGAGAGGTAGTACACCACAGGGACCTTCTTCGGCTTCGGCTCCTTCCACACCTTAGTCCTCTCGGGACTCGTCTCCCGGTCTCTCCACTGCCGCATTGTCTCCATCCTCCCTCGCGATGAAGCCACCGCCATCGCTGCTCCTAATGCAAACGTAACGACACGAAGAGGATTCAGAGGTCGAACGCGAGAGGGAGCAACGAAGAAGAAGAAGGGAAGAGTGACCCTTTTATAAGCATTCGGGTCGTGCACCTGTCGGGAGTTCGGAGAACAGAGCTTAGGTTGCAGTGAGCAGGAACGAAGGGGCGGGGGAAGGAAAGGAAGAGGTATTATAAGCAGGAAGAGGGTGTGAAGGGAATAAGGATCTCGTGCACCACCGTCTCCTCTCCACCTTTTCCTTGCCCAAAACGAGGCACGAGGCGACTCCAACGGCAGCGGCCAGACGCATCAGTTTGGAAGGAGCCGCCGCGACCACCGCGCATAAAGGCGGACGTCACTCCCTCCCTTTGACCATGGCCTCCCTTCCATTGAATTCTGCGGCCACCATTAAACTAGAAGACAGCAGGCCTCTTCAGCTTCGTGCCAGTTGGCAACGTCGCGGCCCGCGATGGCGCTGATGGAGTCGGCACCGGTCTCCGGACGCTGCTCATGTCGTCAATAGCGGGTCACATTGATACACACGGAGGGGAGAAGACGAGTGGAAAAAGGACTCGTCGGTAGTCAACGATGTCGGCTATGGGTCCAAGAAGTCGTCGTTGCTTGTCGGCTCCTCCGCCTCTCACCGTTGACCGCACGTGGAAGCGATCGAGGACTGGCCCGACATATGTTAGCGTAAACACAACAGTTGGAAACTGTAGAAATTATATGAAAGGGAAAAGAATAGTGTAGATTTCTAAAAACTAAATGTGATGATACATAATTTCTCATTCTGTATTTAATTATTTATATAAAACATTATATGAGTTTTTTTATTTGTAATAAACGTATAAACTGAATTTTTTTTATTTCAATTATAATAGCAATTTCTATCTTGATTACTACTTCCAGATTAAAATCTTATCTAATTATAACGTAAGCTGGGAGACCTGTGCTAACGTGGGCCGACAGCCCAACCCAATACTTGGCCCGGTAAAGCCATCCATGCCTCTACTGCTCTGTTCTCTGTCACTCCATCCATGCCAATCGTGTGTGTATGTAGTGATGTGACTTGGATTGGGAGGACCCTGGCATTAGTGACGAGGCACGTGGCTCCGACTAGAAATCGCGCGACGCGCATCCCACGGCTGGCCACGCTGGTGGGCATGGCGAAGGCGAACCAAACCAGACACACCATGTGGCCACACCACCCCGAGCCAAAATGTGGCGCCATCAAACCCACTCCCGAAGCGTCTCCCCGACCGCGAAGCATGACGCCGTTTGGGCGACGACGTGCGGAATACGTGGGTCCCGACGATAGAACCGACCCCACCCCACCGCGTCGACCGCTTCTTGATCCGACCCGTAATTACAACAAGCGTAGGGTTAGCTGCTAAGACAGAGACCGGTAAAGCCGTTGGGGGTGGTCTCATGGCGCATGGGGATGGGGGATTAGGGAGGCAAACGTCGATTGGGTGCAGGAGGGGAGTTGGAGTGTACTAAAAGCGTGGGCGTGGTGGACCATTCGGCCTCTTTTTAGTGGGCGCGGTCTGGAGCTTTGGGGGACCTCATGGCGTGAGCCGAGGGACCATTGGATCGGTGGCTATCCTCCTTTTTGTCGTCGACGGCCGGCTGCTCATCGCACTCCATCGCCAGCTCGCCAATATGCAGTGGGGGACGTAGGCATTGCAACAAACAGGTTGCGGGCAACAAGGAAGTGTCAACATTTAGTTAGCGTTGTAAAATGTTTCATCGTCATCTTTAATGAAAGAAATATTATCTGCGAGCCAACCGAGTCGTGACTCGGTAGTTGAAGCATAGTGTCGTGAGTTAAAGCTGAAACCATCAATCGTCATCGCGGCAACTGAGTCAAAGGTGTGGAACAAAATATGACATATATATATATATATATATATATATATATATATATATATATATATATATATATATATATATATATATATATCCTCGATGAGACTCTCTATTTAAATTACTAATACTCAATTTATATTTGTAATGAATTTTCTTATTTCTTTTGCTATCTCCCTTCATATAATTAATGTGTTAGTCTCCCATGCATAGGTGCTATCGCTAGGCTCCATTAAAGAGAGAGAGAGAGAGAGAGAGAGAGAGAGAGAGAGAGAGAGAGAGAGAGAGAGAGAGGCAACAAAGATGGGAAGATCCAATGAACAAGACCACCCGGGATCTGGATGTCTCACGAGGCTTGTCTTCTTCTCACCGGAAACCGGCCGCCGCCCTCCCACCACTTTACCCTACGCATCTACACATCAAGCCATGGCCCCAACGCAAGACAAAGCCAAATAAACTGCAGCCCTTTGTGGAGTATCTCATGGCAATTCGTGCCATATGAACGCAACATAGGAGGAAATATTCACTGGTGGGGGAAGTATAGAAATCCTGCAGCCACACCACGCCATTGTTTCTTGGAGCCATTGCTTTCCAATACAATGTGACCTAGCAATGGCTAGTTGGAGACCCAACCAAAAAGAACATGGTGCTGGAGATATCAACTGTAGGATTAAATCTTCCTCGGGCACAGTAGCAGTCTTGATTCCCTAGTCAACAAGCTAAGGAATAACCTGATCTATACTCAACTTATCGATTGAGACAAGGAAGAGGTGAGGCCTTGCCTACTGTGTAGAGAGAGGAAGATGTCATGTGTTCATCTGTAGGGTGAGCGAATTCCCACATAACATAGTCACATACCTTATACGTTACATCTCAGAACAAAAGCTCTTCCCGGACGAGTACTACATATTCTTTTGGTCTGCGCGAACTCGCTGCCAGAGACTTCATATGAGCAACAAAAGGCTCACGGAGGGGCAGAAGTAGAGTGTACGAGGAGCAGCAGCCGATTGTTTGCATCCTCGTGACTCTTGAAGAGGTCACCATGGATGCAGGCTTGCCTTCTGTCTGGAGTTCCCATGAGGTCAGCCTCTCTCTCTCTCTCTCCCTCTCTCTCTCTCTGTGCCTAGCATGTTTTGAGACATGGCTTCTCTTTATTTTATGGATCAGTACTTCTGAAATGGGTTTTAGTGAGTGTTCATGGGGTTGCCATGACATGGCCACCGGACCGGCGACGGAGGAGGTGCGATCTGCTGGCGGCTGCTACAAGGGGTTCCCTTTGTCGTAGAACGCGCGAGTAGCCGCTGTTGCAGTGCGGTTTCGTGAACTTTGACCGAGAGTGGAGTTTGGTGTTCGAGTGTTCGACGGATTGACCCCAAACCAGCAAACTAGGAATCCCAAAACCTGTTAGAATTATGGTCGCATTAGTGGTGTGATGCCAATCGGTGAGTGAAGCATCGACCTCCATCATCATTAGTCCGTGGCCTCTCTCTGCAGGAAAGATTCTTCCTATACAACTATTCTAATGTGGATGATGTGAACCTGTCGAACGCCGTAGCTTTAGATTTGTTTCCTGGGACGAGAAGTTGGTGTGAAGTCCCTTGTCAGACACCAAAATCCATGTTCTGCAATAGTTGCTTTGATTCATGAAAGTTCTCTTGTTTCAGTGGATCTCTGTTCACATCACCCAGCAATGGATTTTGCTGGTTTGGTGACGATGAAGTCGAAGCAACAGATTAGAAAAGACCTCCACTGAGTCGTTCTCTGCTGCCGTCTCTTCTGCTGAATCTTCTTACCGTACTTTCTTTGGTCAAACAGATCATGGAGGACCTCAAGCACAAGCTTCTGCTTGCCACCCTGGAACTGGAAACGCTGCGGGCCAATGCCAAGGAAGAGATGAGAAAGAGAGAGGAAGACATCAGTCACTTGATCCACCTCCTTCAGGTGATCACCAGAGAAAGAGATGCAGCAAGGAATCAGCTGCAGCTTCTGCTCGACGGCATCGCACGGCCTCACACCGGGGAGCTCTCCCCGATGCTGTCCGGCACTCTCCAAGAGGCAGCAACGGCATCCGATAGCCTCTCAGGAACTCCCACCCATCGTTCCTATGGCGCGTCCCCTGTTGCTTCTCCAGAACTGTCGAGCATGAAGATGGCCGATCCCGGCAACGTGCCGAAGAACAATGGGGCAGCACCGAGAGCGAAGGAAGCTTCTGCGGCAATCGACGGCCTTGTCATAAAGAAACCACTGCCGGAGAAAGGGAAGCTGTTGCAGGCCGTTCTGGAAGCGGGTCCTACGCTGCAGACGCTTCTCTTGGCAGGGCCACTCCCTCGGTGGCGCAACCCTCCGCCGCCCCAGCCATTTCAACTACCCCCGGTGGGTGTCGGCGCCCACAAAGCTTCGTCACCCAACCCGAGAATCGCACCTGCCGCAGGCTTGTGCGCGATCAAGAGACCGCTGACCTCGCCATGCATGAGCAACCACGGCAACCTGGTGCTGAAGAGGCAGAAGACTCGGTTCACCGGGGGGTACTGCATGATGTGAAGGAGACGGCCTTCTTCCGATTAGGAATTCTGTATGTTGACATGTTCATAATGCATGTAAATAGCACGAGTTATTCCAGGTGAATCCAGTGGTGTTGTAAAGCTGCCCTGTTCTTCCATGGATCTCAGACGGCGGTTTGAGGGAGGAAAAGCTGCTGTGTGTGACTGCCACCACCGTCACGATTAAGGGCTGGATCGGAAGTGTTCTTTAAAGCAGCTTCTCGGCCTCATCCTTGTTCTTTTCTCCCTGCTTTCCCTTTTGTTTTCACATGCCTTTAGGCTCTTTTAGCTCCACGTCCTCCGTTGTTGAACTCCTTTTTGAGGGACCATGGCGGATGCAATCATTCTGCAGCTCCCCAGCAGAAGGTGAAATATTCTTTTTTTTGTATTGTAAATATACTTAAAGAAGAAGAAGAAGAAGAAGAAGAAGAAGAAGAAGAAGAAGAAGAAGAAGAAGAAGAAAAAGAAAAGATTTCCGTAGGAAACATCTTTATTTTGGATTTTTCTCAAATAGTATTTTTTTAAAATTTATTTAAAAAGATGATAAATGGGTCTATCAAAATATATTAAAAACCATTTGATATGTTATTTAAATAAGAATAAAAAATGTATTATTATGGTATTTTGGTCATCATAATAAAAATACTATTGTAAAACCTAATAAATGATTCATACGGACTCCTAATCTCTATTAAAATAATCGAAAGTCTAAAAATATGATATTGTAATGATCTATAAGTAATTACAAGTAAAAAGACATAATATGATATCATTTATAATATTATAAATGATATAAATAAAAATACTGTAATGATTCAAAATTGATGAGAAGGGTTGGCGTAAGATATTTTGTGTATTTGTTTAAATTAAGAACATTGTTTGGAAAAAAAAAATAAAAAAGGGGAAACTTCTTTTAGGAAAAATTGAATAGAAAGAAGGGCTTGTTTTTTCCAAAAAAAGTTTTTTTAAAAAAAATTGGTGATAAAAAATATAAAATCACGTTAACCCATGTCAGGCCAACAACCTTCGGTCCACAAGGATTGGATATCAAAAAGTAGCTCGGGTCATTTATCGAGTTATCGAGCTATCTTTCTTATAAAATATTTGTAGGAATTATTCTTGAAAGGTTAGAAGATAGTTCAGTTTTATTACAAACCAGCTCCCCCATAAAATATTTGTAAGAATATTTCTAAAAGCTCATAAGACAATATAGGTTGATTACGAATCAACTCCTCTATGGAATATTCGTAGGAATATTTTTGGAAGTCCATAAAATAGTTCAGGTTCATTTTGAACCAACTGCCTTTGGAATATTCACAAGAACATTTTCAAAAACCCGAAAGATAGCTTAGGTTAATTACAAATTGTCTTTCCCGTATACAAAGATTTTTATGAGATATTTTTTCCCTTCGAGGTTAGTATACAAATATATCCTTAATCCATAGAAGGATGAACTCAATACTAACTTAAGCGTCAAGGAATCGACTCAAGAAGCTTTCTCTTGATCTCAATCTTTGTGTAAGAAATGAGTATGGAGAAACCGTGGTCTACCTTGGATGATCCCTCGTATACAAAGACAAGATCATGTCATGTTGATATAGATAATAACGATATTTTTCACTTAGAATTGAAAAGATGTGGAATAGCACAAAAATACTATGGCGTGTCATATGACACAACTCACGTGAAAGTAGAGAAAGATGACCATTTTACGTACAACCAAAATGTACGTATATCGCAGGGCCTCACGGTCTCTATTCGAAGGCTGCATTCATGCTCTCGATGGCCGCGTTGTGGTGCCGATGCCGGAGGAAACTCCACTGTGTCGTCGTAACGAGCTGCGAGAGAGGCAGAGAAGCGGGTTAAAGGGAGGGAGAAGAGGCGGCGTCGTGCCGGCCATCCACAGGGGGTCGAGGTTGCGAAGCATCCTCTCCGGTGGCCTCGCTTCATGCAGATCGCAGTTGGCCGGGTCGTCGGTGGATGCCTCCACCACGAGCACAAGGCACAGCGCCTGCACCACCACCGTCTTCGGAGACGGAGACGACGACGACGACGACACCATCTTCCCAGCTGTGTCTCTACTTCTTGCATGCGTCCACCACGCAAAACATTATCGTGCTGTCTCCATTTCTTTGTGGCATTGAATGCGTCAAAGTTCAACGCCTGGAATGACATCCAAAGAACTGCTCGGGTTGATTCCCAATGAAAGAGCTGTTGATTGTTGCCGAACAAAAGATGCAACCCGAATACGATCACACACACACACAAACACGATTGTGAACGACTCTAAAAGATTCCTGACATCCATAAAAGGAGCTCTTATTCAAGGTTTTACACGGGGTAACGAAGTAGCTAAAGGTGGGAGACAGAACCCAAACAGGGGGAACACGCAGCAAAAGCTACACAAATCAAGCATTAACTTTTGGTGCCCATCCAGCGATCACGTGCTCCTCCTTTGCAGGTTTCGTCTTCACAAACGACTCCCGGTTGAAGAGCAGCTGCAGAAATGCCATTACCACAATCGATTGATACCACAAGCTTATGAAGTCTCATCAACAGTGTTAACAAGATACAAAAGATCAAACAGCAGTTGTAGGTGATTATAACCCGTTAAAGGAGCCTGTCACCTAAGCTTTCGTCTTTTGCTATCGACCTAATGTTATCATCAATTTTCCATGTCTATGTGGAACGCATGAAGGTCGAGTGATCCAAGAGATGAACCGTGAATCTTTTTTTGCCATCCAGCAATCAGAAATGACCAAAAGAAAAAGGTTCCCCGGCATGAATTATACACCCGGTAGATGAATGGCACCACGATATTTTCTGTTCAAGGTTGTTTGAGCAACTCTTCCGCCGATAGAGCTAACGAAAATAGAGTTTAATGTGCACTTAAATTAAACAAACTAACTGGCTATTCATGGATTTGAAATTTAAGATGCTGCACGGATTCGTAAATAACTTGCAAGCACATGATCGAACAATCAAGTTACGGTGCAATCTTCCCAAGTGAAACACGCCACCAACTTGACATAATTATTCTACATAACATGCTAATCTCCATGAATACTAATTTATTATAGAGGATGCTTCAGAGAAAACCAAAGCAACTTATCGAGTGGTAGACTCCCCAAGCAACAAACACAAAGGCCTTGCAGTTCCCGGTAAATCCTTTGAGATGTTGATCTCACAAAAATTGCTAGACTACTCTAGAACACTAATATGCTGAGAGAATCTAAGGCTTAGTCACACTAGAAATTCAATCCATAAAGATGCTAAAAAAGAGACTCGCACAGGTGAAGATTCTATAATCCAGTGTAGAAGAGAGAATAGCTTAAAATGGGGTGTAAATTGACAGATTAAATCCGGAATATCGGAGAAGTGAACCACACAAGATGAATCCCAACTCAAAATTGTTACCTTCTACTTTAGCACAACAGGATATGCAGAAAATGCCACATTCGAAACTGCAAAAAGAACACCTCAATGGAGACAGCAAACTTAAATTGTACCTTGATGTAAGCATGAACATAGGTAAGATTCTCTGGAACCTTCCATCCTTTGAAATGATCAAGCACAATTACGAGATGGTACAACTTAGGTGCCAAGCTCAAGTCCACAGCAGATATGTTCTCGCCATTGACATATGGGCCCTGCCAACAAAAGATATCAACCATGATTCGAAGAATTAGAGACGAATATAAATGAATGAGATCGTAATGTGGAAATACATCTCCCAGGAAGAACCAACTTCAATTCAACAAACCGGATAGAAAATTTTCATCGTAGATGCACATAGATATGTAGAAAGCCTAGCAAACATTGAAGGCTCTGTTTATACTCACATGCTGTTTCAGATGCTCATCCAATGCATGTAGCTCATCAAGAAGAGCTTGTTCCGACCCATCATTAGCATCCTTACTTTTCAAGAACTTTATGAAAGAGGAAAATATTTTTGATCCCCTGAACGAGAATAATCAACAAAAATTTAACTACTGTCATAATAGCATAGTTACTAAAAAGACCTATTTTCTGAAACAACTAGCTTCACAAATGTTGCACACACACCATAAGAAAAAGAAGTTACATATCCACTTGCATAATTTTGAACATAAAAAAATAATGAAATTACCACAAAACAGACTAAAATCCTTGTAGGTTAAAAGTGGATTCATTTTTAAAATGAAAGAATGGGAACGCCATCCTGTAAGTTTCTATCAATATTGACTTTATTTTCGCAGTCAGTACGTAAAGGAACCATATAATTAATTACCCAACTATTCCTTCTTTTTTTCTCTGTCTAGGGTTCCACAGAAACTTATATAACAGGCATCTGCAAGTGAAGAATTTCATGCTCATCTTACATCCTAAAATTTACCCCTTTGGTCTCTTCTTTCCATTACTCTTTTTA
The DNA here is from genome assembly GCA_024322285.1 of Musa beccarii. Taxonomy (NCBI): domain Eukaryota; kingdom Viridiplantae; phylum Streptophyta; class Magnoliopsida; order Zingiberales; family Musaceae; genus Musa; species Musa beccarii. Next base: position 38,516,690 of record CM044398.1, on the reverse strand, counting down.
ATAATCCTAAGGTTTGTCTATATTCTTCATCCACTGACTCTGAAACCTCTCCAATTCAAATCTGCCAAAGATCTGAATAGAACTGAACCAACCAGCTGAAAGATTAAAAACAAAGTTCAAATCATTTGTACTCAAAATACTCGATACAACTTGGTCATCCAACACCAAGTCCCACTGATCGGTATTCTAAGGGATATCAAGGACAAAATAGTGAAGATGCTATGACCACTCCTTGTTCTGCAAATTGACCAGGGAAGAAATATCTTTAGTAAGAGCTCCCCTTCCTTATGGCAGGAGGTCTAATCAATTTTCTCCGCTTAGATCTGGTTCATTATCCATGCAAAACAAGGGAAAACATTGTGCTCTGAATCAAAAGTCGTTCCAATAAAGTATAAGAAGACAAATAAAAAAAATGCAGCTCTGAATCAAAGGCCGTTCTAATAAAGCATAAGAAGATAAATAAAAATTGCAGCTTAAGGCTTAGACTGATGAGAATTCCGGAGGAGTACAAACGAACGGTTCAGATAAATGCTTGATAAAACACATCGATCTGAATCAAGCCATTGAAATAAAGCATAAGAAGCCAAATAAAAATTGCAGCTTTTGGCTTACACTGATGAACACTCCGGAGGAGTGACGAGAGAAGGGTTCGGATATTTCTCCTCTAAGATTTGGGTGATCACATCGGAGTCGGGAACCCACTTTCCGTCGTCCAACTTCAGCACCGGCACCTTACCCTCCGGGCTTATTTCCAAGAACCTAAGACGACATCACAGATGAACCACGGATACCCTGCAAGACACAACACAAAAACCCTAGTTTTAATAGAAAGCACGAACAATTTACCAATCCGGCTTGTTGTTGACGTCCATCAACTTTATGTCGTAGCGAATCTTCTTCTCCTCCAGCGTCAGAAGAACCCTCTGACTAAAAGGGCCTATTTTTTCCATCAGATCAAAAAAAAAAAAAATGCGGTGAGCCGAGGGTAGGCGGCCGCGACGAAAGAGAGGTTAAGAGTGGGGAGAAACGGCTTACAGTCGCCGAGGGAGTCAGGAGAGCCGACGGCGGCCTTGACGCAGACCTCGACGGGCTTGTCGGCGGCCATTGGGGTGAGCGAATGATGCGGCAGCGCGAGGATCGCAGGTACGGATGGGTGGAATCTGGAGACTTCGGTGGCTATTTATCGGGGAATTCGGTTGTGGTGTTCCTGCGGAACACATTGGGCGAGTGAAATCACCGCACCGATGGGCTATCAAAAGAAAGATGATGAAACGAAATCTCTTTTCTTATCAACGTGATCCGTACACGATAACATAATTGCGCCGTATTGGAGGAACTAGTGGCCCCACACGGTCCAACTGCTACCTCCAATCACAAAGCAGGTAGGGTATTGTGTTGGAGAAGTAAAACGACAATTGAGAGAGAGATGAGACGGGAGTCCGAAGAAGGCACGCGAAAAACGTGGGTGATCTGTGCCACGTGAAATGAAATCTAAATAAAAATTGTTTGGACCCACCCTAAGAGAAGGTGAGTGAAAGCTGAGACAAAAAATTATTTAGGACAAATTGGGGCCATCCGCAGAGAAGGTGGCATGCCTTAATCCAATGATTTGTTGTCAAAACTTGTCAGCTTATTTACCCTGGTGATTCGGTCAAAATTGGTCAAACCCCATCCAACCACAGAGAAATCATCAGTTCTACAGCGCATGCTAAGATAACTCGGATAAATCTCCTTGGTACAAATGGATGGCACGAAGCCATACAGCCGTAACGTAAGTACGACATACATTAGTACGTAGAGTAGCAAAAAGTAGGGACACTATCGAAGGAGAAGGCAGCAATCGAGGTTGAATCACGATGCAAACCCGATTCAGATGGCATATATTCTATCAATCTCGGAATCAGAGAACTCGGTGTTGTGATGCCACGAGCTGGAGGCGCTCCTCCTCATGGATTTCTGCCTCTTCCTTATAGATCGGGCCCGCTTTGATTTCACCACATAAAAGGTCATGGTGCCGAGAACACCGGCCATTGTCACACCACCTATCAGCGAGACGAGAATGGCAGCCCACTGGAAATGGCGACCCACAACAATGTAAGATGCGGCAATGAAGGCAACGGTAGTGCAGACGGAGGCTAACCACATCAGCTTGTTGATGATCTCCACCACCCGCCGCTCCGCCTTTGTTTCTCCCCGGACGAGGGTTATCTGAACCACCACCACGGCCAGCGACGTGAACAGCGCGACGGCATTGAAGATGAAGAATACCTTGAAAGACCCCCTCCGCACGACTACTGCCACTCCGCTGTCTTGGGTTCCACCGGGCACCGTAAAAATGGCCGCGAACGCCACCGTCGCAAAGAGCACGGCAACCACGGTAACGGAGTTAGTGGCATTGTTGATGCCCTCTCTGTGAAGCTTTCTGAGCTCCTTGGCGATCCCATGGACGTTTTTGTTTGTTTTCCTCGTCTGCTCAAGCTGTATATGAACATCCTTTTTTATCTCGGTTACGGTCTTCCGCAGCTCATCTCGTGGCTGATTCAGTTCATTGGCCCTGCATGCTCCACAACGAGATAAGAACTCCTTGATATCAGCAGACTCTTCAGAAAGAGGTAGACCTTCGGCAATGTCAAAAGCAGTTTTATGATCTCTCGTCAATGCATTCACGTTTGTGTCTGGGAGGAGCAGTAGAAGATTCACAATCTGCAACAAGTGAGAAGGGTTTGAAATTTACAATCAACAAATCTCTCGATAAGCACATACATGTAATAAGAAGAAGAATTAATTACTTGAGAATTTTCCATACCGATAACTGCTCGACTAATCATAGTTCATATCAGTATGTGCTTCTACGATCGTTCCTACCACATGGTTCATATCAAATAGATGCTAATTTTCACCAACTGGTCTTGTTCTCATGATCGGTTCTCTCCATTTTAGAGAGGTTCTGGGTTGGAATCATTGTGGAGGTGACGCCTGACCTAAGTCTCTTTTATCAATTTTACGGAACAGCATGGACAAATGGACATCAAGTTATACTAGCTAATAGGCGAAGAAAATAAAACTTCAAACTACACTGCCTTTAAAATGCCTTGACACTTACGGTGAGACAAGAACGTGCGTGTGCCAAAAACATAGGCACACAAACATACACATGCATAACCAGCACACATACAGCACAAAAACTAGCAATTTAATTCTGATTAATCCACTGTCTCAAGATTTTGCCACCCTGGTTCACTGACTGCTTCCTACAGGTTTTGAAGAAAAAGCAATTTTCTGTAGAGTTCGTAGTCGGGAGGTAAACCTACTACAAATGTCCTATTTCATTCATTTAGAAATGTCATAGGAGGGGTTACTCCATCACAAGTCAAAGGAAACAGATGTCAAAATAAGGAAACAACCGATGAAGCCAATCTAAGAAAAGAAAAGAGCCAGCATATGCATTCACATGATAATTCAGAGAGCAACTCAATGCAAACGCAACCAAAAAAAGAGCACCACAAGGTAGTACCTCTGCACGTTTTTTCCTTGTCGCAACATGTAATGCCGTGTTCCCAGCTCGGTCCGGTAGCATCACTATAGCTGGATCAGCATCCACGAGGGCTTTAACAACTTCAGAACTAGTTCCCTTCACTGCCATGTGCAGAGCAGTTTGACCCTTCTTATCAGTCCTTCTGGCAAGCTGTGGATCCTTCCCGAGCAATGCTTTTACTATTTCGACATATCCCTGTCGTGCAACAAAGTGCAGAGCATTTTTTCCATTGTTTTTTGATAACTCGATTAAGCTAGCATCCTGTTCTAGCAAGAGATTCACAACTTCTGTATGTCCTCTTGTTGCTGCAGTTATAAGGGGCGTTGCATTTGATTGACCAAAAGTTTTGATGAGAGTTGGGTCATGATCCAAAAGTATCTGCACAATTGCTGCACATCAGGTATTGGTTAGATCTGCTATTGTAATGAACAGAAACTGAGAGAAAATAGCATGTGACAGCACTATCTTTGCATGGGAACAACTGAGAGTAACAAAGATATTATAGAAATTAGGAAACCAAAGATTACACAAGTCATATGTTCATGGAGACTTGGAAGAACACCAAAAAAGCATCTTAATGGAAAACAGAAACACAAATGTATCAGTAAAACAGTGACAAAAAAAGGAACAATCAACTTAAATGCTGATGTCGAGTTGAACTACACGGGCAAGGACCTTCAAAATTATTTAGATCATTGTGCGATACATGTTTCAGGTGTTGCACCATCTTGAGAAGAAGATAGAACCAATTGCTCCCGTGAAGTTATAAATGCATTTCGATTTAAATTGTTAACAGGTCTCCACATACCAGTCATATGTTCATGGAGACTTGGAAGAACACCAAAGCATCTTAATGGAAAACAGAAACACAAATGTATCAGTAAAACAGTCACAAAAAAAGGAACAATCAACTTAAATGCTGATGTCGAGTTGAACTACACGACCTTCAAAATTATTTAGATCATTGTGCGATACATGTTTCAGGTGTTGCACCGTCTTGAGAAGAAGATAGAACCAATTGCTGCCGTCAAGTTATAAATGCATTCCGATTTAAATTGTTAACAGGTCTCCACAAACCAGAAACCAATGAAGGGCATAACACCAGCAAACCACACAATAACACCAAAACAATTGTGCTTCTCCTAAAAGCTTTCTTGTTAGCAATTTTCTTGGACAGTCTTAAATGGTTGAGCATGAATCTTTCGGAGTTTCAGAAGCAACCGATACGAGTTGATCTCCCTCAACCCATGAAGAAAAAAGCATCTGAGAGGGGAACATAAACCTTTTGAATTACGCGAAGGTGATTCTTTCCAACACATCCCTTGCCACGAAGCACATCCTTAGGAGCTCAGATTGTAAGTACTAAAGACTCATGCAAAGATGAAGGGAATTATTTGGTATCTGTCAGTGTTCAGTAGAATCAGCTTCCTACATGCTTTGTAAATATATGTTGTTTAAAGGGTTGTCTCTGTGTACCCAAAAATTGCAAGATGAAGCAGCTTAACCAGACCTAGGTTTGCACGATAACAGCATAGCAGAACAAGATTTAGTACGGAAAGCAGGCCTCACCTTGGTGTCCTTGTCTAGCAGCGACATGGAGAACATCGAATCCGGATCTGTTCTTCCTGGCGAGGCTCTCCCGATCGGAGTACTTGAGCAGCTCGATGACCACATCGAGAAACCCCTTCTCGGCCGCGGTAAACAGCGGCGTCTCGTCCACCTCGTTGACGTCGTTCACCACGGCCGCCCGTATCTCCGCCAAATCGGCGTCGAAATCCGCCCCCATGGCCGTCCCGGTCATCTGGGCGTCGATCTCGCCGAGGATCTGCCGCACGGCGGCGAGGTCCCCGCGCTGCGCCGCGAGGTGGAGCTCCGTGTCGTTGTGCCGCCCGGTCACCTGCTTCACGTACTTCTTCTTGCCCAACGAGTCCATCCGCTTCCCGGAGTTGGAGAGCACCAGCGACGGCGGCGCAGCCTGGTCCATCCGCTTCCCGGAGTTCGACAGCACCAGGGCTGGCGTGGCGGGCGCCGACACCGAGGGCGACGCCGCCGCCGCGGCTTCCTGGTCCATCCGCTTCCCGGAGAGCGACAGAGACAGTGCCCGGATGGGCGACGAAGACCGACGGCTGGGGCTTACGCGGGCCAACCCCGATTCGAGGTCCCTCTCTCCTCCTTCGTCGAGAAACAGACAAATCAAGATCCGAATCGGAGCAGGGTAATAAACGAATGGAGATCGCGAGAGGAACCTTCGTCGGTTTGAAGCGCCATCGTCGTCGTCGGCGCCGTCTTCCTCCTCCGGCCTTCTCCCCGCCTGCACTAACGGGCGGCACCCACACCAAGGAGAAACGGCATGGCGAACGTCCCCCAGCTAACCACCTTCCGCAATAGAGTAAAGTGGCGGAGGGGTGGCGACGCGCACAATTATGGAGTTCGATTTTGTCGCCACAAAGGGGACCGAGCGGACCATCCACCCGCCTCGCACACCCTCCCTCCGCACCCCGAGAGAGTAGGACCCACGAGGGCCCCACTTTTTGGCCCACTCGGAGAACAAGTCAAGCCGACGCGGCACTGTACAGCAAAATAACAACTAGTTTCTTAAAGAACATCCGAGCAAACGGTTTCCAGATCTACCCGGGGTTCTATTGGAGAGAATAGGTGGGATCCACACATGGCCTATTCTGTCGCGCTGGGTACGGTCGTGGGTAGGTGTATGATCGCCGCCGAGCGTTCCACGGTGGCGTCTCAGGTGCATGCACTTAGCGTCGGATAATATTGCTACTACCACGACGTACGAGACAAACGCACCGTCGTTGTCATAAGAGGAAGCCCCGCGTGCTAAGCATGTCTTAATTAAGGTAATGCAATTGGCTTAATATAAATTAAGCCGCCGTACCAAATCGTTTACCCCAATCTCCAAATTCTTTATTCCCTAAAATAAAAAAGGACGTAATGTCGCGTCTTAAAGAATAAATCACATGCATCGCATGTTATCTAATATTTGGCATTTGGTAACTTGGTGGGTCCACTTTGAGTCTCGAAGTACGTGGAAACACAGTTTACGTGACATAATGCAAGTCAACAGAGTTGTCATCCACTAATGCAAGTCTTTAGTGCTGATACAAAAAATAAAATCGGCAAATTGAAGTTAATGTCATATTAGATCAATATCTTTCTATCCCATAAATAAAAAAATAAATAAAAAAATAAAAGCTCAAAAGATAACTAGGATTGTTGAGTTATCTTGCCAATGAAATATTCTTAAGAAAATTTTCGAAAGATCGGAAGACAATTTGAATCGATTATGAATTAATTTTTTTTATAAAATATTTATAAGAATATTTTTAAAATATCAGAAGATAGCTTGGATTGGTTATGAATCAATTTCTCTATGAAATATTCGTAGGAATATTCTCAAAATATCATAAGCCAATTCGAATCGATTACGAATCGACTCCTTTACGAAGTATTTACAGGAATATTCTTGAAATATTATAAGACAATCTAGGTCAATTATAAATTACCTTCCTTAAAGGATCTTTATGAGATGTTCTTTCTAATCAATGTTAATATAAAGACTTATATTAGAAGATGAGAAAACCAAATGTGAAACTGACTTATGCGTCAAAGAGATTGACTCGAGAGACCCCTTGACCTTAGTCTTTACGTAGGAAATGAGCCTACGAAAACTACACTCTATTTTGGATAACTTTTTGCGTATAAATCAAATCACATCTAATATATGTTAGACGTTAATAATATTTTTCTTCAATAATTATCATTTAAGAATATAATATTGATGTTGATAACGAAATATGTACGATTGGTTTGACCCATTTTAAATGAAACATTAGGATACTAAAAATATAGTTTATTTAAAAAAATAATGAAAAATTTTTAAATCTTGAAATAAAAAAAATAATTTTTATATTATTAATGAAAGACTATTAGTTAGATATGCAAGAGAACCAATTTTTTAAAAAAATATTTACAAATCATCAATAAAAGATTATGGATGAAAGTAATTGGATTTGATGTCAACAATCGAACGAATAAATATACAAATTAGAACTTTTACGATCTGTAAAATCAAGGGCTAATCTTATTTGAGCATGAATTATTAGTCTAAAATAATTAGATCGAAATTAATATTAATAAACATGTCAAATTTTATATACAACCTCCAAGGCAAGAGTAGATGGGAATACTACGAATTTTCTATCTTATCTTTTCATCGTCAACTTGTTTTTGGTGTCTTTTATTCAACGAGGGCTGCTCCCTTGACCAAGAAATCGGGTGGATGTGGAACAAAGGAAAAGATAACTTCAAGTCCATCGAAAGCTTCCATCCACCGTTTGATCGGAAGCCCACAGGAATGCGATCGAAGTTGGTTGTTTCGAGTCAAGGTCAACGCGTATAGGAGTCTTTTCTTCCCTCCCCAAGTCTAAAAGGGTTGGGGGATGACATGAGCTCAACGGACGAGCGATTTTAGATCATTCAACTTTTTCTTCCCAGGTAGGGAGGCCGTGATTGATTAAAATTAAAACTCTTGACGAAATGGACTCAGGGTACGTTGACTGGAATCTCGAATAAATATTTTTTTGGGGGGTTGGGGGGATCAACTACATAGTCCTTTTTTAAAGGTCAACGGTGATCAATGTCTTTCCGGTGGCCTCGAAGATGAGAGCGGCACCGTGCATCCTGTTTGACACTCACCATCTTCCATAAGAATATTGAGTTTTGATAATGTGACAAGAGATTTTGACAGCAATCCATACGAAGAATTATTTTTTTCGAAATTACTCGTTTTGAATCCCAAATCGAAGTCAAGGGGGGATTCCCACCGACGAAACTTATGTAATGTGAGATTAAAATATAAGATTAGAGTTCATGTGACGATCTATATTTATAATATTTTGTTTCGATGATGATGCAGTAGTCACTGTTGATGATGCAGTGGTCACACCGAACGAGATCCACATGGAAAAATATTTTTTCTATCAGATACTTATCATCGGGGGAAAAAAAAGAGATGGATATTGGAAACGTTGGCAAGTGATTCGTTATTGTCGGACTGGATATTAGAAACAATTACAAAGCCAGAAGATGACTGGTTAGGCCATCAAAACGAGGAGGAGCAGAGAGATCACGGCCTCGAGGACGACAACCAGATTCCTCCTGCTCTCCTTCAAAGACGTGGAAGAGGATTTAGGAGTGCCAGGCTTACCCATGGAGCTGTCGCATGGCTTCTGGTCCGAGGAGGACAAACTCGGGTTGCCGCAGATGCTACACATGCAAAAGATTTACGGGGTCAATCGATTCCTCGTCATCTCTCTATCAGTTTCTCACTGCGATGAGTTGCAGGTTTACTTACGTCAACTTGATCTTCTTGTTTTCCGTGAGCGAGGAAGGTATAGCTCCGCTTAGTTTGTTATCGGCCAGGTTCCTTCATGAACAAGCAGAAGAAGCAATGGTTCTTATCTCAGGTAATCGAGTGAAACCAAGACAACACATGCAGGAGAAAGAAGTGGCATGGAGGCTCACAGCTCCTTGAGATCCGGTAGCTTGCCCAGGAACTCTGGGATTCTTCCGGTGATACTGTTGTTGCTCATGTCTCTGTGGAGCAATGGAAACCAAGTCAACTGATGAATGGTGATGTCGATTACAGGAGACACCATTGCTTACATGGTTTGGAGGGCGGTCAACGCGCTGAAGTCGGGAAGATCTCCGGAAAGCCCATATCCACTCAGATATCTGCAGTGGGAACGATGGATATTGTACATGCAGTGCATGAGGAGAGGGACAAAACTGAGTTGCCAACGAGAGTCTTACAGTGCTGTGATCCGTGGAGTCGGATCCGAGCTGCAGCCCACCCATTCAGCGGTATAGTTAGCCGGGAGGCATGGATCGCCGGCCCAGTCACCGAGCACCTCGAACTTTTGCTGCAGGACTATTAGAGCCCCCACTGATGCATCCATGAATGGTGGAGAAGACGTCAACCTTCGGTCCATGCATGCATGCATTCATTCACGTAAGACAGTTGCAGAGGTTACGATGACTGACCGTCGGATGCGTCGGTTCCGTTGCTCAGCCCACCTCGAACGACGAAGACCTCCATGGCGCTGATTAGAGGCGGAAGCGTGGCTTCCGGCGTGGTCGTCAGGGTGATCTTGGTGCTCGCCGAAGCGGCCTTTAGCACGATGAGATACTCGGCCACACTTTGGTAGGGTGGATTAACTGCGTCGATTACCGCATCGGCGTCGACGTAAACCTGGAATGTGTTGTTGTCGTTGGAGCCCATGCGAATCATCTCCGCGAAGTAGAGGTTGATGTAGGCAGGGACGGGGTCGGTCGGCGGCAGTCCGGAGAGGAACAAGACTACGTCAGTCGACACGTTCGCTGTGGTGATGGCCTGCAGAAGCACGTCGGCCGGTGGCTTATCCTGCACGGTGGTCGTGTCCATGACGGTGGTGTCACTCTTGGTCGTTATCAGTCCGTCGGAGGCGGCAACAGGATCCCATATGCGATCGTACGCATCACTTGGATACCTGATGATTGCTTCTTTGCTCGTCAAGGTTGACTTCAGCAACATTACTCCATGGGAAGGGGAAAGATAGAGGTGGCGGCTTCGACACGTACCTCACGACTCCGGGAGCGCCGAACGCCAACCTCCCCTTCAGGAGCAACGCGATGCTGGACTCGACGCCCTCGTACATGCCCGTCTCCAGCGTCCTTACCTCGATGGCGGAGACGAACGGCAGCTGACCCTGCTCCAACTGGGCCACGCACACGGCCGTCCCCTCCGCGAACAGGTCATATACGGCTTCGTGGGAGACGACCTGGTCCGTGGACGTCACCACCGTCTCCCAGCTGTTGGCGTCGAACTGGAGAGCAAAAGTCGGCGGCGAGGATTTCTTGTCGTAGTTGCCGTAGTAGAAGCTGGCCCGGACGAGGACCCGCCCGCCGCCGGGGACGCTCACCGGGTAGCAGTTCTTCTTCCTCGACGAGAACACCCTCAGTGTCCTCATCGGCTCCGGCACCGAGTCCGGGTTCTGCACGATTCGGTTCTCGCCATTACTGATGTACGACTCGTCGGTCTCCCACGCGATGCCGTTGCCGTCCTTGTAGGATCCCGACGCGCCGCAGTCTATGCTGGTGAAATCTGTGGTGCATGTCAACCAAAACACAGTCAGCACGAAGAAGCATGGAGACACAAGTTTCAGTACTTACTGGAAGCTGAAGCTGATGAGGCGAGGAGGAGGAGGAGGAGCGGGGGAACAAAAGGGAGGAGATTGGTTGCCATTGTAGTGCTCAAAGCTCACAGGTTGCCTTCATACTTATGCACGGGATGAATGATGAGAAGTCAAGCTTAGACTTCTCTCAGCTACGTTAGCTCCGAAGACCTTGACTTGTTTTTATAGAGCAAGTGGACTCGATGAGCGGTAGACTTCTCGGTACCGTTGACTTTTCTAGCAGCCGAATTGGCTCAACCAGGCGTCTCCGGTCCACAGTCTACGCCGCCCATGGGCCATTGAGCACCATGAAACCAGCCTCGTTGAGTGAGATGGAGCTCCACACTGCACATGCCTGCATTAATGATCTGCCCATGTTATTTTACTTGGCTAACAATCTATCACGAACGGAATCAGTCAAAGCAAGCTTCTTTGCAACTCAAATCATGGAAATATAATCTCAAATCACAAGCATGACAATCATCATAAACTATCAATCTACTTTAATGCTTCCATTCGCATGAAAGTTATTATGTAAGCATCCATTCATAGAAAAATTCAGAGTTAAATATACTACTTGCACCTCACATTGTTACATGGTCAAACATATACATAATCCCACGCAGTTTCTTCTACATTGCATGTCACCAGGTTCCAAGTGGTAGAGTTTGGTAAATTTTCCATGCCAAATGACTTGTTGATAATAACATGAGATGGAACTTGCTCAGAAGTTGAAGGGGATTTTGATCACTTGATGTTGTCTGCAAGAGTAGATCTTGTTTCGAAGAAGCTGAGAAGTATAAGATTGAAGACCTGTGAAATGTTCACAACTTGTCTAATTGAAATCTAACCGTATCGCTCTGCTTCAGATGATTACTGACTATAGAGCTGCTGCATTTGGGTCTTAAATTGGAGAGGCACAAACCAACAAACTAACCAATAAAAAATAAAAAAAAAATCAAACAATGTCCATAAAATAGTTTGTCATTTAATTTTAGCAATATATGACAGTAATATGCTGATGAGTACAAAAAGATAACGATTATTACTAGTTAAGATTTCTCTTGATAAATAGTTAATATCTTAATTCTGTTGAAAAAATATTTCATCCTAATATGTATAAATAGGGAGCACCACCTTATTAATACAATGGATCTCTTCTTCATACTTTTTTTTTCCTTTTTTTTTCTTTTCTTTCTCACCGTCCAACGACAGCGTCGAACAGCACAACGTCGCACTTCCAAGACTAATATCAAGGAGTGGACCGATGAGATCATCAACATCCATCTTCCGCTACCACAATCCGTTCATCAGGAGGAACATCTTCATCGGCCGGGCAACATCTCTTTGATCCCAGATGACAAGGCTTGCCTCTTCAACCTGCGTAGCTCCCTAACGAACCAGAATAATAATCTTCGGAACTAGATGGTCGCATTCTTTGCTGCTCCCTACACCTACCTCGAGGGGTTTACGTACAACAATCGCGCCTACAAAACTTTCCCTCATGGGCCTCTACCTAGGTGGTGCCTCCACTTGCTATACGAGTGTCAAGATTATGGAAGCTTGAATCGTCAACTAGCAAACTTGCAGCTGTTGTATCTCTCTTTTCAGGATGGCTTCGCTCTTTCCTTGTGGATGATGCTCCCAAAAGAAGCACAACTCTCCCTTCCTCCAGCAGCTGCTATCCTAAAGTTACAAGCCATTGATCGTTCTCAACTGTGATCCTTTGTAGCTTTCCTTACTCCAGCGGTTGCTCTCATCATGTCACAGGTTACTCTATACTCATCCTCATTACTTTGCTGCCCTCCAGAGACAGCTATCAAATGTCATATTATTGACCTCCTCTATGAAGCCTTTCATCAGCAAACTATTTTCATCACATCGATCCAAGATCGACATCCTTGATAAGAGCATCGTCTTGCAGAGGCATATTAGTAGTTAAGATTTCTCTTGATAAATAATTTAAGATTTTTTCAATTACATGAGAAAATATCTTAATTCTGTTGAGACAAATATTTCATCCTAATATGTATAAATAGAGAGCATCACCTTATCAATACAATGGATCTCTTCTTTATACTTTATTCTATCAATAATAAGTTATTTTTAGTAACGTTCTTGAGCCAAGAATACACAGAAGATGGCAAGTACCTATGATAAGAATATCCTATTGCTGAGTCCAGAGAAGAGTAAAAGCAATCAATCGGATCTCAAAATAATATTCGGAGTAAAACATAGTGATAATTTCTGGACCATCTCGAACATCTTCCACCCAATGACCCAAAATTAAACAACACAAGAACAAGATCAACAGAAACCCTAACCCTAAATCGAGGAGAAGAGAGGAGAATGAATCGCTTCTCGTATCGCTCGCTCCACCATCGTCCCACCAATCTCGAAGTGGGTCTGCTTTGCTGCAGGCCCGTCGTTACAACTGAACAAGAGCAAGTATAACAACGATCGAAACGGTTCTTTGATTTGTTGTTAGTTGTGATGGTGCGGCGGTGGATAGTTGTTTATCGTGTGACAGCGGCGTCTGGCATGCGATCACTTGAATCGCACACGTAGACAGGACATGAAATCCTACGGCACAAAGAGGGGGATGGATTGTGATGCGACAAGTGGATGCTAATTTATATATAATTCCTTTTTACTGGACAATAAAATTACCGATAGATATTGAGATATAAAACATAAGGATTTTTGTTTGATATATAAATAATGAGAATCGATGTCTTACGTCCAAATGTCATTAACATCCATATGATACAATAATTGATTCAGCCTTACTAAAATTAGTATACGGATCCAACTCAATATCTCAAAACTATTATATACACACATATATATATATACATACATGTATACATACTTGTATATACATGTATACATATACATGTACATGTATATACATGTATACATATATATATACACATATATATATATATACATACACATATACATATATATATATATATATACATACATATATATATATATATATACATACACATATATATATATGTATATATATATATGTATGTATATGTATATATATATATATATATATATATACATATATATGTATATATATATATATACATATATATATACATATACATAAATATATATACATATATATACATATATATATATATACATATATATATATATATACATATACATATATATATATATGTATATATATATATACACAACCGCTATCTGCGATGGCAACTAATATCGATATCTCAATCTCCCTCTCTCCACCGCCTGCATCACGGAACCACATGGGTGCAGTGGCTAACGAATCGACGTGAAGGAGAGGTTGCAGAGCTCACGCAACCGCGCGTTGCCTTGAGCTCGGATTTCGTAATGCCATCGAGTTTGTTCAACAACCCTGGACTTCGCCCACCCGTGGCGGGTTTTCTCGCTCCCTCCCCATCCCCTCATGCGGAGGCCTGCGTCGTCGCCATCTCTCCCGCATCCCACTGTTAGGCTTCGCTTCCTCCCTACCTAAACCTTTGGTACCCAAAGAAACAACAAAAGAGCAGAAGCTCGCCGTCGCTTCTCCTAGTTGTTTTCACATCATGCCACTCCAAGTGACGAAGCTGGCATCCACCGCACCCATGTTTTGTGGTGGGCTGATAGGTTGTCATGGGCTTCCGGTCACTAAATTATTCATGAGTTCACATACTTTGACGGTGATGTCCTTTACAGACAGATTGTCCCAAATTTGTCATGACGGTGATGATGATGGTGGTGTAAGATCCGAAGCCGCAAAAACGCAAACAAATGGTGGGCACATTGGAGGAGAGAAGAGAAGGTCAATGCTAACCTCAGTTTTCTGTTCTTGATTCTTTCAGTGCTCTCTCTGGATGGAATATGACAGCTTGATCCTGGTATGCGCAATCAATGGTCAGAGAGAGATGCAACAATGGAAACCAGACATTGACCGTGATACATCTACATGCAAGAGTGGCAACCCACTCACCGGGAACACCTACTCCCCTTTTCTACTAATAAGAAATCTCACCTTCCATTCAATACTTGGAGAAGAGGAGTGGCTGGTTATCCTACTCCGTCTTCCAATTCAGCCTTCCTTGAATCCAGCTTCGGAGCATTGACACGGCTCTGTTCACCGCTGCTTCGGATCCATGATGGGAAAGCAGCGATCTTTGTTTTGCTGAGCCACTGCGTTGCAGATCTGCTGAGACTCTTGAGCTCCAAAGGTGTCATCTTTGCCTCTCCTTTTCCGGTACAATCCTCTGTGTTGCTCTTTTCCGAGTCCGATTCCGATCGCCTCAAGTTGTTTCTTCTTTATTCCCCTGCTCCGCCTGTCATCTTCTCGGTCTTCTTCACCGTAGATCGTGGCGCCCCGGCCAAGATTGGTTCTTTTGGATCTTTTCGATGTACGTTGTCATGAATCTTGGTGCCATTTGATGTTTCGATCAAGAAAAAATGGGTTCTCGTTTGAAGTTGAATTAGGCTTGTCGTGTTCGCCTCCTTTCGCTTCTTGCCCGTGAGTTGGTGGTCTCTGCGGCTCAATTGCATCTTCTTCTTCGTCCTCCTTGACAGCATCGGCGAAAGAACTCATCTTGGCTACCATTGCTTCGGGATGGCCCTTAGAGCGATCGAAGCGAGTCTCGTCTTCTTCTTGATCACTGCGCTTCGATGCGTTCACTCCACATTTACCCCCGCAGACAACTACCTGATCGACTGTGGCTCGTTGACCAATACAACCATCGGCGGCAGAGTGTTCGTCGCGGACGTCTCCCTCTCGTCCACCTTGACACCCTCCTCGAACAACTTAGCCAACACCTCGCTGAGCTCGATCCCTTCTGGCTACGGCGCCGCCCTCTTCCAGAGCGCCCGGGTCTTCACAGCACCCTCCTCCTATTCCTTCCAAATCAAGGCGCATGGAAGACACTTCATCCGCCTCTACTTCTTCCCCTTCGTCCACCAGAGCTACAACCTCTCTGCTGCAACCTTCAGCGTCTCGGCTCAAGGCGTGGCCCTCCTCGACGACTTCCAGCCGAAGGCGAATGCCACGGCCGTCAAGGAATTCTCCCTGAACATAACCAGCGACACTCTCAGCCTCGCGTTTGCACCAACAGGAAGCTCTCCCCTTGCTTTCGTGAACGCCATAGAAGTCGTCTCTGTTCCCGACGATCTGATCGGGGATGCTGCAAAGACTGTCCAACCTCAGGGCACCTACCGGGGCTTATCGGGGCAGCCACTGGAGACGATGTATCGGATCAACATGGGCGGGCCGCTGATCCTCCCCAACAACGACACCCTGTGGAGAACATGGGAAACCGATGGGAAGTTTCTGCTCGCCAGTGGTCTCTCCCAGCCGGTCATCTTCTCCGGAATAATCAATCATGTGCCGGGAGGAGCCACCCAGGAGACCGCCCCTGATGCCGTCTACGCCTCAGCTGCAGAGCTGCCGGATGCTGCCCAAAACACTTCGAACTCCCTCTTCAACGTCACATGGCAATTCGATGTGGACGCCAAGTCGAGCTACCTGATAAGGTTTCACTTCTGTGATATCGTCAGCAAGGCGGCCGGCGACCTGCTGTTTAATGTCTACATCAACACCTGGCTTGCAGATAGCGATCTCGATCTCGCTACCATTACATTCCACAGCTTGGCCACAGCTGTTTTCATGGACTTCGTCGTGGAGGCAGACGTCGGATCTGACAAGCTGAGCGTCGGCATCAGTCCCTCCACCGTGAACGGTGGCGTGCAGAACGCCATTCTCAATGGCCTCGAGATAATGAAGATCAATGGCTCCGCTGGTTCTGCGGTGGTCGTCACGCCGCCTGGTTCCAAGAAGCACTTTGGCGTCATACTGGGCTCGATCCTCGGAGCGATCGCGGTGGTGGCCGTCGCCGCCATCGTTGTTTGCTGGGTCCTGAGGAGGAGGAAGCTCGCGAAGAAGTATTCCAGGACGTGGGCGCCTTTCTCCATCAATGGCTTCACTTCTCACAGCGCAGTAAGCGGGACGTCCAACGGAACCGTCTTCACGATCGGGCAGAACGGAAGCCTCGGCTATCGGTTCTCCTTCGCGGTGCTGCATGAGGCGACCAACAACTTCGACGAGGATTGGGTGATCGGGGTCGGAGGTTTCGGGAAGGTATACAGGGGAGCGCTGAGGGACGAAACGAGGGTGGCGGTCAAGCGGGGGAACCCGACATCTCAGCAAGGCTTCAACGAGTTCCGCACTGAGATCGAGCTGCTGTCGCGGCTGCGCCACCGCCACCTGGTTTCGCTCATCGGGTACTGCGACGAGAAGAACGAGATGATTCTGGTTTACGAGTACATGGAGAAGGGGACGCTCAAGAGCCATCTCTACGGCTCCAACCTCCCTCCGCTCGGTTGGAAGCAGAGGCTGGAGATCTGCATCGGATCGGCGAGAGGACTGCACTACCTTCACACCGGGCAAGCCAAGGCGATCATCCACCGCGACGTGAAATCCGCGAACATACTGCTCGACGAGAATCTCCTGGCAAAGGTGGCCGACTTCGGGCTCTCCAAGACCGGCCCGGAGCTGGATCAGACGCACGTCAGCACCGCCGTGAAGGGGAGCTTCGGCTACCTGGATCCCGAGTACTTCCGGAGGCAGCAGTTGACGGAGAAGTCGGATGTGTACTCGTTCGGGGTCGTCTTGCTGGAGGTGCTGTGCGCGAGGCCGGTCATCGATCCCACCCTCCCGAGGGAGATGGTGAACCTGGCGGAGTGGGGAATGAAGTGGCAGAAGCGGGGGGAGCTGGAGCAGATCGTGGATGCTCGGGTGGCGGGATCCATCAAGCCCGAGTCGCTGAGGAAATATGGGGAGACGATCGAGAAATGCCTTGCGGACTCGGGCGTGGACCGCCCCTCCATGGGAGACGTCCTCTGGAACTTGGAGTACGTGCTGCACCTGCAAGAGGCGGATGCCGATGCTTCCCAGTTGGACAGCATCAACGGCATTGCAGAGCTTTCGCCACGGCTTCAGAACATGGACGCCTTGGAGAGCACACCGGCGGGGGAAGCTGGAACGGCACCGCTCAATGATCTGACGGAAGTCTCCATGAGCAAAGTCTTCTCGCAGTTGATCAAGTCAGAGGGGAGGTAACTGGACTGTGATCTGTCATCACCAAAGTTGTTTGTAAGAGGATTTGATCTTTGCATCCTTCGTTTCTTTCCTCTCCCTAGTTTTTCTCGGTGTCATGTATACAAGATCTGTAATAGTAGCTTCTCGGCGTCGTATATGTTCCAATTTGGTTGATTGTTTGCAAGCAGACCATTTGTAAATGAGGAATGCAGTCACAAACTCCTTGAGCTCCGTAAGCCAAGATTGGCTTCCTACCGAGGAGGATGGAGGGTGTTGAACTGATTCAGCCACATCAGAAAAAGACTACAGTAGTATTCAGGCACATCAGGATCGCTACTCGTAGACATGTCCCCACTGCCATCACTGTCGTCCAGAACTCATATACTCGATGAGAGTATCCAGTTTAAGGTACTAAGCTGCTACAGGTTTAGTCCATGCTGCAAGTCTTGTCCACCAACCATAACACTACCCAGTATCTTCTTATAACGCTGACAGTATTCAATAGAGCTTCCACAATAAAGAACCAGTAGTCTGTAGAAGAACTGGTTCTATAGAAGAATGACAATACTGGAAATTATGCATGATTCATTATGTGGCATAAACTTATTATATTAAAATCTACCAATAATCTTTGCCAATTAACTCATTTTTCCCAGATATATACATATGTTGCAGATGCCAAAGTCCAACAGCAAACTTTCTGCTCTATTCCTCTTTTCTCCTCAAGAGGTTAATCCAAATCAGCTAAAACATCTCTTTTGGAAAATCCAAATGATTGTTACAAGCCTTAATTGTGCGACTCGAGTAGATTAAAGAAAAATTAGGATTGTGTAGATGTATGCAAGATATAATATACTTGGCCATTAATCTTTGGCAACGAAGAAAACAAGCTGCAGAATATTTCTCTGCCAAGTACCTTGGAAAAGGATATGACAAAACTGCTATGCCATGTCTCAACATATATTTTTCCTTGGCACCAACCAGTCTGTTTCTTTTACTTTTATAGTAATGCCAACCATGTTAGTGCAACATATTAGTCCATGAAGAAGAATTAGGATGATGGCTTTAAGACTAAAACTTGCTCATGCTGATAAATGAGCATCAATAACTAACGCAACTGAGTCATACTGATAAATGATGGCTTTTATTCGCACCATTCTCCATGAAGGACCAAATCTGGGCCATCATAAAAGAGGGAAGTCAAGCCGAAGAGCTGGCGATCAGTTTTCTTCGCATACGTGCTAATACCCTGAAAACAACCTACACTATTAGAACTTTCTCCTTTTAGGCCTCGTATCATTAAAACCACCTTCACGCCATCCTTGTTTTCCATGATATCTGTAATCTTCACCCTGATCCCGTGTTTGTAATACGTTAGTAGCATTTCCAAGTCGGTTCCTTATGTGACAGTCGAAGTCCCTTGAGCTGCCCCTAGCAGGAATCACTTCACCCACCGGGCAAAACCTGATAGGCCTATGACAACCATCATCATAAGGAAGAGCATCCTCTCCGATGTCACCAGGATCACAACCTGGGTGCGAAGGTCGAACAAGTTCACGCCTATCATAATAATCCCTTCGATCAAAATGATCAGCAATGTATGGAGGTCCAAGGTAGTCCTCAACGGTATCATGTGGCATCATGTCAAACCTCCTAAAATTCCTCTGAAGAACCCCACCAGGCCTATGAAAGTTAAGATCATCAACTGGAAGCATGTCTCTCATGTCAGCAGGAAACTGAGGATAAGGAGGCGAAACATTCCTTCTGACTATTCCATCTTCAGGAAAACAAAGTTGTGGATGGGATGATCTCGACATACCAACCCTGACAACAGGTGATGGTCCATGTCTTATTAGCTCTTGATGTCTATCAACTACCATTTCAGGTGATCTTCCAGGTGAAGGCCACATACGAGGTGAGTGTGCTCGATAGTACTGTGCTGTATGGAGCCTCCTCCGGAGAGGTGAAAGGCTCCTTCCCCTTGTCATGAGATCATTCTCAGTTGGCTCGTATTGCAGGTTCGGGCGTGAATACGATACATTATCTACCATTTCACCAGGCAAATTCCCAATCATATTGTCCTCATGAGTCAGTAGAGTGTCATCATGGATTTTTCTCCCAATGAACCTGTTCGACGTAATGTCCTTTTCTGGGAATCCAGCACTTCGGGCACCCAGCAATGAGGGTACTTCTTGGTGCCCTGGCAACGGCCTCCAAGATGGAAAACGAGATGAATTATTTGGCTGATCATTTATTGGCTTTCTCAATAATCTACCAGCATTCCCAACAGAGCCAAATGGAATTTCCAACCGTTTACTCAGCTTCGGGAGACGGTGCTTCCTTGAATTATTAAGTTCTGGTGCATACTGGGTGTCAGAATCCTGATCAAAATACTGGTTGCCATGCCTTCTAGTGCTTACGTAGTCAGAATCACATTTATCAACACGCTGTCCTTGATTCTTCCTACTTTCAACATTTGAAGGCCTACAATATTGAAGAAAAATAATAAATTCCAAAAAAAAAAAACTAGCAACAACAACAACATCAACAAAAACAAGAATTATCACCTTCTCCCATCAGAATACAATCTGTCTCGCCTCTGCTTAATAATCAGTCTCTCCTCAGTCCCTGATGGAACTGTCCAAGCAGAAATAGGCCTCCTCTGGCCAAATGACTTAATAGTAGGTGAACTTACCTTTTCAATCTGTCTATGTTTACAGCTAGCATCGGCATTCTTAATGTGGTTATGCCTACCTGCATCATCAACATGCTTATTTACAATGCCACTGACATCAAAATCTCTCTCTGGCAATTCTGGATGCTTGATAGATGCCCTGGCATACTTACCACTAATCTGCCATTTGCCCAAGTTATCCCAATTGGTTTTTGCAATCACATCGAAGGAATTTGACTTCATCTCTGAGACCTTGCCCTTTCCAAGGCGCATCTCTATTCCTCCATGACAAGGTTTTGTAAGCTTCTTACTAGAAGATGACCTTAACACTCTAGTGACTGATAATTCATGCACATCTGTTGTCAAGTCACAACTTGTCTGCTTTTTATCATCTTTCATATTCCCATCAATATCTTTGGCACTATGACCACTCCTTGCCTCCTGAGAAACTATTTGTTTGCCTTTTTTATCCACCATGATGGGAACACTGTCTGAACTAAACAAGGCTGTAGCAACATCTCCCTGTACCTCCTTTACATTCTTACATGGAAACTCATTGGCACCATGTGACATATTTCCATGTACTCTTTTCTCATCATGGTCACATGAAACCTCATTTGTACATTGTGGCACAGGATCTCTAAGATCAGCACCTTTGTCCTCAACATCACCACCTTCAGATCTACTGATCTCATCTCTTGAACACCTTAGACCATTAGAAGCATCCAACTGTAGGTCATCGTCATTAGGCTGCTCTGTCTGAATCTCAGCAGGCAAGTCCATGCTGTCCTGGTCTCCACCACTTGATACACCATTTTTGTCACTAACATGAAGATCATCTCTAGCAACCACTTTCGGTGAAGCATAATATTCACCACCTGAGAAGTCCATTTCAGCACTACCTTCGGACATACCATCACAAGCCATGGGTTCTTCAAGATCAGAAACCACAGATTCATGATGCAGTGTAGAAGCTACCTCAGCAGTTTCAGAAATTTCTGTTTCATTTGTATTATATCCTTTTGCATTAGAAATGACAGAGTCTACAACCATATCCAATGGTTTAACAGTACTTTTTTGTGAATCATGGTGAGTACAAGTGTCAGTAAGCATAACCTCAGCTTTACAAGGTATCCTAGCACCTGATACCGTGGTGCAGTCTAAGGCTAGACAAGTGCTTTCACCCGATTTTATATTTAAATTATCAGGGATAACTGGGCTACCATCATGAAGCACAACATTAGAGTTCAAAACCACAGCCTTAACCTTACTTAAGGGAATGTCTGTGCAACACGATGTTAATTGATGGCTCTCCAACTCCAGATTTGATGACTTTCCCTCAAGTTCTTGAGGTGGTTCTGATTTCCTCATTCTGCCTAATGAAGGTTCCTGATCAAAGGGAACAGCTACACTGGAAGCTTCACCCTGAGAACTTTCATCACATGGTTCAGATTTCACAAGCCTAATTCCCACTGGTTTTAGACTACTAAGTTGAAAATTTTCAGTTTCTTTATGACTATTGTCCTCACATGGTTCAGGTTTCACAACTCTACAAGATGCATCTGAAAGATTCCCAGTCAAGGACAGACTTAGATCGGGAGGGGCTATCTTTCCCCATTTAATTCGTAACTCTGGCTTGCTAGGTGGTCTAAGCTGCAAGTCCAAGCCACCTTCATACTCTCTGTTGTCATCAGCAGGCATTCTCAGATCTGTTAGTCTGAGGCTGCAATGATTTTTCTCAACCATAGATGTTCCTAATGTCAAATCATTCCCAATGGTCCCTAGAGTAGTTGGGAAAAGGCATCTGTCAATGTTTTGCTGGTGCATGGCCCTCTGATTTAACCTATTATTGATGTCGTGTTCTATAATTGAATCATTTACATTGGCATCCCATACTTCCATCGGAACATTCAAATCCCAATTTACTCTGTTCACACAGTGATGAGCAGAAACATATTTTGGATCCAAGTCATTGTACATGGTTGGATTTGGATGTTGTGACCCCTTGACCAGAGGCAGATCCATTGAACACATTTCAACTTTCTCTTGCTCCAATGAGTTGTAACCATGATATTTCTTATCATTACATGCTGTTAAATGCATATTGGATGTTGTTTCAATGCCTCTAAATGCAGGCACATCACTTGAAGCAATTTTCCCTTCAATATGCCTGTCATCTATAACCATTTCAGATATACCGAGGTGCGCTAACTGTTTTCCTTTTTCCATACTCAAGCTAAGGGATGATCTGTTATCTATGTTCGGATCTTCCACCATATTTGATCCCTTGAAAGTACTTGTGGGTTTCTTGAGTTCCATGTTCTCATGATCAGCTTGGACAGCACTTGAATGAAACATCGACATGTTAGGACCACAAAGATAAGATTTCTGACCAGATAATGTGGAGGAAGACTTTAGGAAGTCTTTAGGAATGGAATTGGTGTCTGGTGCTAGAGCAGCACCATTCTCTGAAACAGAAGATTCTTCTTCGAGAAAGAGCTTTTTAAGTTGCCCCCTACAATTATGGGTCATTGTACATGTTTCTTGGGACAGAGAAGATGAGCACTGTGACAAATGAAACAGCCTTTTTTTTATTGGCACACCTGAAATAGACTCACCAGAGTGATGATCTGAATGGTCAGTTTCAAACTGCCAAAATCAAATCCAAAAGTTAATATTCAACAGGTATAAAGCCTGCTTTACGAATTGCATAATATCAATATAACAAGAAGAAACACCTCTTTATGTAGCTGCATTTGCTAAGATTATGGCTGACCAAGAGATAACTTAGCTTAAGTCTCTTAAACAGAGTGAAACATAGAATGATCTATGCTGATGCAGTATCAACTAATGTATTTTCAGAATGTGGAAGGTGCATCACCATCAACCCTAAAAGAGTACACAAACATGAGCAGATAAATATTAGATACAGTGATGAAGCCAAAGCTGACAAGAGAAACATAGACAAATGATGTCATTTCAATGATGCCACTACAATATAATCAGCATCAACAGAATTATTGTACCAAATAACTATACAATGATGATTTGTACTTTTAGTAATACTAAAAATGAATGGATGGTCCTGTTAAGATGAATAAAAAATAACTTTCTATAACTAAAACGTTTAGGCATCTTGGATTTAAAAGGAGAAATTGATGATAAGGTGGGAAAATAAATCGAGAGTGTTGTATGATCATCACATGGTCTTTAAATTAAAAGAAAGTTTTAATAAGATAGCTTTTAGACAACTCATGCTCCATGAAACACAATATTGAACGGTTAAGAAACAAAATTTATGAAAAATCAGTATAGCTGGATAAGAATGGAAAGGTGAAAACTACTAGAAAAGATAGAATAAAAAATATTTTCTTTCGGAGAATAATTGGACGAAGCTCTGAAAGAAGATAAAATGAGGAACAATAGAACCATGATTTCAAATATTGTACCAACTGGAATTTACCGGTCCGGCAAAGCATATAGTTTCTCATCTCAGTCCAAT
Organism: Musa beccarii; assembly: GCA_024322285.1. Taxonomy (NCBI): domain Eukaryota; kingdom Viridiplantae; phylum Streptophyta; class Magnoliopsida; order Zingiberales; family Musaceae; genus Musa; species Musa beccarii. The sequence continues at coordinate 38,492,651 of CM044398.1, read as the reverse complement.
AACCACTTTAAATCTTATGCACATAGTTTTACATTGATCTACAGCAACAAGTAAAAGCCACTCAAATGCTTTCCAGACAGAAGTCAGTTTCAATCCAGATTCTGAATAAAGGAATCATGATATGGTCTTTAAAACCTGATCTTCCCCATGCCTCTCCTGCAATTGCCTAGTTACCTGTTATAACCACTCACCCAGAATCGGCATTACACAAGGACACCAACATACAAGTGCTGATCTCTGGAGCCTAACTTAATGCAGAACTCGTTTTCCATTCCTTATGCAACCCTGTGGAGAAAAGCTGGGATACTCCAACGAGAGCAAGAACGAATACTTGTCCTCAAGATGATCAGGAAATTCACCTGCTACTCTCTCAAACTAATGCATACAAGCTAAGATGTGGAACAGGACTCAGTATCCAAATTGTTACCCTCCATAAAATAGCGCATATTGCTTCACCACTAAATTAGATTTATATAAATAAAAAACAAACAGTTTCATGTGATAAGTGGTTCAACCAACCAGTATTAATCCGTAATTTCTGTACATTATCAGATCTACCAAAGGCACAAATATCCATCACTCAGTTACCCAAAAAAGTTATGCCTGTCAAAACAACCAATAACCTTATAGTCCGTCAAGGTAACAAAACCCATTTAAATGACTGTCAACTATCAATTAGTAAATCTTGTAACATCTGCCCAAAAGTTCATGATGCCGAAAAACCATTCCTTAAAATACGCATCGATTCCGGAAAAAAAATGAACAAGATCACAATCCAAATGTCATGTTCCACATAGGTCAGTAGCATCATGACTTTTCACTTTCTTGACCAACAACAGTGAGTTATGTTCCTGCAAAAAATCTTGCGTTCATGGGACCAAAACCCAGGGGCCATTTTATTTAAGATTCCTTGACTTGTCAAATGAAGTTTTATAGTCCTCTAGATTTAACCAATAAGGTATAGCAAAAAGAAGGCCAGCCAGAGCTTCCTCGGCACGATTCCTCGACAGCTAACTACTTAAACAGTAGCAACAATAACACCATGAGAAGAAGGCGAAATAAAAATATGAACCCGATCTTCTTTCCATTTAGCTAATTAGAATTATGAACTTGTTGAAAGCTTACACAAGAGCCATCAAAGAGCTCTTGCAATGGCCACCAAAGCTGCCGCCTCCCCTTCTGCCCTAAAAGACTATCAGATCATTGCTTTTCTCAACCCAACTTTCAAAAAGATGAAATCGTAAAACTAACAGATCCGGCGTAGATTCCCAGCCAATCGCTTGAACCACAACAATTTTCTCTTCGGCTTAGGTACGGATTATTTTGAATCTCACGCCAATACAGCATCCAGTGCATCGGAGCCGTTTACTAAACCCAAAAAGAACCCCAAACCTTCCCAGGGAAGAAACCGCTCATGCTCGATCCGCCCGTCCTCCTCTGTCTTTGTTCCATGCAGATCTCCCCCATAACCTTCTCCGAAACAACTCAAAGACCCCCCCCAAAAAAACCAGAAAAAACAAAGTCACAGACGAAAAGATCTGCGCCCGGCACGACTCTTACCTGATCGGATCCGTCCGCGCGAGAAGAGACGGAAGAGATCGATAGAGAAAACGAAAGGGAGAGGAACAGCCGTGTAAAAGCGGCAAAGACAGAAGCCAACACGTCCCACCCCTCAAACAACTTGCTCTCGTGGTGGTTTTCAATCGCTTTCTATCTCCTGGACTCACCACGTACCTTAACGGGTGGCGTGCGTCCACCGCTCGTGTCGGTTCCCTATTGGTCTGGTGGGGGATAATATATAACGGCACGGGTCACGATATGGAGGAAGGGACCACCGTTATTGCGGTTATGACCCTTTCGCGTGGATTAACGGCCACATCAATCAACTGATAGATGAGTCTGATGACGGTTAATTAATCACCGATTGGATGATAATATACTTATGTCCCCACAAATTCGAATCATAATTCAATTATTTGCCTCGACACTTCAAATCTATAAATAAAGAGGCTAATATCTCTTTAATATCTTATCTTGTGCTTTCAAAATTTATATTAAAATCTTTATAATAACAAAAATAAAATATTTAATTTTATTTATCTTAATATCATCAATTTTATTAATAAATATATTAAAAATAATGAGCAAGAAGATAATTTCACTATCTTAATTATGTTTTCAATTATAGCACATGACAACACTGATAAGGTTATGAATGACTATTAGGGATAAGGAAAAAACGATAAAGAGAGATGAGGTGACGATGTTGATATCAACAACATCGATACAAATGTCGAGCAACACTTTTGTCATTTTACATCTATGTTGATGTTACTTGATAACTACATCGATACTAACACAAATGCAATAAAAAAATTATTTGATATCTATATGATATAGATGCAAAGTAATAACATCCTTCCCTGCATCGTTGTCGATATCAACACAAATATAGAACAAGCTGCTACTCTACATCTGTATCTATATTCATACAGACACAGATGGAAAGCATCTATTGACACCAACACAAAGCATAGATATCTGTGTTATCACCTCACCTTTCACAATCAATCTCTTTCCTTATCTACAACAATCACTTATGACCCCCAACAACACCGTCATTCATCATCATCAAAAACATAACTAAGATATTAAAATTATATTTTTATCTATCAATTTCGTACTTCCATTAATAAAATCAAAACATTAAAATATATAAACCTAAATAATTCATTTTCATAATTATAAAAATTTTAATATAAACTTATTAAGTGTAAAAACCAAAATACTAAAAAGATTTACCAAATAAAGATCTCTACTTACCTACATTTATTTATACATGGGCAACTGGTAGAGCAATTCTAATATCAAATCAATAGCTACATGTCCTGTAGGGAATATTTTACTTGGGAACTCTCAGAAATACTTTTTCCAAAATCTCATGCAATTAATTTAGTTTATCTATTGTCTAAATAAATTTATTAATTTAGAAAATAAAAAATAAAAATACAAAAGTCATATTCGAACTTGATTAAAGACTAGATTTAGAATATAAAAATTTTAAAGATCTATCTCCATAAAGATCAAAGTCTCCACAAATGATAGGTATAGGTATGTAGGTTACCTTTGTAGCTCTAGCACACCTCAAATTAAGAAGAATCCGGAACAGAAGACAAGGAAACCCCCAATCTAAAGCATAATGCTAACCTGAACTGCATAGCAATTCTTTCAGACCCATGGGATTTACTTGACACTCCCAGTAGAAACCTGGAAATCTGGATGAACTAGGGTTTTAGCAAGATTAAGATTCAGCAGGTTGAGACAAACCTAAAGATAATCTGCATTTTGTCGATAAGTACATGTCACAGAGACAACAAAGAAGAGTTACACACGATCTTAAATGCAATATGCTCATCAACTTCCTCAGTAACACATGCCTGTAAGTGATAGTTCTACTAAACTTCTAACACAATGATAATATTTTTTTTCTTGAGAATGTTGGTGTGAAAACAAGAGATACAACAGCGTAAACAAAGAATATGACAAGTCAGGCATCAGAGTAGAAGAGCACAAGTTATGATATCCATATCAGAAAAGGTTGTTCTTCAGAAGAAATACCAAAGAAATCAAATATGTTCATCTTCATATCGGCAAATAACTACCACCCAGAGAAAGCCAAAATGAACAAATTAGTCATAATCAGCACTGGAAAAAGGAAACCATAGTAAATAAGCACAAATTAGCCAGGCCTTCAACTAGTGGAACAACATTGCTTGGAAGAAATATGAGCCCCAAGTATATCATGCCATAACCATTGGCTACATCCGCAGCTGGGCTCTTCTTATAGTAAGCGATGGCACATTGCATTTGGATTAGAAACAGAATAAGCTAAACTGGACAGCATCTTTAGATCTTATGAGAAGAAAATTCATTCATGGTCTTAGCCAGAGTGTCAAGAACACAAGTCAAAAAGAAGCGGCAAAGCAGGAAAACCAATAATTCAGTTCAACTAATTGCAATATCCAGCACCAATTCTGTTCAACTAGCATCAGAGTCATGGCTAGGCAAGAATAGCCTCAAATATTCATTTGATCAAGTTAAGCACAGTATCTAAATGGAGAAATGAGAAAATATAACAAGGAACATTCAACTTTTGTGCCTACATGTATTTAGCAAATAGTGCATACTATGAAGACTGCCACAGCAACAATTTAGCTAAAGTAGCTGCAAATAGTGAGACATTTGCATCCACAAATACCATGGAAACTTAAAAGGCAAATTGCCAGACAATATTTAACAGCAAGATCTATGTGATAAGCAAATCCTCAACACCCAAGTCAGAAAGAATATACCCTTTCCTACGAGGACACATACAACATCATGACAATAATAGTTATCGCGCACACATTGATGGGAAACAACCTGAGACCTTGATTTCTTTCATTGATTAAGCCACTGATGTCTCCTGTCCACATGGAGAAAAAGAAATTATGCATCAGATAGTACTATGTATTGATTTCACTTTCTCCAACATTTTCTTTTCATCATTGGACTATTTTTATAGAATTGGAGATATCAATCAACATAAGTAGTCAAAGCATTCTTAGAAATATTTTAAAAAATCATTTCAAACTACACTCAACAAAACATAATTAAAAGATTGTTGCAGATAATAAGTCAAAAGAAATTGATTTAATCAAGCAGATTTATATCCAACAATATGCATACCAAATATCCATGAAAATAATCAAGAAGATACACCAATGAATCAAGAATCCAACCACATCAACAGATTAATCAGACTATTTTAAACTATGGAATGCATATGATGATATTCCACCACAACAGATCAATTCTTGCAGTAAGAGCTTCATAATGCCATAAATGTGCACAATTAAATCACAAAAGAAAATAAAAATCTGATATTTGAGGTTTCTGATCAATGTCAAAGTAAAAACACAGAAACAATCAACATGAGCATATGCTTGATTCAATTTCTCACACATTTAACTTGAAAATAGGCAGTAACACACATAGCCTAGTTAACAAGCTTAAAAATCCTACAAGAGATCAGTGGCACATTTATAAGCACTCAACGACGGCAAAGATACGTCAACTAAGACCTCAAAAAGAGCCATTATCATTCACCAGAGGCAATAAGACGTTTGATAAAGCTGAGAAGCGATTCCAAATCATTACTTACACAAACCACTAGATAAGTTATTCTAACATATGAGACCAATCCTTCGTTCCCTGTTTCTTGACAGCAAGACTTCCAGCAGAGATGAAGCCCTAACCACCAAACCCATAGAGAGTCCTTCCCTGCCTCTTCAGAGCATACACGACGTCCATAGCGGTGACAGTCTTCCTGCGAGCGTGCTCGGTGTAGGTGACAGCGTCACGGATCACATTCTCGAGGAAGATCTTGAGGACGCCGCGGGTCTCCTCATAAATGAGGCCGCTGATGCGCTTCACGCCGCCCCTCCTGGCGAGGCGCCGAATCGCTGGCTTCGTGATGCCCTGGATGTTGTCGCGGAGCACCTTGCGGTGGCGCTTCGCCCCGCCCTTGCCCAAACCCTTGCCGCCCTTTCCTCGCCCCGACATAGCCGCCTAAACGCAGCAAAATCCACAAGTTCCTACAGCAAATCAAGGCGCCGTGACGTCAATTTCGAAGCAAGAAGGAGGATTTCGATTGATACTCGAGAAACCAGCGATCAAACGAAGCGCGAGAATTGAGTTCCTCGGCTCACCTGAGACCGCAAGAAATGGAAAACTCGAAGCAACGACGTTTGGTTTAGGTTTCAGTGGGTATTTATCGTGGAAGAGAGTGACGAGGCTGAGAAGACGCATCGCGGACTTTGACGTATTTCAACCGTTGATTCACAACGAATGGACGGATATGAATGGATTTAACTAATAGACACGGATTGCTGAGATGGCATGCGGAACGTGATGGGATGGGCGTCTGCGATTGGCTGATTTTGATAGAAACGGATCGCTGAGTTGGTAGGGACTAGTCACTGTACTAGAATTATAATTTTTTTTATTGTTGAACCAAAATTAATGTAACTCTATTCAATCATATTATAACTTCCTAATTCTCCCCCTTTTTTTTTTGTTGCCATTCATTAAAAAAATAGTATTTAAATTTAAATTTAAGACTATGTGGAAAAAATTAGTGACTATATTATCTTTTATTTTGGAATATGTCAAAACATTTATAATTCTTATAAAACTATTAAATTTATTTATATAAATTATATTATAATATCTTAAAATCTATAAAAGGTTGATAGATATGATTAGTATGAATTTTTAATTATGTGAAATTATGATGTAATATTTTTGTATAAAATCATAATATCTTAGTTGAATGACAAAAACGCTCTAATGTTGTTTAAAAATTTATATGAAATTTTAGAAAAAGCGTCAAACTTTGAAAAAAATTTGGAGAGCGTTCTATCCATGTGAAAAGATTAATTTTAACTCTGCGTTCATTGAACCTATCGTTATCTCCAGTCTCATATCGTTGCCTCCTTCTCATGTCAAAGTATGAGCAAGCTTTTATGCAAAAGCAATTAGGGGCATCACGGGAGATGAACGACGAGTAATTGTTCAGAAGACCAATTAGTAAGACAGAGAGCTTTGGTCAATTGGAATAGAATTATCATTTTGAAGAATGCTTTGAGGAAATTTTTAAAAGTTGGATTGATGCATGGGAAAACATTAATGTTAGATTTTTTTTTTAAGTTCACTATAAAAATATTGTAACAATGAATATTTTTTAGTTTAGGAATTTTAACCTAAATTCATTCGTTGGTTTAAGAAAATTATAAAAAATATATTTGATTAAAATACGAGGATAAAATTAGAATTTATATAAAAGAGTAGTATTGATAAATTAGAATTCAATCTTAGAAATAAATTTATGAAGGTTTTTTTAGTATATTATCTATTAACTTTAAGATTGATTGTTCAATGAAAAAAAGAAAGAACGACTCAACTCAATTTAGACCTGACAAATGACAATATGTATGATTTATTTTCTCGTAGAGGAAGTAATCGATGGAGTCCGAATGATGATTTATTTTCTCGATCTCGATCCCTTCAATACATAATCTAATAATATTTTGGGTGTAAAAATAAAAAATATGTCAGATTCGGAAGAGATAATTTTATCATATATTATAATATCGATAAAACAAATAATCTGAAATGAATATATATATATATATGCATAGAGGTGTCATTTCTAATAAATCCGGAATTAAATCCAAAAAATTATATATATAGAGGTGTAATTTCTAATAAATCCAGAATTAAACCCAAAATATAATGAAAAATAATTGCCACTGGGATATATATATATATATATATATATATATATATATATATATAGAGAGAGAGAGAGAGAGAGAGAGAGAGGTGTCATTTCTAATAAATCCGGAATTAAATCCAAAAATTATATATATATAGGTGTACTTTCTAATAAATCCAGAATTAAATCCAAAACATAATGAAAAATAAATCCTATATATATATATATACACAGGTGTAATTTCTAATAAATCATATATATATATATACTGGTGTAATTTCAAATAAGTCCGGAATTAAATCCAAAAAATAATGAAAAATAATTGCCACCGGGATAGCGCACTGTTCGCACACATATCTTCTCTCCGCGCGGTCGAAGCGAGCGCCGTCCAAAAAAGTGTAAGCAGATGCAAGTCGGCGTTCGAATCGCACGGCTCTCTTCTTCCCGCTTCCGTTCTCCCCACTTCTCGCCGCTCTCTTCTACCTCTCGCCGCCTTCGCTGCAACCTTTCCCCTTCCGCCGCCTCGCCTGAGGTTCGTTCCCCTTACCTCCTTCCTCCCTCTTCCCATCTCCTTGCCTTCTTCCCCTGTTACTCCCTACCTTCTTTCTATATTGCGCGCGCGTGACGTGTGGGTTCTCTTGGATCAAATTTCTTGAACACCTGTCGCCCTCGCATCCATGGCCTCTTGAGTTCTGGCCTTTCGAGACATCTGGGATCAATGTGGTGTTTCTGTTGGATCAAATATATACAATAACCCCTCAGGATTCCACTCGATACCCACCAGAGCAGCTGTCCGAGTACAAGTAAATTGGTTTGGTTGATTAAGATTTAGGGTTGGACAAAGGTCGCATAAACTGCAACTGATGTTTCTTAGTAACTATATATATATATTTTGGATTACAGCATTATGTGATGAGTTATTTTAACCTTTACTTTCCCTTAAAGGAATGCGAGTTAAATGAAGAAAGTGACAAATTCTTGCGATGGTTGAGACAGAAGGCAGGTTCTGAGATATCCTCAGTGTTGTCACTCGGAAATTCCATCTATGGCAGGTTAATATTGAGTTATATATATAAATTCTTTAACTTTTTATTTGCTAGCACATATAATTTCAGCATTTGCAAGTGACAAAGTTACTTCTTTTACTTATCACCGTGTCATGCTCCTTTATAGGTTAACACTTTGTACTATACGAAAATGATATTTTATGTTGCTAAGCAGGCGCAATTAGGCTTAGGTCGCAGTTAAATATTTAGGGGCAGTGATGAGTTGTAACTTTGAAGACATTATTTGAAATTAATGATTTTTTTAGAAACAATAGCAGCCAATTAGGAATGTTACCATTATAATGGGGTAGCATTTCTTGGTTCTGTGCCTTTAGAGTCAGACAATATTTAGGGTCTCATTCACTCTCTTGTTGGACTGGTTCTCTTTAAGGATTTTTATCAGTAGATGCTTGTGTATTTAAAAGGTTGTTCTTTTAATTTCAGGTCATTATTTGCTTCAAAGAATATAAAATCTGGAGAATGCATATTAAAGGTTCCTTATATCGCAGTATGTTCCTGCTAATATAATATTATACTCAAACTTTCTTTTTTTGAGGTTTCTCTCTTAACATCTTTCCTTGTCAATATGAAGCAAATAACTTCAGAGAACATCTCTGGGGAAATCAAACTGTTACTTCCTCGTGACATTGAAAATGTATCACGACTTGCAGTAGTTCTTTTAGCAGAAAAAAAACATGGAGAGGTATCAACCATTAAGTCTTTATTATGATCATTTATATTTCTAAAGTTAGTTCTGTCACTATCCCTTTTGTCATTGCAGTATTCTGGATGGGCGACCTATGTCAATAGTCTTCCTTCCATAGATGAGATGCATAATGCAGTATGTACTTTTGACTCATAAGAAATGATGACTTGGGAAAAATAGCTACTAACCTATTTGCTTGTTTAATTCACTTATAAGGCTATAGAGTGACCTAATCATCATATCACTTCATTTGCTTAATATGATTTTGGTCTTCATTTTTAAGTAAAAGTGTTAATCCTACTCAATAGAGGGTTGTCTTTTTCGGCTATGGATATGGATGCAGAATTTGTTTCATCATTGAAGGTAGTACAAGTTATCATTTAAGAGGTGTTTAGTACATCATTTTCTTTTTAAGCTCTTCTGTTCACCAAGGGAGACGACATCTAGTCTGAAAAATTTGTGTCCTAGTCCTTATATATTATGTCTTTGTTTCTTGGTGTCCTGACTCCCTGATGTCAGTTTTTTGTTGAGAAATAATGATATCTGCAAGTGCTTTCATCTCATTTCGGTTGGCATTGGCTGGTAAAAGGTATGCTATTGAATTTGCATTGCATGGGATGTTTAAGACCAAGGAATATTGTTATGAAGGATTATTCTAGAAAGAATAGGGTGTTGAATATGCTCGACTGTAATTTAAATATTCAGCTAAATATCTCTGCTGTTTTCCATGTTGAGGCACGAGAAGCATCTGACGTGATTCTTTTTGTTGAAAATTAGTGCTTAAAAATGCAGAAGTTGCCATTGCGTCTTATGTCAAACACAAGATTTGATCATTAGAATGAAATTTGTTGCTTTGATCAGTTAGTGATCTGTCTCCTTCTTCTTATCTAGCATATGAATTGGAAAACTATCCTCTACCTTTTCCTATTTTCTTTAAGCACTAAACAAATCTACCAAAATTTGATCTTTTTTGCTTTCATGTAACTGCCTAGTAAGGTTAAGTCTTAATTACATAATTATATTCCAGATTTTTTGGAGCAAAGATGAACTTGAGTTGGTTCGAGACAGCGCAATTTATCAGGAAACTATCAACTTGCAAGCTCACATTAAGAAGGAATACTCAGTGCTTGGACCAGTTTGTATCCAGGAACCTAGTATTTACATTGTCGATAATATGTCATGGTTGTTCTCTTTTTATAAAGTTCAAGTGGAGATGTTTTCGCTTGATTTTTTAAATGGTTGGTGCTCACAAGTGTTTAATCCTGTTTTCTGCTTAAAGATTTTTCGTGCTTATTACCCACCAAAGATTGAAGTGTGAAATAGTTGATGTTCACCTGAAATCTTCTGATTATAATCATTGTTGATATATTATCCTTGAAGTTTCCCCTTAATACTAGCCTATTTTCTCAGTTAAGTTGTACTAGAAATGAGAAACTTAACCTTTCCGTTGTCTTTTTATTTCCTGACTGTTGCTAGATAAGAGAAATTAATATGTTTTTTTGTGAGATACTATAGTCATTGGCTTGTATGTCTGCTGGTTCAGTAATGTAACTACTAAAATATATTGTCATTGGCTGCCTATTCCTTTGTAAGATCTGTGTTGAACAACAAGAAATGATAATATAGTGATTTCTGACTGACAATAATCATTTAAGTAAAAAATAAAAAATCAATTACATTACTATTGCCATTTCTTTCACTATAGTCATTGGCTTGTAATCTTTGCAAGATCTGTGTTCTAATTGATTTTGAATATCATTCTGCTTGTAAAATGATTGTGTCAAGGTTTATTTATGGTATGCAATATCCATTCTATTCTATGGTCATTAACCTTTTCACTTTTCCCTTCTCCAATCATAGATTGACAAGAGAGTGACAGCCACACATTAGATATGATCATATTCATCCTGTTTGGGCTTTATTTTCAGGTTCTAGAACAGTTCCCTTATGTCTTTGGTGATGTTCATTTGATGGATTTCATGCACGCGTATGGTCTAGGTATGTTCCAAATAGAGAAGGAAATTATATTATTACCAGCAATAGTTTGAAATGACTCCATCATTTTGGAATGTCTATTTAGTCTCTACAATCTCACATTCTCTTGCTTTTTTTACCTTTAAATTCAGATTTTAGATGTGAATTTGCTTAATTTTTTATTCTGATATGATTCTTTAGTAGATATGTATATGGAATGATTACACCATCAATCAACACACTCTCATTCTTTGGGAACTTGATTATTTGTGTCATGTTGAAATTTCATGTATTTTTGAAACATCTGAATGACTTGATTTTCTTGTCAAAGGTTTGTGATTTGTAAGTTGTAGGCATTTATTCTGCAATTCTGCATTTGCAAAGGCACATTTTTCAAGGAGCAAATGTGCAGTTCTGCTACTTGGAATGTGGTTCCTAGTTTTCCTATTTGTATTTTGTACAAAATGCATATGATTGGTGAAACAAGATATGCACCTATATGATCCTTTTCTCTTTTTCCTTTTTTTTTTCTAATAAATCATCCATGCATACAAACTTATAAAACTCTTGTTTTGACATGATCTAGTACTACTGGTACTTTTTATATGCTTAATGTTCTTGTCGTGATTTTGAACTTTGGAATCTGTATCACAGATTTCTTTAATACCATGCATTTCATTTCATCTATGCCTGCCTTGTATATCACCATAGCTAATCTACTGTTCAGACAATTTTTCGGAAAAAGTTGCTGTGACCTTAGTTTTATTCCTTTCTACTCTTCATCTATTGGTTTCCCTTCTATTATATCATGTAGATCTTTTCATTGAATGTTCAAAGTCTTCAACTATTTATTAGCAGATTCTTCAGGCTACTGGTGTTGGGTTTAGTTTCTTGCCTAGTCTAGTGGCCTTGTATGATCAGGCATGAGTTTGTATAACCATGGCACATAAAGTAATTAATTCTTGCTTTCACAACTTATTCTTTGGATGGTTGTAGTCTCTCTCAATAAAACTTGATTTCTTACGTGAGCAGGCTCTTGTTTCTTAAAAAACTTATTTGATTCCATTTATTCCTACAGATTTTGGTGTGAGTATGAAGTTTGACTTTGTTGTTCTGCATTTCCACTTCCCACTTGTTAAATGATCAGATGACTGACAATACATCCTAATTATTTGTAGGTTGTCAGCATTTTTCTGGTGCAACTTTTTTGAACATGTTCATCTGCTTATTTTGATGTCTGAATCTCCATGTGATTTTATAATTTTTCCTATACCGTCGGTTGTAACTTTGTACCACCTTTCTTTTTCCAATATCTTATATCTCTTTTGATTATTGGTGAAACTGTAGATGTCAATCTTTTTGTAGTTTGTACCAAGCTTTCTTTTGATATGCCTTAGTATCTCTTTTGTTGTCTGGTGCATGTAGATTTCAGCTTGATAAGTTGCCCAGACTTCTTTGAATGCCTTAGTGTTGTTTGGGCAAGTAGGGTGGCACTGAATGAAATCTACAGTTCCTGACTCATTATTAGTTTCACACTTTCTTTTTCTAGGCACCTTATTGCTGCTTTCTTGTTTTCTGATGTTCTAATTTCTGAGGCTGGCAATATTAATGGACTGTTGCAGTTACCTCCCGGGCATGGGACACCTCCAAGGGTGTATCTTTGGTACGGATTTCACACTCTACTTATTTTTAGAAAATGGTATTTTAATTTACATAAGTTCATGTTTGCTTCATTTTCTGAACCTGAAAAAAAAAAAAAATCAAATTTTAGATCCCATTTGCAGATTTTCTTAATCATGATGGCATGTGTGATGCAGTCTTACTAAGTGATGTACATAAAGAAATTTCTGAGGTACCTCTGTCCTGTTGCTCTACTGCTTGTGTAATATTCTCTGTCATAGTTGTCTGTATCATTTTTCTACAAAATTCTAGACTTTGTGAATCAATGACTCTTGGAAAATTAGGAGATTTTCGGGAATGAAATGTCTTCCCGCAGAACTTAAATTTAGTTAACATCCGAGGTCATATAACCATGGTTTTTAATTTCTTCTGGTTTCGTTGGTATTTATTAATCCAATCGACCATTGGGAGGCGGACCATTTGGAACAGAGTGGTCCGCCTAAGACTGGGTGCAAGGAGTCGTCGCTTGTGACTTCTCATGAGGGCCTTCTCTCCACTACCACTGCCCTCGTGCCCTTCTCCTACTCCTGCTTGCATGCTTGGTGCCAATTGCTGCCCATGTGCCTGCTGTTGCTTAGGTGCCAGCCACCTACTGCTGCTCATGTGCCTGCCGTCCACTGCTGTGTGCATGCCTGTCATTGCTCGAGCACCTGCCACCTGCTACCTGCTGCCAGCACATCTCCTCTTTCTCCTCCACTTCCTCTCCTCCTACTTCTCTTCCTCCACTGCCTCCTTTCTCCTCCTCCTTCCTTCTTCCTCTTCAGAACGTTCCAATGTACTGTGTATCAGTATTCTGTCAGAAATGGACCAGATCCGTACTGGTCCAGCTATGGACCAAGACTAGTCTGGTATTCGAAATTGAAAACCTTGCATATACTTTTTCTTTTTAATCATCAATTAGGTCATGTTTAAGATTATTAGGTTCAAGAAGATCTACATTGGAAACTTCTAAAATGCTAGAGTAAATATTTCCTATTTAGTCATTTGAAGTTGGTGAAGCTTCTCATAGAATGGTACACAAATTTTCTGTTATTGCTCATACCAAATTCTGACTGATATATTTGGGCTATATTGTCATGCAGGTTATTGCTGATCGGGACTATGCTGTTGGTGAACAGGTCAATTGTGTTCAATGTATTGTTTTTTCAATTTTTCATCTTTCTTAAATTATCACTAGGTTTTGACAATGGTATATGACCATATTGGTGGAGTATGAGGAGATCAACTTAAGTTAGCCTTTATCCCAGGCAATAGTTTACCTTGCTTTGGAGATTTTTAAAGCAAAACTCAGTTGTAAAATGTAGCTTTCCATGTTTTCTAAATGCAGCAAGCAGTTTGTTCTTTCTTTCCAGGTTGTCTTAAAAAATTGTATATTTCCTTCTTGTTTTGCATTACAATGTCTGTTTCTTTGCCATCCTCTGCATATGTGCTTCTTCGCCATGTAGAATTCAACACCACTTGCCAATGCAGAATGGATGTATGCAAAATTTCAGTAGTTTTTAGTTATAAAATAAGAAGAAAATTGATGATGTCTTGATGGGGAAAAAAGGAGGACAAATGGATCTAGAGGCTTCTATGTATGTTCAAAGTTGTAGGTAGTGGGTAACGATAGTTTAAATAGGTGCTCGGGTGCTTACCTAGGTGCTTGGGTGAGGTGAGGCCAAGCTCGAGCGCCTCAAGGCTTGCTCAGGCGATGTGCTTCAATGAAGCGCCGCTTGGGTGCTCGCCCGAACCTAGGTAGCGGAAGCCTTGGGCAAGCTCCAAGCTAGCTTAGTTGATTCAATTGAACCAACTAAGCTAAATAGCTTTACTAAAGCTACACACGCAAACCCAACACACCCCAACCCCACCCCCCGACAACCTCGACCCATTAACCCTACTTTGTGCGTAACCATTGCCTCTACTGCCATCGCTTCCTCTACCGTTGCCTTTGTGTCGATGCATAGGACCGACGCTTCCTCTATCGCTGACGGATAGGTTTGAAGGTCTAGCTTTCGTGCATAGTTCCCTATGTTGCTGCTGCTTCCGTGTGCAGCTCCTTCCACCATCGAGAGAGAGGACCACAACTTCCTTCGCCATTGACAGACTCATTTGAAGCTTCTTCCGTCCACGATGTCGTCCTCCATAGCTTTCGTTGCCAGCTTCGAAGCTTTCACTATCGCCTTCATCTCTGTAGCTTCCTCCACCACCATTGTCGCTTTTCCATCATCATCGCTTGCTGCTGCTTCCTTCACCGTCACTATCACTGTTTGAAAGTTCCTCCGTCATCACCGTCCTGTCATGCCAAGCGCCCCATAGGGGGTATGCAGGGTGAATTCTCAAGGATGTCACAGTGATCACCCCATAGGGGGTATCACACCGCAAGAGGTGCGCCTTAGAGGGGTCCTCCTCCATCAAGGTGTATTTAGTCCCACATGCTGCTGCCACCTGAATGATCGGTTTAGTGGGGTGACATTAAGGCCCACCTAGTGGCTTGGAGCCCATTGTCACTATCATCTGTCCGTTGAAAGTTCCTCTCATGTCATCACTCGTAATGACCATGTGACAGTCCTCTCCTTCCTCACCTTCCGTCATTGGTGGCCCTTTTCTCCTCTGTAACTACTGTTAACACTGTTAACAGTGGATTAAATACTATTTATCAATTATATTATATTTTTTTTATATTTTAATATTTTAGAGCGATTCGCTTTGTTTTGCTTGAGCAGGTGCCTAGGTGAGAGTATAGTGCCTCGGTATTTTGAGACCTTGGCGCCTAATGCTTTTTAAATCACTGGTGGGTAAGAACTGTCTAAAGTAATTCAAGAAGAGTTTGGAAAGTTTGCTACTTTGTTAAGAGTTTGATGGAAAGATGGATGGAGACAGATTTGGGCAGTCATTCATTTCTTCATTTTTGTTTTTTGCTTGTGTCTTTGGATTTTCAGCTCTTAAATTTGTTATAGTTGCTACCGATAGAAAAGCACATTGATTGATGCTAAACCAGCAATCATGTTTACAGCATATATTTAGGTCTGATCTTGAGTTATATTGTACTAGCTGAATTGTTGCCACCTCACAGTGGAGGGATTGTATAGCTCTATAATGAGGTCATGTTTTCTTGCTGGATCATGACAATTTTTCCTAGATGCACTGTCACTGACTGAGAAATCTCTTTTCAGTGGCCCCTCTTCTCTTTTTCCCCTTCTGCTCTCTTTGCTAGTAGATTCTACCACATAACATTGCAGCTGCATCAGATCAAGTTGACTATGATATAACATGTCATCAAGTGAGTGATTTGGTTATGGCAAGCAACAACCGGAAACTTGTTTATGTTTACATTCCTCAGTCTTAGGATATACATGAATCTTTTAGCCTAAGAAGATCAAACATATGAATGGTGAAATATTATCAGTGGATGTACAATGCCGCCTCAAAGCAGGTCATTTGATGATGTCTTATTTCGTTGATTATACTGTTTAACCAATTCATTGGCTTTAAATAATATAATGATAGAATGATAATAATCTCATCATTGTTCGCTATAACCCTTTTACCGGTATTTGATTGTACAATTTCTATGACATACAAAAAGCTTGAGTACATGAAACTGTGTTAATTAAATCATCCAACCTACCTAAGCGACTGATTTCTTAACAGGTGCTCTTTAAGCAGTCTTTATTTCAAGTAACAATGGACATCCTGTAACATGACTCTTCAAGATTAATCTTACTTTTTTATTAATGCTCTATGCTGTCACTTGTATAAGCAAGATGTTTATTCGCAATATATTTATAAGCTGTTTCTTGACATGTTGCAAACTGAGGGTGCTTTAATAGGTTGGTAAATTCATTGATAGGTAGTACAACCAAATGGGGTCAATAGGTTGCTTTGGCTTTTGATTTTACAACAACTAATATTTGATAACCCACAAAAGATCAGTTCTTTGACTTTCAGGTGATGATTAGATATGGCAAGGTTTCTAATGCTACACTGCTTCTGGATTTTGGTTTTACTCTTCCATACAACAAATATGATCAGGTTGAGTCTTCATTTTCCATTGAGACATGCAGTGGGCCATAATTTAAGTCAGAAACTTGGATTTGGTTTGGTTTATAATGTGTTGCTATGTTTTTTCCTTTTATTTCAATAATTGATCTTCCTCATCAGAGTTGCTGACATGATCGGTTATTGTTGTTTTGTTTTTTGGGTATCTGTTAAATTTAGAAACTATGATCCAATTTGTTTAGATACAGAAGTTTAACACTTAAATTTCCTGCTAAAGAAAGGAAATGCACGTTTAACTTAAAAACAAAAGAACATGCCTTCACTAATATAATTGATAGATATCAGAGTATGGGTGAAGTTGCAGTAGTTTTCCTGAAAACAAACAGATTGAATAATTGTTTTTGTCCCCAAGTATCATAATTGTCAGGATTGGGCATACTAATCCCTCTATAGAAGTAGTTTTTAGTGGCCATATATCATATAATTTGAGAAAAATTCTTGCTTGGTCAGTTCATTACATCTTAGATGATGCAGAGCTTTTTTTCCTCAATCTAGAGAAAACATATGATATCGAATTGACAATATGTAGTAATAAAAATTTAGATGGAATTATACAACTTAAAAGCTAAATCAAATGTTATCTGAGAACTCCATGGTTGCAGTTATCCTTTTTTTTTGCCATCTCTTCATCAGAGAAGTTATCAAATGAAATGTCTGTAAGATGTTCAATTTGGAAGACTGAGGTTTATTTTAATATTTATCATCTAGTCTAGTTATTTCATGCCCATGATGGCAAAATAAGGGTTGTGATACTATTTACACCTGAGGAGAAAGAGCAGGTGGCAGCTGTAAACTGCTAGCGGTGGCATTAGTAAAGCTGAAATATGCATCATGCAAAAAATTAATTAGTTTATGTGAGGAAAGCTGAACTTTGTTTGATGGAGAAAATATTAGAATATGTGGAACCACTTTAAAAATGCCATTCTAGTTCTTTATTTTATTTCTAGTGAATTCTGCATAGAACAATTAAACACCCTCCTGCCAACTCTTCTCTCTTTCCCTCCTTTTATTTCAATTTGTATCTGTGTAGAACCATTGCTTTTCATTTGAATGCAGAATCTTTCCATGCAAAGCTCTATTGTGAATGAGATCAGCTAAGAGTTCAGATATCAAGGAGTAACTTGATATCTCAGTGCCTTGTAACTTCATAATTTCCTGGACAATTTTACTTAAGAAATCAAGGTTGTTTCGAACATCGATGCAATAGTAACCACCATGAAAGTATTACTAAGTTTCAGTATGATTGTCATTCTTTGTGACTGCTAAAATCGGCAATTATGTTTAGTACCCAAAGTAGCCCTTACCGTTGTCCATATTATGAATTTGTTCCTAGATTAGCACAGAGAATAACAGAAAAGTGTTTATTGATTTCAGGTCCAGCTTTTGATGGATATACCTTCACATGATCCCTTATATGGAATGAAGTTCGAGATTCTGAAGAAGCATTGTTGGCCAAGGACGACCACAAATGCTGATAAATCCAACACTTCTGGAAATTCCTTTGTTGTCAAGTTGGTGATTTGGTTCATCTAGTTATTTGTCAATTCTTTTTGTTTGAATGAATCATTGTGTTTATAATTGTTTTGATGAAATAAAGGACTTACCAGAAATATACCTACTAAATATTTGAGTGGAAAACATCATCAGTTAGATTTCACACATGGAAGTGATGAAGAACATTACTCGGAGTATTCCATACGCCACTGGACTGAGCGTCACGTGGTTTCTATTAGGGTATGATTTTAGGTTTTGCATTGAATCTTGGGTCTTGGCAACACCAAATCTTTGGTGGGAGAGGGTGACATTCCAGACCATCTCACTTTCGGTATGAGAGGATAATCGTGTTGGTTTATAGGGATAGATGAGTTGCCATTAATTTATGCCTAGGCATTTCGGTTCACATGGTTTCAATCCTTTAATTTATTAGGTTTTAAATTATTTGGTTCAGTAGGAGATCTTATAAATGATTCATTTATAAGGTCTTAATTACTCCTTTTTGTAAGAGTGAATTTGATATTATACCCTTTATGGTCATATTGCTGATTCTACAACTCTGTTGTTGGTCATGGTGATGCATTTTAGGGCTGTCTCATATTAAGGTTTGTTTGCATAGCAGTTAACATTATTGATGCACTCACAAATGCATATATGTCTCAAGGTTACAAATGAACAATAGGCAACTCAAAAATTGATCTCATTGTCTACATTAGGGAAGTCAAATCTGCTATCGGAAAGGGGAAGGGTATTCCACAAGCCCTCCGTGCATTTGCCAGGGTTCTATCTGCTAAATCAGTTGAAGGTCATAGTCATCTTTTATCACAAAAATGCCTTATGGGGATCAAGTGGATTCTCATTAGAATTATTTCCTTCTGCTTGATGAAGATAATCTTTGTTTCTTGATAAAATTTGTATCTGCAGAACTACAATCTTTGATCACTGAGGCTACCGAAAATGATGGTCGGCTAGCTCGGCGCCCTTTAAAGAGCAATGAAAGGGAGATTCAAGCACATTGCATCTTGTGTTCTCGACTTCTGCACATGATTCAGGGTCATGATGTTGCTCTGAAGGTAAATTAAATTCCAGTATAGAGCAATTTATTGTATGATTGGAAGTTGGAATGTATATCCTCCGCAAATTATGTATGCATTAACATTTTAACGTACTCGATAACTGCATATGGATGCTACTATCAAGAAAAAAGAAGTTTTGTTCCTTCACAAACATATGCACATGGAGTTAAATAACTAAACTCCAATCCTCAAGGTTCAAAACAAAGATTACCTGTTAAAGATATGCTTGATTGATCATTTGCATGACCATGATGTTTAAAGATCTCTATTTGTTCCGCAGGTTGTCAAAACGGATGATGGTGGGTTAGCACATAATAGCTTTCATATATTTTAGGATTGATTTCTTTTTCCTTTTATTATTAGCAACATACTATTTCTCCCTTTGTTACATACAGTGTTGGCCGATAGCTTCTGTTTTTTCTTGTTGGTTCTATAAAGGCTTCTATTGACATGGAATCTTGGGTCCTTATAACACACGGGTTAAGAATTACATTAACAGAATCACTGATGCCATCATTCTGTGTAAGACTTCATAGTCCAGTATAACTAAGTCCTAATCTACTCCTGACATACTTTTACAGTCTGTGTTTTTTGTTCTCCATCAAGTCATTACTAATGTTTACCCCTTTCGGCAGAAGCTTAAATCTGTGGATGCTTCTGATTGTAATGGCCGGCAATCTCTTAGGACTCGAATGGCAAGGGATCTTCTTAACGGAGAGCTTCGAGTGATGAAGTCCGCCTATGCTTGGTTGACAAATTACTGCACAAGTTTGTCGGTGCCTAAGGAAGCAAGCTTATGCAGCGAAGAATTTTCTTTAACCTCGTCAGGGGATGGCGAACTTGGTTAATCTTCTCACATTCAGTTACAAACTTCCTTTGTTTTTTTGGTCTCTTTTCCAGATATATAATTCATCTTAAGAGATGCATGATCTATGTCGGCACGACACTTGAGTCCAGAGTACGTGGGTAGTAATATATGCATGTTCATTCCGTTTTTGAGAAACGAAGAATTAGAGTCATTTTGTTGTATATTTTAAAGGGAAAAAAAAAGAAAGAAAGAAGATTGTTATGCGTTAATAGATATTTGTTTGGTTTTTGTTTCTTCTGATTGCTATTTATGGGGATTGGATCATGCAAGTCGATTTCAAGTCTTTCAATTTTTTTTTTGGAGATTACTAAGTCATCTTTTTATTGTAAGAGGTGAAAATTGATTCAGATCTAATTTCATTTTTTTTCTTTGAGTTGGTCTCGAGTCAAATTTTGTCAATTCAATCTAAACCTTGTACGATGCTAAGTTACTCATATTGCAACGGATAAAATTGTAAACATTGTTAATTGTAATGCTCATATATGTTTTTATCTTTTAGTTTTGTTCATGCTTTGCATAGCATGTAGAGGGCTTGTAGTAAGTTTGACAGTCCTATTTTGATTGGCTTTTGTGGTCGTTTCAGATTTGTAAATACAAGTTTGTGTAGTCATTTGCGTAGAAGTAAAATTGCCAGGAAATAAGTTATCCAGGTAACTATTTTGAGGTTTTTTTAGTTTTATAGGGTGATGTGGAGTGTCAATCAGTACAATACCTAGGAGCTACTTGGGTGGCACAAGATTGGATGAGCCTTTGGGGCAGTATCTAGAGCTAATTCATTATTTTTTTTCGTAATAGTGTCATGTGGGTACTTGTGAGAACTTTTGATCGTGACGAACCATCTTAGATCTTTTGTTGTATGATCGTTTAAAGCTTGCGAAGTTTATATTTGTAATTTGTATTGTTTATCAAGTGTTTGTTGAAATGTGTGTTTGTAGATCTCGAGTTAAATGCTTTATCTAAATCGTCTTTTCTTTTGTATGTCCATAAGGGGATCATAAGAGGTTTTAGGGAGTCAAATCTTTTGCAGACATATGCAAAAGTGTCGTACGACTTAGGCAAAATTAGCCATGTTTATGACAAATGATATCAAAACTAGTCAAGCACACTTGGCAACACTTGGGATGTAAACATGGGTGAACTAATGAGGCTACATTGTGGATAGCCAGCATGCACGATCATTTGGGAGTAATTGATGTTGAGATATAGGGAAATGAATCACTTAGAGGAGCAGATATCTAAAATTGATATTCAGAGAAATGGATAATCCTTCATGCGAGAGACACCATAAGGATAAGCGAGTTGGGAAGAACATATAGTATACAAAGGTTAGGATGGTTGAGTTCAAGCTATGACTCGATGTTGGCAACCAAACGTGATAGTGCTCAAGGCAAGGTAGGCATTTGGCAAAAGATGAGATTGTGTAGGGTGGGTTGGGTTGCTCGACGATCGAAAAAATTATGCAAATCTCATAAAGATGAAGGTATTGAATCTCGAATTTTGATGATGAAACTAATTGATTGTGATTTGTGGTCTAATTACGTTTTGAGTTATGCAGGTTTACTATCGATCAGGATTAGACAGTTGATGCTGGAGGAATTGACGTTGCGCCGGAGGTGATCATGTCAGGATATTGGATGTTGAGCCGGAGGTTCGGTCGACAATCGGCAGAAGGCTTTGTATGTCGGGCATCAGGCCAAGAAGAGCGGAGTTGTGCCAAGGATATCGGGGTTGTAGAGGTTAATCGCCGATTGGGCAATAAGCCGCAAGAGAGGACGATGTGCCGAAGGATCGGACGAAGCACCAACCAATGACGTGTCGGGCAACTGAATGTCAATTCGCGTTGTAATAATTGTCTAGATCGATGTAGAGTGTTTGTTTGTTTGTGTACAGGATTAACTACGATGACGATGAAGACGTAAAGCGAAACAAAGTGCCGGAAGTCAAGTATGATGGATTGTTGAGAGTTCGACGGGAGTTCGAAGATTCGTTGGGAGTGTTGCCGGAACCGGCCGAGAACGAGTAGGGAGCTTGCCGAAGGGTTTTCGGAAGTTTGCCGGAAGGTTTGTCAGAAGTTCGTGGAGCTTGCCAAGAAAGATTGGAGCTTGCCAATGAAGCTCGTTGGAACTCGCCAAGATCACGTGAAGTCCGGGAGTCCGCTGAATGGTTTCCGAGAGTTTGTCGGAAGACCGTCAGAAGTTCGCTGGAAGCACACCGGAAGAAGTCTTGACTTGTTGGACTTTGTAATAGCTTAGGAAATATCTTTAATTTCATAGTTAGCATGTTAATTTGGGTTAGGATTAGGTGTTAATCCTTTAACCCAAGTAGGGGCCCATTGGGCCTTGTTTGGGACCAGTTTGGGTCGAGTTTTCGGCCCAAACTCGTTAGCTCAATTGTGCTGGGCGGTGGCATTGCCCCAGGCTGATGGGTGGTGGAACCGCCAGTCAGCGATGGCACCGCCAAGATCAAAGGTCGATCTGACAATTGATAGGTGTGCACCGCCAACATCGGGAAGCCCAAAAAAAAAAATCAAATTTGGAGCCCAAATTTGAATCATCTTTGGGGCTATAAATACTCCTCACATTCTTGGATGAAATGGGTCTAGAACTGAAAAAAAGAAGGGGGAAACTCTCTTGAAAGTGTGTCAAATCTTCCATCTAAGTTTTAAGAGTGTTCTAGTTCAAGAGAGGGGTAAGAGTACTTATAAGGGTTATCTCCTAAACCCGTCAAAAGGAGAGGAGCTGTAAGGGAGTTCATCCTCGTCCATTGGAAGGAGGATACTTAGTGGAAAGCCGGTGGCCTCAAGTGAAGAGGAATCGGGAGTGGATATAGGTCGGATGACCGAACCACTATAAAATCGGTTTGCGTTTATCTTATTATCATTTACATTGCTACAAACCATCTTCACTTTGATGCTCTACTTCATTGTCTCCTTCTTACGTATGCTTTCAAGTTAAAACGCAATCGAAACGGTTTTAATCGAAACGTTTATTCTTTTCGTACGAAGTTTTCGAAGTTGGTTTAAATCGTTGAAAATCTATCGTCTTTATCCGCTGCACTAATTCACCCCCCTCTTAGTGTCGTTCGATCCCTAACAATTGGTATCAGAGCCACGTTATTTCTTATTCGGATTTACACCCGTAAAAAATGGCTCTTCATGGCTTTCAAGAGGGCTTTTCGATTTTTCGTCCACCGTTTTTAACAGTTCGGACTACACATATTGGAAAACTTGAATAAGAGTTTTCTTGATTTCAATGGATTTGGATTTGTGAAACATCATCAAAAACGGCTTTCAACTTCCCTCTAAACCGACGAACGAATGGTCGGATTTGGAGAAAAGATCATTTTCTTTGAATGCAAAGGTTATGAATGTCTTATTTTGTGCTTTGGACAAGAACGAGTTTAATCGGATTTCAACGTGCGAAATGGCTTTTGAAATTTGGCGGACACTTGAAATCACGCACGAGGGAACTAGTAGAGTCAAAGACTCGAAAGTAAACCTCTTATTGTATGATTTTGAGCTCTTTCGAATGACACTAAGCGAAACTATCGACGACATGTACACCCGTTTCACGGATGTCGTTAATAGTCTAAAAGCTTTTGGTAAATCTTTTTTGGATTTTGAACTCATAAACAAGATCTTAAGATCCCTCCCAAAGAGTTGGGATCCAAAAATAATGACTATTCACGAGTCTAAAGACTTGAACGTTTATTCATTTAAAGAACTAATTGGCTCACTAATGACATGAAATGAGCCTATTGGAACATGATGAACATATGAACCACCTTCTAAAGAACAAGAAGGATTTGGAACTTTGGACTATGAAATATCACTTGAGTGATGACTCAAGTGATGAGGACAATGAAGAGGACATTAAACTTTTAATCAATTTTAATAAGTTCATTAAACAAAAATCTAAAATAAACAATGAACTTAAACGGAAGAAGAGGCCAAAGATGAAGAAGAAGCGTAAATAAAAATAAAACGACGAAACGATGAATTAGGCTTTGATGGGCTTCGAGTACAAGGTAAGTAACTTAACTCCCTTGAATTATTTTGAAATTACATGATGCTTTCCATAAATGCTTAACTTAGTAAGAATTTTTTCATGCTTTTCTTGTGTTTTTGAAAATTTAAAAAAATATTTTAAAAAATTATATCACTTTTCTTTCTAGTACTTTTGAAAAGTAAACTTTTTGAATGATGTATGCAACATTATGAATGATGATTGAATGATTTGTAATAATGATTGTACATCAACTATATGTTATTCTTGAAAATGTTTTGATGATAATTTTACAGTATCATGCTTATGATTTAAAAATCTCTATCTTGGATTAATGGTTCTTAAACGTTTTTATGATGAAATTTTTAGATGATGTATACCTATATGAAACAAATGAAACACATAAAAAGGAAAGTATATGATCATGATGAATTCATGATATTTCTTTTAGTTTTAAACAAGATGCATGTTTTTGATATAAAAATTATTTGTCATGATAAACCGAATGTATGTTTATGACTTCCGTATTAGTTTTCGATTTCAATCTTGATGTATGTTTTTGATATAAAAACAAATATCATGATAATTGCATCTCATGTTTGTACACCTAACAAGATTAAATCCATTGAATATTTATCTTGATGAATTCCGTATTGTTTTTCATAATAACATAATGAAAATATGAAATCATGTGTATCTTATTGATTTATGTTACGAAATCTGTTTTTCGGATCTATAGGATGATACATAAATCTAGTAGAAAAAGACAAGAGCATGTTTACATGTGAACCATCTCCGTGGCTCTTATTAAAATTTTCGAATAAAAGATTTTGATGCATTTGATCTTGATGGGTTTAATGACAAAACTTGTATTTTGAATTTATACAATAATGGCTTCTGTATAAATATTTGAACATATTTGAAATCATATATTTGAACAAAATTAAAATAAATGCTTAATGATTCTATTGTTTATCTTGATGACAAACTCATGTTTTGGTTTTAAAATGATATTCATCTTTTAAAACGTGAGCACACTCATATGAAATAAACAAATTAAAATAAAACACATTATGTGTGACGAGTGACTCTTGCACTTTGAACCTATGTGTTTTTGGTCTTAATCGTTATATGATAAATTGTTTATATAACGTGTTATATTTTGACTTTAAGAATCTTGACGATGGTTTTTGCCTTCAAGTCTTGAACTTTCATGATTGTCTCAATTTGACATTAAAAGGCAAAGACATATTTATACGAAATCAATACAATTCATAAAAAGCGAAATGTATGATTCTTGAAATTTTTGATTTTTCATAAAAGACAAGTGATGAATTCATTTAGTTAATATTGTGAATCTTGTAAACTTCTTGAATGTGATTTTGATGATGTGTTTGAAGTTGATGAATTGAACTAGAATGAGATATTTTTTAACAATTCATGACTTCTAGACTTTTGGAATCACAACCTTATTTGGTTGGAATCATGACTTGTTAAGTAATGAGAGCTAGAATGCATAAATCAAGTTGTTTTCTTTACTATTCTCTACCAAATGAAGCATGATTGATATCATTACTATTATACCTTACGTTGTAGAGAAAAAATTTATAAATCATGATGCAATGAGAATTCTTATGCAATAATCAAATGTTCATTTGATTCTTTACTAAAGAAAACATTTATGATTAATGATCTTGATAATTATAACTTGAAACTTTTATAAATCAAGATCGCATATCATGATTATTTTATTTACCAAAAGAAAATTTTTCAAATGAAATATAACTTATCTCTTGTTTCTCGGAACTATATTTTTGAATTACTTTTATGAGATCATCATCTTGATAACTTGAGTTTTTATCTCTTACTTTATACTCTCTTATGATTCTCCCATGTTATATGAAGAAAAATGTAAATTGTTTTCTCTTGACTTTTCGATACTCAACTTAATAAAATACGCTTTGATGATTGAAAATTGATGTAAAAGAAATTTGCTAAATGATTGATATCTTATGATTATTACTTGATATTTAATATTTAAAATTTCTCATGAAATGTGATTTTGATGAGAATTCCTATGCATGAATCAAGTTGCTCTTTGTGCTATATCTTTTCAAATGAATCATGAGCCTTGATGTCATATATTTCATGATATAGAAATGACAAGATTTCTTTGCCTTACATGTCTTATGTGATGATGAAAATTAATTTGCTTTATGATGAATCATGAATCATGACTTGATCTATGATATTGATATATTTTTATCATGATCCTTGATTATATAATTCTTTTACTCTATTAAAAGGATTTGTGAAATGAATCATGTCCTTAAATTTTTCTTAATATTATGACATGATTTTTTAATATGACTTGTATAATGATTGAAATTTTTAGTCATTAAGTCCTCCTTTCTTTTCGACATTGACAAAGGGGGAGCTAGCTTGTTGAATTTACATATTGATATCCTTCGTGACTTGAATTCTTTATATTTTTTGCCTTGTATGCATCATGTGATAACTAATATATATTTTGATGCAAATGTATTTGAAAGTAAATGTAAAGAAAACTTTGTATATCCTCCCTTCTTTTTGAGAAGGATAAAGGGGGAGAAGATTTATTGCTAACTTGCGACCCAAATAAAAAATTTGCTAGCTCGGAAGAACTTGCTATCATGAACACTACCAACAAAATGCTATCTTACCTATTATGTGAAGCAAAGTGCAATATTGCACAAGAAGCAAGTAAAACTTGTCATGCTTGAACTTAAATCTTGCTATGATTGAATGATGTATTGCAAATCAATATTTAAATGTTATATGATGTGATTAATAGCTAGTATGATTGTCAAATTTGCATATCCTTGAAAACTAGCTATGATGCAATTTCTCTTTTTTGTTGATGACATAGGGGGAGAAGTAGATTGATAACTTCATACATTGAATTAAATATTTTATATATTTGTATGATAGTTTAAATGTTTCTCATAATATTGTGATGAATGTTACTTAGATTTGGGATAATCCAAGATTTCTATCAATGGCATATTGATAGGGGGAGTTTGGTTAAACTCCGGGGAGTTATGGTTAACTCCATTAGTCACCAATTAGTTATCATCATAAAAAAAGGGGAGATTGTTGAATCTCGGATTTTGATGATAAAACTAATTGATTGTGATTTGTGGTCTAACCGCGTTTTGAGTTACGTAGGTCTACTATCGATCAGGATTAGACAATTGACGCTGGAGGAATTGACGTTGCGTCGGAGGTGATCACGTCAGGATATTGGATATTGAGCCGAAGGTTCAGTCGACAATCGACAGAAGACTTCGTACGTCGAGCATCGGGCCAAGAAGAGCAGAGTTGCACCAAGGTTATCGGGGTTGCGGAGGTCAACCGCCGATTGGGTAATAAGCCGCAAGAGAGGACGATGTGCCGAAAGATCGAACGAAGTGCCGACCAATAACGTGTCGGGCAACTGAATATCAATTCGCATTATAATAACTATCTAGATCGATGTAGAGTGTTTGTTTGTTTGTGTGCAAGATTAACTATGATGATGATGAAGACGTAAAGCGAAACAAAGTGCCAGAAGTCAAGTGTGATGGATCGTTGGGAGTTCGAGAATTCGACGGGAGTTTGAAGATTCGTTGGGAGTGTTGTCGAAACCGACCGAGAACGAGTAGGGAGCTTGCTGAAGGGTTTTTGGAAGACGGTACAATCTCATAGTCAAAATTTTACTCTTTTTGGGTAAAACATCTTATATTCCAAAAGTTCGATGGCAATGAGAAGGTGAATTGTAGTAATTAACTTAACGCAACAAGTGTAAATACTTCGGGTGCTTCGAAAGTATAAGCAAAGAATAGACAAATGCTAGTGACCAGCTTAATGCATGGAGTACAACTCTTAACGAGGCGGGCAAAGTCAAGTAATTTTTGTTTTCTCAACTCTTAAGAGAATGGGCGAAATTGAATATCCTAGTTCTCTTATTTATCTAGTAGAGGAGATCTACACAAGTTCAAAGACTATTCAAAGAAACTTAGCAAAAGACAACAATTATCAATCCTCACCGATGGTGATTAGTACTATCGAGAGTGGATTGCCCATTTTATTTTCCAATAAAACGTTAATCGAAAGCGGAATTGATGTGAACTTACTTACAGGTGACAATTAAGTAGAAGAAAAATCGATGGACAAATTTTGCAGAGGAAAGATCCAAAAAATTTTAAAGTTTGTAAGACGATGCTCATTAAAGCTTTAACAAACAACCACCCAATCTAAGCGGCATGAGGTGTTTAAGAGACTAGCGCATAATAATGAAGGTTTTTTCTTTTTTCTGAAGGATCCATAGGAACCAATAAGGATTAACACAACTCGATCGACCCCACACCAAAGTTAAAGTCATTAACGAGTTAAAGCAGCATGGTAGATCAAAGTTCGATTACTCAACGACAGTGACGGAGGGCATCTCAAATTTAAAAGGCATGTTGCAACTGGAGTAGAACATTAAAAATTCAATAAAGGAGAGGAGATGCAACGTCTGCAAAAGCTTTAACGAAGGTGTCGAGTGAAGAAGAATATCACGAACAAAGTTGTAAACATGGTATTTAATATAATGCTTGTATATGTTCATGTCATTTAGTTTTGTTCATACTTTGCACATCATGTAGAGAGCATTAAAAATTCAATAAATTTTGGATCTTTTATGATTGTTTCAGACTTGTAAACATACGTTGTGCTTAATTTTCTTGAATCATTTCGAGTGCTTAATTTTAACGAAGGTGTCGAGTGAAGAAGAATATCACGAACAAAGTTGTAAACATGGTATTTAATATAATGCTCGTGTATGTTCATGTCATTTAGTTTTGTTCATACTTTGCACATCATGTAGAGGACTTGTAATAGGCTTAGCTATCACATTTTGGTTATCTTTTATGATTATTTCATACTTGTAAACATACGTTGTGTTTAATTTTCTTGAATCATTTCATTTCTTTTAATTTTCCCTTATCACCGATCCAACTCTTTCATCATACATTATAAATGTTATTATTGTAAGAACACCACAATTCCGTTGTAGTCTAGTTGGTTAGGATACTCGGCTCTCACCCGAGAGACCCGGGTTCGAGTCCCCGCAACGGAATGTTTTTTTTTTGCCACCATTTTTAAATAAATTATTTAAAAAAATTTGAAGAATTTTTCCAAAATAAACAACATTGATAAAAAAAAAATAATTTAAGAGCAACAACAGTGTACAACTCCCAATCCAATTCCCGTCACACGATCAAATACAATATATAACAGGAAGACTAAAAGTTCCCTCAAACCATATATATGTTTTGATGTCAACCATTTATTGAAAGTTCAATCATTTTGTGAACCACAAAACCCACTCAAGTCACTCAACGCCTGTGAAGTCAACGCACCAATGCCACAACCCCAAATTCTTGAGCAGACCTGATGGAAATCTATACTCAGGTCTTCCAATGCCATGTCAACCCGGGTATGGGAATTCGTCGAGGTCTAGTGGAATGTCTTGCAGCATTGGGGTGCTCGATGGAAGTCCTCCTCCCTTCCATCACCAAAAACCTCTGTGGAAGAGTACATGTCAGCCCTCCTCCCCAAAGCCTGCAGCAGTTGCTCCTTGACATGCCTCAGTGCAAGAAGAACACACCGCACTGTGTTCTTCATCTCCGGCTCACCTGCCTCCATCATGTCCGGCTGCTTGCTTACTGGAACCAGAGCCAGCATGTTGTCTTCCTGCCTCCCATCACTGCCCGTGAATTCAAGATTCAAAAGATTAAGCAAGACTCTTATACATGATTCCTAATTGTCTATGCAAAACTTCTTTTGATTTAATACTACTACCGAATAATAGATTCAGGATATCTACAACTTTTACTTGTATGAAGAACTTGTTGTTTCTTCTTCTTACCTATGTCACCAATCTCTACTTCCTACACTTGTTTTTCCACTACTAATTACACCAATTGGAATCAGATGTCGATGTACCACAGGAATCATAAAGACGAAACATACCTCAAAGCAAAAGTAGTGCATTCTTTGGGACTAAAACCTTCATCTGCCTCAACAATGTTCATAGTCCAGCTTCCTTGCAGAGAGACCAATCGATGGTCCAGTTCATCTCCAGGAAGGTCCTCTGATCCTAAAGAGCTCGGCATTGTTTTGGCATCACTTAGCAGACCACATCGAGCCGTGTCACCTTCTAATCTCTGTTGGCCCAGGAAGGACTGTGAGGATGTGGAACTCACAGAGCTTACAGGAATGTCCATTTGGCCCCTGCCATCCAAAGGCTTCAGAGACTCCAGTTTCTTCATGGCATGCTTCAGCTTCTTCTCTGCCCTGTTCACGCATTTGATCTCTTCCTCAAGCTTTCTTTCCAACTCTTCCAACTGCGACAACAACCAGTTACACAAAGACAGTGCAGAGAAAGAAAGATCAAAGCAAAAACGTACCCTTCTGGCCAGTGTCTCTGCTTCCTCCTTGGCAGCCTTGGAGGCCACTCTCTCGGCCAGCAGCCTCCCTCTCAAACAGTGTATGGTCCTCAACCTGCCATCTTCCATTTTCTCCATCACACACACCTCGCGCGATGCTATAGAAAAAACGAAGCCACCGTCGTCTTCTGCCACCGGCATTGCCTGTTCCATACAAGCAACATGCTGTCCGTTCGGCCCAACTCCACTCCACTTAGTTGAAATGACTTATAGCAGCAAATGGTGGGTGCAGGGAAGACAATTAATGGCAGAGGTCAGGTAAGTAGGCCTGGGAGTGTCTTTTGCTCTTCCACGCTTAATCTGGGACCAGGAACATTTAAGAGACACAGGGCATATGTGTGCTTTACAGGACAAAGAGCTGCGTACTTTTGGCTGAGGAACACACAAATCTACACAATCTTGGTCTGTAGTTTAATCCAAACCGAGATCAATATGCTCCGGCACTCAATTATCCACTTGCTCGCCCTCCGCTGCTGCTCCTTCATTACCATGCCATATCGCCACTTCTTTTTTCTCGAGCTCAAATGACAGGCGCAGGAAATGAATCATGATTAGAATTGTAGGATGAGGATCTTACTTTACTGGCTTGGCTTGCGGTTGAAGCAAGGGGCCACACACCGGGAGCAATGCCATGTCCTACTCATCAAGCCCTCCTCCGGCAGCAGCTCATTCACCTTCCTTTTTAACCTCTCGATCCTTGGCCTGGTGCCGAGCTCTGGAGTTGCAGGGGATGGCGTTACCCGGAACAGTGCGACCATGATGTGGTCCGGAAAGGTCGGGCAAGGCCAGGTTGCAAGGGCAGCCTGCAGGAAGAAGCCATGAGGCATGTTGTTCACGGGCATACATCGACAGCAGCATGTGATCCTGGCAATGCAAAACCATCTCGCACTAGATCAATGTCGTCGATGATAGTGCCTTCAGTTTGTCTTCGAGATGCAGCCAAGATTCAAAAGTTTGCACTTGGATGTGGAATGATCCGACAAAAGTTGCAGCTGACGAGTTCTCACGTTAGCCCCCATTGGGCCACTACTGCATTACTACAAACACCATCCGTGCGTGTGCTAATGTCCGCTCCACATAATCAACTCGCCTCCTGATCTGCGTTCCATTTGCTCTCGCTCGGCAATGGAGTGCCAAGTTCCTGAGGCAAAGAGAGGGCAGGTGAAAGATAGGGTCAGTCACGGAGAACAGGGTGTAGCCCAGACGAGATGGCGATCCATCTACGAGGACGACTAGGTCATGCGCTGCTCCACAGGCGCGTCCTTCGCGTTCCATTCGATCGGAATGACCCTCTCGTTGTGCTTCGGTTCCTCGCTCCCTTCCGACGCCAAGGCAGAAGCAAGCAAAGCGTGAGCTCCATGTCCTGTTCCGTTCGCGAGACAGTCGCCACCAGCAGCAGCAACGCTGGTGATACCCTCCGTTGCCGCGTCGGGTCGGTGCGAGTCAACACGTTTCGTCTTCTAATAGAATGCCACCGCGGGGCCCCGTCAACATCCAGTGGGGCCCGCCGCCTTGATTAGACGTTTACGTGTCGTGGATGGATGCGTACGTACGCAGTCCGGCATTCCGTCGGTTCGAGTCTTCTCTCCGCTTTCCCTCCTCCGTCAGTGATTCTTCCCGGTAGCAGACTTCCTGTGGGCTGTAGGAGTTACGGGACCAAAGGAGGCTCTCTGAGGACCGTCCCCGATGGAGTTGGTTGCAGAAACAACAAGAAGTCGTCTTCTTCTAGGGGGGCACAAGGGCAGCAGGCCTTCGATACCGACTCCACTCCGCCTCTCTGAAACGCTCTCCTACCCTCACTCCTGCCCATAGCAAGTCTCCGGAAACAACAGCGTGCCCATCAGGCTTTCCTTCTTCGAAACCCTACCCCTGAGCCCAGATGGCCTGCAGGGTTCCCTGACATTCTGACGACTGCCTTTCTTGATGGCACCGGCGACCCAAGCGGCTCTCTTGACAGCATCAACCGTGGTGGGTATGGTGATGCGGATAGCAACGAGGAGGAGCAGCAGCTGGTTCTGCCCTTCCGTGGAGGCTTCGGCGGTGCAACCACGACAACTGCTGCAGCGTTTGACGTAGACGATGAGGATGACAAGACGTTAATCGGATCATTACTGCCATAGTCGCATCGACAGACGTGTTAAGCCATGAATCAATGCGACTCCTTATTTCATGCTCCACGACACATTATTTTGTCCTCTTCACCACATATCCCACGCGATTCGAAGGGGAAGGAGGCATGCATCAACAGTAGCGGGTGGTGGAATCGGACGTAGGACGATGCACGAGACATGAGCTTTCGGTGAAGTGACTTTGGAATCTTGTAGGGGTAGTCTCCAAGCATAGCAAACAAGAAACACGACACAGATACGAGTATATTTTGTCGGTCGGCAATGGAATGGTGCGAATCTCCATGCACGTCACGCTGCCATTCTTCCAAGAGAGCTTGGATAGATAGATGCTTATGATGTTATTGGAGACATGAAAGTTGTCTGCACCGCTTTAAGTTGACTGCAGCCATCAAAAGTTCACCACAAAATAAGGTGGTAAACGAAAAATGCCTTTGTTACAGATTGTGCATCTTTGGATGCAGGTTAGAGGAATCAAAGAATCCCAAGACCTAATGGTGACAATGAAAGAACCCCTTCATCAGATGTGCAGGCTGTCTCAGGGCCTCTCCTCTTAGCTCCCTCCTTTGACTTGTCCCACTGCCACACAGCAGACTGCACAGGTATCAGTCGAGATGCAGCTCAAGCGCTTATTAGACCAGCAAGCAGAGATGAGACTGTCCATGTGTACCTACCTGCACCGGGAGGAGGGATGGCAGCAGGCTTGGAGATGATGGTGGGAATGGTGGCCACCGCACCAGTGGCAGCGCTGGCGGCGGGAGGGAAGAAGTGGGCAGGGACTCCCATGCCCGGAGATTGATGGTGGTGGAGGTGGTAGAAGGGATGGTACATGGGCAGCAACCCATTGGGAGCAGCCACTCCTCCTTGTGCTGGATAACAAGAGAGCTGTCCCTGGAAGTGTCCTTGGCTCAGCTTCTGCAACCAAACCAGGGAAGGTCGACATACATATCATATTTATCAACACATTATTGCAATTATCATTTTGTTTAGTCAGATTTCAGGTCATTAATTCTTGCTGCCATGTTCATCTTGTTCTCCAATGTAAAATGAGATGCCAAGGAACATGCGATTGCATGCTGGTGAAAGGGTGTTTGATTTACCGCATTGTAGCCCAAGTCTGTCATGTAGTTATGGGAGTACCTGCAAAGATATATACAATGTGATAAGCTTCACATCCAATACATTAGATTAAACAGCTTATCTCGTTACATATAAGAGAGAGAGAGAGAGAGAGAGAGAGAGAGAGAGAGAGAGAGAGAGAGAGAGAGAGAGACCAAAGTCTCTCTTCCTTCACGCACTCTGGAACGCGATAACCTACGGAACTCCGGCAATCCACTGAAAACGAAGAGGGTCCCAGAAAACTGTACCCACTCTGTGGCATCCACGTGGTCAGCCAGATGACAAGAAGCCCGGATCTGCTACGTGTCGCTGGCGGAAAGGCCGTGTGACTGGGCCGGGCTTTTAATGGGAAGAACGATGCTAGTTCTGTAATTTTCGTAAGAGCGAGGGGTGGAGTCGGGGGCGTACCCGTAGGCGGCGGTGCTGGCGTACAAGGGGAGGAGGCCGTGGTGGAGATGGAACTGCGATGGCGGCGGCGGAGTTACCGAGGGGTGGCGGTAGTACCACTGTGCTGCCGGTGGCCCCGACGACACGGCCCTCGCTCCCACCGCCATCCCTGCGTCGCCTCACGCCACAAACACCAAACACCACAAGATATCATCAGTAACAGAGCATCACAAACAAGAACGCTGCGGCCGACGGCAGGGAGTACGTACAAGGTGGCTGGTGGTGGCCCTCGGAAGGGAGGGGCGCCGTGGCGGAGGGGGGAGAGGGGCGGAGGCCGCCGCGCTTGGCGCCGAGAGAAGCGAGGTTGCAGTTGGCGCGGCGGCCGCTGATCACGGGCGTCGCGTCCTCGCACGCCTTCTTGGCCGCCTCCGCTTGCTTGAACGTCACCTGTTCGTACGCGCACCCCAAACCGTGACTTCCGACCCAAACGACGTGAACAGCTGCGCAAGCGTACGTAGATGGAACTTACGAAGCCGTAGCCCTTGGATCGGCCGGTGGCCTTGTCGGAGATGATGACGGCCTCGAGGATCTCGCCGTACTTCTCAAAGTGCTCGCGAAGGGCATCCTTCTGCGTCTCCCACGCCAGCCCGCCCACGAACACTTTGATCAACGTCGTGTCCCCAAACTGCTGCCCCATCGATGTCCTCCTCCTCCTCCCCTCAGCTGCCGATGACCAACCGAGAGAGGAGCAGCAGAGGTGGTGAGACAGAGGAGGCACAGGAGGCTATATAAGAAAGAGAGGTTCGGAGGGTGTTACAGCAAACGGGGTGGCATGTCCTATGAGGATTGGAGAAACGACAAAGGACGTGGGAAGAGAGGAACAACTCGGCACGGCGGGCCCGTCGACGTGCCACCCTCTTCCTTTGACTGGAAAACCATTGCCGCCCACCATTACGGAGCCAATAAAAGATAACACGAGAAAGACACGGAAGCCGTGATCTGCGGTGAGGGAAGCTAAATGTCCGAGATCGACGGCTGTGATGAAGAAATGGCGATCGATTAAACGTAGAATCCTCTCGAGTGTTTTCGTGCAGCCTTTCGGCCAAAAGAGGCGACACAATAAACAGGGGGTGTGCAGGGAGCATCCAACTATTGTCCATGCGTGTTCATCAGAATCGGACCAAAAGATGTAAACGCGAGCGAATCATGACTGTTGCAGCGGTTTCCGGCTGTTATCCATGCGTCTTCTCTCTGTGGGTGCTCATAACGTGGACGACTGTACGGCGGCAGAGTTACCATCGGAGAGAGGAAGCCGGTGCGTGCATGCCCGTGAGTTGGCTGGAATCACAGAGGAGTGAGCTGGCGGAGGGGACAAAAATGGTGCATTATTAAACGGGGAGGAAGCTTTCTGGATTAACTTTTAATCCCATCAATTATTGTAGGCCAAGACAGCCTCGTGCCACCGCATGATGGCTCCCGCTGGCCTCCTCTTCTTCGATGATGACCGACGAGATGCTCATCGGCCTATCCCCAACTCTTCTGCCATCTCTTTACTCGGTCGCAAACTGGGGTGATGCCGGTGAGCGTGCTGCTGACTCCGAGCACATGCCCAGCATGTGGCCAGGAAACCCTTTTCAGCTGTATGGAGATTAATTAGTACCAGATTGCACCCGAAGAAAGGCGACGGTTCCAGCAACATACTGAGTTGTCTGCCACACGGACCTTCTCGGTGCGATCACGCTGCCCTATACCTGCGTGCCACTAATGGACTCGGTTTGGTGCGGTAAGCATGGCGTGCAACAACTCATGACAGCTGGCCATCTCCCTACACCTGTGCGTGATGCAGTCCCGTCAAAAGACCAAATCCTTTGAAGCAACAGGGCCTACGGATTCCTTGTTAAGCGCGCATCGCTGCGCACACCGTTACGTGCAACGCACCTTAAGTTCTCTCTATTTCTGTGGCCGTTTCAGATAGCATGGCTGGGCAAACCATGTCACGGTGCATTGTTTACATTGCACCTGGTCGTCACCGTGCCATCTTATTACCAACCCGTTTGAAGCTTTCCATTGTACGCCCAGAAAGTTGGGACCACCAGTCACCATCCAAGCAGGTGTCCTATGACGATGAGCAGAAGACACAAATATAACTCACGTAAAGCACCAAACCAAACCTTATCTTTCTGAGAAAGATAAGGTTTTAAATGGAATCGTTCACACATTTCTGAGGCTAGATCACGTTGATGCAATCGTATCACAGCACCATGATTCAAGTGAAACGAGGAAAGATAATTATATGTACATTATGACAATCCCGATATGTATACTGAAATTTTATGAGGACGGCAATGATTACCGTAAAATGGTCAACCGAAGAAATATAGTACTCGGACGCTGTCACGGTCTCAGCAAATCAAATATCTCAAAAAGAAATATGCTGTCCCTCGAGCAGATGGGTGTTGTGCCCTGCACAAAACCATTAAACCTGCAAATTTTAGAACTGTTACAACTTTTAACTAGGAAACTGGAAAAGCTGCATAACAAAGGAAACTGAAAGAAACAATAACAACAACAAAAATTCATGTTATCCGTGGGTTAATGCACATACCACTGTTGAAAAGGAAGTGACAAAAGAAAAAGAAAAGAAAACCAACACAAGCATAATTGTAAAACAAATTAAAGACATTTGTTTTAAAACAACTTAAATCAGGGGACCTTACAAATTATATATATATAAAAGACATTTGTTCCTAATGTATAATATCTCGCAACAGAAAGCATTCATTCCCAAGCCCCAAAACACCAAGTACAGACATTTGCCCCTCACTTTTGCAGACAAGAATTTTTCTCTATGCAAAAGCAGCGATGCCAAATGGTAGGAAGTGTGGAGCATTACATCCTGACAAATAATTTGCATCCAGTCAAACTTCAATTAATAAAGGTCACTATTTTTTTTATAGCATCAAGTAAAATAATGGTAGTTCACTACAACTTTATTCATAAACTAAAAAATCTCAAACTATATATCTAAGAAACAAAATTTTCACTGTAATCATTAGCTAAACTTTGTAAAGGAAAAAAGGACCTGCACAAATTTTTCTTTTTCTGTACAGAAGTGCTAAGCAGGCAACAGCAGCATGAGTACACCTCTTTTTAAGAAAATATCAAAATTTAACTTTGCCATGATCTCTAGAGAAGGAAAATGAAACCAGAAACTTCATCATTTAAGTCCTTATTTGCAGCATGAGTAACTCCAATCCTAGGTTAACACAGTTAAAATCAAAAACATTACCTGCATAAAGAGGCTCTCAGGGAACATAAGCAGCTAAATTTCCAAGTTCAGAGATCCCCATTATGGAACTACATTGTGTAACACAATTAAAAAATAAAACAATCAATTTCATTATCTCAGGAGAAATTTATATTTGGTGGAACATGAAAGATGCAACACAAGTTTTATCTTAAATCACCAAAACCTTCCAATTTCTAAGTATTACACATTAAAAATATTACAGCCACAATTCTCCAAATAAGTCACACATCAAAAGCATATATAATGCACATAAACTCAAGATATTGTCATACACAATTTTCTGTCAAAATTTGAGATGAAAAAGAACCACAAAACACATGTCCAACATGTCCTGGTTTATGATAATTCTAACTATAATGTCATTCCTAAAGCCATGTGGTATCGATCACCTAAAAAGAGACTAATAAGAAATGCAACAGCTCAGTTATGAATCCATGGAGCAACAAAATTGAATTAACTATGTTGCAGCAGTGCTGTTTCGTATCTTAAGATAAGTTGCAGATTTACTGAGAAGTTGTTTGACCATATGAAACTAGTGTACACATGCCACAATATGCGGGCAATTACTCACTAGGCTGTGTTTGCTCAAAGTTAAGAAAACAGCAGGTTTCATTGTATAAAAAAGGAAAGATCTACATTGCATGTAATGATTCAGGTGATGTGTGAGGACAATGAAGTCAGGCACACATTAACTTATCTCACAGGCCACTCAGTTACAATAGTTAAGGTGAAGGGCCAGAACAAGCGGTCAAGAAGGCCTCACAGAAGCATTACAAAACAGGTTTCAAAAGCACAATTTACAGTAAGTTAAAGAGGAAGGAATTGGATTCTATGTCAGGTGGATGAGACATTAAATTAGATTTATCTTCTCATCTTAATTAGGCCATACAGAATAAAAAGTGACCAAGGAAATCCATGACCAGAATCACATGAATAAGAATGAAATTAGCCCTCTAAAATATTTTCAAAAAACTCATACACTTGACACTGGATAATGAATGTTACTCTATTGACATAGACCCTTTCTTATTTCTATGCTTCTAGTCACAACAAAACTTCAGAATGTTATGTATATAAAGAAAACACATGGAACGGAGACAAGAAAGAAAGGTCCCAAGGTTTTCAAGACTGTTGTTACTTCTGATTTGACAGCGTAGGTCATTGATTAAAGAAGATTTTGCATGGACTTGACATGAAATAAAAGATAAATAGTCCCAACTGGAGTAGATTCAATGTGGTTATCTATATTTGTCGAAAAAATCTTGTTTCAAACAAAATTCACTTGAACATATTATCGTTAGTTTATTCAAAATGGAGGACCAACAACTCAACCATTACCACACCTAAACTGAGATACTAGAGACCAAACTTTTAGAATGATCCTTGTAAAGAGTAGGATGACAATATTTAATGAAGTTTTGAGATGACTAAGGCACCCAGCATACAAATCCATATCTACGAAGAATGAAGCGACCGACTTCCATGTAAATAATATTAGAGACAAATATAGCAAAAAATGAGATTTGATGCCCCTAATGCGATTAGAGATGCTGCAAATAAAGAACTCAATGGAGGGAAAAGATACATGTAGCTGGCCTAACTAGTTGGGATCCTTCGGCATATAGTACAGCTCATGATTCTTGTGTTGAAACAATTAAGCACATGAGTGATTAGACACACACCTAAACAATGACTCTGGTTATGCAAGACTACATATATCATTAGCAGTTACAAGGTACAAAAAGAAATTATAAAGGAACATCTCCACTAGATTGTCACTCTAAACACACGCGTCCAAAACAATGCTCCCAACTTGTAAATACAAGATACTTTTGTTAGTTGATTGGTATATTTAAGCTACAATGTCTCAATCTCATCTGCAATTATTTAGCCTGGTCAACATGTAACTGCACAGTTGCATCCTTGCAAAGAGGTAATTAGACAAAGTCCAACAAGTATGATCAACCAGTAATAGATGACTTTTCAATTGAAAGGAAATATATATGATATTAAATTCAAAAAATCGAAGAAGCAAGATAAAAAAGGTAGTCCCGCACAACACTCGGGCCAATACAGGATTTTAGAAGGATGCAAGTGGAGAAAATGCTTCAACAAAAAGGATGGCCCAAGGGCCCAATGTATAAATCCTTTGTCAATGTGATGTTTGAAGAGGGTTTATGTATGCAGCTTTACCCTTATAAGTAGAGGGTGTATTCCGATTATAAATATCCAAAAAGCAAGATATGATTGCCAAATTACAAGCAAGACTGAAACCAAGTGATATAGCCCCCAATAGTAGCCAAATCTCTAGCAAAGAACAGATACACAAGTACATTCAAGTATTGAATGCTAGCATACCTATAACTAGCAAGCATTAGTTAGTAAGTTGCTCTTCCAATTAAAAAGATCATTTATTTCCAGTGTGCGAGAAACTAATGAAAAGAAATCACTTTTTGACTCTTGCACAGTCATTGACCTCAAAATGATCATCACTTCATGTGAAATGTTCACCCATAGGAGTTGTTCACATTTAACATCCATTAACCAAGAATGGAAAATTGTCAAGGAGACCATAAGGACCTCACTGCAATCCAAGCCATTGTTGCACACAAAAAGTTTATAATGACATATTAGTGAAGAAGCCTGAAGAGTCCAAAAACTTAATATAATGAATCCTTTTTAACACAGATATAAATTAAAGAGTTTTAAAAACTTCAAACAGCCACATGAATGAAAGTAATGACCTGAGGATTCA
The DNA here is from genome assembly GCA_024322285.1 of Musa beccarii. Lineage (NCBI taxonomy): Eukaryota > Viridiplantae > Streptophyta > Magnoliopsida > Zingiberales > Musaceae > Musa > Musa beccarii. The sequence continues at coordinate 38,452,235 of CM044398.1, read as the reverse complement.
TGTAATCCATGCCTTGTGGATAAGAACCTTGTTGAGGAAGAGCCTACACATAACCATTCACAAATAAGTTCAAATTAGTACTATAAACAAAGCAATAAATCCTTTAGAGAAGCAGAAAATTAAATCAGAAGAAAAAGTACCTGGTACTCCATTCCTGTGCTTGTTCCAGACTGTTGAGCCCCTCCTAATTCTCTCCTGACAGAGCCCTCTCCACCCTGGGCAGACAATTGACATCTCATCGGAAATAGATCTTCATGCAACATAATGAAAGATAATGCTTCCCCCTGTTCCAATCGGGAGAAGAACACTCAGGGGAAGGGAAAGAAATAATTACCTCCAACTGTACCACCATATCCGCAGCAATGAAATCCATCCAACAGACCGAGAAAGAACAACACAAAAGACTATCAGGTCAAGAATGATCTCTAAATCCACTTAGAAACGAAATGCAATCTGAAGGAAGCAGAGTACCTCTCGATATTTCAGGAGGTATAGCTTCAGCGGCTCCATGTACTCCTCAAACCCCAACGTCGCCATCGCCCACAGTAGATCGTCCCCGTTGATCGTCTTCCTCTTCTCCTTCTGGCATCTATCACTCGCCCTACATCACCACCGACCAACACGATCAAAGGCAAGCCACCGAAATAAACGAAGGGACGGGACTCGTCCGATCTCACTCGCTGGTGACGAAGCTGATGAACTCGGAGACGCACTCCTGCATCGTCTCCTTAGCGTCCTTAGCGATCTTGGCGTTGGCGGGGAGCGCCTTCTTCATGATCCGGATGATGTTGGCGACCGGGAGGAACCGATCCTGCTCCCGTCCGCCACCCCCCGCTCGAGGGCTATGCTCGCCGCTCTCGTGGCTCCCGCCTCCGCCTCCCGGGCTCGCCGATGGAGCTTCCGCCATCTGCGGCGAGGCCGGAACCCTAGATCCATCCCAAGAAAAAGGTCAAGGAAAGAAACCCCAAGAAGGGGAGAAGTCGGCGGTGGCGAAGAGAGGAGGAGTGCGATTATTACCTTTATTTGGTTCGTAGTTGGCGCGTGGATTTTTTTTTTTTTTTTGCCTTTATATTTTCCTTTTCCTGATGCGTCTCTCGCGTTCTCTGAGAGGCGGAGGGTGGAGATCGGACGCTGGAGAAGAAACGGGGAAGGAGACGCCAAGGATGAGCGATGGGAACGAGGGGTTTTATAGTTGGCAGCAAGCATTGCAATGCCCGGCAATTTCGGGACGAAATCCCCTAATAAAATAATTTTAAAGTCGTGCCCGTAAAAAAAAATATTTTTTTGCTGAATAAAAAATAGATATCATCCACTGTTTCTAATAATACGTCTCAAGAGACAAAAAAGAGAAAAGAACCGTTACCTACCAGGCAACCCTACATGCTTCGCACGTGGCTCTGCAGCTCCACAGCCCACGAAGCTGACCAATCATTGCCGATCCTACAAATTAGACACGCAAGTCAAATTGCATTTTTCACAATTTTCCGGCAAATTACATGGACTACCAAATTAGGAATTAATATTAGAGTAAGAATAGAAAATAAACTTGATAAATATATGAGCATAAGATTTTAGATGAATTATCAATAACATCAAATATGACATTAATGAGCTTAATATTCTAAACAAATTAACAGTAGGAAATTACACATACCAAGGATCCAAACAAAGCAGGCTTCACAAAGCATTAAAGCGCTTCAGTTTCTCCGAATCTTCTGAACACCTGTTTCTGTGAATGTCCAACTCTTAACAGAAGAGAGAGCTCGGTATATCAATAACAAATGGTAAGTTTCTAGTACCAAAATCATAAGAAAAGGTAAAAGAAAAATTATACATATTTTGCCTACATGAAACAGCTATTCAAGAGAAGGAAATGCCACTTCAGAACTTAGTCATGACAAATTTCATGATGAATACATCGTTAATGCATTTGTATAACCCTGAGCCATATAAATTCCACAGAACAAGTAGGACATTGTGACCCCTCAAAACACTAAAATATTAAAAAAATTATTCTATTAAAAAGAATGACTCTGCCTAACCAACTAATCAGCGGTAATCCATATGCTTCGATGTGAATGTTATCAGCGATACCGCAGCATGCGCGACAATGGAAACATAGCTAAGGAATGTGATGCCAACTCAAGCTTAAGCTTGAAGCTAACAAGGGTGGGTCCAAAGATTGTATATTTTCCTGCACTACTTAAAGACAAATTGGAATGATTTTTCAAACTTTATAACTTCTGTTTCTGCTTCCCTAAGAGATCCAAATTACCCAAAAACCTTGTTGAAATCAGCTTCGGTAGGAACATCATCTGACCCATTAAATGTCAATGTCAACGCAGTCGACATGCGCTAATTAACTTCTACCTTCCAGTTCTTGCATGTTATTAGGATTTGTGCCATCTAAAATCTGTCCATTCGGGTTTGCACCATCTGTTATGTGCATGTAATTAGGATTTGCGGAGGCATCCTGTAAATGCTGTCCCACTTCTGATGTAGAAGTCAAGGCAATGTGAGGTGCCAATTCATCTGCAGGCTGCTGCTTCTTTTGCAGCTGCCCCTGTAATTCAACTTCTCTTTTTTGCTCAGCTGAAACCACTTCTTCCCCTTCAGTAACGACAACATCAGACCAATGTGATTCCTGTACATGGTCGGATACAGTTTCCAAAGAGGCTGACTTGATATCTGTGGATTTTCTTGTGCCCCTCTTACCTGAACTACAAAAGACCCGGCTTCTAAACTCAGTGAAGAAACTCAACATTACAGGTGGAGAGTTGTACTCCTCAGTTGGATCACAAGCGGCTACACAGAGGTCTGCAAGCATCTCGCCTGGGGAGGAATAGTCCCTTGTGACACTTTTGATTCCCCTTCGAGTCCTTTTTTGTTTAGAAGCATCACCGAAACCATCTTTTCTACCACTCGCTTTAGTTGAGCTTTTTGTTAATGCATTACCATTAGACTTAAGCATGGGGGGTGACCCTGTCATCTGTCCTGCCACTTGATGCATGAATTCTCCAACCTTCAACTGTTTTCCACATCTGGATGTTTGTGACTTAGTTCCCAGATCCACTAAAGAGTCAAGCTTTTTTTTCTTCTTGCCCTTCCCTGAATCGGCGGGATCAAAATCGGCACCCTTATCATTTTTGTGTGAAGAAGCTTTTCCACCATATCTAGTGTTTTTATCTGCATCATGATGATCACTGTTCTTTTCCAAGAGCTCAGATAAGCTTTTCTTTTTCCTACCATGCTGAAAGATGTGTTTCTCCTTTCCATGTGAACTTCCCCTGACTCTTGATTTTCTTTTGCCCGAAACAGCATCTGAAGAAGTTGGAGTTGAGGGATCACCAACGTCTTCACCAGATATCCTTTCCATGGATGGTGAGCCCTCGATATTGTCCTCCAGTTCTTCAACAAGAACAAATACAGGAAGCTCAGCATGTCCCATTGAGTGATAAAAGGCCTTCAACTGAGAATTGACTACCACAAGCTCCAAATTATCAACTCCACCATGTGGGAACTGTGCTAATGTTTGGATATAGTCAACAAGTCTAAGAGGCTCAAAAGAGGTTGCAATACAAGACCTGTCAACAGTGGAGCCACATGTTCCTTCCTGAATCCCAGCATTCTCAATCTTTTGATCCTCGAGGCTAGCATAAATTTCATCCATAAAACAATGGCATGTCATTCCCATCTCGACGCGCCTTGACACCTCTTGAAGTGCAGCACTCACAGCAGTTGCAAATGCATTCGAACCGCTCTGATTCTCCATTTGTGAAAAGTATGTCCCAAAATGCTTCAATCGTGACTCATCGCACCAAGCAAATGTCTTGTCTCCAAAGAATGCAACCAGATGATGATCTTTCTTCTGAATGTTCAACGCCATTTTGGATGCATCACAAGGATAAAAAATCTGACCAGGCCACCAAGGATGGCTCCTCACTTTACCCCACACCAAATCAGAACCGGCAAACACAGCCTTCTTCTCATCTTGAAAGGGAAAGAGGCAACCAGCATGTTCAATAAGTTCGACAATGGAAGGCCGAGGCCTTCCTCTCTTTCTCCTTGCCGTGGATTTCTGGTCACCGAGTGGCACATCTTGATCCCCGTAGCTTCCTGTCACTGCACTAACATTGAGATCAACCACCGGACTAAGAGCATCTCCTTTATCTATTGATTTCTGAGGCCTTCCCCGCTTCTTCCTTGCCGCCATCTCTTCTTCACCGACCTTCACATCTTCGTCTCCAGGACTGCTCATCTCCATCCCAACATCGGTAACGACAATATTATCCACCAGCTTTTCATCAGCTACAACAGCGTCTGCATGCCGAATTCCAGCTTCCACATCAACCTTCACCTCACCCACATCAGCCATAGCACCATCTCCTTTACCTTCTGCGTCCTTCTTATCGACAATTTTAGTTTCCGCACCAGGCGTGCCAGCCTCGGTGACGACCTTCACACTGCTAGCATCAATTAACCCTCCTCCAACAACTTCGATCGATTCTCCGCGATCTGCATCCACCGCATTCAATTGCCGTCCAATAACGTCTGCATCGCCTACCACCGCTGCAACTTCCATCGCTCCGCCGTCCGATACGCATTCGACTCCCAACGCGTCCGAACCCAATTCCACCGCACTGGTTAGGGTCTCCGTCTGCTCGCTGCCGATCGCGACGCAATTGAGGTCGAGGCTGCCGCGTCCGGCCTCGCCCTCGGAGGGATTCCAATCCATATAGACAAGGAAAAGCAAAAACCCTAGAAAAAAATCCGCGATCCTCTAAATTCCACAAACCTGGAGGAGAAGAAGAAGAAGAAGAAGATAAATCACGATCAATTCGAGAACAGAACCACCGAGGCCGGCATTCGGCCTTTGATTTACCTCGGGATTGGTTTCGCCGCCCCCAAAACGAGAGGAATGGGCGATGAGTCGGCACGACGAGAGACCCGAGGAGGCCGGATGAGAATGGGCCGAAGAGAGGTCGGTTCACGGTTCGCTGCAGTTACCGCGCTGACGAGTGGCTTCTTGTAGAGCAGAGGTGGGTCGTTGCGCGTGACGTCAATGGGTATCGTCACCGCCTGTGGTGGTAAGCCACGTTCAAACTTGTCCCTCGCACCGCCAAAGCCAGCGCTTTAAATTTCGCGCATACGAGTGCCTACGTGGCGATTCCATTGTTGCATGACATGGTTCGCAAGTGCCAATCGGGTCGGATCCACGCATGATCCGAACCGATAAGATCAAGACTCAATATCTGACAGTTCGGGTCGGATTCTAACGATATATTGATATTTGACTGACGTATTGACCTCAGAAAACATTTAAGAGATATTATCTCATGTGATAACTTGAACTCATCCTAACTATAATTCATAATTTAACATCTATTTATTCCTTACCCTCCTTGGAATGAGATCAATAGCCGAAATAAAAGATTAAATCTTTTTTTTTAATTAGGTAGAGGATAGAGGCTTAAACACTCCCACTCTGTGGACGTGGAAAAGTGAGGGGTTGGTCAACCATGGCTGCTGTGTTTTAGGCAAGAAGGAGAGACATGATTTGGATGTGGTTGATGGCAGCTGGCATGACAATGACCATGGCATCCCCATGGTTTGACCTATAGACATCATCCTAATTGACCATGGTCAAAATCAATTGGAGTACTGTCATCACATGTCCATCCAATACAAGTCTGTTAATCCTTCTTACTACCATTGAAAGTTTGTCTGCTAAATCATTTTAAATATTAAAAAAATTCTATGTATGCCTACTTGTTGACTATTTTATTGTGATTGGTCAATGTAAGTCAAACTTGGATAAGACAGGAATGACCAAACACTTTGACTTGATGAACTCAAAATAAACTTTTGATGGTGCATTTCCTGTTCTCTCTCTCTCTCTCTCTCTCGTTCTAAAAAGTAGAGAAGCATTTTTAATCTATAGACTTACGTAATCAAATAGGAATTGACTTCCTCGCAAGAATACTCGGTGATTAGGCACCTTTAGTCAACATCTTGACTTGAAGTAATATTAGGCAGTCACCAATTTGAATACATCCCAAAGTCAACGCATCAACCGGAGATGCAGAATATTCTTCTAATCCTGTTAGATCAATAAAATAATTCAAATATTATTTTGTTATGTAAAGTATTTTTGCTAATCATAAACCTACAAGGAGTCAATTATAATATTATATATATGTATGTATATGGAATTATAGTTCGTATAGTTTTTGGCTTCGGTACAATTGCCTTCTCCAATTCGTCTACACGGGGGCGAGGGAGATGCGATCGATGGATCGACCCAAGAAGAGAGGTCGCCTGTTGAAGAAGGCGCTCCTGCACTTCGCTCTCTGCTTCGTGATGGGCTTCTTCAGCGGCTTCGCGCCGCGCAGCACCGCCACCCTCTTCTCCGGCCGCCGCGCCGAGCACCCCCTCCCCGCCGCACCAACCAAGGCCGTGGGGCGCCTCGTCGTCAACAGCACGGTCGGGATCCCGGGGCCTTCTTCGGGCCGGGGGCAGGGCAGCCACGACGACCCTCCTCCGCCCCTCGAGGTGGCGGGGGCGCGCGAGTCGCAGTCGCCGTCGCAGCGGCTGCTGATCGTCGTGACGACGACCCGGGCCGGTGACCGGCTCCAGGGCGCGCTCTTGCGGCGGCTGGCGCACACCCTGCGCCTGGTCCCCCCGCCTCTGCTGTGGATTGTTGTCCAGGACGACGCCGACGCCCTCGCCACCGCCGCGGTGCTGCGGACCACTGGCGTGATGTACAGGCACCTGACCTTCAAGGAGAACTTTACCGACCCGGCGGTGGAGGCCGATCACCAGCGCAACGTCGCCCTCAGCCACGTTGAGTACCACCGACTGTCTGGGATCGTGCACTTCGCCGCCGCATCTAACGTCTACGACCTCCGATTCTTCGACGAGATCAGAGAGATCGAGTATGATCCTTTTTCCCTTTCCCTTCTTCCTCTTTGGGTTTTCTCATCCATACTAGTCTGACCTAATTAGCTGCAGGGGAGTAGTTTACATCACAACGGAACCAAACTCGATTTGTAGCAAGGAAAACTAAATGACGGAATAAGTACAAATTTCTCCTGCATCGAAAGAGAAGTTTCGTCTTCATCAATTATACTGAAGAAAAAGAAAACAAATTTGTTTCTTTCTACTGCTAATCATCGAGAGAACTTTGCACTTTAGCTCAAATATCTCATGCTCACAATCTTTTCCTTTTCATGATGACAAGGGGATCCAGTGTGATGATATCATCATCATCATCATCAAATCCTTGTACTAATTTGTGCCTTTTCTCCTAGGAATTCTGCTTCGTATCCCAATTTAAAACAAGGGGATCTGCTCCTTCATTGATCCATCGAAACAGAACATGGTTTCATGTACATTCCTGTCCTGTAAGCTACAAAAAAAGGTAGTATCAAGTCTTCATCCATTGAACACAATCTTAGTCCATGTTGACACTTCTTAGTTTGGGATTGCATTTGCGCTTGAGATCCAATATGTGGAAGATTTGCAATTCCATCTCCTGGTCTTACAAAGTATAAGAGCAACAAGATTTCCTCTTTCTTTCTGAGTCCTAAATTCATTACATGTCTGATCGTCTTTCAAATGTCAAAATTGGATTCTGAAATCTGATTCTACTGATTTGACATGAAGAATCTCAATGGAATTCCTCTGTGGAATTGGTTCCAAAATGGCCAGAATTTTATTTTCAATATTCTAGCTTTTAGTTCAACATGTTTAATGTTATAGCTTTCGATATTCTTCACCGGTAAGATTCCAAATTGTTTTACCATTGTTTCATTGACACAGTTCCTTCTGTGTCCTCTCCCTCTAAAGCCATAATGTAATTAGTTTCTAATTCCTTGCAAGTCAAAATTTCAGGTCATTTGGGACATGGCCGGTAGCAGTGGTATCGACAAACAAGAGAGTGGTGGTGGATGGTCCAACTTGTCATTCATCAAAGGTCAAAGGGTGGATCTTGAAGGACCTGAGCAATGACAAAAGGTTGATGGTAACTAGCACAGACATGAATCCCAAACCTCCAAAGATTAATATTTCAGGCTTTGCATTCAATAGCTCGATACTATGGGATCCCGAGAGATGGGGTCGCCCTACCTCATTGCCCGACACATCCCAGGTTAGTCTCCAGCATGATCTCATAAAATTCACAGATCCTTATCATCACAAGAAGCTCCTAAATTAGTTTTGTGCTTCCTAATTGGTCGGTTAAATTTCTTATTTGTCCATTTATCTACCGAAAACACGTAAGATGGAACATGCGGACATGGAGATTTTAGAACATTGTGTTATCAGATACAAGAACTCTGCTTTACCCTGGCTTTATGGTTAAATAGAGGAAAGGTGGATTTGTGTTCTGGTTGGTCCATCTTCAGTAAAGTACAAATAGTAGGTCTAGATGTTCTTTGCTGCTTTGGTATTTGTGGGATAAGGTTATGACTGGTGACAACTCCATGCATTACCTATATCTCTTTCATTCATCTTATTATTGACTTCTGTTGTCCCATTTTGGCACATAACTGGCTCATGTATTAGATTCTTTCCAGCAGTAAATCACACATTAGTCCTCTGACAACCTAATTGACAGCAACCTTTCTCAATTATTAGCCTGAGAAAAATGGTTGACAAAAATTTTATCCTTTGTTTGAACCTGAACAAGCCTGGCATAAGGGGCCTCTGATAAGGACCAGTGACATGGCTTTTGTCCCACTTGATGGTGGCTAATCCACTCAAAAAATTCTCACACCGACACCGACACCGACACTTGTCTCTGCATCTTATTACTTACATCTTTGGTGATTAAAATTTCAGGATTCAATCAAGTTTGTGCATGAAGTCATCCTAGAAGACGAGACCAAATTGAAGGGCATTCCTGCTGACTGTTCCAAGATCATGGTGTGGCACATGACCAGAGGAATTCCTCTGCCCATACACCATTAGGATCAAGAGCAAAGGTGGGAAACCCAAAGGGGGGTTGTGTAAATTAGGAGATGAATTGTTGTTAGTTATGATATTAATGACTTTTTCTTTTGGGGAAGGCTAATTGGGCACCTCCCCAGCAATATTAATCATCATTACATGTTGGTATTTGTTTCACTTGGTTAATGTGAAGCTTTCACTTCTTAAACTATTGCTCTATAGTCTTTTGCTGTGCGTCACGACTTGGGGCGTGACTCAAGTCCCGACCGGCTCATCTGGCACATGCAGCAGTGGCAACTCATCTCGCACAGCGGGCACGACTTATCTATGGGAATCGTGATTCGATCATCGTGGAGGTAATATTTTAATAAGATGAGTTGTGCGTGCCACGACTCAAGTCGTGATCACTACTTGACTCGTTGTAGTGTGAGGTAAAATGAAAGAAAAAAAGAAAAACCTAAAATAAGGATGTTTTATAACAAAATCCAAGAATATATATATATATATCAGAGAAGATATAGTTTAACGATATAAATTAATGGATAGATTTTTGAACAAAACTCCTAAGCTTGAAAATTTTTGGTACAGTATTTTTTTCAAAAAATGATTATTCAACCCCTATCGATCATCACCATTCCTTAGTTGTTTGCATCTTCGTGCATGGGTTAGCTCGTTCGTTGCCTTCCTCTTTTGGTCGTTTGTGCTTCCACATGTGAGTTGGTCTTATTGACCACCTCATACTATGTGTCGACTAGCCCTATTGGGTGTCCCCTTTGTGCGAGCAATATCACTAGGTTCGATAAGGGTAACTAGAGATGACATGAGTACCCACACTTATAACACCCTTAGGTTCGATAATGATGCAAGGGCAATGGTGAAAGCAAAGAAGGGATGAAGAGGCAACGATGCAAATCGAAAACTAACGATGAGTATAATAAAAGCAAGGTTAAAATGATTTTTAAACGGTCTAGAAGAATTTTTTAAAGTTGAGGTATTTTACAAAAAAAATTCAAACTTTAAATTTTTTTTAAAAGAATTTATATATTTCAAGAATTCAATAGCATTGATTCTTATACTTTAAAAATTAATATCGAAATCCTTATAATTATGAAAATAAAATAACTTATCATATTTTTCGATCAAATTAGAGCTGACTTATAAAAGAAAATCAAAAAGTTAAAATGATCATTCTACTTATAATTTAATGTCAATTCAACACGTGACGTCATTTATTGTATCTTTCGTCAGCATATAGTCGTTTCTTGAGTCAAAGAGTTACAGTATGATGCAACCACGAGGATCTACGTTGAGAATGCTGAGAAATTTGTTTGCAGTAGAGCTGCTACCGTAGTTTTGCGTTCCGTGGTGATGGAATAATATTTCTATCATGCTCTATAGCCACATTCTTGGTAAATTAGTGCTATATCAAGCTGATATTTAGACATTGAAACCTAGCGCGAGCCTTTCTTTCCCTGTCATTGTGCTTCGAGGATGATTCCTGAACGGAGAAAAGCGCTAAAGTCGGATGGCCTTATGTCGTCTTCCCCCATGGGCAGCCTTCTCCGCATGGTCTTCCTTTCCTCGTGCTGTCACGAGCGATCAAATCAGCAAGGACAAGGCCATGGCCACTCCCCCCACACTCAACCTTCGCTTCTCGGCCCACGCTGGTCTGCCGGCGTTGAGGCGAGCGTCGGTGATAAGAATATAAGATTGCAATGCCACAGGAGAAGACTCGCCTGACGACAGACGACACTGACCTTAGTTTACTCCTTTTGAGGAGTACGGCGACGCGTAGCTTCTTCTTTCCGTCGCCACACGGTCGTCTCTTCTTCTTCTTCCGTCCCTAAAAGCGATGCGAACGCACTGTGGATTCCCTGTCCCTCGGATTCCACTTCCCTCGATCGGCCGAAAGCAAAAGCTTTCCTCGCCCTCGTCTCCATGTTTCGTGGTGGGAACGCGAGCACAAGCCACATCAACGTCAAATACATGGTCCTAAGAGTCTTTAAGATTCGCGCGCAGGGGTTACAGATCAGTTGAGGCCTTGGAGTCTTTAAGATTCGCGCCCAGGGGTCACGGATCGGTGCAGGTCGTGGAGTCTTTAAGATTGGCGCCCAGGGATTACGCATCGGCGACGGAGGCCCGCTCCTCGGGAGAGGGGCTCGGGCGACGACGCCGGCCGCCGCTGCCGTTGATGCTGGTCCAGAAGCAGTAGGACGCTTCCGGGAGCGCTAGCTTCGCCGACGTCCGCCGAGCGGGCTCCGACTTGCTCCTCGGCAGCACCAGCGGCCGCTGCGACTCGGATCCCCTCGCTTCGACGTCGTCTTCCGCGTCCCCCTCCTCCTGCTGTTGCTGCGCCTCGCCTCGGTCGCTCGCTTCCGTGGCCCCCTCCGGCTCCTCCGCTGCGGGTGGTTCCGGGGCCGGGAGGGGGGGCCCCGCGAATCGAGCGGTGGCGAGTGAGGACGACCGGTTGTGCGGGGCGGATCGGCATCGCATCAGTAGGAGTGCGTTCTTTGGCGGTACGAATACCCTGGTCTCCTCCTGCTCGTGCGCAGCTGTCTCTTCCTCGTCCTCATCCTCTTCTCGATCCAGCGTGGCTTTCCCATCTCTGACGAACTCCGTCGGTGGTGGCGGCCTGACCGGTTCGGGGTTCCGCTGCTCGTACGCCCCACTCCCGCCGGTTCGGATACGAGCCCATCCTCGCCACAGCGACCGCCGGCCTCCCCCGCCGCTTTTACTCCCCGTGGGCATCTTCCGGACGGCGAACAGGCCGCAGAGGAGAGCCCCATGGAAGCACCGGCACGGCGTCAGAGACGACTTGCTTCTCGCCTTCTTGCACTGGGGCTTCTTCGGCTTGGCCGATCTCTTGCTCCGAATCCGGACTTGACCGATGCAGGTGACCTTGGGCGACGAGGGCTCCCCTTCCTCCGCGGCCGTAGCCGCCGCCACCGAGGACGACCGGCCGAGGCTCCCGCTGCGGGACACGAACATGGGGCTGGACCGGGCGGCGGAGGCGGAGCGGCCGCGGCTCCGGCTACCCCCAGCCTTGCGGGAGAGCAGGCCGGGCGGCGCCGGTAGCTTCTCCCTCCCTGGGCTGGAGGAGACGATGACGCCTCCGGGCTTCATCATCCCCGGAGAGACGGGTAGCTCGAGGGCGAGTTGGCGACCGACAGGGTTGGGGAAGGCAGCGATGGGGTGGTGGCGTGTAGCGTGTACGAGCTTTGACGTCTGTGCTTGCTGAACTGTTAGCTGTACCAGCTGCCCTCGCTCTCTCTCTCTCTCACGGCCCGCGGTAGAGGAAGAATGCTAACCACACGCGACGGTGATAGCTTTAAGGATCGAGCCATAACGACAGCCAGAGTCGGTGCACGAGTGGGTGACTCAACTTGGGGTTATTCTATGGTTGATCATATTAACCATTAAGCCCACTGCACGTCTTAACATTCACGTAAAAGAGTTGACTGATGGTCAATAAATTAGCACTTCAAGCATCTAACGTCGAGGTTAAAATCTATAATTACGACCATCGGATTATTATTTATGCGTTAATCAAGACTTAAACATACTTACCAATAAATACTATATGTACAGTGTAGAGAGAGAGAGAGAGAGAGAGGTCGCGGTGGAAGTATATTTTACTCCGAACTCCATGGCAGCTTGGAGGTGGAACTGTACACCAACATTGCTTGCTTCCCAAAAGTGGCTTTTTGGTGTGGCAGCCAACACTACTGTATGGTTTTGGGTCTCTCTTTGACCTCCATGTTGGAGGACACTCTTTGAGCTCCATGTCTATATTATTCATGTCCTGCCTTGCTCTGGGCAAACATTTCCTTTTGTCTATGTTTTGTCCCACTGCCACTTTGTATTTAAATTCTTGGCTCGGAGAGAGGATGAATCACTATGCATTCAGATTTTGTTCTTGCTTGATGAATCATTGATGAATCATGAATGATAATGTTGATAAATATACAGGATTAGGATTAATCATATATTTAAGTATGTAATTGAGGATTTTTTTCTCAAAACCTATGTATTATCTCGATGAATAAAATTATCTATTTTATAATAAATTCTTTATGATATCAAAGATTTCTTGTCTTAAGCAAGATTCTCTCTTGCTCGTCTCCTTGTTGCTGCTTTACAATTCTTGATTTTTACTTATCATTTTCATATTTTGATATTGTACCGAAGATGAATACTCATGACACCTCCTTGTCGATCTCCTAGTGTGACTCCTCTATAGTAGATTTACTTCACCTTGTTGATCTTATCGGCTTTCTCTAGTGATCGAGATCAACTTCTTCGATGATCCTTCGTCGCTGTGCAATTGTGCTTGGTGGGCATTCCCACTACTCCTACCTACTATTCAATATTTTCACCAACATTCTTGTGCACTTCTCGTTAATTATCGAATTCACTAGCATCTCAAATCCATGATCGATCTCTCAATGATAGTCCATTGTCTATCACCAAGCTCTTAACTACACCATCAGTACTCATGACTGAGAGAAAAACTTAGGAGAGGAAGGAAAAGATCGCTCTCTTTTATATATCTGATTCTCCCTTATGTATTTTTCAAATTTGATCTCCTTTGTCATATCATATTTTGTCCTATGCACTTATCAGATCTAATCTCTATTATCTATGCATCCAAATTAGATTATCATTTGGTTTTGATTTTTTTTAATGGGATCATAGCATCTTCTTAGCATATCCTTTTCATCTTCTACATTTGATGTTTCAATTATTATTATTTTTTAAAATAATAATTTATTTTAACCTTCAAGACTTATATTTATCAATATAACAACTCTAATCCCCTTCAAACTTTTCAAAGGTGATAATTAAGCATCTTGATGAGCACAATTGACTAATTTTCTCTTTTGATATGATCTATTATGCTACATCAATAACTCTTTTAGTTGTCTACAAGAAAAAATCTAAATATCAGAAGAAATCATCCAAATGACAAATCATGATTACCTGTTATTACTACGATAAGATCATCTTATTCTATAAGTCATTTAAACCTTAACACTAATCTCTTCATGCAAAGATCAGAAAGGTATGTCGTTAGCTCCACCCTTATCAATCACTTTATACTCGGATGCTAAATCTTTTATTTACTTTTATAAAAAAAAAGAGGAACATACTATTGTTAATTATATGTAAAATCTAAAAGTTATCATAGATGATTTGACTTTAATAGTTCATCTCTTGAGTAATAAAAAAGTCATTATTCATACTATTAATAACATAGGATATGAATATTAAAAACTATTAGTAGCAATTTGGGCACATGACTCACCAATGTTATTTGAAAAACTATATGACAAGTTGATTGAACATGAAACATATCTGAAATGAGAAGAGTGAAAGATGAGACCGACTGTCATAGTTCGATTCAATCAAAAATAAAAAAATATAATCAATGCAATAAAAACTTTAATAAAGGACCAAACAAGATGTCTATTGGATAAATAAGTAATACACAAAGCCATCATCCTCCATTATAATATCAACTTTTTAACTATGATAGCAGCTTCCACCCAAACAACTCAAGAAATAACTTTAATTACGATTATCAACAATTCTACCATCCCAATAATAATAATCAATTAAAAATCATATGTTAGCTTTGTTATAAAATTGGACACATATCAAAAGTCTATCGATCTCAACTTAGGCTTATTGTTATATTTAACTGACTTCAAACAAACATTGTGACTATTTTGGTTGCTTATCTAAACAAATGGATTGTCAACTCTAGTGCTTCTCATCATATCACTCATGATTTATAAAATTTATCTATCCACATCGATTATGGAGGCAATGAAGACATCATCATTGGTGATAACCAATAGTAATGAAAGCTCTATCACTCACATTGGTTTTATAATATTTAATTTACACACAAACACTTTTATACTTATGATGTTTTATGTGCATCTCACATCAAAACAAATCTTATTTTTGTCACTTAATTATACAAATAAAATAACACATATATTAAGTTTTTTTTAACTCGTATTTTTATAAAAGATCTAAGCATACGAGCATCCATGATCTGAGTCTAGAATAAAGACAATATCTATGAGTCACCATGAACTTCACAAAATACTTAACCAATCATTTTTGTTTTAGTCGTTGCTCTAACTGATATGTAGTATCGTCGATTTGGTCACCCATCACCCTCTATTTAATAATAACTAATTTCTTGTTGCTCACTTCAAACTTTCAAATCAAGTAGAACTATTATTCATTGTGATGCTTGCTTTAGTAATAAAAGTTATATACTATATTTTGGAACATCTTTTGTATCTGGCTCTAAATTACTTAAAATCATTTATACTAATGTCTAGGGCCTTTCCCCAACTACTTAATTTGATAATTTTAGATTTTATGTGATTTTCATATATTACTACACTAAATACATATAGTCATATTCTCTTAACATAAATCTGAAGTCATCATAGTTTTTACTTATTTTAAAATGGTAGTCGAGAAATTCTTTCAGTATACCATTAAAACAGTTTACTATTTTGGAGGAGATAATACCTAGCTTTAGTATCTTATCTCTCATCATGTAGTATATAATATCTCAAGTAATTATCACACATGCTTCAACTAGTTCGCACCTCCAAACGAAAGTATCTACATATAGTTGAGATTGATCTCACCCTCTTATACCAAACCTCAATGCTACTAATCTTTTGGTCAATGCCACCACATGCATCTAAACTAATTAGCTCCACTGAATGAAACCACTGACACATAATCGTGACTGGTCTCACTCTCGTACACTAAGTCTCTATGCTATTAACTTTTTAGTCAATATTATTTTAAACTGTAGTCTACTTCATTAACCGTATACTCACCCCAATCCTACAACACTAATCACTATTTGAAAAACTATTTCACAAAATCTTAAATCTTTAAAAACTTAAAGTATTTTATTATTTATATTATCCTTAGCCATACTCCTACGCTTCACATGAGATAACACTAAGATTCGAACTTTACATATTCATTAAATACTCCCTTGAATATAATAATTTCAATGTTATGATTTTCAAGCTCAAAAGGTCTTAGTATCATTTCATATTATTTTTATTGAGTCTACTTTTTTCTTCTAAATCTTACTCCTTCAATAATGTGAGGTACTATAATAATTAGTAATTACTTGGTTCATATGAGTGCACCTTAAATCAATTAGTAATTTTCCTCTAGACTTGTACTTCTTTATTATTCTAGTTCAACAGCACCTTATTACCTCTACAACTTCTCTATCTACTTCTCACCAACTCACTCTACAATGCTCGATAAAGTAATACCCTTGACACCATAAATAATATCTTTGTTCTTTCCTCGACTAGGTGAAATTGAAGTGCATTAGCCTGATTAGATGTGTCACTAACTTGACACTAATTCTCTTACCTTTAATATAACCCAATAATATCATCAAATCTTGACATCATATGACAACATACTTCAAAAATAATATCTTTAAATCACATCAAATCCTTAATCTTCATACTACTACAAGCTCTCAATCTGAGTCTACTGAATCCATAACCATCACTTAAGCTTAAAAATCTTCACATTGGAGTAAAGTCATGTGTGAGGAATACGATGCCCTACTCTATAATATCACATAGACCATTGTACTATCTCATCTTATATAAAATGTTATTAGGTATAAGTGATTATATTGAATTAAGTAAAATACAAATAGATCCATTGTCAAATACAAAACATGTCAAGTGACTCATCATGAGTTTGGCTACCATTTAAGGTTGTCATATATGATAACTATATGCTAATAATATTTTCTTATAAGGGAGCTTAATTGAATATATTTTTATGTAGCAACCTTCATGTTTCATTTACTCCTAGTATCCAAATTATATTTGAAAACTACGAAAAAATTATTTATGGACTCTGCTAAGCTCTGAGAGCCTAGTATACCAAATTTGGCTCATTTTTTTTTTATTTCAATCAACTTCGTCAACTCTAACTATGATACTTCTTTATTCACATGATAATGAAAGGAATATATCTACTAGTCCATATGGATAATATTATTATCACAATAAAAATTTCATAAAGATGAAATAATTTCTTAAGCAATTGATAAATCAATTCTCCATTAAAGGCTTAGTATCCTTAGCTATCTTTTGGGAATAGAAGCAACATTCAATCTTTTAAATTTTTTCTATCTAAAAAAATATATATTCGAGATTTATTATCAAAGATAAACATAAAATCCAAAAAAGTTAGTAACTCATTCTTCGTCACTAAGTCACTCAAATTATATAATATTAGCCTTACTGTGAATTCTACATAGTACAGACAAATACTTGATTTTTTGCTACTCTTATATGTCTAGATATTTCATTTATAACTAACTAACTTATCATAATTTAGACATCGACCCTCCACTACACATTGATTTGCATAAAAACATGTTCTGTGATATCTTAAAAGGATTTTTAATCATAGATTTCTCCTTTATAAATATTCATCATTTTATCTTTATACCTTCGCTGATGTTACTTCGGTAGGCAACAATGATAATAAAACATCTATGTTAGCTTATATTATCTTCTTTGAAGCTAATTTGACAAATTGAAATTCTAAAAAATAAAATACAATCGCAAGATTCACCACTAAAGTTGATTATCAAATCATCACTACTATAATTGCAGAACTCAGATTGAGTTACCAATATGCTATACGAATTTGACATCATCTCATAATCCACTTTTGTATAATATATTGTGATAAATATAATATATTATGATAATATTAGTGTCATATACTGATACACCAACTTGGTATTCCACTTACGTATAAAACATATTATCGTTGACTTCTATTTTATTAGAGATCAAGTTGTCAAACGTTAATTACGTGTTTCTCATGTCCATACTTCTAACCAACTAGTAGACTCTCATAAAATTTTTCACCTGAAGGATATTTCAGTAGTATCAATTCAAGAGTGATATTCTTGATAGAAGATTGATATGATAGAAAATCATGATATAGATAAATATTAAATTATAATTTTATATTCTTTATATGTTTAAATCCTCAATTAATCTCTGATATGAGGATAATCACAAATTTGAGTAGAATGTATGATTTGAACACATGATTAAGGAAAATATATCCCTCATTGTATAAATATATATTATCTTAGGCAAAAATATTTCTTTCATAATAAATTACTTAATCAATGATTGAGTTAGGAAAGAGTAATAATATCATGTTTGTTGTTGACATGGGTGCATTTAAGAAATACCATTATATAAACCTCATCCGATTTCTTTTCATTGATTCCATCAGATCAAATCAAGTGAAGAAGGCCAATTAGACAGGTCGGATTCGAGGATTATGCGGATCCCAGCCCGAGAAGCTGACGGATCTAATGGAACGAGAACCATGCCCGATATTTAAAGTCGGATTCAAGTAGGACACTGGGTCCCATCCGATACAACGCTTATTGGATCCAAATTGAGGATCCACCCGCGCCCGCTAACCCCTATTCAAGCCCTTCGAGCCTCCGCTGCCTCGCGGCGCTCGGATGGCGGAAGAGACCACCGGCCATCATTCTTCGCCTCCGCTGCCACCGCACCCGCCTCTCTATTGCTTCGGCGTACCGTGGCCTGACCTCAACGAGGGTTTGCTATACACCGACGTATTCCGATCCACCGATAATGGTTTCAATCTCGCTTTCTTCGACTTCCCTCCTTTGCCGCTCCTTGGTACTATGGACGTCTTCTGAAGTTCTTGTTTCGTTTGTTTTGTTCGCCTCGATTCGAATAGCTACGACTCTGATTGGGTTCTACTCTTCCAAGTACAAGAACTCGGCTCCGTTGCAAGGGTTTGTCGGCCGTCGAAACCCTAGTCGTATCTTCTCTTTGTCCTATTGTTTTGGAATCGGGGCTAATATGTTTTCATGTATTCTTGGGCAGCTGGCTTCAAAGAATTCGCAATCGCCAGGTTTTGGTGACCTTCCCATCGTTATTTCAATTGATTCGATTTTCTGTTTCTTTTGCATTAAAAGTATTTCTATCATGTTTGATTTTTTATTCAATCCTTTGGCTTCCAGATAACAGTTGATGGTGTAGTAGTAGCGGATCCCTGTTTCGCACTCAGGTAATTATTCTTTACCACTTTCCTTCTTGATTTACGATCCATTTTAGGCTTGCAGTGAAGTATCTATCCTCTTGAGTACTGCCATTTACACGCGTGTTCCTGAAGATTAGTTTATAATTTCACTCATGACCTTACTTGTTTAGAGATGGTGCTGAAGTTGTTTATCATCGTCTTCCTTGGAAGGAGCCTTTTGCGCCTTACTTGCTGGAAGTTCTTTATGAAGATAACGACATGGTGAGCACTTCCAAATTTTTATAAGAGAGTAAATTTGATACGTTAAACTAGTTTTTTTTTTTCCTGAATTGTGGGTAAAAATTGGCTGGTAGCTTTTTGATCAACTCTACTCTGATTGCGCTAGTATATTCTGATGGCAAGTGCACTGTTGAAGCTGGAAGCTCATTGGGATCACGAATCGGTCAAGATCATTGTGCTCATATAGATAATGAGATTGCAAGACTTAATGCACATAAATGATAAAGGAGCAGTAGTAAATGAGCGATAGGTGGGGCTGTTTTTAAACCATGTTCTTTTCTTCTTGGATTGTCATACAGATGGCTATTGAAATGAATTAGTGTCACCTGTTTTGTATTATTATTTCTGATAGCTGCCAGATTTGTCATATGCTGGTGTAGGTTTAACAAAAAGATATGTGTTCTCCTTTCTACTAAAGAGAACAAGGATATCTTTTCCTCCAACAAAAAAATTTATGTATAAGAGCTTTCATGTACCCAGCACCATAGCAGCAGCAGCAACAGCAACAACAGTTCCAAATAAGAGCCCTAATGTCATATACAAATTAAATAAGCTGCTTATTCTTTATTATTTATAGTTAGATTGGATCAAGAGTCTTATTAGGAAAAGCATAAGATAGGATTCTGGAATTTAGGAGAGCAAAGAGGGTATAGGTTATAGTTGATGGGTCTTATAAGTAACCTTGATCTTGTGAAATCATAGAATGAGTAATTGATGAGATGAATGGCAAGTGTTGTATTATGAAGTCATGTTTGGCTGCCATGCATCCCACCTCACCTCTTTATAATCGCTTTTTTTTATCTCTGTGTATTCCTTTGATTCTTCTCTGTGTTAGATTTAATTTAATTATCCCCGTTCCTAGATAAACTTGTTTACATTGAATTTGTTTAGATCTGATTGTTCTTGCTTGCTATTGATAATAATCAGTGCAGCCATGTGAGCCCTTCCAAGTTCATTTGAACTTAGTTGTGTTTTTTTTTCATATATGTCCAGTAATATATGCTTGGGTTTTGAAGTTGTGATCGATGGATTTTCCTTGATATCTGATAAGCAGTACTCCCAACTGTTTCATATGCTGTTAAGAGGTGCTTTTATTGCTGGTTATTGATTAAGGCATTTGTAGATCTAGTTTCTTGTTGCTTCCTGGACTAAAACAAGTACCTATCTTTCTTTCTATAAACAATATTGATTTTTGTCTTTGATAATTTTGGTGACAAGGCAGTTATCCATAAATTGTAACAGGTCTTATGATGTGCTGAGTAAACAAAACTTGTGAAATGTCAGCATATCAATTGAGTATTTATAGGCATTTCCAATCACATGCCTAGCCCTTGCGGGTGATGACATGCACAGGTCTTGTTGATGGATGTTGAGCATGTACTCGTGTGACAGTAAATTAATCAATAGAGAAATCATTTTGTTTTCTGAGTTGTTATATTACTATTGGAGTTGTGATTTCTGGTTCGAGTTGTAGCTTCTGTATTAAATTGAGAGTAATTGTTGAGGACACTAGTTCTAACTTCAATCATTAATGTTGCCAAAGATTAGCTCAGAATGTAGCAGCTTTACAGTCAATTGACCTCTAAAGGATGGAGATGTCATCTGCTACTCTGGTTTGGAGTATGCTCCAACATCCATCCAACAGGAGTTTCACTTACGATGGCATTAATTGGTTGCAACAAATGAGGGAATGTAGAGTTACTAATAATTAACCCTCAATGAGTTAGAACTACATATTGAATAAAGATAAAGGGCATGAATGCTTCTCCTGTGCACTTGATTTATCACAAGAAAGGAAATTGCCATTATGCTCATTTTAAACCATCTTTGGTACAACATTGAGCAACTATGTTGATTAGAGAAATTGGAACTTTGAGATATGAGGGGATCTATTAATTATAAATTCCTTTTTTTGCTTAGGTTGCTATAAACAAACCTTCTGGTCTGCAAGTTTTACCTGGAGGGCTTTTCCAGCAACGAACAGTTCTAATGCAGCTCCAATGGAAAGAATGGAATAAAGTTTCATCTGATTGTTCCAAAAGACAAATGACTCAAGAAACACATCCTGTGCCTGTACATCGCTTAGGGAGGGGCACATCAGGTTTGGTTTAATAGCTTGTACCTGTACCTTTTAGACAAACTTATAAAGTATTTTGATTCTAACTCTACGTTTCTTTTTGTTCGAATGATCTCAAATAAAAATGAACCACATTCAAGTTCTACCTTTGTTATTGTTCTAGTCTCCATTGTCAGTTGAAATCAGGTTTTTAATTTAGTTTCTTAAGAATTGTTGCTGCACTTCAGGTATATTACTTTGTGCAAAGACAAAACTTGCTAAGACTCGCCTTTCAACTTATTTTGCTAATGGCACTGCATTTGCCGGAGATGATGGGTTAAGCAGATTTTTTTTTTTTAATGGATTTATGGTTTGTATTTCTAGAATATTTTTTTTTCTAGTTACATGTGTTCTTATATCACGGAGTATTGCACTTGTAGAGGCAAAACGGAGCTTTGCAAAGCACGCAGAATCTCAAAAGTTTATCGAGCATTAGTTGCTGGTGTAATTGAAAGAGATGAGGTAAAGTCTTTCCTTGTGTGCTTGAACATTCCTAAGAGATTTATTCCCCTAGACTAATCGATTGAGACAAGAGTCCAGTACCAGATTACAATTTTGCTTAGGTTGTAAATTATTTCATGTTTTTTCTTATATTTTGGACAGTTCTTTTTCCATTTCAGTTTGTAATCAAGCAGCCGATTGGAACAATGCATTATCCTGGAGTAGCAAAGGGGCTACATGTAGCTTCTTCATCAGGTTATTTGTCTTTCTAATTCTTATTTGATTCTCGTTATGTAGGAAACAAGTTTTTGTTTCTCTATGTTTTGAAACAATATAGTCTGTCAAAGGGGGTATTTCTATGTCCTAGTTCTATAGTCTTGTCAAAAATATGTATACATATTATTGTTCATTGTAAATTGATTTTAATCCAGGGAAGCCAGCACTTAGCAAAGTGCAAGTTCTTGAGAGAGATGCTCAGAGAAACCAAGCGGTGGTACAGGTATATTGGTTGGTGTTTTATGATTATTATTTTTTTGGTTCTATTCTCCAACATCAAGAATAATTATATTCATCTATTAGAACTACATGTGGAGAGGTTTAGTAACTCTTTTGTTAATTTCCTTTAAATGTTTGTCATGTGTTTGGTACTATGCCTTCATTAATAGGTTGAAATACATTCTGGAAGACCACATCAAATCCGAATCCACCTTGCATTTGCGGGGCATCCTCTTATAGGTAAGTTCATGTAGATTTTTGTTTAAAGCAAAAGAGATTTAGTCATTTGTTCTTCCTTTTTCCAAGTTTCTTATATCAGCCACTTAAAGAGGAGAAATACTGTTTGCATGTAACATATGCTCATATTTGGACAATCTGTTATAACTTTATCTGTTAGTTTTTGGAGTATATGTTATAAGGATTTCAGTTTACAGTAGAGAGGCATGCCAATAGTTCCATACAAGGTTTGCCTTATCGGTCCGAACCAGCGTGCCTGCCCGCCGACGATACTATACGTGTCGCTCCATACCGATGTGCCAAGTGTGGGCACGATGGCACAGAAAAAAAGGCCAAAAAATGTTCGAAATTACCTAAAAATAGAAAAAAAACTTAGATTATGGTTTTTATATTGGAAATAAATGTAAATTTAGTATAATTTCAGCAAAAATATTATAAATTAGAAAATAATAGTGGCATATATCTTTTGAGGCTTCGAGGAGTGGCTTTGTGGCACATTCTAGATTATCCTTCTATTGATATTGAATTATCTAGAAAGAAATGATTTAAATTGTTAGAGTATGAGTTAGACTTTAAGATTCAAATGAATGAGGTAATAAATGGATCAATCGATGGATATACCTGGTTCTACCACAAAAGAATGACGAGACTCCACAAGCAATGGATCGAGGTCCTCGATCCTATGTATATGTATATCAATATGATTTATTTAACGGGCCCAATCCTGAAATTGATCTCACGACATATTATATTGATACACTGTATGTTGTTGGTGCATCAATGTGGTGATGGTCATAGATTGATTGTTGTGAATCACATGTATACGAGACGACTCCCAAGGCAAATGCGATTGTGACATGCATTGGTACAGAGGTTGGAGAATGTCGGAACTTCTACTTTCGCCACTAATCTATTGCTTCATATTAAAGATCGATCATCGTATTGCTGCTTAGAGAAAAATGACCAACTATCACATGTTGTTGTTAGCCGTAAGATTCTCCATAATACGATGGTTAGGAATGTAATGAGCTCTACTCTGTGTCTACATTGTTTAGGCTCTGTCAAATCTGCTCTAAATAATCCACTACCTCCCTCTTCCCTTTTCGTGTATAAACTTGACTAGTACCTTGTCAAGCTTCATGATCTGAATCTTGAGTACCATGTGTAAAATACTGCTCCTTCGTTCATAAACCACCTTCAAATTGTATAGATGAGATCATCGACTCCCAGGCGTCGCTACCATCGTCGATTGAGGCATTATTGTCCACGTCGTTTTTACATCTACAGACCGAGTGGGTTGTTGAATGCGATTGAGAAGGTGTCTCGTTGTCCGACTCAATTCTTTCTAGTGGTGCAACTGATGCTACTACCTATGCATGTTGGGCAGACGACTATGACAGTTGAGTGTCTCTAGTTCCTCTAGTAGTCTGACTTGATGTTGTCTAACTCTTTCCGTCACACTTTGACCGAAGGGGATATTCTTCCTACTGGGGATGTGCAAATGTGAGAATAAGAAATGGGAGTGAATGAGGGGGTATAAAGGGTTAAAAAACCTTTAGATCTGGTTCAAATGATCAAACAGACCATTTGAATTCAGCAAATCCTAGCTCTTCATCGGTAACGGGTGTAATCCGATCGTTCCGCTCGGTATAGACCCTGTATCGTCCGATATGGGGTCCCCTGTTATGAACCGTCCAGTACAGGGCAGTCCGCGTGCTGATTGGCATGTACCGCTTGTACTACCTGGTACAGGGTGGCAAGGCAAACATGGTTCTGTATCAGTGTAGGTGCTGGCTGCTGAGTGCTATGTTCACATGCCCTTGATACTGTATGAACCACATGATTATATATTAGGGAGCCTTGTGCTGATGCATTATGGACCATCATGTTGGCATAGTATAGGGTGATCTGGTAGTTCATGATAAAAGAACTACTACGAATTATTTGTGTATTTTTTTGGGTGAAAGGAGCTGCAAATATAACTTAGTTAATCTACGGCAACATAGTCGAGGTACATCAAAGTAGCAATCTGGCTTTTATCCTCTGTTAAGATGATCAGTATGTAGATAGTAAAAGGGGTTCTGTACACTACAATGGTGACAGAATCTACTATTTCAGTGTTGGTTTCAATATGGATTTGTCTAATGTATCTCGTCGTAGCCCCTTTGGCACCCCCTACAATACCAGAGCTTCAGAGGTAGTCTCAGACACAATCAACTGATCACTTGCATAGAGGATACCAGGAATCTGTGACGAGTATCATTAGGCTAGATTATAGAAGAACCAACTATAAACCCTGGCGACTGATATAATCTGGTGCAAGTAAGAGGCTCCAAATTTCTATCTTATGACAACTATAGAAGTTCTTGTTTGCATATTAGTAAATGTTTTCTTTTCATGAGGAAAATATACCATATAGAAAAATAAATGCCTGTTGCAGCATTACGGGTGCATGCTGATAACTTGCTGGTATTAAATGTGTTGGTGCCATGTCATGCTCTTACTTCAAAATATGGCTGCAATATAAGGTTGTCAAGGTATTTCATAATGTATATGCAATAATGTGGCTGCATATGTGTGGCTTGTATCAAATTATAAATGCAATACACAATTAAGTGTAAAGTGTAAACAATGAAATATATTGTTAAGTCTAAATGATAAATATGTAAATAAGTTTAGATCAAGTCAGAAATGAAAAAAAATATATATATATATATATATTCATTTAAGAAGCAATTTATGTGATAAATTATAAGAATCTGATAAAGCTCTGTGTGATAAGATATATTGTCAGGAACCAAATTTTATGGTATTAAAATAACATGCAGTGAAATAATGTTAGTGAGGAAAACACAGATAGGATACTAATGTATAGATAATAAAACAAAATGGATTATAATAATATTGATGAAGCATAAAGCATACGTGTGACTGCATTTCATACTTATGTGGTGGACTACATCTGCAGATGTATTTTCATGTTTGTGTGGACAGCATAAGTGGCCACACAATTGCCAGTTCTGGAGTTGGTATTTCTCCATAATTATTGTTTACAAGTGCTCATGAAGCATTTTGTTTCTCCATGAGTAGCTTTCCTTTTTTTTCACTATTGATCTGTACTTGAAATTATTATGCTATATAAGATGCTTGAATTCGGGCATAAATATTTTCATTATTGTAACATGAATTTGACATAGTTGGGTTTTTTTAATCCTTTCCGTTTAAACAGGTGATCCTCTTTATGATATTGGTGGGCAACCTAAAGCTTTCGAGTCACAGTCTTCATGTGATTGTGCTGCAGATGATGGGTATATCAGTCTGTTTTCTAATAACATTGTGATAAACTGAAAAGATTTTCAACTAAATGGTATAATCTGTATTGTTGTGTGGGTCACATGTTGTCGCCCAAATAAATGAAAGATTATACAGTAACACAATCATTGATCCTTTTTTAACTGTTCCAAGAATTCGTGACTTAGGCAGGATGTGTTTTAACAACTCATCATTAGTTTAAATACTATTTCTAAACTATTAATTGACATTTTTCCTCCATTCAAATCAAGATATCTATGTTTGCATCCTATGTATTTTTGAAGAAATATTTAAGTCTTGTCTTGATTTCACTACTATTATTCCACTTTCAGAGGTTATCAGAAGCCAGTTCAAGCTGTGCCTGGAGATTGTGGCTATTACTTGCATGCATATCAACTTTTCCTTTCTCATCCGGTCACAAATAAGGTAACCGTTGAATTATGTCTTTTGGGCATTTAGTAGTTTGAAGATAAGTTTCAAGGTTTCAGTAACACATTCTTCATCTGGAACTAAGTGTCATTTGTAGCTTGAAAAGAACTCAAAACACCCTGCACTATAGTAAGTTTTGCTTGCGAATGAGGTTGTACACACTAATTATACTTTGTCGTATACCAAGATGATTTAGAAATAAATCCAATACTATTTTTCATGATATGGTGGAATATATGTGGGAAGGAATCCGACACTGGTACTTGCCTCGGTCATGAACCTTGCCAAAATAGATATGATACAGTGCATTAATTCATATTCGAGGTAGCCTGGTACATTTCCAGACATTACCAAGGCTTAGCAGGGTTTGACACAGGAAATTGTTTAGATTGTGTGGAACCAGGGTTGGAACATAGTTAGACCAGCATGGCAAACTGTGGTTATTATGTCCAACCATAGTTAGACATTTCTGGCATGTGATGCTTAATAGATGGAACACCTCTGATTTATCATTTAGGATTGGCAATCATGTGGTAACGATATCCGCACAATTTTTTTCCTCTAATTGAGCGATTAGAGTAAGGAACCAGAACATTTCTGAAAATATATATTGTCCCCCATCTATTTTGAGACACATTTGTTTCAAGTAGTTTTGTTGATTATTTGATATTAAGCTACAATCGAGCTGTTAAGTTTTCCCCTATTTTGAGACTCTGATTCATTCTACGATGATTTCTAATGCTAGTCAGATAGAAATCACGAAATCTAACTTATCTGCGTTGGTTTGTTCATGTGGTGTTCATCAGAGAATAGAAATTACTGCTTCGCTGCCACCCATCCTCCAAACACAAGAAGACCGAGATCAAGAAAACCTGCAGAGATAGCTGCCCATGACACACCTGATCAGCTGTAACAGTCCCTCAATAGGTACGTGCTTTTTTACATCATATCTATCCTACTTGTTCATGCGGCCATACTAATCGGACTCGACTCCCGTTTGCTCCCTGGTTTTTGGCCTTGCAGAGGCTAAGAAAGCTTGGAGACGTTCTCATCTCTCGGAAAGGTTGCGTGTGCGCGCCTCTCTCCCTCTCTCTCTCTCTCTCTCTCTATAATAAATTGAAATGTATCCGTTCCTTTGGAGTATTGTGGTTGTGACTTCTGGTCCATGTAAGCTGTGTGTGTGCAGCAACCCACATGGCATGATCATTAATCGTGGATGATGATGGGGTTGGACCATTCGACCACCAAATGGGGCGCTTCATCCACTCTCCCACCGACCCCAGCCACTTTGACCATCGTGCCATGTCCCTTCGCCGCCGGGAGGTCACCACGCTCTTCTTCCACATTCTTTGTGAAGCTAATCGGCAACTTAGCTAATTAATGATGTATGACAACAGAACAGCTGCTCGTCCAGGCCAACTAATCCTCGGTGGATCCTCGCTGCGGCGCAACCCGCGAAATCAATTCCAAGGTATAGAATTGAGCATCTAAATTGAAATTTCCACTTTACGAGGCAACTTTATAGCTTAGTCTTGGCATCGGTAAGCCAAAAAGAGAAGGGAAGAAGCCAACTACTGCCATTTACATCGTAAACATTATATATGTATATATATAAGCTGAAGAAGACTACTGCCTCCTAACCAGAACTGCATCTAAGCTACTTAAAAAGGCCATCATCATCATCATCTTCTTCACGTACATTGAGTCTTTTGTCTCTTCACATTCCAGGTGTCGTAGCTTTTCATGCACGGCGAGGCCATCGTCCTCTTCGTCGTGCACGAGCCCGGAAAGTTCAGCACCGCAGAGTTGCTCGGATCCGGGAAGATCTTCTCGTCGAACAGCGACGCGTCGTGAAGTCTGGCAGCGGCCACCGGGGGAACTTGAAATGGTTGCAGCGGCGGAGGATTGCGCCACTGCGGGAGCGGCCCCGCGAGGAGAACCGTCTGCAGCAGGGGGCCTGCTTCCAGAACGGCTTGCAGCAGCTTCCCCTT
The DNA here is from genome assembly GCA_024322285.1 of Musa beccarii. Taxonomy (NCBI): domain Eukaryota; kingdom Viridiplantae; phylum Streptophyta; class Magnoliopsida; order Zingiberales; family Musaceae; genus Musa; species Musa beccarii. The sequence goes on along the minus strand of CM044398.1, from coordinate 38,423,855 downwards.
CCGTGGCAGCGGTCTCTTCATCGCCAGGCCGTCGATTACGGCGGAAGCCCGGTCGTAGTTTTGCTGCTGCGGGACGCCCGGCAGCTCGGGGGAACCGGGAGACGCGCCGCCGCAGGCGTAGGAACGATGGTTGGGAGTCGCCGAGAGGCTGTCGGACTCGGTCACGCTGCAGCTCCCTCGAGTCTGCGTGGGGGAGTACTCCCCCGTGTTGGGCTGCGAGATCTTGCTGAGCAGAAGCTGAAGTTGATCCCTGGCCACATCTCTCTCGTGGGCGATCACCTGGAGGAGGCGGATCAACTGGTCGATGTTCTCCGCCCTCTTCCGTATCTCCTCCTTGGCGTTGGCCCGCAGCGCTTCCAGCTCCGAGGTGGCGCACAGAAGCTTGTGCTTCAATTCCTCCATGCTCTGCTCCAACAAAGCAAGCACAGCAAAGAAACCCGTAAGGCGCGAGAGAGAGAGAGAGAGAGAGAGAGAGAGAGAGAGCACCGACTGACCTCATGAAAACCCCAGACGGAAGGAAAGCCGGCATCCATGGTGACCGCTTCGAGAGTCCAATGATCCAGACCCATCACGGCGGCAGGATCTACAAAAGCACCGGCCTGCTATGGGACCTTCGATTTGCAGGGAAGAAGAAAAGATAAAAAGACTACTACTACTACTACAACTCAGGATTCTGGTGTTGCTATTTGAAACGAGAGAGAAAAGGTAAGGTGAGGTTGCCATCCAATGATCCTTATATAGATGAACACAGGATTCCACTCCCTCCTTTAAGGCTGCCTGTCCCACGAGTGCGACCCTCTCTCTCTCTCTCTCTACAACTCTGGACCCGAATACATACATGGCAGGCAAAGCCTTCATAAAGAAACCCAGTATTCTCTGGGATATGATGGGATCGTAAATAGATTCCCCCAACACACACAGCATTTTGACACGGAATTATGATGGCCGCCACAACAAGTCCGAGGGATGGCGGAGTTCGCGTACCGTCGTCCCATACGGCAGAACGGGACTCGGACTCCATGTCTATCCACCTTATACTTCCTTTTTGACTGCTCGGTGTTGTCATGCACCCCAAGGATTGATTTGATGGTGGGTGGACGGCAGTAGCCATCCATCGGTGTTGCCATAATTCTTTGGCTATTTTTTTGTATAATAAAACGTGAAGCACAATTTTGTTTCTCGCATTAGCTGATTGAGTAGACGAGTAAGATTGATAATTATTAATCTCGAAAGCTAAACTAATACTGTATTTTGGCATCGTAATAGTAATTTTTAATCAGTGATCAGACAAAAACTGATACGATTGTGAAAGCTCAAGGCCTGCCTTCTAGAAGAATGTTCATCAGGAAAAAAATAAATGAACAGAAACAAGGGATTCCTAGAGTTGACCTGGGTATTCACTATGCATTTCTTTTCCTCGGGTCTCTACATAGCCAATACTACTAGATCGCGTTAAAGAAGCAATCCAATGCACAGGAGAGAGAGAGGAAATGTTTTCTTGTGGTTGATGTCGTTGGTGTTGGATCCTTGAGGAAGGAAGAGACCTCGAGGAACCCGACAAGATGCGTGGGAGAGCGCAGCATGTGGGTGTAGGGAAGCAAGGGTAGGGTTCTCGCCATGGCTTTGCTTTTGTTTATGTGGGACAAGCGGCGGATGGCACACACAAGACGAGAGAGAGAGAGAGAGAGAGAGAGAGAGAGAGAGAGAGAGAGAGCACCGGCACCGGGGAGGGTGGGGTGTACTTTTATTCGTTTGTCTTAGGGCTTCCGGTGGGGGCCACCGGTTGATGTGCAAGTGTGAGGGGAGGTGGAGTGCGGTGTGGGAAGAGGACAAGCTTCGTGAGACATCAATATCCGGGGGGGTCTTGTTCATTGGATCTCGCCATGCTTGCCTTGGCTCTCTCTCTCTCTCTCTCATATTTTGTGGGGAGCTTGGATGTGGGCGCCGGTGTTGCACCTTCCCTATGTCTCTTGTGGGGTTACTATTCTTGGCTGTGGGCAGGATGATGATGATGATAAGGAGGAGGAGGAGATTTAACATTTTGCATTTCACCATTTCTAGGTGTTAAAACTTAATAATAGTGATGACAACAAAATAGATAAAATTTTAAAGGTAGAAGAACAACATCTCACGAAGAGGAGGAGGAGGAGGAGAAGAACAGGAAGAACAAGAAAGCAAAGCCTAATACCCCAATTAAAGAGACGCCGGGTGGGACCCGACACACACACACACACCCCCCCACGCTCCCCATGGACCCCACAGCCCTCGCGGAGACCCGGCGCTGCGGTCGACCGGAGAGGGGACGCCCTCCGCTGCCTCGCCAAATTTAACCTCCCCAACCGCTTTACCCGTCGACCTAATCATGCCACCCGCGGCCCTCGCGATATAATACCGCCACCTCAAGGCGGAGACAAACGCGTTTACGTATCATTTCGACGTGCAGCCCTACCATTTCTTTTTTGGCTCCTAAAAAGCCTACGTTATAAATATGTTGTTGCATTCTTACATTGGCGTACCTCCGCGGACGGTGGGGTGGGGCCCCGGGGTGAGCCTGTGGGTGGGGGTGAGCGTTTTGGGCATAATTAATGGGTGGCAACGATACACGTCTTAATCATGAGGCGGCGCGGTGTATGCGGTTGTCCGCTTGTGGGATCACATGGGGGAGGATTAGATGCGCCCCATGTGGACTCCGCCAATACCATCCGGCCACGTACCCCGCACCCCTGCGGCGCGCAACGGGACAAAAAGGGGGCCGGCGGGGCGGGGCGGGGCATCACACGCGTCGCGACGACCGGATTCGGCGGCACGTGCGCGGCCGGATCCGGCAGCACGTGCCCCGCCGTAGAACCGCGGCGGGGTTGTATTTATTATGCTGGGTTGGTTCGGCCGGTCCGAACCCCCCCGCCCGACCGCAAAAAATAAACCGGAAAATAGTAGACACTTAATTGATCCGATAAAAAGTATTTATTGTTTATTTGATGCTAAGAACTGTGCTCAGGCCATCCATCTATTCTATCTTTTTCTTTTCTTATCTTGTTCTTAAGCAATCTTTTGTGTTTATTTGTTGGATTCGTCTTCTAATCCTTGAATCCTTTATTTTGGTGATGGTGAACGCGCATAATCCATGGAGGAAAAATAAACCCAACGCCTCTGATGGATCGTTCGGCCCATGGGCCTTTGGGCTTTCCTCTCTCTCTCTCTCTATATATATATATATATATATATATATATCTCTATATATATATATATATATATATATATATAGAGAGAGAGAGAGAGAGAGAGAGAGAGAGATGATGTGAAAACGTGTTGAGGACTCCTAGAAATTTGCAATTGAATTTAGCTTAGTATAATATTAAATATGTTGGGATCATCAAATATTTTTTGAATTTTGGAGGTAGTATGATCGAAGGTCAAAGAATTTGAATGTAAAATTATTTTTATATAAAGAAAAAATAATGGTGATAAATTAAGATTTATTATTAAAAAACATCTCATGTATCTCTACGTGTTTTAATATGAGAGTTTGACGAAGACAAAGAGCAACATAATTTTTCTAATAATAGAAGAATAGAAAGAGAAAAGAAACATAATAATCGGATGATAATATTAAAAAATAAGAATAATTATTGCATTCATTTTGGCTTAAAAAAGAATGCTACTAGGAAGAGGGTGAAAAAAGAACTCATTTGATTCATACATTATAATATTATAGTAGAATTTTATAGAATAAACCATAAAAATGAAAAAAAAATAGAGATAATAAAAATCCCAACCACATCAAATCAAATATACGGTATCATATTTCATTTAAAAGAGTTAATATTTTTTATTTAATTCAAAAAATAATCTGTTTTCTTTGGGTGATATCATAGATCGATAATTTTCTTCTTTATAAAGATAAATATTTAACTTTTTTTTGTGTATTTGCTTCAGTTTTCTCGTTGTTGAGTAGATGACAATATATTTTTAAATCGATCAAATTTATTTTATTAATAAACTAACTAAATTATTTCGACATGAATTCACCCTACCAATGGCTTATTAAAATATGCAACGTCACGTTTATAAGGCCTAAGATCTTCCTTTTCCTTATCGATGTGGGACTAATGAATTCACATTATCTATCTCTTCTGGGACACTTAGCATGACTTTTACGTCGTCACAGTTGGCCATCCTGTTTACCTTCTCTCGAGCTCTTAGCACGATAAAATTCTTACTGAATCTTATTTTTTAGATTTATAATTTATGATCGATTCAGTGATCTATCTTTTCGATATCGAACAAAGCAAACTTGATTCAAATCAAACTCGAGACCAAGTTGGAGTTATTATGATGATGATGATTATTATAAGTAGACAAGCATAGTTGGGAAGCTGCCGGGAAATTTCGCATGGGTTAAGATAGGTTGCAAGCCGGAGGAAGTAAAGTACAAAGTTTCGGTAGGAGATGGCGGTCGCATCTAATCCATCTGCCCAATACTTAAATCACTTGTATCATCCACTCTCCATTCCATCATCCCTTGCCGAACAAAAGTGCATGTCATTGTCTGCCATTATCATACTGCAGAATCTGAATCAAGACAAGCTTGTCATGCCCACAGTCCACCACAGGAAGCTTCGTTGCATGAGACCACCATTTGCAATTAGGTTTGCGTAAAGTATTAGCGTTCCAGGCCAAGCAGTCCAAGCTTTCCGAATCATCACTCTCCTCTCTCTCTCTCTCTCTCTGCAACGTGAATCGACGATCGATCTTACGTATCGAATTGGTTGTACACGAAGGCCATCTCGTTTGGAGTGTTTGCATGGAAGAGAGAGGCCTGTCTCTCGTTCGATCACCGCTAGGGTTACTATGCATCAACAGAAATGGAATTGCGACCTCCTCCGTCTTGTCTCGGTGATGAAGCACTAGCTCGAAGTTAGACAGAAGATAATGCTAAGAAACCGCAGCAGCAGTTCGACAGCCACTAGAATTACAAGGCCTGAAAGCCTTTGGGAGTAGTGCATTTCCTTATCACTGTTTGTTCTCGGTGGCCGATCAGAACCGCCGTCTCCTGTTCCCCCAACTTGTCTCTTCTGCATCCATGTTCTCTCGCCTGTAGTTCGACCTCTCGATCCTGTTCCTTCGTCAGAGAGCAGTTCATGGAAGTCCCTCTCGGGTCTCGGTCTTGCATCCTCTCACTGTCCTTCTCTTCTCCAAGTAGTACAAGTGCATGCATGCATGGATGCATCTGAGCCCGAGTTGCAGCCACGGTTTTGTGCCGCCAACAAAGGAGTGCCGACAACACTGCACCCCAGATTTAGCCGAAGCATTGGCTAATTTATTAAGCCTTGCTAGGGTTTCGGGATGATTAATGTATACAACTTTACAATGAATGCAAAGTAAATATTTGCTACTCCGATTTAGCTTTACAAAAACAGTTGATAGGAGTCAACAAGTATTTTTAGATTTAGGAAATAAGCATGAAAAGAAACTTTATGTGTATCAAAATGATATGCAACAAGTTTTAGACTTGCTAATTCAAGAGATCATTTTGTTCCTTGTATTTTATTATTCTCGATGGTGAAAGATTTTAATTTCTTGATATGGACACCGAACGTTAGGTCGATTAATTATCCATATTTATATTTTATTATTAATCTCTCGATATCATAGTCTTCCTTCCTTTTACTATATACGATATTTCGACACGAAGCTTATTATGTATATTTGGTAAATATTTTGATCAGTGATTGAACCTCTCAAATATTAATGAATATTCTATGCTTATTAGCATTTACTGAGATAGTTGACATGGTTCTTTTTCATCATCCATATATATACTTTATATATTATGTTAGGCTACAACATTCATTTTGGAGGATTTATACTTCATCAGGATAAGTATTCCATCAGACAAGCTTGATCTTTATCAAAAGACATTATTATTAAGAAAGCTAGCTTGTGCCACAAACCATCTCAGCAATGGACAGTAGGAGAGAGAGAGAGGATTAACTAGTCATTAATTAGTGGAAGTCGGAGATCATGAGATCATCCACAGGTAGTAGTACTGTGGCCATCTTGCACTCATCATCTACCTTCCACGGTGACGCAGAGCAGTCCTCCCACACTGGAAAGGGCAATGGAGGACATGCCACGCTGCATTCTTCGGCGGTCAACCCACCGACCGAGTCCGCGGCAGCGATCTCGTCCCATATCTCGTCCATGCTGTACACCTTCACCCCTTCACTCTGCACCACACCTTGTGCTCCTGCTGCTGCTGAACACGACGAGGAGGAGGAGGAGGAGGAGGAGGAGGAGGAGGCACGACGACGACGGGGACGCGCTCGTCTTCCGCTCTTGCGCCTTCCTCCTCATGTGCGTCCTCCAGTAGTTCTTGATCTCGTTGTCGGTGCGTCCCGGAAGGCACCGGGCAATCCGAGACCACCTACGGATGGCACACTGTGTGTTCGTTCATACGGTCGGAGGAGGAAGAGTAGGGTTGGAGGCCGAACCTGTTGCCCCACTTGGCGTGGAGGTCGAGCACAAGGTGTTCTTCCTCGGGGGTCATGCGGCCGTGTCTGAGGTCGGGGTGAAGGTAGTTGACCCAACGCAACCTGCAGCTCTTCCCGGTCCTGTTGAGACCTACAACACGAAGCCATGCATGCATGCAGGGTCAAGCACGGAACTCCCAAGCATCACGCAGGTCCCCCGCCACAGCTCAAACCTGACACCTTGGCCAAGCAATCCCACCGACGCTCACCGAACAAGCGCACAAAGCGTACCAGTAGCGAGTCCTCCTGCTCCGTCCACGGCCCCTTCCGCATCTCCTCCGCCCCGGGCGCCATAGCTAACTTCGCCCTTCTTCGCCCGTCGTCTTCCCCCCGCTTTCACATATATAGGCGGAGGTGATGTCATGGCTGATTCCTGCACTCGTCTGATTCCATGGCGGCAGCTCGTTAACCTCTAGTGGCAAGTGGATGCCAATCCACTGCATGATTTTGGAGGCGCCTTTAGCTTGCTAATTTATTCGTGGATCGTGGAAGCCACAAACTAGAGGCCAATCACCCAGCACCATCCTTTGTTGCAGCACCGAGTGCTGACTAATATAGCCATTTCTCGACTCAGGAGAAGTTGGTTTCGCTCTATAATAATCGATGCCGTACCTGTTCTTCCCCAGAGGCTCCACTGTCCGTGTCAATCTTTGGAGCTCCACTCGTTGGACTCGCTACGTACATCGACTTCCATTGGCAGCCAGCAGCTATAAGCTCGAGCTCGCCGGGTACGATGCTCGCACTGCATTCGTCTTCTTTACCTCTCTGCAGACATCAACATCCCTAACTAAGATCAGAGGTGGCCGATCGATCCCCTCAAAGGACCGTACTGAATCGTGTCAACATCCCGGAGCTGTAGTGCGTGCACCGACTCAAAGGAAACGATAGAACTGGAGAGCGCCATGCCTGCGAGGTTGACACGCTACCTAAACCGTAGTATATTCTCTGAACGCCAAAGCAATGGAACTCTCGAGCCTCCAATGATCCAAAAGATGAGGCGGCATGACGTGGAAGTCACCATTCTAATTAGATGTCGGACTTCCTTGTCTGCGTCCGGAGACATGGCACGCTCATCATCCAGAAGTCAGACCTCGATTCCGCATTCGGACGTCGATCCAGTCCACGAAACGCGAGCTTAACGCGACTGAGACGGTACGTATCGGCATCCCTCGTTGATTGTTGCACGGAAAATTCACACAAGCATTGTGGTGCGGCTTTAGGGAAAAGGAAGAGCCGTATGAGTAGCAGCAGATAAACGAGAGAGCGAAGAGATTGTCGGGGCGCGCGTTGGAAGGCACCATTTGGAGGAGCGCCGCAGAAGCACCTGACCGGACCGACCTCCCCCTCGCCCCGCCTTTGTCTCTTCGGTGGTGGCCGTGCCTTTAGGAACCGGGAAAAGGCATCGAATCCGCTGCTGCAATGATGCAGAGGAAGGACGGCCGGACGGACGGAAGAAGGAGACTGGACTGTTGTGATTCTTGAAGGCCATCTCTCCATTCCCGGCATCATCTGTTTGTTTCGTGTGGGTAAAGATTTATATTTATAATATCTTTTTTAAATCTTATTATATATATTTTTATTATTAATTTTTTTACTTTAAAATGTTCTTAATATTATATATTTTTTTAATAAATTAATTTTTTATTTTGATGACCAAAGAACTACAACAACATGTCAATTAATGAGTCTCGTTTGGATGATGTTGTAATCATATACATCAATTTTTAATCCCATGGTTCCTAATGTATTTGGATTCTATTTGACTCACTTATATTATTTTTTAAATAATATTAAAATTGATCCTCATTAATGTGAATGTTTATAGAATAACACAATGTAGAGAAATGAATCCATCATATTGGGCCGAGCTCAAACGGCCCATAAAAGCCCATTCGTTACGGTTCGGTTCCTTTTTCCAGCCCTATTCATTCGGCCATTCCTTCTTTACCGAGCAAATCTGCTCCGCTCCGCTGCGCCGCCGCCGCCGCCCGATCTGTTTCGCCTTCGCCTTCCCTCTCGCTCTTGTGGCTGTTCTCCTCCGATGGTCCTCTCGAACAAGAAGCTCAAGAAGAAGCTGAGAGGCCTCCTCGCGGAGTCCCAGTCGAGCGCCACAGAAAGCACCGCCCCGGGCGAGGACGTCAGCCAGGAGTTGGAGACCATCAAGAGTGTCTTAAGCTCCAAGTCCAAGAAGCGACCCAAGCGGCGGAAGAAGCCCTCCCATAGAGCCAGGGGGGGCGACGAAAACAACGATGCGGGCCCTCCAGCCGGTGATTCGAATGAGCGGCAGAAGAGTAGGAAAAGGAAAAGAGATGGGGGCGGCGGTGGTGTCGCGGTGGAGTCCGTAGAGAACGGCAAGGAGGGGAGCGCACGAAAGAAGAGAAAGGAAAGGAAGAAGGAGAGGCGGAAGAAGGACCAGGAGCATAACAAAGGCCGCGGGGAGGAACATGAGACCGCAGACGTGGGCTGCGACGAGAAAGAGACAGTGGAGGCGAGCAATGCCGAGCAGAGGTACGATTGAACACCCTTATTCTAAATCCGATCTTTGTTTTGAAAAGATTTGTTCTTGATGTGAAAGCCCTAAAGCTGTTCGATTCGGTGCTCCTACTAAGTTTGGTTATCTATTTAGCAGCGGACATAATGCGAAGAAGGTTTATGTTGGTGGCATACCCTATTACTCGTCTGAGGATGATATCAGGAGCTTCTTTGAGGGCTGTGGTACTGTGACTGAGATGGACTGCATGACATTTCCGGAGAGCGGAAAGTTCAGGGGCATCGCCATCCTCACTTTCAAGGTCGGCTTAAACCCTAGCTTTTCAATGTTGGATTTGCTAAAACGACTGGATATATTTGTTTTAACTCGATTTATTTCAGTTTGCATGGGCTATGCCAACTAGTTTATGATATACGTGCCTTTTCTCCTGAATTGATATTAAATTTGTATGTTGATTTCTGCCAATTTATCTTATATGTAACAGAAGGATCATTCTTGTTAGCCATGAGATGCATGGCCAACTTGTACTGGTTCTGCACTTAGCATGGGGGCTTCTTTGTGTTGCGTATATTGGACTATGTTTGTCATATTTGTGGAAAAATTGTTGGTGTCTTCTGTCATGTTCGTCATTGTTCAATAGTTTTAGGTGTCCAATGATTGATAGTAGATGCATTCGCTACACTGGTTTTATAACTTAACAAAACTTTCTTGCTTCTATAAGCTGATTTGAACTGCTAAGATAACTAAGCTGAATTATATCGGACTTTTTGTATTGGTTCTGCAATTTGTATTGGGCTGCATTTTGTTACACTATTGGACTTTGTTTCTGATATTTGTGTTGTGTGTTCTTTATAATATGGTGTTTTATGGAAAACATCTTTGTGTCTTCTATCATGTTGGTCGTTATTCAATAGCTTCAGGTGTCCAAAAGTGATAGTAAATGTGTTTGCACTTTGGTTATAATTTTGCAAAACTTTCTTGCGTCTTTAAGTTGACTTCAACTGTTAGACAACCATGCTGAATTATATATTTTGTTATCCAAGATTTGCCTTATCGGTGCGTATGTGCGTGCAAACCAGTTGTCGGTATGGTACGTATCGAGTCATAACGACGTACTATATGTCAGTACACCAAAGCATAATGATGGTACACTAAAAATCATCGAAAATCGCTCCAAAAATATCTAAAAAATAAAAAAAAGTTAGATTAGGGTTTTAAAGTTAAAAATAACTATAAATTTAGTATAATTTTAGCAAAAACAATCTAAATTAGGAAAGAATAATGATATTTTTGAGACTTTGAGGAGTGGTTTTGTGGTACGTTCTGGATCGTCCTTTCATTAATATTGAATTATCTAAAAAAGATAATTTGAGTTGTTAGATTTTTTTAAAACAACTTAAATTTTAAGGTTCAAATGAATTAAGTAATCAATTGATGAATATACTTAGTTCTATCACTAAAAAGAACGACGAGACTCCACAGGCAGTAGATCGAGGTCTTCGATTCTATGTATATGTATATCAATTTAATATGTTTGTCGGACTCAATCCTAAAATTGATTCCACGACATAGTATATTGATACACCATTGCCATTAGTGCATCAATGTGGTGATGGTCGTAGTCTAATTGTCGTGGATCACACGTGTCCAAGGCGGCTCCTGAGGTAAGTATGATTGTGGCATGTATTGGTAATATTGGAACTTCTACTTTCGCCACTGATTTGCTACTTTGTATCATAAGATCGATCACCATACTGCTGCTCGGATAAATATGATCAACTATCATCGTATTATTATTAGTCGTAAGATTCTTCATAAGACGACGGTTGTGAATACGATGAGCTTCACCTTGTGTCTATGTTGTGTAGGCTCTTGTTGCATCTGCCTAAAATCATCCACTACCTTCCCCTTCCTTTTCTATGTGTAAACTTGACCAATATCTTGTCGAGTTCCACGATCCGAATCTTGCGTGGCATGTGTAAAATATTGTTCCTTGGTTCATGCACCACCTTTAAATCGTGTAAATGGGACCATCGACTCCCCGACGTCGTTGTCATCATTGGTTGTGGCAATGTTGTCCACTGATCATTACCGACCTGTACCGATTGGATTTCGATCGTTATTGATCGGTACAGATCTCGTATCAAGCTATATAGGGTCATGTAACAGTATCACCTGGTATAAGATGATTCGTGTACCGGTCCCCTATCGGACCGGTATGTAACACTCATATCGGGCAATATGCATCGGTATAGCAAACCCTGCTATTATCTTTGTTGAAGTTGCATATGTCCTGCTTCTTCAACAACTAGGAAAACAACAGGTTAGCATGAGAAAAGATGCATCGAATGAATATTGTCAAGATGCTAACTCCTCTATTTTTGGAGTATCTGATGATTGATGGATCCTTTTTGTCCTTCCCATGGAAAATAAGTATATAGAAGTTATGTGCCCATCGGAATGTTTTCATGGTAAATCATGTATTTTAGGGAATAAGAAGTGACAACGTCAAGACAAACTTGCACATGGATCACTGTAGCAAGGTTAAAATGAAAAAAAAAGGTGGAATAACTGCTGAGTATTCCATTGCTAAAAGTAATCTTTAGATAAAAGATGATACAGTATTTTTCATTGTTTACATCTTTCAAGCCATACATACCAGTGAAAGTTTGCTTTTAGCAAGTACATCTTTGTAAAGCTACCATTTGCATTTTGGCTACTCAGGGCCCTGTTTTACTTGGTTTTTTTATCACTTTGAATTGCCTCAATTAGAATATTTAGAAGTCAAATTAATAACAAGGTGAAAATTGTATGATATTATTTTAGTGGGACAATGTATGGTCAGTGGGATGCTTTACAAGTGTTTTAGATTATGCTTAAAAGCTGAACCTTTCACTGGTATTTGAAATTTGTAAAAACATGTAGAGGGCATACATGCAGATTTTATGACTATTTGGGCACATCAATTGAAAGTTTTCGGAGCTGTATATGCAAAAACTAAAAGTTCTATTTGGACGATGTTTCTTTTTTGTTCAACAGTTATATAAAGCTTGCTGCTGTGACAAGGTTACTTCTCTCTGTCAGATATATGCTTTCATTGCCTATATGAATCTTACCGATGGAATGCCTCCAAGGATTCATCAAGTGTTATTTTAGGGTTAGCCTCGATGGTATACTGACTTGGATGCATAGTTCCATCTATTGTTTGCACGCTGGCTATTTGAGTTACATTGTGGTTGATATAAAATCCGGGCCTGCACAGATACATTTGCCAGATGTACACATGTTAACATGCTCATTCACTGACAAAAGATTCTCATTGATAACTGCTGCTCTTTTTCAGACCGAAGCTGCCGCAGAAAGGGCTCTAGCTCTTGATGGTGCTGATATGTAAGAACTTTTCCTGCAGTCATCATTGTTGTGTTCTCTCTCTCTCTCTTGCAATTACTAACTATGCTTTCAATAAAATTCAGGGGTGGATTTTATTTAAAGATACAACCTTACAAGTCCAATCGCGTTCCTAAATCAGAGTTTGCACCCGAAATTGTGGAAGGTTATAACAGAATTTACATAGGGAACCTTGCATGGGATATAACAGAAGATGACTTGAGAAGGCTCTTCTCTGATTGCAAAGTCACATCCGTCCGATTTGGTACAGATAAGGCCACAGACGATTTTAAAGGCTATGCACATGTTGACTTTGCCGATAATGTCTCCTTGACTGTCGCGTTGAAGCTTGATCAGAAGGTGGTCTGTGGGAGGCCCGTTAGAATCAGATGTGCAGTTCCAAAGAAGGAAGTTGAATCGAAATCGAGCTCGAAGCCTATCCTCAAGAAAGATAAGGATAGCAAGATTGCTGGAAGTACAAAAAAGAAAAGACGAACCTGCTATGCTTGTGGTGTTCCCGGTCATATGTCTTCTTCTTGCCCAAAGAAAAGTGCATCCTCTGGCGTCGAGGATAAGTAGATCCATGAATCACCATTTTTGTGATGCTAGTTTTGACTTGTGCACTGAATTGCTCTGCAGAGGTTTTCTGATTTGAGGTAAATATTCCTGTAGGATGAGCACCAGGAGCTCATTGCCATAGTTTCACATTCAGCTGACTTGCTACCAGCCATAGCAGAAGAGCTACCAAAAAATGGTCAACTTGTCAAAGCTGTCTACTGTGCGTTTACTAATTGCAAACTCAACTCTTTAACCGTGTCTCCTCAGAGACTGGAATTTAGCAAGAGGAACATGTCATTCTGGGAGAGTTGACTTTTTGGACAAGTGTATCCAGCTGACCATGCTAGCAGAGTTGGTGAGATAAATTACCTTTGCAAATGTTTCCCATCTTCCTTTTACTTGTTAAGCATGACAAATGTCTGATGATTGGTTGATTGGTAGCAAAAATGCAAGAGGTTTTCCTCTCATTTTAAATGTGGAAATATCATTTTTTTTCCCTATATTTATTCAAATATTTGGATCATTCATATGCTTCTCTCATTAAGTAATGCACTCGTGTACATACAGGATGTACGACGATTCCCTACCTGCTTTAACAGTGGAGGAAATCTATGGGACCCACACAAATCCATTCGTGGGACCATGGTCGTTCTAATTTTAAGACGGGTAAGCTCAGCGACCCATGCATGGCGGTTGCGTGAAATATCTGTGAAGCATTGCAAACAGCCCATCAACGCGAACCACGTGCGCCGATTTAACCTGCCCAAAGAGATCCGCAGGAACACCACATCCGAACTCTTTCTTAACTTGCCATCGAACTGTCGCTCGCCGTTCTCTCCTCTCGCTTCATCCCTCTTCCTCTCTTTCTCAATCCCTCTCTTGATGCGGTTTCGACCTCCATATCTCGTCATTGATCTTTAGTCAGAGAGTTCTTCTGGCGCTGGAGGAGAAGAAGATTCCCTACGATACGAAGTTGATCGACGTCAGCAGCAAGCCGGATTGGTGAATTACAAGCCGGATTTGTGTTCTTGAAGTAAATGGGGTCGTTCATCCTTGATTTTGTCTTAGGTTCTTGGCAATCAGCCCCGAGGGTAAGGTCCCAGTGTGTAAGCTGGACGATGGTAAATGGGCTCCCGACTCGGATGTGATCACCCAAATTTTGGAGGAGAAATTTCCGAACCCATCGCTTGTCACTCCGCAGGAGTACTCATCAGTGTAAGCCTGAAGCTGCATTTTTTATTTGCCATCTTATACTAACGATGTAGTAGGTCCTTCAGGAATTGGATGTGGAAAGGCACATTTGTGCTTTGAGGGTCTTCCCATGGTTTTTGATTCAAAACACTAGGTTTTACATTGCTTTTGTGGATAATGAACAAGATTTAAATAGAGAAGACGTTGGAAACCTCCTGCCATAAGGAAGGGGACTCTGCCTGCTTTTGACACCTTGCTACTTAATTTGCAGAACAAACAATAGTCGTAGCATACTCACTATATTGTCATTGATATCTTTTAGGATACAATTTGTGGGAAATGTTGTCGGATGACAAAACAGTACCAATCGCTATTAAATACAAATGAATGGGCCTTGTTTCAAATCTACTGGTCGGTTTGTTTGGTTCTATGCAGATTTTGGTTGATTTGGATTGGAAGCCCTTTTGACGTTTTAGCGAAGGATTTATAGAGACCATAGAATGGACAAAGAGTAATAAAAAGAAGAGAGAAAAGGGGTAAATTTTAGTCTGGAAGACAAACACAGAATTCTTCATTCGCAACTGCCTGCCATACTACTTTGTAGGGAACCCTAGTCAGATGACAATGGAAGGAGTAGTTGGATAATTGGTTTATATGGATACTACACGGCTGAGTTCAACAAAAATAAATTTGATGGGAACTTACCATAAAGCATATTCATTTGATTCATTTTAAAGATGAGTCCCCTCAAACCCATAAGCATTTTTACGTTGTGTTTGTATTAATTTCATTCTGTTGTTTTCATGTACAAAATTATGCTAGTGGTTTGAAACATCTTTTCTTACGGTGTGTGCGACAATAGATTTGTGATTTTGTCTTGCTAGTTGTTTCATAATGTCGGTTCTTTTAGTATCAATGCTGGTTAATTTTTGTTTACAATTTTCATTCAGGGGATCAAAAATATTTTCTTCTTTCATAAAGTTCTTGAAAAGCAAGGATGCTACAATGATGGGTCAGAACAAGCTCTGGTTGACGAGCTACATGTATTGGATGAGCATCTGAAACAGCATGCGAATGTAACGAAAGCCTTCAATGTTTTCTAGGTTTCTACATATCTACGCGCATCTACAATGAAAATTTTCAATCCAGTTTGTTGAATTTAAGTTGGTTCTTCCTGGGAGATGTATTTCCACATTAAAACTCATTCAATTATATTGGTCTCTAATTCTTCAAATCATGGTTAATATCTTTCGTTGGCAGGGCCCATATGTCAACGGCGATAACATATCTGCTGTGGACTTGAGCTTGGCACCTAAGTTGTTCCATCTCATAATTGTGCTTGATCATTTCAAAGGATGGATGGTTCCAGAGAATCTTACCTATGTTCATGCTTACGTTAAGGTACATTTAAGGTGTTCTTTTTGCAGTTTCGAATACGATATTTTCTGCATGTACTGTTGTGCTAAAGCTGAAGGTAACCATTTTGGATTAGGATTCATCTTGTGTGGTTCACTCCTCCGATATTTTGCATTTAATCTGTTGATTTACATCCATTTTAAGCTATTCTCTCTTCTACACTGGATTATAGAATCTAAACCTTTGTGTCTCTCTTATTCAGCATCTTTATAGATCGAAGCCTTAGATTCTTTCAGCATATTAGTGTTCTAGAGTAGTCTAGCAATTTTGGTAAGATCAACATTTCAAAGGATTTACATGGAACTGCAAGGCCTTTGTGTTTGCTGCTTGGGAGTCTACCAGTCGATAAGTTACTTTGGTTTTCTTACCTTCTCGATTGGAAAATGGTTTTCTCCGCAGCATCGTCTATATAAATTAGTATTCACGGAGATCAGCAATGCTATGTAGAGTAATTATGTCAAGTTGGTAGCAGTTGCACGGACAACCTTATAGTTTCACTTCGGAAGATTGCAGCGTAAATTGATTATTTAACCATTTGCATGGACCCAAAAATTCACAGCATCATATCCGGCCTTGTTAGCTTGCATGGTATTTAAATTTCAAATCCATGAACAGCCCAGTTGTTTTGTTTTATTTAAATGCACATGAAACTCTATTTTGTTTATCCCTATCCTGACATTTTTCTTTTGGCATAACTGACTGACCGAAAAGATTCAATTGACACTATTATAATCCGTCGATCTTTTAGCTCCATATCACCTACTTTTATATTGATTCAAAACAAATACAACTGTATATTTATTCTAACATTGTTGATTTTATCGACGAAAGCATAAAAATAATGGACGAACAGGTATGAATGATGTCAACCATCCAATTGGTATTGTTAGAGGCTTAGGTGTTGGAATCGAAGAACGGCGGTGAGTGGTGAATCGAGGATGTAGATGTTGACATTTTATATTTGTGTCGACGTCGGCAGAGCAATGTTATCCGCGACGACGTCGGCCGCTTTGCATTTGGTCGCGTGAGGTCTGAGATCGAGTGCGTTGCCCTTCCTCGACCGTCGATGCGAAGATATTGTTTCTAGCGTTCGTCGTGATCTTTTGTCGCTAACGCGCGTCAACATAGATACAGAATGCCAACATTTGCATCGTTCTCTTTCCCTGCGACGGCGTGCCCATCGGATCAAAATCATATTGAAATTATTTTTTTATCTATCAATTTTATATTTTCGTCGATAAAACTGATAGTGCTAGGGTAAATGAAGTTAGATGTTTCACTTTCATAATTATAGAAATTATAATATAAGTTTTTTATGTCTAGATATTAACTACAAAGAGTAATATATAATTAACTCGAACATATTATCTATCTTATGTAATTAACCTCGGACATATCTTCACGATACTAATGTCTGCCATCTATAAAAATTTTAAAAAAACAGCATCGTATACCGATTAGCTTGCCGAACACTAAAGCCTTCGTCGATGCCGCCCGATTAGCTTGCGAACACTAACTCCTCACTAATACTGGAAGATGGGACCCATCTCACCTACTGATTCCAAATACAGATATGTATCGTCGACCATCCAATAAATGGTCCCCTCGGCCTCGAGGTAGCATTTAGGGTTCGTTGATCCGCCACACGCTGAACTGTCCTCCCCGCGACGGCGTGCCATCGGATCACGATGGCCGACGTGGCCACGCCTTCGTCGATGCCGCCCGATCGCGTAAACCTCACTCGGAAGATGGGACCCACATGGCCCAGATCTATCCTCCAATAAATGGTCAGGTAGCATTCGGAGTAATCGGTCCCACCACACCCACCCGCTTTCGGAAAGTTAAAACACGAACCCACGCGGAAATGGGTCGAGCGACGCGTGTCATCACACAATTCGCCCCTGTTGCGTCAGCAAGGGCCCCACACGCTCCCCACCCACTTCTTCCCCTCTTCCCCCTCGAACAACGACACCCACTGCCCGTAACACTGGGTCCCAGTTGGAGAACCAATAGCCAACTTCCACGTCTGCAAACGACGACGTTAGAAGACGCCGTTAGATCTCCGTCTGGATGTGGCCGCCAAACCAAGGCCTCATCTCGTTTTCGGTTGGGAAGAAGGCGACGGCCTTCCCGGTGGTCGCCTCCTTGACCGGAAGACGTGTCTCTCTCTGTCCTTCCCTTGGGATTACCGCGACTTAGTCGGTATTCCCAATATGCCCTAAACAATCATTTATCTCATGTAGGTCCCTCGAAAGGACCTTGTTGTAAGAATCGACTGTGATTCGAGTTTCATAAACGTCCCCATACATTTATATAATGATGGATTAAGGGCTTCCGAAGGGGTATATGTGAAATTTCGGTTGGGCTCATGCTGCTTTGTGTAATTTACACAGTCCGACTCCCGTCTACAAAAGGCACCAAAGACCGAAGACTTCCTTGCGAACGCCGGACTTCCCCCTTCGTTTTGTCCGTTCATTCCTCTCCGCCGATCGTCTCTTCGCCTGCCGTACGCATTCCTTCGCTGCTCTGCTTTCGTCCATTTGGCTTCTGGTCTTCTGTGTTGCTGGTTTCTGATGGCGCTGCCTTGTTTTCGTGCAGGTAGAAAAGAGGACATGTGTAGCGGGCACCGGAAGCTCTCCCCGCCGCCGTTGCCGCCTAGCGGGACCGTGGCGCCGGCCAGCGGAGAGGCGGAGCAGCCCTCGTCGGAGACGGCCGCGCTGCTCCTCGAGATCGCCGCCTCCGACGACCTCGCCGCCTTCAAGCGGGCGGTCGAGGACGAGGGCCACCCGTTCGATGTTGCCGCCGGCTGGTACGGCCGCTGCCCTAGCCGGGGCATGGGCTACCAGCAACGGACGCCGCTTATGATCGCGGCGCTCTACGGAAGCACCGGCGTGATGGGCTACCTCCTCTCCGCCCGGCCCGCCGAGGCCGCCCGCCGCGCCGCCTCCGATGGCGCCACCGCGCTCCATTGTGCCGCCGCTGGTGGCTCCCCGGCCTCTCTTGAGGCCGTGAAGCTCTTGATCGGTGCCGATGCGGACGTCGTTGACGCCCTCGACGCGAGTGGCAACCGCCCCGGCGACGTCGTCGCCCGGCAATCATTGACCACCGTCGCCAAATCCCTCGGAGTGATCCTGAAGGCTCCTCCTTTCCCCGGGCTTTCGTCACCGGGCAAAGAAGAGCAGCCGAAACAAGGGGAGAAGAAGGAATATCCGCCGGATTCGACGCTTCCGGACATCAACACCGGGATCTACGGCACCGACGAGTTCCGGATGTATACCTTCAAGATCAAGCCGTGCTCTCGCGCCTACTCCCATGACTGGACGGAGTGCCCCTTCGTCCACCCCGGCGAGAACGCCCGGCGCCGAGACCCAAGGAAGTTCTCCTACAGCTGTGTGCCGTGCCTCGAGTTCCGGAAAGGTTCTTGCCGGAACGGCGACGCCTGCGAATACGCCCATGGCGTGTTCGAGAGTTGGCTCCACCCGGCGCAGTACCGGACTCGGCTCTGCAAGGATGAGACAGGCTGCAACCGCCGGGTCTGCTTCTTTGCCCACAAGCCGGAGGAGCTGCGGTCGGTGAACCCCTCTGCGGCATCAGTTGCGGGAACGTTGTTGTCGTCTCCAAGATCGTCGTCGCCGGCTCTTTCCTCTTTGGACGTGACGATGGCCTTGACGCTGATGCAGCAGCCGGGCTCGCCGATGTCCCCGACGGCTTCGTCGGGTTTAGGGGCTGCAGCGGCGTGGATGAATCAAGCGGGCGGCTTGATGACACCCCCGGCCTTGCAGCTGCCGAGCAGCAGACTCAAGGCGTCACTGAGTGCCAGAGAGTTGGATTTCGACCTCGAGCTGCTCGGAATGGAAGGCTATCAGCAGAAACTTGTGGATGGAATCACAAGAACGGCCTCGCCGCGGGCCAACCGGGGAGCCAACACCTTTGCTGCCGCCGCCGCGGCCGCTCGAGCTCCAGAATACACCGACTTCTTGGGGTCTGTGGATCCATCGCTGCTGACCCAACTGCAGGGGTTCTCTATGAGGAGGACAGGGGGAACTCAGTTCCAATCCCCCGCCGGAATCCAGATGCACCAGCCTCAATTGCAGTCTGGGTACGGCGGCAGCCAGTGTTCCTCCCCTCCGGTGAGCTCGACACCCTCGTTCGGGCTCGACCACTCGACGGCGAAGGCCATCATGAATGCCAGGGCTTCCGCGTTCGCTATGCGCAGTCAAAGCTTCCGCCAATCCATGCTCTCGACCATGACAACCGCCGCTACGCCATCGCTGCTGTCCGACTGGGGCTCACCAGACGGCAAATTGGACTGGGGCATTCAGGGAGAGGAGCTGAGCAAGCTGAGGAAATCCACATCCTTCGCCCTCCGCGGCGACCACGCCACCGTCGGGCGGGTAGTAGCTTGGGGGCCGAACGAGCCGGACGTGTCCTGGGTGAAGGATGGGCCTGGCGCGGGCGAGCATCGGAAAGCGGACATGTTCTCCCCGTGGCCGGAGGAGAAGATAATGGCGTAGAAGATGCCAAAGCAATCACCTTTGCATCTGGTTCTTTGCTTCTTTACATTCTTTGGAATCCATCGTATGTAGCAGCTGCATGCACAATAAGAGTGCAAGTTCTTTCGTTCGTCAAGCAGATGAATTTATAGACGCAACATGTTATGTATATGAACAAGAAGAAGCATTCTCTTTGACTCATAAAGCCGCTGCACGACATCTGGTTGGCTAGATTTGTCTCCGTTCCCAATGGGCACCACCCGACACTTGATGCTCTATTATTGTTGGTCCCTAATCTATAAGCATCTGTGTCGATGGTTTGGGCATTTATTCAAACACCTTGCGTGCGTGTCCACAAACTTGTTGGTCCCTAATCTAAGCATCTGTGTCGATGGTTTGGGCATTTATTCAAACACCTTGCGTGCGTGTCCACAAACCGTAGAGACAAAAAAAATGGCAGAAGTGATAAGAGAAAAAGATAGCAGAATACCACTTTATTCTTCCTTTCTCTTGCAGGGGTTGATGCTGCAGAACAGATTCCATGGTGCAGACCTGCTATTAGCCCCTCAAATGGATAGAACCCATCACGCTTCATTTCCTGGTCTGTGGATCACAGCATAAAGATCTTGTTGCATTTATGTTCAACAACATTGGACCATATCCTCCTAATCAAGAAAAAAAAAAGATGGGGCCACAAGCAAACACATAAAAAGGAAGGATTTCTATCACATCAAAAAGTTGGTGAAGTTGATGTTTCATCTACCACATATATGTCAGCCATCATCCTCACTTGTGATGGAATATTTCAAAAGCATGTTAATCAACAGACAAATGCCCTAGAGATTCTGCAGTTTCCCATTACTGTCATATTGAACTTGAGAAAATAAAAATCACCATAACTCTTAGAAGCAAAGAAAACTGCATTTTTACCTCGAAAAATTAAATGTTAGCTGTGCTGATGGCATCTTTGTCGCAATGTTAACAGATATGAATGCATGCTTAGTTATGTGGGATCGCATGATTAACCGGCAGACCTCTCTTCCTTTCACCCGAGGAGAGAAAAAATATGCGTCTCGAGAGGAATCCAGGAGCAAAAATCCAGTGTTGCTGAATGTGCGGGTTTCATCGACCATGTATTATGGCATTAGCAGTCGATGGATTTCGTTGGGATAGACATCGGTGTCTGAGTCACTTTGCTTCCGAAGCACCATTCAATCGAGGATCGGTCTGATAGTAGACGACGTCTCCGATGTCACTAACAAAATGATCACATCCCAAGCTCCTCATTAGGACTCCAAATAGGTGAAACGGCAAAGGCCCAGATTTCACTGGTTCCCTGTAGTATTTTCTGAGAATTGGTTTTGCCGCCTCGGTCTGATGCGAAAGAGCAAAGATTTATAAGCATGTCCATGCGAGCAAAACCAGGGAGAAAATTAAATAGTACTGACCGCCTCCACTAAATGGTAATGTGGTATCTGCGGGAAGAGGTGATGTATCACATGAGTCCCAATGTCATGGTGGATGTTGTTAAGCCATCCATAATCTCGATCTAGCGTCGTCAATCCTCCTCGGAGATAACTCCATTCCTAGAACACATAATTAAATATGATCAGCTTATCATACACGTCATTCCCGATCAAGAACAACCAAGATTCCAACTCAATTATCTATCGAGCTTCGAGTAAAAGATAGTGCTTTGTATCCAATGACTGTTCGGCTATATGGATCTTCTTCTGCTGCATAGCTCTGCTGAAAAGTAAATTCTTTATGTACAGCAATAGAAGTGTAAGTTTGGCATGATTAAAGAGAAAAATAGGAAACTTGTTCTAGCACACGGAAATGCATCGCAAAGCAATTTCATTACCAAAATTTAAGTTCTGATATCTTGGATACTACAAACTTGTTCTAGCCAACATACAACAACAACTTCATACCTTTCCGCGGTACCAAGGAAGTTTCTCCTCATGTCCATGATGATGCAAGTATGTCACCAGATCCAGCCACATGACAAAAATCTGCAGTTCAGCATCGGTACCATTCAAATCATCCAAAAAAATTAACTTCCAGATATATATATGTATACATACAAGAAAAACCTACCCAATATGGAATCCCATAAAGCTTAAGCATCTGAATAGGACCCATCAAACAGGTTAACCCTGCAAGTATCACCACCATCGTTGCCCAGCAAACCGTCGATGTAATCACATCCTTCTTCTCATTAGGGACAAATAAATCACTGCTAGGATGAAAATGTGAGCCAGATTTCCCTGGACTCCTGCTCCACTGTCAAGTGTTATAGATTAAGATTGAAGTCAATTTAGGTCCAAGACACTCAGTAGGCCACACTACAAGAGTCTGTGTGGCTGCTCACCAGGTAGAAGGGGTAAGCAAACATAGGGAATGGCAATGTGAAGCGAAGCTTTCGAGTTACAGCATTCAAACTCCCATATAACTTCTCAGACAACTGCAATGAGACCACGACAAAGAAAGCCCATCATCCGAATCCTTCGAGGGAAAACAACAAGCAATCTCTAGAACCAGGAGTGAGCTACCAACCGGATGCCATGACTCGTCGTTCTCCACATGCCCATGGTTCTGGTGATGCGTCCTGTGGCTAATTCTCCTGCAAGGCTCAATGCATTGTTCGTGTTAGACACCAGCATGTAAAACGTTTGGCCCATCCGGGTTCAGAAAGCTTAGATTGGAGGATAGGAACCTACCATCCATGGTATGGCACGAGAATGGAGGAATGGAGCAAATGCCCAACCACGCTGTTGAGCTTTGGGTTGTTCGAAAAGCTCCCATGGCCACTGCCAAGGATTGAGGCTTCGTTAGCGACCCAACAAGCTAAAGAACTCGAAATTTACAGAGGGGAAACGAGTAAAGGTTGAATCTGGAGATTGTTTATTCCATACCAATCATGCCCGAGAACGAATAGAGCCCAGAACATGGTCCCCTGAGCTATCCAATAGAGCGGCCACATTATCCAGTTATTGAGATATGCTGCCGCCACCGCGAGCCCAAAGACGACCACAACGTCGCGCACCACGTAGCTCATCGATCGCCACGGGTCCTTGACCCAGCAATGCCCGGGTACGGCCGCTCGGATCTGCGCCAACCCGAACGGCGGCGGCGTTCCGGGGTCGAACGCTTCCTCCTTCACGCCACTCCCCATCGTGGAACCCTCCTCCAGGGGCGCCACCTGCAACGGCGCGCTCACCCTGAGCGCCCAGTGCCTGCGGCCGGCTAGACCGACAGAGCAACAGAGACAAGAGGTGGAAGAGGGAAAACGCCTCCTCCGCAGAGGCTTGAGGCTAGCGGCAGGTGGGATGCCGGATCTGGGGCGAGGCGAGGCGGCGGGGAGAATCCTGAGGCCACAGCCCCGGAAAAGAACCCAACTCGCCATTGTGGTTCCGTCCCCTTCCAACAGCCTCTCGTTTCCTCCTCCCTCGCCTGTGCTTCCAGTTGTGGTTCCGTCGCAGCAATGGTTAGTAGAGGTGGATTTGAGATTGAAGGAATCAATTACAGAGAAGAGAGAGCAGATCAAAGATCGCCCCGCAAATCCAAAAAGGGAAGATTATGGTGGGAGCTATGGAGTCGGGGAGAGGCGTCAGATACAGGGAACAAGAGGCGAAGAGCGTATATATATAGACCAAGGGAGAGACCGCGAACGGTGTTTGAACCTTGGACGGGATCCGGCACGTGCGGAGCGCCGCCCGTCCCACGTACGTTCCTGCGTCATCGACGTGGATCCATCTGGTACGTTGATCTCCCACGGCATGCTCCGGATCCAATTCCACGCACGCCAATCTATGGATCCAAAACAGTGGTGCGAGGACGACGTAACTTAATATGCCAATGGGAACCTTACACGTGGTGGCACACACCATAACACTCTCTCTCGAAGGCAATCACTTCCCATGTGTATTGTCCAATCGGTCAATTCGTCCCGCACGGTAACCCTAACCCATCCAATTCGTCTCGAAACCCTAATCTCCCAGGCCCCAAAGAAAGGCGCCCAAACCCTAGATTGGATGCTCCTCTTGCTCTCCCCTCTCGAGCTTTCAGGTTGCTCGTTGTTGGAATTTGTGCGTGGCACATTTTCCTGACTCTTTCTTCGATTGCAATAGTTGTGGGATACGATTTTCCGGATACATTTCTCAATCGATCCATTCGCCGCAGAAACCTTCTTTGATTCTATAGTTCTTTGGAAATGAGGCCGATTATCTAGAGATTTATATAGATTTAGGGAAAGAAAGTGTTAGGAGTGGAAGAGATTAAAGGAGAGATTTTTTTTTTTTTTTCTGGGAAAGGGCGATGAATTCTCTACAAGCAACGCACTTCTCTCTCGTTTTTCCTGCGAGAAATCTCCCTCGAGTCTTTGAGCTGGACAGAGGTAACAGATTCGCGAGTCGAGTTAAACCTCCAAAGGTTTCCTCATGCCTGGTGTCGGATGCGCAGCAGAAGGTGGAGGCTTCTCTGGAACCGGCATCGAGGGAGAGCAAAGAAGTGATGGAGATGGAAAGGAATGTGTTTGTGGGAACGTATGCCCGAGCTCCGGTGGTGATCAAGAGTGGCCGGGGATGTAAGCTCTACGATGTGGATGGGAAGGAGTACCTGGACATGACGGCCGGGATTGCGGTGAACTCTCTTGGGCATGGTGATCAGGACTGGCTGAATGCGGTGGTCGAGCAGGCCAACACTCTTACTCATGTCAGCAATGTCTACTACTCAATTCCTCAGGTATAGTCGGAATAGCTGGGCTGTGATTTTGTTTTGATGAGATTCTTAGAGACTACAATGGATTGCAGCTCGCCGGTATCATATGGTGGGAGTTGTTTGAGCTTATCTTGTTGGCTTTTTATGTACCATATTCTTTTGGCTAATTGATTATTAGGTGCATTGGGCTTTTTCAAATCCATGCAGATTGCTGATAGAACCTTGGGATTTTGTATTGCATGCTAATTGACTAATTAATTACTGATTTGTTTGTTTCCTTGCTTTTGTTTCTTAGATTAATAATACCTAAGTGCTTAGAAGAAATCTCTCTTGTTTACTTCCATGGTCATCTTCTTGGAAACAAAACTTTAGTATTGTTGGTGTTTTTTTTTTGTGTTCTTAACATGAAATCTATCTCTGTGTTCTTGTTGCTGAATAACTAACTATTTTTCCTTACCCTTACACTTAGCCAATTTTTTATTCTGTAATTTAAGTGTAAAAATTTGCTTCATCCAAATTTCATAGTTATTTGTTCTTGTATTGTTAATGTGAATGGTTTTGCAGGTGACTCTTGGAAAGCGCCTCGTGGAGAGTTCTTTTGCGGACCGTGTTTTCTTTACAAACTCTGGAACAGAAGCAAATGAAGCAGCCATAAAATTTGCAAGGAAATTTCAAAGATTTTCACACCCTGATAAAAAACTTCCTGCTACAGAGTTTATTGCTTTCACTAATAGCTTCCATGGAAGGACAATGGGTGCTCTTGCCCTAACAAGTAAAGAACAGTACAGGTTACCCTTTGAACCTGTCATGCCTGGGGTCACATTCATAGAATATGGAAATAGTGAAGAAGCCAAGAAAGCGATACAACCTGGCAAAATGGCTGCAGTTTTTGTTGAACCCATCCAGGGTGAAGGTGGAATTTATAGTGCCACGAAGGACTTTCTACAGGCTCTACGCACAGCCTGTGATGAGGCTGGTGCTCTCTTGGTATTTGATGAGGTAGGCAGCCTCAATCTTTGTTCGCACAAACAATTAGATTTTTTTTCTTTTTGAAAATCTTATTGGTTGCATGCAGTAGCTCTTTAGGACATTATTTATTTTACATACTTGCAATTTATTTTACATCCATGTCTCCTTTTTAAGAGTTATATTGTCCATCCATGAATTTATGGTTGTTGGATCTGATAAGAAGCTAAGCCAAAGGTGGTCGTCATGGAACAGGACCTGATCCCTAGAATTTATTTTATCATGGAATGAGACCTTGTCCTCTTCATTATCTATCCTCTTTCTTTGTGCCGTGTCTTACTGAAAACAATATTCTCTAGAAGGTTTGTTACCTTCCCTTGTGGGAATATTAGGACAATTGCTTGCATCTCCCACCTAGAACTGTATCTGGTATTCAACTGGTGCCGTTTGTTGTCTCTAATATAATGCAACTCATGAAACATCCCTTATTGTAATCTCCCATAAATTTCAGGTGAAACAATTCTGTGAGAATACTGCTTGTTAAGTATTAAAATTACATCTTCTGGAGGTTCAGAGAATTGGATCAGCAGTGTTTTTTCCGTATGATTCTTGGAAGTAAGAATTTGTAGCCCATTTCAATAATGCAAAGGATGATCTGCTCCTAAATGTTCTAATTCGGTCTGGCACAAGCATCCGTTTGGGTGTCATAGTGCCATGTATTAAAATAGTTGATGATAGAATTGTAATGTAGTTGGAATATATTTCCTTATTTTGCCATGAGATCAACAGAGTATGCATGTATTATCATCAAATGCTAAGGATGCCACATTTGCTTCTCCTACTTCTTTTCAATCCTGTTCGTATTCCTTTATATGCTGATATACACTATTGGGAATCAAGCTTGTTATCGTGTTCTGGTTACGTTCGATTTTGCAGGTGCAATGTGGATTGGGCCGAACAGGTCATCTATGGGCCCATGAGGCTTTTGGTGTGATGCCTGATATGATGACCCTTGCCAAACCCCTTGCTGGTGGTCTACCAATCGGCGTCGTCCTGACCACCCAAAGGGTTGCTGCCGCCATAAGCTCTGGAGATCATGGGAGCACTTTTGCTGGTGGACCACTTGTTTGTCATGCTGCCCTCACAGTTCTGAACAAAATCCAGGAGCCCAGTTTCTTGGCCAGTGTAACTAGGAAAGGTCTCTATTTGAAGGAACTACTACTAAAGAAACTGGAAGGGAACCCACATGTGAAAGAAATACGTGGTTTTGGGCTTATCGTGGGAATCGAGCTGGACGTCCAAGCTTCTCCTCTTGTTGACGCTTGCAGAGACGCCGGCCTTTTGGTGCTGACGGCTGGAAAAGGGAATGTAGTCAGGCTGGTGCCTCCATTGGTTGTATCCGAGGAGGAGCTGGAACAGGCCGCCGTAGTTCTAAGTGCATGCTTGCCTTCTCTCGACGGTAATACTCCTAACCAATAGCGGCTTCAGGTTGCAAAATACACATTTTGTATGTACCGTGCATGGTGTCGTACTGTTTCAAGTCTTGGTTAACCAAGATTCTAAATGTCCTCATCGATCTTGTGTCTCTTAGCGGAATATGAAACAATAATGTTATGTCTTTCCAATTCGATTAGCATTCTTAAATGTGGAACAACCTAGATTTTGCTACTGGTTCGAACCCGTAACATCAAAGATTTCCTGTTACATACATTCATGTATGGTAGTAATCATGTTGCAGAATGATAGTTCCATGGCCAAGTCTGCTGTTTTTTCTTTCTTGCACAATGATGTCTGATAAGATGTCCTTCAAAATATTACAGACTGCTTGCATTCATAGGCCTAATATGTATACACAGTGCTCTCCTTCCATCCTGTTGGATGCATGGTAAATTAGATGCTTCTCAGCTGGGACTGGGTACAGTTGGCACCTTGGCATATCTGATCTATGGTGGAGTTAGGTATGCATAAGAAAAAGATTGGACTTCAAACAAGAAGCAATAGTGACAGATTGTAATTATTGGAATAATGTGGGGACATAAATGCCATAGAAAAGGGATAGATATGCTCCAATTGATGCAACTGTCCAAACCATCAGACTTGATGTAGTAGGAAGTTGAACTTGTTGATTGATTGTTCCCAACTTTGCTGCATGCCAACTCACAGTGACTGACCATCAGAGGCCATGCCAACTAATGCTTTGGATTTCTTAAATTGTATATACATTTTTTAATGGGGAATGCTAATGTAAAAAATTAAATCAAATGCATTATTATAATACTGTTCTAAATTTCATCAAGATATAGTAACAATATGTAGACCCAGCTGAGATGGATGACATGTTGTCTTCCACAGACAATGATGAAGTCTAATATCTCAGAATCCTTCATCCACATTGCCACTCCAATTTGCAGCAACATGTTCATTGAGTCTTGCATCTCAGGATCATGAGTCAAACTTGAACTGTGCATTCATCAATGCATAAGGATCACTTATCAGTGAAGTAATTTTAATATCTCAGTTAAGTTTTTGATTGTGACTGATGACGATGCCGTTGAAAACCGCGAGTGGCTATTGTGGTTATGGTTGACGAGAACGACGTAATAGTCGACGAGAATGCTAAAGACTTTTGTGGCTTCTTGCTATAAAAGGAGGAGAATGAGGAAAAAGAGTTATGATGAGAGAGAGAAAAAAGAAAGATGAGAAAAATGGCAATAGAGTGGTGTCATCCTTCCTCGCATCGTTGTCAGCACATAACATAGATGCTCAGCAACGTTGCTTTGTATTTGCGTCAACGCCGATACATATGTCAAGCGATCCTTTCATCGCTCTATACCTGTGTCGACGTCGATGCAGTTGTCGAGCGGTCCTTTCTTTGCTCTGTATTTGCGTTAGCATTGCAAATGCAAAGTAGTGCCACCCTTCCTCACATCGTTATCGACACTAATGTCGATGTAAAGCAACGTCGCTTTACATTTGCATCTACGTTGGCGTCGATGCATGCTGAGCAACCCTTATGTCACTTTATATCTACGTCAGCACCAACACAATTATCGAGCAGCCCTTTCATCATTTTGTATCTGCGTTAGTATCGACGCAGTTATCGAGCGATGTCGACGCAAATGCAGAGCATCGACATTTGCTCTTCTTTTCCCTCACTTTTAATCCTTGTTTTTTTTTTCTCCTCACCCACAATTGTCATCTGCATCCCCCAGCGACGATGTCGTCTGCCACCATTGAAAATATAACTTGGATCTTAAAATTATTTTTTCAACATTTGTATGTTATTTCTTGCATGTGTGATGTATTTCATCGATAAAGCCGATAGCATTAGGGTAAATGGAGTTAAGTGTTTCACTCTCATAATTATAAAAAATTTAATATAAATTTTTTAAATTTAAAAATCAGGATATAGTTATATTACCTGATTGGGTAATATCCAATTAGCCATAAGGTGATGTCAACCTCCTCCTTTTGATCGGTCCCCTCTCGTTGGAAACCTACTCGGTAGGCGTTTGACTCTTCTTCCTCCCATCTGCATCATCCAATTAGTCTCGGTTGACACGTTTCCCCAACCTATTTGTCCCAATTTGACTCGGTTTGTTTAGGCCGCGCGACGTGAGCCAAATCTACTTGTTCGTCTTTACCACCTTTGCTGTGGGAGAGAACAAGTATTGCATGTGCAATCTTGAATTCATGCGGCTGCGTCCTTTCTTCTCCCACCAATTCACGCCTCTTCCTCCTTCCTCTGCAGCACGACAAGCTCCCGCACGAGATGCGATCCCCCTCTCACGGAAGCCTCCTCACGATGAAGCTTGCGCTGCCGTACGGAGGCCGGAGGAGCGGCAGGAACCCCGTCTTCGTCTTCGTCTTCCTCTTCTCGGTCTTACTTTTCGCCATGCTCAAGTACAACGAGCACGTCGGGTCGATGGCCGAGTACTCCTTCGGCGGCGCCGCGGCCAAGTCTCAAAGAGTAGCCCGGCAAACGCTCCATGTGGTTCGACTGAGTCGCGTGGGTGGTGCGGAAGAAGAGCAAACCGTGTCGGAGAGGATGGCGAGTGAGTCCGCTGCCAAAGCCGCGCGGGTGCCGTCCGTCGGGAGTCCGGTGCACGAGCAGGCGAAGCCGCAGCGCGCAGTCCTCGACGTGCCGGAGAGCTGCAACCTCTTCGACGGCCGGTGGGTCTACGACGACGTCTCGTATCCCATATACAAGGAACAGGAGTGCGCGTTCCTGACGGAGCAGGTGACGTGCATGAGGAACGGCCGCCGCGACGGCCGCTACCAGAGGTGGCGTTGGCAGCCCCGCGAGTGCAACTTGCCGAGGTACAAATGAATCCACGATGCCCGATCGCGCTTGAATCCAGGAGACGCATGAATTGTTTGGTTGCCTGTACAGATTTGATGCGAAGGTGATGCTGGAGAGGCTCCGAGGGAAGCGCCTCATGTTCGTGGGGGACTCGCTCAACAGGAACCAGTGGGAGTCGATGGTGTGCCTGGTCCAATCTGCCATCCCATGGGGCAAGAAGACTCTCACCAAGAACGCCTCCCTCAGCGTCTTCCGAGCTGAGGTAGCACAAATCTGCAGCCGCAACTCCGGTGAGTCTCCGACCGCCGCCGGAGCAAGTCCTTGATGCTGTTGCACCGTCGCAGGAGTACGATGCCACAGTGGAGTTCTACTGGGCGCCGTTCCTGGTGGAATCCAACTCCGACGACCCCAAGGCCCACAGCATCAGGAACCGCGTCATCACCAACTCGATCGCCGAGCACGGCGAGCACTGGAAGGGAGTGGATTACTTGATCTTTAACACCTACATCTGGTGGATGAACACGCCCGAGATGAGAGTCCTGTGAGCAGCTCTCCACCCGACATTACCTCGAGCTTAATGGCTGCCGGTCTGCTAATCGTGTGGCGGCAGGCGAGGAACGGAGTACAGCATGGTCGATCGGCCTGTGGCCTACGGGAGAGTACTGCGGACGTGGGCGAGGTGGGTGCACAGGAACGTGGATCCGGAGAAGACGACGGTGTTCTTCATGAGCGCGTCCCCCAACCACATGAGGTAGGTAGGTCCGTCCGCAGCTCTACCTCGTCTCGGGTTCTCTCCGATGAATGAATGGGGTGATGGCGGCAGGAGTCAGGACTGGGGCAACCCGGGCGGGGTCAAGTGCGCGATGGAGACGACGCCGCTGGCGAACGCGTCGCGGCGGGTGGCGATCGGCACGGACTGGCGGCTGTTCGCGGAGCAGGAGAGCGTGGTGCGGTCGATGCGGCTGCCGGTGTCGTTCGTCAGGATCACGGCGCTGTCGGAGCTCCGGAAGGACGCGCACACGGCGGTGCACACGCTCCGGCAGGGGAAGCTGCTGACGGCGGAGCAGCAGGCCGACCCCGCCACCTACGCCGACTGCATCCACTGGTGTCTCCCCGGCCTTCCCGACACCTGGAACGAGTTCCTGTTCGCCCGCATCGCCTCCCGGCCGTGGCGCATCTAAACACACGCAGCTCGTAATTATTATTACATCATCGCAATTAAAATAAATGAAAAAGATGCTGGCTTTGTCCGCTAGCCATTATTGAGGGCAAGGTGATAGCCATTATTGAGTACAATAAGATTCTGCAGCAAAGGAGGAGGCAAAATCCACACAATATCCAGACTTCACCAGGAAGCTTTTGGTCTGGTTCTCAAGAACATGTTGCATTTCTTGAGTTCCAAATTTTAACCAAGTCACTGCCAGATTCCTGCAATCGAACATTGAAGCATGCTTCAGTGGAAATGAACCATTTAACCGGCATGATACAATCTCAGACTACCCGTAAAAGCTTTGAACAGCAGAGGAGACTTGACAATGCCATCAACAAGAACTTGAAGAATGGGGCCTTCACCCACCAAGAATAGGCACCATATCAAGTTTGTTCTTTTGCTGTATGAGTGCCCAAATTTGGAATGCCTTGAAGAAAATGAAACCTGGATGTATCATCAACCAACACATCACAATAAAAGGCTCTTCGGTTACACAATGATCCTGCAGCATACTGCCTTTGTGCCGATTTCTGCAGGCTTTTTAAACTTTTATGAAGCTGACAGAAAAATTTGACACAACTCGAATCCTAATCACTTGCATCACAAAAGAATAATCTCACTATGACACGAAAACTCACCCTCTAAGAAAAAGCAGAGATATATAACACAAACTAATTGCCACATTATTATATTTTGAAATAAAAAATATTTATTCATGTGTAACAGAGCCAGCTCCGATGAGATCTGAGCCAATACAAAGGAGTTGCCTGGGAAGAGCTCGGCTAGAATCCCCACAGAAATAATCTCTCTTCCATACCCAGCCAGACAGTGTGCAGTTTGGTTGACTTCAAAAGATATATCATTTCATGAGATTCACAACGAGAAAAATGACCGCCAAGATAACCGACCTGTGGTATGTTTGGTATATGAAGTCGAAATCTGTGCCACGACTTGGACCGATGACATTGTCACTGTCTCTTCTGTCGCATCAGCCAAGAGTGTTCCTCCTATCTCCAATTTTCAGATAATTGATACTCCGCCCATGTTCAAGAGCTATAGACAATTCCTGCACCAAGCAAAGTTGTTCGATTTGAAATTTAGAATATAGAAGGGCATTGAGTCCAGATGGCAGATCACTCCAGAATATAAATTTTCATCAACTGAGGGAAAACATTATAGTTAAAAATACCATCCAATACAACTGAAGTAAGGTAGTCTATGTAATATAATTTAATTTTAAGTACCATGTTCAACAGAAAATATATAAGAACAAGTGTTGATTAAGCACATAGTTACTCACCCTTTATGTTGACTATAATCAAGCTTAGCTTACTTCTCCACTTCTTTTGGTAAAACAGCCTTTCCTAAATAAACTTGCCGCATCTCTTCCCTCCATATCTGCAGGTATGGTGTTTATCGAACAAGTACAGCAGGACAATGGATGGATAAATGGAGAGGTCAAAAACATAATTAAGAATCAGGGTGGAGTTACTACCATGTCACGAAATTCAAGTCGGATATGAGGCACATTTGTCTTATGGATATCGTTTCCATCAGGGCCTCTCCTATAGTAATTCTTCCCAATCCAATGCGACTACAAAAAACAAATCAACACATTAATAATATCAACTGAACCATCCAACATGGTGGTAACTGGCACTCCCTTTCGTATTCACATTGCAAGCCTCAGTTGATGTGTGGAAACATATTCCTACCTTGAGAGCATGGGAAAAACCAGACTGGTAAACAGAATTCCTGGCAATTTCACACAAGTCACATGAGCTTAGCTTCCACACCTGTAAAAGAATAAGCAGCATATCAGGAAAGCATCTGGAATATCTCAAATGGAGTGAGGCAGAACGAATAGATTACCGAAGCTGCAATACTGTACTCCTCCACCAAGGGTTCTTTTGTAAGGTGGATTTGTAGAGGGTCATCCGTTGAAAGAGAAACGTTTAGACCTCTGTGGAAGAACATTGGCAAAGGATTTCGATGATAATCAAGAAACAAAGAGTTGTTGCTGAGAGGAGACATTGCCAAACCAATCTGATGGCAAAAGTTTAGCGCAATATTAGTTTGGTACATGCAGACAAATAATAGAACATAGTATAGCAAGCTTTCTCCTCTGCAATACAAATCCCAACAGCAAGTCTGAGAAGAAAAACATGGAAAACCTCCAGTAAATCTAATTAGTCTCAATTACCTGAGCAAGATAATACAAGTACTGAAGGACTGGGGACTTTCTTAGATTGATCCCATGAGCAATATTATGAGCACACAGAAAAGTTGCAGCAAGGTGGTCAATGTCACCAGCCTGCAGATAACCAACATCAGTGGTTACATGCTTTTTATGCATAAGTGATAAATTAACTGGTCCACATTAACATATACCTCTCCAGAATGAGGACGGAATTTAATGGTTGTCATGCCTTTTGACTCACGAAGCTGAAAGTGTAAATGGCAAGGGAAAAATAAAAAATCAAATTGGGAACAAGATGCAAGTTTTGAATGCTAGGATACAGGGGTACATTATCTATATGGAACTATAAAAAAAAAAAAAGTCATCCAATTTCTTCTAGTTACACAAAAAAACCAATTTTTCTAAGAGAGGAGAACAGAAATAGAAGAACAAGAACCTTGTTCAGTGTGTACAGGTTAGCATAACAATAATATGCATAGTACGAGAATGCAGGATTAAAGACATTCGTCCACTGAGCTGGTGTAGGCATATGCTTTGTTGGACGTCTTTCAGGTTTGCTTTCATCATCCACCAAATCCAACCCCACAACCTGATAAACAGATAGCAGCAAATATCATGATTTCCTGGAGGTCCAGGAAGTATTTATTATATTGAAACCCTAAATATAAAGGACTAAGAAGAAAATTAATTTCAGAAAGCCAGAGAAGTCCGACCCTGAACTAGAATATAAGGGAAAATGAATCAATTCACCAGACATATTAAATGTCATAATCATGCCACAACCATTAGACAATGGCAACAAAAATGCCTTGCCCCAAAAACATAATCTTAATTTGAAGCTAAGCAGAAGTTTTGTTCTGAGATAATATATTTCTGATCAAGTTTATGGGACTGTCAATATTGTAGGTTATCAATCGAGGGTAACATAAAAGGGAATGCTCATGTAAAATCTTACTAACTACAGTAATTCACCACCTGGCATACCACAAGGACAATGCCAACCCTAACAAACAAAGCTACATCAAACAAAAAGTTAACATGTCAAGAGTGAAAAGCGATAAAACAAACAAGTACCTTTTTTAAGAAAACATGTAACTGAGGGTGTGAATCTGGGTCAACTGTAACCTCAAAAAGGGGAAGAAAAATATTGTCAAGAAGGTTTTGAAATGATGTAACTATACCCATTTCCTTGTATACATTGTATAGCCGTGGAATCTGCAAGTAAAGATCAAGGTTAACCATATAGTTGTAAATAATATATGACCCAAATTATATTAAAACATAGGCCACTTAAGATGTCAAAAACTTGATTAGCACATGGCATAAATGATTTTTAGAGCTCTGTGCATCATCTTGGCATTATTAATTTGTATAAAGCAAGCTATCAGCAATATAGCAACTTTAAAAAAAATTGAATATATCAATGCAGACCAAGATGCTAAACCTGTCATTCATGCCTGATAACTAATAAACTAAAACATCCATCCCAGCATCATTAGGCAGATATTATACAAGCTTATAAAAATTAAAGTCATGAATATGTTTCAAGGTGAATGGCACAAATCAAGTCAAATCCAAACTTTCAACCTCCACTTTCTTAAAAACACTAATACGCTAGTCCAAGTCAATCTCTCATCCCACGCATGTCCTAGTGTATTGAAGAGTTGCTTGGGAGAATTTGTCCTATATGATTATAGCTCAAGTCATGAACTGAGTTTAGAAAACATTGCAACTACAAAGCTTCTCTATGCTCATTGCATGTGGCTAGAGCTCTAGAGTAAGATTCAAAGAAAACAAAAAGAACATGGTAATGTGTGTAACTTGAAAGATTGGTTCTTTTAAACCAAGGCAATATAAGTAATAAACGAGTAATAATGCCTTTTTAATTTTCACAATAACAATTTGCTTTCAGACCCAGCCTTCTTAATGTTAAGTTTCCTTTTTTTCTTGTTATTCCTATTTTTCTGCTAGATAACAAACAGAAGAACCACCTAACAATTCCTCATTAAAGATTCGACAATTGGCCAGCCAGTGTCTAATCAAGATAATATTCAAGGCATGGATGAAATTGGAATCTGCATGTTATTCTCGGATATGTAAGGTAACATCATTAGCACCTAGAAAAAGGGGAAACACAATGCTGATCACAACCAAGGTTGCAAAAAACATAAAATTAAGTTGAATAACTTGACTTCCGTCTTGTTCTAGGAACACCTTAATCCATAGTTCAATGCAAAATTGTACAAGGAAAAATACTAGTAGAGAGAGCCCTAGAGATATCGGTCTCAATAACTGTGAAAGGCCTTGAAGAAAAGAAGTACCAAGCAGCTAAGGTATCACCACTTCAGATTCACATATATCAACATATTAGTTCATCAAAAAGAATTATTCAACAAGAAGGCAAACAAAAGCATGAAATGCACATAGCATTTGAAGCAACCTCTTGACAGAGGCAATCGAATTCATATTGCATAAATCAGTAGATAATTAAAATGCCAATTGAACATGAAGACAAGTTAGCAGAGGTGGTAGCAACTACCTGAATTAACCAAACAACATTTTCACTGTACAATCCATTATTCACTATCCAACTAGCAAGTTGGTCCCACTCGCTTTGTTTCCTTCCATATATTGATAACCTATATTCAGCCATCTGAAAGAACATGATGAGGATAGATCTCAGGGTAAAAAAGATCATGCATCAAACGAAACAGATATATTATGTTGCAAAGTACTTAAAGTAGCTTCCTCCCCCGACACTGCAGTGAAAGGAGTCTCATAGCTCTCTCTATATGTTTTTCTAATGAAATAGCGTAACAAAGATTTTTTACATTCATTCAGATTTTAAAAAAGATACGAAGCAGCATAACACCGGAAACTATCCAGAAGAACATGTATGAACAAGGATACAGTCATGCATGTATCACTAGTTCATGTATGCAAGTAAAACTAGTTCATGTATGCAAGAAATTAGGGATGCAAATACTATCCCTGGTTAACAAAAAAATTGTCATATAATAATGAATCAGAGTTCAAGATCTATTATAGCAAACCACCTGGTATTTGCTAGCAGCAAGGTCAGAAAAAACTTGTTTTGTCAGCTCAGCCAGGAAACGCCCTAGTATAAGGACAATATAAAGTATGTGAGTTACAATATAAAGTCTGCATCAAGTATTAGGGATCCACTTTACTGAAATCATGTAAGCATCAAACATGACTCAACCAATATATCAAATACAAATAAAGTAATTGAGATCTTAAATCAAACTTAGCTAGGCTAGAATTGCACTAAAATTAATTGTGGCCAACAACAATGAATACCTTGTATGAGATTATCCTGCTTCAGAAAAATCTCCCTTAGCCTACTTTGACCACAAGGGTTGTATTTAAGGTTAAACTTGTCAAAACGATGAAATGTACTCTTGTCTGCATGGACATCTAAGAGATCGACATTAAGATCATACCTGTCTCACAAGACAAACAAAAAATTTCTTGTTAATTGTATAACAAGAAAAGGCTTGAAAATTGAAACTGATAGTAGGCATACTACCCAGACAAGTCCAAACTCTCGAAAACCTCCTTTAGTGTCATATAGGTTCCATCTCTAAAAATCACAACCTAGAACAAACCCGATTGAGAAATCAAATCCAATTTAACAATACGGCATTCTAAGTTTCCAACTATTCACAACAGGTCCTTTTTTTCCAGAAGGAACAGCATAAGAAGACAGCAAGAGGTTAACCTACAAACCTCATCAGGTTCTTTCCTCAACTTTGACTTTATAAATCTCAATAGATGCTTCTGGTTCATGCATGCTGAGTGATGAACATGGGTGTCAACTTTCCTGACATTGTAAAAATCACGATGTGGTGCACTTTTCTGTGCAAGAAATTCTCTATCCGCATTGAGCATCAAATGAAGATTAAATTTCTGCAAAGAGGCCAAAAAGGAACAGATATTTTATTTAATATATAAAAAAAAGTATAACCAATATCCAGCTATCAGGTCTTTATGAAGAAAATTGGATTGTACAATCGAACAGGTACCTGCTCAAAATAATGTACGACAAAGAAAAACATCAGTGTACCTGCTCAAGAAGAACCAAACGGTGATGGCATAATGTTCTGATATTTCCAGCTGCAATTACTCGGAGAATATGATGCAAGTCCGTAAAAAATGTAGTAGCATCAGCCACAGGAAAAAGTCTTTCCTTTGCTGAGGCAAAAAATAGAATATTCCAACTCAAAACAATAACATGGATAGGCAACAAATGGTACAAAGTTAAGCTTTAGTCAGAATTCTTACAATCTTTACAGGCGTAAGCATGAACAACCCCATCTACCATACAAAATACATGCTGACACACAGAACAGAGAGAATTGCTTAAGATTTTAGAAAACAAAGTTTATAGACTACACATGGAGAAAAGGCTTACATTGGTTTTCTGCTCAGGCATATAGAAGAACGGATTAGGATTAGCCTTTGGTGTACTAGGGTCGGTTATGACTTCTTTCTCCCAAGGAGCACGTTCCTCTCTAAAGATATAAGTTTCTCGTAGCTCAAGACAGTTCTGGAGAATTTTGTAGACCTCAGCTTCATCAGCAGATGGTGTCTCTATGTTAAAAGATCACAAAATGGAAAATAGATTAGGTTAGATACCATACATAAAAGGGAAGAGTAACAAAACAAGTTGTGTCCACACCTACTCATGTATGAACAAAAAATATCTAAGTTTCATCGTGAGACAATTATCTTAATGACAGCGGCTTCTATAACAAATATTTGTGAACCTCCACAACCAAATAGATGGCCATATATTATCAGGACTTAAGAAAAAATTCCAATAATTTAATAGCATCTTCGATGTCAAAGATTGTGTTCAAGGATAGAACTTCTGTATTCAATTTTGCATCATATTTGCAATTTGAGAGGATACTACCTAAACAATATTCACATTGCAAGAACAAATAAATATGCCTGCATATATGCTTGATTGATCATTAGATTATCAAAGATATTTTACAGAATAGAATTTTCCCTCTTTAATTGGTCTTCATTGTGGATATTCCTCATTGCCTTCTATATTACCACTTGCATACATCTCAACATCCACATTGTTTGGACATACTTCTATGACATGCTATTATCTTCAGTGCATTTTGACCAATGAAGCATAACTTGCCTAATAAGTTACTTTCAAATTTTTGCTTATATTTAAATAGTACTCGATGCTTATGCAGCACAGTGTTCCTTTTCATGTTCACGTTGTGAGCTATCATCCAATGGTATACTAACTTATCTACCCGCTGCATTGGAAAAGGAGAGTTCATTTCTTTCTTCATCTTTCAGTCTGTCGCTGAGCAAATCTGACAAGAAACAACAGTGAACAAGGCTTCACTGGGAAAGCCAGTGAAGCATAATACATTTATTATTAGATAAGGTAAAAATCAAGGTACAAAGGAACATTTAGACTACAACAAATAGAAGTCATAATTTTCCAATTATTAGGGATCATCTAAGTATCTCTAGTAATATCAAGTATTCTTGAGTCTTAACAACTATGTCATTGTTTCTAATAGAATAACAGCTTTTTATTGGGTTTCCAAGGCCAAGGCCATCACCAGTATGTCACATTGCTCAAGATCCTATCAACAATATCTAGATATCAGAAAGAACCCCCATCAACAATGACAAACGATTTTGGAAAAGTGCTTCTCGAGATATGTAATGAAGAAAGTAGTTAGTTCCATTAACTTACCTCTGCTTGTTTGTAGAATGACAGACTTAAACAGACTGGAACAAAAACAACAAAAGTATATGAAATATATAAAGTCTGAGGGAAAGGAGGCCATACCAGTCGGGGTAATTTTAAGTCTGACAAAGGTTTCTTGTTCAGGCTCTTTTCTAAGAATATCGGCTGCCACTGGGTCAGGTGGTACACCATGTAGATCACCAGATACACTATGAGATCGAATCATGCTCGACGCAGTTAAGGACTTTGGATCCCCATTCACAGCAATATGATCAGGCAAAGCTTGGTATAAGCTCTTACCTTCTTCCCCCTTTTCACAACACATTAAAAAGACAATCAGAGATCACCCAGCATTACAGAAAAAAGAAACTGAAAACGTATTGTAAGAGAGTTATAAATAGGATATCACAGAATTTGGACAAGAAAAAAACAAGTATTGCCTTTAAAAAATCAAGAAATATACTGAAAAACACACAAGATATATATATATATATATTTGTGTGTGTGTGTGTGTGAAGATTGTAAGATCACAACCTCATTAAGGGAAAGCATGAATCAGAAGTCACAAAATTGTGACAGCACTAGTAAAGTGCCATTGAAATGCTAACTTTGTAGCAAGTAAAGACACGTATGATAAGAACAAAAAAATTTTAATTTAACACAAGGACTAAAATAACAGGACTTAAGGAACAAGGATCAGAAAAATCCATATATTTGAAAAAATATAAACCGTAAAATACACCGAATAAGTAAAACTGAAAAGGATAGGTCATGAAGTAAGCATGAAAAGTAGTCCTAACTCCTAAGGAACAAACACCAGAAAACCAGTCGTCCCAAACCCAAGAAAACAAAGGGTAAACTTAAGAAAAGCCTGCAATATATAGTAATGCAAACAGACAAAATTCTTACTGCAACAACAATATATGGATCTTTTACATAATGATGTCACGGCTATTTGTAGTAAGACTACATGAATCTTTTCCAGCAACTGTGTCTTAAGTAAAGAAATATCCCCAAAATCAACTGCGTTTATATCTTTTTGTATTATTTATACTAAAGTTTTTTATCACTGGCTACCTCTCCTCATACCAATGGTCTTAATTTACCTTGTTTAATCATGATATCAACTGTCATATTTTGAACATGTCCATAATATTTGAAATGGATTAATTCCCCTCATTTTATATTCTATCAAGGCTTCACCTAATTGTCCATAAATAGAAACATTTCTTATTCTATCTTTTCAAGCATTACATAGTATTTACATCCACCTCATATCATCGTCTCAGTTACACTGCTTTTGTACATGTTAGTTGGCCTTAAAACTGTCTCATAAAACCTCTGAAGCAATATTTGTAGCTTCCAGCAAGTCTAAAATACAAGTCTCAAATGCAAGTCTCTAGGAAATCATGTCAAAAATCACGATGATAAGGCAGAAACACAAATTCTGTAGTTTTAACCTTAGTTATAAAACATGGATCCCCTGATTACTTGTTCTAGCAACATGATGACAATGTACTAGGCAATACACCCATGTACGCACTCATGTGTAAACCTTGGTGCATGCTCAGGCACGTGAAAGGAATTGGCAGGTTGCATGTGCTTTTCCAGTCCCCATATGCTACATGATAGGCACATAGCTTGACCATATTAATCAGATAAGTCTCTTAGATTTATAAACAGTGTTCATTCCGAGTGAGTGTTTTGTCAAATATCCTTTTTATATTTGAGTATGGAATCATGTTGTGTAATATCAACATTTATTGAAAATGTAAAAGCAAACTAAAAGAAACATGATTACAATAAAAAATAACTACTAAAAGACAATCATTACAACAATGAACACATGAGTGAACTCACTATAATTCCATTTGCATGCAAGTAGGCATTGTCAAGTTTACTATCGTTTGGCAGATTGTCTTCTTCCTCGGATCCCTCTTGGCTCTCAAAGGCACTAGCACTAGCAACAGGTGATTTAGAAGTCGACCTGATACCATGTCCACCTCTTTTATTTGAGATTCCATGAAGAGCCTGCATATTGCCTGATGCATCACAATTGGTTTGCCATTAAACCCATACGACAGAAAAAGGTCACATAGGTAATCTCATGCAAAAATTTCTCCCCCAGAAAGAAACCAAAATAACAAATTGCTAACATATTTAAATGGATGGAACTCCTGATACAAATCAAACAAGAAAACGGAGGCCACAGAATAAGAGGAGATTTGAATAAATCAATAAAACAAAAAGAAAAGGAACATCAAAAGATCAGGATTGATGGCTTTGATAAGGAGTTAATTGCCCCCACTTGATTCTACGTGTTTGTACTTTTGGCAATATACATCCAGGCACAAACAAACCCGACTTAGTCATCATACACCATTAAAGCCAAAAATTTTAATTGGGTACTCTACACCAGCCTATGGTGGGCGCAGAGTCCTACTTAAGGATCAAAAACCAAAAACAGAAAATGCCCAAGGAGAGATGGATGTAAGAGTTAGAGAGGCGTTCTCCATTACCAAGGGATGGCCACAAATTGTGGCCGATAACAGTAGCATCACTAGTGTGTTGAGCTATTATAAAGGCCGAAACTTCAGGTCGAATAATGGATACTCATTTATTCCACAAGCACAAAACGGAAACAAAGAAGAGAGAACCCAAATGAACAGCAGATATTTATGTGCTATGGATTGCATGTTTGCAATTTCCTTGACGAATTTAAACTTCTTGATTAGCTACATCACCAGAGTCACCAAATTACTTACTGTATCTTTACAAAAGCACGTACTATTCATCACAAGTCTAATTAACATCGTCCTAACCAATGAGTTTGACACAGCAAGCCTCAGATGATTCATCGCGTTACATAAACAACAGTTTTTCTAAGTGTGAAAGATGATATCCCCTCACTCCGGAGAGAAAACAGAGAACGGTGATCCATAAGTACCTTCCGGGACGGTTTGCAGGCGAGGCAGCCCCACAGGAATCGGAAAGCCCCGTGGGTCCAACTCCGCTGCCGCTGCCTCTTCTTCTTCCTCCTCCTCCTCGTCGACCTCCTCCCCGTCCAGCGCCGTCGCCGTCGCCGCCGCCACGTCCGGCAGCGAGGCCGACCCCCAGCCGCGTCGGCCGGACCCGGGCCCACTTCGCCGGTACCCGTACCGGCCCCGCCTCAGCAGGCCCCGCTTGGGCTCATCATCGTCATCGCCGCGGCGATCACGGCCGCGTTCCCTCTCGACGGCGCGGGCGAACTCGAGGAGCTGGCCGAGGGTTTTGCGGTGCACGTAGTAGGCGGAGACGGCGACGAAGGAGGCGCCTACGAGGGCCGCCACGGCGAGATGGAGGGCGTAGGCGTCCATGTAAATTCCTTGGAATCGCCTTCCAAGCCTCGTTTCGGCTTCACCAAAACCCTAATACCAGAGGGAGCGAAGCGACCGGGTGAGGGGTTTGGTGTTTAGGAGAGGAGAAAGGGTTGGGAAGAGCAGATGTATTTATAGACGCCCGAGAAAGCAGGGGAGACAAGGGAGGCGCACATTCCGGCGGTACAAGACGTGGAAGAGCGAGAATACGAATCAGATGCCGCTGGCGTCGGCGCCGCGATTCTGGAATCGGATTTAAAACAATTAAAATTAGGATTTGTATTCTGTCAAAAATAAATAAATAAATAAAAATAACATATTTATTCTTCTTCTTGTTGTGATGTGTGGCTAGTGGATTTTTTTATTTTTTTTTTGTATTTATTCGAAATCATATGCAATGATTTCAGTTTGCTACCGGACATTTTGAGGTCAATCTGAAATCAATCGAACACTGTGGCCAGTGGATCGGAGGTGGAATCCAATGCTCGTATGTCGATCGACGCGATCCCGTAGGCATTTTTTTCAGATCATCATGTTGCCAACACTGCGAATGTTCGATGGCAGTGTTGCTGCGTTGGATTCGGTCCGAATCCTATGCACGCACAAGCTGCAGTAAGATGCCATGAGTGTGCCATACTCCACACGAGCAAGATTAATATGCATGGTTTGCCCCCTTCTTCCCCAGCAAGTCCATCAAAGATGTCCTTTTGGCCATCAATTCCAGAAGAAGCTCCAAGAAGAAAAGGTTCCCTGTGGAGAACTTGGCAATCTACTAGGTTGTTCCCTTTCTTAGATTCGGATTCTCGATGTTAGCTTCCTCATCTTTGAAAGAATATAATGTTATATTCGAGAGAATGTTTTGGATGAAGTCTTCTTGACAAGAAACAGATTATTGTTGTTGCATTAGAAGATTAAAAGTAGTCTCATGGCATGCATCGTGACGAATACACCAAGAACAAGAGAAGATGACGCTGGGATCGATCACTGCTACTGGGGATTTGGTGCCCTGCTGTTGGCGGAGCAAACCCTGGAGCCCCACTCCAGCAGCTCTTTGCTGGTATCATCCTTGTGCACGATGACCTCGATGAAGCACAGGCAGTCCTGCTTGGCCCCCGTCGCCGTCGCGATCGCTTCCTTGAGCTCCTCCTCGTACCGGACCTGCACACGCGCGGTTCAGATCGATGAATACGTTTGGAGACACGGCGAACGCTCTGCCGTCCGTGTGCCGAGTTCTGTGCTCACCCTCGTCGTCCAGCACTTGCCCTCGCCGTTGTGGATGGCGTCCACCAGGCCGGCGTAGTTCCAGTTTTTGATGACGTTGTAAGGTCCGTCGTGGATCTCCACCTCGATGGTGTACCCGCCGTTGTTGATGAGGAAGATGATGGTGTTCTGCCCGCACCGCAGCATCGTCGACACGTCCTGCGCCGTCACCTGCAGTTCACGCAGAGGTCAGCGGATCAGAATCCGCTGATTCGGTACTCGCCATACGAGGAACCTGCCGTCGGAGCATTAGGATCAGAAGCGGTACCTGAAAGCTTCCATCACCGATGCAGGCGATCACACGCTTCCTGTTCTTCACAGCCTGCGCGTACCCCAGCGTCGCCCCGACAGACCAACCGATGGATCCGTACTGCATCTGGAACTCGTACCTGCGGATCAAAACCCGAGTTAGTTCTGCCTCGAGGAAGGGATTCATCTGTCAGGGGATCGAAGGCGCCCACCCGCAGCCTTCCGGCAACTTCAGTTTCTGGCAGTTGAACCACGAGTCGCCGGTCTCGGCGATGACGGCGGTGTCGCCGGACAGCATCTGCTGGATGTGCTTGAAGAGCACGTTCACCCTCAGCGGCTCTTTTGGCTTGCATTCCAGCGGCTGACCGTCGGGCACGAAGATCCGGTGGTAGTTCTCGTATGCGGTGGTGTTCTTCTT
The DNA here is from genome assembly GCA_024322285.1 of Musa beccarii. Taxonomy (NCBI): domain Eukaryota; kingdom Viridiplantae; phylum Streptophyta; class Magnoliopsida; order Zingiberales; family Musaceae; genus Musa; species Musa beccarii. The sequence continues at coordinate 38,379,350 of CM044398.1, read as the reverse complement.
GAGCCGTTTGGCCAGCGCTCGGAGGAAGTCCTTCATGAGAATGCAGCCGAAGGTTGGCCCGTTGGCCACCACCACGCGCTCCGGCTGCACGATGATGGCCTTCTCCTTCTTGAGGAGCAGGGAGTAGCCGACGGAGCTGTAGTCGTTGAAGATGGGGCCCACGAAGACGTAGGCGTCGGCGGACTCGACGATCTCGGCGCAGAAGGACGTGCTCACGGCGCCCCAGTAGGTGCCGATGAACCGGGGGTGGTGCTCTGGGACGAGCCCCTTGGCAGAGGGCATCACCGCGATGGGGTAGCCGCAGGCGTCCGCGAGCTCCACGAAGGCCTTCCCGGACTTGGCCACCCGGATCTTGGGCCCTCCCACCAGCACCGGCTTCACCGCCTTGTTCAGGAAGTCCACCGTCGCCTCGACGGCAGCTTCCAACCCCATCTGGTTGCTCAATCTGACAGTTCGAAGAAGAGGATCCAAAAATCAGCCGACCTGTGGATTCTTATCGAACACGAGGGAGGAGAAAGCTGCGACGAGGAAGTCCACCTGGGGGAGAGGAAGAAGGGGACGGGCTCGAGGCTGAAGGTGGGGTGAGGGATGGCGGAGAGATTGCAGCTGATACTGATGTAAACGGGCTTGCTCTCCTTTAGCGCGGTGGAGATGGCGGTGTCGATGAGTTCGTGAGCGTCCTCGAGGTGGTTCACGACCGCCTGTGCGCAGTCCAAACGCATCGGAGACGTCACAAGATTCGAACTTTACTCTCGATACGAGAAAAAGATCCGAACAGAATCGGCTTTTTATTTATGATTACCTGATAGCAAGTGATGGTTTGGAAGCAGCGGAGCTCCTGCGAGAAGTCCGGAAGGCCGATGGTGTGGTGGAGGACACGGTTGGTGCCGTAGTCGTTGGAGTTGGGCCCGCCGACGATGCAGATGACAGGGAGGTTCTCGCTGTAGGAGCCGGCGATGGCGTTGAGCACGCTGAGGCCACCGACGGTGAAGGTAACGGCGCAGGCGCCGACGCCGCGGGCTCGGGCATAGCCGTCGGCGGCGTACCCAGCGTTGAGCTCGTTGCAGCAGCCGACGAGGCAGAGTCCGGGTTCGGCGATGAGGTGGTCGAGGAGGGTGAGGTTGAAGTCCCCGGGGACGGCGAACACGTCGTGGACGCCAACCTGGACGAGGCGCCGGGCCAGGTGGCGGCCCAGCGTCGCTTCCGCCGCCTCCGCCTGCACCGCGGGGGTGATGGGGTGGCAGTGGGCCGTCGGCGGGCTGCCCACGCTACCGTTCGCCATCGTCTCCACCGCCGCGTCCACCGACCCAATCCTAGTGTCCATCGCCACTGAGCGCGAGACCGACTGTGTGTGTCTAAAAGAAGCTCTTTCCTGCTCTTTTTCTCTCTCTTAAAGAACAATCCTTTTTCTTTGACTTGTGTTCGTCTCGAGAGACCGACGACGAGCTCTTATACGAGGGAATTAGGTGGCTTTTCATTTCGGGTGGGTTCTTTTTGGTGGGCAAAACCAGAGAGCGGTTTCGGCGGGAGAAGCACGGAGATCACAGGCTGCTTAGGATCAACAGCGATCGACAAGAAGACGGCGGAGATGTACCCATGGTCGGAGAGGAAACCACGTAGCCCTTTGAAAGGGAGAAAACCATGGCTTTCTTCTGTCGGCGTCTCGATGGTTCTTGGCGCGCTGTCAGGTTGACGGCCTGGAAAACGCAGCAAACTTACGTTTGATGCCATCGTATTGCAGCAGACTGGGCGGGAGGATTCAGGAATCTTTTACTGCTTTTGGTAGCTTCGCGACACGTTGAAGTCGGTCAACGGTCAACAGTCAAACATCGAGTGATGGCGTAAGTATGATGCCATTATACCTATTATTATGGGCCAAATAATTAGTTATTTAAAGACGAAAGTAAATATTTGGATTTATGATTTTTTTTCTTAAAATAAATAATAAAAAAGTAATTTGATTTTGGAACGTTGTTATTAATACAGTGAAGGCGGTGGTTTGTGTTGTGTAGTGGGCAGGCGGGTGGCAACTGAGGACGTCGGTGGCAGAGGCGGCATGTGGCGGACAGCGGGGCCGGGCGCCGCCCCGCTATGGGCCGAACCCGCGTCCGAGGCGGTCGACTCTGACGGTCGCACTCGTTCGCCCGCGGGCAGGGGGAAGGCGGAAGGAAGGACGAGTGCGGCCGCTGCCGGCTCGCAATACAACGCCCCCGAATCGGTGGCCGCGAACGCAGGTTTTGGTTCCGGTGTGCGCCCGCCGTCTCTCCTTTTCCACGCTATGAAATGAATACAAGCGACAGAGTACACACGCCAACTGAGCGTGCTGAGGTTGTCTGATGAACGCAGATAGCGATTTATTGTTCCCGGCGTTCGTAAGAAATGAATAATAGATTGTGTACATCCTCTCACAATATGAAAATAGTGGTCTTGCTCTTTTATTTTTGTTTAATAAAGAAATAGCAGTCAAACGTAGCTTATACAAATATTAAGGATTAGATTTAACAATGGAAACTAAATTCAAGTAGGCCAGTAAAAGAAAACAACATCACACATATATTATTTAAATACTATGTGAAATCACAAATACATGCATGAACTCACAACCTGTTTTGCAAGACATTTTGTTTTTGTTATTAATAATATGAAAAATATTAATATGATAGACATTTTTCATAAATTTAAATAGTAATTTTCTAATATTTTATTATCGAACAATCAAGATTTTTATTGACTAAATCTTCAAATGCAGGAAAGATGTTGAAGTAGAAATAACAATTATCATGTACTATTTAGTGTATTTAATACCCACCGCAATATTAATAATTTTAAACACTAAAAAAAATAATACGATCATCATGTACTGAGCGATCTACATCACCGATCGAAGCCGTCCATCCATCACATCATCTACCATCGGCACCGTCCATTAGATTGGATGACAGCAAACATGATCCCAACGGACCCATCCCCCCGTTTCGTCTCTCCCTCTCTCACGCTCGCTCACTCGTCGGTGGGCCCAATTGAATCCGAGGCGGAAACGGCGTCTCGCCTCTCCGTTTCCCCTGCTCGCCGGTTACATCACTTTTCTTCAACCTCACTCGCTGTTATACCTCCGTCACGCCGAGTCTTCTCCTCCCATATCCTAATCGCGACCACCCAACTCCATCTCCTGGCCAAGGCGTTCCTCCGATGGGGACAAGCGCCTCCAAGAACTTCGACAGCTCCCATGGCGGCCGAGACGGCCAGCTCTACGTCTCCCTTAAGATGGAGAACTTCAGCATCAGAGGCGATCTCATCCCCCACGTCTACGGCTCCGCCCCCGTCACCGGTTCTTGGGACTCCGCCAAGGCCGTAAGATCGACTACCCTCCCTCCCCTCATTCCCATCTCTCTCTATCTGGCGCTTCTTGATGTTCGATGATCCCTTAGCTCTCGATGGCCCGGGAGTCGGCGTCGACGTGGGAGCTCAGCTTCGTCGTGCCCCCCAATCACGGTATGGACGAGCCCACTCCGGTTCTTGGATCCGATTGCCTCCGTTATATTGCGTTTTCATTGTTTTGTTTTGGTTGCTCGGCCTTGTTCTTGTTCCTCTTCTTCTTTAGAGACGCTGGACTTCAAGTTCTTGCTGAAGCCGAAGTACAGTAACGTGCCATGCGTGGTGGAGGAGGGCCCGAGCCGGTTGCTCACTGGAGGGATGCTGCAAGAGGCGGATGCCAGGTCGGCGCTGTTCAAGGTGGGCGGAGATGAGGAGGTTCTGGAGTACAAGTTGTCGATTAAGGTGGACATAGTGTCCCCGTTCGATCTTGCAGCTAGTTGGAGGGCATATCAGGAGAATCTTCAGCCGTCGAGGGTACGAGGGATTCCAGATGTCAGTATCAACGTTGCACCCGATAATATGGGTTCGGAGGTACTCCCCGAACTTACAAGCTCCAGTTTGACGCCTTTTAAGAAGGCAATTTAGCATAATAAAAATGATCTTTCTATTTTACCATAAATTTCATACTGGATGACTCTAACAAAATCTAATCATCGTGACCATGAACATGGTTTTCTTGAAAAAAAAAAAAGAAAGAAAGACGAGAATATCAGAAACAAATGGAAATGCTATATCTATTGACATCACCAGGATGCTAAGATCCAAGGACAGGAATCATTCCCAACTATTTGAGTCATTTGCCAGAATTTTTTTGGGTTATTGGGTTCTATTTATGACTTTTAGATTACCATGATACAAAGATAAAATGGGAAAAAATTCTAGTTCTTAGGTAAAATGATTATACGTTAATGATTGGTCATTGGTGCATATTGTACATGGAAATTATGTGTAAGGGCTATTGTGGAAATTCTCAAGTGATCTGTCAGTTATTAACCCTGACCGGGATGTGGTAATTTTTGAACTCATATGTTACTAGAAAAAACATGTTAATTAGGGTTCTAGAAAGACTTTGTTCTATTGTGATGTGTTACTATCAATTAGCATTTAGCAGAAACACCAACTCAATGAAACCTTTATTTTATTTGATGGATTCACAACATCAGTAGTTATGGAAGGCTCATGATAAAAAAATAATAATGATGAACTTTGCTTTATTATGATGTGTATTGTGATGACATCTTTAGATTTTTGGAATTTTTAATGTCAAGTTGACAGTAGTGTTGCATCGATAGAGACCTGAAAATCAGGTTCAGATTCATATACAAGTTTGTTCGTCGGGCAACTAGGAGATGGAAAGGTAGATTTGGGATACCCTAGGGGAATAATAGTCAACATGGAGTATGCATTAATTTTTCGAGGGGCATGCAGTTGTAGAAGGTGGACTTTTAAGAAGTTTTAAAGATGGACAAATCACTCACGTGGTATCTAAAAATGTGCAACCGTAATGTTGAGTTGTGATCTTGCTACGCAAGGGAACAACATGACTGGAAAGAGCTTCGATGATAATGATTTTTTAAAATCTTGATTATGTAATGTGAAACTTTTAGATGGAGAAAAAGTATTGCTGAGTGAAAATCTAGAAGTTGCAAGACTTTCTGTTGTTTCTGTTTATAAGTGATTCTAGTAAACTCTTGGTCGATCCTGCATTTCTTACCGGGTCTGTCGTAGCCAAGGTAGAGTTTGATCCTGTCATTCTCATCCTTGTCTAGTTTCTGCTATATGCTAATTGATGAATTGTTCTTCATTGCTATAATTTTCATATTTATCCATCTTTTCCACCAGAATGCGCCAGCATCCACTTTGGAGCTTGATTTAGAACATTATGTTGTTCCAGCACCATCTTCCAGCGTTGGTGTAGTTTATGCAGCTAATTTGACAGAGACACCAAGATCCTTGGTTAATACTGGAATTTTCTCCAAGAATGATGCCTCAAGTGGAAGTTCATATGACTTGAGTAAAGCTGGTGTTTTTTCACTTGACCATTCCAACAGCCAGAAGGTACTTGCAAGTTGCAACTCTTCTCCTAGTTTTCAGGTTTTCCATGAGTCAGAGACCTACAAATAATAATTTATGGCCTGTATATATAGTTGCACGTCATTTCTTTTAACGACCTTCTTGTAAGAAGTCAAATGCAAAAGAGTTGTTCAATGTTTCGTCCGATGCACTGTTCAGTTACCCTTATCTACTTTTTGGCTTATTGATGATATTGCTCAAAAATTTGTTTTTCTCATATCGATTTTTTTCTCATTTTCAAGCAGTCAGTATACTATGTATGTAGGTATTTTGCTTGATAATATGCTTGCTGTCCAGATGTATTCTAACGTTATTGCCAGTAGTTTAATTAGGAAGCTTGGAAATAACTATCCTTTTTTGTCTATTTTTTACTCAGGATATGGATACTATAGTCTTGGATCCTCCCAAACTTCTTCCAGCTCCTGGTATGGTTGAATCGAAGTCGGTTGGCACGTTTTCACCATTGCCAAAGCAAGATGGCCAAAAAGGACTCTTGGTTGATAGGGGTGTGGGCTCTCCAAGACTTGTTAAATCAGCTAGCGCAGGTGCATTCACATTTGATCCCAAGTTGGACTCTGAGACAAAGGTTTGTTCATGTTTGCAGAAAAATCGACGTCAGCTTTCTACATGGTTCTTTTGTTGTACCTATCAATCTTTTACTGTTAGTCGATCCACGAGTCTCTTGTAGTTTGTATGTTCATCTCAGCCTGCAGGAGACCACTTCTGCATGGTTGTCATACCTGTCATTTTTTACCATTACTTGACCATGAGTGTATTTTAGTTCAGTTGTTCATCTGAGTCTGTAAACAACTACTCTAGGATATGCATGTCATTTCTGTATCCCCAATAATTCTGCTGTTCGTCATATAACTGATTCCTCTTATTTTCTTCGGGGTGGGTAACAACTTAACTTGCTGTTTCAGCAATCAAAGTGGTCTGATAGGCATGTTAAGTCCACAAGCACACTATCTTGCAGTAAGAGCTTGTTACATCCTCAACAAAAACAAACAACAAGATGAAAGTTATAGTGATGCTAATCTGTATGAAAAAAGTTGCCCAAGCACATTGTCTGGGCAAGCTGAACCTTGAACTGGCATTATATTGCCTGTGCTTACAATTCAATTTGAAAGTTCTTTTATTATGCTAATCTGTATTGGCTGAAAGAGGGTGCCCAAGCACATTGTCTGGACAAGCTGAACCTTGAACTCGCATTATACTGCCTGTGCTAATGATTCAATTCAAAAGTTCTTTTATTACGATGCATTTATTTAAGTGTCAGAACACCTCATATTAGACGTTTTTCATGGACTTCTTTAACTATGCCATTAGACAAATTTCTAGAGAGTATATACATCAAAATTTGTTTTTCTTTAGCTCGGAGAATTGCTGCTTATGTTACTGTATATCTAATGTTTCTTATATTTTCTATTTTACTAATTGGTAGAAGGCCATGCCAGCAGCAGCTGGAGCAGTTGCAGCCGCGGCTGTAGCTGATCAGATGCTTGGACCAAAGGAGGATAGTAGGTTGGCCATTGTGTTGGTAACAACATATAAAATTAAACTTTTCTTTTAACTGGAAGTATTTACTACCATTATGCCATATATTATGTTATTTCATGTCTGCTCCAATTATACAAATTGAAAGAACAGAGATATTGAACATGACAGATACATGTAGCAGATATGTATAAACCTCAAGCTATCCCATCCCTGTCGACATTTATTTGAACCATCCATTAGGCCATTCGGTGACATAAATCTGATAGTCTACTTTAGTTAAAAACTCTATCCTATATCTTATGGCCATCTTCAGCATACCTCTCAGCTTTCACTCTCCATTTTTGTGTAACATGTAGTCTTTAACAGGTTTTTGCCATTGCTTTGTTCTATTTGTTATATTGTGATGTTATAGGTTGGTTTGCCAGCCCGGGGAAAGACCTTCACAGCAGCCAAGCTTACTAGATATCTGCGTTGGTTAGGTCATGAGACCAAACATTTCAATGTTGGCAAGGTGAAGACTGAGCTTCTACATTCTGTCTAGTGCCTATGTTACAGAGCCAATTCTTTATCTTTGATTGATCCAGTTTATACTACTAACTGCTTTTGTTTGGCATGCAACTTGGTCGACAGTATCGCCGCCTTAAGCTTGGAACAAACCAGGTATGGTAAAAGATATGTTGTGCTTTTCTTTTTTGTTAACCGTTTACCAAAGCATTCTTTTATGTTAAAGCTGATTTCATAAATTAACTAGCAGTGAATCTATTAATATATGTGAAAAGAATAAAAATTGTATCACTTGAATCTAGTCAAATAAGAGGTCGTGGCCATTCATCAGAAGGAAAGAATAGTTAAGCAGGCCTGCAGCATATCGGATTGGCAGCATTAAGAGAATTGTGCAGGCCTGCAGCATAGGGGATCAGTGGCATTAGAGGGAATGCTGTTCAAGGGATGGATTTTAGATGGGAACAAAGAAGTATATGCCAACAACATTCTTGGGATGTGGATGGGCAAGGCAGCTGCAAAGCTAACAACATAAATGAATTACAATCTAGAACTTGATGCGCTCAAAAGACCATTGAAGTGGCAAGTACTCATGTAAACTACATAACTCACACTCTCAGTCTTCTATATTTGGAAAAGAGCCCTTAGGAAACTGAGATGTTTTATTTTTGAACCATATAACTTCTATAATAGCAATTATATCTCTTCCAATTAACATTCATGTTTTTTCACAAAAAAAATAAACATTTACTTTGACATTCCTTTTTAAATACAAGTATACAACAACAAACTGCAATGTCCCACATGAATTTTTTTTCATCAAGTTTTGTATAAAGTAATATCCTTAATTAAATCAGGAGCAATTTATTTATATTTATATTTTCTAGGAAAGTCTCCTTAGCCTTTCTTCTATCTCTTCTCGTACTAATATTAATCATATCATTTTACTAAAGTGTCCATAGATCTCTTTAAAACATGCCCATACTATGTTAATTTTTTTTGGATGAAAATAATTTTTATTTTTCATAAAAAATTTACATATCCATCTTAGCATTCTTATTTTACCAACGTAATATTTTTGTACATGTTGCATCTTAATCATCCAACACTTGGATTCATAAAATCCATAAAGCATCACTGCCTAGTAATTATTTTATGAAAAAAACTCTTTTTAACATAAAGGGTAGCTGTTAATGCTATTAATCACACAAAATTCCGATGTACCTTTTCACTTTAACCATCTAATTTTAATCTATGAAGTATGAATCAATGTCTGCAATACCGTACCATACCGGAGTTTCAACACTTCTTTGGTACAATACGGTACCGAATACCGAACGGTATGTTTCGACGTATCGTTCGGTATATATATTTATAATTATAAATATTATATATATAAATAAATATTATATTTATAATTATATATATATTTTTCCCGAGTGACGTCGCCTCGAGAGAAGTTCGAGAAGTCAACGGGCGACGTTGCCGAGAGAAGTAAAAAAAAAATCATTTTTTCTATTAAAAAAAAACCGATATCGCCCATACGAAGTCGCCTTCCTTCTCGGGCGACGTCACTGAGGAGCAGGCACGACGTTCATATTAAAAAAAAATAAAAAAAGATTTTTTTATTAAAAAAATAAAAAAATTGTACTGACCGGTAGCGGGCGGTCCACGTACTGGTATCCTGTCGGACTGGTACATACCGCCGGGCGGTATTATTTGGTATTGCAGACCATGGTATGAATAATATCGTCAATTTATGAATTATGAATGATATATTCATCAATTGCTTCATCTTGTCAAATAATTGATCTAAATTTTTGATATGTGAAGTATGAATAATTTCATCATTGATCTCTTCATCTTGTCCAATAATTAATCTAAATTACTTGTTGACTTTACTTGTTTGGAACTTTTTGTCCACCCAACTTAACTACATCATCATTTTTTTATTATTAAATTTGCATCTCATATATTCGATCTTAGCAAACATATTGTTTCTTAGATTTACCTCTATACCTAAAGTTAAAAATTAGTTTTTTTTAAACTATCATCACTTAAAATAATTTCATTTACAAAGAACATATATCATGAAATCTGCTATATATATAAATAGTAATGTCATTGTAGGTATTTTTTCCATGTGCAACTATTATATATATGTATTTATATTTATGTATATATATGTGAATATATATATATATATATATATATGTATACATATATATATATATGCATATACATGTATGTATATATGTATATATGCATATATATGTATATATATATGCATATATATATATGCATATGCATATATGTATATATGTATGCATATGTATATGTATACATGTATACATATGCATACATATATGCATACATATATATACATATGCATATATATGTATACATATATATACAAACTATCCTATGTTTTTAAGAAACTTACTAACCACTGTAGGTTTTTTTTTCCATGTGCAACTTATCCTTAACTATGATTTTATTCAAATTTAAATTCATTTATTAGTTCATCTATTTCTCATGTTATAATCTTTTTTACATTTGACTATTAATAAAAAATTGTCCATTCTTCTTTCTGTAATAATTTATGTCAGAACATGCCAATATGCAGTCTGCTGATTTTTTTCGTGGGGACAATCCAGAAGGTTTGGAGGCTCGCAATGAGGTTAGCAACAAGCAATTACAGCTGCTATTTCTCTGCTATTTCTTTTATTTTGACTACAAGTTACAACTGTACTGAACTTCTTCAATTGCTGATCTTTGCTTGTTGTTATATATATAGCTTTTAGTTGCACTTCTGATTAGGCAAGCATGAGTATTTTTACAACAACTGCAGAATAGTTTCTCCTACTAACTTGATTCAAAATTTAATAATAAAGCAAAGAACTTCATTCAACTTAACGGCTTACTTTGCCCTGTACTTTTTCAATATCTCTAGGTAGCTGCTTTAGCTATGGATGATATGATAGCCTGGATGCAAGAAGGAGGTCAGGTATAGTGCTAGTTTTGTTGTGATAAAAAAGGTTCAATGGGATAATTGGCTCTTTTCTGGTTGTACTATAGGTTGGTATCTTTGATGCAACAAATAGCACCAGAAACCGAAGGAATATGCTCATGAAAATGGCTGAAGGAAAATGTAAGGTACCTTTCAAGTGTCTACTACTCTTCTTGTCATTATTGCCTCTTTCCTGTTGGCTTTTAATATTCCTCTTGATTTTCAGGGTACCTCATTTTCATAATTGATTCAGGTAGAACATATAGCCTAAAGGCTTAGGTTGCCATTTAGCTGATTCTTGGTCCTTTCATTTCACTTATCACATGTGATTTCCAAGTGAAGAGAATATATATATTCCCTTCTACTATCTCCACATTTTTCTGTTTCTTTTGTCTGTTTTTTTATTAAAATTTTGTTGAATCTAGCCGTGATATTTTTGTTTGTTTACTCAAACCTGTCCTAATTGCAGATCATATTTCTGGAAACAATTTGCAATGACAAACACATAATAGAAAGAAATATCCGCCTGAAAATTCAACAAAGTCCTGATTATGCAGAAGAGTGAGTATCGGCATTCAACATTTTGTTTTTGATAGATATGTGTCAATTAGCCATGGTGAGTGGTACATTAGTTATTATTCTGCAGACCTGATTTTGAAGCTGGAATACGGGACTTCAAAGAACGCTTAGCTAATTATGAAAAGGTTCCAAGCATATACCTTTTGTTCTAGCCACCTTTATCAGGTAGCATCTTTTAATTTCAGATGCTTATTATATTTAAAATGAGTGATATATAGTCATCTGTAGGTATATGAGCCAGTAGAGGAGGGTTCTTATGTCAAAATGATTGACACAGTCAGCGGACAAGGTGGCCAGATACAAGTGAGTTTAATTCTTCACTCTTTTATTTGAGTTATAATTTGTTTTGCTTGGATACATAACTTTGTTGTACCTGAGCTTCATCTTTTCGGGCTTAGCGATTGCTTTATCACAACATCAGATCACACTAGTGACTAATATGCTTGGGGGCATGTGCTTGTCACTGCTTAGAACAACTAAATCTGTTGGTGGCAAGGTGCCAACGTTGTTGCCACCTGCCTTGGCATTGTCACCCTTATGTAATTTTTTTGCTCGAGCGTGTTGTTGGTTATACCATAAAACACAAAACTTTCTGCCATCCATTATAAATGCAAAAACATTGTGGTTTTCAAGTATTCTAATTGTTAGTACCTTTTGATGAGAATACAACAATAGTGCTCGGTCCAAAGACAACTGCATTTACACCTTTGAAGGATAAAACTTTAGCCACTGTAGATTATTGGCTTTAGCTCAAGGCACTTTAACTCTCTTATAGTTGTCTTACTTGTTGGGAAATTTAGAGGCGACATCACATGCGCAGCGGAAGAACAAAAAATAAAATCCTAGATTTTCATAAAAAAAGATTTCATCGATGTGCGAAAATTAGTGTGACAAAAATCGTAAAATAAAAAATTACGTATGTAAAAGATATGTTACCTAGGAAGATCATATATCTCTGAAATCTTGCAAATTTGTAGGAGAGGATGAAGGAGGTCAAGTGTTCTCTCTAGTGGTGATTCGCATGGTAGGGGTTACGAAGATGCTTCTCAAATCGCTATACAAATCTCTTCGCTACGCGCACCATGCAATCAAGAAGGGGCCAACCTTTCTTGCTGTCCACATGCCTTAAATAGGGGTTACTGGTTGAGGAAAAGAGAGGGAGAGGAGAATAAGAGGTGGTAGCCAAAAGGGTCTTAGCTTATAGGCCTTTGGTTCTCTCCTATTTATAGAGGTCCCCTGCCAACTTAATCCTAATGGATCCTGCCCTATTGGATGCTAGATCTCTATTTAATTACCCAAGCCTCTTAGATTAGTGAATCTTTACTCAATAATCTCTCATAGGTTCTTATTGAATCTCATCCATAGGATCTAATATTTCAGAGGCTTATTGGATATGCAATAAGATATGGGCTCCAGTGGATATCTCATATCCGAACCTTTACTTATCGCAACACCTACCATATGTATGTGACCCTCTAGGCCCAATATCGAGTTGGCTATGAGTTATACCTGTCAGAACTCCTTCTAACTCAGTGAATTATTATCTCCATAATAATTCACTCAACTCATCGACTATAGACGTACTAGACTACTATGCCGCAGTCCCGAGACGATACAGGAGAATCCAATCCATTAGACCTATCTATCATCAATTATCGTGTATTTGTAACCCCTCATCTATATAATATCTCAGAGACCATATATCGAGTATGATGCTGTCAGACTCATATGGTTTTTACTCAAGTCTCACTCTAATTGGATTCTCCTGGAAAACTCTTTCTCTCTCAATCCGAATGATCCTGGCCAGGGATTTGTTTGAGCAAAAACATATGGGATATTCCTCTCATGACACTGAGAGCGGATGATCCTCTATCAATACTCAATTGCCCTCGTAAGTTTGGCTATCACTCCCAATGACCGGTTGTGCTAGATCTAGAACTTCCAGACCTATAAGTCCGGTATCAAAGAGTGGAGTACAAGTCTAAGGACTAGATACACCATTGGGACGACAAAATCGCTGTTTGACAATGAGGTATCATCAACCATCCAGTATTCCGTAAGCGGATCAATCAGTTAACTCATTCTATAATTAGTACTTGTACTGTATCCTTAGTGTTCTCATACAAGCAGCTATGAGACCAGTCGCCTCCATCATATGGACAGGTATATAGCACATCAGTCTGTCCGATTATCTCAATGTTCCTCTCGAGTAACCTATGATCGGGATTATTTAGGCTCTGTGTTTAAAGACGAATCGGTCTCATTTTCGTGATCTCATCATGATCCGATTCTCATTGCACATATCTATGGACATCACAATATATATATGCAGCAAGCAATATAAAGTGACAAAAATATCAAATAAATAATAAGCAAAAAAGTATGCGTAACATGTTACACGCGTCATCATTCACATGATTAGCTTACAGGGCATCTATGACTAGTATTACTAACTCACTTCAGTAGCATTTAATAACATCCATCAAAGACAACTGCATTAACACATCTGAAGGATGAAACCTTAGCCATTGTAGATCATTGGCATTAGCTCAAGGTACTTTCAAGTTTTAACTCTCTTATAGCTGTCTTATTAACTCACTTGATTAGCATTTAATAACCTCCATCAAATATACTTTGCTTGTCAGAATGTATCTATAAGTTGATTGCTGTAGTCCTCACTAGTAATTTCACTAATAAAATCCATATTAGTGTTTAATATTGTTCTGCTTATTGCTTAACTTGGTGCAAACTCTGAACCTGCTTTTTGACTTTACATGACTGAAGTATTTCTTTTGCTGTATATAATGCTATTATCTTTTATTTTGTTTAAATTTTTTGATGACCTTTATTGCTTTAAAACTTCATCTTTTATTCAGGTTAACAACATCAGTGGTTATCTTCCCGGCCGAATTGTCTTCTTCTTGGTACGCATGTCAATATCAAAATTGTACATGCATTCTAAATCGTAGAATTGATGGTGCCAACCGCATCAATCTGTTGATAGAATTATCCATGCTTAGTTAAAATGTGGTTGTCACAATGTACAAAACATCTACTGAAATCATTAGTTCAGGTATGTAAACAGAAAAGGGTGAAGAGAATGAACCACCCTGAATGTTGGAAGTTACGTTCAATGTTCATGTTTGCATTGATTGTCCTGTACCAGTATACTGTTCATGAACATAACCATTTACTAATAATGCTTGTTTAAAAGTCATAAGGAACCAAAAATACTCAAGATGTCTTTAATAAAAAGCTTTTGTCATGTGTCATGCTATTTAGACTTACAATGCAGGTGAATACTCATCTCACACCCCGGCCTATTCTGCTTACTCGGCATGGTGAAAGTCGAGATAATGTCAGAGGAAGAATTGGAGGTGATGCAGTTTTGAGGTTAACTCTGTCTTAATCTTTTTAATATCCTCCAAATTGCTGGATTTTATAATTTTAATCTTAAAATAGCATACTTCATACAGCATCTATGTCTTAGAAGTTCCAGTGGTGTTCGTCTCAATAGAACTCTCCCATTTTTGGTGAAAAGTGGACTTTGCTATTATCTCATTATGTACCATGAAGGAAAAATAAAAAAATTTATACATCTCTGGACACCCAAGATTTTTGTTCATGATACAAAGTACTCAACCATATGTTTGGTCTTTGTTTTTTTTTTTTTTTTTTTCTTTCTATTGATATGGAAACATTCTACTGTTATTATGATAATTATATGCCGTTTATATTTGATATCCCAAAGATAAGTTTCAGCATGCTATGTGCATGTATCTATCTTCATAAGAGGAAATTCTAGTTAGTGTTCATTAGTTCTTGTGAACCTGTTTTAGCATTTATACTTTAAAACAGAGGGCTTATGAGTGTCATTAGTTTCTACTGTTTTGAGCAGTGAAGCTGGTGAACTTTATGCAAAGAAACTTGCAAACTTTGTTGAGAAGAGACTGAAGTCTGAGAGGACAGCTTCTGTAAGTAACATTTGTGCTTTAGTTCACTTTCTTTACTGAACCTTCGTACTGCTCAATTTCTAAATCGCTTCTTTTTCCTGGCCAATATCAATTTATAACATCTATAACAAGCTTCAATATTTCCTTGAATTATTCACCATCTTTTTAATGCTGTGAGAAAGTGAAGAACTTACAGGGATCTTTTTTATATCTTCATTCTTCACCCTCCTTTTTCTTTGTTTGGATAGTTCGTACAAGAAAGTGTAGAAGAAAGTACAGGGAGCTTTTCAGATATTCTTTGTACTTTCATTCTGTGAATCTTCAAGGATCCCTTATAGTATGTCACCTATAATGTCAATGAGAAATGTCTCAGAATCTAAGTCTAATATTTTGTTTATTATCTCAAATTTTTTTATCATGCCTGTCATACTTGTCATTACAGATTTGACACCATATAGTTAGATAAATAATCACTTAGCTTGTGACTATGTTATTCATGTCATAATAAGCTGGTTGTATTTCATATAAATTCTATTTATTCTTTAAATGTCTTAGATATGGACTAGCACACTACAAAGAACAATACTAACTGCAAGCCCAATTGTTGGATTCCCAAAGGTATATTCTGATACTTTGATTCTAAGTTGAAGTCACATGCACTGTTTCCTTTTTATCAGTTAATATGATGGTAGTTTAATGTTATTGTTATTACTTAAAGATACAATGGCGCGCTCTTGAAGAGATAAATGCTGGAGTTTGTGATGGAATGACTTGTGAAGAAATAAAGAAAAACATGCCCGAGGAATATGTGTATGTATCAAAAATGCTGTCTTACATTAGTCATATGTAGAGTGGTAGTCCCCTGGTAATGGCTTATATTACTTAAATCTACATAGTTCTTGCCCTATATTGTACCTAAAATCTATTGGAAAATCATGAGGCTTCTTTCTGTTAAAAAAATATTTTTAAGAAGATATTTTAACGTGAAAAAGGAACGCAAAATTGTGTTTGGTTCAGCAAAATGGATAGGAGATTTGACTTTCTACTGTTTGGGTGGAGAGCATGGTTTGCAATACCGTACCGTATCGCTTGGTATTAGTGGTATATACCAGTCTGACAAAGGACCGATATGAGTGATACATCGGTACATCTTAGTGTACTGTGTTGTCACGAACTTAGCTGGTTTTGCCTAAGCCGTGCGGCACTATTGCGTGTCAGTCCGCAAAGGTCAGCCTCTCCGAAATCTCCTACGATCCCTTACGACCTGCAAAAGAGAAGACGAGACAGAGAAAGCGTTTCACACGGGATCCACAAGCAACCCTTTCAGCAAACACTTTATAGCCAATGCAAATTCCAACCATGGATGTCACAAGCTTAGAACGGTTGCACAACAAAGGTATAAAATTGGCCCACTATAGACCGAAATCTAGTACAAGTGTTCACTCGACGCAAACTTTATGTGCAAGCCTACAATGGTCGCCAAACTCACTCAAATAGGCTGTTAAGCCTTTGGCTAGCCCTTTATAAGCTTTACAAAGCTAGAACAAATCGAAAAGATACGGATATGCATAAGCATTACACCGAACAAACCATTTACAATTTGTCTGTGACAATATGTTGGTATGTTTGGTATAGCTCGGTACATATTGTACCAACGGCTGATCGGTACACCAGTATAGTACGATATGCAGAATCTTGGTAGAGGGTAAAAATAAAATTATTATACATTATTGAAGGGAAAGCAAGAGAAGAGGAAAAGGAGGGTGGTGGGATCTCAAATTACATCACTAAAACAAAGAAAGTTTCTTACTATTTCTACAGTGATGCTGTTTTACTGGAGAGCTTTTATAAAACCAAGTACACAACATTGCTTCTTGTCATGTTTCGAGTATTTCTGTAGTATAGTATCATGTTTGACTATTTCATACTTTAGACATTTTATATCTAGTGTATGTTGCATTTTATGTTTTCTTGTATTATTTGTATTTTCAGTTTAAGTGGTAGTATTGAGACAGTAGCTATTAATTGTGCATAAGCTGTCACTGTGCTTCCCTAAAGTTGTCCAAAAGCATTGCATATTCAAGATAGTGAAATATTTAAACTGTCTATCTTCCTGTTTTCTTCATTATGCGAGGCGAATTTGAGTTGCCAATTATCTTATTTTATCAACAATTGAATTTGTATGAAACTTTGAAGTTCGCCTTTGGCATGAACATTATACATCTTTCCAATTCTTCTCTTAAAATCTCATGCACCTAAAACATTTTCTGAGCCCAGAACCGTTTATAACCAGTCATTATCATTTTTTCCACAACTATTATTTTTTCAATGTTTTCTTGTTCTGTTTTTATGCTGTGTTGTCACATCACTATTCACTGGTACACTGTTTTGTTCTTTCTTTTGTGTGTCTGATGCATCAATGGGATGGTCCTATGTCTATATCCACTTGATTCCATATTTTGGCATTTTAAGTCTAATTGGCATGAACTGAAGCCAGCTATGAGTTTGGGCCGGGTGAGAATTTAAATCCACCAAGCTTAATTTTAGCAATCAGGCTCTAGCAAGGTTCTGGTATAGTTCCACATCATGTCAACTTGCTTTATATGGCCAATTTACGCTCTTGAAGCATAAAAGAGTTGTAGGGCGAGTGTTGGTATTGTAATAAAGTTGCACCTTTGCGATCTAGGTGACCATTGTTAGCATGAAAACAAAGTTGCTACTTTTCAGGATAGAATTGTATGCATCGATCCATGGATTCTTTGTTGGCAGAAGCCATATGTTTTGGTCAATCTTAATGCAGATTGAGCTGTGGAACAAAGTCGTTATTTTAGACTGAAAAGTACAATCCAACTTAATGAAACCAATTTATTTTTCATGGTGTATTTTTGAACAGAAATTGAACCTATCAGTCACTTTTTTGCCTCTTTTCTGTAAAGACACTAATAAAACACACTACAAATACCATCATAGATGGTTTCCTTTCACTTTCACTTTCAAGAATACCAGTATAGCCAGTTATCACTATTTGATCCTTTAGGCATTTGTTAGAACTTCTTGTAACTTCTTCACATGTTAAAAATTCAGATCTCGTAAGAAGGACAAGCTTAGATATCGATACCCTCGTGGGGAGTCATACTTGGATGTCATTCAAAGGTTTGTTTTAGTGATTCAATTTGATTTGTTGACTTGCTTTTTTTATTTATTCACCAGAAGATCTTGTATGAAAATGCCTGCATGATTCTCCATTCAAGATATGTTAATACGAACTTCATTTTCAGACTGGAACCTGTAATTATTGAGCTCGAACGACAACGTGCACCGGTGGTTGTCATTTCTCACCAGGTAATTTGCTCGAATGCTTAATTGTCTATTGTATGGGTGTTTTGTGTGAAGTACTTAATTTTTCAGTTGCTCCATATCTCTTATAGGCCGTGTTGAGAGCATTGTATGCATATTTTGCCGACAGACCACTGAAAGAAATTCCTGACATTGAGGTAAGTCGTTAGTTGATTGAGGCTTTGCCAACATGAAACTTCCCTGGGTATGCTATCGCAAGGTACAGGTGTTCAGACTAGGTTCTTTTTTTTTTTACCTATGTAGGTGCCACTTCACACAATAATTGAGATACAAATGGGGGTTACCGGTGTCCAAGAGAAAAGATACAAACTCATGGATTAATCCACTTCCATAAGGTGTAAACATGAGTCAACATTTGCTTGTAGCTGGCTCTTCCATCTTGCATTTGTTGTAAAATTTATATAATTACGATCGACAGACTGGCTGTCTGCTTGAAAGGAAGCAACTCCAACCACTTTCTTGGTGACATTTACCAATTTAAAAAAAAAACAGTTAATTTCTTCATCTTTTGTGTGCTTTGCTTTTTCAAGCAACGAGACCTTGTGTGTTTCATGGTTACAGCAGGTAGTATTCTTGGAGCACAAACAGATTTAGAAGAACCCTGAATTTGCTGAAGAGGATCTGAAGTTCTCTTTTCTTTTTTTTTTTTTTCGTTGATATCCATGGAAGATTACCATGACCGATGGATCCAGCATACCTATCGTCTATTGGTAATAACACCCAGGTACGACGTATCCTCTATCTTCTCTTGTTGGTGTTGGTTTTTGTCTCTCATTTTCCTGCCTACAAGATGTGTGTTTTAGAAGTCCTCACGATCGCAGCGTGTCTTTTCTACTCCGTGGTGCTGTGTAGGCATACTTTCTGCAAAGCATGTGCGTGTGGCCGCGACCTGGCAACGACGGACTTACTCATGGCGCAAGCGAGAGCTTCCAGAGATGCTCTGCGGAACTCCGACGACGATATGGTCGTTGGGATGGCAGGTAGTGTACATCATCTGCAACAGAGTGGAGCTCTGCTTATTTTATTGGAAACCTTCGTTCCGACAAGCGTTGCGACAGCCAACACTTGTTTCGACGGAGACTGCGACCGACCTCATGTTGCTGCATGCATGTCGGCATCGAGGCAGTCCACCGTCCTACGAACACGTGTAGAGAAGATAGACAAGACATGCCACAGTCGGTGGCCGGGCTACGCATTCCAAAGCACGACAGAGAGCCGAAGACAACAGCGTGGGAGTACGTGTACAACCCCCGGTCCCGATGACGCTTGTTATTTAGTGGATCCAGGGGCGCGAACGGGAGAGGGCGATACGAGCCATGGAGGACAGCGTTGATGCGAGCGAGAGCTTCGTCTCTCTTTCATCCATCCTGAAAGAGGAAGCAGAAGACAGCGATGAGGAAGCAGAAGAGATCACGGCGGCCAAGAAGCGAGATGTTCCAGACTCCCGCCTCGAGGGAGCAGAAGAGGTCGACGATGGTGTCGGGTTCATCGGTCGTCTTGCGTCTAACTTGACCCTCTCCGTTCCAGGCAAGAAAGAAGAAGAAGAAGAAGAAGACAGTGCGGGTGGAGGGCTCATCGACCATCTCTTCCCCAGCTTGCCTGTTACCATGCCAGGTGCTTTGATTTACTTCTTCTGTCTTAATGTTCGTTCGAAGAGCTAACTTATCGGTGCTCGTCTTTCGCACAACCAGACGAGCAATCTCCTACGGCGGATGAGGCCTTGCTTCTCATCTCTATCATCGAAGACTAGGGATAGAGACACAGAGGAGATCAACGTTGTTGTGGTTTCCATTCTGCTTGTGGATGTTCCATCTCTCTCAGTCAACTTTTCTCTTCAGATGTCTACGACTTCCGATTCCATCCGGCGAAGCATCAGCTGACGCTTTGCTGCTAGAATGATGTCCAAGTTCCATGTAAATGCCATTTTAATTCCGGTTAATCAGTGTACTTATGCGTGCTGGAGATTGAACCTCATGTTATTAGATAATTTATGATGTTTACGCAATGACACATGAAGACGACGACATATGGATATGGTGCCTATGCGACTTTAGGTGGATGGAATTTGATGAAAGGCAAGCCTTGCGAACGTACGTGAATGCAAAGTATTACCGTACATATATCATAACTGAAATATATATATATATATAGCTGCTGATCTGGCATCGGGGCCCACCTTTTTCTCTCGGGGTAAACGAGGCGGGTAATCGAGGCGCGTTTTTTGTGACCCCGCCGTCCATCCGCGTTCGTGAGCAGACCATCGACGCCCTGGCCGCCCGATCTTTATCCGACGGTTAACATTTGCTCCTCCATTGGACGGTTCCGATTGCCCCGATCATGGAAAGCAGCGACCCGCGGCGCGTCTTGCTCATAAAGGCCGAGCGGGCGAGAAGCGTTTCGGCCTTTAAACCCTAGGCGGCGGTAGCGGTCTTGTCCTCGTTCTCTCCACGCTCGCCGCGGGCGCCAAGGTACCGGCTGTTTTCACCCTCGATCCATGGCTGGGGTTCCAATCCAAAAGCATAGGCTGATCTGACGACCGATTCGGTTCTGATTCTTACACTAGAGCGCATCGAGAGTGGTTTGAAGTCGGCGTCGTTTAGCTGTTTTGAACAAATGATGTGCCGATTACTTTCTGTCAAAGACTTTAGCATAATGTAAATTGGATTCTGAGTTCATTGGCGTGCATCCATTCATCCCATGTCGTGGCAATTAGATCTAACGCATATCGTATCGAACCATTTAGCTTATGCAGTTAATCATGTTATGTCATCTGGTACTTTACAGGTTATCTTTATGTTTTCTTGCATGCTGGTTAAAGTCTGCTACCTCTCATTTGTTATGATGCAAGATTGTCGCTTGTTATTCGACCTTTTCAGAAATTTACGATTAACATGTATCGAGAATGTAAATGTATAAATCCTCTCTCATCGACGGGCCAAAGCTTTTAAATGGATCGACAGCAATTAATAATTTAACATGGTATAGGAAGGTTCTGTGGCATCATATTTCACCTTGTTGAGCTTGGGCGGTTCTACGAGCTGACATGTGATGGAGAGTCTTTAGCTATAAATATATAAGTCCTATTTCATTCATGGGTAACGATTTTTGATGGATCGGCATCGATATCTTTTGCATCAGGCAAGACAAATTTGTGATAGATGGTCATATAGCCCGCTCTATGTGAGTGGATGAGAAACAGAAAACTGAAGAAGCTTATGTAGAATCCGCATATGTTTACCATAGCTCATCTTATACATGTTTATTTAAAGTAAAAAATATTGTTTTTTTTTTGTTTTGTATTTTGAATCCCTTCTGTATCCTTTTGAAGGCTATCAAAATGTTCACTGCAAGGAAAAAGATTCAAAAGGAGAAGGGCGCTGAGCCGACGGAGTTTGAGGACACTGTTGCACAGGCTAGTTGTTAATCTTGATTTTCTTGTTCCTGATGGTTCCATTTAAATATTTTTAGCGAATAGTTTCTAGCTGGTGCAGGCATTCTTTGATTTGGAGAATGGAAACCAAGAGTTAAAGAGTGACTTGAAGGATCTTTACATCAACTCAGCAGTGTGAGTTTGGCATATCGACCTTCCTCTTATCTTGTGTGGACAAGCCTCGAGCTGCTTATTTTTTGCCGTTTCCTGTTCTTCTGATGCAGTCAAGTTGACATAGCCGGCAACCGGAAAGCTGTTGTTATCCATGTACCATATAGGCTTCAGAAAGCCTTCAGGAAGATTCATGTGAGGCTAGTTAGAGAACTGGAGAAGAAGTTTAGCGGGAAGGTAAGTGAGGGTTGGATCTTTCTTTATGTTGTTGTGGTTAAATGAGTTTAGGTCAAAGTCGAATTAATGAGAGTGCCAGGTGATCTTTTGTAGCAGGAAGCATTTCTATGAACCACATATGATTATTTATTAATACAACTTCTTCTAAAGAACTTCTGGTGATCTGAATAATGCCTTTGCATTGGTGCTCTTAGAATATATGTGTTCAAAATACATACTCGAGTTGTTCAAAACCTCATGACACAATTCCATGGCCACAATTCATGAATATTAAGATAGATAAGGCTGCAAATACGGATTGATGGGAGTGTTGTGCACTCGTTTGTTCTTTTTTTTTTCCCTTGGCATATTCTCCTGGTTATTAGGTCCAATATGCTTTATGTTGAAGTGTCTCTCATTATTCCAATATGCACATCAATCAACGCAGCAGGTAAGAGCATATTGGATTTATTGGCTGTTATTACAAATTTATTTATTGTCATTATCTTGTATTTGAGTCTAATTCACGGTGGTGTCACAGCATCTCATTAGCAACCTATAACATGATGTCGAAACGTTCTATTATGCTTTTGTCAATTTTGAAGACCGCCTATGTGGTTTTTGAAAGTGATTAAACATCTTTGTACCTTCTAAAGTTCATTTTGTTTCTTTGTTTTGTAGGATGTGGTTCTCATTGCTACTCGAAGGATATTGAGGCCGCCAAAGAAGGGCTCTGCCGTTGTGCGCCCTCGCAGCCGCACTCTCACTGCTGTTCAAGATGCCACCTTGGAAGATGTAGTTTATCCTGCTGAAATTGTTGGAAAGCGCATAAGATATCGTCTGGATGGCTCTAAGACCATGAAGGTGTGCCCCTTGTGATTAATTCCATAGTAGGTCGAACGGATTTGATGCCATCGATATCTCTTATCGGAATTTGTTGGATGATGTTGAACATCTCTATGCTGTAATCAAAATGTTTCAGTCTCATGGTCTGAATTTTCTTTTATCAGATATTCCTTTTGACCTTGTTAGAACGAAGTCAACACGGCACTTTAAACTGCATCTTCTTATTACCGGGTTTATTACTAGGAAGCTATTACGGAAGGATGTGTGTCACATTTAGTGCTTACCCATTCACCGAGTCCACTAAAATTTTAAGATGTTAAGAGCGTGTCCATTTTTTTCCTGGCCTTTTCTTAGTGGTATCCGAGGACAAATTTGTTGAGAAGCACTTCCTTTTAATTATTTTGGACCTCATGATGCTTAGGAATTTGACATTTTTTTGCACAAGTTTATTCCATTTTATTTAATCTGGGAACTGATATGCTCAGCAAGCAACTATTCAGAAATTTGATACATTTTATTTAAATTGTGTTGCCATATATATGTTGTATTTTGTTAAGATTCATCCGTTTGTTTCCAATGTACTTCAAATTTTGGATCTCATTTCATCGCATCATGGATTCATGCATTATTATTTATATAATAAATATGGATTTATTATATAATTCAAGAACTTTAGTTTCAGGAATATTTTAGATATTTGATACCTATGAGATAGTTTATATTATTAGCATGGACATCATTATATTAATAGCTTAAACCAATGTCTTAAAAATAACTCACAAAGAAATTAGATGGAAAAATATTACATATATGTATGTATTAGAAAGTAGATGTCAAAGTAGCATTTAAAAGCTGTAAAAAAAAGGGTCATATACTGTAGATTTGAGATAAATTTGTGACATACTTTGAGGCTATTATTAAGCTTTGGAACTATATAATTTTATATCATGACTCGGTATGATCAACTTAATTATCAGGCTAGTGAAGATATTTTATAATAATATTATAATAGTTTTTTTTTTCTAAAAATGATAAGAAATAAAAATTTAAATATAGAACTTAAACACCACCTTAATGATTGATGTTCTATTTACTAAAGTCTTATAGCCTAAAGTGCATAAAAAATATTTTTTTTTGAATGAGCAAACCCATAAAATGTATAAATTGTTGTGGTAATTGGCATTATTACTTACGTATATAATAATTATTATTATTATTATCTTATTTTTCATTTATGTTTGTACATATTATGTTCGTATTTGACGATAAGATTATTTTGATGAAATAAATTATATGGGTCGGATCAATAATGTTATAATATAAAAGGAAATGTGATACAAATAATATGCAACTGTTACAACTAACATTGGTTGAATACATTATGATGTTCGTTAGACCTATCAATATGTTTTCTAAAATTGTGAATGCATACATTATTTTCTCAACTTAGAATCTAATCAAAAAAATTATTTTAAAAATAAATTATTATTTTATTATTAAAAGCAGCAGTGAGGTATACGATCGGAATATATTGAATAAATGTACATATTTTTCTAATCTAAAATATATTGGACATCAATATTTTCTCTCTGTAGATTTATTTTTTTGTGACAAAAGACACATGTAAGACTAGTATTAGAAGCGTCATCAGCACTCTTCGGAACTTAGCCAAAAGGCGGAAGAAAAGTTTCAACACTTCATCAAACATATTTTCTAAAAAAAATTATTTTAAAAAAAAAATTTTTATTATTATTATTCTTCCATAGATTATAGAAGCAGCTTGCCGCGATCGTTGTTGAATAAATGTACTTTCTCTAATAAAAATATTCATGAAATATAAATTTTTTTTTTTTTTTTTTTGACAAAGATTCAAAAGACTATATTAGAGCAATCTCCGCACATCAAAGCGAGTTCGGAACTTAGCCAAAACATCTCGCCAGTGAGACACTTCATCTAATCGAAAAGATGACTCAACAAACAAAGAAAGTACCTGATTGGATCATCCATGGATTAAACGCGATTCATTTTAGCTCAATCATTCAAGGCCACGGAAGCAATGACGTTTCCCAACGCCATGAATTCATTCTGCAAGCAGGCTTATGGTACTCCAACACCGATAGAAAGCAGCAGGTCTCCTCGCCCTTCTCGAGTACGTTCCCTTGTCACGTCACGACACACGAATGATCCAAGTTTCTGCTCATCCATGTGAATCCAGCCTCGTAGATGGATCGATTTTGTTGATAAAGTTGGAAAGATTTAGCAACCAAGACCAGCAGTAACTTGATGTCAACTTTATCGTCCACATTCCAAGGCCTGGTAAGGTGAGAGGCTTCGTTTTCTTGAGCTTCAAGCATCCTTTTGTTATCTTTCGACTCACCATCTTTTGTTATCCTTTTGCAATCAGCATTTGTGTGTTCCTCCTACGTTATCTATACGCAGAGACTAGGAGAGACGAACTCTAGCTTCTCTGCACTCCTCTCCGCCGCGATGCTCCCTCTCCAAGAGAGAGTTCCCCTCAAGAACTCTCTACAGAAACTCTCGGATGCTCTTGTTCTCTCTCTCCTCCTCTCCCTCCTCGCTTACCGTCTCGTCTCACTCCACCGCCATGCCCAAGTTTGGCTCCTAGCCTTCGCCTGCGAGTCCTGGTTCACCTTCGTCTGGCTCCTCAACATGAACGCCAAATGGACCCGTGTGGCCTACAAAACCTTTCCGCGGAACCTGTCGACGGTGTACGATTCAACGCTCGACGACGCTTTCGATCGATGCTGTTGCTCACCCTTCGTTTCCCGCTGTTTGCGCAGGTACCACGATCTCCCGGCCGTGGACGTGTTCGTCACCACCGCAGACCCGACGCTCGAGCCTCCCGTCATCACCGCCAACACCGTGCTCTCCTTGCTGGCCGTGGAGTACCCCTGTCGCAAGCTGTCGTGCTACGTCTCCGACGACGCAGCGTCGCCCATCACCTTCTACTCGCTCGTCGAATCCGCCGAGTTCGCGAAGCTTTGGGTTCCCTTCTGCAAGAAACACAACGTGAGAGTGAGAGCACCTTCCGTGTACTTCTCCACCGAACCACAACCCTCGCACGGTCTCTCCTCGGACTTCATGAGAGAATGGAGACGTATCAAGGTTGGTCGATCACTTTAAGCTCGATGAAATAATGTTCTCGAGTTAACGTCCGGATTTGTAGGATGAGTACGAGGAACTAATTCGAAGAATTGAAACCGCAAACGAAGACCAAATCCAATCTCGCGTGGCTGATGGGTCCAAAGAATTCCCGAAGACTGAGCGCAGAGACCACCCAAGCATGGTCGAGGTAATTAGTGCGTTGCCTTAAGAATCATGCCGACCGGTGTCGTCTTAAGAGCTAATGCGAGAGTTTCGTATTTGGCAAGGTTATATGGGAGAACAAAGAAGGATCCGAAGACGGCTTTCCACACCTAATTTATGTGGCTAGAGAGAAGACGCCAAGGCATTCACATCGCTACAAAGCTGGCGCCATGAATGCTCTGGTAATCTACGTCCATTCGAGCAACTCTATTTTGTTTGCTTTGCTCTAAATGACGCTAATGTTGCATGCCTGCCGTGCTCCGGCAGACGAGGGTGTCGGGCGTGATGACGAATGCGCCGTTCATGCTCAACGTGGACTGCGACATGTTCGCCAACAACCCGGAGGTCGTACTCCACGCGATGTGCCTCCTCCTGGGAGTCGACGACGAGGTGTTCGCTGGGTTCGCCCAGGCGCCGCAGCAGTTCTACGGAGCTCTCAAGGATGATCCCTTCGGAAACCAGATGGTGGTGTTGTCGAAGGTCTGCAACTCGACTCCTCTCTCTCTCTCTCTCTCTCTCTCCATCGAATGGTTATAAGAATCGTGATAAAAACACACAATTCAATCTTTTAGAAATATTTTATATTTATACATGTTAGGAGAGAGGATTTTCCTCAGCTAAACAGTGAGATTTACTCGTACAGTTGGAAAAATCTCATCCTCATGTAGTTAGGGAAATCTCATATGCTATCATGCCCCTGCAAGATTGAACTCCTGTCAAGGATGTCGATCTTGGACCTATGCAACGAAAATAGTTTGTGGACGAGAGGCTTCGTAAGTGAGTCTACTAGTTGATCAGCCGTATGTATGTACATAAGAGATACGTAGTTGATGTATGACAACTTGATCTCACACGAAGTGGAAGTCGATAACAATGTGTTTCATACGTGAGTAAAACATTGGATTGACACATAAGTAGGTAGCTCCAACATTATCACAATTAATTATAGGAGTAAAAGTAGAGTTGATGTTGAGTTCCTTGAAGAAATTCATGACCCAATTGAGTTTAGTAGCAACGATGGCGATAGTATGGTGTTCGGCTTCGGTTGTAGATCGTGTGATTGTCTTTTACTTCTTAGAACTTCAGCTGATTGAAATAGCTCTAAGAAAAATAATATACCATGACGTGGATATTATATCATTAATATTTTCTACCCAATCAATATTAACAAAGGTATAGAAATGAAGTGAGGTGTGTTTGCGGAGAAAGAGGTTAGATCAAGAGTCCCTTTAAAATACCATAAAATTCGTTTGCGGAGATGAAGTGGGGTTCTTGACGTCGACTCGGTGGAATGCCGTCGTCGGACGGCAAGAAGAGGGTTTACTGTCACGAGGTCAAGGGCGAGTGCTTACTGCAGCCTCATGACGCCAATAGAGAGACCGAATGCAATAGAAGAGGGCTGATGTCGAGGAAGCGGTGTGGCCAGTCATGTTCGCTGCAGCCGCTGCCTCTGGGATGTCGTCCGATGGTCTCGCCGTCGGTGGCACCGCACCTGGGCATGGCCACAATCCTCCACCGGAATGCTTTGGCCGGAGGACGAAGCAGCGATTTGTAACAGAAGCAGGGGCTGCAATCGCTGGAGAGCGATGACACGGCAGCGGCGAGGAGCGGCAGTGGCGAGGCAGCTAAGGCTGTGCTCTGCGAAGAAGGCCGCTCGTCGTCACCAAAGGGAAGAAGAAGGCACATCATTGCTCTGATACCACGATAAATTGGAATGTAATAATAAAAACACATACTTCAATCGAGCATGTTTCTCAACTGTTGGAAAAATCTCATCTGCTATCACGCTGTCGACGTCGAAGGTGACAAGGTCTTCATCTGTTTCAGCAATTTCTGCCTGGGTTTCAAGGACTTCAAGGTCCGTTCTACATGGGAACCGGATGCTTTCATCGAAGAAAAGTCATATATGGTTCGCCACCTGGTCCTCAGAAGCGAGGTATCCCAATTGATCTCAAGATCAGTTCTTCTTATTGTTCCTTTTGTTCTTGTGATCTCGTTAGCTTTTTGTTCCAGCAGTAAAAACCTGTGATTGCGCAGGTGATTTATCTCGTGAAGAGCTTGAAATGATCTACGGCAACTCCTTGGAATTTGTGGAGTCGGCTCTCCAAATTACCTCGGGTTACGGTGAGGGATTGCCCGCCAACCTTTCGAGTCGCGTCGAAGCGGCGAAGAAGGTTGCAGCTTGCGCTTACGAGCTGAACACGTCCTGGGGCAGAGAGGTAATCAACTTGATGCGTTCTTCCCGCAGATGACTCTAGAAATCATTCGATGCGGAGACAGAGATGAGCGGATTCGTTTGGCTAAGGCTTTTGGTCTGATGTCTCGCAGATTGGTTGGGCCTATGGCTCGATCGTAGAGGATAACCTCACTGGGATTAGGATCCATTCCATGGGCTGGAGGTCGATATTTCTGACGCCGGAGCCACCTGCATTCCTCGGCTGTGCCCCGACGGGAGGCCCGGCGAGCATGACGCAGCACAAGAGGTGGGCGACCGGCCTCCTCGAGATCCTACTCAGCAGGAGAAGCCCGATCCTCGCGGTCATGGAAGAAAAGCTCACGTTGCGGCAGTGCTTGGGCTATCTGCTCATCCTTATCTGGCCTCTGCGATCCGTCTTCGAACTCTGTTACGCTCTGCTCCCTGCTTACTGCCTCCTTGCAGGCTCTGCTTTCTTGCCCAAGGTAATCGGGTCAGCTTCTGTAGGCTCGACGTAGCTTCAGGCACCGGTGGCGTGAATTGCTGTGACGTTCTTGCAGGCATCAGAGCTCAGTTTTCTCGTACCCATGGCCCTCTTCCTCATCTACAACGTGTACACGCTGACAGAATACTTCCATTACGGCCTGTCGATCCGGGCATGGTGGAACAACCAGCGGATGCAGAGGATCTACGCCCAGACTTCATGGTTGCTCGGCTTCTTCAGCGCGCTCCTCAAAATCCTGGGCTTCTCAGAGACCGTCTTCGAGGTCAGCCGAAAGGACCAGCAAAAGCCCACCGACGTCACCGGCGCCGACGACCCCGGACGGTTCACCTTCGACTCCTCGCCGGTGTTCGTGTCCGGGACGGCCGTCATGCTCATCAACCTGACCGCGCTCCTAGTCGGCTCGATGCGAGTTCTCTGGCAGGCCGAGGCCGGGGAGCTCGGGCCGGGGATCGGGGAGTTCGTTTGCGGCGCGTGGGTTCTGCTCAGCTTCTGGCCCTTCGTGAAGGGGCTTGTGGGGAGGGGGAGCTACGGCATTCCTTGGTCGGTCATCTGCAAGGCTGCGGTGCCGGGTTGCTTCTTCTTGCAGATGTGTAGAAATGCATGATGGGTTGCCACTTCCATGTCAATGGTGGTTTGAATTGCTTGCCAAAATAACATCTCATGCATGAAATATAGCTGCGTTTATCGATGTAGCCCGCTTCTCACCCATCAATGGCACAGGGCCGGTGGGACTGTTCGAGCACGAACGATCTGGTGCTCGAGTTGCAGCCACCTTTACATTGCACCCGCCGTCGGAATCCTCCGTGTTGGAGAATATCCAGTGTTGGTCATCGCGCCCGAGCCCCCACTCGATCTTCCCCTCCCCCCACCATCACCTTTTCCTCCTGCTGCTGCTCTTCTAGACATGGAGTGGAATGCGAGAAAGTGAGAGAGTGGGACGGAAGAAGAGGAGGGAGAGGAGAAGGGTGCTTAAAAAGGTGGCGGGATAGGAAGGTTGCAGTGGGTGAGAAGAAAGATAAAGCAGAAGCTGCGTTGTTGGGTGGTCGGAAGCGCCCAAAATACAACCATAAGACGGTGCCGTTATTTGGTGGCAACGCTATGCTGAGGACGACGATGGTGGATATCTGTCAAAGTTGACTGTAGAAGATGACCTATCTGTTGTTCTGGAGAAAGCGGAGAAAAAGGCGATGGAAGAGAGGAAGAAACACAGTAAGAACTTGCACTGTTTGAGGTCATGGCAGAGGGTGGCATCCTTTGGTTCTCCTCCGAGGAACACCCTCGAAGGCCCGGAGACCTGGAGTCTACTGAAAGGCTGCGATTCCGCCGCCGTGCCAGGCGGCAGCGGACCGAGACGAGCGTCCTCGGGAAACTTAAGCTTGGCTTTGCTGCCCCTGAACCGGAGGGCGGCTTCGTCGAACGCCCGGGCGGCGGCCTCGGCAGTCTCGGAGGTGCCGAGCCAGACGCGGGCCGCTCTGTGTGGGTCTCTTATCTCCGCCACCCACTTGCCCCACGGCCGCTGTCGAACTCCTCTGTACTTTCTTCCCGCTCCTTTTCTTCTTGCTTCGAGTCGACTCGAAGGACCGGCCAATAAACCCTTGCGGACCGGCAGAAAGGCTTTCTCTGGTGATTGAACCCGCGGTAGGCTTACCAAATCAGCGTCCAAGTTCCTTGAGATTCGCATTTTCGTGTTTTAATTGTTGTGCACACGGTTGATGGCCTGATGAAATCAGGGTTCGGCTCGGCTCGGGCTGTGCCGGCTCGATCAGGTCGAATCACGGCCTATTTAAAGGGAGGAGAAGCGAAAGAAGAACCGCGGGCCAATGCCGGAAAAAGGGGCGGGAGCTCAATAGCCCTTCTCCTCCTCCTCCTCCTCCTATTCCCCTGTGGAATAAGTTTCGATACAAGTTGTTCTTGCCGCTCCATCACGGGAGTGTTCTTGTTTGAGGTAATCGATCTCTTTCAGCTGTTCTTCTTGGCGCATTTCATTGTGCTTCTTCCTGAACGTGGGCTATGCTGGTTCTTGAAAGATTTGTGGCTAAATTAAGCATCAGTACCTAAAAACGCACAGAGTAGGAATGTTGATTTGATTGATAGGGTTTGCGGCAAGATCATTCGTGATGTTGTCCATTGAAGGCTTCCTATTTTAGGGTATGGAAGTCTTTTAGGCCTTGGTCTTCATATGTTGTGAACTAGCTGAACGAGTTAGAAAGTGTGATCGGTGGGGACTTGGTAGGAACAGAACTAGGTTGCACTCTTAATTGGTAAGAACAGGTTCTAAACAACACGAGATGCCGAATATGTTGCACACAAAGTCTAATAAGATTTTGCTACTGTTTCTAAGTAGCAGCACCTCTTAGGTCTGCGTCTGTCTTCCGGGTCAACTACTTTGCATTAAAATTATTCTGATCAGTAAGACAATATGAAATGGTTTATCATTTAGTAGCAGTACTCATATCAGGAGCAGCAATCTGAAGACTATTAGGCCCATAGCCCTGTAACCAGAGATACGAACCTTCCCTTCTGAACTATCCATTTCACCTTTTGGGTGCATTTGTGGATTGTGTTTTCAACATGTCCTAATCTATCCATTGAGTTTCTAGTTGCTTATGGATACGATCATTTTCTCTTCTGAGTTGTCCATCTTAGTACCATAATCATTTTTACTTCATTGTTATAAATTTATTTATCCTAAGGAGTCAGGTTCATACAAAATTTAAGATGTTCCCTTCAGTTACAACTATTTCATTTTACTGTGAGCAATCTCTTCATCTGGTTTCCTAATAGCTTCATACTGTTTTCTGGTGTAATTTGAAATTTTAGATCTTAAAATGTTTGATTGTAATTTTCATTTTGAATGTGCCTTTGCTGTTCTTTCATCAATCAAATGTCATCATTAGCAAACATCATATGCCATGAGATTTTATTTTAAATGTCCAATAAGTATCCCCTGCAAATGTTATTTGTTAATTTTTTGAGAAGTAAATGTTAACAGTCTACTTTTATTTGTTAATCAATAAAGTTGGACAGGAACTCAATTCTGACACAATGAAGCATAAAGAAGTAAATGTTTACCATCTTACCCACAAAGTCAAGCATGGATACAAGATATTATCAGCCAACAAAGCATTGAATCTGTCTCGATATCATATTGTTGCTATGTATTTTTAGATGTATTAGGCTTTTTAAGGACTGAGCAGGTGGACTTCAATCTTGTTGAGTATTATGATCAGCCTTCTGATCAGAAAACCAAGGTATAACATTTGCAAACACAAATCTCTTGAAATTTCCAAGTGAAAATTTTGCAAGGCACTGGGGATCTACTGTCAAGAGTTCATGATCAATCAGCCAAGCCATCTGGTAAAGTGTCTTCTTCTCTTCAATCTTCAAGCTAAACTTCTCAAAGAAATTTGCCAAGATATTCTCTCTTCTTGTTCCATCGAAGATCATTGTGATCCTTCTTTCGCTGCAGGTTCCAATTGTCGATCGATGCCTTCTCTAGTTCTTTGATTCCTTGGGGGGAACAGACTGGTTTCTTTTATCGAGAGCACTTTGATTTTAGATTCCTCGTGCCGAAGATTGAGGTAAGATGATGTAGTGGGACAGAGATTAGAAGAAATAGCATGATTTTTTTAAGAAAACTATGTTTGGGACAAAACCATTACTCTTTCAAGGCACTAGTGGATGGAATTGGTTAATTTCTTGAACTTTATGGTTTCAACTTCAAATTTAAGAGATCAATTTGATGTTTTATTCTACTAGGCAAAGCATTTTAAATTGTGTTACCATATATATGTTGTATTTTGTAAGATTCATCCGTTTGTTTCCAATGTATCTTTGAAAATGATCGTGATTTGACTCTTGTGGATTTGAGTGGAGAAAAATCTGCTCAAATTTTGGATCTCATTTCATCGCATCATGGATTCATGCATTAGTAAAGTGTTCCTCTGAGCTTTGCAGGAAATGAAGCTCCCAACTCTCGAGCGTTCTGGCAATTTTGTTTCCCCGAGTTGCTCGTGAAGGTGATGAACACTACCAAGCTGATGGAGAAGTCCAAACAAAAAAAGGCTCCAACTTGCCCTTCTCCCGTGATCGAGTGCAGGTCTCAAACGACAAGTTGCTGTCGAACGGTGCTGTTATGCAACTCGCACATGGACAAGACAATGACACAATTTATGGGGATTTTGGGAAGCCTCGAGAAATCCATATAAATACTTTGGATTTTATTATTAGAGAAGTATTTATATACGAAAAACTTAAGATCAACGAGATCGAATGATAATATTGATAGATATTTTATTTCATGGGGAATATCTTTCTTTTGTTTGATAATATTTTTTTAAAAATAAAAATATGATAGATCAATTTGACAATTTGTTATTGAAGGTAACTTTTTCTGTTTGGAAGTGAAAAAAAAAATCATATCTCAAATAACTTAATTATTAACTTCTCAAGCAAAAGCAAGAAAAATAAAAATTTCACTGCAAGTCCCATAAATATTTCTTATTCCAACAAATTGGGATCGACACGCCTTGTCCCCGAAAAATCCTAATTTAAATCCCAAACGTTATCCATTGCCCCCATCAAGCAATCCTGACCGTTTGTCTGAGATCGCACGGCTGTAGTCAAACAAATCTTGATACAGCTCTCAATGACCGTCTACGTGTACGGCTACATCGAAGAGATAGGCCACTGACGGCAGCCACCAGACCTTTCCGGAAGCTTCCGCTAACACGTGTTTCGAATCCGACATTTTACCTCGTGACGCGCCTCGAGATTCTCGACCTTCCTACAAATATCTCGGTGCCTCGTCCGAATCCTTCCTTCGGTACTAAGAAACGAGTCGAGAGCAGCACGAAGCAACTCGAGATCGCTACGTTGGAGGGATTGGAGCCCTAATCGGAGAAGCAGCAGCAGGAGGAGATGACGATCAAGACGATGGAGTCCGATAGGTAAAGGGAGAATCCTTACACCAACTGTTGATTGCTGTTTCGGTTTTTCTCGATTTCTTCGCTCGATTTCGACGATTCTTCTATATATACATATATATTTTTTCCTTTCATCTCAAGATTCAGTTTTTAACGGATTTGTGGTTTTGATGGGATCTTTCTTTTTAGCTGGAGCAAAAATCTAGCCATCTTTTCATTGCGGTAGGGGCAACAAAGAAATCAAATGCCAAAAAGGGTGTTCTTTAGGGTAGGATGATTGACGCGTGTGAAGTTTCGGAGGTTTTGGATTTTGGCTTTCGGATTCAGTTTGGGTTTAGAAATCAGGGCTTTGCATCTCTAGGAGTTAGAATCGTCCGAGAGGATTAAAGGGGACGTGTGAGGTAGGTACAAACTGGATCCTGCTCATTTTCTAGTTCGTGTAACAATTGATTGCTCTTTTAACTCGAATCCTGATAAAGATTTTGATTGGGTAATCACAAATCCGAAAATTTGAAGCTGTTTGGAAAGGGCGAAATATGTATTAGATTCCAACATCCTCTTTCATGTGCAAAACTAGATGAGGTTTATCACATGAGAGTAAATCCATGTGCATGCATAAATAGTTTGAAGAACTTACAACCTGCTCTGATTACATGATAAAAGTTTTGATTGGGTATCAAAAGTTTAAGCCGTTGGAAATGGGCTTAATATGTATTGGGTTCCAGCAAGTCTATGCTTCGAACCAGTGCCTTTGGTTGATTTGGAATTCTTTCGGATGAGAACGTTGCAGTGCAGAAATGCTACTAATGGAGAATTGGTTTTGAACTCTGGCTTTGGTTTCGGTTCATGAGACAAAAACCAAAGATTGGCACTGCAGGTTCTGGTGAACATGTTCGGTTGTTTTGATTGAGTGATTTTTATTAAGGTTTTATATGAGGAATAGAAATGTCTTACAATTGGCTCTTTATTTCACTATGACTAGGAAATACAGTCTTGCTTCCCTAAGGGAGATTATGAACAGGTTGAAAGATATGCCAAGTAAATACTTTTCGTGCGCCAGGGATGAACTGAAGCCATGATTGAATGGAACACAAAATGATTGTTGCATGCCATGGTTTTTAAGAATTTGGAACCACCCTGAATTGGTCATATGTAGCTGATGGTTTCTTGTGAATATTTTGAAAATCATTGGATTTCCTCCCTTGGTTCGTCCTCATATGCAAAGGTGATTCGAGGGAAGCAAGTAGATGACTATCCTTGATAAAATTTTTTTTTTTTTGGAAAACTTGGACCTGGCTTTACCAAAGGGGTTTTCTAGTTAGTAGTTGTGGACGACTTTTAAATATTACAGGATACACTTGAGGCTTCTTGGGATAATCTATTGAGGCTTTTGTTGTCCAATAGTATGATATTGGCTTGTTATTTTCTAGGGTCAACACGTGCTTAAAATCGATCTTGGGAAATTTTTTCTTGAGCTTGAAGTTGAAGGGCATTGATCTTGAGATTAGACCGATTGTAGTATCTACATGTACCATTTTCATGGGAAAATTTCTCGCTACCTTCTAATTAGAATTTTAGAGAGTTCTCCTGGGCAAACTGGTATGAGATTGCCCACCATAATATTTTTCTCATCTAAGTTAGCTGGAATCTCTTTGAACTTCATCCTTAAAAGCAATGGGCATTGTGAGATATCGTCGCTCACTTTGGCTTGAACGTTTTGAGTCGGTGAGTTGGAGGTCATTAATCTAAGCTGATTTGAACTGCATCACTATGTTTGTTCTCTAGAATGTAGGACCTGAGCTTTGTAGCTTATATTATTGGAAATCTGGATTCTGACTGATTCATCCTTTCTTTTGAGAATCGGAAACCTAGTAAAAAACTGTTGTCGAGGTGAAATAATGATATCGAGAGTATAGGAGCTTTGTTTTTGGTGGTCATATTCTCCTGACTTGAAGAAATTCATGGCTGAAGTCATGGTCCTAGATTTTTCTGTTTGCTTTTGGAATTTGCTTTGTTGTTTTCAACGAGTTGATCAAATGCTTTTCAAGTAGTTGAAAAAATCTCTTAATTTATGCTCTTTATGATTCTCTTTGCCAAATCACATTCTGTACTTATTTTTCTGCACTTGTCTTATGATCTTTGCTGCTGAAGTAGAGTTGGGGCGCGCCAGGTGATTGCTTGCATTAATTCCGTGGAGTATCTAGGTATGATATCGAAAATGCCTGTTTCTTTAATTCCAAAGCGGTCGTTACAAATCCTTTTACATGAGTAGTCACATTGGTTTTTATCTCGTAATCCAGACATAAGAAATAAGACAACAGGCAAAACTATTGTATTTTGGATGTATATTACTCCCAAGATACTTCTAAAATTCAAAACTTCAAGTCGTTTGAATGTGGCCATTCACCTGTGCCAGGTGTTATATTTTGCTTGTTGAATGTGCTTTCATATTTTTCCGCGAATTCCGGATTTTTGGCAAGGGAATCAGAATTCCTTACTAACCCACCTGCTTTATTTATTGACATTCTTGGTGGGCGAATGGTCAGGAACTTTGTTTTTCATCCGAATGATTTTCTCATGATGAAGACGATATATTTATCTTCATTAGTTATCAGTTTCCTTCTGGTTTTTGTTTATTGTTTATTTTTAGTTTCTTGGTGTTCTGTTCCAGCGCTAATTTGTTTGTTCTTTGCTTCGTTCAGGAAAAAGAGAGTACGCAGAGGGAGGAATGGCTCTCGTACCGTGGCAGAGACCATTGCTCGGTGGAAAGAGCATAGTCGCCAGCTTGACTGTTCCATGGATGGTGAAAAGCCAAACCGGAAACCGCCTGCAAGAGGTTCAAAGAAAGGTTGCATGAGAGGCAAAGGAGGACCAGAGAATCCTAGCTGCAGATATCGTGGCGTAAGACAGCGCACCTGGGGCAAGTGGGTCGCCGAGATCCGAGGACCAAACCGGGGTGGCCGCCTTTGGTTGGGAACCTTCCCAACTGCTATCGAAGCTGCTCTCGCATATGATGATGCTGCAAGAGCCATGTATGGCAGTTTGGCCCGTGTCAATCTACCTGGAGCTGTGACGAGCGAGTCATGTGAATCAACTACAACTTCACATCATTCGGATGCTATCGTTGCCTCCATCTCCAGCACGGGTCACATCAAAGTTCCAAGCATGAAACCGAAAGATCAAGTTCATTTTCCCAAGGCCGAATTAGATGATGTGGGATCTGATAAGGAGCCTTCGTCGACAGCTGATGCTTCAAACATGGGGGTTTGTCAGTATGGAGATCAGGCAGATGCACCCGAGGATGAATTCTCCGTGGAGGAGATGCTGAGGTTGATGGGCGACGATACCGAAAACGATGTTCACGATCAGTTCGGCACCATCTGTGCGGATACGAACTGGCAATGCTTTAGTCCTGCAGGCATATCGCCGGGCTTCCAGAATCCAGATGCTACGATGTTGGGCTCTCTGTGGGGCGCCGAGCAAAATCCTTTCGACTGCAAGGACAGTCTTCTATGGCCATGGGTTGATGACGACGGGGAGAAAGGTCCAACGGAGGCCACAGAGACCGCCGAGTTGGGGGTTTCTTAACTTCCTTTCGAGCCCGAACATATGGTAATCATGAGAAGGCATCGTTCTTCTTCCGCTCGTTCTCTGTGTTTTTTGTGAGAGACGGGTCATCGTATTGTATTGTCTTTGTGTTCTTCCCTTCCCTATTTGTTCGTGTGTATGTTTGTGTGATCTGCGTGTACATGTAGTGTACAGTAAATGGATTGCTGTAAGATAAAGTATGTATCGTCTTCACCGCATGTAATCATGAAGCGTAGTCAAATAAAGAGAGATGGGGTTAGATTTGTGGCATGGAAATTAAAATTTCCTACAGGATTAGAAAAAGGAAAATAAAAAGAAAATTCTCTTATTCCGTCTTGGTTGCTGGACATGGAGATGTAGGGCGAGATTAAGAGATCAGATCAATTATCGTGTGATGATCTTTCACAATCTTAAAGAGAAACAAACAAATGAACTAATCCCCGATGATTAATGGCTCCGTTTAAATCTTATTAGAGGTTTTCTATTTTTTTTCTTCGACAAGTAAAGAATGCAGGATTCGAGCTGAAAACTTTACGATGAACTATCAAAGTAAAGTCTTTTCCATCCAATCTAGTCAACGTATTCACATGTTAATTGATGCTCGAAACATCGGTGCCATGAAGCTTCGCGATGTCTCGCGTCACACGTGAAACCGTGCACTTGCAGTGGCTCAGCTTGTTTCTCTCTTCTTCTTCTTCTTCTTCTTTTTTTTAATCGAAAAACCTGGAAGATATGTTGAACCAGGATGAAACGAGGCGTTTCTTAGAAAAAAAAAATATGCTATTTTGATCAAATTAATGAAATTATATCATTTTTATTGAATTTTAAATTTTGACAATAAAATCAATCGAAGTTAGATTTAATCAACGTTTGAGCAACATAGGATTATTTTTTATCATAGAAAGATAAATTGATTAAAATAATGAAATCAGGGTTATAATTGAACATGTAAGAAGATTGAACGTCAGGCCGTAGAAATAGTTGATGCGTCGATAGAAGGACTTCGTGCCATGAGTTCAGGTATCGGGCCAAAATGATCGAACATTGCGTCAAGGAGATCGGATGTTACGGAGGTCAACAAGTCGATTAGGCAATACATCGCAAGAGAGGATAATGTGCCGAAGGTTCGGACAAAGCGTCGGATGAACCAATGACATGTCGGACAACTTAGTATTCTTGTTTGTAATCGATTATGTCTAGATTGAAGTAGTTATGATTGTAATTGAGTTGGTTTTGAGTGTAACTATGCAAATTCAATTAGGAGTCAATTGGACTAGAACTGGGGCTGTTTTGGGCCAAGTGGGTCAAGCGATGGAACCGCCTATGAGTTGGAAAAGTCAAGAGTCCAGTCTTCGAGGCTGTTAGGCGGTGATATCGTCAGATTGAGCGACGATACTACCTAGTGTCAAACTGGCAGAAAGGTATCACCCGTATCTAAAAAACCTAGAAATTTAATTTTTTAGTTCTAATTTTGAAACTATTTGGAGCCTATAAATACCCCACTTGGGCATCAAATAATGAGCAAAAATTCTTAAGGAAAAAACTGAGAAAACTCTGCCAAAATATTGAGTTCCCTCCTTGAGCTTAGAAGTCGATCTAAGAGATGTGTCTGAGAGTTACCTTATAAAAAGGGGGTGTAAAGATTCTCTCCTGACTTTGTCAAAAGGAGAAAATAGTTGTAAGAAAGTAGTTGATATTCATTCGTTGAAAGATGATTGATAGTAGAAACCGATGGCCTCGACGGAGGAGGAATCGAGATTGGATGTAAGTTATAACGATCGAACCATTATAAATCCGGTTTCATTTTTTCAAATCAATTATTTACCAAAGGCACTAATTCAACCCTTTCTAAACTATTTTTTAGAAATATTTTATTTCATTCCTAACATTATATATATATGATAAATATTTAATATCAATCGAGACTCCACGTATGGATAGATGAGTAACAACATCGGATCCTCAAATTAGTGATTTGTGTTGTCTCCCTCTCTCTCTCTCTCTCTCTCTCTCTCTCTCTCTCTCTCCCTCTCTCTCTCTCTCCCTCTCTCTCTCTCTCGCTCTCTCCGAAGGTTGGTGAAGATGTGAATAGATAGAAATAGGCAACCAGCAGCAAAGCCTTCCTTATCTCACGGAATACACGTGACGGAGCTTCACGAGTTGAGATTGGTCGCATGCATGCATGCATGCAGTTGTAAGCAATTCAATCACGTTGATATCATCTCGGGAACTCCCTTTACCGTACCTCCAAAATGACCCCCCTTTTTTCTCTCGTTGACTTGACCATTCTTGGAGGACAAGGCATACAAATCTTCCAAATCAGCTCTACTTTTATGTTTGCACGTGAAATTGCAGACAAATTAATACTGACTTTGTCTGTCCCATTGCAGAAATCGTGAGAATTTTCTGATGTGGTCAACTAAAACAAGGTCAACAATCCACCAATATAGGCGAGCGTTCATTATCTTATGAGGTCAAACAGCGCAGCCATGTTTAATTAGCAGTCAGATGAGCAGCTCACCTTTTGATGCGCGTTTCAATAGCGTGCATGAAACCCCCACGTAACGAAGCTTAGGACGTGACTTCCAACGCGATCTACTTGCCTTCTCAGTTCCACTCCCTATAATAGCCATCGTCGTCGTCCCACCATCCAACGAAGGAAGAGGAGGAGAGAGAGATGGGCAACAGCCTCCGGTGTTGCTTGGCCTGCGTCCTCCCGTGCGGTGCCCTCGACGTGGTCCGCGTCGTCCACCTCGACGGCCAGGTCGAGGAGTACAGCCGCCATGTCTCCGCCAGGGAGGTCCTGGCGGCGAACCCCGACCACGTCCTCACCGACCCGTGCTCCCGAAGCGTCGTGCGTCGGATCCTGATCGTGTCGCCGGACTCGGAGCTCAAGCGGGGCCGCTTCTACTTCCTCGTGCCCGCCTCCACGTTGCCGGAGCAGAAGAAGAGGAGCCGGCACACCGCGTCGCCCGTGACCAGGTCACAGAGCGACGATAATTACCACACCGAGCTCCTCTCGGAGAAGAGATCCGTCCATCGTCGCCGCCGAAACGGCCGGGTCGGAGTCTGGCGACCGCATCTCGAGAGCATCTGCGAAGACTCGTGAAGGGAAGATGTCAGAGGAATGTACCTTCTGCAACCATCTGCATGGGAAGGTGTTTCGACCATTGATGCCAAGTTGTACAGAATAGCATCCGGAACCGTGTTCTTCAACAAGGAATTCGAACTGTGTTCTATCGTGTCATACGAACACAGATTGCAAACGACACATCACATTGTTTCCCTGTGCGTTCTATCTTCTCCTTTATTATCCTCTATTGTCACTCTACAATGATTTCCTAATACCCACTATTTTTCGAGAAAATTTTCCAACATTGCTCGAGTAGTGGGAATCAGTAAGCATCCAAATGGTGAAAGCAAACTGAATCACCAAGGAAAGTTCGATACTGGTGCCAGAGATAGAAGAAAGAGACTGTCAAGCAATTGACAAGAGATGGTTTGCATGCACGTTAAAGGTTTACAGCTACTACTGTGCATTATTTTATAGAACCAATTTTGACCAAAACTCTTGGATCAATCTAACATGATATTAATAGGTGAATATGGTCCCGGACTCCATTATTCATTACAATGACGACTGAGTTATGGAGACCAGCCATCTAGATTTATAGAATAAGGATAAAATATTTCTCGACGATTGGTTCTCTCTCTCTCTCTCTCTCTCTCTCTCTCTCTCTCACACGCATATTTTAATGGCCAAGGTGATGTTCCTGAGAATATGTTGCTCTTCTTTCACGTAGGTTTCGCGACAAAATAGATCAGAGAGAGACCTAATTGCACATCAAATGGTGTTGTAGGGTTTTCAGGTGCATCCTGTTGTCTTGTTCTGGTGGGCATGCAAAGAAGGCTATCCTCTTGCCCGTTCGGTCATCCCTTAGGTATGACTGCCACATTACCTAAGCTTTTAGGTAACGAGAGTGACCGTGGCTGTTTGATTGCGATCATAATGGTACAGCAGTAGGTAGAGACGTACTCCTTCCTTGTGATGTGGATACGCGGAGAGGCACCGTCCTACATGCGACATATATGTGATTCCCAAACAAGTGACATCGAGAACAACTTGGTCGTCGTGATGCTCTTTGGCCTGCAGCGAATTAATATGTCTGAGACGAGATCAAGAACATATTCTTGGAGCTGGCGTTGAGAGTTGATCAAAGAAGAAGATTGCAGCATCTCCTTCCTCTTTGCTTCCTCCATTTAAGCCGAGGTTATGTTCCTTGATTCTTTCATGGATGTGAAACGCACGTATGTGTGCCAGTGGGAGAGTGGAAGCACAACACTTCGAGAAGAATACCAACATGCATATTGTTCATCTGCAGCAGCTGATAGCATCTTCTTATCACAGGCGACTTGTGATCATCGAAGAATATGATCCGCACAACATATGTTGATATTATGGGCTTCGTATATAATATGCTTCCTGGGTGGGATGACAATATTGTCCACATACTAAGTCTAATATCGATATTTTTTTCTCTTTCTTTAACATCTAATAATAAAGTATGGAGCTTATTATATACAATAATTCGGAGTTCCCTCTCGATAAATATTTTTTATTTTAGATTTAACTAAAGGTATCATCTTACTTGAAAAACAATTGCTAGGAAAATATTTCACCTTAAAAACTGAAACTATTGATATATATTAACTATTAGGATTGACATATATTTTACCAATGTCACTGGATGATAGATAAGGAATCACAGAGTTTGATTCTTTTATAAATATCATATTATCTCAACCTATTAATGGAGAAGAGCAAAAAGTGATGAATCCTTCGAGTACCTTTTTTTTTTTAAAGGATATCTAAAAATTGTGTTATATAGTATTTCTAAATAGATAGAGAGAAAAAAATATAAATTCTTTTGAGTTTATCAGAGAAGGTACACAAGAGGATTTTGCCTTGTTATTGATCTCATATAATGAATAATCATATTAAATCTTACATCGATTTTTAATATGTTTGTAATTATTTACCTCTGAGTGTTGTCTTGATTTTGGACCTCCCAATATTAATTGACTCAAGTTTAGCTTAAAAAAGTGAATATTGGAAAGTAGCATGCATCGTTTTACTCAGCTATTAAAAAGCATACATCAAACAAAGAAAAAAAGAGCCACAAAGAAGAACTATTGTGATCACACACATCCAAACCCAACACCAGCAGAGCTGCAGACATAAACCCTAGCCCTTATCCAAAGACAATGAGATTAGATAGCGAGTACGAGGCCAGGAAGCGACTTCCGGGCTCGCTGGTGCAGTCGGCTCTCCCACACGGGCAGGCATTGAGTCGACCCGGCAGAGTCGTTGGAGGAGGCGGGGGAGGAGAGGGCCGAGTCGCCGCCGAGGCGGGTGACGGTGAGGGAGGTGTTGAAGTACTCCCGCACCTGGGTGATCACCCCGTCCGGGTCGACCGTCCAGGCGTGGACCCACACCGCGCCGGGGCTGCACCCCTCGGCCACCACGGTGGAGCCGAAGGCCGCCACCTCCTGCGGCTCGAACTCGAAGGCGATACACTCCGCCTCGCCGGTGAGGAGGCGCTTCAGGTGCTGGTGCTCCGGCGGGCCGTGGAACCACCACTCCAGGTCCGGCACCAGCAGACGGTGCAGCCTCCCCACGTCCCGCCCGTTGATGGCCTCATACAAGTCTCGCACCGCCCCTTCTGGGCTCTCCGCTACTCGGTTGCCGTTCGCCAGCTTCGGTGGTGGCCTGTCGGTCTCAGCAGCCGTTAACGAGGAAGCGGAAAGCTCCAGTCTGGGATGGCAAGCCTCGAGGCGACTGGGGTCAGCTTATATAGGCCGAGGGGGGGCCTGGGTGGGGGAGAAGAGGACGACCGGTGGGCTCCACATGGGCACTCGTCTGGGTTCCCCAAGCCTACGGCACCCGGCGCGACCTGGTCGGCGGTCGGCCGGTGCTGGTGCGCACCGAAATCGCTAGTGCTGTGCGGGGGGCAAAATAGTAAATTACTGCACGAGGGGATCGCTTCGGATGGTGGCGTTCGGTGGGTGGGTTCATTAGCTCAGCAAGCGGGCCGTCAAATTAGGTGCCTCCACGTACGCAGGGCTCCACCAAAGTGGGATCCCATTCTTCCGTGCGTCGCGTGGTCAGCCTCGTCGAGTCAAAATCGTAGACCCGACCAATAGAGATGTGCCACATCATCAAATTTACATCCCATTATTTTCGGTGCGAATGCCCACTTTGGATCTATGCACATCAGATGAATCCTACGATGCCATTCATATTGGATGACACCACGTAGTGATGCAGGGTGGCAACGAAGTCTCCTTCCACTTTCTTCACATAAGCATTCAATTCTTACTTGGTGTAGTGCTGCCACCACCCACATTAAATTATTATTACACGTATAAGAGCCAATAATTGATGATTAATTTGGTAGATTTAGGGCTTAATTCACACCGCAAACTTCTATTTGTAGTTGGTTATAATCATGCAAATTGAGTAGAACTCGGTGCAGCATTGCACGAGATCACCTTGTGGTTGCAATGCCTGTCATTTTCTCTCTTAGTGATTGATTTATCTGATCTTGCAAGGAAAAAGAAAAGAAAAAGAGTTTGACTTGGTGAAACATGAGTTGACATTCGAATAAACAAGGAAAGATTAAGCAAAATCTTCGTATCTGGTAATAATGGATCATATAAATACGATAAAGATAACGTAAAAATACGTAAAGAGGTTTTGTACATGGAACGAGACATCAGCTATGTTGGTTTGCACAAAGGAAAGAGATGTGCACTCGATGCATGGAATCGACAACGTGTGTGCTGCATTTGCTAGTGGAAGAACAGTGACTATTTGCTGCCACTTGCGGTGCCAACAATGGCATTTTGTGCTCCTCCCACTCTATCTATCTATCTATGACACTTTGATCCCTGCAAGTGGTAGAACCGAGTGATTGAAATTTTTCCTGGCCTTCGATTCATGAGCACAAATTATTTTATTTTATTCT
Organism: Musa beccarii; assembly: GCA_024322285.1. Taxonomy (NCBI): domain Eukaryota; kingdom Viridiplantae; phylum Streptophyta; class Magnoliopsida; order Zingiberales; family Musaceae; genus Musa; species Musa beccarii. The sequence continues at coordinate 38,334,832 of CM044398.1, read as the reverse complement.
TTTGTAAGGCCAAAATTATGTTACGGAAGGATTTGGGAAAGGTTTGTAATTTGCAGGATCACAAAAAGAATTCTGCATCTGACCGATGGACTCGAGCATGCCGACGGAGGAGGAGAAGAAGGCGGCCCTAAATCTTGCAGAGGGAGCAGATGCCCAGTTCATGGTGATGGATCTGCTCCTGTGCGGGCATGCATGCTTGTTTGCGTGCGTGGTGAGCCGTCTAAGCTTCGTCCAGTTGGATCAACGCCGGAGGAGGAGGTCTCATCGCGTGGATCTTCCCGCACGTAGAGGATCTGGTGAACGACGGCCATGTCGAAGTGGCATCGGCGTAAGCTTGCAGACTCGTGGGGTCGACTTTGGGCGGGCAGGAGTAGCTCCTTCGAGGATAGTCGTCGCCGCGGCCGCTGGATGTGACCATGAATCCCGACCCTCCTTCCCGCGGCAGAGGAAGCAGCACCGGCCGGCCCTCCTCGTCCGCCGCCTTCCGGTAGAGGCTGTCGTCCTCGACGTCGTAGAAGTTCCCCGTCCTCACCTCCTGAGCCAAAGAACACGACCAACAGAGCAGCCACCGCACGCAGTCCGTCACCGAGGGGTACCCGCAGCAGAAAGGATTTGCGGGAAGCTTGAATCGTTTCCTCATCTGAATCCTCCAAAACCCGCCGTAGAGCAGCCCGAAAAAACAGACCACGATGCCGAAGATCCCCACGATGTACCTTATGGTGTCGTCGTCGATGTTGAGGGCGGAGACGCTGAAGACCAGCAAAGGGGCGACGACGAGCAGTACGAAGGTGGCGATGTGGACGTACATGTTGCCGAACCCGAGCCGCTCCATGTTCCACCCGAACACGCAGAAGGTGAAGAAGAAGGAGGCGCAGCACACGGTTGGGTCGTCCCAGCAGTCGAACAGCCCGCCGACCCACTCGGGGCTGGTGACCACCACCCGCCGGTTGTATATCTTCAGCTCCGGCTGATCTCCTTGGCTTCGAGATTCGTGGTCGGATCGAGGCTCCTCGTACTTCCTTCCCAGCGGGCTGTAGACCGTGTAAACACCGGCGATCACCGGAGCTGCGATTCCGATGCCGATGCAGAGGTTCTCGGCCCAGTCCGGCCTCGTGGTCCTCGTGTACCCCCAGTAGAGGCCGCAGAGGACGTACTGGGCGAAGCAAGTGATGTGGAGGAGGAAGACGACCAGCGTTATGTGAGCCCTCTCGTGAGCTCGATGAGATCCGTCCTTGCAGTAGACCGTCCTGAGGTCCACCCGGTCGGCCGATCTCCACCGGAGGAGGAGCACCAGGTGGTGGAACAGCTTGGGGTGTTGGTATATGCACATGATGGTGAAGAGGGCGTTGAGAATCTGGTTGACGATCTCCGTCCATTTCTTCCTTAAGGAGCTGCTGGGAATGGCTCCGTTGAGCATCCCCGTCATCAAGAGGAACAGCATCAGAAGCCCTACCGCCACAAAGATCAACCAGATAAAAAGAGCTATGTTCACGGGGTTCTTTATCCAGTTCTTGAAGTATCGGATCAGAGCTCCCCAGTTGATCTTCCTCACAAACGGCACGCGGAAACGACGCAGGCGGCCGCCGTCGGATGGATTTCCATCGCGTCGCAAGAAGGAAATGGGCGAGAGTCTCCCGACGAACCCGAACCGGAGGAACCAATCTTTGGATGGGCGAGCTCTGAGGAAGTCCAGAAATCTTCTCTTGGGGCGGTGGTGGGTTTGATCCAGCAGCCCCGGCTCCACCGTGGGAACGTAGATGGGAATGTAATCCACGAGCCGCATTCTGGTGCCGGCAGAATCTGCATCAAGATCTACTTGGATGTCGTTCTCGTGTTCCCCACGCTCGGCGGAATCCATCTTCCTCTGCCTGCGTTCTGCAGCTCCACGACGGAGAGAGAAATCCATAAGGCTACCATGTAGAAATCTAACGCACAGAAACCATAATTTCCAGCACAAAGAAACAAAATCTCAACTTTGTTCTTCCGAAACAACATCGAAGTCAACTTCGTCATGCTCAGATGGATTTTGACTATTTCACCGGCCAGGAAAATTCTGGTCCGAACAAGGCAGAAGTAGTTTCAGGGACTGCGAGTCAATCTTGTTTTCCTTTTTGCTTGTCTTGCTGTGTTCGACAACAGGAAATCTCGCTCTATGTCGTCTCTCGCATTAGATCTCTCCATTTCCTCTGGAAACAGCACTACTTGTCCTAATTGTTTTGTCTTACTGTTCTTCCTACCCTCAGACACACACACGCACGACACAAGCAAAAGGACTCCGGAGGGAAACCATCTAAATCGCATCATGCTATGATGTATGCAAAGAAAACTCCTCCCAAAAGCAACAAATCATGGAGGAGGAGAATGGCAGTACCTGATCCTTTCGTTGGGACAGGAAGAAGCGAGATGTATGCACTTCAACTTTCCTCTCTACTCTGTTCTTCGATCATCCCTTCCCGGTCTCAAGAACAAGATGGCAGAGAGGGGGACGCATGCTTCGCCATGGCCGTGTTTACTCCTCGTTCCTTTTCCGGTGGACGCCATAATATATTGGAAGTGGGGAGCGGCCACTGTCGTCCCTCCCTCGCACGGTCAAAGCAAAGCTCATGGGTCTGGGGGATGGCAGGTGGAGCTGTTTTACCTGGAACGAGAAGAGAGACTCGAGCGAAGTCAGAGAAAGACTGACACGACAACGGAGTTGCCTTTAGAAGAAGAAGAAGAAGTCTGTGACGGGCCAAACACGGCCGCGGCAGCTGCCGTCTCCAATAAATTGCCGAAAGGCGATGGAAGAAGACCTTGACCGCCAGCTTTGACATCTGCCTGATTTAAATATATAGAAATAATAAAATGTTCATTTTAGTTGATCGAGATTTGACATACGCATAAGGCTATGAAATATGCGACGACCAAATCCTGCGATCATTTCGAGCTTACGAATTTGTATCGTAGTTTGTTTGTGCCATCCACACCACAGAACATAAGACATTTTAAATATGATTATAGTATATTTGTTGTTGTTTTTGATATTATCGATTGGTGAGTCATCATGGCGGGCTCGATACTATCCTAAAGGCACAAGCATGTGTTGGAGGTCTATGTGACGATCACGAAGGTGATTGGAATAGGAGAAGGCCCGATCGATACAATCCCAAGGTGTTGCTTATTCGTCCGAGGTGACTTTCATGTTGGACTAAAGTGGTTTGGACTTTCTTCGAATTCTGAAGATGAGTTGAGGTGTGTATTGGTTTCGTCGGGATCTTTGCATAAGCGATAAGTATCGAGAGAGTTCTCGACCTGACCCTTCTATTGGTAAAATTAGTATTGGAGTCGGAATAATGAAAGTTTTTCCTTCTCCTCATTTTAGGCTTTAGGGACTGATTTTTATACTTGAGTGGCGGATGGAAGGAGAGTAATGGCTGATTAGGGTGGATCCGTGTGTCCTTCAGGGGTTCATTCATATCGATGACTAGTTTGTATACTCTTTTATAGTGCATCGTTAGCAAAGGACAATTACAAGGGCGTTGTTTGTTAGGGCTGACACCAACGCAGGATAAACGGATGACGGTCACCTACGTTAGGCAATCGAAAAGGGAAAAAAAAAGTTTTTTACCACTAGGAATTAATACTTTCTGCAACCGTAGGGATTAATATTCCCCACGGTTGCCCCATATGATCTTTCCAGATCATTGAATGAATCAACGAGTCAATACTTAAAAGTCAGTTATTCTACCTGTCAATATTCATTCATTACTGTATCAAAGAATTCACCCTTCGATATGAGTCGAGGTGTCTTGGCTTCGTCGACATCCATGCATAAGCGATAAGTATCGAGAGAGTTCTCGATTTGACCCTTCCATTAGTAAAATTAGTATTGAAGTCAAAATAATAGAAGTTTTTCCTTCTCCTCCTCATTTTAGGCTTTAGGGACTAATTTTTATGCCTGAGTGATCGATGGAGGGAAACTAATGACTGATTAGAGTGGATCCGTGTGTCCTTCAGGGATTCATTCATGTTGATGACTAATTTGTATATTTTCCTATGGTGCGTCGTTGTTTGTTAGGACGGGCACCAACACTGGATAAACGGATGATGATCACCTTCGTCAGGCAATTGAAAAAATAAAAAAAAAATAAGTTTTACCATTGGGGATTAATTAAAAATACTTAAAAGTCGTTATTCTCCTTGTCAATATTCATTCATCACTGTATGAAATAATTCACCCTTGGACACGGAATGCCATGCTACCCCGTGTGGATTCCGTGGTGACAGTTCATCGTTGGAAGAAACGCATGGAGCTCATTCACTCTGCAGTAGGGAGTGTGGGGACACCTCGAAATGAATGCCGTGTGAGCTCGGACAGGTGGCTCCCGCTCACTCCCTACGTTATGAGATCAGCAATTACGTCGACGGTAACAGTTCATTACTGCCGTGCGGCATCACGATCGGTGGTAACGCAAGTGTTCGTCGAAATGCCTGCTGGTTTCCTTTTTTTCTACGGTGAAGACGAACACCATCCGCCGTCTTTGAAGGGTTCGTCACCGGCCACGAATGACTTGCTGCCGTTGGTGCGTGGCCACGCTTTCCCGAGCTCGTCAACTGGGTGTGGAAGTATTCGCACTTATTGGAAGGCTGAAGTGTGACGCACGACTCCTCCCCCGGAGAAATGAAGCGGCGTGAGCAGGTTCCGTGGAGGCGGCGGTGATCGAAGTCACAACGCTGAAATGGTCGTACGCCGTCGGTTTCAAGCTCGAAGACTTTTCTTCGATGGATTCGTGGTGGAGGAACTCCACATTGTCTTTGCCATCCATCAATCAGCACGCCCATTAATGAGGATCTGCAATAAGTCAACAGAGATTATAAATCTTCTAGGAGATGTTGGATCCATGTCCTGATTTTTTTTTCTTTTGTGTGTGTGTAAAAAAATTAATTTCTTGAAGATTTATTTGAAAGAAATTTCGGTCTTGAGTTTAGATTACGAGTTTTTTTTAATGTTTTATTATTGATACATACTAAAAAAATATTAAGATGGATGTAAGCAAAGGAAATAAAAGTTGTATTTACTTATATATATATATATTATTAATTCTATGCAAGGATGTGTTTGTCAAAATACAAAGAGAACTTTTTTTTTTGTCCTTGTAAAGGAAGTCTAACCATTAAATTACAAGAGTAATAATGTCAATGATATCTGATGGAGGGTTTGGAGTTCCATCCCTCGAGTCAGTATGATATGATAGAAGCAACTGTTGTTTGATAGCATGGGGGTAATTCTTTGATCGAATACAATAATGAGGAACCATGTCTTGAATCATTATAGGATGACCAACAAAAAAAAAAAGAAGACTGGTGTGGAGTGTCACATCATTTCTTACCATGCTCAAACTAGTGCTACATACTTACCCTAACATACAAGATTTGCCAAACTTTTCTTTAGGGTTAGGAATACTTTCCATGGAATGAGAGGTTGACCTTGACTTTGGGATTGGAGACTCGAATCCAACCCACTCTTCTAGAATATGAACATGAAAGCAGACTCTGGTTATCATGATCAAGTCAAACTTTTCATCATCAGGGAGAATAGAAAAAAAGGAGTCTTTGACTATGCACTTCTGGTTATAAAGCAAAGAACAGGTTTAGAATGCCAACATCTTAACACAGTGATTTTACAACACACAACAGGATCTATGAAAACATTATCGATCCAATTGACACAATATCAAGATCATGAGTAACAAATTCATAGGTAACAAGCGCAAAGCAATAATATGTACACAAGTCAAAACAAAGATTCTACTAAACATCTTAATCTGTGAACGCGGCACACTCACATAAACTTCAAGTGATGCCTTCACTGGTCTCCACGGGGTGTGGGGCCGGCCACAGTGGGTTGTATACAACAAAACGTATCTGTTATCTGCAACAGAAGAAAAGCATTCAGAGACACACACTCGTGTACAATCTACTGTGCATCTTTGACGGCTTAGAGATCCTTTAGACACACAGCAAATGGATCCAGCATTTAGGTATCATATTCAGCAAGAATTAAATGAAAGAGCTGTTCTTGTTCGTGAATTTACAGAAATGGTTTAACAGTCACGATGGAAGCATAAAACTAGGAGCTGGCATTAGGTAGAGCATTCAATTTTGCACAGAATAGGCAAACAACAAGAGATGCTATATTAAAAATAAAGGAAGGCAGAATGTATCAGGTTGTTGGGGACATAAATGGACCTAGATTTCCTACTGTTTGATCATTTCATGATGGAGTGGAGTACAGCACCCCTCTAGTAAAGCTTCTGCAAGTCTTTTAGACACCTCATTCAAACGTATTAGTTGCATACTGTGACCAGTGAGATGCCTGCAATTACCTCACAAAAATTTTAAATCTTGATGCTATGAACAACACTTTGGTGGGGGTTCTTTCTCAGGTTCATCATCTACAACAAGAATCCCTCTTTTCGGTGGAGCAGGCAACAAGCCGTTGGTGCTATTCTTTTTCTTCTGCAATAATCCTACATTTGAGCAAAACAACAGCACGTTATAATACTATCAATCACAAACGATACTGATAGAGGTATACAGAAATGCAAAGGCTGTATGGTTGCTTTACAAAGTTAAAAAGTCTCAGATTTAGCATCACTGGATAAGCGTCTGCCTACTTCCATATTTAAATGATAAACAATAATTAAAGTTACTGTCACAATTTTCAGGAAACCTTCCAGAACATTGACACGCTTTTGCATAAAATACACAGTACAATCTAGCCCAATAAATAAGGACTTTCCAGAACACGAGACCTCTGTCATTGGATGGGCTACTACACATGAAAGAATGTTTCTGCAACTTTTTAGTTGAATGTAGATCTCAATTATAACCTCAATGTCTTAAGTTGATTGGTCTCTTCAAATATACACTATTGCTGATTGTCTATGGTATATTGAAACTTCTAGAATGCAATCTGGAATTATACTAAAATGAACTTGAGGAGGAGACGAGTGCCTGTCTCATGTAAGATGATAGGTAATTTTTATTGTTGTGATGCATCACAAGTAGCGGGAAAAGTAAAATTGTCTATACCAAACAAAAACACTGAAGTAATTCTTAATCATGTGAATGGGTAACTCACGTGTTGTGATATCAATAAAGACTTCATCTACTCCTGTTCCAGACTTGGCGGATGTCACAAAAATCTTTGATCCAATCGTTGCTGCATAGCTGCACTATAAAGATAATACATCAAACTGACAAGCTATGAGTTCAAAAAAAGGAGAGAGTAAAACATTTCTATGGCAAACTGAAATTTCCCAGAATAATCCATAACTAATCATTATCGATCTTGCGAATTATAGATAAAAGTAGTAACACAGTCACAATGTGAGTCAAGAGGTGGAAAAAAGTTATGATTTATGACTTTATAAACATACCATGATGGAATAACTTGTAACAAGATCAGTCTTTCACCATGTCATGAATTATAATGTGAAAACAAGAATTTGAAAAATACCATTCACCTTACGAAGAGTTCATAACTTGACTAGTTGCAAACAGTATGCTATCTTGGCAAATCTGATTATATTTTCAAGATTTTAGGAAAAGGATTAGATGAAGCAAACCTTTCAGCTTCTTGTATATCATACTTCTTTGATCTAACTAAATCACTTTTATTTGCTGCTATGCCCATGATTATATCCTTTGATGCCATCTGCTGAAGTTCCTTAACCCACTTTCTGACTCGAAGAAAAGTATCATTGTCTGTGATGTCATATACTAAAAGTGCTGCTGCAGTTATCAAGAGACATTTAGTGAGGTATTTATTACCCATAATCACCAAAAAAATAAAATAAAATGTTCATAATTCGCTAAGGTAAATTCATCAATGATGCTGAAGAAAGAGTTTGTAAGATACATACCATCAGCATCACGATAATAGATGGGGCCCAAAGCATGGAAGCGTTCCTGTCCGGCTGTATCCTGCATAATAAATATGATCATTCTAAGCTCTGACTGCAATAAAAAATCCCAAAATTGAGTGCTTTTTTCCTTGTTAATATGAATATGACTCTGTTGTGTCTTGCAAGGCCCTTTCATGACTGGCACCTAAATTTATAATTTGATACTGATCTGCATCTTTTCGCTAGAAGTGCACTGGAAAATTTGTGCAACTTCATGCTATATGCCAAAGAGGGAAGACTATGTAGTTTCATAAAACCTAGCAAAGATCTCTGCATAACAAAACAAGACTACAGAAGTAGAAAAGTTCTGAACCCCAAAATTTTCTTTAGAAAAACATCATATCTGATACAGGAAGATTCAATGTTGAAACTAACTGAAGTTGACACTGTTTTTATTGCAACAATGTCCTTTCACAAAAACAATATTGAATTTGCATCTAGAGCGTCTTTTCTTGCATTAGTTTTGCAGCATGTTAAGTCCTTTCTTGCATTAGTTTTGCAGCATGTTAATCCCACTGCTTGCAGCTAAGAACATTTATTGAGAAAAATTTTCTGCTTGCTTTAGGAAAACCTTTTCCTTTTTGGTTGTTGTTCAAATCTATTGTTCCTCATTCTTAAACATAAAGCTTCTCATAAGTAATAGTCAAAATTATGGTTGCTCCACCTTATCTCAAAAAGCAGCAATTGAACTTACGTTTTTCAATGAAGCTATTTAAGAAAGGTTGTATGCGAAGTCATCCAAATACAAAGTAACAGGTGGCTAAGTCAAAATCACCTTGTTTTTTATCTAGCTTTTTCACGAAGATTTAATTGACAGGAACCAGGGTCATGTTTGAAAAATTAATTTGTGGTAGAACGTCACAGAAAGCATGAGTGATGAGCCATAGGACCAAAGATATGTCCACTACTAGCCTGGTGCTTTATATAAACCAAATAATGAAAAATAAAAAGACAAGAAGACGCACCCATATAGACAAGGTAACAGGCACACCTTCAATGACAAGGTGTTTTTTTAGATAGAAAGCTTGCACTGTAGCTTCTTGTTTCTCGGAGAAAACATTATTTACATATCTCAATACAAGGGAGGTTTTCCCAACTCGACCTGTCAAAAAGAAAAGTACATTATGAGATTCATAAAATAGAAGATTAAATTCTCAAAGAAATGTACTGCTCTACAGCATGTAGGCCAACTGCATGTGTACGCTAACCCCTTACTAACAAAAGTAATTAGCAGTGCTGCTGTGTTCTTCCTTTCTTTATTTAACTATGATCTCATATTAGCAAGAGAAATAAGTAGTGCTGGAATATTTGTCTTGATTTCTACTCACTACTCTCTCTTTGTCCTTCCTCTATCTTGTATCTTTATATCTAAAGGTTGTGAAAGCATCTTGTTTTTCTTCCTAAACAAACTATCAGGATATCTGCAGCTGTTTGCAGTCACGTCTAGTCCAATCAGATTCATCATTACAGACCTATTTAAGACTAAAATACTCCAAATCAAATGCAAACAACCTTGAAGTCTAACCACCCTGAACAAAAACCTGCACTTTGCACCTCTGAAACACCATGACATGAACCCACCTAGATGCAAACATGAGATCATACATTTGGGTCACCTTGGTTAGACTATTAAGTTGTCTTGATAGCATGCATGTACAGGATGACCGATGATACCAGGGACATTCATCTTGCAAAACCTCATCTAACAACATCCAAAGAAGTCAAAACGCCCTATCCTATAATGCTTTACTGCTGGCAACAAGGGAACAGGACATGAAACATAAACATTGTCTCAGAAATCTCATAAGCTTCCTTCCATCTTTTAAAATTCAGTACATACATATATCACTCATATGTGAATATTTCCTAATAACAACCTGCAACACCAAGCCAAGTATGACATAGATACGGTCATATCAATCGTGGGAAATCCAATCTCCAAGATCCCAATTTGGCTGTAGAATGCACCGTTCACTATGTCGAACTCGTGCATAAGACATCAGGGAAGCTAATATTGATCCTTTATGAAACTTAATTGCCAAGTTCATTATTCACGGAATAATGACCCACAAATTTGATGGACCACATCTACATCAAATCCAATCCCAAACTGAAACCCCAGAAACCAATCCAACGAACAAGTATTCCGCAGCCACCTGAACGGCGCAAGGAAACCCTACGCCGACTCAAAGCTCAAACATATTCAACCAAGATTCAGACGAAAAAGAAAAGAGGTAGACAAAGATTAAACAGGATGGGGGATTGGAGTTACCGTCGCCGAGGAGAACGAGCTTAAAGGTGAGATTTGGCGGCCGGGAGCTCATCCTCTGCCGATCAAAATCGACGGGTCTTCGGACGGATCGGAAAGTCTCGCCGCGTCTCCAATCGCATCAATTCCTTCCGCAAGGGGGAACGACTCGATGATTTGGTCGAGAAGCCGCTTTTGTGGGCCGGATCGAGTCGATGTTGAGAAGCCCAACCACCGCCCTCGCTCAATGTCGGCTAAAATGGACTAAGCTTTGAAACGGGTAGGATTCTTGATCCGACCCGAATCCGATTTTAATATCTTTTATCTCCAAACCTCACTTTTTTGGGATTTTACCGTAAAACCTTAATATCAATTCTTTTCCTGTGGATTTACATGCCTGACTTATTTATTATGACATTTATTTGAGATAAAAAAATTATGAAAATAATATTTATCTTTTTTCATATCAATTGATCCGAAATATATCTCATTTTTATTCTCCAAATAAATCTAGTTTCATTACATGGGCTTTTATTGCGCGGCCCATTACCAGCCCTATTAGACATGCCGCACATCAGGTACTTACGACCGATCGAGGTCTCCTCTTGGGCGGTGTCCTCCTTGGAAACCCTAGCTTTTTTCTACCATCAGCCGCGCAAAGGTACGATTTTGATCGCAGCCGCATGCATCCCGTTTCGATGTTTTCTGTTTCCCTCGATTAATTTGGCACCTTGGTCGGGGAACGCTTTTTTACATTAGAAATCTGGATTTAGGATCGGTAATTCTTACCGCTCTTTAATTCATTTATATCATTTGGTATCCTTGAATTAAATGATTGTTTCATCAGATCTCTGATATTTGGGTCGATGTGATGGTAGGAATCGATCTGTGCCCCTTTTTTTTCTAATCTGTTGATTTTCTTCTATAGAAGTGTGTGAATTTCGTGAGAAAAATGTACCATTAGTTGACCTTTACAAGTTTGATTCCATGATCTGTTGGTATTGTGTTGGTCACCCTCCTCCCGGAAGAAGATCGCTGCCGTCAAAATGGTGAAAGAACCCTAGCGCCGCTCTTTTCTTTTTTGTTTGACTTATCTGTTCTTGCATATTGTTTTGGGTTGTCAAGTTTATCTATGGAGTATCACAATATGGCATCAGAGGGTAGATCTATTTGCCCTGGTTAAATAATTACATTGAGATCCTAAATAACCTTTTGATACTTTCGTTCAGTGCTTCATCTTCACCAGCATTTGCTAAAAGACAATTTTGAGAACTAATATAAAATCATATATTTGATTTGGTGGCTTTTGCAAACAATATGGTTTATGAATTATGAACTGTCTCCAATATCTGTGGTACTTATTAATCCATTTTTTTTGTTGAGCTATTTGTTTGGTCGATTGGTCACTGATGAAGCTGCATGCTTTATAGGCATCCTATTTGTAGGTATTTTAAGTATGACGGGAACTTCTTTCAGTTAGATGTATTAGATTGTTAAATATATCTATAGAATTTAGGAACATGATGCATATACATTGATGTTAAATAAAATAAAGTTATTATCTAAGCAGGGAATAACATTAGAAAGACAAAAGAATTCTGGTCGACAAACAACTGAAGCCTTTTTATTTTTTGTCCATTCTTTTTTCTTTTAAGATAATCTCTCATTGTCATTCTTTTGAAGTTGATCGATAGCTGATCATGTCTGACAAAAGATTTTGTAATGATGGGTGTTATTTAAGATTAATGGTTCAGCAAATAGTTTTTTATTTGCCTCAGTGATTCCAGGCAACATTTATTGTGGTCCATGTGAGCATAGTTTAGACATCCAGAGGCTTGTTTTTGGCCCGAAATCTAGCCTAAGCTCCGGGTGATTGTTTTACGACAACATTGGTTCCGATGGAAATTATTGTTGAATAGTTATTGACCTCAAGTTCCTTACTTCTATGTTTTCTTTTCCTTTATTCATGCACAAGTCCATGATGGTTATTTTAATTCTTAAGTGGCTAGGCAAGATTAGCTGCAAAGGGAGCAAATTGTGTATAATGCCAACAATATTTGTATCAGTGGAATTTTTTGTTCATTTTGCTCTATCGAGATGTGCTTGTCACCTCTGACCTCCTTTATGTTGATATTTATTAGTACAAAATTCTCTTTTTGTTGTTTCTTTAGCTGTATTAGAAAACTAATACATGATTGGTTCTGACCATTAGCAATCCAATCTAACGAATGCATCGTTTGCATGATAAACATGTTCACTGAGTTCTTCTGTTGTTCTGGCTCCATCCTGAACACATGATATTTCTCCACATTTAAGATTGTGTTTTGTATGCTTTAATTTTTCTTATTTTTGTGACAGTCGAGATGGTTGCCAATGGCGGAGCACCACCAAGAGGCAGTGCAGCAGCAGCTGCCAGCTTGCGCAGACGCAGGCCAGGTGGTGGTGGTGGTGCAGCAGCAGGGGGAGGTGCGAGCACAATGCTCCAGTTCTACACCGACGATGCTACGGGGGCCAAGATGTCTCCCAATACTGTTCTCTTCATGAGCATTGGATTCATTGCTGTTGTTGCTCTTCTGCATGTCGTCGGCAAACTCTATTTTGTTCGTCACTAGAGCTCCATGTTTGCGTCCGACTTTTGATCTCCTTAAAGGTGCACTTTTGATTTGAGCAAAAGTATTGGGTGATAGGCAATGTGACGATTTTATTATCAGATTCTTCGGAGTTTGCCCTAACAGCAGCATTTTAATTCTATAATTGACATTACATACAGCATGCTTGTTATTTTGAAGTCAACCAACCTGCTGTTAGTGTTGAATTTGTTTCTGCTTATCATCAGAATGTTGAATATTGTGAATGAAGTAAGCCATTGACTTGTGCTGAGGTTGACGAGGGGGAACTATGAATGTTATGATGGTAAGGATGTTTCCTTATGATCCGAGTGATGGTATTCTCCTCCAAGTCAAATGTAAATGCACGGGAAACGCGGTTTGGCCGCCGATTTGGATCCACTCGCCCACCGAAAGATGATTCCATTTCTTGCAACCATGTCTGACATATGATCAAAGTCAAAGTCTAAATCCTTGTTGTTTTATTTGACCTTCCAACGTCGATTCATTTATACGCCAACAGCACAACGAATGAAATGTGAGAGAGAGAGATATGAGTTCACCAAGTTCTCAGCTTGCTGCGGCGTCCGGCGCCATCGTCGGCCCAGGGTTCTGCGTTCCGCACCCGATGGACCTCACGTTCTTCATCGATGCCGCCTCGTTGAACTGTGACCGCCTCGCGGTGACCGACATCAACGGCAGCGTCGTCTTCAAGGTCGAAGCCCGTCAGTGGAGCCTCAGAAGCAGGCTGGTGGTCGTCGACGCCTCCGGCAAGCCTGTGATTTCGATGCGGCAGAAGGTCCACCTCCTCATCTCTGCTTCGTCTCCTTCGCTTCCATCTCTCTGCAAAAGTCCAAGACGTTGATTCTGGTCGTTCTGTCATGCAGCTGAGCAGCGTCCATGACCGGTGGCAAGTCTTCGAGGGAAATAGCTCAGATCCTAAGCATCTGCTGTTTAGCGTCAAGAGGAGTTCTGCTCTCCAATTCAAGACCGAGTTGGACGTGTTCTTAGCTACCAACACGAAGGAGGAGGTGTGTGACTTCAAGATCAAGGGAAGCTTCCGCAAGAGATCATGCACGGTGTACAAGGGCGACTCTTCCACGGTGGTCGCACAGGTACTTACCTTCTCCAAAATAAACTGTGCAGCACACAGATCTCAGCAGCTTTAGATTTAGATCAAAGCATCGATTGCAAGTTTTATGCGGAGTAGCATTGTTAGAATCGTGTGACATGGCACTGCAGATGAGCAAAGAATACAAATTGGTGAATGGAGTGGTATCCAAGGATGCTTTCGGGGTGGCCGTCAACCCAAACGCCGACTACGCCTTCATTACTGCTCTGGCCATAATTCGACATGAGTTCTTTAAAGAAGACACTGTAATCTCAGACGAAATCTCAGATGAAATCTCAGACGAAATCTCGGACGAAGTCTCAGATGCAATCTCAGCTGGAATCTCAGCTGTGCTAGGTGGATCCTAGTTCTCCATGTAAGCATAAAATCTTTAATCATGCTTCTGTAATGCGAAAAAACTTTAATGCTAGGATCGAAATCAAAGAACAATAGATCTGTTTTTATGATGTGTACCTTTGATGTCATCCACAAAGAAAGGAGGAAAGATCTGAATACCTTCCTTAGATTTGAATACCTTCCTTAGATCCAACGCCTGCGTCAAATCTGCAAGAAGAACTAGACTCCTTCTCCTCTCTTCCTATCATTTCACAGGACCACTGTAATTGATGACTCAGGGAGATTGAGAGGAAAACCGTAATCTCTCTCAATCGGTGTCTCTGAAATATTTTCTTTTACGCAACTCTTAGACGCATCTGTGTTGCTAATCTTTACGCAACTCTTAGATGCTTCTGTGTTGCTTCTGACACACGACACACTAAGTCCCCTGAGGTCCTGTCTATTTATAGGCAAGAGCAGAGGGTCTAAGATAAGATATTAGAAGATTTCCTCCCATCAAGGGCCTCTTCTAAATAATCCCACTTTGATTGGACTTTCTTTCTATTAGCCAATAACCATAATCAGAATCCAATCATATCTTTAATATATTCTCCCACTTGGCCCATTAATTGATAAGATACAAAAGATATTCAAAATCAAAATAAATAAACAAAATTTATTTGAAAACAATTTTGCATAATTGGATTCTGAAATTTTGAAAACTATTTATACGCGCGCGAATTTAAAAACAGGCTAATAAGTCCAATGAATATAATAATACTACATTAAGTCTGACTAGTAATGCGAGTCATAGCGGTTGTATGTCATCAATGCCACACTTCCTTCTATGTACTACAACATCATTAGCCTTTCCTAATGCAGTCCATTATGACCCCTGTAATTTGTCTTGTCAAGACAATCCTGTTATCACATTCAACCATAATATGTACATACATAATCACAACAGGATAGCGAAACAAATAACTTTAAGTATTAAGTAAAAATGTCAATTACGATGTCCACTCAAATATGCATCACCATATCCTTTATGGGTTGCTCACAAACCCAATCATAAGAATATGTTCTTTCAAAATACTTTAGGTCAGTAAGTCCTAAGTAAATGGATCAAGAATCAATACAAAGATGGAACTCAAATAATTAATTGACATTAGATGTTTTCGACTCGTCTTCTCTAACCATCAAGTACTTTCTACCATAATGCATAGAAATGCAATAGTACTTGTCATTCTTAGAGAAGAAAACTATCATGCGATATCAAAAATATCTTCAAATGACTTGACAATTGAGTCCGACCACACCAAGTCCTCGAGATAAAATTTCATAGCTTATAAAGTTTGATTAGTGGCCTCAAAGCATACCACAAAATCAACTTTCATAATAAATTGCCTCTCTAATTAATATAGATCTTAACCATAAGGTGGACTTTCATTCTTCGAGGCAATTTATAAAATCAACATTTGAAAAACACCATCATTTCAAGTGATATAATTTCACACATGTGAGCATATAATCCTTCGTCCCTTCCAGATATCTTATTACTTTTCTTTGCAGTCCTTTAATATTTTTCACTTCTAGATAATCGCAAAATCGATATCTATTCGATATAGGCTTGAGCATAGACTTTCAATCACAGATATATAAAGAATATTTCCTTTATCTCGATTCTTTTCAAGTCATTTTAAAGCACTCAATTTTGACTAAAATTTTACTTTTATGATTTGTTGAACAAAGTTGTATATTAAATCATCTCAAGACTGGTTAATATATCCTTTCTCGAGACAGTCTTAATAATCATTGAGATATATCCCTGAATATCTCAATACTAATAATATAAGATGTCTCATTCATATAAATCGTCTTAAATTCTTAGTGATAATTTCTTGGTTTAGTATAATAAACCAAGTCACTATTGGCAATGCAAAATATTATCCACATATATGATCAATATTATAAACTTGCTTCCACTAATCCTCAGATATAAATACTGATTAATAGTATTTTTCTTAAATCTGAAGAAATCAATGATATTAGGAAATTTTATATATCATTGTCTAGAAGCTTGTTTAAGATCATAAATAGATTCCTGAATTTGCATACCAAATTATATATTTCTTTCATTTTCTCTGCGAGTCATTCAGAATAACCCATATAAAACTAGATCCTTAATCAAAAATTTATTTTCATATCATTATGATATAACTCAAATTCATAATAAATCACTAATGTCATGACGATTCTTAACGAGCTCATTTAAAAATTAAATGTCTCATTATGATACATTCTTTATGAGTAAAATCTATAACCATATTGAAAACTAAAAGTCTGACCATTATATCGTTCGACATTGTCCATTGAGTCATATTTATATAACAAACTCTTTTACAATTATTGGACAATTCGACGAATTCATCAGACACCATTCTGGTTATTGATTTTAACTCTACTTATATTGTATCATATTACTTTTCAGAATCGTTACCTTTCGTGACCTATGAAAACAATAAGGGATCTATTTTGATTCCTATATCAAAATATAATTCTTATAGATATACCACATAATCATAAATGACAGGATTCCTTCCCCATTGAAAAATTTTCAATGCTGTCAAATGTGGTTATTCTATAAGATCATTATTAGCGATATCAATATAATGTGGGAGTTTGGTAATGTTATTTTGTTGTTCACCTTTATCAAATTATTTAATAATTTGAGTAACAACAATCTCTCGAATAATAAAGGAGTATAACATGTATCTCCTCTATACCAAAATTAAATTTCGAGATTTTTTTTTACTCCCACTGATTCGCTATTTTATAGGAACCTTATATTACCAGATTTAACCATCATCGTACTATGATTAGAGCAATAAGACATATACCCTTTTTTTAAACTTTTCTGAATAAATAACAAAATATTCAGAAATAGTTATTAACTTTAATTTCCTTTTATGTGAGTTAAAGATGTTTATCTCTACAGGACAATCCTAAATATGTAAATATCTTAAGTTAGGTTTCCTAGAAACCCCATTTAAGATATACATAGTTGTCCTTAGAGCTTCTTCTCACATGAATTTGGGTATAAAAGAATAATACATTATGCTCCTAATCATATTTATAAATGTACGATTATACCTTTCAGCAATTATATTTTGCTACGACACATCTGGTAAATCATGAATACCATAAAATCCATCACCCCTATCAAATATGATGATTTTTAACTTTTCTATCTAATTGTCTCTCGACCTCTTTTATGCACATTTTAAGAGTGTCAATGGCCTGAGACTTTACATGAATTAGATATATAAAATCATATCTTAATAGGTTATCTATATGATGATAAAATGTCTCTCTTTAATGAGACAAAAATATAGAATGACTCGCAGATATAAGCATAATCTTAATGAGCTTATGAACTTTTATTTTATTTTAATATAGGATCATTGTAAACTCAAGATTCATATTAATTCTGTATAGACCATTATACAGAATCCAAATGTTAACTTTTATTGAATTTTATTGAGTTCACAACTATCAAAGGAGAAACAATATTCTAACAATTCTAGGTAAAGAATCCAAATTCCTAGAATTATAAGAATATAACACGAATCCTCAAGATTCATCAAATAAATCATCTTTAGGCGTAGGCGATAAATACAAACTGCTATCGCCTCACTTTAAGATGATTCCCTGTAATGATGAATATTTCAATCTCCTTTGATTTTTATTCCCTTTTCTTTTAAATATTAAAATAAATCTCTATTATTGGTAACATACATTGAAGCATCAAATTAATCCACCAAATATTAGAAAAATAATTTCTATAATATTTGATTTGAACCACATAACATTTCATTTCAAATCAAATCTTATAATTCTTCTTCATATAACTTTCATTGTTACACAAGTAACACTTTATTATGAAGAAATTCCTTTATGAGTTTATATAGTAATTATAAACTCAGGTGGCTTATGCTTCATCTTTATTTTATTGTTACCCACTTTTTGAGTAGAACTCAAATATTTTAAGTCTTGAGCTTACAACTTTGTCAATTATATTGAGGAGGTAATCTTTAATTCCTCAGATACTTTCGTTTTTAGTCAATTCTTTCATTGAAGTGTCAACTCATGACTTATCAGAAAATTTATCTTGATCCTTAAATATTCTCATGCGCTACTGTACTGAAGTCTAAATATCATCAAATTGAGTTTTTCAGACCCTTTCATGATCAGTAACCTTAATTATTTATTCCACAGAACTTTCAGTAAATAAGTCTGTGTTCCCTTCAAATAATCTGATTAAGGTCTCACTCATTCAATATAACTTATATATGCTCAAGCCATTTATTCCAGAAAATATATTTAAGAAAATATAGGGACACTTATAAAAATACAATGAAGGAAGTACCACAATAATAATATAACATCAATACTTTGAGTTCCAAAATATGATGAACTATTGATATCATCTACATTTCACCTTTGGGTGAAATATTGACATATCTAGTGTTCACTCAAAATCTTCCATAGAGGACTGATACTATCCTTGTGGAATAATGTTAATACCTTTGGGTATAGAACACTAAACTGCAAGAATATCCAAAACAATATCATCCTACCCCATCACATAATTATTCAAAATAAATTCTCCTTTGGGATTATCTAAATCTCCTAATTATGTGTGCCATTGTGAATATTATTTTTCTTTAATGTCATTTAGGACCAATTCCATAATGTATTTTATAGATTATTGGTCTAGGTCACTTTGGTGACTGCAAGACCAATACAAAAATATAAAATACAATCTAAAATGTCCTATGAATGATAAGACTTTATTGTAATTCATATCCCATAAGCCTATCATCCCAGGCTACTTTGGCAAATTTTGATCGATAAAACTTAGGAAAATAAATTACAAATAATATTTATCAAATTTCCTTAATATCATTTAGGATCAATTCCATAATGTATTTTATAAATTATTGGTCTAGGTCACTTTGGTGGCTACAAGACCAATACCAAAATATAAAATACAATCTAAAATATCCTATAAATGACAAAACTTTTATTGTAATTCATATCTCATAAGCTTATCATCCCAGGCTACTTTGGCAGCTACTGGTCAGATAAAACTTAGGAAGATGAATTACAAATAATATTCACTAAATTTCTTTAATTCAATTTATGCTAAACAATTCAATAATACAACAACAACCATAATGATTATTGAATATTCATGAGCATAAATAAAATTCATATGATAACTATAATCATGATAACACATAAATCATGAAAAGCCTTTATGTGAAAAATAACTGTCATTTCATAATTTCAAATATATACATATGAATAATCAAACAAATATCCAAGAACAATAATTGGATATTATTTATAACTTGCAATCAATAATACATATATATTGATTAGCATAACGAAAAACTGTTATGATAACTATAATCATGATAACACATAAATCATGAAAAGCTTTTATGTGAAAGATAACTATCATTTCACAATTTCAAAGAAATACATATGAATAATTAAATAAATATCCAAGAACAATAATTAGATTTTATTTATAAAATACAATCAATAATTCATATGAGAAAATTATAAAAGAACTATTATGCCAATCAATCTTATTTAATTGGGTAAGCCCATAATTGGGTTAACTATTAGCCCAATTAAACTAGTCGATCAAAATCAAATATTGATCAAAATTTAATCCTTTCTAAATTTGATCAAAATCAAATTCAAAATACAATCATGATCAAATTTAATTATTTTTGATCAATTTTAATAATTGAGAATTTAAATCAAAAATTCTTAATTTCATAAGAATAAAACTGTAAATATATTGACAGAATTAAACTGTAAGTTTTCATATTAATAGAGGGTAAATCTGTCAAAATATTAAAATATTAATAAAAGGGTAAAACTGTAATTTAGCAAAATCTTAATCAAGGGCAAAACTATAATTTTGCCAAAATCCCTTTCTTCCTTGCTCACAAGACATCAAGCTGATTTGCCGAACGCCCGTACAGCGTACTTGCCAAGCCGCCGAATGGCTGCTTTTGGTGTGGCCAATCGGCCGCCTTATAACTGGCCGTCATGGTGCAGAAATGCTGCTCGAAACGGCCGCTCAACCGCCGCCTACATGGTAACGGCAAAGTGCCAGCTTGCCGCCAACGGCCACCCATGGTGGCGCTATGGCGGCCATGGCGTGTCGCTGCGCTCATGCGCTCGCTGGCCGGTGGCTAATCATGCAAGCCGGTGCCGCCGGTGCGACTACAAGGCGTCTTGCGCGCTGCTCGGCTTGCTCAGAGCCGCCTGCGGTGCGCCGTGCGACCTCGCCACACGGCTCCACGGTGGCGGCCGTCGCTCGCGCCGCACGGGTTGCCGCCCTCATGCGCTAATCTGCGCGGCTGATTGGTGCGGTGCGGCGCCGGCGACTTACGGCCAGACGCTGTGCGAGGTTGGCGCCGTGTCTTTGCACAACGATCGCCGCTTTTTCCCAACATCGCGGCAAGCATGCGATAAAATAACACGACGATAAACCAAAATCGATAGGAATACAGATTTGGCAGAATTCGGATCAAACATCGTAAATCAGAAACAACAGATCTAAAGTTTTGATTTCAAGAACCTAGACTCTGATACCAATTGTAAGTATAAAATCTTTAATCATGCTTCTGTAATGCGGAAAAACTTTAATGCTAGGATCGAAATCAAAGAACAATAGATCTGTTTTTACGATGTGTACCTTTGATGCCATCCACAAAGAAAGGAGGAAAGATCTGAATACCTTCCTTAGATCTGAATACCTTCCTTAGATCCAACGTCTGCACCAAATCTGCAAGGAGAACTAGACTCCTTCTCCTCTCTTCCTATCCTTTCACAGGACCACTGTAATTGATGGCTCAGGGAGATTGAGAGGAAAACCGTAATCTCTCTCAATCGGTATCTCTGAAATATTTTCTTTTACGCAACTCTTAGATGCATCTGTGTTACTAATCTTTACGCAACTCTTAGATGCTTCTGTGTTGCTTCTGACACACGACACACTAAGTCCCCTGAGGTCCTGTCTATTTATAGGCGAGAGCAGAGGGTCTAGGATAAGATATTAGAAGATTTCCTCCCATCAAGGGCCTCTTCTAAAGAATCCCACTTTGATTGGACTTCCTTTCTATTAGCCAATAACCATAATCAGAATTCAATCATATCTTTAATATATCTTATCTAATTAAATAGGGTCACATTATCTAACACTCCAAGCCTGCTAGTATAACAACAAGTGACTTCCTCTGCAGCATGAAACCACAGATGGGTACTCGGTGAAGACTTGAATGTTCATGAAACACGTTGGTTGTAGTACTTATGTTCCTCCTTTTGCGTTCTTATGGGTTAGCTATATGTGATTCGCATTGTTAGAACAGATACGGCTTTTGACGCGCATGTAAGAATTGAAATTTGAAGTGGAGTGTGTAAGATTACAGTAGTTTGCACCGCAGCTGAACCTGTTTAGAGATCATATATATATCGAAAGCAGGGAAGCGAAGTGAGGTGGATATCGGGTCTCTTCTCAGCCCTACGCACTGTTTAGAGATCATCCATAAAGCTTGTTTGAAGAGCTCACTGCCACTTCCTTCAATCATTGAAGATTCAGTGGACTAATTCCACCTTTCCCCCCAAAGAAAATGAAAGGTAATTGACGTCAACAACACAGATTTATTAGGCTTGTCTGCTTGCACTGATACACTGGTCTTTGAGAGATGATGGCCTAATTTTCTTTTGCCTCCTCACTTGAGCTTCTGTCTCATGTCATCTGTTTGCGTCATCTTAAACAAATGCTTGACTCGATCCAGTCCACTTGATCTTTATCCTCCAATTCAGCTGTAAGAGAGAGAGAGAGAGAGAGAGAGAGAGAGAGAGAGAGAGAGAGAGAGAGAGAAGATGAGCGAATCGAGTCCTCGGCCCGACGCCATCGTCGACCCGCGGTTCTGCGTTTCTTACCCGATCGACCTCACGTTCTTCATCGACGCCGCCTGGTTGAACTGTGACCGCCTCGCCGTGACAGACACCGACGGCAACGTCGTCTTCAAGGTCGAAGCCGATAAGTGCAGCCTCAGAAGCAGGCAGGTCGTCGTCGACGCCTCCGGCGAGCCTGTGATCTCGATGCAGCAGAAGGTCCACCTCCTCATCTCTGCTTCGTCTCCTTCGCTTCCATCTTTCTGAAATGTCCAAGACGTTGACTCTGGTCGTTCCGTCGTGCAGCTGCGTAGCGTCCATGAACGGTGGCAGGTCTTCAAGGGAGACAGCTCAGATGCTAAGGATCTGCTGTTTAGCGTCAGGAGGAGTTCTGCTCTCCAATTCAAGACCGAGTTGGACGTGTTCTTGGCTGCCAACGCGGAGGAGGAGGCGTGTGACTTCAAGATGAAGGGAAGCTACCGCAAGAGATCATGCGCGGTGTACAAGGGAGATTCTTCCACGGTGGTCGCACAGGTAATAGTCCTCGAATTTTGTCGGAGAAGATGATGAGCATCAAGAAATCGTAAGATGAAGATAGCGACACTTCAACAACTAAGAACTCAAAACTTACCTGTCTCAAACCTCAGATATATATATAATAGTCACTTTTGCATTTACAATAAAATATTTTTCTCTGAGTACAAAAAGATTTTTAAACTAAAATCCTATCTACTCACAAAGCTTGATTTAATATTTCAACATACTCTCCTAAATTAAAGTTTGCAAACCAAAAACAAAATTATGAAAAGCCATGAATGTTTTTTAGAATCTCTAAATTCTTAACCATGTATTTGATAGTAGTTTTCTATGTGCTCGATTTATTTTATCCTATCTGTTCTAATTAACTCTAAAACTTTACTTTGTTTGGAATCAATGTTGTCAGCTTTCTTGAACCAATCCCTAAATATGAAATCAATCTGATCAATACTGCATAAATATCTAACTTTTTTGTCAGACTTTATAACCTGTAGATCTTGAATAATAATGATCAACAACTTATTTTGAATTGTTGACCATCAACTTTATAAAATTTTATTTTTCTATAGAGAGGTAAATATATATATTTATGTATTTGATGGAGATTAAATAATCTAATCCAACATAATCATCTGCTCCAATAAAATTAATACTATGCATATGGTAGCTTGAATTTTGTACAATCTCGACCTCTTCGATCTTAGTAAGAATGTTATTGAAAAATCTGTCATATAAGATGAGGTATTTTCATTAACTTTTTCTATTAAGATATTTCCATTTTCTTCTACTTAAATATCATGTAATTTTTTTTATTTACTTCAAACAATATAGGGGGATATATGCACCTCTTTTTTAAATATCTTTTTAAAAATAATGAGACTTCTGTCTTAATTCTATAGATTCATAAAATGTTATTTTCATAAAATATCTTGTGAAAGATAGGTGGTGTAGTTCAACATATAGTCATTTTTATGCTGAAATCTTGTTTGATATTAATCGATCCGAAAGGGCTTAGAAACCATTGCAAGTTGATTGAATTGTGTGATATGTCGATGCAGATGAGCAAAGAATACAAATTTGTGAACAGCTCAGTGTCCAAGAATGCTTTTGGGGTGGCCATCAACCCAAACACCGACTACTGCTTCATAGCCGCCCTGCTCATAATTCAACATGAGCTCCATAAAGAAGGCTCCGAAACCGCAGGTGCAATCGGCGAAGGCTCAGGTGCAATCGTAGCAGGAATCTTCGAAGGACTCGCGGCTGCATTAGGTGGATAATTCTCCCAACCTGCTGATATAACAATGAGTGACTTCCTCTGCAAAATGTAACTATAATTGAAAGTTCATGAAAGACGGGTTGCAGTTCTTTTATCTTCCTCCTTTTGGGTTCTTGTGGATTGGCTACAATTTGCGATGTCAGAACAGACATGATTGTATATTTTTTGTAAAAATCTGTTAATGCAGAATAAATCTTTTCTCTCCTGTGTATCAAAACGGGTTTTTAATCATAAGTGAGACCAAATTTTTAACATGAAAAACTCAATACGGGAAAAATCACGGGACCACAGTCCACTTTAAACTTCCACTATCATTAATAATGATAACATGTTTATAATAGATCTTCTCTAAAATAATAAAAGGATCACAATAACATCAAGATCACATATCTTGGCTGAACAATAGTGCTGTCATCGTCATATAGATGGATCTCTTTTAAGAAAGGATTTAGATCTCACCAAATAGGTATAGCAGGAAAGCACCTTAGAAAGGATAAACCGTAGATCAACACCGTTAGGATT
This sequence comes from Musa beccarii, assembly GCA_024322285.1. Lineage (NCBI taxonomy): Eukaryota > Viridiplantae > Streptophyta > Magnoliopsida > Zingiberales > Musaceae > Musa > Musa beccarii. The sequence goes on along the minus strand of CM044398.1, from coordinate 38,310,258 downwards.
GTAGAATTTACTGCAAGGATTCTCTATATCAAATTTGGGCCAAAACCGACGAAGTTTGGCCATCGATCGTCAAGCAGAAAACTCAAAATCCTAGTTTTCTTTTTTCTTCCTTCTCTCTCTTCCCTTTCTCTCATTGCGCCGCACGTTGCACGCCGCTGCAGTCTCTGTTTCCTGCACCGAGTTCAAAAGAAACCCTTGGCTTCTATTTAATTAACTGATTTGGGCTCAAAAGTCCAATTATCTGATCCAAGCTCACATATGAGCTGGACCCAACAATTCTCCCCCTCCAGCTCATATGGTGGGCTGTACTAAGCCCGCTCTTCGCCTACAAGCTTTAAGCTTCTCCTTAGGTAAAGACTTTGTCAACATGTTTGATCCATTCTCATTGGTATGCACCTTTTCCAATTGTAATTCTTTCATCTTAAGCGCATCACGAATCCAATGATATCTCACATCAATATGCTTGGATCTAGAATTGTATGTTGAATTCTTGGAGAGATGAATGACACTGACTATCACAGTAAATAGTATATTCTTCCTGTTTCAAGCCCAATTTCTGTAGAAACTTTTTCATCCATAAAGCTTCCTTACAAGCTTCAGTAATGGTTATGTATTCTGCTTCTGTGGTCGATAGAGCAACACATTTCTGTAACTTAGATTGCCAAGAGATCAAGCTCCCCCAAATGTCATCAAGAACCCCAAGTAGACTTCCCGAATCAGATCACCACCATATCTCGCATCTCAGATACCCTTCTAACACAGGTTCACCACTGCCAAAACATAAACACAACCTAGAAGTACAACTTAGATATCTTAATATCTATTTTACTGCTGTCCAATGTTCTTTTCCAGGATTAGAGAGAAATCGGCTAACAACTCCAACTGCATGAGATATATCTGGCTTAGTACAAACCATAGCATATATCAAACTGCCTACTGTAGATGAGTAAGGCACTTTGGACATTTCTTCTTTTTCTTTCTCACTTGTCAGGCATTGTTTTTGATAAGATGAAAAGTAATTGTACAAGTATATCTTGATCAATACAATAGGAGGTCTATTTATACAGGTTAAGATGGAGGATTTCCCTCAACAACTAGAGAGATTAGGTACAAGTATATCTTGATCAATACAATAGGAGGTCTATTTATACAGGTTAAGAGGGAGGATTTTCCTCAACAACTAGAGAGATTAGGAAGGATTTCCCTCAACAACTAGAGAGATTTCCTCATATAGTTGGAGGAAATCTTATCTACTATCATGCCCCCGCAAGATGGTACTCCTGTCAAGGATGCCAATCTTGGATCGATGTAATGAAAATAATTTACGGGCAAGAGGCTTCGTGAGTGGATCTGCAAGTTGATCAGCCGTATGTACATGAGAGACACGTAGTTGATTTCTGACAACTTGATCTCGCACGAAGTGGAAGTCAATGGCGATGTGTTTCATGCGTGAGTGGAACACTAGATTGGCATATAAGTAGGTAGCTCCAATATTATCACAATATATTGTAGGAGGAAGGGTAGAGTTGATGTTGAGTTCCTTAAGGAGATTTGTGACTCAATTGATTTCAGTAGTAGCAGTAGCGATGGCACGGTACTCGGCTTGATTGTAGGCCGTCATCGTCTTTTTGCTTCTTAGAACTCTAACTGATAGGATTAGCTCCAAGGAAGACAATATACTCTGACGTATAAGTTCTATCATCAAAGTTGCCCACCCAATCAGCATCAACAAAGGCATGGAGATTAAGTGAGACATGTTTACGGAGAAAGAGGCCATGATGAAGGGTCCCTTTAAGATACCGTAGAATTCGTTTGACTGCAGACCAATGCATAGTAGATGGCTGATGCATGAACTGAGACAATTTATTGACTGCAAATGAGATATCTGGACGGGTGAGAGCTAAGTACTGTAAGGAGCCAAGTACTTGTCGGTATTGAGTAGCGTCCGAAACAGGGCTTCCATCACATAATTTGAGTGATTCATTCGTAGAGAGGGGAGTTGTAACCTCCTTTGCATTCTACATGTTTGTTTTGAATAATAGATCTTGAATATACTTTCTTTATGATAGGAGACCTGAAGATGTAAATGTTGCTTCAACTCCCAGAAAGTAACTTAAGGTGCCAAGATCTTTGAGGGAGAATCGATCAGCTAATTGCTTTAGGAATGTCTGAATCTCCAAGGGATCATTGCCTATAACAATAATATCGTCCACATATACGAGAAGATATATTGTGGTACTATTTTGTTGTCATAAGAATAACGAGGTATCAGATTTGGAGTTGATAAAACTCATGGATGTTAAAAATGTGCCAAGTTCATTATACTAGGCTCGTGGAGCTTGACGAAGTCCATAAATAGCCTTTTGTAGCTTGCAGACATGCCTTGGATATTGTGGATGCACAAAGCCAAGGGGTTGCTGCATGAAGACATCTTCAGTTAGAGTCCCCTGTAAAAAGGCATTGTTAACATCCAATTGTCGTATATGCCTGCCTTTCGAGATAGTCAAGCTCAAGATAAGCCGTATTGTTGTTGGTTTGACAACTGGGCTGAATGTCTCTATGAAGTCAACACCAGGTCGTTGATGAAACCCTTTGGCAACTAGACGTGCTTTATATCGAGCAATAGATCCATCTGGGTTCCGCTTATTTCGAAAGACCCATTTACACCCGATGATGTTTTGTGTGTGAGAAGAGGGAACTAGGGTCCATGTAGAGTTATGAAGAAGAGCATCATATTCTTCACACATGGCTTTACGCCAGTATGGAGATTTTTGCGCTTGATTAATTGTGGTGGGTTCACTAGCTTCAAGAGAAGAGTTTGTGATGGCATATAGATCAAGAACTTGACGTGGTTTAACAATATCACTTTTGGAGCGTGTTATCATATGATGGCTAGGAGCTACGGAAGTGGTAGGTTGGGTTGTTGGCATAGTCGGTGGTGAGTCAGCGAGATCAAGTGGACTAGTCTGCTGGACTTCAATAGCACTTGATGATGTAGCTGAGGGTATTGTTTCATTAATAGGAGAAACTTATGAAGAAGGGATTGGAGGGGTAGGGAGGAGGTGTTGAACAGGAGGAGTGTACTGAGCAGGAGGGTTAGGATTGGATGGTGTTGTGGGAGGTTCATGTGACGGGGTTGAGGAGATGCTCTAGTGATGTGTGTTTGTCGGAGTAGCTTGCATGGTAGAGTACTCAGGATTTTGAAAAGGAAAAGAAGACTCTACAAAAATAACGTGACGTGACAGAAAGACTTTTTGGGATTGTGGCTCGTAGCATCGAAAAGCATTATATTCAAGAGAGTATCCAATAAAAATGTAGAGCTTAGATCGTGGTGTAAGTTTATGAGAGGCATAAGGACGTAGCCACAGGTAACATAGACAACCAAAGATTTTAAGTTTGTGAAAGTTTGGAGGCTTGTGGAATAGTTTCTCAAATGGTGACTTGTATTGTAAGACTGGAGTGAGCATACGATTAATGAGATAGATAGCGATTTGAAAGGCTGCTGTCCAAAAAGGTGATGGCAACGAGGCCTGATGTAGAAGTGTGAGCTCAGTTTCAACTATATGTTGATGTTTGCGCTCAGCAGAACCAACTAATTGGGGAGTATGAGGAGGTGACTTGAGGTGTTGTATACCACAAGCTGCAAGACAGGATGCGAGGGCTTGATATTCACCTCCGCCATCCGAGTAAACTGTTTTAATAGAAGACTGAAAGAAATTCTCGACCAATTTTCTAAAGTTGGTAAAGACAGTTGAAACTTTAGATTTATGACGGAGGGGATATAACCATGTGTATTTAGTGAAATAGTCAACAAAAATAACATAAAAACGAAACTTGTCAAAAGAAAGAGTTGGGGTAGGACCCCAAACATCAGTATAAATAATTTCAAAAGGTTTAGAATAAGATATAGAAGATGTGCCAAAATGTAGTCTATGACTTTTATTGCTACGACAAGCATCACAATAAGTTAAAATGTTGCTAGTAGAGGTAGGAAGTGAATAATGGGAAAGTAACTTTTGCTGAATAAGAGACGAGGATGACCAAGACGTCGATGCCACACATCAACTGGAGCAAAGAATCGAGGAGTGAACAGTGGGGTGGGTTGTTTGCGAAGCGGATGGCCACTCATAGATGTTGTCTTTGTTCTGGCCTTGGACTAAGGATGCCCCCATGCTCAAATCCTTGACAAGAAAGGAGTCAAAAAAAATTCAATGGATGTATTATTTTGCTTGCAGAATTGAGAGACAGAAATAAGGTTTCTTTTGATGTTGGGTGCACACAAAACATCATCAAGTGTGAATGTTGTGGTGAGTGAATTAAGTATTGTAGAACCAGTATGAGTGATAGGGAGTCCTTTACCATCACCGATGATGACATCCTCATTGCCGCCATACTTGTTGTGGACAGACAAGTTCTGAAAATCGGAGGTGATGTGATGTGATGCACGAGAGTCCACAATCCAATTGGGTTGACTAGTCGTCGGAGTAGTTGTGAGATTGGCTTGAGGCCATTGTGTTGGAGCAGGAAGTCGAGGTCGAGAGCGACAGACTTTCGCGGAGTGTCCGATCTTATCACACAACTGACAGATGATTTGACGATGGCCGCTGAGGTCAGGACGCAAGTGCTGATGATTATAGGGGATATCACCTTGACGATGAGGATGAAAGTGTTGATAATGTGGATGAGAGGGGTTTGGTGTGGATCCCATAGTGTCACGGACAAAATTGTAAACGGCTTGTTCGGTGTAATGCTTGCTTGTCCGTGTCCCTTTTGGTTTGTTATTACTTGTAAAGGGCTTGCCAAAGGCTAAATGCCCCATTTGAGTGAGTTTGGCAGCCATTGTCGGCTTGTACAGAAAGTTTGTGTCATGTGGACACTTGTACTAGAATTCGGTCTGTAGTGGACCAAATCTATACCTTTGTTGTGCAACTGTTCTGAGCTTGTGATATCCATGGTTGGAATTTGCATTGGCTATAATGTGTTTGCTAAAAGAGCGGCTTGCGGATCCCGTGTGAAGCGCTTTCTCTGTCTCGTCTTCTCTTTTGCAGATCCTAAGGGATTGTAGGAGATTTCGGGTAGGCTGACCTTTGCGGTGATACGCATTGGTGCCGCACGGCTTAGGCAAAACCAGCTAAGTCCGTGACAGTTGGTATCAGAGCGGCTTGCGGATCCCGTGTGAAGCGCTTTCTCTGTCTCGTCTTCTCTTTTGCAGATCCTAAGGGATTGTAGGAGATTTCGGGTAGGTGACCTTTGCGCGGTGATTCGCATTGGTGCCGCACGGCTTAGGCAAAACCAGCTAAGTCCGTGACAGTTGGTATCAGAGCGGGACAAGCCCACTTAGAAACACTTAGCATGCATACGTGGGGGACCTAGCGAGGCACCACGAGGACAACAAGCTAAGAAGAATTACGGAGCGCACAAAGGTCGGGATGGCCGAGTTCGAGCAGTGGCTCGACGTTAACACCCAACCTTGATGGTGTTCGAGGCAAGCGGAGTGCTTGGCAAAGGATGAAACCATGCAAGGTGGAGTGGGTTGTTCAACGATCGAAAGAGTTGTAAACTCAAGGAATTCGATACTCATGCATGGCCTTGCATGCGGACGATGGATTGTTCGCGGCCATCCCAAGGCGACCGAAGGTCGGCGCCATGGAGCATTAAAACTTTCTCTTCGGCATGTGCAGGATACTTTCGTAAGAGGTCAAGTGTGCAAAGCAGTTCAGACATTTTGCTAGACCCGAGAAGGGTGCAAAGTCTGAGTGTATTGGTGAAGTGTCACAATTTAGCAAATGTATTTGCAAAGCGAGAGTTAGGCACGCTTTGTTCAAAGCAGAGGCGAAGTAGTCCAAGGGGATGATGGTCTCCAAAACTTCCAAAGGGAAGGATGCGAAGAGCGAAGTTGCTCCAACGGGACAGATATCCAGGAGGGATGAGTCTCAGTTCTACAGAAGTAGAATCATGTGCAATGAACCGCATTAGTTGAGTATCTCAAGACGAAGCTCGATGGATCGAGTGAGCGGTAAGGAGTCATTGCATAATCTCGCCAGTGGTAATGCGTTGGTGGACACATAGCGAGATCAAGTGGGGGAGTAACCCAGGCAACACAAAGTGAAGGCACACTTGGAGCCGATAGTGAGATCGGTCTCAACAGAGGGCTAACCCGTGGAATGGTTGGCGTGAGGGCCACCATTAACACAATGCAAATCGAGAAGCAAAGCAACTTGGGGGTAACTTGGTGAAGTACCCAAGCTGCATGAAGGGAGTTGGTTTAGAAGATGGAATATGGAGCGGAGGCTTGGAGCTTTCCCTAGACAGAGGTCAAGGATATGGACTCTTGCGAGGCGGGAATCGGATCATGTCGTTCCATGGGTTTCATATTCGATGGAGCCGACTCATCTTACATGGTGCCAAAGACAAAGGGAGCTTTGAGGCACATGCACCTTATCTCGATGAAGCATTTGGTGGAGATTCTAAGCGGCGCAGATTTCTTTGAGGCAAAGTTGGTGTTAGAAGGCCTTAGCACGGGCAAGAGGATGCAGAGGCGATACTCTTGAAGAATATGCCACGTGTTGCTATTCAAGTTGTCATGAGGAAAGCGGTGCGCAGCGAGATTGTCTTTGGTAGGGCAGAGTCCCGTGATCCGATAAATGTGCACCTATTTCAGCGAAGTCGTGGGACTTGAAGAGCCGCTAGGCGATGGACTATCCTAGAGCTAGGCTTCGTCCGAGTGTGACCCGAGAGTGGGTGGACGAAGGTCGATTACAAAGAAGCGAATCAGAATCGGTGGCGAAGGCCCCGCGATGTGTTGGCGAGTCCACACATGGAGATATCGCAGATTCGAGTTCATACCACAGGGATCGAATGCAAGGAGATGTCACCAGCGATGACATGATGCAATGGATCGTGGTGGAATGGTTCATGGCAAGACCACACACACGGTGAGTCCCATGGGGGACTAGATCATGCAGAGGTATGATCGGGAGCGCGACTAGGAGCTCCAAGTCGGTGAACAACACAACGGTAAGAAGAGCTATGGATTCAAGCAGTGAATGTCATGGTACCGCAGAGGCGGGTCTTCCGTGCGTGCACCGAATGTTGCATTGAATGGAAGCCTTGGACATCAGCTTATGGGAGCTGTGCCCTGTCGAGGAAGAAGTTCAGATGCAAGTACCAGGGAGTCCCACAGGGGGACTAGATCATACAGATGTATGATCGGAGCTGTTGAAGAGTGGAACTACTTCAGAGCTCACATTCGCTTAAGGGAGCCCGGCAAGTCCGAGGACAAGGCCGAGTGCGAACATTGCAGCCAATGAAGCTAAGGAGAATGCAGAAATGGTGCAAGTCCTGCAACATGAGTGGCGATGGCCATACATGGGAGTTGTAGTCTGTCTTTCCAAATGACCAAGTGGAATCGCCTGCCAGAGAACACATAGGTGTTGAAGCGGTGGTCGAAATATGGCGAGGAAGCAATGACGAGTCCAAGAGGGACTCAGCTACCCAAGATCAATCATCGGTTAGATTCAAGGTGGACTCAGAGGAGTGTCACAATGCCACAGAGGCGGATCTACCGATCATGAAGAAGGGATGCAGATGCGAGACAACGGATAGTAGTGCCATGGGCGTCGCGATGCTATGGTACCGCCGAGGCGGACTTCCGGGAGTCATCAATCCCTTGCTCTCTTAGAGGGAGAGCACTTGGTCGTGATATGGGCCGTGGAGGAGGAGAATGCTTTGGCAAACTCCATGTACCAAGACAAGGCTGAAGGGCGATGGCCAGAAAACTTCGTAAGACCAATGTCAACAGACTTTCCATCAAGATAGCCGTGAGTGAAGGACTTGGTCGATGTAAGAGTGCATGACCAAGGATCGAAGCGCATAGAGATGCAGCGGTCTTTGTACCTTTGCTACTCAAAGAGTCGGCGATAGAAATGATGGAGAAGCGGTACAACCCCAAAGACGACCAAATCTTATCGGAGACTTACTCCAAGTTGGAGTGATAACTTCTTGCATTCCGAAGTTCAATGGCAATGAGAAGGTGAATCACATGAGTGACTCAACGTAGGGATTGCAAACACTTCAAGTGCTTCTAAGTGTGAGCTAAGAGCAAAGCGAAGTCTAGTAACCACTTGACGCGACGGCACAACCTCGAGGAGGCGGGCGAAGTTAAGTAACCTTTGCCTTCTCAATTCTCAAGAGAATGGGTGAAACCGAGTATCCCAGCTCTCTTAGTTATCCAGCAGAGGAGCTCTGCACAGATTTGAAGACCCTTCGAAGACAACTAAGTGGAAGAAGATTCGATGGGCAAATTTTGCGGAGGAACGACCTGAAAATTTCAAAGGTTGCGAGGCGATGCTCGTTAAAGCTCCAACAAGCATCTATCCAGTTCAAGAGACAAGAAGAAATTGAAGACTGACGCATATCAAAGATGATCTTTTTCCTTCATCGGAGGAATCCGCAAGAACCAACAAGGATCAGCACAACTCTGCCAACCCCACACCAAAGTTAGAGTCATTGGCGAGTTGAAGCAGCATGGCGGATTAAAGTTCGACGACTCAACAACAATAAGCGGAGAACAATTGGGAGTCAAAGGGGCGCATCGCAGCAGGAGCGGAAGATCGAAGATCCAACAAAGAAAAGAAGTTGCGTCGGCAAGAAAGGCTTCAACGAGGACGTCGAAGGAATAAGTGGGGGAGAATGTCACGGACAAAATTGTAAACGGCTTGTTCGGTGTAATGCTTGCTTGTCCGTGTCCCTTTTGGTTTGTTATTACTTGTAAAGGGCTTGCCAAAGGCTAAATGCCCCATTTGAGTGAGTTTGGCAGCCATTGTCGGCTTTGCTGAGAAAGTTTGTGTCATGTGGACACTTGTACTAAAATTCGGTCTGTAGTGGACCAAATCTATACCTTTGTTGTGCAACTGTTCTGAGCTTGTGATATCCATGGTTGGAATTTGCATTGGCTATAATGTGTTTGCTAAAAGAGCGGCTTGCGGATCCCGTGTGAAGCGCTTTCTCTGTCTCGTCTTCTCTTTTGCAGATCCTAAGGGATTGTAGGAGATTTCGGGTAGGCTGACCTTTGCGGTGATTCGCATTGGTGCCGCACGGCTTAGGCAAAACCAGCTAAGTCCGTGACAATAGGGTCAGGAGGCAGCTTTGTTGAACCGTGATTGACGTGCTTATTGTATTGGTTGCTCTTCCTTTTGGATTTATAACTGACTTGAGCTGTGATAGTTGGTCCGGGCAGCCTATCGTCACGCTTCAAATATATCTCGTAGTCGGTCAACTTGTCATAAAGACCTTCAAATGATGTTGGAGAGCCACGTGCTCGAATTACGGCTGCCAATTCTTTGTATTCATCCCCTAGGCCATTAAGTGTATGAACGAGGACTTCTTCTTCACTGAGGGAATGACCTATCAAAGTTAAGTCATCGATGATCACTTTGATATTTTGTAAGTAATCAGCAATAGTACTTCCCTCTTGGTTCACTTTCATCAGATTGGATAAGAGTCCAAGCATGCGAGTACGCGAGCGATTTGCCAATGTCGTTTGCAACTTGGACCAATCTTCTGCAGTAGTCATACATGAAGATATTAGTGGGGCGACAGACCCAGCGACAGAGGCTTGAATGGCTTGGAGGATGAGACGGTCTTGACGTAACCACAGTTTGTGAGCTGGATTTGGTATTGGACTAGATCCTCCTGGGCTGTTGAGCACTGCAGGTGGACAATGGAGAGAGCCGTTGATGTAACCTATAAGGTCATATCCAAATAGAAGATTAGAAAATTGGGCACGCCAAGATGCATAATTTCCGCTTTTGGATAACTTGAAAGGAATGAGTGCCGCAGCATTGATAGTGATGAGGCTTGGAGGTTGTGAACTGCTATTATTCCCTGCAGGGACAATGACTGGAGTATTGGAAGTAGATGATGAAGCCATTTGATGATACGATGCGTCGAAGACTCAACCGATGCAGATCGCACCGTTCGGTGGAGTTCGGCGGGAGAGAGCGTTCTCGTCAGAAGAGAGCGCCGAGGCGGAGATCAGTGGCGCTGTCCTGTTTGCGTCACACCGCACGCTCGCTGCGGCAATTTGAAGAAGCGACAGCGTCAATGGTCACTAGTAGAGGCAGTGGTGGAGAAGGGGAAGGAGGCCGCGGATCCTCCGGATCTTTGATGCGCCGCCGCCCTCGCCCCCTCACCGCCGGTGGAAGCTGGGGCGGTGTTGGCGAGGCTATCTGTGGTCTCGCCGAGGCAAAGTGCTTTGCTTCTGCCGAAAAGGGGCTAGCGATGATAGTGGACGACGCCGCCGAGGGCTTGCTTTGCGGATCGGCCGGGTGGCGATCTCGCAGATGCAGCGGATGCGGATCCGCACGAAGGTCTGCAGTCGCTGGGTGGCGATCTCACAGATGAGGCGGATGCGAATCCGCACGAAGGTAGGGCTGGCGGTTGGGGCCGTCCTTCTCTCTATTAGGGTGGGGACGGTGGTGCTCCGCCTGCTGGAGAATCTCGATTGGATGAACGTCGTGTACCTATCGGTGACGACGATTGGATACGGAGATCGGTCGTTCAACACGACGCACGGGCGGATCTTCGTGTCCGCTGCGATGGGCAAGGCATTCCTCTACTTGGTGGAGGCCCGGATCGACAAGAGGCACCGGAGGAGGAGGCGGAGGAGCGAGAGGATGTCTTGCCGCAAGCAGCGAAAGAGGAGGCGGTCAGAGTGTCGACATTTGTCATTGGGCAACAAAAAAAAAAAAACTCTTGCTTAATGCAAGTGCTCTGATACCATGATAAGATGAAAAGTAATTGTACAAGTATATCTTGATCAATACAATAGGAGGTCTATTTATACAGGTTAAGAGGGAGGATTTCCCTTAACAACTAGAGAGATTAGGAAGGATTTCCCTCAACAACTAGAGAGATTTCCTCATATAGTTGGAGGAAATCTTATCTACTATCAGTTTTGAGCTGAGCTTAAAATGACCTGCAAGTAGAGAACAAACTACTTTGGCTTTACTCATATTGAATCTTTCATGAACCTTCTCAATGTAGGTCTCCTGAGATAGCCAAATCTTCCCTTTCTTCCTATCACGAAGAATCTTCATGCCAAGCATTTGTTTCACTGATCCCAAGTCTTTCATAGCAAAAGACTTACTTAACTCTCTTTTAAGTTTTTTAATTTTATTAGCATCATGACCAACAATCAGCATATCATCAACATATAGCAGGAGAATAATGAAATCATCATCTGAAAACTTCTTTGTAAACACACAATGATCAGATGTGGTTCTATTGTACCCTTGGCTTATCATAAAGGAATCAAACTTCTTGTACCACTGTCTGGGTGCCTGTTTGAGACCATATAAACTTTTTCTTAGCTTGCATATTAGATTTTCTTTTCCCTTGACTTTGAAGCCTTCTGATTGCTCCATGTAAATTTCTTCTTCTAGATCACCATGAAGAAATGCAGTTTTCACATCAAGTTGCTCAACTTCTAAATCCAAGCAGGCAGCTAAACCAAGAACAACTTGGATAGATGACATTTTCACAATAGGAGAAAATATTTCTTCAAAGTCAATACCTTTCTTCTGACTGAATCCATTCACAACTAGTCATGTCTTATATCTTTGTTGTGAGCTATTATTTTCGGTCTTTAATCTGTAAACCCATTTATTCTTGAGAGCTTTCTTCTCTTTAGGCAACTTACTATGTTATAGGTGTGGTTTTCATGCAAGGATCTCATATCTTCTTGCATGGCTTTAACCCATTCATTCTTGTGCTCATATAGAATAGCTTCCTGGTAAGTTTCTGGCTCTCCCCAATCAGTAAGCATAACATACTCATGTGGAGGATATCTTGTAGATGGTTATCTCTCTCTTGTAGATCTTCTCAATGAAATCTCAACTGGTGGTGGAGGTGCTTGCTTAGTTGGTTCAACTTCATCAATCGTAGGAGTATCATCACTAACATTCTTACCACATTCTTTATCTTCATCTCCCCCATGATCATCATGAACCACAAGTGGAGGAACTGAACCCAAACTCCAAGGAATATAAACAGAGGTTTCTGACTTCTCAACATTATCACCATTATCAAACAATTGATCTTCAAGAAACACAACATCCCTGCTTCTAACAATCTTCTTGTTCACTGGATCCCGTAATCTGTACCCAAACTCTTCATGATCATATCCCAAGAAAATACATGCCTTTGCCTTATTATCAAGCTTAGATCTCTCATCTTTAGGAATATAAACAAATGCTTTGCATCCAAAGACTCTCAAATAATCATAAGATATATCTTTCCCTTTTCATACTCTCTCTGGAACATCACCTTTCAGAGGAACTGATGGAGAAAAATTTATCAGGTTAACTGTAGTTCTCATAGCCTCCCCTCAAAATGACTTAGGTAACTTGGCATGGGAAAGCATACACCTAATTTTTTCTTCAATGGTTCTATTCATCCTTTCTGCTACACCGTTTTGCTAAGGAGTTTTTGGAACTATTTTCTCAAGCCTGATACCATGAGACCTGCAATAATTCTCAAAATGACCCTTGTACTCGTCACCATTATCTGCTCGAACACTCTTTAACTTTCTATCAGTTTTCCTTTCAACATTGACATGAAATTCTTTGAAGACATCGAGTACCTGATCTTTAGATTTCAAAGCAAAAGCCCAAACTTTTTTAGAATGATCATCAATAAAAGTAACAAAATAAAGAGCACCTCCAAGAGTTCTAGTTTGCATAGTACAAACATCAGTATGAACTAAATCAATAATATTTGATCTTCTAGATGACGGATAAGTATGAAATGCAACTCTGTGTTTTTCCAACTAAGCAATGATCATAAGATTTAAGAGATGTACCTTGTAACTCTGGTAAGAACTGTTTTCTAGCAAGAGTTTGAAGTCCCTTCTCACTGATATGACCAAGCCTCTTATGTCAAAGATCTATGCTTTCACCCTTTTGAATTACATTAATCTCTCCTTTGTGTAGCTTAGCTTCCATAATATAAAAAGAGTTCAACTTCTTTCTTCTTGCTACAACTAAAGAACCTTTAGTGAGCTTCCATTTGCTTTCACTAAAATAATATGTAAATCCCTCATCATCAAGTCTGCCTGTAGATATCAAATTCAGACGAATATCTGGAACATGTCTCACATCTTTGAGTATCAATTTACTCCCAATACTGGTCTCAAAGCAAATATCTTCAATACCCATAATCTTGGATGTACCATTGTTTCTCATTCTAACATTGCCAAAATCACCAACAGTGTAGGATCTGAATAAATCATCATGAGAAGTAACATGGAATGAAGCACCAGAGTCAATTACCTAGTTACTGTCTTGAGCTGCAAGACTAACACATCTATCATCACAAACAGTAATGATATCACCTTCAAAGAAAAATCGTATTGGTCTCTTTCTCATTTTTCTTCCTTTCATTCTGTTCTCGCTTCCAAAACCTACACTCTTTCTTCATATGACCTAGCCTGTTGTAGTGGAAACACCTGATATCTCTTCTAGACTTGGATCTTTCTCTGTAATCATGTGGATTTCTACTGTGACTTCTTCCACGTCTTTCCTGTTTTTCAGTAACAAGTGCACCAGAAGAAGATTCCCCATGTTCTTTCCTTCTGGCATCTTCATTCAGTAAACTATCTTTAACCATGTCTATAGTTAGAGTCCCCTCTGGCGTGGAGTTACAAATTATCACCACATACGTTTCCCAACTTTCTGGTAAATAGCTGAGAAGTAGCAATCCTTGCATTTTATGATCTATATTCATTTTCATAGCAACCAACTTATTTGCAAGACTCTGAAATAGGCTTATGTGCTCAACAATGTTGCCACCATCTTTATACTTCAAATTAACAAACCTTCTAAGGAGAGAAATTCTATTTCCCACTGTCTTTTTCGCAAACAGATTTTTTAGCCTTTGCCAAATAATATCAGCTCTAGTTTCATCAGAAATATGCTCATGCAGATTTATATCCATCCATCTTCTAATATAAGCAATAGCTTTCTTGTGTTGGACCTCTCATTCTTCCTCTTCTATAGTAGAGGGTTTTTCTTTAACTTTGATGGGCTTATACAAATCTTTGCAATAGAGCAAGTCTTTCATCATACGCCTCCAAGTGGAATAATTTAACGAGTTCAATTTAATCATACCATTTGATTCTTTCATTTCAATCACACAAGAAAATTAATAGCAAATAATAAGCTGCTGCTGTGATACCACTTGTTGGGAAAAACCTGTTAATGCGGAATAAATATTTTTCCTCTTTGTGTATCAAAATGAGTTTCTCATCAAAAATACCAACTTGATATTATAAGAAAATATTAACCAGAACAATATTAATAGCAGAATAACTGATCAATCACAAGTGAGACCGAATTTTTAACGTGAAAAACCCAATACGAGAAAAATCATGAGACCGTAGTCCACTTTAAACTTCCACTATCACCAATAATGATAACAGGTTTAAATATGTCTTCTCTAAAATAATAAGAGGATCACAATAACATCAGGATCTTCTTTAAAATAATAAGAGGATCATAATAACATCAGGATCATATATCTTGACTGAACAATAGTACTATCATCATCATATATAGATGGATCTCTTTTAAGATTATAGAATTTACTAAGGATTTCCACATCAAATTTGGGCTAAAATCGAGAAAGTTTTTCAAGTAGAAAACTGAGAATCTTAGTTTTCTTTTTTCCTCTTTCTCTCTTCCCTTTCTCTCACTGTGCCACACGCTGCACGCTGCATGCAGCTCGCTGGACATTGCTGCACTCTCTGTTTCCTGCACCCGCTCGCTGCACGGGCTCAAAAATTTAATTATCTGATCTAAGCCCACGGCTGGACCCAACACCTAAGATAGGCATAGAAATATAAGATCAATTACTCATTCGATAGATGAAAAAGAAGATAAATTAATAAATTGCCGGGGAAAAAAAAAAAAAGAGAACCAGAATTGCAGTGTACGAGAAGTGACCGAGGTCTGCAAACATTGCCTCTGATCGTAGTGCTTTCGAAGTAAGTCAGGTCATTAGCAATCCAATCTAACGAATGCATCTTTTGCATCATAAACATGTTCACTGCGTTCTTCTGTTGCTTTGTCTCCATCCTGAAGACATGATGATATTTCTCCATATTTAAGATTGTGTTTTGTATGCTTTACCTTTTCTTATATTTTTGTGACGGTCGAGATGGTTGCCGATGGCGGAGCACCACCAAGAGGTAGTGCAGCAGCAGCTGCCAGCATGCGCAGACGCAGGCCAGGTGGTGGTGGTGGTGCAGCAGCAGGGGGAGGTGCCAGCACGATGCTCCAGTGCTACACCGACGACGCTAAGATGTCTCCCAACACTCTTCTCTTTGTGAGCATTGCTGTTGTTGCTCTTCTGCATGTCGTCGGTGAACTCCATTTTGTCCGTCACAGGACCTCCATGTTTGCGTCCGACTTTTGATCTCCTTAAAGATGCACTCTTGATTTGAATCAAACACAGACGACGTCTTGGATGATAGGCAATGTGACGATTTTATTATCAGATTCCTTGGGTTTGCCCCATCTGCAGCATTTTCACTCAATCCAACCTGCTGTTAGTGTTGAATTTGTTTGTGCTTATCATCGGAATGTTGAATATTGTGAATGAAGTAAGCCATGGAATTGTGATGAGGGTGACGAGGGGGAACTACGAATGTTATGATGGTAAGGATGTTTCCATATGATCCGAGCGATAGTCTTCTCCTCCGATTCCATTTGTAAATGCACGAGAAACGCGGTTCGGCCACTGATTTGCATCCACTCGCCCCCGAAAAATAATTCCATTTCTTGCAACCATATCCAACAGATGATCAAAGTCAACTCTAAATCCTCCTTGTTGTTTTATTTGAGCTTCCCCATGTAGCTTCATTTCTACGCCAACAACACATCGACTGACTTGAGAGAGAGAGAGAGAGAGAGAGAGAGATATGGGTTCACCAAGTTCTCAGTTTGCTGCGGCGTCCGGCGCCATCGTCGGCCCAGGGTTCTGCGTTCCGCACCCGATGGACCTCACGTTCTTCATCGATGCCGCCTGGTTGAACTGTGACCACCTCGCGGTGACCGACGTCAACGGCAACGTCGTCTTCAAGGTCGAAGCCCGTAAGTGGAGCCTCAGAAGCAGGCAGGTGGTCGTCGACGCCTCCGGCAAGCCTGTGATCTCGATGCGGGAGAAGGTCCACCTTCTCATGTCTGCCACGCCTCCTTAGCTTCCATCCTTCTGCCGAGTCCAAGACGTTCAATTTGGTTGTTCCGTCGTGCAGTTTCGTAGCGTTCATGACCGGTGGCTGGTCTTCGAGGGAAACAGCTCAGATCCTAAGCATTTGTTGTTTAGCGTCAGGAGGAGTTCTGCTCTCCAACTCGAGACCGAGTTGGACGTGTTCTTAGCTGCCAACGCGGAGGAGGAGGTGTGTGACTTCAAGATCAAGGGAAGCTTCCGCAAGAGATCATGCACTGTGTACAAGGGCGACTCTTCCACGGTGGTCGCGCAGGTACTTACCTTCTCCAAAATAAACCGTGCAGCACACACATCTCAGCAGCTTTAGATTTGGATCAAAGCATCGATTGCAAATTTTATGCGGAGTAGGATTGTTAGAATTGTGTGAAATGGCACTGCAGATGAGCAAAGAATACAAATTGGTGAATGGAGTGGTATCCAAGGATGCTTTCGGGGTGGCCGTCAACCCAAACACCGACTACGCCTTCATTACTGCTCTGGCCATAATTCGACATGAGAACTTTAAAGAAGACACTGTAATCTCTGATGTAATCTCAGACGAAATCTCGGACGAAGTCTCAGATGTAATCTCAGCCGTGCATGAGTTCTCTAAAGAAGACACTGTAATCTCAGATCAAATCTCAGACGAAACCTCGGACGAAGTCCCAGAAGGAATCTTATCTGCAATCTCAGATGGAATCTCCGTAATCTCAGCTCTACTTGGTGGATCCTAATTCTCCAAGCCTGCTAGGATAACAACGAGTGACTTCCTCTGCAGCATGAAACCACGGATGGGTGCTTGGTGAAGACTTGGATGTTCATGGAAGACTTAGGTTGTAGTACTTATCGTATGTTCCTTCTTTTGTGTTCTTGTGGGTTGGCTATATGTGATTCGCGTTGTTAGAACAGATTCGGCGTTTGAAACGCATGTAAGAATTGATATTTGAAGTGGCGTGTGTAAGATTACAGTAGCTGAACCTGTTTAGAGATCATATATAGATCACAGGGAAGCGAAGTGAGGTGGATATCGGGTCTCTTCTCAGCCCTATGCACTGTTTAGAGATCATCCATAAAGCTTGTTTGAAGAGCTCACTGCCACTTCTTTCAAGCGTTGAAGATTCATGTTTCCTGATCTTTTCAGTGTTCAGTATATCCTTTTTGTTATTAGCAGATTTATGTGTTTCTTTTGATTGGGAATCTCAACTAAATATTATCGCTTTTTCGGTGTACGAGAAGTGACCGAGGTCTGCAAACATTGCCTCTGATCGTAGTGCTTTCGAAGTAAGTCAGGTCATTAGCAATCCAATCTAACGAATGCATCTTTTGCATCATAAACATGTTCACTGCGTTCTTCTGTTGCTTTGTCTCCATCCTGAAGACATGATGATATTTCTCCATATTTAAGATTGTGTTTTGCTCTCCTAAATTAAAGTTTGCTTTGACCTTTTCTTTATATTTTTTGACGGTCGAGATGGTTGCCGATGGCGGAGCACTTTCTTGAACCAATCCAAAGGTAGTGCAGCAGCAATACTGCCAGCATGCGCAGACGCAGGCCAGGTGGTGGTAATGGTATCTGCATGATCATCAACATTTTGGGAGGTGCCAGCACGATGCTCAGTGCTACACCGACGACGCTATTATTACGGACAAATTGTAAACGGTTTGTCAAATGTAATAGATGTCTCCCAACACTCTTCTCTTTGTGAGCATTGCTGTTGTTGGCTTGTACTTAAAATTTATGCATGTCGTCTAGTGAACTCCATTTATAATTGTCCGTCACAGGACCTCCATGTTTTTCTCGAGCTTGTGCGTCCGACTTTTGAAATTTGATCTCCTTAAAGATGCACTCTTGATTTGAATCAAACACAGACGACGTCTTGGATGATAGTTCAATGTGACGATTTTATTATCAGATTCTTCTTTAGTAAGAATATGCGTTCCACCCGATGGACTCACGTTCTTCATCGATGCCGCCTGGTTGAACTGTGACCACCTCGCGGTGACCGACGTCAATTTTAACGTCGTCTTCAAGGTCGAAGCCGTAATATATTAATCGGAGCCTCAGAAGCAGGCAGGTGGTCGTCGACGCCTCCGGCAAGCCTGTGATTTCGATGCAGCAGAAGGTCCACCTCCTCGTCTCTGCTTCGTCTCCTTCGCTTCCATCCTTCTGCCGAGTCCAAGACGTCGACTTGGGTTGTTCGGACATGCAGCTGCGTAGCGTGCATGGCAGGTCTTCAAGGGAGATAGCTCGGATCCCAAAGATCTCCTGTTTAGCGTCAGCAATTGTGTGTTATATTTATTTTATATTACATTTTCTTCTTCTCTATACAAATCATACAATAATTGGGTGGTGGCAGTCAACGCCGTGTTGGATGTGTTCTTAGCTGCCAACACCAAGCAAGAAATCGTAAGATGATAATGGAGACACTTCAACAACTAAATTCTCATAACAGAGACACTTCAACAACTATTATATACATATATATATATAATAGTCCCTTTCAAATTTACAATAAAATATTGTTCTCTGATTACAAAAAGATAAACTTAAGACTTTGACTCGATAGTAACTTATCTTGATTTAGACTGTTTAACTAAAATCCTATCTCATCACAAAGCTTGACTTAATATTTTAATATACTCTTCTAAATTAAAGTTTTAGAAAATAAATAAAATAATGGGAAATTGTTAATGCATAGGTCTCATAGTTGAGTGGTCATCATGAGGTTAGAGTTTGAGCCTCTTGTCATCTCATTCAATAAAATAAAGTAATAAAGATAAATATATGCCAAATGTGATGGGTTTGGATCCATCATGATCATCTAATATCTATCAAATGACATGGGTGCATCTGAGTTTTTTTTTTTTTTGCATAATATTTTTTTATACAATTATGTGTTATATTTATTTTTATATTAATTATTTTCTTAAATTGGTTATTAAAGTTAATTACGAAATATTATACAAATCGTATAAATAACGGGGTGGTGGTGTAGTTGGTTAACGTATGAGTCTCGTAGTTGATTGATGATCCTAAAGTTGAGAGCTCTAGCCTAAGTCGTACAACACCTTTACGTGTTTAATAAAATAAGATAAATAAAATATGACAATTGTTTGATATGTACCATTTGATAAAATAAAATAATGAGATAAATATGTAGCAAATGTGATAGATTTAGCTCTCTCCTCTTAGACTTTCTATCTCTATTATTTCTCTCTCCCATGATTTTCTCCATACAACTATTTATCTATCTAATATACTTATTTTCTCTCTCTATAAATCTATTTCTCCCTCCAACAGATCTAATTCTCTCTCGTGAGATCTTGATTAAGGCTCTAATGCCTTGTTGAAAAATCTCTCCACGAGATGGTGGACATGCATCAAGAAATCATAGAGCATAATAGAAAAAATATATATATATATTTTAAAAATTAAAAACTCATATTAAACATGATAATTTATAGTCTCTCAAATCTTGAGTATCTAAACATGATCAAAGCTCTACCTTGTCTCTTCTCTCGATGTTGTGTCTAAATCATTATATGAAACGATAAAAACTTATCTGTTTCGAATAGAAGGATATGTATTTTATAATATCATTTATGGTCATTGTCCTTTGCCGATAAAATGAATTTATTAGGAAGTGCAGCAAAACATCCCATCTAAATGATTCATAATCTTCTCCTCCTCTAGCCTTTAGATTTAGATCAAAGCCTACAATTCTTTCGACATTGGATTACATGAAATAAAATGGGACTCACTTGTGGATGCAAAATATCTTGTGAAAAATAGGTGGTGTAGTTCAATATATTCGTCATTTTTATGCTGAAATCTTGTTTGATATTAATCGATCCCAAAGGCCACTTTGTTAATGTGAGGAATCGAGGTAGGTTTGGCTTAGAAACCATTGCAAGTTGATTGAATTGTGTGATGTGTCAATGCAGATGAGCAAAGAATACAAATTTGTGAACAGCTCAGTGTCCAAGAATGCTTTATAGAATTCCTGCCGGGGTGGCCATCAACCCAAACACTCTGGCATCGGCCTGCCACCTGCTCTTCATTTGCTGCCCTGCTCATAATTCAACATATGAGCCCACCCAATGGAGCTGCTCACTGAACTGGTCAAAGTACTCTGTGTAGCCAGCTTCCGAGGGCACACGACGGGTGAGCTCAAGGGCGCTTACCTTCTCGATTCTGCATTGGCAGCTGCTTTAGGTGGATCCTAATTCTCCCAACCTGCTGATACAACAATGAGTGACTTCCTCTGCAAAATGCAACTATAATTGAAAGTTCATGAAAGACTTGGGTTGCAGTTCTTCTATCTTCCTCCTTTTGGGTTCTTGTGGATTGGCTACAATCTGCGATGTCAGAACAGACATGGTCGTACTTCTTTCATCCTCCCTCTGCAGTTTCAAAGGCTGAGCAATCCACTCTCTGACATGCACTGTTGACATCACCAATCATTATTATGTAGAGCAGGAGCTAAGTAAAAGTTGTCCAAGAATCTATCAAACATTATTTTCTTACAACAACAAGACTTGCACGGCCGAATGCCACAAGTAATTTGCCTTACAGCCGCATGACATGGTTCTTGCAACCAAGCATGACATGATTCCTACTTACTCGAGTTTACAGCACCAGTTTACAGGACATAAACCATCCCGACCTCGAGAAGGGACGCAGGAGGCACACGGAGGGCCACATCAGGCCCCCGACAATTCCTTCTCAAGAAGTTGTAAGCAACGTCGATCGCCAGCTTTTTCATGATCGATGATCCTGGCTTCGCTCGAACATGAGAATGCCCCAGTATAAATGTACACCCGAATTCGCGCGCGGCCAGTAGATCCTCAAGCTCTTCCCTCACGGCCTCGGACAATGCTGAGCCACTGTTCTCCTCTAGGAAGAATCTGACCTTCTTTACTGTAGTGACGGGTGCCAGCTCTATTGCATTTTCCTCAGAAGGAAGCCCAGTATTATAATCGAGGCGGCAGCGTGCAAGCAAATTGCTCCCAGCAACGGTGAGTCCATATTCATGGCCATCCGCTGCCTCACTAGACTGATGTCCACCAAGGGATGCTTCAAGCCAAACAAAGTCAGATAAACTTGCAATGAGCTCAGACTCAAAAGCGTTAATGTCCTCCTGGACGTCACGGTACCCATACCGGACAATACACCTGTAGGAACGATGATTCGGCGGTCCAACACGCCCCACCAGATATCTTTCAGCAGGAGGCACAAACGGAACAGGAACAGATTTCACACAAACAAAGACCAGGATGCGATGGAACGCAGGGAGGTTGGTGACAAAGTGGGAGAAATTGGCAGGCACGCCAGCGATGAGATCAGTGTAAACAAGGGCAATGCCAGGAACACGCACGATACCAAGTTTCTCGCCAAGGGCAAGGAGCCAGTCCAAGGAGACCTTGTTATGTAGGTCGAACTCATATTTCTTGATTGTGGCATAATGCCAGACAAACATGATAATCATGAGAAAGAGCGCAAGTAGGATAGGGAGCCAGGCACCCTCAAGGAACTTGATCAGGGAGGCAGAAAAGTAGAGGAGCTCGATGGAGCCGAAGAAGAGAAGAAACACAAGGGCCAAGAATGGAGACTTGTGCCAGCAAAGGATCATGACTAGGGAAGTGAGGCATGTGGTCACCAGCATAACAGTGATTACTGCTAGTCCTGCATTGTGCAAACAGGAACGTCAGGAATCCCTGGAGTGAAAAAGAAAAAAAGAGTGCTAAGTGGAAAATGGCAACAGACATCAAAGTAAAATCTAAATAATTAAAAATACCAGAAGCATTTCCCATGTGCTTTATGTCTCTGAATCCAACGGCAACAGCAATACAGAGGATCATTAGCATCCAATTGACCTCTGGTATATAGATTTGACCATGAATTTTTTCGGAGGTGTGAACTACCTTGACTCTTGGAAAACACCCGAGTGATTGGCTCTGATTAATGATAGAAAATGTTCCACTGATAATTGCTTGGCTCCCAACAACTGAAGCTAGTATTGCTATTCCAAGTACCGGCCATCTTAAGCATTCTATAAAAACAACATTAAAATCTCTAGGCAAAATTCTGGGTTTTCCATATTGATTAGAATTGTCATGCGCATTTACTTGCAACGTAGCCATAATCGGATAAACATAAAGCCAAATTCGCAGCATGTTTTTCAACAAAAGACCAGGAAAGTCGGTGTCAAACCATCAAGTTGAAATGTATACTAAAGTAATTAAATTATATTCATTACACAAGCTCTCTCATAGATTCTTTTCTAAGATACTAGTTGAGAGTAGCATGGTAAAAACAAAACCGCTAAGAACAACGATTTTGATTATATTTAAGATATAGTGATTGACTTTGAATGTATCATATCTGTTCTCCTAATAATACTTTAATATAATGGAAGTAAACTTTAAATTAGATCAATTCTATTACTTAATGTGCATAGTTTTAATTTCTAAGCTGTTATGCTATTTTTTAACTATAGTTGGAGACAATTTTTCGATTAATGATGCAAATAAACTCAAATTGTCCTATCATTTGCTAGAGGCACAGTGGATTTTAATTTGTCGGAGTCATAATCCTATACATTAAAATCTGTCAGTCATAATCCTATCCATTCTTCTAAGACAGATTCGACTATTGACCTAAGTTCTCTGCCTTTCTGCCTTTCTTAACCCAAGTTCAAAAATTCTGAAAACACACATGAATTTCATTCAACAACTATCATAATTTTTAAATTCTTTTAATACAGTTGCACATTTCTTGAGGTAGACTACAAATGTTGCTTTACCCATCTATTGGATACTTGTTGACATCCTCTCTCTTTAAGACATTCTTAATGTGTATACTTCATCCTTGGACATGTCATGCAAATCAAGAAACATAATTTTGCTAGATTAATTCCTCAAAAAGTAGTAGATCTTTGAAGTAATTAAAGTTGTGAACTCCTATCCTTTACACAATACTTTCTCAGAATCTCATTTATTGCTAGTCAGTGGCAAGTATCCTTTTACACCCTGATTTCCATTTTTGATTTCCTTTTTAATTATTATATCATTGACATCTAAATTCATTATAAAAAGCCTTTCGTACTTTACATGTCAGACCTAATTCTTTAGTCATGATCATTTATTGTTAGATTCCCAAGTACAGCACCTGACGCATGATAAACCTTCTCAACCCTCTCTCCGACATCGTATAGTTTCAACCAGTTATCTATGGAGTTGGGTCTTTAAGTAACAGTGACTTCATGATAGTACACCAGCAATCACAATCATAATGCTGTACATCCTCTCTCTAAGATATTGAAGTGAAAAGATCTGTTTGACCTCTTGAAAACAGCCAACTGGACTAGCAATCATGCACCAGCAGGCAGTTACCTAAATATGACTTATTAGATAAATATTGTCATACAGAGAACACCATGGCACTTGATATTATAAACAATTTAATGATTTTAAAATGGAAATATTACTTTTGTAGTAGATCGTTGCTCCATGTCATATATGTTAAGCTATATGTGTGACAAGCGTATTACTGTGAATTAAGAGCACATACCTGGAACCGAAGCATAAAAGCCAATCTGGTAACTGGTATAGATTCTATGATGCTTCGACAAGTAAGCAGCTTGACCCATGTATGCCAAAATGAGCGAGGGATAAACTATGAAAGTGAAAGCAACCTAAGATAGGCATAGAAATATAAGATCAATTACAAGTTGATAGATGAAAAAGAAGATAAATGAATAAATTGCCAAACAAAAAAAAAAAAGAACCTGAATTGCAGTGTACGAGAAGTGACCGAGGTCCGCAAACATTGCCTCTGATCCTGTTATTGATGTGTTCAAAATTTAACTACTGGTAAAGTTATTGAGGTTTACTCTTCATTGGAAATAATAAGAAATCACTATTTCATAGGTTTTCCATAGCTATAAATGCAAGGGTTTGAGTAATTGTTGATGTGGGACACTTACATTTATTCTTTTGCATAACCATATTTGGATTCATGAGATTAACACATTAATAATGACAGAAAGAAGTCCTAAAGCAGCTACTAGTAGATTATTAATGAAAAAGATAATATTTTGAATTTACCTGTTATGCACAGTAATATCCCACCCAATGACATCCAGCCACCCTTTTTTGTCTTTTTCAAGAACTTAAACATATAATATGGAGAAAGTGCTTGATAGACATGTTGGTTCCATCGGATGATATTGTATATGCCAAGGCCACCGATGCACAATAGCCAAGTCAGAACAACTGGTGCAAACAGAATTCCAACCCGATGTGTACCATAGTGTTGAAGTGCAAACAAACATACTAAAATGAAGCATGTTATAGGTACCACCGCATCTGCATACATGGATGTTTCATCAGACAACATATTGATCAATGATTTAGATGATTGCTCATAACTAAATTGCATCAGACACAATTACAAGATGATTTTATCTTAGTACAATTCAATTTCATGGACTTGTCAATCTGTGTTCTAACTAACTTTCTTTGGACTCCTTTAGACATCATCCAACATTAAGTTTACAGCTAAGCATTTGCCATCATTCATGTTACTCGAGAGGACAATTTTAGAAGCATAATTCATTAATTGACTAACAATTTTAAAATAACATTCTCAGATCAAGTTAGTTTCTTCAAATAGAAGTATACATATTTGCTATATTCAAGGCCGTGGCTGTTTTAGTTTCCGCTCTATTGGCTGTTTCATGCAGAATAATATAAGTAGAACAAGTTGTGGGTTTGCAAAGATAATATTCAAATAATGAGGTCATTGATGATTTCATTGGCATTTTGCTACAACCAAATGATCAAATCTATCAGAAAGTTGCATTCAAATGACAGTAGTTATCAGAGAATTACAGTTAGATGGCCATGGTCCACACTCCTTGTGTAAAACCTGAACAGAATTAAGGATGAAGGAGAATATAGACATCATAAGGCAACCCTGAAGAAAAGAACCAAGAGGAATAAAAGGCTCAGAAAGAAGGAAAATGGCTCTTACACAAGGATAATTACATCCTTGAGTTTGTGAAGATTTATGCAGCTTAGATTTGAGCAGAAGCTCCACGCCAAAAAGGAACAATAGATAAATGACATGATATATGGAGTTATCAAGCTAATAAGGATTTTCCCGCATATAACAATCTAGTGATTGTTTCAACATACTGTATCACACCATGAAAAAGGTCAAAGTATTGAAAAGGGAGTTTGCAACTTTCTCATTCATCGTAAAGCTAGTAAAACAGTCTCTGTTACACACGCAAACAAATAAAAATCATTCATGAATTAGCTAATTTTACATTCATGGTGATGCTTGGACATTGACAGCTCAAGCCCTGAAACTGCAGAAAAAACTGGAGACAAAAGGAGAAGGTTAGCAAAATCATAAGGGTATCTTTACAAAAGTAGAGGAAAGCACAATGATGATCACACGTACCTGATATGGCTGGAGTGAGGACTCCATCACCAATTACCATACAGGTACCAAGCATTACTACAATCAACAGAGCAACATGCAGGCTCTTGTGCTTCTCAAGCCAAATTTTGATCCTTGACCTGTTCGTTGTTTCTGGAGGGTGCTCATATTTGTAAGTAGAGAGATCTTCATCTGCAACCTGTCTGTTTGGCAGAAGGCTTACGTTGGCATGCCGACATATCAAAGAGTACAATGCAAAAGTACCTCCTGCAAAATAATCAGTTAGAGAGTGTAAACAGGTCAATCTCATTGCTGCAGAAAAGATATCTCAATGGCAACAGACTTACCCTCGCCATTGTCATCAGCCCTTAGAACTATAAAGACATATTTGAAGAGAGGAACTAGTGTAAGAGTCCAGAATACAAATGACAGTGCACCAAAGATCTCTTCATTTGTTTCTGAATGTGTGATATCTTCCGCAAATGTACTCTTGAAGACATATAGAGGAGATATACTCAAGTCTCCATAAACCACACCCAAGCTCTGATATGCCAGAAACAGCATGGTCTTCCAAGAATCTTTCTGAAAATCAACTAAAGTCTTTCAGCAAATAATCTAAATTTCAAAGAAGAAGAGCAAAACACCAATGTCTTCATCACCAAAGTTTGTGGCATCCACTTGTAAGTCACAATCACTATCACTGTCTCAAGAAATCTGCAAGAAGAAAGTAACAACAGAGACTAATGAAACAAAAAGCTAGACCTTCTGAAATATCGGGATGCTCCCAATCTCGGGATCCATTGTTCAACTGGAACTTTATTCTTCACGTACAATCGCTATCTCAGAGCTACTTTCACCGGAAGATCTGCATGAATCTCCGAGAATTGTAATAGAAGCAGACCACAAAAAAGAAGATTTCAGACAATTTATTTGAAAGCTCAGCAAGCAAAGATAACCTCCCACACACATAATGCTCTGCCCAATCCCAAACTTAACCCTAACACAATCAATCTCCTACAGAATAGTCCCTTGAACATCGGCTTTCAACACAATTCCTCTATTGTTAAACAAAACAATAAAAAGTGGGTTTCCTTATCATGTCATGCTGATCAGAAACTTAAGGAGAAGAAAGTTTAACATTGATAGAAATGAAGAAGCCATGTAGAGCATAATCTACCAATACACAAAGTTCAAATGTTGCTACATCCAAATGACCAACTAAATTTTTATCAGCCCCACAGACTTGGCATCAAATAGGTGGTGGATTTCAAGGTCAAAAAAGGGGAAAGGATAGCCAAAAAAAATCAAAAGCAAGGAAAAAGATGGCGGTGGGATGAAAATACCAGAAGTTGGAGGAAGAAAGCAAGGGGAGCAAATCCACATGAGCTCCACAGGCAGATTCATCACACCCAACGACAAAGGGTACTGATAGCATTAATGTGTTAGAATTTGCAACCAGGAAAAATCTAAATTCTAAATCTGTTTTTTCAACCAAAAGCTAGTCTTAAAATCCACTCATTTAGCAATTTCAATACAATGGATATCAGATTACTCGAACTCGCTGGCCCTTCGAAAAGGTAGTTCAAAGAATCATAAAAATGCGATTTTTACGACGAGTTTTCACTCGAGAACGAAGCAATGAAAGCGAGAACGCCGAGAAGGGAAGCACGCACACCATGTGGATAGAGAAGAGCGGATTGGAGAGCACTGGGGTGGGCCAGACCGGTCGAGCACGGCTGCTGCATTGCGACGCGACACAGCCGAAAGCGATCGTTACCACTCGCGCCTAACGCACCAGGACCGACCAAACCCTAGCCCTCCAAATCCTCGCCGTCGCCTCTCCTCCTCTCGCGCTTTGCTACTTTCTTTGTCTTTATCGCTGCCTTCCTCGCCCTCCCACGACAGCAACAACAACGCAGAACCTAAAAGATCGAGACTAGACCATCTTCCTGCCCTCTAACTAGTCTTTAATGGAACAACTGACAAGTCCCCGATCAAACACCTCCGCGGTCCTTCCTCATTCCCCTCTACTCCCCTTCGATATCTTCCGATCTCCTCGAATTAATGCGAGACCTGCCACGAACTGGAGCCATTAAATAGCCGCCCGCCCACATGGCCCTCGAATCCCCTTCCAAAATCCCATCTTCACGAAGAAAGCTCGACGAAATCTAAACCCCATTGCAAGGATTTCAGCTCGAGATTGTCATCCAAGCAATCCCTTCGAAGATTCAGCGATCCATTCCCTCGCCATTACTGCCGCTTCTCCGACGGGTTTACCGAGACTGAGATCTGTGAACAGTACGGGAGAAGCCGGCACGAAACAATTGTTTAACGAAAATAATTGTTACTCGTTTCCACGCTCCCCGTTTTCCACCCTTCTTATTATTGGACACGTCGTCGCTGCCTTCCGCACAAGGCATGTCGGGTTTCAACTGGGGAGACTGTGAGCGGGTTGGAAAAGCGATCCCGTATTCTAATATATCGCTCTGTTATGTCGGCACCGCAAAATCCGAAATGTCGGAATAAATGTCTGGTGATTGGGATCAAGCGTTAATTAACTCAAATCTTGTCGTTTGCATATCTTTTAACGATCTGTAATTGGACCAACTTTATCTCATTCCAAACAAAAAATAAGTTGTGGTTTTCTTTTTTGGTGTTATTTGTTGTTCTCATAATGTGAAATTGTTATTTGTTGTGCTCATGCTCAAAAAATTGTTATTTTTTGGTGTTATTTGAGGGAATATATATATATATATATATATATATATATATATATATATATATATATATATATATATATATATATATATATATACCAATTCTGTTTTTACTGAGGGAGCAACGAAGGAGCCCGTCGGAGATCGCCAATTGATCGCCAAGGTTTGAGAATTCCCTCTTCCTGCCCCTCCTCCAATCGCCGCATGCTTCTTGCTTCTCGATGCGCTAAGGGTACCAATTTCGGCTCCGGATCGTGATCTTTGGCTCTCAAAACGCGCTTTGGATTGGTTCGATTGCTTAAGGTTTGTCCCTTTTCTTGTCATTCTCGTCAGATTGGTAAACTGATCCGATTTGCTTGCTTTCGTCTTCTGTTCTGCTTCGGATTGGATGAAAAGCTTTGCCTCTTTCTTTTCTTTTGGGGCCTTTTGCGGATTTGATGTGTGCTCTGATGTTACAGTTTTATGTAATTTGATCTGTTCTTAGATCTTGGTTGCGAACGGTTTTTGGAGAAAGAAAACAGGGGATTGTGTGATTATGTACTTGGATCTTTGTGTTGAAGGTGGGTTAGTCGGGGATCTCTCAAGTATATTCCGAGGAATGTGTGATTAGCTTGTGAAACTGGGGGTCCAAATAGCTCGAAAGAGTTGTAGGTGGAAGAAGGACAACCATACAAACGCTATTTGGTTTCTCCATAAACTGTTGGCTTTTCTCGAATTACCACAACTCAATTTAGTCCTCGAAGGCAAATTCTAGGGTTCTAGCTTTTTTTTCTTCACATTACCTGACCTATTACCATTCAATGAAATTATTTGTACTCTGATCGAATTATTTTTTTGGTGCATTTCTAGAGATGGAGTTTACATGATGCCTCACAATTGAGATTCTGGTGGCCAGCATAGAACAAATTGAGACCTTCGCTTGCGACAAGTCACCAGGTCAGTGACTTAATAAACTTGGGTTTCATCCTCATCACTAAGGGGAATTTAAGCAATAGTGTTTACCAACGTAAAAGTTCCTGAAAAAGAATGTGTCAACTTTGCCTTGACTTTTCATCAAGATATCTCAGTTATGGCTTCTTTCGATCTTATCCTCCTATGCATTCCATTGTGGTTGTTTCTGATAATTCTGCAAGTATTTTTTTAATTAGAATTGATGCTCCATTGCCTTCAACAGAATAGAGAACAGCTCCAGTTTTCATTTAGGACCTACAAAATAAAACTATGTCGGACAGCACCTTTTGAAGTGAATCATGATCTCATAAATTTTACATTTTAATGACCTTTTATACCTTCCATACTACAATTCTACTGGCTTAATAAACTTTCTAAATCAAATTATATACATGTTGTGTTTTATAGATTTTTTTTTTTTTTGAACAAAGGGTAAGTAACGAAGGCGAGATTCGAGCTCAGGATCTTATGATATGCTATTAAATATTAACACAACTCAATATAATATTGTAAAAACATCCTAACTGGCCTCTAGTACCAATGATGGAAATTTATCCAACCATCTCAAAATAATTGAAAAAGATTATACTCCGAATTTTTGTTGAAATTTGATGCTTCTCTATGATCTACCTTACTAGGATCTTTATCTTGAGTGCACATTTGGTTTCTTTTCATATTCAATACAATCTGGCACAAGTGAACTTTCACTGTTATTTTGACCCTTCAGCTTTGGCCACTCATAGTCCCAAAGATTAGAAATGCTTTGTAGCAAAAGCTGTAGCTTACCAAATAATAATTTTGCCATCATGGCCTTTTGAACTCATTATGCATCGACAAAGATTTTATAAATGGAGGACATCTGTTTTTTCGGCTCTGTAATCATGGCTTGTTCAGGTGATACTCTTTTCTGAAATAATTGCCTGTGAACAATACTTGGAAGTGCGACTTGGTAGAAATTAGAAATTGTCAGAGAGGATCTTGCTTGCATATATGCAGCTGAACTAACATCTGCTGTTGCCCATCTTCATGCAAATGGTACAATGCGCAGGGTCCTCTAGCCTGAGAATGTTCTCCTGGATGCAGATGATCATGTGAGGGAAGGTTGGTTTTTCCTCACCACTCATGGCAGTAGCATTTTGTGCATGTTTAATGTTTTGGTTGATATGCAAACAATCTTTCCACATAGCACGTACATTAACTTTTATGATGCTTAATCTGGAGACCGCGCTTGCGTATTGAAACTACTGGAAGAACATTGTAGAAAAATTTCTCTTTTGCCATGGAATTTGGATCTCTACATAGTTTTGATGATGCCTACAAGCTTCAAATGATGGTTATGCTTGCTTTCAAGTGGAAAGTTCTTAGGCTATTATTTTTCCTTGTCTCAGGTGCTGCAGAGGGAAGCAAACAAGCGCCTCAAATCTATTAACTGGAAAGAAACTGATACATGGGGAGATCCAGCGCAGCGTTTCTGCACTGAGAGAGTTGCATTGCCTACTTTGACGAGCGGTGGACGACCATGCCTGTGTTGGACTCCCCGATTGCCGGAGCAAACGACGTATGTGAGGCCCGCTCCTTTTCTTCAGAAGCCTAGTCCTATCATAAGAGATTCCAAGTGCTCACCGGGGATGTTTTGTAGGTCAACGGTGGATGAATGATGCGCTTCTGTCTTGTTGCAGCACCAAAGATTACTACTGCTCATGAAATAGAAAAGTGGTGAGACAGAAAGAAAAAAAAGGAGAAAAGGTACGGATGAAAGCCACACTGACAGCGACTCTCTGTCCGTGCGATTGGTCTCCTTGTCAGGGGCGGCTGTTCTTATCTTCCCCCGTTCTCGACGCAGGTGAAGAAAGCACACTGAACCTGGACCGGCGTGTCCACCTCAGTCCTACTTGGCCGAGGTACTAAAACAGAGCAATAATTTCGGCTTGCCGGGGTCCAAGGTCAATGGGCGCGTGACATACCTGTTTACTGGTACGTCACCTGACTTCTTCCCTTTTTAGTAACATGTAATCAACATTTGGTTTCAATTTATTCTTCTCGTACGAATTATATGTGTTTTTTTTTTTTAATGACTGGGCTTGAAAAGGATAAAGAAGGAATCTTCTAAAAGGTCCTTTTTTTAATCCTTTAGTCGGAGGATGCTTCGATCGCGTCTGACATAACGCGCGCTTGATTCCCCTGGGTTGCTCTCCAGGCACGTGGGAGATCGACCGAGCAAAATCCAGGCACGCGATCCATTGCGGAGAGACCCAAAGGCGGCGACTTCCACGTGGCTGACATATGGCGCTCCGCAGACCAGTCTAACGATCGGACGGCTCCGTGAGGATCATGGAACGACACCCTCCCGAGCGCAACGTTGACGAAGCCGACGACGAGTGGAAAACAAGCCACTCGAGGGGGCCCATTCCCGTCATTTTAAGCGGGTGGGTTCGCTTCCCGGGCCCCACTCGTGCCAGCCGCCGCAAAGCAACGGCCGGGATGGCGCCACGTGTGCCGCAACCCTTGCCGCACCACAAGAGCCACGCCCCACAGATTATTAAGACATGCCACCGAACGATGTGTCATCATCGGACAGTACGACTCTGGACGACAACATCTCTTCATAACGAAAACATACATAGAGCAAAGGTTACATTTCCGCCGCTTATAGTACTCGCTCGCTACAACACACTTTAATACTACGGTTTTAACTGGACAAGAGATCGAAAATATACCTCGTATTGTCATTTAAGACACTGGAAGCTGGCAGCCTAGAGCAGGAAGACGTTCGCGTCGAACTCGGCGAAATCGTCTACGGCCGCCCCACCCCACGGCCGCCTCGGCAGGTAGAACTCGCCTGTGTACTGCGGCGGGTCGACGCTGATCCCGAAAGCGTCGACGTCGGCGTAGCTGAGGAAGTCAAACGGCGTCTGGTCGGCGCCGTTGCGGAGGACGGAGGTCGGGGAGAGGGACGGGTTGTCCGAGGCGTCGTCCCTGGCAGAGGGGGTGGATTCGGTGCCGTCGACGCCAGCCGACGTGTCCTTCCCGACGGGGAAGTTGGCCTTGGCACGCCTCAGCCTAAAGGCCTCGTCGTCATACGCGGCGGCCGCCTCCTCCGCGGTGTCGAATGTACCAAGCCACACTCGCTTCCGCTGGTCGCGGATCTCCGCCGCCCACCGGCCCGAGGGCCTCTGCCGCACGCCTACAAACCGCTTCCGGCAGCTGGGGTCCGCCGCCATCGTGGGCGGCCGCTTGAGCGGCGGGCGGCGGGGGGCGGCCGCGATCCCGATCTCCAGGACATGCCTCTTGGCGCGGCGACATGCGGTCCCGGAAGGCCCCTCGTCATCGCTGGAAGAGGAATCAGTAGCGTCGGGATCGGTGCAGTGGATGCGCACGACCCTCCCCCGGCGGCGACCCGCCGCCGCCGCCGGGACCGTCTTTCTGGTGGCGGTGACGTGCTCGGAGAACTTCACCGGGGCACCGGGGACCTTCGGATTCATAGCGCGAAGCCACGGAGGCAACTCGCGGTATCATCAACCACGTCAAAGCCAAAAAGAGAAACCCCACCCCGCCCCCCACGCCCCCACCCCCCCGGCGCCCCCGCCCCCACCCCCCACTTTCACTTCAACGACTCCCGATCGAGGGTTTAACCCGGAGACCAACCAAGCATAAGGGAGGAAGAGACGAGAAGGCGAAGCCCAAGCGAAGCAACGGGAGACGATGGGGGCATTTAACGACGGTCGAACCCTCGCCCGTCTCGTAATTTATGAAATACCCAAACTGCCCCTACGCTCGCCACGTGGCGTGATATGGGCCAAGAACGCCCGCCGTTCTCCAGCACGAATCTCGAAGTGCACGTAGCACATAAAGACAATGTAAGAAAAGTACTGGAACAGCGACGGGAGGAGGCGTCGGCTGCTTGTCGTCGGATTTGTCCACTGTATCGCGGTGTTGACAACCCACGAGATGGTCTTTGCTAATGGAAAGTTGCGCGATCCGACAGAGAACAAACAGTTTAGCAGATCCAGCGCGTCGATCGTGCGGTAAGGACGAGATCGAGAACCGCTTCTCATTAATTTCTTTATAAGAATGCATCATGGAATAAAATAAAATATAATTAATTATCTTCTTAGAAATGGACAAATCATATGATGTATAATATGTGCCAATTAACAGAATTAGTAAATGCTTCTTAAGCTAACATAAATTGTTGCTTAAATAAAGTAAGCAACATCTGCTGCTTGAGAGATTTGGCATCAACGTCAATCCACATATGAGGGTCTTCTCAGGTGGAAGTGACCCCCACAAAGGTTTCTTCAAACCTTCTCTCGCTCGGGAAGTACAATTAGGTTATTCATGATCGATGAAGGATGAGCCAAATGACGACCTACTAATTATGAGCCTTCCACTAATTCATGCCACATCATCTATAAAATATTCTGAATGCATTGCATAAATATTTGTAAATAAATACCTGACGAAATGTGAAAACAAAAAGGGTCGGATGATATCTGATATAGTAGATGTACAGAAGTCATACAGTAATGGCAGGCAGAGACTGCCATCGATGCCAAAAAATAAACAAAGTGTTGTCGGCAACAAGATGACAGTCGAAGATCAAGCAGATGTTGACGGCTTCGGGTAATGCGGTTTGGCCTGGCGACATAAATCGTCATCAACTCCGTCACGTACAGCTTGCTTCAGGCTCAAGTAATCTTCGACTGTGGCTCCACAAGATCAAGATGACCGAGAGGTTGAAGAAGGCAAAGAGAGAGAGAGAGAGAGAGAGAGAGAGATCACTACATTTATCTTATTGGGGTCACGGCTGGTTCAGATTCATTTGTCTTGGTCTTTGGTTGTCCTTTTCATGGAATCAATGTGGAATCAATGTCATGCACATATATCTGAAACTTTTGTGGTCTGACATGAGTGCACAGATATTGCAATCTTAAAAACATGGTTCAATTAGTCCAAATCAATCTTCCCATAAATAAACAGTAAGATTCTTTCGTATTGAATTAAAAAAAAAAGAATAATAAAGGATCAGTCTCTGAAAATTATATTATAAATTAAAATACTTGTATAGATACAAACATCAGAGAGTTCCCCATGTATCACAAATAAAAAAATTAAGTATATGTATATATATATATATATTCAACCTATTCCATTTTAATTTAATGAAGAGAGTCCTTCTTCTTTCCCTCCAAGTCATCCTACTATTACAACTCTCAAACTACCATGATTTAAGCTGATAGATATTCCCATGTACAATTATGATTTATTATTCATCTTTACCCGGTAAAATGAAACATCCTTTATTAGAGTAAAGCATGACATGATGATAACCAACCAAGGCCCAAAGACAAATCCGGTAGGAAAATAAATATTATTTTCAGATCAAGCTATGTGAAATACATGTGGATGCACTCTAAGTGCAAATGATCAAACCCCAATCAAGCTTATAAATTGCAGAAAAAATATATTAATATTAATATTAATGTTATGAAAGCTAGGATGATGTGTTTGTAAGCATAAAAAACTATCCTTATTCTATTATTATGTGAAAAATTTTAATATCAAAATCTAAAATCAAATAATAATATATCTAAATTTACGATATGACCATTCAAAAATATTTTATTCGATCAATAGATGTACTATCGTCGGATCTTAAGACTAAAACAACATAGATATACAAGAAGAACTAAACTTTACTTCTCTCTTTTTATCATAACTACTATGAGTAATGAATCAGAGATAAAATGGGGATGAGTGTAGATCTGTAATCTCTCATTGACTAAATCACTTGACTAAAAGAAAATGAGAGAAGAATTGTAATATCTTATTAATGTCACGTATCTCCATCTTATATTATCTACGTATCCGTATATTTGTATATCCACTTATTCACATATCCACACATTATGTATTTAGTCTTTATGAGGTCTGTTCTTTTATATGTAAGAGCAGTAGATCTAAGATAAGTAATTAAGAAGTTCCTCTTATCAAGGTCATCTCATAAAAAATCCTATTATAATTGGACTTCCTTTATTTGATCCATAACCATAATTAGAATACAATCACATCTATAATATATCTTATCTAATTAGATAGAGTCACATAATATAATATTTTCTCACTTAGCCTAGTAATTGATAAGATATAAAAAAAATTAAAATAAAAAAAATAAAAATATATCTTTAAAATAATTTTATTTAATTAGATTTTAAATTTTAAAAAAATATTTTATGCATGTTTTATAAAATAAGTTAATAAATCTAATAAATATAATACCACATTAAGTCTGACTACCAATGAAAGTCATAGCGATTATATATCATCTATGTTATATTTTTTTTCTATGTACCATAACACTATTAACCCTTTCTAATATAGTCCAAAATAACCCCTCTAATTTGTCGTGTTAAGATAATCGAGTACATTCAACTATAATATGTACATACATAAATATGAATAGGATAATAAAAATAAATAACTTTAATTACATAAATAAGAATTTTAATTATAATATTTACTCGAACATTACTCGATAATAAGAATATGTTTTTTTCAAATACTTTAGATTGTAAATCATAAATAAATGGATTAATAATTAATATAATTAAATTAACTAACACTAATTATTTTTATACTCTTTTTCTGTAACAATCAAGTATTTTATACTATAATGCATAGAGCTATAACAGTATTTATCATTCTTAGAGGAAAATACTACTGTAATATGTTACAAAGTATTTTTAACGACTTAATTAAGTCTGACCATACCAAGTCTTGAAATAAATTTTATAGTTATAAAGTTTGATTAATGATCTTAAAGTATACCACAAAATTAGCTTTTATTGTTAATAATATAATAATATATTACTTCATTTTTTTCTTATAAATTATCCCTCTAATTGATATAGATATAAATCATAAAGTTGATTTTCTATTATCATGGTAATTTACAAAATCAACATATGAAAAATACTATTATTTCAAACTAATCTAATTTTATATATGTGAACATATAATCCTTTGTCCTCTTTAGATATATATTTTTTTATAGTCTTTTAATGTTTTCACTCCTAGTTAACTCTAATATTTATCGAGTATTTTAACTATAAAACTGATATCTAATCTGGCATATACTTGGACATATAATAGACTTCCAACTACGTATATATAAAGAATATTTTTTTACCCGATTATTTTTTAAGTCATTTTAAAAATACTTGTTTTGATTGAAATTGTTTACTTTTATCGTTTACTGAATAAAACTACATATTAAATATCTCTAAAACTCGATTAATGTATATTTTATTAGATAATCTTAATAATCATTGAAATATATCCTTAAATATCTCAATGCTAATAATTTAAGATGTTTCATTCATATTAATCATCTTAAAATTCTTGATGAAATTTTTTTGGTTTAGTACAATAAACCAAGATCATTACTAGTAAACAAAATATTATCGATATATAAGATCAATATAATAAACTTACTTCTACTAGATATAAATATTTTTTTTATTAAATCTGAAAGAAGTAATGATATCAAGAAATTTTATATATCATTGCCTAGAGGCTTGTTTAAGGTCATAAATGGATTTTTTAAATTTACATACCAAATTTGATATTTTTTTTCATTTTCTTTTTGATTTATTTAGGTTAACCCATATAAATCTAAATCTTCATTCAAAAAATCTAGTTTTATATCTATATGATGTAACTTAAGATTATAATGAACTACTAATATCATAACAATTCTTAACAAGTTTATTTTAAAAAAAATAAAAGAAAATATCTTGTTTTGATTGATGCATTCTTTATGAGAAAAACTTTTGACCATGAGACCGATCATTATGTCATTTGATATTACTTAGTCATGTTTTCATAATAAACTTTTTTATAATTATTAGGCAATTCAACGAGTTCTCAAATACTATTCTGGTTCGTTGATTTTAACTTTTTTATTATATAATATCACTTTTAAGAATTATTATTTTTCATAAATTATGATAATAATGAGATATCTTTTGATTCATATATTATAATATAATTCGTAAAGATATATCATATAATAATAAGAAATGACACTGACGATCGTCACATGTAGTGGCACTGCCTAATCGTCACACACAACAATGCTGCATAATCTTAGCAGGTTTATCACATCCTATAGTACTTGTATTGAGTACATAGTTGTAGCTTATGATTTGACTAACGACCATAAGAGGTCATTGTTCTCAACAATATTATTATTAATAGTAAACTATCGATAATAATCTATTGATCAAACACGAGGAATCTCATGTCTCTCGTAAGCAAGTGATAGAATGGACTAGATAGAAAAGTAAATTAACAACATAGAAGAATCATTCATGCATCATAAACGAAAATCGAATTACACTTTTTCATGAGTGAAATATACTAATAAATAGATCTAAAATATTTAATTTGAAGTATGGCTTTGATACCTATTGTAATCATAAAAAAATCATTCTTATGCTACTATTATGTAGAAAACTTTTAATACTAAAATCTAAAATCAAATAAATATAGATTTAAATATATGACATGCCTTTCGAAGCTATTCAAAAATATTTTATATAATTTACGGGCGTACCGTCATTGGATCCGAAAGCTATAACGATACCAATCTTCAAAGAGAACTATATTCATATTTTCTTCTCTTCCTATCATTTATATGACCACTAAATATGATGGATTAGGGGCAAAGAAGAGATGAAAAAAGATCAATAATATCTCATCGACTAGTTCATGTGATTAAAGGAAGATAATAAAAGATTTATAATCTCTCATAGCTTCGTCTCCTTTTATCTATACTGTGTATTTAATTCTTATAAAATCTTATCTTTTTATAAACAAAAATAAAGGGTCAATAATCATAATTAAAATCTAATCATATTTATAATATATATTACTTAATTAAATATTATTATATAATCTAATAATATTTTGTGCCTTCGCTATGTTGCCGCATAGCTTTGGCCCTATTATACAAGAGTTCAGATTAGTTCGACCATAGTCCAAATTACAATCTTATAAATTAAGAATAAAAGATAGTCTAAATATTAGTTTAAATTATTTTTTTGATATTTTATTGACAAATATTTGATATTTAGACAATTAATTGAACCGATTAGCTGGTCTAATCTGTGTTAGCAAAAAAAAAAAAACCCCAAACTATCTTTATTCCATTTGCAGTATTCATTGTGATAGAATCATATGGGTCAACTCTACCTCGCCCTAAGAAGAAATAATTTAGTTGACCATTTCGAACCGCAAATCTGATGGCCCCCACTGAACGGACGGTCGAGATGGGGCTTTACATGTGTATTAATCGTTTGTATGCCGCTTTGTCGACGTTTCGCTCAAACCCTTAAATACTCCCCCTCCTCTCTCTCTCTCTCTCTCTCTCTCTCTCTCTCTCTCCTCTCCCTCTCCTTCCCCAAACCAACACAGATCTCGTTGCCGTAAAGAGCACCGACCCTGCGGGGGTTTCGGAAGCCGAATTCGATCTCGGGACGCGTCATCCAGTCTTCGATCGATCTGGGACGGATTTGCGCTCCCTCTCGCCCTTCTTGATCGGTTCTAGGGTTGGGTTTCATCACAATCTTGATTGAAGTGAGGGAATCTCTGCACACTTCGGGAATGATCGATCCCTAGATTCCTGTTCTTTTAAAGGTTTGGATCTTTGGATCTGAAGATTTTGGATCTTCGGTCGTTCTCTGATGTGGATCTGTTTCTATTTGCTTTATGTTAGGCGGTTTTATTGAACTGTGAGTTGCGCCTTTCTTCCCCTGGGTGCCCAAGATGGAATGTGTAAGTTTAATCGTTTGTTTGATGTGAGGCGTTTGATTGGTTTCTTGTTGCTTTCCACCCTTTCTTGGAAGGGATTGGTGGAATCTTAAAGATTTGTATACATTGCGTATATATGTGTTCCGGTTGAGTTAATCGAATGACATGATATGTTGATATTTCTAGATCATTGGATAAGAGAATATATCTGGTAAAAGGTTTTTTTTCTCATTTCCTTTTACTAAAACATGATAATCTTGTTTAGCGTTTTATATTCTCGATCTATCTACGAGTAAGAATATTTGCAAGGATTGCTTGAATTCTTTCTTTTCTGTATAGATAGTGAATTTGGTGCTGGAGTGAGAGGATCGAGTGTTTCTTGCCGTGAATCTAAACGATGGATGCAAAGAAGAAGAAGAACAAGAAAAAGAAAGGCAACCAGAATAAAGTTGCAGAAGATGCCACATCCATTTCCGAAAATGTGGCTGTGCAGGAGTCAAACAATGGTTCTGG
This sequence comes from Musa beccarii, assembly GCA_024322285.1. Lineage (NCBI taxonomy): Eukaryota > Viridiplantae > Streptophyta > Magnoliopsida > Zingiberales > Musaceae > Musa > Musa beccarii. The sequence continues at coordinate 38,270,547 of CM044398.1, read as the reverse complement.
TCTGGAGGAAAATTGCAATGCTTATAATTCCACTAATGTCCATATTCAGAATGTTGGAGTGTCTGAATCAGATATGGAGCATGACAAGAGCAAGACATATGAAGAGAGCTTTGTAAGTCCAATGCTGTTTTGTGATCTTTTTACGTGTTATTGATTGAACAATTACAAATTTCTTGTTGCTCATCATCAATGATTATATTCTGACTTGAAAACCATTAGTAATAAGCTGCACAAAATAACCTGAATATTGTTTTAATCTCAATGTAATGTATTGCAGAGATAAGTTCTTTCTAGTGGAATTTCAATATATGCTGCTTAGAGTTATATTTGTCTCATGTTCAGAATGGATCCTGGTCATTAGGTTCATATACACTAGTAAGGGTACAATTACTATCAGATTTTGGTATGCTATTTTTTTTTTTGACTTGTACTCAACACATATTTGTTTTATCTGATAACAATTTAAAGGGTGTACCCAATGCATGATGCTACCACCAATGCAGGGAGCATTAAAGTATGCACTTTACTTCTAAATATGAGAGCTCACGGAGTAGCAACCTTGCCATTGTACCAAGGCCTGCCTTCATATGACAACAGTCTCATTATCAGGATTTAGTACTATTCATGCTATGTGGAGATCTTCCTTGGCTGATACCATTTATTACAAGACATCACAAACATTCATTGCATTAGTCAATGGGAAGAATTAGTGCTGATACCATTTCAAAACATGTGAAAGAAAATTCTTCTTTGAATGGTTGTAGACCACAAATTAAGTTAATATTTGCATTGTACCGTGGGATATCATGAAAGGGACTGGGTACTTTCCTTGTCTCGTCAAATATACTTTATTATGTTTAATGGTGCTGATTTTTCACTCAAGTGCCCCAATATCGATTGTAGACCACAAATTAAGTTACTATTTGCATTGTACTGTGGGATATCATAAAAGGGACTGGGTATTTTCCTTGTCTCTTCAAATATACTTTATTATGTTTAATGGTGCTGATTTTTCACTCAATTGCACCAATATTGATTAAATGGGAAGACTTAATGGTCAACACTCTCCTGAGAGTGGTTTCAGTCACATTTACTATATGACATAAGGCTCAATCTTTCTTTGAAATATCTCATCTTTGTCTATATGTTACAGGCCAAATTACAGGAACAAGTCAGAGAGTTGGAGTACGAGAAAACTTTGTGGTTCCAGAAACAGGCAATCTATGCCCGCCCTTAAAATTAGAATTGCTGTTATAATCTCTGCAATAAATTTACAAAGAAAGAATAAGAATCTCACACCATGCATATTATCAGCCATTCTCTCATATTTTTTTTCGTTGTTAGCTACTTAAGCCTTCAATTTATACCTTCACTCACTTGACAAACAATGAATAATATGACATGATAGATCCTTTTACTGTTGTTAACTTGTCTTGAAACGGATGTTTCACATGCTCCTACCATTTGCAGGCCAACTTGGAGGAGAAAATTAAAGTTTTACAGGAAGAAGTAGACTTGTATGCACAAAAAGAGGTAATTACTGATTATCATGCAAAATGCCATCATCCTGTGCCACTCAAACTTGCAATTTTTCATGCGTTCAGTGTAGGTGTAGAATCTGTGGAAGTTTCAGCATTTGCTTTTTCTTAACAATTAAGGTTTCACAAGTGAACTCCATATGTGTAGCAAACATGAACATGTCCCTTTTTTTCGGATACAGTTAATTTTTAGTGCACTTGCATCTTACTCCAGGCTTTTGATTAAGGACTATTGCTAATATGGGTATGCAGGCTTTTGTAGAGGAGAAACTCAAGAATGTCGAGAGTATCAAAGACAGCTTGGTTCTAACAGAGGTAATTATTGAATCATTATGCCTTTAAATGCAATATATTCTCCATTTTTCCAAGGTAGTTCTTTCTGATATCTTTAGAACAGTAATTTGGCAAGTTGTTCTGACCTGTTCTTGTTGGCATATTCACATTAATGATTATTATTGTAGATTTACTGTGCCACTAGTAGGATGACAAGATTTGCCGAATTAATGGCATTGACTGAGCATTAGTTTAGTGTCAAAGATGCCATTATTCTTTTGCAGTTGATACAATTTTGCTGATAGTCATTCTTGACGTATCGATGCCTATAATTATTTCCAGTTTGCTTATATAATTGCTATTATGGATCCCATGGGAAAGGTGCATGATTTCTTCTTTGACTAACTATATTCAAATTTAAACTAATAACAATGAAATGCCATGTACTTCCTATTTCTTCTGAGATATTATTAATAATTTATTGAGGTTTTAATAATAATTTATTGAGGGTTTAATTACTGGTCCTTACCATGTATACCATAGCATCATGGAAAAAAAGTATATTTATGGTTCTCATTACTCATGCTTTTCCAACAAGCATCATCTCTAGAACTCCATGATGCATTCAGTTCTTATGGTAGAGTAATGACTTAAACTTTTGACTATTTAGATCTCATTGAAGGAAAGGATTGCTAGAGTAGAGGAAGCTAGCACTGCACTTGATACACAGGTATGTAAGTCAACCAGCTCTATTCTTCATGTTGGCAGAATAATAAGATTTATGGATATAGATACTATGTAGTCCATGCTATTAAGATATTTAGACTAGGCTAATTTACTTAATTGTATCCTAGATTTTATTTTTTATTTTATGATTTTCTCCAAATTATTGTCAGAATGTCGTTTGAGAGACAGAAAGAGCACTTGAGTGCTAATGGATGTTTTCTTTTAAGGTGCTAATGGATGTTATACACAATATTTAATATTGTTTTAACAACTTGTTATTTCACTCGTTCAACAAGTTCCTGTTCTGAATGGTGAAAGACTGAAAGTCATAATTGAAACACCCATGCAAGAATCCTTGATTAAACATCTAGACTTAGCTTTATGAAATCCTCATGATCCTGCAACGGCTATGACTTGTCAATATGTGCTTGATTATGTTACTGTTAGGATGTCATCCATCAAAACTGAAGAATCATCATATATGGTGCATCATTGGTTTGCTGTTATTTATAGTAAGCCTGAAAAAAAGATCAATGATGACAATATGTTGTGGTAGGAAATTAGGTGGTGATAGTTATCCTTCATATGATCAGTTCTTGGGTCTTTGTTGTAGAGGACTCTTCGTCAACTTGAGGGCCAAGAAACATGCATTCATAGATAACATGGCATGACCATAATGTCATGTTAGGATGTAATATTCGCATTCGGCCACCCACAACAAGTATAGCCTGTCTCATCATTTTCAATTTTGGAGCTGTCCTTGTCTCTCTGATAGTGAAAGAACCACCTAAGCTAAGACACTTTAAAGCATGTAAATATTGATCTGACTGGTAAATATTGACCTGTATGAACCTGCTCAGGCAACATTGATTTCCTTGTCTCAGAGTTTCATATACGCATGTAACCTTGAGCAACGAACATGGAAAATCATGATGAAATTATACCAACCATGTGCCATTTGTAAATGCAAACTCTTATTGTTATGGTTTATCCACTTGTCACTGGTTTTTAAAATCTCATAGTCTTAGGATTCATAAACCTGTTGACCAGGTTCAATTTCAATCAGTATGTCCTTAACTATATTCTATCTCTGATGTTTCATGTTACAAACTTCTTATGTATTCACAGAGTAAGTGTCTCAAACTCTTTAGAATCGAAATTTCTGATATGACTATTAAATAACAAAGCCTGGCAGGTAAAAGAGTTGCAAGGATTGAGAAACACTTTTTTCGAAGAAAATCAACAGTTGATGGAAAAGGTGACGGGCTTGGAGCAAAAGATTCAAAGCATTGAGGAGAGAGCTACTACACATGAAAACTTAACTGAGAAGATGACCAAGGTTGCTTTTTTATGCCAGCCTTTTAGTATAAACTATTTACTGAGTTTATTAATAAATTACCTTAATTTTTTGGTATTAATATGGTTTGTCATATCTTGAACCAAGGCCTGACTTACCGAAACGTACCGCTCAGTATGCACAGTAAGTATTGGTCCGACAGAGAATCAATATGAGTGGTACATCGGTACACCCCAATGTACCATGTGCAGTATGCTTGGTACAGTTCAGTACATGCTGTACTGATAGCTGGTCGGTACACTGGTACGGGACTGGTAATGGGAACCATGTCCTGAACTATTCCATGTCAGTGATCTATTCCTATCACCCAGATTTGGTTAAATTTGGACTAGGTTCTGTTCATGGGGTCTCACGTTGTCATATGCTGATTTAACAAATTTTCATATATAATTTGAATTATTCTAGCTCCAAGTAGATCTATAATGGATGATGATTCTTGGAAATATTCTACGTTTTTAAATGTAGTGACTATTAATATGTACGTCAAAACACTTCTTTTAATCGTTGGTCATAATTATTTAGAGATGCTTGGGAGTCAGATGAAGACTGATGGGGTCTTAGAAGTTTGGAAAGGAAACCATATATCCTAAGACTTAATATGTGGATTTTGCCCTTGTATAGCTAACCGGTGAAAAGAACAGTGTGGCCTACTCAAATATAAGCAGGAGAAGGCTTTTTCTCTAGTTGTTATTATAAGCCAAAAATACATTCACAGAAAAGGATGGTTCTGGTAACTTGAGAACATTTCAAAATAAGCTTTCGGAAGATGCACTTCTAAGGTGCAATTTGACATGGTATTGTAGCCAAATTGTAGTAAGGACTGGTTTAGATGGCTCTCACGCCCTATGGGACATCTATAGATCAGAGAAGATCCTCACTTTGATGGGTTTAATTTTCAATAAATTTCAGAAGATAAAAGGCGCTTGTAGCAATTTGTGTGTGTGTATGTATATATAAATACATATACATACATGCATACTATATATATGTATATGTAACTGTTTAAAATTGCACCTGATTAATTTTCATAAATAGGAAGGAAAAGCAAGGGCCTAGAACTGAAAGTCTGGATGATTTTGAGTTTTGTGTATTTGTCTGCACTATGAAACTTGTACTGTTGGCCATGTCCCTTCTTTTAGCACTATAAGTATACAGAAATGACTGTCTGAATATTGTTTAGCCCCTGTTAACTTCTAGATTTGGACTTCACTTACCAGAATATTGTTGCAGCTTCCTGAAGATGATTTCTCTGGACAGCAGACGGAAGCATCCAGTGCCCTGTTTGGTGATCATACATCTGGAAGCACAGAGCTTCCTGAGAAGGTTACAAGTGAAATGCCAGTCTTCAATTCCTTCTTATTCGTTTTTATGTATTTATATGGAACATGATTTATGAAGTTCATATTTTATGAAATAAGAGTACTCTACTTCCTAGTGCTACATTCTTGCTTCGAATGTTTTGATCGATCATATTGACATGCCAAATTGACTTGGCCAGACTGTGACCCTTCATGTATTTAAAATTATCTGATCAGATTGATACACCAAAAATTCTTTCTTGAGCCTGATTCTCATTAAATGGGAACGGGATCAAAATTGGAGGACCAACAATGCACACAACTTGAATCCTCACGGTCATTGGCTTCACCGTCCATGTTTTGCAATGTACATAATCTTTTTTCCTTCAAAACATTTGATAATAGTCATCTCGGGCAATAGGACTGATGTAGCTCCAAGTAGTTCGACAATCTGTTTTTGATTGGATCTCTAATATTGTTCCTGTTGAATCTGAAACTTTTATTATTGTTGTTCAGGTGACCGAACCTGAAAAACATGGCGGTCATCCTTCTGGTGCTGACCTTAACAGCGTCGAGATGCTGGATGGAGCTTCCTCTCCAAGTCATTATGTATCAGACTTCAGGGAAAAGATAAAGGATTCAGGTGCAGCTGTTCATCCATCCATCCAACTCCAGGAGGACTTTGGTGCTAACAATGGCATCGATGACTTGGATTCCGAAACTGTTAACCGGCCAGGACCACCACCATCGGATGAGCCAAGAGGAAGTGAACCCGCAGCAGTTCCATTTGATGAAATCCAAATTCACAAGGAAGAAGACCTCACTGGAGTTGAGAATAACGAAATAGCAGAGGCAGTTCCTCTCTCGGACGCCCCACTTATCGGAGCCCCTTTCCGGTTGATTTCTTTCATGGCCAAATATGTCAGTGGCGCCGATCTGGTGGAACGGAACAGCTCTAGATCTGGCCACTAATTTGTTCGAGATTGATTTGTGCAAGAAGGAAGGTATCTTCATGTGCTACAAGTCACATAATTATATTCCTTTTCACTTGTTTTTGTCCTTTTCGTGTCACGCACGCACTTGGTTTTTCAGAACGAGAAACATATCCGGCACCTCAACCTGTAAAACATTTGGGGGATAAAACATGGGTCTTTTCCGGAGGGCCCGATCGAGCCACACGAGTCATTGTTTCGCTTGAGAGCAACTAATTTGTTTGTTTGTGTAAAAGCATCTATAGCGGAATTTTTAGGCAAGGAAAAATAATCAACGCTAGTGGTTTGGCTTGTTCTCCCTTCTACTACTCCAGAGAAATGTTTGATGGTATCTTTTTAGATGACCGCTTCACATGGACAATTCTTGCCGTCACTAATCATTTTGATTCCAGCACTAGTCCCAAGTTGTCCGAGGCATCTACATCCCTTTGCATGATGATGGTCCTCGAGGCCGCAGGTCATATGAGGATAAAAATGTTCTTTGGATTTATGCCCTCCTCGTCGCTGTCCTATTTAGTTTGGCACACCAGTCTATGCCTCCGGACAAATGTTCAACCGAGTGAAGGCCAAACAACTTGGTTCTCGAATTCTAATAGATGTGAAGAGATGAAGGAGATACAAGAAAGAGTTCATCGAAAGGTAAAAAACATTAGGATGTGAAGAGATGAAGGAGAGAAGCAATAGAAACAATCTGGAAGAGAGAGAGAGGGAGTGATGTGTGTTTCAAAAACTTCTCATCTCCGTAGTCTAATCGCTTCTTCATTCGGTAATAAAAATTCCTCATTTTGTACTCGAGTTCACATGCTCGGCACTAAAACTCATGGAGCTTCAGAGTTGACTAATTCATATTGTATCTTCCCAGGTGGGATCTGAACTCAAAGCACATCATTCATGACAACAAGACCCAACGAGACCGCACTCGTAGAACATCTTCAGATCGAGCTGCCGTCCCCCATCTCCGGAATCAGCACCTCATCAAGGCACGGACGACAACAAGCAGCCTTCCTAGCAACGAGTAAGATAATGGTGCATGGCATGAATGGCGCATAGAATATTGTGATTACGATAGACTTTGTTGGGAGGGTGCGTTTCCAACTGTGACTTCCCCCCAGCACAATAACTTGCTCAGCCTAATCTGCTCTTGAATGCACCAAAAGATTCTTCCCTGCATCTAGACAAACTTGTCCTAATCAAATTATAAACCTATGTGACCAAGCGAACGCACAATTATGAGCACGGTGCAAGTCCATGGATTCATATCAGCAAAAATGGTCCATGTGGTCCACTTGCATACGCCTTCTAAATGATAAGATGGAACAGCTTTATCAGAATAGCGTCTGTTCTCCCTGTGCGTAGCCAAAGCTGGGAGCTTGCTTTCTAGCATGGATGCCATCTTCCTTTCCCTGTTCCCATGCAACACTCTATTCATGTAGTCACCTCATAGAGCAGCCCTTTTTTCATCACCCTCAGTATTTTAAGCACATAGGCAGCTGTGTGTGTGTGTGTGTGTGTGTGTCCCATTTTTCATCACCCTCAGTATTATAAGCATATACGCAGCTCTGAGAGAGAGAGAGAGAGAGGATGGAGATGGAGGTGGCTCTGCAGGTTTTGCTCTCTCTGTGTTCGATAGGAGTTTGCAGCTTGGCGGTCTACCTCTACTACATCGCGTGGCTGCGACCCGAAGGCATCCGCGGCAAGCTGAGGCGGCAAGGGATAGCAGGGCCGCCGTCGTTGTTCCTCTATGGAAGCTCGCTGGAGATGAAGAGGCTTCTGATGGCGGAGAGGAGTCGAGGAGGCCGCGGAGGAGAGGTAAAGCATGGGTTTACGCAGCATGTGTTCCCTCACTTTGAGCAGTGGAGGAAGCAGTACGGTACGCAACATCATTCTTTCTCCTTTTTCTTCCCCCCCTTCGTACTTTTGAGTCCTTTTAGTAGTACGTAACCTGCGGACTATCTAATCATTGATACCCAAAGAGCGCAGAAACCGAGACATCGCTGGATTTTTTTTTCCTTCACTGTATCACGGAAATTACCGCAATCGAAACTTAGCAGTTCATCTTCTCAGTTCCCTTCTTAGATGCAATGATATCGAATCAGAATTTAAGACCGTCTGCATCATCGTCTGCCGGCCACACAATATGCTTAGAGTTTAGAGATGAATTTAGAGATGAATTTTCTCTGTGTCCGTCACAATACGTCATACTATGCTTGTAGCCCAAAGTTTGCTGTGGCAATTCTACTTTAATGATCGCATAATAGGCAGTCAAATCATGTCTCGCCTACGGCCCTTAAGATTTTAGACGCAGGCAATGATATCGATCGGAACGAAAGGTCTCATGGATCACATCATCCACTCACGTAAGAGAAGCATTAAGAGTCTGCAGCGACATGGTTTGGCGCCAAGGGACGATGCCATTAAAGCACGTCGAGGTGACGATGCCATCGTGTGGAAAGCAAGATGGACACGCACCGATGTTTAACTGGTGTTGTTTGGTCTTTCCTCGTCATATCCCATCTGCAAATATCGATAGAAGAACTAGGACGTATCTCGTCATATCTCCATCTTACCGATGGTTTGTGTCTCTTCCTGCTTCCAGAAGGCATGGGGTCATAGAAAACATAGGAAAAGCAGGAGCCGGCATGGTGTCCCCTTTCTTTTTCGCCTAGCGAAGACACTGTGAAGAGAAACAAAATAGGGACGTGATGGATGGGTGGTTGGTTTGTGGAAAGAGACGGAGGAATATAGCAGGGAGAATAAGAGGAGGAGGAGGAGGATGATGATGATTTGATTCGACGAGTGTAGAAGCCGAGTCGACATCCATATCTGTAAAGGCGCAGCAGCACATCGTCGTTGCCATCCCACAAAGGACCTCCGTTGGTTCTCTCGCTTTACCGAACATGATTCATAGAACACATCTGCAACCTGATTGGCGAGACACCGTCGGCTGGTGGCCTTCCATCTTTTTGCCTTTGGATTACTGCTCATCGAATCAAAAAGTATCTTGCATAACCTGGCAATCTTCTTCCAGCATCACGCAATTGTATTGCTGTCGCCGATGAGACATCACCTGGTTCTTGTCAGGTCCGGTGTTCACATACTCACTGGGCAACGCGGTGGTGTTGCACGTCAGCCATCCAGATTGGGTGAAGGAGATCAGCCTCTGCTCGTCTCTCGACCTGGGCAAGTCTTCTTACTTGAAGAAGAGCCATGAGCCTCTCTTCGGTCAAGGCATCTTGAAGTCTAGCGGTAAATCTTGGTCTCACCAGAGAAAGATCTTAGCACCGGAGTTCTTCGCCGACAGGGTCAAGGTACGGAAAGATCGCCTCCTTCCTCCCCCCCCTCCCTCCCAAACATTCTCATGAGACGGTGTCGGCATGTCATCCGACCAAGCGCAGGGCATGGTGGAGCTGATGGTGGGCTCTGCCTGGCCATTGCTGAAGTCATGGGAGGAGAAGGTTGAGCTCCACGGAGGGACCGCGGCAATCAATGTGGACGAGGACTTGAGGCGCTACTCCGCGGATGTCATCTCAAGAACATGCTTTGGGAGCAATTACAGCAGGGGGAAGGAGATCTTCTTGAAGATTAGGGAGCTGCAGAAGGCTGTTTCGAGACCTAATCTATTTGCAGAAATCACTGGTTTAAGGTAAATTCTATTGGCTTAATTTCCACACACACACAAAAAAAAAAAAAAAATCTCTTTTTTGAAATTTTTTTTTCTTGAAGTGTTTCTCATTTTTAGACCTCTTTTCACCTAATACTAAAAATACCACTTTTTTCTTTCTTTATTTTCATATGAATCAATCCAACTTCAGTATTTTTATATTGTATTATAGTGTTCTCAACAATATCATCATAACGTAGTATAAAAACATTATAATGTAATGCAAAAACACAGTGTTTTTGTCTAAGTAGTGTAACAAATTATAAAAATAATTTTTAAAATAAATTTTATATTTTATGTCATGTTAGGATATCCACTTATCCTCCTTTTGCCATTGTTTCGTATCCTTGCTCGTGTCTCAGTAAGTTGTAAATACTTAGTGTACGTCTAAGAATTCATTTATATTTTTAATATATATATATATATATATATATATATATATATATATATATATATATATATATATATAGAAAGAGATTTGAATTATTGTGAAGTGGTAAAATGTGTTGAGTGTTTGGTAAACAATAAATGAAACTGTATTTTAATCATGCATTACGGTGAGTATTGTTTGGTAAAATTATATTTCAAAAGTTCATTTAATATTTTATAATAAATTTACCCTTTTAAATTTTTATATTTATTTAATATTGCATACATATTTTTATTTAAATCAACAAGTAAATAGAGAAAAAAAAATTAAACGAATACATTTAATCTTATAAAAAATTTCATATGGCCCAAATATATAATAAATAAATAATATAAAAATATGAATAAATATAATATAAATTTTTAAAAATATAAATAAATATAAATATAAATACAAATCATATTGGTTTCTTACTAAATTATTTTGATAATTTTATAATTTTACATAAAGTCATAATATGTTTTTGGAATTTAAAAAAAATTATATTAACATCCTACAAATACAGTATTAATATTTGAGCATTTTCAATACAGCATCCATTGATATTTTTGATACCAATCCAGATGCAATTTAAATAAAATTTATCATTTATTAAAAATCAATTAATATTTAAAATATTTAATATATTTCAAATGTGTTATCGATGTATCTTTACTCCGGCAAGCTTCTCGTTCCCACAGATTTCCTACTAAAGGAGGCCGAGAAGTGCACCGGCTGACCAGAGAAATCAGTTCCCTGATCCTGAAGACGGTGAAGGACGGCGATGGCACCGAGCAGTACACTTCGCAGAAGAGCCTGCTCCAAGCCATCCTTCGCAGCGCCGACGACGTTCTCCCCTCCCCCGCCACCCCCGACAGCTTCGTCGTCGACATCTGCAAGAACGTTTACTTCGCCGGCCACGAGACCACCGCCGTGACGACGTCTTGGTGCCTCATGCTACTCGCTCTCCACCCACAGTGGCAGGCTCGCGCTCGCGCCGAGGCGGCGGCGGTCTGTGGCCGCCGCCCACCGGACGCCAACTCCCTCCAAAAGATGAAGACGGTAAGCGCGAGCAACGATAACCCTGGAGACGACAGCTACGGATCTCTCTTCCATCGTCTCCATGGTAACGTCGTTTGGCTCGGTTGCAGCTGACCATGGTGATCCAGGAGACGTTGAGGCTGTACCCGCCTGGCGCATACGTGGCGAGAGAGACGATGCAGGAGATGGAGTTCGGCGGCGTTCGCATCCCCAAGGGCGTCAGCATCTTCGTGCAGTCGTCGGCGCTGCATCACGATCCCAGCATCTGGGGGCCGGACGTGCTGGAGTTCAACCCCGAGAGATTTGCCCGGGGGGTCCTCGGCGCTTGCCAGCTCCCGCAGACGTACCTCCCCTTCGGCGTCGGGCCGCGGACGTGCCTCGGCCAGCACTTCGCCATGACCGAGCTGAAGGTCCTCCTCTCCCTTATCCTTCTCAGGTTCAGCATCTCCTTGTCGCCAAACTACCGCCACTCCCCTGCACTGAGATTGATCGTAGAGCCTGAACATGGAGTGGAGCTCCTGCTGAAGAAGGCAGAAGGCCTGGTAACCTCATCAGATATCCACCAACGATCGAACTAGAATCTGTTCTTGAAGAGAACCATGGTACTACAAGTCTCGGTGAGAATCTACAAGCCACCAGAACTAAATCTTCCACCGAATCAGATTGAAATAGTTACTGTATGTGTGCACTAAAGCTCAAATAAATTCTGATCACAACTAAATGGTTCACAAATCTATGCTTTTGCCAGTTTGTTCTGATCGAATACAACAATAACAACAGCAACGATCACTTGTGATCGAATAAGACAACTAAATTATCTGCGTTTTCAAGAACTTCAGTTACAGAATCAAAACACACTCTTTTGATTCCACAGAGCATAAGAAAGTTGCAAAAAGGATCGGTTTTTTCCACAACTAAACGCTTAAATCCATCAAGTTTTTCCTGTCATTTCTTGTGGTGATTACAGAGAAGTTGATCAGCGTATGCTGTTCTCTTTAGTTTCTCCACCTCTTGTCCAAACCATTTGACAGTAATTGAAAGCTGGGGAAGTTACAGCAACAGCCAATTTTCCTAGTTCGTCTTAGTTCGTCTTGTAGGTTTTCCTTGCTTTGCAACTACGGCACTTAAGCAAGTAAATGAATGCTACCAGAGTTCATGAAAGTTGCAAACAACAAGAAAATTTAAATAGATTACAATGCTTCCAGTTCCTAAGTGGCTTCTGTGACAGAAACATGATGTCCTTAGTAGGAGTAAACTACATTTCCTCCCAAATCGAACAAACATTCATATGAAGGTGAAGCTTCCAAGAGGTCAAAACAGACAAGAACAACAATCATGAAAAGAAGAACATAATCGAAACGAGAGGATAATTACGGCATCCAGGGTCCATCAGTGGAGACAAGAGCCACCGCAGGCCTATTTAATCGCTTGGTGATGCCAGGGAACTTGTCTAAGAACTTGGGGCCAGAAGTCCCGCTCCCTGTTACGCTCCCCAAAGTTTCGGCACCTCTCATACAGTAACTCCTTGAAGTGTTCCTCCTCGTCGAGCATGAACTTTGCATTGGCCACCGCAAAGTAGTACCTCCTTGGTTTTTCCTACAGTTTAGAGTTACTCGTATTACAAAATCCTTGAAAAAAAAAGAAACAATTATTCTCCGTTTACTGAATTCTCGATGAACTCATCCAGAAGGTAGGACATCTCGAGAACAAAAGAACTTGGTGCAACTATCCTAATCTAGTTCTTCAAGAACTGCCAACTTCAGACAAGGTAAGTAACATAGGAAAGGAGACTTCCTATCAAAGGGGAAAGTTGTTGACTTGTTTTGCTATCGTACAGCAAAAGAAACTAAAACGTGCCATCTTCGGGCATCAAATACTTCAGGAAAGGGAATTCAGCTTTCTTCAAATTAACCTACTAAATTAAACACCAAGGGCGTCTTTACCAGGGAAATGCTGATCTATCCTAATCTCACCAAATGTGTCGCATTGTCAGTTCTGTGCATCAATCTAGGGCGTCTTTACCAGGGAAATGCTGATCTATCCTAATCTCACCAAATGTGTCGCATTGTCAGTTCTGTGCATCAATCTATCCAAACAAATTCTTTAACTATCAGCTGCAGATGAAGTTACTAAAATCAAGAAATTATACTACATTTTATTAGCAGAGAAATTGGGAAAAAGAAGCAAAATGCATCGACTACTTCATAAAAAGATTTCAGCTTTGTCCAAGAAACTAACTAAATTAAACACTAAAAGGATCTTTACAGGGGGGAACGCTAATCCATCCCAATTTCAACAAAGCTGTAGCACGTTTCGATTGTATGCGTCGATCTACTTAAAAGAAACCAAATTTGGAACCAGAGAACTCTGTTTCGACGGGCAGGATACCGCTTGGGCAGGCTCCGACGAGCGGAGCTGATCGGAGTCCACGGCCACAGCTCTGACGAATTGTAAGAACCCAAACATTGGAAGAATTTACATGTCTATCTGATCATGTACTATTAGAGATAAGGCGGGGAATGCCGCCTCTGCTGCTGCCAGCTTTTAGGTCGGAGGCTAAAGGATTGTAAACAAATTCCACCTTTGGCAGTCCCAACAAAACTCGTAATTTTTCAGTTTACAATCATGAACACAATACCAACCGGTCCGCCACCTTGAACTTGTAAAACCAATGGAATCTTCCTTGGCAAGTGGCATTTCGAGTAGATAGTAGACTCACATTTTCTTTATGCAATGCATAAAAGCATATGCAACCAAATTGGAGGGGGGAAACGAAGGCCTAGCGTCGAAGGAGCGCACTTCGGTCCGGTTTGGGGAAAAGCCAGCGCATGGGCCGAGGGCGAGAGTCGCAGGAGCCACCATTGCCCAGCTCGAGGAGAGGAGGGCCGGATGAGTGTTTTGGCAGACACATTTGCAGAACAAGCGCAGGGGGACGGCTGCATGATGATGAAGGAACGTAGGTTGCACCAAAGTTGTGGGCATCGAGATGTGTATTCTGCCAGCTGTCATGCTGTGGTAGCCTTTCGAATGCTGTGCATTGTTTGTCTACTGCAATCTTACCACACTGAGTGCGGACCAACTAATATTATCATATATATATATATATATATATATATAGTTAGTTAGTTAGTTAGTTATTTTTAATATTTTTTTATAATTATAAAAATAAAATATCTAAATTTATTTACACTGATGATATTAGTTTATTAAACAGAAACATAAAAAATAAAAAGTAAAAATATAATTTTTAATGTTTAGTGATGGAAATTTCTTTGGATCGCCAGTTCTAGATAAATGCTACTAACATCCGATCTGGATATTTCCCTTTCGGCAGTATATCAATCAAAGCTTCCTTAGATTTTAATGCAGATTTAATTTCATGATATAAAATTATTTCTTTTCCATAAATCATTGTATCACTCAAAAGGATCATTATCCTCAAGCCACTATCTTTGAATATCATCAATGGTTGCAGATAATGATACCGCTGGCGTCGATACAATGCAGGCGTCTAGCCATCTCCGATGACAATAAGGTCCACTCTCATTGCGATGCCACCTGCCTCTGTGAGGAGTGTGTTGCTGGCCTCATCGTCATTCACCCCGTGCTGCTCTACATCTACATCGACACTGATGTAGTTGCCAAGCGACAATTGCATCGGCGTCAATGTATATGTTAGTGGCTACCTCGTCATTGATCTATTGGACAAGTCCCAATCTTGACCCGAAGTTGGGATCATCGGAGCCCCTATTGCTCCTCTCACTATCGCTTGTATCTATATCGACATTTGATACAAATGCCGCTTCTTAGAAGGTCCCTACCGAGAAGAGGCAGCTCCCATCAGCTGGTCGGCATGAGTTCCCCTAAAACCTCAGCCTGAGGCTAATGGCCGAGCCTCCCGATCACGATAGCTCCAGCGAAGACCAGAGCTCCTATCTCAGAGAGGAGCAAAGACAACTGTGAGACACTTTCACGACAAAGGGTCGGATCTTAGCCTTGACACAAAGTGGGTCGTCACGAAGCTCGAGTGAGCGGTGTTAGCTGCATCTGCGTTGATACTGATGCAAATGCTGCTTGGTATCAAGACGAGCGATAGGAACTCTAGTGACTCAACTATGGTTTGAGGCTGCGATCCGTCCCTAGTTGTTAAGTGACATTTGTATCAGTATCGACCTAGATACGGGCAGCGGTAGAGGGAGCTATAGGAGCTCTGACGACCCCAGCTTCTAGTCGATGCTAGGATCTGTCCAATAAGCCAGTGGTGAGGTGCCCACCACCATCTGCATTGATACTAATGTAGTTGTCAAGCGACAATTACGTCGACATCGATGCCAATGAATATGGTGGTGGCTACTTCATTGTTGACTTATTGGGTGGATCCCAGTCTCGACCTGAATCTAGGGTCATTGGAGCTCCTACCACTTCTCCCATTGTCACCCACATCTACATCAACATTGTAAATGTCGCTCGATAGGACCGGGGTGGGGGGGGTGGGTTGGATCCCAACCTCGACATGAAGCTGGGGTCATTGGAGCTCTCGTCACTCGCATCTATGTTAGCAATGTTGTAGATACTGTTTGGCATCAAGGAGAGCAACAAGAGCTCCGATGACCCTAGCTTCGGGTCAAGGTTAGGATCTGCCCCTCATTATCAAGCGACATCTGCATCAGCATTAACATTGATGCGAGCAACAATGACGTGAGCGATAGGAGCTCCGATGACCTTAGTTTCGGGTCGAGACTAAGATTCGCCCAATAGGTCAGCAGTGAGGCGGCCACCACCTTCTACATCAACACCGACGCAATTATCGCTCGACAACTGTATTAGTATCAACATAAATGTAGAGCGACATGGGATGAATAATAATGTGGTCAGTGGTGTGCTCCTCATGGAGATGAGTAGCATTGTAATGAGAGCAGATCTTATCATCATCGAAGGTAGCTAGACAATTACATTGGCGTTGATGCCAATGACACTATCGTCCGCCACCATTGACACCGATGATCCCAGTTTCAAGTTGAGGCTAAGATTCGCCCAATAGGTTGGCAATGAGGCGACCACCACCTTCTACGTTGACACCGACACAATTATCGCTCGGCAACCGCATTAGTGTCAATGCAAATGTAGAGCGACATGGGGTGAACAATAATGTAGTCAGTGGTGTACTCCTCATGGAGATAAGTAGCATCATGATGAGAGCAGAACTTATCGTCATCGAAGGCAGCTAGACAACTACATTGGTGTTGACGCTAGCTACGCTATCGTTCGCCACCATCGACATCGTCCGCCACTGATTGTTAAAATTATCTTTATCATTTGTTTTCATATTTTTGTCAGTAAAACTGATGTCATTAGGGTAAATAAGCCTAGATATTTTACTTTAATAATTATAAGGATACAAATATAATTTTTTAAAATATAACGATTAGAACACAAGGGCAAAGCCATGAGTCTGCCATGTCGCTTACGACTATGCTAGCGAGTGAGCCGCTGGCATGGCTTCCCACGTCGAAGGGAGAATATTTTCACACGAAGAATGCCGACCTATGTAATCGGTGATGCCATGTCGCATTTCACCTGTGCACCCCTCGTTGGTTGCCTATCTCAATCCTGGTTTGTGGCGTCAGGACTTGGCCCGGATGCTAAAACCGGCTGCGTCGCCATCCCAAAAAATCGGGTAACAAATTAGATAATCTAATCTATAATTAGTCCAAAGAGTATCAAGGAACACTTCGCGAGTTCGAAAAAACGATAGAAAACCCAATCGTGATGTTCCAAGTCAGATAAGTTGGTGCAGAAGTGAAGTCATTGGGAGCCAATTAATTCACTCTTAGGTTATGTACTTAGGTGGTAAGTTGAATTGATTTTAGTTTATAAAAAAAATTTATCAATCTCAAAAAAATTTCATTTTGGAGTTCGATTAAATCTGATTGAACAAGAATACAACCTAGATGACATTTTATTTTCCTAAACAATTAATTATGGATTTGACAGTCCATAATTTTGCAGTGAGAACAATGATCCCTCGAGTTTAGAGAGCAAAGTTGATGCCAACTTCTTGATTACAGGAATAATAAATACTATGTGATGATCAAAGCTTCACTCACAAATACTTTTTCCATTATCCTGCAAATAACATAACATACTTTATAGGAGCATTTGAGCTTTTATGCGATGGGGTATCCGATCCAGTTTGGTGGTGGGTTCGGAATATTGCTTTACGATTCAAAAATATTTAGAATCTAATGATGATGAAACGCATGATAGTTTTTTTTATGATAGGATTAGGATTCACAAATACTTTCTTAGTCGTTAAGATAAGTGTATAATCAAGAGATTATATTTGATAAAATATAAATAGATAGATGCTCGATTTTTCTCAAACCCTTCATTTATAGTTTTCTCATATAATGTGATTATTTTTCTCTAATATCATAAATGCCTCTCGTCAAATTTATCTTTCGTTATTTTTAACAAATTACCTCCATTATACCTCTCACCTTCGATGAATACCATTTCAATCTTATCATCATTCGCGACTTTATTATTGAAAAAAAACAAAGATAATTACGACAAGACCTCGTAGCAAGTGGATGTGACTACGACAAATCTCACATGGGAGAAATAGACAACCATGATGGAATGAAAGTGAATAAAAAGTTATGATAGAATGATATAGCTAGAAGTGATAGATAATAACATGGGATATTTAGGTTATTAGAGGAAATACCAAATGAAAAAAATGAAAATGAGGGCATCGAAAAAAAAAATCCAAAAGGTTTTCAAGAAAAATCATATATATATATATATATATATACTTTTACTCGTTAATATAAATATATTTGATAAAATATAAATAGATAGATGGATGATTTTTCTCAAACCTTTCATTTTTAGTTTTCTCATTTAGTGTGACTATTTTTCTCTAATATCATAAATGCTTCTCGTCAAGAAATGACCTCCGTTATATCTCTCACCTTTGATGGATATCATTTCGATTTTATAATTATTCATAATTTTATTATTGAAAAAAAAAATATGATCACGATGAGATCTCCCGACAAGTGGATGTGGCTATGACAAATCTCACATGGGAGAAATAGACAATTACGATGGGATGAAAGTGGATAAAAAATTACGATAGAATAAATATAGTCATAAAAGCGATAAATAATAACAAGGGATATTTAGGGTATTAGAGAAAATACCAAATGAAAAAAATGAAAATGAGGGCATCCGAAAAAAAAAATCCAAAAAGGTTTTTCAATAAAAATCATATATATATATATATATACTTTTACTCGTTAATAGAAATATATTGAAGTTGGTAATAAATTGATTTAACTTGAGCTCTAATAAGATCATTGAAACGTTGACGTTGACATTGACATGAGTCCTCTTTGTTGACCCTGGGTCAAGCTTTCCTTTCTTTTGCTATCTAAGCAAAGCGCTTGACATAACAAGTCATAGTCGAACCGAAGAAGTGACCCATGTCCATCTCCATGAACGTTTCTGCCCCACCACGCCACCCTCACATTAGATGCGTGGGGGCCACCCAATCGGGTGACGGGAACTATACTTGGGTGAGACCACGGCGTAGCGTAATGTTGTTTGTTACGGCAATTCTGTGTGCCGATCCAACGGTTCGGATCGTGGGGTTCGCGAGGGCTCGCCGTTAAATCCTGTGCGTTGCTTCCTTTCCTCCCATTCTCCCTGTGAGCTCCGTTTCGTACGGCTTTACTAAGGATCGGCGCGGGGGCAGGCGGAGGAGGTGGAGGGAGGGAAACGCGGCGGCGTCGATGGAGGCGGCGGAGGGCGGCGGACTCGAAGCGGACCTGGAGCGGAGGGTCATGGTGGCGGTGAAGGCGGCGGAGGAACGGGGATACCCGCCGCTGCTGCGGGCGGTCGAGGCGGCGCGGTGCGTCCAGGAGCGGGGCCTAGGGCTTCCCAACCCCGAGCTGGGTCGCGTCCTCGTCTCCAATCTCTGTTTCGCAAACAACAATCCGTCGCTGTGGAAGCTGCTCGACCAGACCATGGCTTCCTGCGTCGTCTCTCCCATCCACGCCCTCGCCCTCCTCACCCCCAGGCAGGGATGCGACCCTGACGATCTCCTTGAATTCTTTACCTTTCTTTCGTGCTTCATTTCCCTCATGTTTGTTGAATCTTGATGATCTTTCTCTCATGTCTTTCGTTTCTGGATGAGTTCAGGGTGACCCCTCATCGACGGACGCAGCCGGAGGCCTACCGGCTCTACCTGGACCTCGTGAGCCGGTACGCCCTCTCATCGCTCTCGGTTGATGCTGGATCTTGTAGAGACAAGTAAGTTCCCAGCTTCTTTAAGGCTAGTTTTTTGTGGTCCAGAATTCTCTGTCTACATTTCATATCTTAAAAGAACCGATCTTATTGGTTCTGTGAAGTTTGAACTCGTCATGTCGAAGTTGGAGAAATGGCATCCTGAGCCATCGAAGGTTTTGAAAGCTATCTTCGAGGTCACGGAAAACAAACTTGTTAGCTAACAAGAACTTTTTCACTTTAGATTTATATGTGATAGACAAAACTTAAAGAGCAAGTTCTTGACAGGGTCCTTCTATTATTAGCAGCTGCCCAAGAGTTCTTCCTTGTTCCATTTCTCACATGGATTTGTCTGAAGATGCAAAGTTTTACTTGGCAAAAGTTTGGTGATTGAAGTAAAGAATGCTTTTGATTTATTAGAAAATAGAAGATTGTTCAAGACAAGTTTAGTTAGCTGATAATAATGGATGATTTAGTGGCATAAAGAGAAAATCTGTGTCAGAATTGGTTCAGACATACACATTATCCATACCTGCCAGTAACCATCTGATTAGCATTCTGAGGGAGAGGATTGGCACAACCAACTGAAAATCTTTCAGTAGGCCCATTTGCAATCTGGTAGGACATATTCCTATAATGTGGACAAGCATAATCCTGTTATGGTATGTGGTCCCTTTTGGGTTTCAGTTTCATCTCCTTAATTGAACGCCAGTGCCATTGAGGGGCCGAGCAGCCAGAGGTCTGGTAGAGAAGAGCTTCTTTGGTATATTGGACATTGAACTCTCCAGTATGGACGAGGCACTAGGTGCCATGTTGTGAAGGAAGATGACAATTTGCAATTATGAGAACAAAGTTCTCCTTTGGCTTTCGTTCACCTAAAATGCCATTTTGAAGTTGGAAGTTTTGCTGATGTGGCATCCCACAGGTGTAGATATTAAATGAAATGACATGTTAGTTTGGGGTTTTCTTCCCCGATAAGTATAGGCTCAGACAAAATAAAAGACAGTGGAGTGAATTTGTATTAAGCTGCTCAGATAAGGTGGATATGTCTTCTTCCCTCATACTTGGTCCTAAATATTCACTGTGGCTTAACCAATGTAATCAGTGCAAATGACTGTATTGAATAAAAGTATGGAAGCAGAGAACTTATCACATCAAATATTTCGCAATAACAGACTGTACCAAGTTAGGGGCTCCTTATTTGTTTTCTATTACATTTTAGCGTCAGGGATGGCATCTGGGTAATACTAACTCCTTTTCTTTAATTTAATATTATGGATTAATTTTCAAAAATTCATCACCCTTTAATTCCCATATCTCCTAGTAAAAGGTGCAGACCGTATTACTTTCTGCCTACTGGCCAAGGCACCTGAACCATTTCTGGTGATCGGGCATTTCTTAAGATGATGGACTCTGCTTGGCCTCATCTTTGCATGAGTTTCTAAGAACAAAGAAATTGCAAATGTTAAAGTGTAGAGATAGGTCCTTTAAATTTGCAAAATTATATAAAGGTTCAGTCATGTTGACCTTGATATCATTTAAACTCAACTCAGATCTCTATTTCATCATTATATGCAGTACTGAGTAATAATGTTGAGAAGATGTGCTACTTGTTCTTGTGATAATAGTGTTATAATATTTTTATATTCTAAAGGGAATGACATTGTGATAATAGTGTTATAACGTTTTTATATTCTAAAAGGAATGACACAGATGGATAGGCTCTTTGCTTTAGCATTCTATTCTTCCAAATTTGTGCAAATTAAAGAGGCTGATAAGTGAAGAAAAAGCATACTGGGCTTTTTCAATTTTCCAATTTGGGTTATTTTTGGTCCATATGCTGAACCCTATGTGCAGGCTCTGTAGCACTATGTCTAGGTTCTCAAGCACTTGGATAAGCTAGTCAAAAGAGAGGACTTTTCCTGCTTGGTAAGTTTGTATGTTTGTTGATTTCTAAATATCTGTCCCAGGCATGGACAAACAGGAATGGGTAACTGCTTGATCACTGCATATGTTATCTGGAGATGCAGTGTCACTCAGCATCTGTTATTGCATGGATTTACATTCATGTCAAATTTTTACATATTGGAACATGATGTGCTGCTTTTTGGTTAAGGCCTTGCTGGGACAGTTGGAAGTCCTCTGTAGTTTTCTCTTAAGAGGAGGATAAGTTTCTATTAGTGGCATTTTAAGTTAATTTGCAAGATGCAAACATGAAAGATATATCTTTTCATACCTTCAAGTTCTACGATGCCTGAGTCAAAACTTGTGCGCATGTGTAGACAAATAGATGAATATTTTGTTAATTGTTTCTGCCGAGTTCAGTGAAAAGATCAGAAGCCTTTAGCATATCAGTCACAATATAAAAAAAGAGGAACCAAGTTGCAGCAGATGTCTATTAGGACTCTTTATCATAATATTCACAAAACTTCTGTAGCTCATTCTATCGTAGGCTAAACTAGATGATATCTGATTTTTATTGCAAGTTCCTAACTCTGGAACATGATTAGAATTTTGCAGATGTCTATTAGAGGAGCTGTTTCCATAGTTTCAAATGGCCTCTATATTTGCAATCTATGTGTCCTAAAATAAAATTTAAGGTCTTTATTCTTCAGTTGTTGCCTTGTCTTGTCTGGAATTTATGTGAGTCCCTAAAATTTTCTTTTGAATTGGATAAATGTGCCTTTTGGTCATGTTTAAAGTCTAACTCTCAAATGCAAAGTGAAATTTGTAGCCTTCTATTGACCCTTTGCGATATTATCCATCTTGCAGGATTGCAAAATCAGTTGATGATGCCCTACAACTTTCAGATACATATGGGGTTAAAAAAATGGATTTTGGTCATGCAGTTGTTTTGTTTATTATGACTGTTATCACAAGCTTGATTGATTGTACAATTGAAGATTATGGCTTGCGATTGGTATCCACAGACAAACATGGCAGTGTATGTGCTAATGGTGGAAAACAACTAATGGAGTTAGATGTTAAAGGGAATTCATATGACAAGAGAAATGAGCATCGTGAACATCTGCGTAGAACAAATGCTTTATTGGCTGTTGAGGTGGCTGAAAAAATTTCTTCAAATAAAAAGACAAAAGCTTTTCTTCATCTCATCCATATCAATATGTATGTAACATCATGACTTTTATGTTTCAATCCTCTTTTTATATTGTTCATGTAGGTTTATTCTTAAAGAACATACAACATAGTAAAATCAAAGGCCTTGTCTCATTTATTTTGGAATAGGATCTCTAACGGGCCACACAAGATCAATTGCCACCATGGGTGAATCTTATAATGTCCATTGATAATTTTGGTATTCCATGAGATTTTTTTGATAAAAAGCTTTTAAGTTTGTTGTGTGAACCTTCTTTTTCATCTTTATTATGTTACAAAAAATTTGTAGCTTAAATGCATATCATTTGTGATGTTGATATTGGATAGATAGAAGAATATAGTGGACTGAAATAACTTTCATTATATCAAGTTTTTTGTTAGTAGATTTCTATGTAGTATAAAACCATCGATTAAAAGGGCTAGTTCAGTTATTTTTATTTGTTGGAGCAATTATGGTGATACCTCCTCGAATTGAATTGTTTAATTGGAAGTCATTGGATACCTGGTTATAGGCCATAAAATAGATATGGAAAACATAATGGCAAACTATAGTCAATTTGAGCATCTCATCTATCCTCAGAAGGGAACCTTTATTAGCTGTAATTTTGGCTTTTAAACGTGCCTTTTCTCTTAATAGATCACCTAAGTCTGGTCTTACTAAGAGTGAATTCCCCTCCAGTGGTTGCACATAACACCAACAGCTAGTACATGAATTCACTTGCTTGCTTGGCATGATTTCTTGTGATTGCTTGCTCATATTGGTTTTGTCAACCTTTATCCTCTTCCTTGTCTGCTTTGTTATTGTAATTCCCCTTGAGAAGACAGAACCAGACTATGACAGATATTTATTGAATGATGATGTATATGCAGTGATTATCGGATTTCTACCTGAGATACCATCTATTGACATGAGTCCTATTTATCTCCTTTTCCTGCTAGCTGGTTCCATTCCCTGAACACCTTGTTAAAATCCTTGTCCCGTACTGAGGCATTCATCAATCTTCTCGATTTGTATTGGAACTTCTCATTTTGTGAAGATAGCCTATAGACAACTAACAGAGTGGTGATGCTTGTTACTTATAGATATCTACTGAAAGAGAACTCTGACAGAACCTAATAATTGTCATAGAAGCTTCTAAAGTGGAGACCTGATTTTAAACTAGCATCTTGTTTTCAATGAGATTATTTCAAGGAACTATGTCGTGGTGATACCCTGACCGCTGATAAAGATTTTATTCTAAGCACAGGCCTGAGAAGTTCAATAGTCTTCTTCAGAGGCTGCAAACTATCGAATCCAACATATTGACATCAGAGAGTTTATTATCTCTCAGTCCTATTTTGAATAAATTGTTCATGAATATAAAGAAGGCAATGAGTACAGAACTCCTTCTGAATAAGCATCAGCTTCTTGGAGCTCTAGCTGATGCTGGGCCATGTAGCTTGAATTCATGTAACAGTTCTGGGGCTGGAAGGGATGCTTGTTGGATTCCTATTGATATTCTGATGGAGAACGCAATGGATGGGAAGCATCTGTATGCCATATCTGCTGTTGAGGTTCTTACAGGTGCCAGTTTTCTTTCTTGAACTGTTGTGTTGGTTTGCTCTTTTTATTGGTTTAATTGAGTGTCCTTTTCCAAATATGCATATCTGTTCTGTCACAAGGTCTTTCACTTATCATCTGTTCTTTAAACAGAATTGACCAAGACACTCAAAGTAATTAACCAGGCAAGCTGGCAGGAGACTTTTCAAGCTCTTTGGGTTTCAGCTCTCCGACTTGTGCAGCGAGTAGTGAAAATTCTGTGCCTGTGCCTACAATTTTTATCTGTTAAGTAAATTTATGTATTATACTCATGATTCTAATATTAGTTATTCTACTTGTGCACAACTAGGATCGTGAGCCTCTGGAAGGACCAATACCTCATCTTGATGCAAGATTGTGCATGCTACTTTCAATTGTCCCTTTGGCAATTGTTGCCGTCATGAAGGAAGAGCTTGATATACATTATCCTGTCAACAATGGCTTTCTGAGAAGCAATTCACATGAAAATGATGGGAATAAGTTTTCTTCTAGAAGGCATGGATTGATATCTTCCCTTAAGATGCTAGGACAATTTCCAGCACTTCTCTTACCTCCTCCATCAGTTGTCAATGCAGCAAACAATGCTGCTACAAAAGCAGCAGTCTTTGTTTCAAATTACAAGGCTGGGGGTAACAATCTAAATGTTGTTGGGCGTAATGATTCTCCTATAAAAGCAGGTTTGTTTGTCTTGATAATTTTTAGATTATCTTAATCTCAGTGGTAAATGTAATACTCTGTTTTGATTACAGACTCTCTCTCTATCTTATGGCTTTTAATTTACATTTATAGGAGTCATGATACTTTCAACTTAAAACTAAAAACTAAACTAATCAGTCATGGTACTTTAATTTACCATTATAGGAGTCATGGTACTTTCAACTATAAGCTAATGAGAAAGAACTAAACTAATCAGTTACTTATTTCATGCAAGGATCAAATAAACTCAATAGTTTCGGTCAACATGTCCTAAGGAATCTAATGACTTTAAGTTTGACTGGATGTCATAAGAAAAAAAAAGCGAGACATTAAATTGAAAATTACTTGCAATTTAGATTTATGGAAGACCTAGTAGATTAAATCAAAACAATAATTTTGAATTACTTTTGGATTTTGCTTAACTTCATAAACCAAGCAAATAGAGCTTTAGGAATCAATACTAGGTGTAGGTCAACTTTAAATCAAGGTTTGCCATACCGCGGTGTACCACCCGATATGAGTGGTATATAGCAGTTTGATAGGGGATCAATATGAGTGGTACATACCAGTCTGTCGGTACATCCCATCGTACCATATGTCGGTATGTCGAGACATACCGTACCGATGACCAGTGATTTCAATAGGCGCTCGGGCGCTCGCCTAAGCACTCGGGCGAGGTGAGGCGAGGCCGGCGCCTCGCTTCGTTCAGCGACGCGCTTCAAAGAGGCGCCGCCTGGGCGCTCCGAGCCCAGGCGTCGGGCATTTCGGGTGAGTGCCCGGGTTAAACCAGGCGATCGAACCGGTTCGGTCTGCTTTAGTTGGTTCAATCGAACCAACTAAAGCACCTTTCTCTCACGTCTTCCCCAACCCTAACCTTGCTCGCCGCTCCCGTTGCCGTTGCTCGCCGCCATCGCACACCGCTGCCATTTTCACGCTACCGCCACTTGCCATCGCGCCGCTCCCGCTGCTTATTATGCTCATTGCTACCGCTACTATTATCGCCGCTCCATTCTTTGTTGCCACTATCGCCGCTCCCGTTGTCGCCGCCGTTATTATTTTTGTTGCCATTGCCGCTCCCCACTATCGTCGCTCATTCTTTGCATTTGCCACTATATCGCCGCTCCGTTGTCGCCGCCGCTATCGCTGCCGCTTGCCCGCTGCCGCTCGCTCCACTCCCTTTGCTGCTGCTATTGCTTTGCCACCACTGCCGCCGCTCTGCTTCTTTCTTTGCTCGCCGCTACCATTGCCACTATCGCCGCTCACCACTCCGCTCCCGCTCGCTTTTCTGCTACTGCCGCTCTCGGTCATCGCCTCGGTCTTCCCTTACACTCTTCTCTAGTATCATTAATAAGATATATATAACGATATCTTTTAACAAGATATATATTATGATATCTTTTATTAACAATATATTAACTAAGATACATTAATAACATTATTTTTATTTTTTAGATTAATAATATATTATTTTTATTTTAATACTATTAATTTTTATTTATTTAAAATTATTATTAGGTTTTTATTTAAATAATTATATTTATTGATTATATTATATTTTTTATATTTTAGAGTCTTGCTTCGCTCGGACGAGCGCTTAGTGCCTTGGGCGTTTTTGGACCTTGGCGCCTTTTGGCGCTTAGCGTTTTTTAAATCATTGCTGATGACCAGTCAGTACATCGATATGGATCGATAAGGTGAACCATGCTTCAAACAAAATTTGGTTGAGTCTGGTTTATGCTCAAACTGTCACAATTTGTAAATTTTGTGAAACTTTTATCATGATCTAACATAAATTAGTCTCAATAACACTGAGTAAAAGTGGACTCAAATTATGGCTTGCAGCACTTGTAGGTTTTAATAAGGCTCACCCAAATCCAAACTAAAGTTGAGATCATCAATTTAGACTTAGTTAAATTAATTGACTTGCTTATCACACAACTAACCTTAGCTCAAACTAGATCAGATTTTGTCAAATCAAGCACTTGGTTTATCAGATTGTTACTGGTATTATTGTTGTTCTTTTACATATTGCTTTATTCTTTCTCCCCTTCCTTGACGTCAAGTCACCCAACAGCCGACCTGAAGCTGTGAGTTTCTTCTTTCTAATTTATTTTTTTTCTCTGCACATGTAGTTGGGAATATGCTGCATCTAATAGTTGAAGCCTGTATTGCAAGAAATTTGATTGATACATCTGCTTACTTTTGGCCTGGTTATGTGGGTCCATCTGCTTTGTCAAGGGATTCAACTTCAGTTCAAGATTCTCCTTGGTCAACCTTCCTTGAGGGGGCTCCACTAAATGGTTCTTTGAAAAACTCCCTTATGGTGACTCCTGCATCTAGGTAATCTAAATCCTTTTAGAATAACTTGTTAACTGATGGTGAGTGGCTGCATTTCTTGGTTGCAGGCATGTCCTAGCTGTAACAGTACTCCATGTTCCTTTATAGACTATAAATATGAATTGATATGACTATGTATGAAATGTCCTTACATCATATTTGGTCCTTGTTAGCATTGGTTTCTGCATCAAATTGAAAACAAACAACAGAAATTGAGAAGGCCTTTAACTGAAAAATATTGAATGAACTTAGTAATTGTTACCTTAACTGGAAGAAAGAAACATAACCTCTTCTGATGGTGTTACCTTTTCTATTCAAGGAAAATATTTAGTACACAAGTAACTTGTAAAACCATGCATCTGCTTCAAGAACAATTTTCTCCAAATGCAGCAAGCTTGTTCATGGTGTCAACCACCTCAGCACAACAGTTGAAGACAAATGACAAATTAATCCTGTCGAAGTTGTTCTGATTTTTGTCACTTACCAACTTTCAACAATAGAAAAAGTAAGGCCATCGTCTGGCTAGCTGGATGGTTGTGCATCCAGGACGTCTTCGTACAGGGCGGGTTTTGAATATCAAGTTGCATTTGTATGTAGTGTAATGCCTAATGCATCTTGTAATAACTATATATTAGTGAAAAGAAAACAAGGGAACAAGTACAGAAAATTTGATAAATAGGTAACACCTTTGACAAGGACATCCTTTTCGTTGTATCGCTCATGAGTTATAAAATATTAAAAAAAGACAAAGTATGCTAAGTGGTGCCATTTGGCCCATTGTGGATTTTTGGTTGGACTGGTAAATACTGATTGGCCATGCTGGTCAATTTGTGCAGGTCCAGTCAGTATTTTAAATATTGATTTTCACAGAGCATATTTTTTAAGCATGATGTATATTTAATATTCGTACTCCAAACTAGCATTCATTATATTGTATGGAATTGATTTTGTTTCAGCTCTTTAGCTTGATTGAGTGATTGTATCATGACACTGTTCATGTATATATAAACAGTTACATTTATATTCATTATATCCATGATCTTACTCTGCTGCTCTTTAGTTTAGTAGAATTGGAAAAGATGTACCACATTGCAGTCAATGGATCAGAAGAAGAAAAATTAGCAGCTGCAAAGATTCTCTGTGGTGCATCCCTTGTCCGTGGCTGGAATGTCCAGGTAAAGAACTTGTATACTTCTCTATTAATTGAATGTCCTGAACTCCTGATTCAACCCAATAACTGTATAGGAAAAAAACTATGCAATTTTCTTTTCACTTATTTCTTTAATTAAGGGAATAGTTAATGTTGAATGGAATTTGTATATTTTAGATGCCTTATAGCTGTCAATGTCCTTTGATATTCAACATCAGTTATCTATACGATCCCAATGTGTCAAGTGGGTTATCCTTTTACTGATTAATTTATACTTCAGGAACTTTGTATTTGTCTTCACTCTTAATTTTCTCTTTACTGGTCCAGGAACATGTTGTGCACATTGTGGTGAAATTGCTATCTCCACCTATACCTCCTGATTCTTCAGCATCTGGAGTTGGGAATTATTTAATTGGCCACATGTCTGTGCTCAGTGCTATTTTATTTGGAGTTTCTTGTGTGGACATTGTTCATATTGTTTCTTTATATGGGATGGTAAGCAAAACTTTTTGGGTGAAATACATTTCTCCACAGTCGCAAATTTGCTGATTTGTAATTCATTTTTGTTCTGAATATCATTAATAATGTATACGAAGATATGTCTATGATAGCTGATTTTGGTTTGTATGTAGTTGATGGTTTAATCAAATCCTCTATTGTTCCTTCTGTTCCTCCGTAAAGTGATAGGATTTTCACCTTCTATCAAGTGAAAGGCATATCTGAAAATGAATGGAAGGGGTATAGAGGTAGGAGAAAGAGAGATTAGAGAGGAAGAGAGAAAAGCTAGTTAAAAAACACAGATGGTGGAGAGGAACTGTAGAGGGAGTATTGATAACTCCAATTAGTGTTAGTTTTAGAATTCATGTAGTGCCCAATACTCTGTAATTGTGATGTAATGATAATATTTCCAATTTCCCAGGCTTTGCTCAACGTTTTTATTCTAGAAACCTATGCAATATGGGAACTGTCAAGTGATATATGCATGGTACTCTTGTTTATTCCTGTATTAATGCATCATATGTTTGATTATTTACATCACATTCATTTTCTAACCAACAAAAGGATTTGCAAATCTACATTTGCTTGTACCTAAATATACCTCTCTTAAATTTTCTTCTCTTCACTGATTCAAGATAATGGTATCTTCAGGTTCCAGAAGTTGCGGCAGCTTTAATGCCACTTTGTGAGGCTTTTGGTTCACTGACACCTCTTTCCAGTCATAGATCAAGCACATCTGAGGAATCCTCTGTTTACACAGTCTTCTCGTGTGCATTCCTGTTTCTTATTCGATTGTGGAAGTTCTATAAGCCCCCTCAGGAACACTGTATAGCAGGCCGTGGAGGCTCCATGAGGATGGAACTAACCCTGGACTATCTTTTATTGATGCGCAACAGTCGTATTGCTTTGCAAAACTCTTCTCCTGTCGATAGAACTGTTAATAACATGGACCCATTTTATTCATCACCAAGTCAGCCAGTTTACATCGACTCATTTCCAAAACTTCGGGCTTGGTATTTCCAGAATCAAGCTTGTATAGCCTCCACACTTTCTGGTCTGTGTAGTAAAAATCCCGTGCATCAAGTTGCCAATAAGATTTTGAGTATGATCTGTCGAAAAATGTCTATAACTGGACCTGTTTCTGGTAATCCCTCATCAAATTCTAGTAGCAGCATAAGTGGATCACCTGTAAGTGCGAGTGAAGATTCTTTCCAAAGGCCAATGCTTCCTGCATGGGAGATTCTAGAAGCAGTTCCCTTTGTTCTTGAAGCTCTTTTGACTGCATGTGCTCATGGGAGGCTTTCATCCCGAGAATTGACGACAGGTTTGATGCACGTATTTGTTGATTGTTCTTGCTTCTTGTTTGTATTTCCTCTGTTTATTCTTGTGTTCTAAGACACCTAGCCTTTTTTTTTTTTGATCTACCACTTTCCAGTATATTTAGTTGTAGAAATCTTAGGTTAAGTGGTAAAAACTCCCATCTACCATGTATTAACAAATAAGGTGTCCTATAATTGGTTTTTACAACCAAGAAATTAATTATTACAGAAGGATGATGAAGAAATTAATTATGCCAACACATAGTGAAATCATCCTCTCAATCTCAGTTCTCATCGGACTTGTTTAATTTTAGGAGGTTTGAGTTTTTGACTAAATCTTAAGGCAAAAATTCAAATATGCTTAAATAAAACAAAATATTGTCTTTTCTTAATGTCATTATTTTACAATATTGGTGGCCTTAGGCTATTGTCCTAACTCCTAACCATGATTTATTAACCAATCCAACTATGAAATATGGATTAATTCTGATCTAGGTTGTTATGTTTGGATTTATAACCCCAAGGAATTGGGTAATTGACTTGGAAGCAGTCAGAAAACAGTTAGGATCAGCTGTTCCTGTCTGATACCATCAAGCAGTGTTATTGAACACTTTAGACAATTGAACACGTAATTGTAAGACATGATCTGACACTATTTGCTAAGCAATTTATTAAAGTAATGATCAAATATATCCATATGTATGCTTATTAAATATTATAAGCACAACAATATGATAGAAACCTATTTCCTTTGGGTGCTTAGGGTACTTAGCCTAATGCCATTTTGTTGTTCCATGGTCCTTATTCCTAGATAGCCTCAATTATGCTTCTACTGATCATAGTTATATTATAGCAGCAACGATGGAAGTATTTTTTTAATGCTGGTTAAGTAGTCTCTCAAGTTTTAAATAATCAGGAAAAACATTGCTAAGATCTGATATAAATTACTTTGAGTGAATTGTTGGGCGAGTTAAATAGAGACTCCATTTGTGTATGCGTGTAAATGATCAGTGAAATGTTCCAGTGTTTGACATAGAATGAACATTTGAACTTAATAAACTTGAAATATGATAATAGGAGGGAAAATTAGTAATTATCAAAAAGGTGCTGATGTTTGGAGCTAATATGTGAGAAAACGATTGACCATTGGGTTCTCATTATAAAACCTCTTTCTGTAAGTGGACATGATTGATTAGTGATGATTTATGATCAAAATATTTGAACTTAAGAAACTGGAGCTATGATAATAGGAAGGAAAATTAGTAATTATCAAAAAAGTTCTGATGTTTGGAGCTAATATGTGAGAAAAGGATTGACCAATGGGTTCTCATTACAAAACCTCTTTCTATAAGTGAACATGATTGATTAGTGATGATTAGTGATCAAAATAGGGTAAAACTGAAAAAACTAAAAATGTTTTGATGGGCGAATCATACTGAATCGGTCAATTATGCAATTTGTGGATCTACACCACATATTATAAAAACGTATTGACTCCATGGACATGGCAAAAAGGGCGTAAAAGAAGATTGGAGTACCTTTGGACATAGAACAAGAGAAGAAAATAAGGAATTGAAGTTCAAGGGGAAAAGAAAACAAAAAACAGAGAAAAGGATAGCTACAATCTATATGTTTGTAATTTATTATTGCTGATAATGTTCTAATTACCACAGTGTTGATTCATCCTTGTCTTCCTGCCTCATTCTTCTCACTTGATCGATAAAAAAAACTGTGGTTCAATGAACTTAAGGTGAGCAGTGAAAAGGCAACATTTATTGATAAATCTGATCCTGTGCGCATGGCTCCTGCTATAGTGAGGTGTGGGAAGCCAATTTACACATCCTTAACCAAAATTTAACTGTGATTACTCAAGTTGTAGAGTAGCAATTTTTACATGGTGTCAAGGCTTGCCAAAATAGTATTTATTATTAATTACCTATAGTCGTGTTATATTGAAGAACCTGCTCCGTGTTTTTGTCTAAGAGTCTAGATTAAACAAATCACCTTGGGATAGCTTGGTTGCCTAGTTATCCAACCTGGTGCCAATTGCTGGCCAAAGTTGGGCCTGTTATGTGATAAAAGGGTTAAACATAAGTTCAAGACTCTTAACTGCTTTAAGCATCACTCAAGATTTCTACCGTCCTCTGTGAAGAAAACAGAACCACAGGGTCTCAATACATAGGGGTTATCATGCTGAGGTCGAGGCCACATATAATAGAAGACACTTGGTGTAGTCCAGATTATGCATGGAGCAGTCTAGAGGATGCTTGAAGGGCTTTATTTCAAAGCACAAATTCACTCCAAGCACAAATAACATGACTAAATCTGAAGATTTAGTCATGTTATTGATGTTAATCCAGGTTCCAGTTCAAGTCAATTACTAGGCTAGTTGTTGAGTCTAATTTAGTTGGTTGAGTCACATTATTCCTCTGCATTGCCATTTTATATTCTACTTATCTTCTTTTAGTACCACTAACCACAACTTTTGTAGGTTTGAGAGATCTTGTGGATTTTCTGCCAGCTTCTCTTGCTACTATCATTAGCTACTTTTCAGCTGAGATTACTCGTGGAATATGGAAACCAGTTCCAATGAACGGAATTGACTGGCCTAGCCCTTCTCCAACTCTTCTCTCCACTGAATCTGAAATAAAAGAAATCCTTGCGTCCGCTGGGGTTCATATTAAGAGCTGTTATCCACGTATGTGTTTTGTTTTATGTTCTGTGGTCAT
Organism: Musa beccarii; assembly: GCA_024322285.1. Lineage (NCBI taxonomy): Eukaryota > Viridiplantae > Streptophyta > Magnoliopsida > Zingiberales > Musaceae > Musa > Musa beccarii. The sequence goes on along the minus strand of CM044398.1, from coordinate 38,237,535 downwards.
GCATCATCACTTTTTACTATCCCATATTTTGTTCTTGGTCATAAAAATATTTCATTTCTGGCTCTACTTTACTATTAGATTCTTTTTTTGTTTTCTCTATTTTGGTTGAGCGACATTCATCCAAAAACTGACATCAGTTTAGACTGAATTGGACTACTTGACTAATTCCTTTTTTTTTGTGCCTTTAGAAGCTGAACGTATGAATAAGTTGAAACATCATAAGATATTTATTTACAAATGACATGAGAGACCTCCTGGTGTTATCTGGAGCAGCAATGTGTTATCTGTGCCCTGGTATATGCCATATATCCAAACAACCATAGTCTTAGTACATGTTGTTTAACATATCACTTGATATACCCCCCTCAAAACAGTAATGAAATTTCCACCACAGAAAAGAGAGTACGTTATATCTGAAGAATGTAGGTCAGACTTGTGGATTGGTATCTGAATATATAGAAGGATGTTTATCCAACAATTTAGTTACGAGATCTATGTTGTTGAAAAGTTAATCTAGATTATATTATATTATAGTTTCATATATTTCTCTTCCTTTTCGACATTATATATATATATATATATATATATATATATATATATATTTTTTAGTTCCCACAGTGTGCCACTCACTTCCTCTACTAAGTTCTAACATAACTATTTCTGGCAGGTGGGATGCCACCAATGCTCCCATTGCCAATGGCAGCTCTTGTGAGCTTGACAATAACATTCAAGCTCGACAAGAGCATGGAGTACATCCATGGAGTTGTCGGTCAGGCCCTGGAGAACTGTGCAACGGGCTGCACCTGGCCAAGCATGCCAATCATAGGAGCATTATGGACTCAAAAGGTGCGAAGGTGGCATGACTTTATCGTCCTATCTTGCTCACGCTCTCCCTTCTCGAGGGATAAAGATGCTGTTGCGCAGCTGATAAGAAGCTGCTTCGCGGCATTTTTGGGTCCTTCTGTTGTTGGAGGTTCTCACATTACAGCACATCGTGGAGTCAATGGACTTCTAGGCCAGTTTATGTCCGACCAGGGTGTCCGGCTACCAATTGCACCAGGGTTTCTCTACCTCCGGACTTGTCGAACCTTTCACGATACCCATTTTGTCAATGAGGTGATTTTCAAGCTGGTCATTGAGTGGGCACACAAACTGGCAAATGAGTGGGCCTCCGGTGGGCCTGCCCACCTGAAATCAAGTCGGATATCACTTGCAGCTGCTGCATCAGGAGTACAGCAGGTGGCAACACTGGGAACGTGCCTTTTGTGTATTGCGGGCGGCGTGGAGATGGTGCAGGTACTCTACGAGGAGACCTTGCCGACAATGCTACTGTCAGCTGGGGGGGAGAAGTTGGGTGGTGCTGGGCCCATATCCAACATCTTACAAGGCTACGCTATGGCCTATATGCTGATCTTGTGCGGGGCTTTGGTTTGGGGAGTCGGAAATACATCCCCAGCATACACATCGGTGTTCTCATCAAGGCGAGCCCGGGTTATAGGGATCCACATGGACTTTGTAACCGGTGCTGTGGAGGGCAACATAATTCTTCGGTGTGATCCGGCAACGTGGAAAGCATATGTATCATGCTTTGTGGGCTTGCTGGTGAAATTTGCACCAGCATGGGTGCACGAGGTGAAGCAGGAGACACTGCGAAAGCTGGCCAGTGGCCTGAGGGGGTGGCATGAGTGTGATTTGGCTTTGTCACTGCTCGAGCGTGGCGGTCCCTCATCCATGACAACGGTGGTGGAATACATGTTGTGATTTGTCCCATTCGATGTTGCTTCTGTAGATTTTATAGAGCAGATATCCTGATCTTGACACCGGCGCTTCAGGCTGGAGCAGTTTTGTATCCATTCCGGTTCGTGTTCCGACGGCTTTCGGTTGTCCGATGAACGTGTATGTGGGGATGAGTTATTTGATGTCAGTCGGTACGTGTCACCTAAAGAGGCATCAAGATCAAATTTTTTTCTAAGCGTCCGCTTTGTACAGGTGTTAAAAGAAGTTTTGAGTCGAAGCTCGACTTATAGTCTGTAAAGGTCTCTTACCGATGAAGGTACTGACGTTTGGGATTGTGCCCGGTCGACGAAGAACACGTATCCGTTAGACTAGTAGTAGGATGGTGCTTGGTCGAAGGCTTTACGAGCAAAGTTAAGAAGGATGTTAATTGGAGAGATGATATGTATGGGCATGGAGAGTGTTTATGAAAGAAAGAATTGGAGTCTTTTTCTTTTCGTTTATAAATTTATGAGAAATGGTAGCATGCATGATGGATAATGTAATTGCTACTGATTCCAATAAAACGTTCATATTTACCACTGAGAATATGGATGGCAGTCCTCAGTCATTCTATATGTTTTGGTTGTCATTCTTAATCTATTTCTCTTGATTTCTTGGGTAAAATAATTGATTCGCAGGTTGATCCACATGTCAAAACCTTTCATCGTCTACCTCGATTATGTTTTGGCATATAGAGATGGTTGGGACAACATCTTGCTCGGCCAATGAATCGATCATGCATCCTGGTATTGTCAAGAGTGTTTTGGAAGATGGTTTGCGATGGGATTTAGTCATGTCAACGCTTGTGCTCGAGGACGAGAGAGAGAGATGCAAAGTGTTCGTCGAGTCACATGATGTGAAGGTTGTGTAGCGTGGGATTAATTAGGCGAGCACACATCATGGGATTCGGAGGCACCGACCGGTCCAAGTCTTATTTATTTGTTGGGTTTGGACATTCGACTTGTCACTGCTTAGACAATGATATCGATGTGTACATACAATATATAAAAAAGGTAGAGAAGGGGGAGAAAGTTGAGGACCAGGCTGTCGAGCAACAACGAGAGTTGAGGACGATGTGGATGTAACCTTGTCATGGAAAGCCAAGCCATGTAAAATGTGAAGATGATCCATTTTTATATACTTAACTCATTTATGTTATTAGCTTGAAAATTTGAGATTTTACTTTATGTCTTGTATAAGTAAATTTAGAAAATCATGTTTTTTATTTTTATTTTTATTTATCAACGGATGAAGATCGTTCATTCACGAGGAAATAAATGGATCCAATCATATTTATATATATTCTTTTTTTTTAAACATGCAATATAACGCTTCTCGTAAACTATTGTTATGTGAAAAATTTATTATCAAAAAATGATAGATCAAACTTACGATATGTACCTTTTCATATTATTAAATTTTTTTTATCTGATTTACAAGCACACATCATTGGATCCGAAAACTATAGTAATACCGATCTATAAAACTAGACTCTCATTCTCCTCTCTTTTTATTCTTAACAGACGCTAAGAGCGATGAATTATGAACTAGAAGAGATTGAGAATAATATGTAATTTTAATATAAACACAAGGTAGAGAATAAAGGGTCTAAAAATTATATATATAAATAAAAAAAATTAGATGAAAAAATAAATTTATATATAAAAGGTTCTTATTTAGAATAGATTATGTCTTTGGCATAAGATAAGAGTCTCTATCTTCTTTTTATTTTTTTTTTTTCCCCCTCTTTTATTTATTTTATTTTATCAATATTCCTTTTTAATTATAAGGAAGCAATGTTACGAACGTCTTACAAGGAATCAATTATATTTTCTTTTTTACCAATAAAGATAAAATTTAATATTAGGATCATATGACAATACGTCAAAATTTTTAACACTTATACTAGCAAACATATGGAACCTTTAATTTTTGATACATAACTATAATAATTTATCATCAGATTAATATTTAATATTTTACGGTGACAGACTCACTCACACATCAATATTCGATTAGGATCATATATATATTTTCTGAAAAAAAATCGATAATAAAATTCTGAAATCGGATCTCATCCCATCCACCACCGTCGCCTTGTCCGGCGATGCACAGATCGGTCATCCACATGTTTCACGTCGTACCGGCGGCTACCTCCGCCTGCCGTCCGACATGAACACTCAATGCCTCGTACGACTCCCACCTCAGTTTCACCAACTCACTCTTTGGATGAACAAGAGATAAATAGATAATGTGAGAGGATTGCTTTGGACGAGACTATTCTTTCCCCAAACCAGAGTGCTCTACATGATCATGGTCATGATGACGACGACGAAGAAGAAGAAGAAGAAGAAGAAGAAGAAGAAAGAAGTATTCTTTCGTCCAAAGAAACCATAATTAATTTACAACGCCATCATTATCCATCTGCTTTCCGTCCATAACAGCATAAAATATATTATCTGATAAGATGCATTTATTTCCATACTTATATATTTAAGTGAGAGTGAATTCTTCAAATAACACAACTTTCATTCAAAGAACACAGATATTAAAAAATTTTAAAATAAGTTTGCAATATATTATAAAATTTACGAGGTTAAGTACAGTGAATATGTTTGTAATAATACATTGTATGTCTATTAAAAATACAGTAAGCAAATAAATAAAAAACTCAAATGCAATTAATAGAGTTTATGAATATTTTGGACCATTTCAAAAGTGTGTTTAGATATTATTATTATTATTAATATTGACTGATTGATAGCAATAATTGGTTGGACCAATCTATTGTACTTATCTTTTTAGAAGTATTTCAAAAGTTATGAAAAATATGAGATTATTTAGAAAAGAGAATTTTTTTTATATTTCTAGCCATGAGTTTTTACTATTTATAAACTCACTTTATTTTTTAAAAAATATTTTTAAAGATATTTCTCTGGACATAAATATATTCTTCTTTCTTCTCCTCTAAAAAATCTTGGTGAGATCGGTAATTAGATATTATAAATAATAAAACTTATATATTTTTATTATTTTTAAGGATATCTAATAGCAAGCTATTATCAATAGCAAAAAAAAATGCAAATAGTAAATTTTGTTTAAAAAAAATTCGTCGTTTGATTAATCTAATTAATATTTCCACATGAGAGAGATTGACGGGTCCGACACGTAGCTCACGTAAACGGCTTATTTCGATCAAGAGACTTTGCCAGACACGGTCTAATGATTCAGTTACACGATCGCTGACGCGTGTCCACGAGCAGCAACGACCAGGATTGACCGTGACTCCTGCACCTGAGAACTCGGCCGCACTCTCTCCCCGCTCTCTGCTCACACTCCTCTCCGTCCTTGTCCGCTTTCCTTAACTTTTTTTTGTGCTTGCGGAGCCAAGGCGAGTGAAGTGAGAGGCGAGACGCTGAGACGGATGAGGAGACGAGAGGAAGGCGTTAGGCCATGAAGAGTTTCGTGGCGATCTCGACCACTCCGCCGGCGAAGCGGCGGTGGCGCGCCCCCGCCGCGGTGGTGCTCGTCCTCGTCTTCTTCTCGCTGCTCGTACCCCTGGATTTCCTCCTCGGTCTTCACGGCCGCTTCCCCTCCGGTGTGTCGCCAGGCGGCATTGGCTGCTTGCCTTTCTTTCTCGCTTCGATTTGTCCTCCGCCGAGGCGCGGCGAGCGATCCTCGTTTGATCCGCATTCGCGTCGTGGGTTTTGGATCTTGGTAGTTGTAGATCATCCTGGTTACGGGAAGAGATCTGCGGTGCTGATTTGTTGGAATTAGGGATTTAAGTGTTGCTCGGATGAGATCTTGATGTTGGTTTTTGTTACTTGCGCAGGTTACTTGACCGATGATCGCCGGCCTCCGGTAAGCTTCTCATCGGACTGTGATAGTCTTGAATACTGTAAGTTCACCCATTAATTGGCATGTCTACGAATCGTTGTGGCGGCACAGGAAACTAGTTCTTGGAACCTTGGTCGTTTGGGTGGAGTTGGTAGTTCTTCTGAGGTTACTTTCTCACCATACTACTGATTTACTTGATATAAGATGTACTAGCATGGTTCCTTGACGGCTGCTCTTCCTTTCGGCTTGCATTGGCTCATATCAGGGTGATGTATCAAGCATTGAGAGGCTCGTCAAAAGATTTGAACCCACCTTCTCAAAGGTCGGTCACCTTTGCTTTCTTGAAATGTCACCCTCCATCATAAATTCCTTTTTTTTTTTGTTTTTGAATGGCCTTCTTTTTCAGTTTGAAGTTTTGAGTTTAGTGAATGGATAGTGCGGCATCCAACTACTTATTGTTGTCTCAAAAGTTCTTTTCAAATTTCAGTTCACAAAAGCATCATGCGTGTGCAGTTCTGTTCTTGTATGGCGTGGGCTTAATTCGTTACTTTTGTGGCAGATCAACATATTCTTGTTTTGTTAAATCAACATTGAAATGCTATCCAACCATGTAGTGCATGGGAATTGTCTTGCTTGTTGGAGGAATCCATTACTGAAAAACAGCTTTTCCTCTCTGGTGGCAAATTTCCAACCATGTCACTGTTGACTGGCACAAATTTTCAAGTTTGCTACCCAAAGTTTAGAAGCATATATATATATATATACAAGCCTAATTTCTAGTACATCCTTCCGGGAATATGTGGTTCCATGTTTTGGTTCTATCTTCTCAAAATTGGGTCTAGAAGAGCTTAAAAGTTTGTTCAGTACAGTGAACTTATGATATCCTTGTTTCCACATACTTCACAGCTAGAGTCCAAATTATATATCTTAGTATTTGTTGCAAGTGAATCTGAGGCCAAGTCTCCTATTTGTATCCATCATATGTATGTATCTTTGTCTTCGATTAATTTCCTATTACTGATGTCAAGAGTCAGATAATTAAGCCAACCTTCTATTAGTTTTAGCAGAAACAGAACCATCTCCTCAATTAAGAATGAAGTGACGAAATGATAGGGTGCATTGGTCATGATTGGGGACCTTGATCAAGAAAAGTCTAATACATAGTTCAAAAATTGATCATTGCGATTTGTATTGGATGATCATTTGGGATTGAGCAGATGAAATTGGACAGTTCAAAAATACATAGTTCAAAAATACCTCCTGAGAAATCAGGTTATTTGTTTAGATCTTGGAACAGATGAAATTGCACATTTCAGCTGATTTAGATGAAATTTTGGTGCAAATATGCTCATCTGGCGTGTGATCCCATTGGATCAACTTATGTTTGTCAGTACAAATTTCTGGATAGTGGGGCTAAAGATTCATACTCACTATATCAGCAAGAAAGTTGATTGGGAATTGGCACAAAGTTCTTGACCACATTTTATTTCCTTCCATTCATAAACCTAGTGATAAACTTTTAAGGCTTCATGGTGTTTTACAATGAATCTGAAGTGAACAACTTGTCATTGTATTATGTTGATGTGCTTTTAAATTTGCCATTGAGCTAAGCTATTCTCATGGTTTGAATTGCATAATTATTGTTATGCTACTACAGAGTAATTTTTTGCATTCTTTTGAGGTTCATTATTTTGTTAGGATTGAAATCTGTCAGGCTGATAGGATATTCTGCAGTAAACTTCTGTTCTGGCTTTTCATTGTGTCACTGGCCACTGTGCTACTTTGCTCGAATTATAATATTCTTTATGTGGTTATTTCGGTTCTCTAATCTACATCTTAGTGAGATGTTTTAGCCATAATATCTATCAGTCTACGATCTGTGAGTTGTCTCAGTAGCTTCCTCAAAATCAGCTCTTTTTTTGTGTTTTTCAGGATGTTACTGGTAGTGACCTGTCCAAAACTGGTGATCTGCTAAATCAAAAGCCTGACACTAACTCCACAGGGCAGTTGGTTGTAGCAGGGAAGGGCACTGGTTCCAACTCAAAATCAATAAATTTGAACTCTCGCTCTCAACTAGAGAATACCAGTACCCACTATAAACCAGAAGTCATCATTTCTCACCGGAAAGGTATGCAACATCAAATACTGGAGGTTTTTCACCTTCACAAGTTTCCACTTCCCATATTCAAAGATTTAGGGGAGAACATAAGGACCAAGTTTAGGCTTTGATGCATAAAAACCACAAAGAGATTTAGGATGTCAGGATGTACCTGGGTCAGGCAGTTGGTGTTGATTTTCTTAAGATATATATTTGAAACTGAGGGAAGGTCGTCGCAAGAACATGGCAACCTACCAGGGTGGTGCTCTCATGTCTTGCCCTCTATTTGTCTCTCAGCAACAGACTTTCTGTGCAAGCAAGAGATTCTTAATCTTGACAAACATCCAATATATTTCATACGGTATGGAGTAATAATTATAATAATTTACCTGCTGGATCTGGAATTTTCTGTTTACTGGTTATGTACATTTATCAGGAACAGCAATGTATTAGTATAAACTGGTTTAGGGAACCATTTTTGTTAATATTTTGACTGGTCCATGTAGATTGGTTGTGTTCTAGTTCATCAGGAAATTTCTCGATGCTGTTTATTCTGTGCTTAGTTCTTATTGTGAACTTTTTGTAGAGATCCAAATGCTATTGATGGTCCATCTTGTTTTATTTTTTGCAGCTTTTCCTAAACCACAAGTAGTTCCATCAAGATTGCTTCCAGACTTGACTGCAAAGGTAAGAGTTACCTTTTTGTAATAGCAAATCGTTATGTTTGTATGAACGAATGGCATATTCATAAGAAATTGGAACAACATTTATGATATATATTGTGAGAGATATTTCCGTAATATACTAATCTCTTTTTGACACAGACATACTACAATCAATTAAATTCTATGCATGTTGCATTACTTAATTGGCACTTTGAGTGTTTCATGACTGACTGTTGCTATTATGGATTCATGTCACTAAAGTAAAGCCATGTATGTTGATTGTTTATTTTGTTTATTATTTCACATTGTAGAACTGACAATAAAATTTACACCTCCTCCTCCAGCTTGGTAGCAGGGATGTCAAGAAGAGTAATGCTGAAGGTGGAAATGGTGATGGAATCAGAAAAGATTGTCAGTTTACATTTGGAAGCTATTGTGTTTGGTCCACAGAGCGTAAAGAAGCAATGGACGATTCTACTGTGAAGAAACTCAAAGATCAGCTCTTTGTCGCTAGAGCTTATTATCCAAGCATTGCAAAACTTAATGGACAACAGAAGTTATCTCATGATATGAGGCAAAACATACAGGAACATGAGCGCATGCTTAGCGAAGCCATTGTTGATGCTGATCTTCCAACATTGTAAGCTTTAAGCTTGGTCATATGTTAAGTTTACAGCCTTTCATTTTTTAAAGTTTGCATGTGCCATTTCAGATCTTCAACTGCTTCACAAATGCATGAAAACAGTCTTTTTTATGTTGAACTACAAAGGGCTAGAATAGATCCATATCCTCCGCTTTGCCATCTGAATTACTGTTATAATAATATCTCATGTTCTAGGCATTGATCCTCTTCTTGTTTGTCTGGCAAAGCATGCTGTGCTAGATCTCATGCTATACTGTCATTGGTGTCTTCATGTAATCTCTAATTGTTCTGTCATTTGGATCTTTTAAGCATTGATTGTATATCTAACCATAATAATTTGTCTAATGGCCATTGATATCAGTTGTTACAGCGTAGTTTGAGAGAGTTGACTTCAAATATATAAATTTTTTTGCTGGATTAACTGTGATATCTCATTATTTTGGCAAATTTGATAATGCATGCCTTTAGCCACATGGGCCAATACTATGCCCATTTAATTATATACACCAATCTGTTTTATCTTGCTAATGATTCCATATGATAGAAAATGAATATAAATTTGTCTTGGTTTTCAGTGTGGAAAAGAAAGTACAGAAAATGGAGCAGACCATTGCAAGAGCTAAAGCATGCACTGTAGATTGCAAAAATGTTGACAAGAAACTAAGGCAGATACTTGATCTTACCAAGGATGAAGCCAATTTTCATTTGAAGCAAAGTGCATTCCTCTACCAACTTGGCGTTCAGACCATGCCCAAAAGTCTTCATTGCTTGTCAATGAGATTGACAGTAGAGTTTTTTAAATCACTGTCAACAGATTCCAAGAACTCTCAGCCTAATAAACTTGACAGCCCAAATCTTATGCATTTTGTAATTTTCTCCAAAAACATACTTGCAGCTGCAGTTACTATAAATTCAACAGTTCTGAACTCTCAGGTGAGTACATTTTATCTTTATAACAGGGGCAATGTTATAGAAGTTGTTTTATCAGCTAGTCCTTGATGGCATTTCTTTTTGTGATTTAATAGGTCAGTCAAAATATGATCTTTCATGTTGTCACGGATGCACAAAATTACTATGGTATGAAGCTTTGGTTCGTCAGAAATTCTTATAAAGAGGCAACAATTGTGGTCATCAATTTTGAAGAACTGAATTTGAAACACCTTCATAATGATGGCCTCACAAAGCTATCATTGCCTGAGGAATTCCGTGCTTACATTCATAAAACTGATCAACCAACTACACAAATGAGCACCGAGTACATAACAGTTTTTGGTCACTCCCACTATCTGCTTCCAGAAATATTCAAAAATCTAAAAAGGGTGGTGGTTTTAGATGATGATGTGGTTGTTCAGCGTGATATATCATCATTGTGGAACCTTCACTTGCAAGGAAAAGTGAATGGTGCTGTTGAGTTCTGTAGGCTGAGATTTGGTCAGCTGAAAATGCTTTTGGGCAGAAACAGTTATGATGCTGACTCTTGTGCATGGATGTCAGGATTAAATATTATTGACTTGGAGAAGTGGAGAGAGCATAATGTCACCGGTACATATATGCAGCTCCTCGAAAGTGTAAGTGATATAACTTTTAAGATTTTAAGTCAACTGCATTGAATTTTATGATTTTTTAAACCTAAATTTGTGAATATGGAATCATGAAAGAAAAGTATACTATTTCATAATTAAGTTATTGAGTATTTTTAAAGGTTTATCTGATTTATGCATTGCCAAATTATGGAAGCAGGCAAAAACGCTCTTTCATGCAATGCAAATCATTAACAATTATGTATTCCTAGAAATTATTGAACAATTGTGCATAATATTTTATCACCTGATTTTTTTGAAAATATTAATTCTTAAGTGCATTTCCTAATTTTGTTTTTACTCTTTGGATATTTTTATTAAGTTATGTATCTAATTCTTATCTCTGAATATTTTTTTAAAAGATCTGATTCTAATTCATTGTGTCGCTTAACCATTATATGCAATTTCCTGCCTGTTAGAAAGTAGTTTCCTTAAAAGAATGCCATATTTATCTTTATGCTTGTGCTTTTCACTGGATGATTCCAACCACATGCCTGTTATTAGCACTGAAACAAATATATTAGTGTGCATAGCATTCTTAAATAAGTTCCTTTGGTTCTTGGTAGGATTATATATATATTTAATGAGCTTTTTTGCCAGTCTAACATACATTTGAATGTGCTCATGACAGTTCAGAGCAAAGAATGAAGCATCTCTTAGAGCTGCAGCTTTTCCAGCAGGCTTACTTGCACTTAAGAATCTTATATACCACCTAGGTGAAAGGTAGTCTTTGCTAGGGCTTGGCCACAACTACAGTGTCAACGTAGAGGATATGAAGACTGCTACATCATTGCATTACAATGGCCAAATGAAACCCTGGCTTGATCTCGGTATACCAGAATACAAAAAATACTGGAAGATATTTCTTACACAGGATGAAAAGTTTATGGATGAATGCAATGTAAATCCATAGCTGATACGGTATCTTTGCGTGAAGTTTTGGCATGTCCCCAGTGGTGCAGGTAGACTGGTGGTGGATGACAAATTAATCTATTGTTTGTGCTCTGATACTAGAATATATTCCCGTATGTTGGTTGTCAGAATCTAAGGGTAGCCGCATCAGGTAAAACGAGGACAAGAAGCATTCTTAGAAAATTAACAGTGTTGGAAGAGAGCTTTGTCAAGCCATTACTAGAGAAAGCAGCTGAGGATCCTGAGACTATACTGTCGTGGTGATAAATTGACGGAAAAGAAAAAAAAAATCCTGGTATGACAAGAGATGAGATTACAGAGACCGCGGAATGTAATGTCGTGGTTCTGGTAATTGTGTTCTGATTATGAATGTTGATTTTGCCATTCATATTCTGATTATTTTTCTGGTACCATGAACTGGATTGGTGCCTATTGCATTTAGAGTAGATTTAATTTTTTTTCCCTCCCTTTTCGGTGGTCAGTCATTGTTTAGTTATCTTCCTAAAAATTGTATGCATTATATAGATTTCAAATTTAGAACTTTAATGCCTGGCATATTTATTGAGAGACCATCTGAATGCAAATTGGTTATCCCACTTCTTTTTAATCTCACCTGCCCATCGGTCGATCAAAATTACTACTTGTTTATTAGTTGCTATTCAAAAATGACAGTAAGATTGAGACAAGGAAGAAAGTGTGATGAAGCCTTTATAACTCAGCTTTGCAGTTTAGCCTACATTTCTGTGTTCCACTGTCGTACATTGGTATAAGCTAGTTTAACAAAGCTTGGAACGCCTTATTTGTTGATAATAAGTATATAAATCGAAAGAAAGATGTGACTTTTATGCTCCTCTTTAGAATTGTTTATGTTGCAGAAGTTTGTTTTGTGTACGTTAATCTTATCCTGCTGCATTCAGTGTAACCGTATGTTCATGACTGTGAAACAGGAAACCGAATGTGGATCAAGTACTAATGCTGTGATTGCGGAAAAGATGGGAATTAGTTGTCTATCATCATCCACAGCATGATGAAGAAAACATTACCAGCAATGGAGGTAAATCTTGAGGCCTTTGTATATATAAATCATAACATTTTACTTGCGATGAGAAGAATCCGGCAAATTTAGAGCCGAATGCATCACAAGACAAGCGGCCCTGCAAAAAGCCACTTAATTACTCTCACCTGCCTTTCTCCTTCGTCAGGTATCCTCTCGCTCGCTCTCCACCTACGGCGGCGCCGGTTCCCGTCCCTGCGATTAGACATAGGGTGGCGGCTTCGGGAGGCTGGCAACCACGCCGCAGAGCAGCGTGTTGTCCGGGATGTTGTACTCATCCCTCAGGGACCTCGCCGGCGACACCACGCTGATGTAGAGCTGCTGTCCCAGGTAGTGCCTCTCCCACAGCTCCGACCGCAGGCTCCACATCCCCGCGTTGTCGAACGTCAGCATGATCGCCGACCACGACCTCGGATACACCTGTATCGTGTGCCGGCTCACTGCGTCGAGAAGGTTGTACGTCCTCCGGCTCGCCGGCGTCCACTTCCCATGCCCCATCCTGCATCCACAACGCCAAGCGCCGACCTCGTCAACCATGGACCGGAACTCCTCCGCCGAACAGGGGCGTGCGGTGAGATTAGATTACCCGACGGCGAAGAAGGAGTAGCCGTCCAAATGGTACGACTGCATGCTCCTCTCAGGGTTCTCGAGGATGATCTCGATGTAGTCCCTGAAGGTGGCGTTGAGGACGTTGGGCGCGACCGTGATGGGGGCACTGCTTGCCGGTGGTTCGTCGCCGATGGTGTCGTACTTGAACACCTTGTCGGCGACTTCGAAGTACTCGGCGAGCTTGAGTGGGGTCGGGGACTCCACATGCGACACGCCGTTGAGCGCGAAGCGGCGCTTCCCGTCGACGAGCCCGACGGAGCTGGCGAGCCTTATGGTTCGGGTGATGTTGATGCTCCCGTAGTGGTAGGAGCCCTGGGGGTTGGGCCGGGCGGCGCTGGCGGTGAGATTCCACCGGAAGGACCGCCACTGGTTGAAGGACCATGCCCAGCCGACGGGCCCCGCCGGCAGCTCGGGCGACGGAGGCACGCTGGAGCCGGCATAACGGACGATGCCGGTCGCCGTCCGCATGTACTTGGTGAAGCGGGTGGAGGCGACCATGTAGTAGTCCTTGGGCTCCTTGGTGGCCGTGACGAGCACCGAGAAGCACTGCCCGACGTGAATGTCGAGGGATTCGTAGTCGTTCTGCACGGTGTGCGACCCGTCCATCTCCACCAGCTTCATCAGGTGGGACTGAATCCGGAAGTTGAGCGACACCTTCAGGCCGACGTTGCAGATGCGGTAGCGGTACGTCTTCCCGGCCTCCATGGTGAAGAGCGGAGCGTCATCTTTGCCGGCGGCGTCCTTGCCGGGGCTCCCATTGATGATGACGCCGGCCGGGTTGCCGATGCTGCGGCCTGCGTCGAGGAGCTGGGCGAGGGCCTTGTGGCTCTTGGTGTACCAGTCACCGATGAGGACGGTGTAATCGTCAGCAGGGTCGTCGAAGGGCACGGGGATGAGAAGGCGGCTGTTGATACGAAGGCCGCCGAAGCCCCCGGCCGCCCTGTGCATGCCGACGGAGGGGAAGTAGAAGTAGCTTCCGATCTGGTCCTTCACCTGGAAGTGGTAGGTGAAGTTCGTGCCAGGAGCAATGGGGCAGTTAGTGCCGGGCATGCCATCTTGCCATGAGTTCTTCCGGTGCTGGATTCCGTTCCTGCCACCACATAAAGCATGCATGAAGAGAGCAAGCTCATCAGCTACCTGCGCCTCGAGGCGGCGCATGGAGAAGGAGAACAGACCAGGACAAGAGGAAGGGCTCGTCGAGGCGGTTGAAGACGTTGATGACGATGTTGTTGTTAGTGGTGGAGTTGATGTTGGGGCCGGGGAACTGGCCGTTGATGAGGATGACCTGCTGAGGGACGCCGAGCGGCGAGGCGGTGCCGTACGTGACGTTCCACGTGAAGAAGAGGTACGGGTCCTCCGCCCGGACGGCGGAGAGGCAGAGAACAGCGAGAAGCGCAAAGAGCACGACGCTCGACATCTTCTCGCCCGTTGCCCTCCCTACGCTCGACGCGGAGGGAGGAGAGCTCGGCTCGTGGCTTTACGACTTCGGCTCCGGTGGGAGTCATAATTTATGATGGACTTGGCTTTGAACCTTTCAAAGCCTTTCTCTCCGTTGCTCGGTTCTCCGTGCTTCTGCGTCCTGCTCCTCCGGCTGCATTCCACCAGATGAGGAGGACCGAGGAAAGAGCGAGAGGGGCGGGGGTGGCAGAGACGATTAAGCTGCGAGTCGCCGTTGGCAACGCAGGTGTGGTGGGGCCAGAGTGGGCCACGCGGATGCACGGTCTCGTAACCGGGAGCGCACGGATCCGGGTTCTGTGTTAGAGAACTCCGGATCCGATACCACTAACGAACCATTCGGAAAAGCAGATTCACCCCGATATTCTTCGGGGTTGATGTGGCCTTCGGCGGGGAACTTTTACTCGCACCGCTTGGATGGGATTTGTACGTATAAAATTATTTGAGGTGTCCAAATGTTAAGTTCTTGAGATATTTTATATATATATATATATATATATATATATATATATATATATATATATATATATATATGAGATCGAGATGAGAGAAATTTTTTGATATGATTGTTTTAATACCTAAGTTAATAACTTGAGCGATATGAGTATGAACGTGAGTAGTAAAAAAAAAGATAAATTTTTACTTTTTTTATTCTATTGAGGATGAACCTTTATAGTCATAAAAGAATATAATATTTTATAAATATTTTGGAATAATTTTTAACTATTTTCAACAGTCTCGTGTTGGTCTTTTATCCATGCGAGCAATAAGGGATGAGAGCAACCCGTAATTGCATATCTTGGACCTTTGCCCACATGGGCAGAGGGGTGGAGAGTGATTTTATCTTCTCTTTTCACCTTGGACACTATGTGGTGGTTACATGTTGAATGATGATTGACTAATAATATACTCTTTATCATTTGTACCCTTCAAAGATGTACTTTGGGGGTCTTGCCAAAGAGGCTCGAAGTGTAGCGTTTGGTTCATTCAACACGTCAAGTTCGTACCTCTTTGATCCATTGTCGACTTAGCGACATGTTTAGTTCATCCGGTACAAGTTCATTTTGCATGTTTGATCCATCGTACACCTCGTATTGTCCGAAACACCTGTCTAGAATTCCCTCCTCCAGCATTGCTGGTGGCGATCCATTATTGAATTGTTACTTGTACTATTGAAGGATGTGCCTTGTCCTTATGGGGTTAGGTTTTCTAACCTTCATGCCTCGGGCGAAGGTAACGATCGGGTTCCTTGACCTCCACACCTTCAGCGAATGTAGGGGGCGGGTTCCCGACCCCTCCACCTTGAGCAGAGGTAGGGGTCAAGCTTCCTAACCTCCACACCTCAAGTAGAGGTGGGAGTCAGGTTTCCTAACCTCCCCACTTTAGAAGAAGGTAAGGTTAGGCTTCTTGACCTCAGCACCTTCATGAGAGTGGGTGTCAGACTTCTTGACCTCCACGCCTCAAGCACATTTTGTTTTATGCCTCTTGCAATAGCATGTTTCTTCTAATGCAGGCCAGACTTCCTAACCTCCATGCTTGGGGCATATTTTGTCTTGTGCCTCCCACCGTGGTGGGTTTTTTTTTTTTAATGTGAGTCAAGTTTTTTCCACTCATACATCTTAGACATATCTTGTCTTGCATCTCTCATCATAGAGGGTTTCCTCTAGCGTGGGTCTAACATCTCAACTTTTATGTCTCAGGCACATTTTGTCTTACGCCTCTTATTATAGTGGGTTTCTTCTTGCACGAGTTTGACTTCCCAACCTCCATGCCTTGAGCATATTTTGTTTTGTGCCTTCTATAATGGCAGGCTTCTTTTGACATGAGTCGAACCTCTCGACTATTATGCCTTAGGCATATTTTATCTTATGTCTCCCGTTATGTCTAGCAAGCACATCGGCCTCAGCAGTCTCTTCATGGGGGACTTGTAACATGTTGAGTCGAGAGAAGTTGTAAGTTAATCTCTGCACCTCGATAAGGTACTTTGCCATTGTGGCATCTCAGGCTTCATAGTTCCCCTTCACTTTTCACGACTAGCTATGAGTCACTAAACACCGTTAAGCCTTGAACCTGAAGCTCCCGAGCTAGCCAGAACCTCGAGAGAAGTGCCTCATACTCGACTTCATTGTCGAAGATTTTGAACTTGAATTGAAAAGCTTGTTTGTACACTTGTTTATTCGGGCCTTTTAGGATGAGTATGGCATTGCCCACATCCGAGGTGGCAAAGCCATCCAAGAATAGTATCTATACTGGTGGGGTGTGGTTATTGATCTTGGGCGAAGGGGGAGCTAATTTCAAGATAAAGTCTGCTAGTATTTGGACCTTTATTATAGTCATCAGAATATATCAGATGTCAAACTCACCCAGCTCTACTAATCACCTCAATAGCTAACTTAAGATATCAAACCGATAAAGGACCTATCTAAGTGATCGATCAATCATCAGTTATACAATATTATTGGGATCGAGAGCGACACTAAGAGGTTGGGGGGGGTGAATTAGTGCAGCGGTTAAACACGATAAATTCGGCGATTTAAAAATAAGCTTTTGAAAATTTCGTACGTTGAAAAGCAATGTTTCGTTTGAACCCAGAAAGAAATGATGCTTTAAATTTAAAGCCGATTGTAAGAAGGAGAAATAGAGGAAGTAAAGTGAAGATGGTTTGCAGAAATATAAATAACAATAATAGAAATGCAAACCAGAATTTTATAGTGGTTCGGTCATACGACCTACGTCCACTCCCGATTCCTCTTCTCTTGAGGCCATCGACTTTTTTACTAGCTATCCTCCTTCCAACGGGCGAGGACTAACTCCCTTACAATACTCTCCTTTTGATGGGCTTAGGAGGTAACCATTATAAGCACTTCTTATGTATTTTAACTTGAATACAAGTGAAGACTTGAGGAAGGGATTTCTAGAGATTTAAATAGAGTTTCTCTACTTTCAAAGTATATGTGATTGTATATTCTAACCAGGGATAGGAGGGGTTTTTATAGGCTCCAATTTGATTCAAACTTAGAGCCAAAAAAAATTTTTCATCTCGATTTTTCGGGGTACTGGCAATATCACCGCTTATCACTAGCAGTACCATCGCCAATCTGACTCTAACATTGGGCGGTACCACCGCCTGACACACTGATACGATCATTGTACTGGGCGGTACCATCGCCCAGCCAGCAATGCCACCGCCCAGACCACTTGGGAGATTGAACCCAGGCGGTACCATCGCCCCAGTCTGGCGGTGTCATCGCCAGATAGGGTTCAGCAACCCTATTTGGGTCTTTCATCCAGCCCAAACCTGTCCGGGTATGGGCCCAACTGGCTCCTAATAGGGTTAAAGGATTAATACTTAATCCTAACTCTAATTATGTGCTAACTACAAAATTAAAGATATTTTCCAAGCTAATACAAAGTTCGCAAGTCAAGACTTCTTTCTTTAGCGAGCTTCCGGTGAACTTCTAGTGGTCATTCAAAAAACCCTCGGGCACCATTCTGTGGACTCCCGATAAGCTCCTGGACTTCATGATTGATCTTGACGAGTTCCAACGAGCTTTTTTGGTAAGTTTCGATCTTTCTCGACGAGCTCCACGAACATCCGATGACCCTTCTGGCGAGCTTTCGAAAACCCTTCAGCAAGCTCCCTACTCATTCTCGGCCAGTTCCGATAGCACTCCAACGAATCTTCGGACTTTTGTCGAACTCTCGAACTCCTAATGATTCCATCGTACTTGACTTCGGTACTTTGTTTTGCTTTATGTCTTCATCATTATCGTAGTTAATCCTATACACATAAAACTTAACTCTACTTCGATCTAAACAATTATTACAATGCAAATTGATATTCTGTTGCCCGACACATCATTGGTCGGTGCTTCGTCCGATTTTTCGACGCATCGTCCTCTCTTGTAGCCTGTTGCCCAATCGGTGGTTGACCTCCGCAACCCCGATATCCTTGGTGCAACACCACTCTTCTTGGCCCGATGCTCAACATCTGAAGTCTTCTGCCGATTGTCGACCGGACCTCCGGCTCGACGTCCAATATCCTGACATGATTTTCTCTGGTGTAACATCAATTCCTCTTGTGTCAACTGTCTAATCCTGATCGAGTAGACCTACGTCACTCAAAACATAATTAGATAACTAAAACACAATCAATTATTTTCATCATCAAAATCTGAGACCTAACAGTCTCCCTTTTTTATGATGACAATTAATTGATGACTGATAGAGTTAACCTTAACTCCTCAGAGTTTAACTAAACTCCCCCTATCAATATGTCATTGATAGAAACATTGGATTATTCTAAATCTAACTAACATTCATTTTATGTTATGAGAAATATCAAAATATCATGCAAAAATATAAAATCTTTAATTCAATGCATGAAGTCATCAATCTACTTCTCCCCCTATGTCATCAACAAAAGAAGAAGTAACTCTAGATATTTAAAAGATATGCAAGTCAACATATAAGTTAGATTTATAACATTCAATCATACCATTCAATCATAGCAAATTTTTAAGTATGTGTAATCATGGCAATTCAACACTTGCTTCTTTTGAAATTGCAAAGTGGCAATTTTTGATGTTCAAGATAGGAAGTTCCTTTATTTCAATGATCAAGCTAGCAAATTTCTTATTAAAGTCTCAAGTTAGTAATAAATTTTCTCCCCTTTTGTTGTTATCAAAAAGAAGGGAAAAGTACAATTCTTTTCCCTTTACATGAATTTTGAAATCATGATAATTAACAAAGATAAATATTCGAGGGGTATCAAAAGTTTACATTCATAATTCGAAATCAATCTATGAGAACCAAGTCATGAATTCTATCATCAAAATCAAGTTAAGAATACCAATTTAATATTTAAGCTAACACTTAAAGGTACTCTTTTAAGATGCTAGCAATTTTGTGATATGTTAACAAGTAATTTTGCTTGCTCTAGCAAAAATTCTTTCTCTTGTGATGAACAAGCTAGCAATCAAGCTCTCCCTTTGTTATTGTCAAAAAAAGGAAGGATTAATATTTCACATCAAATAATTTTGCATCAACCAATACTGCACATAAATTTTTCAAACACATGATGCATATATGGTAAAAAAAATCAAGTTTTTAGTAAGATTAAGATAAAAAGATATCATTCATGGTAAATAATTTTTTTTCAGTAAGATCAAGATCAAGATTTATATGATTCATAAGAAAGCAAATTTATTTTAAATCACCACATAAGGTAAATAAATCATGTCATTTTTAGGATATGATATCAAGGCTCAAGAAGAACATGATTTATTTGAGAATGGATAACACAAAGAGCACTTTGATTCATGCATAAGAATTTTTATCAAGATCTCATTTTAAATTCAAGTGATTCAAAAAATATCATAAATGAATTTATCACTTGTTTTTCATGGAAAATCAAAAATTTCAAGAATTATACATTTTTTTATGATTAATTTCATTTAAATATACCTTTATCTTTTAATGTCAAATAGAGATAAGTATGAAAGTTGAAGACGTAAAAGGCAAAATCTCCTAAAATAACTCATCAAGTATGATTTTAAACATCCATTTCCAAGACACAAAAAAGGAGTAAATCAAAGAATCAATCATATCATGTCATGAATTGGCATTTTAAGTTATCATGAATTCATAAAGATTCAAATATATAGTTCCGAAAAATCAAGATCACAACTATGATAAGGCTCATTCAAGTTTGAATCATCAAAATCATTTTCATGATTCAAGAGATTCACATGAATTCATTAATCTCAATAGGATATAAAATATATTTTCATTTTATGCAATTGATTTCATGTGAGCATGTTCAAGTCTTTTATGAAAGCATGCATCAACATTTAAAAATGAACATAAGTTTCGTCATAAAGTCGTCAAGACCAAACACAAAAAATAAAACATCATGATAACATATTTTTAATTTTTATGTATTTTATTTTATGTGGTTGATCTCATATAAGCATGTTTTAATTTTCATGTAAAAACCATGCACCATGTTAAAAGTGAAATCATCAATATGCTTGCTTTTATCTTTTAATCATATTTAGTGTGCAAGTATTATCTTGAAATATGTCATTAATTTATTTTGTCAAAAATCATGCATCTTGTTTGAAACCAAAAATAATATAAAACATCAAGATAGATATGCATGGATTAATCTCAAGCATTGTCACAAATCATACAAGTATCATTTTAATTTTTACTTTTCAAAAATACCAGAAAAGCATGATATATTTTTTGAAAATAATTTTTTATTTCCTACTTTCTAAATTTAGCACTCATGAAAGCATCATGTAATTTCAAAATAGTTCAAGGGAGTTAAGTTGCTTTTCTTGTAATCGAAGCCCATCAAAGCATAATTTGTCATTTGCCTTTTAGAAGTTCTTGATTTGTTCTTGGGTGTCTTCCTTTTCTTTGACTTCTTCCTATGTTCAAGTTCATTTTTAATTTTATATTTTTGTTTAATGAACTTATTAAAATTTATTGTTATGTGTTCAATGTCTTTATTACCATCACTTGAGTTATCACTCAAGAGGTCCTCATTTATCCAAAATTTCAAATCCTTCATGTTCTTTGGAAGGTTGTTCATGTGTTCATCATATTTATTATATTCCAAGAATGTCATCTCATAGGTCATTAAAGACCCAATGAGTTCTTCAAAAGGCAAGTCATTTAAATTTTTAGCTTCTTGTATGACCGTTACTTTAGGATTCCACCTTTTTGGAATGGATCTTAAAATCTTGTTTACGAGATCAAAATTCGAAAAAGATTTACCATGAGTTTTTAGACTATTGACGACAACCATGAAACGGGTGTACATGTCGCCTATAGTCTCGTTTGATTGCATTCGAAAAAGCTCAAAATCATGCAATAAAAGGTTTACTTTCGAGTCTTTGACTCTACTAGTTCCCTTGTGTGTGATTTTAAGTATTCACCAAATATCAAAAGTTGTTTCGCAAGAAGAAATCTGATTGAACTCAGTTTTATCTAGAGTGCAAAATAAGATATTCATAGCCTTTGCATTTAAAGAAAAATATTTTCTCTCTAAGTCCGACCATTCGTTCGTCAGTTTAGAGGGAAGTTGAAAATCGTTTTCAATGATATTCCATAAATTTAAATTTAGAGAAATCAAGAAAACTCTCATTCGAGTTTTCCAATATGTATAGTCCGAATTGTTAAATAACGAAGGACGAACAATCGAAAAACCCTCTTGAAAGTCATGAAGAGTCATTTCTCACGGGTGTGAATCCGAAAGAGAAATAACGAGGCTCTGATACCAATTGTTGGGATCGAGAGTGGCACTAAGAGGGGGGGGGTGAATTAGTGCAGTGGTTAAACATGATAAATTCGACGATTTAAAAACAAGCTTTCAGAAACTTCATACGCTGAAAAGAAACATTTCGTTTAAACTCGAAAAGGAATGATGCTTTAAACATAAAGCCAATTGTAATAAGGAGAAATAGAGAAAGTAAAGTAAAGATGGTTTGCAAAAATGTAAATAATAATAATAGAAATGCAAATCAGAATTGTATAGTGGTTCGGTCATACGACCTATGTCCACTCCCGATTCCTCTTCTCTTGAGACTACCGGCTTTTCCACTAGCTATCCTCCTTCCAACGGGCGAGGACTGACTCCCTTACAACACTATCCTTTTGACGGGCTTAGAAGGTAACCCTTACAAGCACTCTCTCATGTCTTTTAACTTGAATGCAAGTGAAGACTTGACGAGGGGATTTCTAGATATTTAAACAGAGTTTCTCTATTTTTAAAGTGTATGTGCTTGTAAATTCTAACCAAGGATATGAGGGGTTTTTATATGCTCCAATTTGATTCAAACTTAGAACCAAAAAACTTTCCATCTCAATTTTTTGGGGTACTAGCGGTACCACCGCTTGTCTAACTCTGATACTTGTGGTACCATCGCTTAGTTTGGCGATACCACTGCTTGACACACTAACACGGTCAGTGTACTGAGCGGTACCACCGCCCAACCAACGGTGCCATCGCCCGGGCACTCTGCCCTAGGGCAATACCATCGCCTAGTTTAGGTGATACCACCACCCAGACCACTTGGGAGACTGAACCCAGGCAGTACCATCGCCCTAGTTTGGCAGTGCCATCGCCAGACAGGGTTCAGCAACCCTGTTTGGGCCTTTCATTTGGCCTAAACCTATCCAGGTATGAGCCCAACTGGCCCCTTACAAGGTTAAAAGATTAACACTTAATCCTAATCCTAATTATGTGCTAACTATGAAATTAAAGATATTTTCTAAGCTGATACAAAGTTCGTAAGTCAAGATTTCTTTCTTCGGCGAACTTTCAACGGTTTTCCGACAAACCCTCGGACACCATTCTGCAGACTCTCGGCAAGCTCCTGGACTTCACGATTGATTTTGGCAAGTTCCGATGAGCTTCTTTGGCAAGCTCCAATATTTCTCGGCGAGCTCCACGAACTTCCGACGAACCTTCTGGCGAGCTTCCGAAAACCCTTCAGCAAGCTCCCTACTCATTCTCGGCCAGTTCCGGCAGTACTCCAACGAATCTTCGGAGTTCCGTCGAACTCTCGAACTCCCAATGATTCCATAGTACTTGACTTCGACACTTTGTTTTGCTTTATATTTTCATCGTTATCGTAGTTAATCCTACACATATAAAACTTAACTCTACTTCGATCTAAATAATTATTACAATGCGAATTGACATTCTGTTGCCCGGCACGTCATTGGTCGACGCTTCGTCCGATTCTTCGACGCATCGTCCTCTCTTGCAGCCTGTTACCCAATCGACGGTTGACCTCCGGAACCCGGATATCCTTGGTGCAACACCACTCTTCTTGGCCAAATGCCCAACGTCCGAAGCCTTCTACTGATTGTTGATCAGACCTCCGACTCGACGTCCAATATCCTGACGTGATTTCCTCCGACGCAACGTCAATTCTTCCTACGTCAACTGTCTAATCTTGATCGAGTAGACTTGCGTCACTCAAAACACAGTTAGACAACTAAAACACAATCAATTAGTTTTATCATCAAAATCCGAGACCTAACAAACATATGGTTGAAAATAAGGACTAAGCTTCTTTGCCGCCAACATTAGCATAAATGTGAGCCTCTCGATAGGGGGAGATATCATTCCTTGAGCCAACTTAAAATATGATTGACATAGTAGATAGTCTTCTGAACTCTCAAGTCATCTTGTACCAACATCGAGCTGACAATTAGGTCAATAGTAGTTCGGTAGAGGTTTAGAGTTTTGATTGAGGTAGAGGAAGTGAGTTGCGACAACTAGGCGAGGTGGTCCTTCAATCTTTCAAAAGCCTTGTGACCCTCTTTTGTTCATAGGAAGCCTTTTGAGTTCTTTAATGCCTAAAAGAAAAATAGACACGTATCACTCAATTAAGATAAGAATTGATTAAGCATTGTTATTCATCCTATTAACTATTGGACTTTCCTTAACAACCGAGGTTGATGCATCTTTAATATAGTGTACAATGAATCCGAGGAACTTTCTCGAGTTAACTCCGAATACTTATTTAGTTGGATTAAGGTACATGTTTAACTTATTTATGACTTAAAATGTTTCAGATGTCTTCCCAATACGAGTCGATTATCTTACTCTTCACTATTATGTCATTTACATACGTTTCAATATTTCTCTCAATCTGATGCTTGAACATCTTATTCACCTTTTTTGGTACATTATCCTTATTTTTTTTAACCTAAATGACATAACTCGATAGCAATACGTACCATAATCGGTGATAAAGGAAGTGTGTTCGCAATCCTCTAAAGCTATTTTGATTTGGCTATACCCTAAGAATGTATTCATGAATATGAGAAGCTTGTGACCCAAGATACCATTAATCAATTGATCAATCTAAGGAAAAGAATAACTATCCCTCATACATGTCTTATTGACATCAACATAATCAACATACCTTCTTTAATTTTTCTTTTTTGACTTTTTAACAAATACAACATTTGCAAGCCATTGGAGATATTGCACATTAACAATAAATCATACTCCTAACAACTTGTCTATGTCATCACTAATTGCTTATTGACAATGTCATCACTAATTGCTTATTGACAGTTAAGAGCAAACTTATGAGGTCTTTGCTTCATTGATCGTGCATTGAGAGAAATATTCAAGTGATGCTAAGCTCCGTTAGGGTCAAATTCTCGCATGTCTCTCGATAACCACACAAACATCTCAACATTCCCCCGTGGAGATTGATGAGTTGCACCTGTCTCAATTCAATGCGTACAAAACTCGACGATGGTCTAGAGGCTTGGTCCTTTGAGGGTTTACATTCCCACCAAAGAAATCATTTCCCCGAAAAAACCAAAAACCTAGGGTTCATACATAATAATCATGAACCAAATTTTGCATAGGCTGTGAGGAGATGAAATCATTGGAAAATGGAGCAAAAACAGAGACAAGTCCCCATCTCATGTGTGGAGGATCCACCTCTATGTTGGCCTAAGAACTTATCCACCCACACTGCCAACTCTTTAGATCATCCTGTTTCCAAATAGTTACATCAGAGTCTGCACCCTGGTCCTTCCTTTATTTTCCCTCCCTTCTCCCAAGGCTTAAAATAAGAACATAATTAACCCAAACACTTCTTACAGAACATCCCAATTGGAGAAAACAATGAATCAAAGATGTGGCAGAAAGGTATTAACATGTGTAGTCTAGTCCTCCATGATACTATTTACATGTGTATTCCTTGATTCTGTTTCCTGCAAATAAAAATTCAATGAGAAAGCCCAACATATTCTTTCTCTCACATCCTACTAGTCTCTAGTCCTTCATTACATACATGCAAAACACTTCAGCAAAACTAGAACATCTTTTTAATAAATCCTTTTGTCTACTATATTGATGTCACCTACACTGGATCATCAAATAAAGTAAAAGGAAAAGTGAGAGACTACCATGGAGGAGGAACACAAACGCTTGCAGGCATGTACAACTTCAACTCTTTTTCTTTTGCTCCCCATACACCCTTACTTGGAAGTAGTCCATCATCTCTGCTGCTCTTTCTTTTCCTGCTGACCTATTCCGTCACAGTGATCAGTCTGGCTTTGTGTCATGTTCTTTGTTGTATGTATTCTGTGTAGTAGATTATTATGTATCTTGGTGGGTTGTGATGGGTAGCTATAGATAGTATTAGTAGGTGGCAATAGCAATATCAGAAGTAGGGATGTATGGCTGGTGTATTGGCTGATTGATTGCTCATGGATGGCAGCTATTCCTGGTCATAATTCTCTAATTTTCTGTAGATGAGGGAATGTGAGGCGACACTGGAAGACCTTCCTATAATGCTTACACTTAGAAAATATAAGGAAAAAATAGAAAAAGAAAGGGGGAACCATAAACCTTGAACCATTCTGCAACTTCTCTTTTCTTATGTTCCACTATCCTTTTGCTTTACTAGGAGATACCTGATAGAAATCAAGCAAAAGTTCCAAAATGAGAAGAAACAGCCATAAGCTACTAGTGAAATTTTCATGTAACAAAGGGCAGAGATTGAGGCTTACCTTTAAGGGGAGGCCTCGATCACTCCACTGGGATTCTTCACGTCTACATTCCAATTTCTCCTTGACCAGAGAACCTGCTAAAGGTCACAAATGATCTGTAATAATTTTTATGTAGAAGAACCATTGCAAACTTAGTTCAATGAATTTGTTCAACAACCATTGTGCTGCTAGTGTTTCCCTTTTCTTTTTTACCTTGGCATTTGGAAGAAGCATGAGCCGAAGGAAGGCATGTCTACTGACAATGTGGTGGGCAGCAATGTGGAGGCAATCAAGTAGTCATCGGTGCTGCTGTTGTTCACAATGTATGAAGCAGCCACATCTTCACTGGCAGTGAAAGCGTTGAGCATGGATGAGGTGTTTGTCGGGGAAGCAAATGGGCTATCAGGCAGGTTATGCTCAAAGCTGCAGCCAAGTTATAAGCACATTAAACAAATTTACCCATCTTGCTTCGGAAGGAGAAGAAAACATGACAGAACACATTATTCACTCATTGTTTGTTTATTTTGCACTTAAAAATATTGCAACTGTAGAAAGAATTATATGGGAGAGAACAAATAGCAAGTTGTTTGATGTTCAAGCAATTACTTTTGTTGGAAATCAATGTCTTCTTTGGGGATTGGCTCGCCAGCAGATTCCTCCTTATCTGCCTTCTGCTGGAGTAACCCATCGGAACTGTTGGGCTTCTCTTCTGGTAACACGGCACTGAGGCTCTTTTCTACATGAAGAGCATAAAGTCAACAACTAGCAAATCAAGCCATGAACTCTTATCTTCAAAATAACAACAAGAAAGTGGTCATGATAAGTTAACATACCCTCTGTTGGTGATCGTTCATGGCTACTGCTGCTGCTACTGCTGGCATTACTGCTCCTATCAACATCACTAAGTGATTGAGTGGCTGCTATGGCGGGGGAGTTGGAGAGGCCTCTTTTGTTGAGATTGAGCTGGAGATTCATAAATCGACTCTCTTGCAGCTCAATGGCTCGCTGCAGTTCTGCTGCTTGTTGCTGCTGCTCCACTAGCTTCCTTCTCAGCAGAAGTTCCTGACTGCTGCTACTGTACAACCTCCTTGCTCCTTTTATGTCATAAAAAAAAAAAAATACTTCACTAACCTTAAAAACAAAACATAATGACAACAAAGAAAAAAAAGGGAGAAAAACTAGTTAGAGGATCTAACCAAGCTGTTGAAGGTCATAGGCTTCTGTAGCGTCCAGGGCTGTGGGAGACATGCACACAGAGAATTCACCTCCTCTCTCAGCATGCTGCTGCTGTTTCCTGAGGTCAGAGGTTGAAAAGGCCACCATCAAACATGGTTACAATTCGGTGGCACAGATCAAAACCCACAATAAAATATACTTCTTATTAAGGATGAGGAGGGAAGAGTGCCTGTACTTGTCGGGGACTTTTCCCTTCTCCTTGTAGGGCTTGACAAGAACTCGGGAATCACAGACGAAGTGCGGGTTGCCCTTAGCCAAGATCAGCTTCACGGTCTCCGGGTAGACGAAGGTCACGAAGCCAAACATCCTCTTCTGCTGGTAAGGGATCCTCACGTCGTGCACAGGCCCATAGATGCTACAAACCGAACAAATAATCGCTAACTAAAGATTAGAACATTAAGGCAAGAGGAAGGGAGACCATAAGCATTGAAGAACTAGGTAATGCCATGTAGCGATCTGTAGGAACAAGAGAATTATCAACCAACCTAAAGTAGTAAGAGACATCCTCCTCGCTGAAGGTGCTGTCAGCTGGGAATGTCAAGTAGATCTGCCTCGAACCAGGATTGGCCATCAAATCGTTTCTTTCGAATCTTGATCTGCAGACAAACTTGTGGGTATCATCCCCTCCCAGCATCAGTGCTGCTGCGGCCGCCACAGCTGTAGCCCTGGAGCAATTTGAGATCCTCGAACTCAAAGACGCATCACTGAGACAGACGCCAAGTTGCAAGCAATTTAATGCGAGAAAGATGGTACCTTTGGCTCTCGTTTTGCTGCTGCTGCTGCTGAAGCAAGAAGCTCAGGGAATTACTGGAGGACAACGACGGAGATGGTGGCACTGAGCCCGTCTGGGAGTATGGAGACGCAGAGGCCATGAGCTGTGAAGCGCCATCGATCCTCTGGCTCTTGGACCTTAGTAGCAGCTCCTGGCACTGCTGCTCCAACACCGCATCCATCTTGGTGCCGCCGACCACAGCTGCCTCTGGGAGCCCATGGAGGAACCGGCACGCAGTACCATTCTTGCAGTAGCCCCTAGCAAAGTAGAGGCACGGCCTCCATCCGAACCCGGCAGCGGGATCACCGAGGCCGAGGTCCGCGGCGGAACAGCTCCGACGGTGGTAGTAGCCATCGACTCCGCAGCCCACCCCGTAAGGGAAGAGCGTACAATCGCCGTTGCTGCTGGGGCTCCGACACTCGATGTCCGGTTGAAACACGTCGCCTCCGTGCTTCGAGGCGAAAGAAAGGGGGTGGCTGTAATCAGAGGCAGCGGCGGCGTCACTGAGGAAGGAAAGCTGGTCCGAGCGATGAAACTCATCAATTAGGTCTCCACCGCCGCCACCGACGCCATAGAAGGGTGACGCTCTGAGATTACCAGGGCTCATGAGCTCGTCCGAGTTCTGGAATTCGTCCGACAACCCATTCAGACCGTTGCAGCCGCTGCTGCTGTCGGAGCGCCATGAGGCCGCGGAGGAGACAGCGAGCGGCGACGGAAGCCCCCTGGCGGGAAGGCGGGAGGCGGAGTTCTGGCGGAGGAGGAAGGTGGAAGCCGAACTGCCGCCGCCGAATGGCGTGCAGGGGGCAGAGGAGCTCGGGTCCGGGACGAGGCCGAGCTCCTTCCAAGCTTTCAAGACGAGGGAGCGCAGGAGCGACTCGGGGCCGAAGGCCAAGCGAATCATCTCCTTCTCGCCGTGCTCCTGCAGCAGGAGCAACCCCATGATCTTGGGGGCGTGCTCCGGGTCCAGGTTCTGAATCCTGGAGAACACTATCCTCGTCGCCTCGTAGGCGTCCATGCTTAAATCAATTGATTGGAGTACTTCGCCTCCTCCGCTTCTCCTCTTATAGCAATACTGCAACAAAGAAGCCCAACCAGTGAGAGAGAGAGAGAGAAGCGAGTATTAAAGGTTGATGTTCACTCTGCGGGGCTACCATTAAAGGACATCAGAAACAAGTGCTAAGAGAAAGAGGAGAGCCCAAGCATGCCTTCCTTCACAATGAGTAGTACTACTCGGGCACTTACGCTTTCTTCCCCTCGCTTGTAGTTCTTCAAGGTTGCAGCTCCCTGCCACTGACCGACTCCATTTCCGACGACGATAACAGCTCTTCGACTGCAACGCCACCACCGTCTGCTATTACTTCGCCTGCAGAGTTTGGCCTCTGACTCGCGTATGGTCCCCTATGCTCCCTCTCTTCACTTCTCCCGTGCTGTAGTCACACGGAAGAGATTAGTGAGATTAAGCAGACAAGCCAGTGGTTAAGGCAGACCCCTCCACTCCACCCCCCTTCCTCTCTTTCCTGTCCTCTCTTTTGCTGTGCTTGTTGAGCATCATACTTCATACCACATTCCGCAACAGGAGCTCACGCATCACTGACATTAGCTTCCTTGTCACAGAGAATGGGATGAAAAGGAAACTTGTGCAGTCGTCTTCGCCAGCTACAGCTTCTACCTGCAATAATTTTGTTGAGTAGACGACAACCATGGATGGTAAGTATCTGCTCAAGCAAGCTTAAGGTTGCGAAGGTGGAAATGACTTGGCTTTACCCTAATCTAAAAGCAATAAATGACTCGAGACCTACCAAAATCCTTCTTCTGCCAAGATAGGAACTCAAAGAGTACTGGAGCTTCTGTATGTCTCTGACATCAGTATCAGATGGCACAGTGGCAACTTGCAGGTACTGCTGCAACCTGCAAATGCAAGGTTATTCTGCAGTTGGATCTCTAATAGAGAACTCAAGATAGATGCATAGTGTTTCAGGAACAGGGAGCTGATCCATCTCCGGTGGCAGCGGTCCTCGGAAAACAATGATTAGTGGTGGCATTGGAGACGTCTCCTGCCGCTGCTAATTGTTGCTCACAGTAGAATCTGGGAACCACCTACCATACCTGTGGTTTACATGTGTCTGAGAGAGACGCAAACTGAGTAGAAACGCAGCCGCTTTTTAAGACCAAGATGTCGCCATTACTACTGTGGTGGTTGTGGTCTTCTTCCAGGAAGTGCCTCGCTGGGACACTCCTCCTATTAAGCACTAGTGTCCTTCTCAAGCATCCCTCTTCCAAAATCTTTAGCATCTGCAAAAGTACCAGATACATGAGAAATATCTTTAATTATGTGAAACCAATCGTCTAATTCAAGAATAGCCAAACTTTTAACATACTCACATCAAGCCAGCCAGCTAGCTAGCTACCTGCTCTTCCAACTTGTACCTGTTGGTTGCTCAGAGTTTTCTTCCATCTGTTCTTCCATGAGAAGAAGCTCCTTCAGCTCTGTGGAAATTTCCTTCTCAGAACTGGATTTTCATGCTCTTGATCACACGGTGTGCTTGATGACCAATTGAAATGTGTTCTTCATGCTCAAGGCAGTGAACCAGGCCTGCTCAATTTAGCCAGGTTGAGAAGAGTCATAAACGGTAAAAGAATAATAGCATGGGCAGGCAGGCTCCAGCTTCGTGCCTCTGATCATGAACGACAAACAATGTTGTCTCTAAAGATTCTTCAGTGGCATAGGAAGTGATCTTGCTTCCAGTTCTTACCAGTTGACAGTGAGATCACAATACGTACAGAGATTACATAACTTACGGGGACAGATAGCAGCTCTCTTGGTGGACTCACAACTGATGACAGCATTCGTTTGTCACTTGCGCAGACAACGTCAGGGTCAGGACTCAGCAAGATGGCTAGATAACAAGTTCAGCCACAAGATCACTATCAAATTGCCTGCATGATTGGCTTTTCCCTTTCTCACTCCCTCCTCTTGTTCTCCAGTCACTTTTTACTGCGTAAGCATTACTGCCCTTTCCTAATTCTTTCTCCCTTTTGATGAGAAGTTTCATAGGTCTCCAAAAAGCCTCCTCCCTCTTTCCAGTCCTCAGACAATGCATGCAGTGGTGGCTCCATGATTCTTTTCCTAGTGGGAGTTTCATATCGTATGATAACATCATTAACGAAGAAAGTAGTGGAGATATACCACATACTGCTCCAAGGTGACATGATTGAACTAAATCTCCCAGCCCCACCAAAGCCGCTCCATTGATTCAGCACCATGTGACACTGTCAGGCTCTGCCTTCACATCACCTCTCTGAGCTGCAATAACAGGAGCAGTAAATGACGAGAAGTTGCCAGTGTTAGATATTGGGTTTCAAACATTAACAGAGTTCTGTAACACATAGCTTGGCAACATAAGATTATATATACACCAACCTGACTAATTTGAAAACCATTACCAAACTAAATAATTGTGGCACCACCCCCTCTTCAGATGTTTAGGAATTAAAACTTTTGTAGGCTTGTTCCAAGAACACTCTGGCAGATTGGTTTCAGGGAGACCAATAAAATCTTTTAAGGTGAACCCCATCCCTCACCTTTCTGGTCCCTCTCATTGTCCTCTAATGATATCTAGGCTAATGACCAAAAAAAGTCTACACTCTCTTCAAAGAGATGGAGAAAGTAGTGATTCTTGACTTAGCACTCCAGTTGCCCAAGCAAGGATTATTCTGAAGTTGGAGTGACGAGTTCATGTCTCTGTGAATTCCCATGGAAAAACATCCTTTTTAGTGCCAGAGGCATACACTAGGAAAGATGAGGAAGAAACCATCCTCCCCTGTGGGCATCAGCTGGATTCTTAAGTCACACCAGAACTTTAGGGCCAAAAATACAGGGAGCCTTTTTTCCCTTCTTTCTTGTACCTTTTATCCTGGAGGGAGGGGGTGGGTGGAAAAAAGCTGCAATCTTCTGCTGGGTGCAAACACTGATTGACTACAGACAACTTCATTTCCATGGCTTTTAGATAGATTACATTGCCTTGATGCTTGCTGTCTCAACAAAAAAAATATTTTACTTGTTCATTGTCCATCTACATGTTCCTCCCTCCCTGCCTTTTGTTTTGGTAATTGGAGGACTATTATATAAAAAGAAAGATCAGAACAAAATCATCATATCATATGAGCCAAAGTCACTGCACAAATGATGCCATTCATCTAAGCGGCTAGTGCTGTCTTCCTAAGGTTCAACCTTGATAATAACTATCAAACTGAGCTCACATCCCACCACTAATAGTTTAAACAAATCTCTACAGCAAGGGCCAGCCGATGATAATTAGTGCTAGACAATCATGTTTTTTTGCTTTTTAGGTATCCATGACTTCACTTTGTCTGCTTTTTTACCTTATGGTATCATCTGCATATTTTTTCTTGTATCAGCATATCTTCCGGGTAATCCCTTTTCCAAGGTGCAGCACCTTCATCTGATGCCCTACTTTCCTCTACTTTGTAGACAATAAAATAACTGAACACAGTTATTCTATTAGTACGCTATGAAATGAGTGATATAAATTTATGCATAGATGAAAAGAACAACTAGGTAGAAAGAAGAATGCCAAGTTTCAGGTCAAGATTGAAAAGACTATTACTTGGAAGGAATCAAAATCCAATCTAATAGCCCTCTTCAAAACCCCAAACAACCAAAACATACTGAAAGTTGGAGTACTAATTTATCAATGTAACCACTAGCCATCCTGAGGTTTTAAGGCCAGCTAAGTCTTCACACAAGCAGAGAAAGCGAAAGAATAGCAGAGACTACCACACAGTCCTCTGGATGAAGTAACAAATTAAAGAGAGATACAAAAGCATTGCAGAAATGAGTTGCGATCCACCAAAGTATTCAAGAAGTAGGTATTGGTTAAGGAGTCGTTTTCACTATGCATGGAAGGCACTCCATTAGTTCCTTTGGCACCAAAATTGACAAGCAATGAGGAGCAATGGAATAAAATACACACCCAAAGGCAGTCCAGCTAACTTCAAAAGGGCTATTTGCATCCTCCTTTCATCTGATTATAGTACAGTAAAATTTATAATTTCCTATTGACATTCCACATTCATTCGAGTCTTGGTTTGTCTCCTAATTCTCCTCCATCTCTTGAAAGAAATGTTTTAGTTCCTCCCGCTGCTTGCTGCTACTTAAAGCTACAGCTTTGTCTAGGATGGTTTCAACCATCGTTTTCTCATCTCTCACCTATTGTTTTCGCACCTACCTTTTCTTGTTTGCATGAAATAACTAATACCACTGCTTGAAAAGCCTTGGTACTAAATTGACAGTGTCAGAAAATCCATTATTCACATTGTTGTCTTGGCCCATGACAATATGTAAACAATACCACCAACCTCCATGATTGAAGAACTCTATAAGTGAAAGATTGCATACAAAAGAAAAAAGGAAAATAGACAACTACTTGATGGCTGTAAACCTCAAAGACAATGACAACCACCATCCAGTTCAAAATTTTCATTATTTACAATCAACTAGAGCATCAACTTCCCAATCCAGAACATTGGATCGACCTTAGCTACTATAATTAAGATTAATGGCTGTTCATTTCAAGTTCATGTACCCTTTGTCAGGATCCAGCTCAGAAAGGTCGCTAGGATTGCGAGCCTACCTGCAATAATATAATTATGAACCCCACATATACTGCTACGCAATAGTATAAGTTACATGTTGCATCAGTTTCCGTATCAAAAGGCCCCTCAAGTGTGTCACGTTAAGCCATGGGGCAATAGTTGATGTATCATTAGACCAGCTACCACTGAGCAGTATCACTAGAACCGAACCCCAAAGCAGTAATCTCAGATTTTTGTATCGAATGACTCCTCAACCATGGAAAAAAAAACAACCTAAAGAACTTGCTAAAAGATTGATGCAGACATGAGCAGGTTACCAATAGAAAATGTTGATCGTACAAACTATAATGCTGATCAACTGTATCTGGGCCTAACTCTTTATCCTGTCTTAACATTGCTATAATCAAGGGTTTACTTTTCCTGCTGAGTAATGGAGGAACCCAGGACTTAGTTACACAAAGCATCCAACCGTATTTGCCTGTGTTCTTGACATAAGTCAGGGAACCCTTCACAGGAGTTGATGAAAGAAACAATCTTTATGCTTGGCAAAATTTAAGTAATTAGCCTCATATGCTTTATACAAGCAAAAGCCAGCTTACTTCTCTAGTACAGCTTTTCTCATAAGAGAAACAAACTCAACCAATCCATCTTCAAGATAATTTTCTGCCATACCTCTGTGGCTTCAACTGCCACAACAATCTCAGCAGAACTGAAATGGCCTTAGTTATGGACCTTGCAATAATGAACACAAGCAGGCATGCATGCACACACAGAAAGAAGAAACAACAATTTTGGTGCAGCAACCGAAGTCAACCAGCCATGGACTTCCACTATAAGATAAAAGTTTAACATGTGCAAGAAGATGAATGAAAATGTGAAATAGAAGGTCAAGAACAATAGCTAAACAGAAGAAGAAAACAAAGACGTAGATCAAGTAGTAGCCCATACCTCTATATAAATATAGAAAAAGAATATACATATCACAAAAAATTGAACAAATCAAACTTTTTGAGAAAACATTAAAAGAACAAATGATTAGGTAGGACTGTGATTTGATCTCAGCATTAGTAACAGACGATCATTGACCATGAATCATTGAAGAACTACATTTTTTAATTTATCAATAATAACTTAAAAAGGCATACAACGGTTGGTAAATGTTACGAGGGCCAATTAACAAAGTGCACATGCTCTCCTAATGTGAGAGTATTTGATGGTGTAAAAGAGAATCATAACAAGGGAAGGAACGACATAAAGAAGAACCATAGTAACATCATGTGTAAGGTTAGAAGTACGTAAGTAACAAAAGAAAATGCAACTGCATTTATTAATTCATCAACAGAATTAGCATGCTATGCAGAATAATCATAAAGAGAACGAACTACAGCTTCCTAAGATTTTTCCCTCATGATTCATTTCCAATCCAAGAATAAGTATGTAACATGAATGTTGAAGCTTGTATATACTTGTAAAACAAATGTACAAGTACAAATGTCTACTGTTATTCGTTGCATGGTGCTCATCAACGTAAAATTCATCAGGAGAAAAACAAATGCAGACATTAAACTCTTACTACAAGTACCTCTGAAAGGAGCAGAAATAGGAACCACCGTGCAATGGTCCTTTTCATGCAACCACATTGTGAGGTTGGAGATTTAACAATCAATATAGTAGTATTTAGGGGAATCTTGCAGATTCTAGAATGAGGTAGATTGCACCTCGGTAGAGTGATATGCAATGGATGGACCTCTAGGAAACCACTAGGAAAAAAGCATGTGCTATCATATTGTCCTATGAATAGTGTTCTTTCAATAGGTGCCAAAGCAAACTAAGTGAATCATCAGGACATACCTGATTATATGGGTGTCATCTTAAGATCAGTAAGGTGACATAGGTAATATCTATAATGAACTGGACTTCGATGTAGCAGGGTGCTTTGTGAAAGCATTGTATTGACTCGGTGTTAAAGGTCACAACTAAGGGCCTAAGTGCAGTAAAAAAATCCAAGCAAATACATGGACAAAGTTTACCAACAATGATTATGAATGCCATAGGTTAATGAGGAAAAGTGAAGGTTAGGAGCTATAGTATTCCACTTCACCAAACATTCTACTCTCCTAGAGTGACAACTGAATCAGAATACCTTGTGTAGGTCATCCACAAGTAAGCGAAAAAAGCCACATAAGCTACAGGCGACAAAGAGATCATTGTCTATGAAATGGTCAGAATCCACACATATGCATGAGCAACACAAGCTACAATTCCAGTGACACATGATGATACCCACAAAAATAAATAAACAGCATTAATGTACACTCCCAACAAAGATTTTCACCTCATGAAGAACAAGAGGAAAAAACCATTACTTTCCTTCAAAGATTAAAGAAAAATTGTTCAAGAATAGGATTATTTCTACATTATGTGCCAATAACTCAAAATGTTAGTTGCAACACAACAGGATCAAAATCCCAAGATACGAGGATGGAATTGATAAAGAAAGATTCTTAAAGATTGAAAACAAATAAAGCCCAATGATGAAACACAGAAAAATGTCCAAAGTTATATACTTGTTCAGAGAGGCAGAAGCTTCTCATGCTGGTCCCTTTCATATACATCAAGGAACCTAAATCAAGCTCACAACAGAGCTAGGGAAGAACATTGTAAGAGAAAGATGGTCACAAATGATCAGGCATAGCAACTTCATGTGATTCAGCAGATAGGCCTACATCCATGAGTGAAGACAATGAAGAAAGCTTCATTAAGTGGAACTAGAAACCCACACCAACATAAGAGTCTCATGTAACAACAATAGCTCCTCTGAAATCCCACAAAAACAAGAAAAAGTAAAATAGATACCCTAACATAGAAGAGGAAAGAAAGACGAATAATCATAACCAAACAATCAAGTAGATTCATATGGTTCAATTAATATATCAACAGCCATTCCATGGGTGAAGGCATCATTATTTTGGAACGAGGTCAAATATGGTATCCAATATAAGAATGGAACACAAGAATAACAAACTCTATCAAATCCCCATAAGCAAGATTTATAAACCCTAAAATACAAGATAGATAAAACCCCAGATCCAATATTGATAGAATAGATGCCCTTAATCTAAATGTCACCTAAATATACATATATATGCACACATACATAATAAATGCATACATACAGGCTGTATCTAGACAGACCAAAAGAGACAGACCAAAAATATACAATTGGATCGGCCGTTGGCCTCCTAAGGCTAAGACCAACTTACGAGGCTCCATCCTCCATGCTCTATGGCTGGAGTACTGACTGCAGGAAATCATACCAACGGTTCTCTCTTCTGAGATATTTCTCTTGTTAATTATATAATGAAAAAGCAAATAGTAGTATATGCAACATACGGGAGATGCAAACTCAGGATCATAAAATGGCATAAAAAAGGCTATAGCATCCTGTCAAACTGAATTTTGAAGTGAAAACCTTAGATCGTTTCTAAAATTTTTTGTGGAAAGTTTCAATAATCTTTTGAAACCATATAATTGAAAATATCTGCACGAATATGTGATTTTAATGATGCAAAAGAAATCAAACACACTAAGGAAATTAAACAGTTCATTTGATAACTATATCTAGAATAAACATTGCAGCTGCATTTTTCCTTTATATAAAATAAAAACAACTAACCTTTGGGTATGAAAAATATGTACTAATCATTTACAACAGCCTCACAAGAAAATTTGGCGTTTGAGATTGGTGACAAATTGAGAATCATAAAAGACAAAAAAAAAAAATTATACACACAATGAGCATCAGATCCACGGTCAACAGTAAGGACAGTACCTTGGTTTGATTCCTCCCTTTAGACCTTATAAGAACCCAGGTCCTTGTAGCATGAGTTAAAAACATGTGAGCTCAATATAATATAGTCCCTCATCGGAGTAATTTTTGTATGCTCTACATCTTCCAGCGAAAATGTTTTCATCCACTTGTTCAACTTTTATGAATGATTCGATACATTAGGTGGTCTCACAGCAAACTGGAATGTATTTGCACAGCTATGCCCATCAATCTATGAATGAAGAACCTATAGAGAATAGGAAATGCATGATCTTACCAGCATAGGCTGCATTACTTCTCAAATCTGACTTCATATATGCTGGTTACTCATAGACCTCACAATCACTTGACGAGGAGCATTACATTTGCGATCCCATTTGCAAAAAATTACAGCACAAGGAATTTAGATAAGGCCGTAATGGTCACCTCGTCATGACGAATGTCCCTGTTATTTAACCTCGAGGAATCTCTGTATCTCATGCCACACCTCATCTCGTTCGGATCCATCTGAAAACAAAGGGGGAAAAAAATAGGAGACAACACAAATCACACGAGCTACAAGTAACATCTATTCAAGACGGGAGTTTCGATGTGGACCAAATCGAATCCCTTCAAGAAGGTCCTTCGAGAAAGGCTCGGATTGAACTCCCACTCACATTTCCTGGAATCAACCGGCTCCAGGATCGTAATCCCACATGATATCGGCCCCGGGGATCTGCTCCTCGAAACCCCTCCGCGCGCTGCGAGATGGAATCAAACGTCTGCATCCAACCATCAACTGCGTACCCGTTTCCATCGGCATCAGCCGCTCTCCTGCCACAGACTTCAACTGATCGTAAAACATATAAATTATACTGAGCGATGTCTCCAAACAAACCTCGATGTTGGGCTTTTCCGGAAGAAGCCCATGTTTTGATTTTTTTCGAGATGACATCTTATTTTTTATAAGCTCCTCGTATCGATTGTCCTCTTGCTAATGCTTTATATGCTATGCATGATAGGAACGTCCAAGTATATGTGGACAACATAACAGTCAAAAGCAAAATAATCGTCTCACCTCGTTACCATAACTCTTCTCTTCCATCTTGGGTGAAGCCTTTAGTCTCTATCTTGCTACCACCTAACAGGCAGTCAGCTCAGTATTAGACAGGATGACTCAAGAGTCTAAAGACTCATTTATTATGTCAATCATGTACTAAGTAAAGCGAGGAACGATATCACCCCATCGAGATCATGGCCTTTATGCTAGTATTGACAACAAGAAAACTTCATCTCTATTTTCAAGCGCATCTCATACAAGTGATTATCGACCAACCACTTAAGTAAGTCATCTTGTGATTTGATGTCTTAGAGTAGATGCTGAGGTGATCGGTAGCTAGGCGAGTTCGACATCCGATATGTGTCAAGGGTTGCCATCAAGGCTCAAGTATTGGTAGATTTCATATCGGAGCTAACCCCCTCACCTGAGGTTGAAGCCAACGAGCACACCCCCTCTATCTGGATCCTATTCGTAGATGGCTCTGTCACATCGAAAAGGAGTGGTGTCGAATTTATCCTGAAAGGTTCAAATAAATAGGCATACAAACAAGCTCTCGGTTTAAGTTGTAACTATATAATAATTAGACTAAATACGAAGCACTTCTCTTAAGACTTCGACTTATCCGAGAGCTTCAAGTGTACGACTTGATAATGTTTAGTAACTCACAATTGATTATAAGCTAAGTAAATGGGAGCTATAAAACTCGAGATGAGACCATAGCAACGTACCTTACCAAGGTGCAACGATTAGCCCGAGGCTTCTCCCGACTTAGCATGCTATGAGTTCCTCTCATAGAAAATACCAAGGTTGATATAGTAACTAGGTTAGTCTATACCTGAGCTCTAAGAGAGGGCTAACCAATAGTCGAGATGCTACCAACCTGAATAAATCCACCGAACCCTCTCGAAGAACCATCAATCCCCAACCAAATCCGTGACTGCATTATGTTTGTAACACCAAATCAAAACCACAAACAAAAAGAATGAGAACAAAAGAGAAACTTGACTCTGATCCACGCAATTAAATCGAATTAACACAAATTAAAGACGAACCGAGAAGAAGGAGAATGGCATACCTTTTGAGAGAGAGAGAGAGGAACCGAAGACGGGAGCTAAGTAGAAGGCGAAAAAGAGAGAGAGGGAGCGAGGGAAAGGAGATCACAAATGCCTCTTCCCCTTTCGTATTCTACTGCCTCTGTTTTCTTATTTGATTTAAGTTTCGACGGACGACAAGCTCGTATTGTAATCGTTTCTTTGTATTCTGATGCTGCAATCTTTGGGCCCTTCTGCAGGTGATGTGAGGTCCTTGTGATGATCCAACACATTAAAGTTTCATTTTGATCATAATTACATGCCAATACAGAATTAGAAATGAACGATCTAATCTAATTATTGTTATAATCGCTAATCATCGTATGCGTTCACGGTGGTAGGAATGATAACATAAAAAGGAAGAACAGAGGATGATGTGTTGCGTTTGTGAGGTTGTGAATCCTTCAAAGTGCTTGGAAGGGAAGAGCATATTAATTCAAATATATATCTAAAAAAAATTAATTCTCAAATTAATGATGGCTTATAATGTAATATTTTTAGTTAGTCCAATAATCCTACATCGGAAGTGGGTGGGACTAAGATTGACTTATATAAGTCCGATGAGTATATTATTAGAAGTTTTAGCTTAATTATTTTTGTTAGTGATTGATAGGTCAAAAATAAAGTTGATAGGTTTGTTAACTCATCATTCGGGTCGTGACAATTTGTGAGACTAAGATTGACTTATATGAGTCTATTATTAAAAAAAATTTGGTTGATGGGCTAAAATCAAAATTGATAAACTAGTTAACCCACGACATATAAGGTAAATTATGGTATTCTTTTGATTCAAGTTATGGTATAGGCTTTCTGGAAGATCTCAGTGGATTGGTATTAAGCTCATCGACTCACATTGGGCAGATGGCTAAAGCAGGAAAACGGCAAAGCAAAGTAGCACTTACATTATGAAACGATGGGGTAGAAGCGAAGCAAGTCAAAACAAAACCCGCAGAAGGGGCCAAAGACTACCACTGCATCAAAAATACAAAGAAACGGTCATAAGACGCGCTTGCCGTATGCATTTGAGTCCGAACAAATCAAACAAGTAAATGCGAAAAGGGGAAGAAGGGGAAGAAGTGGCATCGCTCCCCGATTCCCACACTCTACCAACTCCGTGTTCAGTAGAAGACGTCCATCACGGGCGGGCAATCCATCGCATTCGCGATCTCCTCTCCCTCGCCCCGCTCTCTCTTTCGCCTTCGACTTAGCTCCCCTCTTCGGTTCCTCTCTCTCGAAAGGTAAAACCATTCTCCCTTCTCTAATGTTCGTCTTAATTTATGTTAATTCGATTTAATTGCGTGGATCGGTGTCGAGTTGATAGTTTGCTCTCGGTCGCTTTGTTTGTGGTTTTGATTTGGTGTTGCCAACGGAATGCAGTCGCGGATTTGGGCGGGAGATTGGTGGTTCTTCGGGAGGGTTCGGTGGATGGTGGACGAGGCGAGGGCGCGGAAGCCCACGCCGGCGGCGGGCAGGGCTTCCGGCGGAGGAGGGTGGCGGAGGGCGGCGGTGCGGACGTGGATGCTGCGGGTGGGGTCCAGCTTCCTCATCTGGACGGCCGTCGTGCAGCTGGCGTCGGTGTGGCAGCCGCGGCTCCCCAGGTCGTGGCCCGCCGCCTGCCTCGACCGCCGAAGCGCCGGCGCCAACGCCACCGTTGACCTCTCCGTCATCGGTGGCGAGGAGCACGGGCTGTCCGGGTCCCGCTCCTCCCCGCCCGCCCTCCTTCCGCGGAGTGAGTCCCGTTCCCTGCTCCTCTCTCTTGCTCCAAATTTGCATCCTTGTTGTGGTTTGATCCGTTTGGTGCCTGCTTTCTCGATCCCCTTTCTC
The DNA here is from genome assembly GCA_024322285.1 of Musa beccarii. Lineage (NCBI taxonomy): Eukaryota > Viridiplantae > Streptophyta > Magnoliopsida > Zingiberales > Musaceae > Musa > Musa beccarii. Next base: position 38,195,961 of record CM044398.1, on the reverse strand, counting down.
GACTGGAAAGTGCGCTGACCTGTTTGATCTCTTGGTTCAGTTGAACATGGATGACCTGTATGTTAACTGGGAACACGAATTACGTTTTTATTCACCGTCTTAGGTATTGTTCTTATGATCTAGGAAGCTTGTCCTCGGAAGAGTGCCCGTTCTTACCTGTATGAGAGATGAAAAATATGTCTACCAGTGGCCTATGTTTTTCGTCCTACACTTTGAAATACCTCTTTCTAAAATTTTGTGTTGTCGTCGATGCATTCGTATGATTGGATTAGTATCAAGCACGGATACGATGCTATTGTTTAACTTATGGTTGATGAGATTAGGTTAGAAATATGCCAGTAGATTCAAGCACCTGAAATTTCTCTCTTGCAAGTCCTTCTGGAGCATAAGGGACGCACATATGCCTGCTGCAAGCGGACGTAAGGATGGAGCTTCCTACTATAAGAAATTTGCAGTGAGATAAAGATTTTAGTGGACTTGATGAAACTTGAAGAGTCTCAGAAGGCTGTTATGCAAGCTCTTTTTTTTTTTTTTCTTTTCCTGTTTCAAAAGTTATAGAGAAGCATATCCAAAAGCAAAGGAGAACCAATGATCTGATGGACTTTAGGAAAGTTGTTCTAATACTTTATTGTATTATGCATGTGGAAAATCTATTGTACAAGAAAATCAAATCTTCAATGTGTAGATCAAGCAACTTGGACATCCAATGCTATTTTAATGAATGTTTTTTTTTTTTGTATAACATTTAAATAGAATAAATTAGTATCCTGACATTTCTTTAACCTTTAGTTTACTACTAGAATGTTGTATAATTTGATTTATTCACCGATACGAGCAAGTTGTAAAATCTTCATCTGGCATTGGTTTCAGCATTTTGTCAGACCAGTAAGGTACAGATATACCTGGCTATATAGCATTGCTGAAAATAATCATAACAATAAATTAATACTGTTCATTAACAAGCTTTATGGAGGGTGTCTGTCATTGGTCAGATCAGTAGTATGTACATATCGGTCCTACTGGAATTTGAAACCTTGATGAGACCCGTATCCTAATCTGACATCTTAGTAAACAAAATACCATAACTAACACTGCATTTAGTTTATTTACTGTAATACTAAAGAAGTAGACCTTTCTATCAATTTTGACTTTCAAAACTCTCAAAGGTGTTTTGAGGCCATCTGGGAGTTCCAATTACAGAAACTAAGTTATCTATGCGACGGATGGCTAGTAAGAGTTTATTGATTGGTTTCTCTCAGTTATTCATGCTGGTACTCATTTGGGTTATGACAATTGCTTATGGTCCAAGCTTTGTTCTGTTATTTCTGAAAATTTGCCAAGAAATCATCGCTACATGCTTTTCAAGTGCCAAGAACTTCTATAGCATACAAATTATTCTTTCAGACAATGTTGCTGTTATTTGCATTGATTTTTTTTTCCTTAATATATTCTATTACATCTTTTTTCTAAATTCACAATCTCATTGGTTATTTTATAAGTAGCCCTTGATTATGGAAGTTTAGTGATTAATCCCCATGAAGAGTAATTTATTGCTGGATCAGTTGCAGGTCTTCTTATAAAGAAATAAATGTTGATTGTGGCTGTGCAGATTAAATGGTAGGTTTAGACATTTTAACTTACATCACAACGTTGTATGTTGGAGAAAAATTAGTGATTCTTAGATGAAGATGCAGAGGCCTACAGCAAAAGTGGCATTTCTATAATTCAAGATTGAACTTATTGTGGCACCATATGCATAGATCCTAGCAAATGTGGTTGTATGAGAAAGAAATGAGTTTGACATGATCAAATTAAATTTTGGTGATTGAATCTTTTTTGTCTGTTGCATCAGATACATACATATCCTCTGTATGCAGTTTATTGAAATATTGTTGTCCAGAATTATTTTTTCCTTTTCTTTCTTTTCACATTTTACTTTGACATGTTGACAACATATTTTACTCTTGTTCAGGAATTTACAAAAGTAATGGTTATCTTAAAGTATCATGCAATGGGGGCCTAAATCAAATGCGAGCTGCGGTGTGTAAATCGTTAACTTGTTATATTTCTTCTGCTGATTTAGTCTTTCATTAATGCCGTCATAGATCATATTGCTGAAGTTGGTCATATGTTATAACTGTTATTGGTTCCTGCAGATCTGTGATATGGTTACTATCGCACGTCATCTGAATCTAACACTAGTAATCCCTGAACTTGACAAGACATCTTTCTGGGCTGATCCTAGGTATGGACTTCTTTGCAAGCTCGCAGCTTGCTTCTTCTGTTCTGAAGTTATATTTTTGAAATACACATGCATTTTTTGCAGTGATTTTGGTGATATATTCAATGTAAATCACTTTATTAATTCTTTGAGAGATGAAGTTAAGATCATAAAAGCACTCCCAAAAAAGTTCAGCAGTAAAATCCGTACTAAACCATTCACGATGCCTCCAGTCAGCTGGTCTAGCGAGAAGTACTACTTGAAGCAGGTTAGCTAAGAAAGAAAGTATGTTTCTTTATGGTTATCGTAATATTCCAAGCATGCAATCTTTGAACAAATGTTTTGATTGCAGATTTTACCACTTGTAAGGAAGCACAAGGTGATTCATTTTAATAGAACCGATGCTCGTCTCGCAAATAATGGACTTCCTTTACGACTCCAAAAGCTTCGTTGCCGCATTAATTATGAGGGATTAAGATTTACACCAGAAATTGAGGCCCTAGGTGATAAGCTTATTTCAATTCTCCGGAGAAGTGGTTTTTTTGTTGTTCTTCACCTGCGATATGAAATGGATATGCTGTCCTTTTCTGGTTGTACACATGGATGCTCTGACAAAGAAACTGAAGAACTCACGAGGATGAGGTTTGCTTTGTTGTTTCCTTTATGTTTCTTTATCATCTGTATGCTTTTTTTAATTACTAAAGGTATCTGTTGGGACCTTTGGACTTCAAGATATGCATTTCCCTGGTGGAAAGAGAAGGAAATAGTATCTGAAAAGAAAAGATTGGAAGGTTTGTGTCCCCTTACGCCTGAAGAAACAGCATTGGTGCTACGAGCTCTGGGCTTCACAAGGGATGCCCTAATATACATTGCCTCTGGTGAAATCTATGGTGGTGAAAGAAGGATGGCTGCTTTGAGGGCTTCATATCCCAAAATTGTAGGCCTTCTATTCTCAGACAGTTGAATGAAATATCAATATAACTTTCTTATCGACAATATAACTCTTCAGGTAAGGAAGGAGATGCTTCTCAGTGCCGAGGAATTGAGGCCTTTTCAGAATCATTCAACTCAGATGGCTGCGTTGGACTATCTGGTATCTGTTGCTAGTGATGTTTTTGTCCCCACTTATGATGGGAATATGGCCAAAGTTGTAGAAGGACATCGCAGGTTGGTTCCTTCTCTAGATTCAACTGTTTTGATCTGAGTTCTTGGTCTAGATATTTTTCTTAATATTCTTGCATTTCAGTAATATAAATATCAAGTATGCCTCATCATGATCAGAAAATATTTCTGTGATGTTATATATTTGGGGGGTTCACTTGAGATTACTCATCAGATGGCTTCTGGTTAATTAAACCTTGTTATTTTGTTGAAGCTGGTGCGCTTGTTAGGTCTGGCAGTTGTTTTTTACCTAATGCGTCTCCTGTAGAGCGAGATATACAAACTAAAATCATGTGTATTACATTCATTGCCAAAGATCTCATTCTTCAGTGTAAATCCAGCTCAAATATGTGCTTATAGGTTTCTCTTCTTCCTGTGTAGGTATGCAGGATTTCACAGGACAATTGTGTTGGATAGGAGAGAAATTGTGGAGCTTTTGGATCTTCTCCAGGATGGGAAATTATCATGGGATCAGTTCTCAACTGCAGTTAAGGAAGTGCACAAGAACCGAATGGGTCAACCAACACGAAGGAAAGTGATTCCTGGGAAGCCAAAAGAGGAGGATTACTTTTATGCCAATCCTCAGGAATGCACTGGCCCTTCAAGGATTTCAAGCATCGAATCTAGAGAATCCGATATCTAAAGCTGTCGTTGTAGTAGCTGATAGTTTCTTCCCCAATCATGGGATTCTTTGATTCGGACTATCAGGCTATGTCAGCAGCTCCTCGTACAGCTGACTAGATTTTAAATTTTGCTAACACCAGTGTCTGTGGGAAAACCCAAAGTCCGGATGTTTTACAACTGCAGCTGTGGAAGAGGATCAACAGAAGCCAAGGCTGCGATCGAGCTATGACGATCAATGTCAGGCGAGGAAGCCAAGCAGTGGGGTTTTGGCACAAACTAGTCTGCCCCCCGGGTTGATTCGCCATTCTTTCATTTCTGGTCTTCGGATTCTTGATATGTATTGTTGGTTTCGGTAGGGGTGGCACTGCAATACAAAGGTCGACTAAAGTTTTCATCGTCTTTTCTGTTACAAATTTTCATCTACAGTGGCAATCGGAACTGCAATTGTGACAACAATGTATGTATCAATGATGGTAAGCACATCATTTTTCTGATGCTAACTGTTGTGTGAAATAAAATTAATGTTAAAAATTAAAATCAAATCTTTATATATTTAGGATTAGATTTATATATCTTTTGATCCTGTAACAGAATATCTATTTTTGATTTGAGAATGTATCGTAGTTTGCTCGTATGAACCAGTGGCAATACAGAAAATAGACTCACCAGAGTATAGTAAGTATATATATATATATATATATATATATATATATATATATATATATATATATATATATATATATATATATATAGGATAAGTAGTTAGTGAACTTTTTTTTATTAGTTAATAACCCTAATCAAAATTAAATTAGAATTTTAATATATCTTAATCAATTAAATAGGGTTATATAATCTAATATTCTCTCATTTTATCCATTAACTAATAATATATATAATTTAAAATATAAAAAATCAAAGTAAATAAAATAAAATTTATTTACTTTGATTTTTTAAATCATTTTACATGTGATTACGAATTTTATAAAACATATCAATAAATATAAAAAATATTATATTAAGTTCGACTATAAATATGAGTTATGACAGTTATATATTATCAAGATGATACTTCATTTTATATATCATCACACTGTTAGTTATTCCTAATACAGCCCATATGTTTATCTTATCAAGATAGTTTTATTATCAAATTTAATTATGATATATATACATAAATATAAATAGAATAATAAAAATAAATAATATTAATTAAATAAAAAATAATTATAATATCTATCTAAACATGTATTATCTTTTTTTTTTTTGTTCACAAGACTCATTTTAAAAATATATTCTTTAAACACCTTATGTTGTAAGTCTTCAATAAATGAATCAACAATCATTAAAGTATTCAGATTCTTAATTGATACTTATTATTTATAGACTCTTTCTCTAACTATCAAGTACTTTATCTTGGTATGTTTGAAACTACTAGAGTACTTATAGAAAAAAATTATTACGATGTTATTCCAAAATATCTTCTACAACATAACAATTAAATCAATTATACCAAATCTTGAGATAAAATTTCACAACCATAAAGCCTGAATTGTGATATAAAAGCATATCACAAATTCAGTTTCCATTGTCAATGATACAATAAGAGATTGCTTTATACTTTTCTAAGAAACTACTCATTAAGCTAATATGAATATAAATCATAAAACTATATTTTCAAGATAATTTGTAAAATCAACAATTGAATATCCATGACCAATCTTATGAAGTCATATCATATGCTAGACTCGATTTTGGCATGATGCTAATATCAACGAAGTGAAACTAATGTGACAAATAAACATATGTAATATATATGAAAAAATTTCATGTAATATTCTAATTTAAAAAAAAATTAGATTTTTTAAAATGATCATACTATCCATATTGACTATCGTTCTTCGTCTCATCAAGCATCGATCATCTTTTCCTAATCACTTATGTGTTTGTATCCGAGCTAGCCATACTGATCACCTCCTCTTCTCTTTTGACTATTTGCACCTTCACACATGGGCTAATCTCATTGATTAGCCCCCTCCCCTCATTCGACGATTTGTACTTTTGCATGAGGGTTAATCTTATCAACGAACTACTAAGGTTGACATGAGTGCCTATACCTACACCCAAAACACTTTTAGTTTCGACAATAATGCAAGAGTAATGATTATACACGAGAGGAGAAGAGGACAACGTAAGAGGGAGGTGATGGTGGACACAACGAAGATAGAGATAAAAAAAATATTTTTATGTGGCTAGAGATATTATATAAAAAATTTAAAATTTAAAAGTTTTTTAGAATATATATATATATATATATATATATAGAGAGAGAGAGAGAGAGAGAGAGAGAGAGAGCAGAATGCATGGCCGACGCAAGAAGTCAAATCCACGAAAAGAATAAACGAGAGCAGGGAAGCCGCGTGCACAAAAGCATCCCCAAAAGCGGGGCAGATGTCCAGCGACGGGCCTCCACGACCGCAGCCTTATCGGGGAACGCTGCTGCCGCAGACACAAGGCATACCACGAGATGCTCCCACTCGGAAACGTCAAAAGCCCCTCTGCATCAAAAGCAGGAGCCGACCATACGGTACGACGCCGACCTTTATCGCCAAACGCGCCAGCGAGGGAGAACGGGAAGCTTTCTTCGAAGCAGCAATCGCCTGCTGCTCTGCATCGTCCCGCCGGAAGCAGAGCCTGCTCATCCTGTTCTGCTCGGCGTCATTCCCTGTTTCCGATTCCTAAATGCTGAAAGCATTTCCAACGTTGATGTGCCTTAGGAACTGTTTTTTTATTTGATTTATATGTATACTTTTTTATTATTATTATAATAATAATTTACAATATAAATTAGTTAACATCTTAGAAAAATTATGTGATGTGGTTTGGGATTGATGTGTGAGTCAAAAGATAATGCAAGTTGAATGCATCTTAAATAATTTTTTGGGGGCAAAAATAATATGCTTTCGTTTTTATTCCACCATGCTACCTCTTTACCAAGTTTATCATGAAACTAGGGATATTTTTTGATACTTTAAAAATAAAAAGATAGTTGTTTAAAAATTATAACATCTAAGAAAAGCCTAAAAAATATTTTTTTAAGACAATCGCCCATACTTAAATATTAAAAATTTAAAATTTAATGCATAATGCTTATTTTGTAAGGAAATAAATAAATAAATATATATATATATATATATATATATATATATATATATATATATATTAAAAGGAGAGAGTGTGACTAGACTCCATATGCAAGTCCACTTATCAAGCATGACTCATGTAATCGATACATCACATGACAATGACAATTCACACTATCTTATCCTCCTCACCAAAACCCAACCTAATCATCTCTCCCTTTTCTTCCCTTGTTTTGTACTTGCTCTTCTTTTATTACTCCTCTCTCTTTTTATGTATCTTTCCCAAACTGGTTTTTAAATAAAACAAAATGAACAACATTAATGGAGGTATTTTTAGATTTCATAGATTTTTTGGACAACAAATATGACAAAAAATTTACATGAAAACATCCTGTAAAATTAAAGAATTTGGCTGCTATCTAAATATTCAATGCATGCTAATATTTTAATAAAGGAGTAAGAACAAAAAATATATATGCTTCAAAGATATGATACATCGGGATAGATCGAGTAAAATTCTTTTGTACATAAATTTAAATTGGCTAAAAAGATTTCTGTTCTATTCGGTGGATTGCGTGAAATCCACCTCAATTATCTTTATTTTTCATATTAATTTTATTTCTGTCGGACAATTTGATCGGTCGCACCTAACCAACCAACCAACCAACCAACCAACCAACCGCTCGTTCTTCCTTCACCACTAAGCAAAACAACGACGAATTGGATGTCCGCTGTCGTCACCGACATCGCAAATCAACCACCCTAATCCACTGCTTTGACTCACGCGGCGTTGCTGTCGACATGTGCCCACGCTTCTCCTCGCCTCGTCCTCCGTCGATTCGCCGCGTGGCACTGTCACCTTCAGCTTTCCGCGTTCCCCGCCATAATTTTTCCTAATATATAAATATAAATATATATAATATCACATTTTTTACAATAATAATTTAAAAGTGCGCACATTGTTTTCTTTCATCAGAGGGGTTAATTAGAAACATATAGGGGTGTTTATGAGAAGTTACCTGGAATACTCTATAAAACACCCCTCCCCCCGCAGACAGCGACAGCAACCATGGCGCACTTCTTCCGCCACCACCACCACCACCACCACCACCACGGGGAGGAGCACGGCTCGAGCGCCGGCGGCAGGTCGTCGCCGCGCACGGTGAGGGTCTACACCAAGGCCGACCCCAACTACTCCCTCTCCATCCGCGATGGCGACGTGATCCTCGCGCCTAATGATCCCAATGATCCCTACCAGGTAAGCAGAAGGATCGCTCCTCGCCGTCTCCTTCCTCTGTTTTGGCCTTTCCCCTCTCATCGATGACTGCCTCCTTCGTGGATCGCAGCACTGGTACAAGGATCTGAGGCACAGCACCAGGGTGAAGGACGAAGAGGGCTTCCCCAGCTTTGCTTTCGTCAACAGTGTCACCGGTGAAGCCATCAAGCACTCCCTTGGAGCTCAAAATCAAGTATGTGTAGCTTGCGCTCGTTTCTGACGCTCTCATGGTTCCTTCACCCGATTTGTAATCGTTGCAGGTCCGGCTGGTTCCTTACAACCCGGATTACCTGGACGAATCTGTGCTGTGGTCTGAGAGCAATGACACCGGTAAAGGCTACAGGTGCATCAGGATGGTGAACAACATCCGCTTGAATTTTGATGCTTTCCATGGAGACAAGGACCACGGAGGAGTGCGAGATGGAACCACGGTGGTGCTGTGGGAGTGGCTCAAAGGGGACAACCAGAGGTGGAAGATCGAGCCCCAATGTAAGTTCTACCTCAAAAAGGAGAAAACTTTGAGCTCTGGCTTCAACATCTGCTAAGAATTTTGTACTTGATCGATCTCGATTTCTCTATAGAAGTAGAGGCAGCAATCGGCTTCGCTGATCAATTTCCATGGATTTGATTTCTGTGCTAAGAATGAAGTAGATCGAGCATATTTAGCTGCTCTTTGTTCAGTGTTGTTTTGGTATACCGTGCAGCCTCCGACCCTCCTCCCCACCAACTACGTCGGCGGCAGGCCGCCACAGCGTACTGTTCGGATCTTTACCAAGGCAGGGCCGGACTATTCTCTCAGCGTCCGTGATGGAAGAGTGGTGCTTGCACCCACTGATCCCCACGATGACCACCAGGCACGATTGACCCATGCCAAGTCTTCTCTTGGATTTTGTAGCGAGATTTTGGGCTGTTGTCTCACTTCATTTGTTCCTTTGGATTGCAGCGTTGGTACAAGGACATGAGGTACGGCACCGAGGTGAAGGACGAAGAAGGCTTCCCGAGCTTTGCTCTCGTCAACAAAGTGACCGGCGAAGCTATCAAGCACGCCATCGGAGCTAAGAATCCAGTGAGTTCGGCAGCTTAAACACCGCTGGAATTGCTAATTCCTCACTTCGTTCCTGCTATTTGTGTGTCTCAGATCCGACTGGTTCCTTACAACCCAGAGTACCTCGACGAATCTGTTCTTTGGTCCGAGAGCAATGACACCGGTGAGGGCTTCAGGTGCATCAGGATGGTGAACAACATCCGCCTGAACTTTGATGCCTTCCACGGAGACAAGGACCACGGAGGAGTGCGAGATGGAACCACTGTTGTGCTGTGGGAGTGGCTCAAAGGGGACAACCAGAGGTGGAAGATCGCTCCTCATTGTAAGTAGCAGCAGCAGTGTCTTCCTCGAGCCAACACCGATTCTATTTTGAGCTTTTGCATCGACTTCACCTTCGTCCATGACACTGGTCTCAGCTTCTAACCATCCATCTCCTGCTGCTGCAGGAACAATGCGACGGCGGCATCGATCGCAATCCCTTGGTCTCGGTTTGCTGCTCTGCACAGCATTTACCAGCTAGTGGGCGTGTTTCCAAGAATAAGCTGTGCTTTGAGGCCTCTGTCTTCCTTTGGCTGTTATGCCACTACTTGTGGAGTTGATCTCCATGCTTTCCGCTTGGTTACTGTACTGCCTAAATATTAATGCATCTATCTTGTAGCTGCTCTTCTATATTGCCTGCCTCCTTTTGCTGGTTCTTGAGTTGATCTCCATGCTTTCTTCTTATTCATTACTGTATGGTATCTGCCTAAATATTAATGCATCCATCTTTCTTATACTACTACACTATGTTTGCCTACAGCTAGTGTGTGTTGTCTCTCCCTACCTAGCTTTCTTCTTCGTCCGTTGCATGCTCGGTAGTGCAATTTAAAGAAGAGAGAGAGAGAGAGAGAGAGAGAGAGAGAGAGAGAGAGAGAGAGCACTGTGATACTTTTTGATGCCATTAATCCAGTGCTAATCATACATAATACATACGCCAATCCATCTTCCACACAGGGAGAGCGATTCAAGGTTTTCTAGGGTTCTTAGGATCATGGCGGCTGTTTGCTCCAGAACCCGGGTAGTCATGGAGTTCAATGTCCATCTCCCCGCTCACAGGAACTCCTTCCGTGACTGTCATCTCTTTGTCAATCACCTGCACAAGGAAAAGAGAGCTCAACGAATCAATCTCACTCAAAGATCACTGCTTTGCAAAGAACAAAAAGATGTAAGACTCTCCCGAGAGAACCTGCACTGCAGCCTTCGTTACTGCTCCGTCTTGGTTCCTTGATGCAAGGATTCCTGCAACACAAACCAGAGAAGAGATCAGCGCTCGGGTGGCTCCACAGGTGACAGATAAGAAACCTTGAAGAACTGTACTTGACAGCGGAGCTGCTTCCAGGGAGAGAAGGCATGAAAGGAGCAGCAGTGTGAAGAGATGATTCAGAGGCTGCTTCTGATCCATAAATGCAGTATACTTCCTACAGAAAACCAAGCTGATCAAACGAGTGCAATATATAGCGATTGCATGATAGTTGAGACTGCAAGCTGCATGGAATATATGAATATAATTGGTTCCACTCATGTTAGAGTATAGTAGTAATTAAACAGGGCCAAGTTATGAGCAATCAGCAGCAATGTGATTGGACCTTACTGCATGTGTCACATTTGGGTTAATCTACATGCCACTTGCATTATATATACAAATGATAGAAAGCTGCTGCTACATAAAAGTTAAAGGAGGCACAATTGTAAGATTAAGACCATTCATTCATGCAAAGAATATGATATGGCATATTTTGGCACCATCCGAAAATAATAGTGATAGGGATAGCCACTTCCTTGTACTATTCGGCACATGGAAAGTCAGCGAATATCATCAGCTCGGAAAGTTCGAATCAACATCGCTCGATGTAGGGTGCCATATCCGACCAACCACGTTGGGTGGAAGCTAGTTGCCCGAGGAATCGACAACCATTAATGAACCATATACGATCGACTCTCATCCACAGGTATAAAGCTTACCGGACGATGCCAAGGTAGGGGGCCTGTCCCTAAAAAAAAACGTCATCTCTCTCTCCTACAAATGCTAACTTAAGCCAAGGGTCATCCGACTAAGTGGGCTAAACCCGAGGGACCGAGCTGTATAGGAACCGAGTGTGACACGACGATCGGGCATGATGAAAAGTCATCATCTCCGGATGAGAGGGACTAAGAATCATTCCCATTGACATCGATTTATGTCAGAGGGGCCAATCGACCGACGACTCAAGCCTTCATCCATGTGTCGACCTAACCAAGGAGTCGATCTACCGAAACCAAACTAACGAATAAAATTCTTCTAGAGCATGAGGATGTGGAAGACATATGAAAATAATAGTATTCCTATACAGATTTTTCATGTATATATATATATATATATATATATATATATATATATATATATATATATATATATATATATATTGAAGTAAGAATCTTCATGTACTAGTAGAGTTGATGCAGCATTATTCTGTGTGACACGTTGTTCAGAGGAATTGACCATCATCATAAGGAGATTAACTTGAATGACTTATTTTGCAGTATGATGTGAGAAGATTATTTGTAGTGCCTCTTTTGATCCTTTTTTTTTGTTTTTTGTTTTTGACCTAATTAAACACTTTATTAGCTTCTAATTAAATGATGTAAATTACTTGGATTTTTTTTAACTCTTACCAGTTAATTATAATCCCGATGGAAGACAAATATGAGTAGCTTAAAAGATAAAATGATTTCAATTAGTGCGAATAATTTGACTATCGATAGTAACGTCGAACAACATTTTCACCTCTTATACTCACAAAGAAAAAAAAAATACAAATACATACAAATATACAAATGCTTGAGGAATAAAAATGAGACTGTAGCACTTTGCAACATGTAAAGTGCTCTTTTCCATTCACTCAAAGCAAGCAACTCCAAATCCTAATCTTTTCTTGTTTCCTTTTCTATGATCAAAGATTCCAAGTATCATATCTTTCCTTTTGCTTTTCCAGCTCTTTTCTTCCATCAAAGCACAATGCTTGCATGCTTGCTGTCACCTTCACTTTCGAGTTCCCCCATTTGCCTGCCCAACTGAAAGCCACAGCTACACGAAATGTTACAAGATAGAGATGAGAAGAAAAAGCTGAGACATCCATGCTGAAGCTAGAAGAAGGCTCCATAAAAATGCTCAAGATCGAGGAAGATCTACTTCTCTTTCAACACAGGTTTAGCTCCTTTTGTCGTATACGTTCTTCCTTCTCCTACATGTTGCAAATGCTTTCGACAAGGATGAGGAGAGCAAGCTTCGGTTGAGCTCTCACTGCCATGGACATGAAGTTGTGGATTCTTTCGTGGACTGCAACATAGATTCTATTCAAGTTGCCTAGATTTCAAGGAAGATCTTGTCCGAGGAACAAGGTTGGGTCATCCTCTTGCACTTTGTCTGTAATCATGTGGAGCTGCTGAAACTTATCCTACCCTCCGAAGCCATCTACATAAATCTAATCAAACAAATGAAACCTAAAATGATGCAAAAAAAAAAAAAGAAGATTAATTAGAGAAGAATTACAACTTGAAAGTTGTGTGGGGCTCAACTTTAATGCATCACTTTCTTTTGCTTCTCTATCACACTTTTCTTTATCAAAGTGATGTGAGTCAGCAATGAAAGAACAACAACACACAAATGATTGAATTCTTTGCTCAACTCAAGTTCAAACCCCTTTGTGTCCCTTCTCACATAAATCATGAAAAGTTCTCTCTTTCCTAAAACTTTGAGATACGTAAGATTTTAAAGCAATCGCTTGGTTTCAGAACCACCAAAGGAAAAGGGATAAAGAAGAAGGCGACGGGAGGAGAGATCCTTGTCAAAGCTATCTTTCTCAAGAAAGAGAAAAGTTGCATGAACTGCAGGCCTCTTTTGCATGACTTTTGTCTCAGATTGTGGTCGAGATCTATCAGTCGTAGTTTGCCGCAGTTCAATTCCATCCATTCTAAAATGTGGTTTGTGGATGGATCGAAGAAACAACACATGAAAAAGATATCCTCTTTTTTTTTTTCCTTCTAACTCATCTTCTTTTATCTCTATACTTATACTCAAACATTATTTTTCTAATTATAAGTAATTATAGGGTCATGACTATATATTAAAAGCCCTTCCTAATTTTTCTTTTCTGTACTCACTCTCACTTTTTACTATCGAAGTATCTTTAATTTTGATTAAAAAAAACAATGTAAAAAAGTGACGAAGCAAAGAATACATGATAAATAACTTTATATTTTAAGACATAAAAAAGATTATACTGCTTTTTATTTTTTGACGCGATTTCAGAATCCACTAGATTTTCGAATTACCAATTTTATATAATATAAAATTGAAAGAGAGAGAAAAAAAAATGCTGTCGTAATTCTCTCTAATGACGAGGGTCTTCTTGGTATTTTATGAGGATAAAAAGGCCCGACCCTGAAAAGTTGTATCTTTGTTCCTGGTCGACTTCTGGTAGCCTTTTCCATTTCCCTGGCTGACGTCAGCCTCTTTAATCCTCGACCACGAGAACCAGCGGCTCGGAGTGCCCCCGTCGTTGACTCGGACGCTTATCTGGCACGCGGCCACCGGCTACTCCCGGTCGCCCCCTCCTCCTCCTACCATCCTAAACCCCCCCACCGCAACCCCCCGACAGACAATAAATTGCTGGTTCTCTCGGGCAGAAGAGCGAGGAGGAGGCGGAGATGCGATTCGATTCCCTCTCGGAAATCGATCGGACGGCGCAGAGGACATGTCCGAGCCCGGGGACCCTGCCATCAAGTTATTCGGGACCACCATCCCCATGGCCGCGGCGGCTGATGAGGAGCCCGATGTCGAGGAAGCGGAGGCGGAGACGCAGCAGGTGAGAAGAGAAGCCCACCTCTCTTCTTTTCTCGATCCGTGCTCTTTGTTTTTCCTAGTGTTTCCTCTATGAATCTCGTCGGGGTCGGCGAAAGATCGTATCTTTTTTCGCTTGTTTTGCCGTATGGGTGATTTTTCTCCTTTTATTGCTACAAGTAGTTTGGATTCATTTTGTTGAGCAAGCTTACCGATGTTACATGAGAAGATTGACGACCTCACATCTCACTCTGGACTTCTCTTACTCGGAAATTTCATGGATGGTGTGACTTCAAATTTACATGGCATAGCAACTTGATGTGGTTTGAGCTTTCTGTCTCGTTCATCTTAATTTCTTTTCCTCGCTGAGTGATTATAATAGTTGGTGTTATGAGGAAAGTAAAAAAGATGAGGTTGTTTTGTTCTGCTGAATACTTTGGTCTTCTTTTTCCCGAAATCTCCAGCAGGCGGAAAAAATCGAGTCTTTGGTTCTTCTTGATGATTTATTCTCTGTTAGTACAGGCGGATCAGCAATCAGTTTTGTGAAATCAAGAAAGGAAAAACTAATGAAACAATTCCATATAAATTGTACTGCGCAGATCCATGTCATACTCTGCAGAGGGGTCCATACAAAGTAGAATAACCAAAATGATCAGTCATGTACATGTGAAAGGGGAATAAGAGTGATGCATATGATTCTTAAATTCATATTATCTAGCAAAAGGGAAAACATTCATAGAATTATATTCATGTAAAGAAGAAGTCTAAATTTGCAAGGTAAGAGAATTTAACTGTGGCAAGAAGCCATGTAGCAAGTAGATTGTCTGTAAAGGTCCCAACTATTTGAGGTTGACTGCATGGATCTTTTCCCACCATTTAGCTTTGTTGAGTGACCGGTCACTTTTTTTAAATAAGAATCATCCATTCTCTTCAACTATTCCTAAGAAAGTCTTCTTAGGTTTTTCTACTAATATCAGTTCACTCACCTCATCTGATGAGTGCATCCAGGATCTCCTTTTCATTCCAAGCAGTTCTTTACTTATTCCATTCTTGATTGGAACTAAAAACGTAATTCGAGAAAAAAAGTGGATACATTCCAAATCTGTCAGACGATAAATTGCACTGTATAAGGGGTAAGATTTGTCATTTAGGAGTGTTTCCTTTTCATTGTAGTTTAAACTTTCAACATTGATGCATTAACTCAATTATGCTTCTAACCTGTAATGCATGACAAGTGTTTAATTATCTTGTTTCGATATTATATTTCAGAATACATCAAAGGGAGTAACAAATATGGAAGTCGTCGATGATTCTTCTATATCAACTGAAGTAGAGAATGAAGGTGACCCAATTAGTTTATCTGGTTTGACCAGTGGCAATGAAGATGACCATAAAACATCTGTTGAAGCTGAAAAAGAAGCAGCAAAAGCTAAAACTGAACACGCTAAGAGTGAGGCTGATGGCTCTGTACCAGAGAAGGTCCTCAAGAAGCCAGACAAAATTCTACCATGTCCTCGCTGTAAGAGTATGGAAACCAAATTCTGCTATTACAACAACTACAACTTTCATCAACCTAGACACTTTTGTAAGAATTGCCAGAGATATTGGACTGCTGGGGGAACAATGAGGAATGTTCCTGTGGGTGCTGGTAGGCGTAAAAGTAAGCATTCCAATTCACAATATCGTAACACAGCGATTTTGTCAGATGGATTTCAGAGTTTTCAGTCAGATACCCGTAAATCTACTCATCATCGGCCTCTTCCATGTGCGTCTACTACCCCTTCACAACCTTTGATAAGAAAAGGGACCGCCCTTAAATCTGATCAAGAAGTTCCTCTTTACGAGTCTGTGACCTGTGCGTTTAATATCAGGGAGCAAGGAAACAATGCTGCTTCTGGCACGGTGATATGTGGATATAAAAGAGAGGAACCCTCGTGTTCATCTTCTGCAATAGCCTCCAATTTTGTCGAAAATGTGTCTGCTGAAAATGCAGTTCATGTGCGATCAAGTGGCATGCGAGTTTACTGTAATGGACTGGCACCTCTGCCTCAGTTGCAGTATTATCCTGGGGTTCCATGGGCTTACCCATGGAGTCCAGCATGGAACAGCGTCGCTGCCATGGAAGCTGGTAGATGCTCATCCGAATATTCTTGCACAGTGGAGAATGGTAATTCAAGTTCGGTATCATGGAGTCCCAGAGCATTGATGGCAGCTTCTCCTTTTTGTGCATCAACACTACCTTTCTCTTTCATGCCGGCTCCACTTCTGGGCTATTCCATTTTGCCAAATGGAACATGGAATGTACCATGTGCTGGATCTAATGGTTGCATATCACCATCACCCTCTGCGAGCGATAGCGGATGTTCAGGAAATGGCTCTCCAACTTTGGGTAAGCATTCCAGAGATTCTAGTTTACAGGGAGAGAATAATATGAAGAATCCCTTATGGGTCCCTAAAACCCTTAGGATGGATGATCCAGAAGAGGCTTCCAAGAGTTCCATATGGGCTACCCTTGGTATCAAGCCTGAAATGGGTAGTATCTTCCGGTCCAAGTCTGAACACAAGGCTAAAAAATTGGATGGCACACAGCTATTGCACGAAAATCCTGCTGCAGTATCTCGTTCTCGTTGCTTTCAGGAGAGCACATAAAGAGCTCTCTCTGAAGTCATGTGGAAATTACTCTGTATGATGCCGGCCATGTGATTTGGGAGCTCACTTGGCTGGTGGCCTTAAAACCAGGATCTGAAATTGTTACAAAGCTAGCAGGGGAAAGGGCCAAGCTTGTTTAACACATCTAAAATTGTTCAAGAATTCATGTTGTAGACGCAAGAGGAACACGTTCGTGTTTGTAAGTTTTACTCCAGAGAGTTCATCATCTCCTGCAGCATGACAGAATAAGTTTACCATGATATGAGGATCAAGTTGAAAAAGGTGAACATAAACATAGTATCGGAACTGAAAAATCTGAATCTTCAAATGGCATCCTTGTCCTAATACAGAAAAAGAACCTTTGCTTTTATATGGTGTTCTTGGCTGCGTTGTTGGATGCTTCCTTGAAATTTATTCGAATAAAGGCAATATCATAGAGTTTCACTGCAACATCGATAACTTTGTTGTCCAATACAGTCTTACATCTCTTCTTTCAGTTACTCAAAGACTATTGTCATCGGCCGAGGTCATGCAAAAATGCTCCTATATATTTTGGTCGACAGTATTCTAATATGGTTTTCTGTAGTTGTTTAAAGTGTGTTTTCTTTAATTATCAGTCTTTAGGAAGTTTTTTTACCTGTGCTCAGTGGCATTGCCTCTATTGTCCTAATTTAATGAACTTGTACAGGCAAGTCGAACTTCTGTTTGGATTGATGGCTGATCGAAATCTGTGCTTTATCTCATTGGATTGGTTTTATCAATGTTTCATACTTTTTCATGTCTATTCAAATTTTGGAGTTTGGTAATGCCCCAAGGCCCTGACATAGTGATTCATTCATTTGTTAGGAGTTGTAAATATGATGTTTTCAATGCTGTGCCAAAATAATGAAAGTTTATTACAACCGAAACCGTTCAAGTTTTAATTACTTGACTGAGGAGATCTTATGTCACATATAAATTCTAATATCTTTTTTTGCTGATTTCTCATAAGTTAGTGAACAGCTTGCTTGCTTTTCAACTCTTATGACATGAAATTGTTAAATTTTTTTTTCTGTGTAGGAAAATGAAATTTCTAACACTTGTTGGCCTGGTTTTTCCTCATGTGGTATAGCTGACACTTCTAAATTTCATCACAGCTGGTTGTAATTAGATTTTGCTCAGAGCAATATGAAACAGTGGTTGCATGCTGTGAAAAGTTTTTAATAATTCATAATAATAATAATATCATTTGGAATTTTCTTTAGTATTTTGATTTCTCTAATCATGACAAGATTACTAATTTTGGGAAGTAGGGATTGGTGCCATGGAGACTCAAGATTCTCTCTATGGATTCTCCAATCCAACATAGATCACACCTTGCTGCCAAAAATTATAATCTTCTCATCCACAATCCTGTGCCACTAACAGCCCTTTGGACTTCCCAACATAGAATTCTATTCCTTCTGATGGAAGCCTCGCAAGAAGTTACATGCATGCATGAGGCATGTCACTTGGCCTTCTTCTTCTTCATCACTGTTTTCCAGTACGAGACAATTCTTCAAACAGGTCATCAGCATCAATCACGGATGAAACCGGACAAAGATCCATCGAA
This sequence comes from Musa beccarii, assembly GCA_024322285.1. Taxonomy (NCBI): domain Eukaryota; kingdom Viridiplantae; phylum Streptophyta; class Magnoliopsida; order Zingiberales; family Musaceae; genus Musa; species Musa beccarii. The sequence continues at coordinate 38,177,396 of CM044398.1, read as the reverse complement.
CCTAACCCTACACAAGATGCCTAGGGCACGGTGGAGTCATCATCATCACTCCCATCACCATCCGCCCACCAACACGCTGTGTGAAGGAAAAGAACAAAAACCATGCAATAATCCAAGGTGTATCCCTCACCTGTCTCGGTTAAAACACGGAACACCATTTCCTCCGATGGCCTCCATCGGTTCGACTCCGACGATGAGTTGTACCATCTTTTGTGACGAGGAAATCCTGAACTCCGCCTCCTCCGGGATATGGAATCCTGAAATCCCTATCACGAGTACGAAATCCGGCCAAGCGACTTAGTTAGCACGACGACTTAGTCGTCGTATACTGGGTCCCATGCATCGATGATATCTTGTCATGTTATGTCGTTTATGGAAAGATAAATAAATGGGAAGATCCAACGGAGGTTGTAGTGGGTAGAGGAAGAAGACTTGTTTGCAAGTGGGCACGCATGGCATGAATGCTTTTATAAACCTTGGCTTGTTGTGGCTTGGAATTTGCCATGTTTCAAAGGTGGGAGGCTGCAAGGAGGTATATGCAGTGGATCCCGATATAAATGTATAAATAATAACTATTGTCAAACATTGCAAGGATGTAAAACCCTCCAATTTAGCAGATACTATTTGACTGTGGAGAGGTGATTCTGATAACGAGACGTGGTGTGTGACCTCTGAAGCAACAAAGAAGGCAAAGTGAAGACTGGTAGGAAATCCGATAGGTTTGCTGAAGCTAATAATCCAGATGAAGCTGGTTGCATGGTCTTTCTTTTCCTTTTTGGATCTTATCGAGAGATCTTCTGTTGAAGCTGAGGAGTTGTGATGGCCTGACCTGAGAGATGAGTGCAGGTAGCTGTGGTGCAACAATGACTGCCATGAATGCACGCGTGCCTCATCATTGTGCTTTGAGAGAGAGAGAGAGAGAGAGAGAGAGAGAGAGAGAGAGAGAGAGAGAGAGAGAGAGAGGACAGGAAAGATCCAAGCTGTGCCATGGGATTCAACAAAGTCGAGCAAATTGGATTCAGCCCCCACAAAGTTTGAAGTGTTGCAAAGCTGGACATGGGTTTTCGACACTTGGTTGAGAGCTTTTCAAGCTGACCACTGCAGATCATGGTGAGCAATATGCAGCTTCGGTACTTGCGAGAAGGTGTGGGGTAAAGTAGAGAAGACGATCCAAGTTGGCTCATCATCTTCAACTCTTCATGCCTCCTTTCCTCTTTCTTCTGTACCATCTTACTCAACTCTATTAGTAAGAAGTACAATTACATCACATTGCTCCTTAATTGCCTTTTTTTATCTCTCTAGCATAATTGCTTATCGATACATCACCTATCGATAAGTCACCTTAGATCAACATCTAAGGTGGCCGTAAGTCCAACGTTTCCATCCTCTCTCTCTCTCTCTCTCTCTCTCTCTCTCTCTCCCCCTACCTACCTTGATGCGCACCAAGACTGTTGTGAGCTAAGTTGTGACTTAAGTCAAATTCTTTTTCTTTTCTTTACGGGTAAAAATCATATGTACATATAATTTATATATTTTTTGGTTTTAAGATGTGTGCATACAGCTGATCTACGTACAACAAGGTAAAGAGTTTGGGAGCCTAACACGAATCTCAACACACTAACACTTACTCAGCAGCCGCTTAATAACAATACAACATTATTATTACTATTATTAGGGTAAAAAAAAAAGGAGGCTAACAGCATTCCATAGCGCGTGTTATTAGTGCGGATCGGCTGCGGCCTCGCTTTGATTGTCGTGCTTTCCATCATTCAGCATGCGCGTACGGAGTGTGTACGTGCACGTGTCTACGTATGATAGAGAAAGGGGAAGACGAGGAGGACACGTAGGACGTATACGCGCAAGCAGTGGAGCGAACGCAACCCGCTGCTGTCGTGTTTAGAATGCATATGCAACTCAAACTAAAGATGTTAATATATTCTTAATTTTTGAGTTAGAACAAGTATATTGCGTTTATTCGTCCTTATAATGCCTTCTTTTTTGGATGCAGAGAGATGATGAGACGATGAGCATGGAGGGTGGTGCAAGGGAGGCCTAAAGATGGAAGTCAAAGAAGGTCCTCCAGAGAAGGTAGAGAGGTCAAACCAAAACCTTAGCAACAGCAGCGGATGATGCAGCTCTCAGCACATATAAAGGAGTAGAGTGTGGGGGGAAGGTGCCTCCAACTCCTGGATCCTCCTGGATCCTCTGCAACTGAGAGGAGAGAGAGAGAGAGAGAGAGAGAGAGAGAGAGAGAGAGAGAGAGAGAGAGAGAGAGAGAGTCGTGTGGTTTTCTTCCACCCAAGGACGTTGGCTCTGTGGTGGTCCTTCTCTAAAGCTATTCCACCACCACCGTTCTTGTATTTCTTCTGCATCTCTTGAGCCTCGGTTCTTGGAAGCAAAGAGAGAAAATAACCCAAGCTCACAGGTGACATGGGGTTCTTCACTCCGGTAGCACCTCCATTTGTTCATGGCTCGACAGGGGATCATAAGAACCACGGCAAGGTGGAAGAAGATGGCGAACAGAAGCACAAGCTCTGTGCTAGGGGCCACTGGAGGCCGGCGGAGGACGCCAAGCTCAAGGAGCTCGTCTCCCGACATGGCCCTCAACACTGGAACCTGATCGCCGAGAAGCTAGCAGGAAGAACAGGTAGGTGGTACTGGGGAACAAGAAAGAAAGAATCTATCGAATGCCACTGAATCCTCTGTGCCTTGTTTGATGCTGTTACCGGAACTGGTTCTGGGCAGGGAAGAGCTGCCGGCTGAGGTGGTTCAACCAGCTGGATCCGAGGATCAACAAGAAGGCATTCAGTGAGGAAGAAGAGGAGCGGCTGTTGGCTGCCCACAGGCTTTACGGCAACAAATGGGCGCTGATCGCCAGGAACTTCCCCGGCAGGACCGACAATGCGGTCAAGAACCATTGGCATGTGACCATGGCCAGGAAGCAGAGGGAGCAGTGCAGTTGTGCTTACAGGAGGCGGCGGAAGCCATTCCTTTCCTCCGCCCACTCTCCCCCATCTCGGCACTCCCTCCCCATCGTTGCATGCAGTGGTGAGTCGACCATCACCAGCACCAGAGATGAGTCTGCCTCCGCTTGCGCAGACCTTTCCCTCGGTTCCTTCACCAGCAGCACTGGTCCTTCCTGTGGCATGCTCAATGGTATGATCCTTTCTCCAAATTCCTCCGAAAGAAACCCTTGTTTTGCAGCTCTGCTCCACATGATTTTTCCGCTGTCAACATCAACCATGCCTCCCCTTTTTCCCATCTCACGGTGTTGGTCGATGGATACTCGTTTCATTGTAGGATCTGACGAAAGGCTGGTGTCGGCAAACAATGGATTCTGTGACAAGTATGGTAATTCTGGTGCTGGCTTTCTCCCTCATGTCAATCCTATGCTGATGTTTGGTCAGTCTGGCCGCACCTGTTCAGCTCCAAGGGCCCCGGCAGCAGCTGAGCCACCAGCTTACCACATGACCTTGCCTCACGGTAAAACAGGTCACGGAAGGGAGAACACTGAGTTGCCCTTCTTCGACTTCCTAGGTGTGGGAGCAAGACAAGGGTTCCAACACCCAAAGAAAGAGAGGTAGAGGTGAAGGTGACACAGCTTCTGTCCGTGAATGTAGCAGCCACGAAGCATGTTGTGGAAGAACTTTGAACTCTGATCTCAGCCTGCAGATCAAACGAAATGAGATGATGCTTCATCCTATATATGTACCAAGACTTCATGTAGAAAAAGAGTCATAAAAGACTTCATCCTATGATGTTCTTCAAATGCTTTGCTCAGATTGGAACTCCAGAGCCAACCATGGCGTCTTCTTGTAACCACTCCACATCATATCATGGTTGGGGGAAGAGGATTAGGAGCTGGTCAGATCTGTAGGAATCGACATGCAGTGGTCTTTTTGTGTTGTTATCATTGTTGTTGTTTACCTCCGACTTTAAAGGCTGTTGGCACAGCCCAACTCCTCACCTTGCAGCGCCTTACAGCAATCATGGTGGTGCTGCAGAGCTTACTGAGAAGAAGCTAAAAACCCATGGGAAAGAGAACGGTGAGCAGCGATCTTGAGGAAGAAACAAAAGAAAATGCACGCTATACACTAAATGCTTTGTGCCAGAATCAAATGAGAGTAGTGATTTGGACCTGCATCCCCTTCAGAGGTCACCAGAAGGGGACTCTCTCTCTCTCTCTCTCTCTCTCTCTCTCTCTCTCTCTCTCTCTCTCTCTCTCTCTCTCTAGCTTGGAGGGCATGCCACTGTACAAGTAACTTGCAAGGTCATGATGGTTACTTGTATGGCTCCACTGTGAGAATGGCATGGTGAAGGTGCCATTGAATTGAGGAGGCACCATTTATGGGGCTTGGCAGGATGTTTCATAAATGTAGCTACATGTTGATGGTGCAGAGGTTTGGTTTCCTTTCAAGGAGGATCTCATGACAGGTGTAGTCCCATAGGAGGAAACAAGAGGAAGAAGAAAGTTACTGTCTGCTAGATGGAAGAAGAGATTTGGGGGTAGACATGTGTTCAAAGCAATAAAGATTAAATCAAATGGAAGAATGACAACTTGGGTTTCAAGATGGGGGAATTTATTGGGTCCTTTTTTAACAGTTAAATTTTTGGTTTTTCATAACCCAAATAAAATCTCTATTATGACATCAAACATGTCACTATATTCATTTTTATTTCATCTAATATTTAACTAAAATCATTTATACAATACTCATTATTCATTTGTACTTGTATCATTTACTTGAGTTTCAATTTTGTGGTAGAATTGATATGTATTTTTTAATTAATAAATTTTAAAAATAGTATTTGTACCATGCTCGAAACAATATTATTTTTAAAATTTTAAATTCTTTTCTTACTATTTTACTTTTTAAAACTATCACTTATTTACACTATATGATAAAGTCCGATTGAATTTCAAATATGAGTCAAGTCTTACCCTTAGAGAATTATGAATATTGTTAAGAATATTTTCCATCTGATGTCTTTTATAGTTGATTGTAAAATAATATATATATTTCGTGAGAAAAATCATGTTGTTAATTAGCTAACTAATCATGGTAGGATCAATAAACATTTTGATCTTTAGAGGAATTCATTTATTCTAGACATAGATCTTTTGGTTTATGTTAACGTGAACAGAGTTGTATCCCTTCGTTAATAAAATTCTCTAGTATTTTTTGTTTTATAAAAAAATAAAAATATAAATTGAAATATAAAGAATTTAAAATAAAAATACTTAGAAATATTTTTTTAAAATTTTTTTTATAGATTTCTTTGTTGCAGTGAAAAATGAATGATAAACTTTTGAAGAAAAAAAAAACTTCTAACTAATTTGCTTGTAGAACGCTAAAAATTTCTCATAAAGTATTAATATAAAAATATTAGTTTATCCTTATATCAATCCTATATCATCGACTCTATCTTACATCACATCTACACCAGATCGACTCCTGCTTATCTCGCCTTCGCACGAGAAAGAAGGCGACACGATAATGGCAACCATTTCCATTGTATTTAAAATAATTCGATGAGGGTCTAAGGATAAAATAATTATTTTAAAAAATATTTTGTTAAAACCTCTCAAATATGAATACTCTACCGAAAATTTTTTAGTGAGTTTTTTTCGAGAATTGACAACAAAAAAAAAAAAATTTGTAAGGATTGTTTGTTTATTGTGGATTTCTGCCATCAACTGCCAAACCAACCGCTGTAGGGGGTCCACCCGTCGACCGTGGGACCCGCGTCGTCACCAATGAGAGAGTCGCTTTCCTTTCCCTCCCCTTCTTCGACACCGTCACCCGAGCGGCTCATGGCTTTGGGCGGCATCCGCCCCCCTTCAAGCACCATGCGCGCACACCTGCCTTCGTCGTCGAACTCGGAGGGTGTCGCGGTCGAATGGCTACCACGAGCTCGCACGCCTCTGGTTTGGTTTCTTTCTCGCCGGTTATTCGTTGGGTTTCTTGGTATAAACACTTGTAGGGGGAGAGAGAGTCTACACTTGTCTCCTCTCTTGTTTCGCTTCAATTGAGTTCTTGATTAAAGATTCATACATACCGAGAGAGACGACACCTTTTTCTTGATTGAAGATTCGTGCGGTGCTCAATCAGTACGATGTCTAGGTTTCACTTCCCCTTTCTTGTTTCACATTCGATATAGTTAGATTTTTCGGTTCTCGGGATTTCTCAAGACTCTCCTGATGCATGTCTTTCTCGATTGGAGATTCGTTCAGCTCTCTTTCTTGGTTAGGATTAGAACCTTCCTTTGGTGGATTACGCCCTACGTTTCGCTCTACGGCAAATTCCCTTTTCTCCATGTTTTCAGGGTTGCGGTTGGTTCCTGCACGTCTGTACGCCACTTCGAGGTGCAAAAGAGACCCTCTTTTTGCCAGCCACGTCTATCTTCGATCGATTTCTGGCGTGAAATGGGGACAGACGCGAAGGGGGAAGGTTTCTTGAGATTTTCTTGATACACATCCTCCTTGATGATTGGAGTTCATCCTCCGTTTCGTCTGGTTGTGATCAATTTTTGTCGTGAAGTGGGGGTAAATGAGAAGAAAGAAAGCTTCTCCTAGAGAAGCCAAAGAGAAAGGTATGTTATGATTCTTGTCGGATGATCTTGCTAGGATTGTGAGCAAGGTTGCTTGCCACTGAAGGATGTTGTGGGTTACATTTATACACATCTAGGAGAGGATGATTCTCCTTGAAACATGCTCATGAATAAGGTGATTGTCCTTGAATCATGAGCAGATTGATACGTGAGAGATACAATGATCGTTTATAGTAAGTCTTCTTTTTCTTTGTTGCTTGGTTTGCAGATGATTCTCTATCAGATCTGTCTCTGGTCAACCGGTGAATGATATCAACCACCGGCTATGTTGCAGTGATAGTGATTGTGTGTAGCACAAAGGTATGCTATATTTCTTTTGGGTTGATCTATAACTAGTCAACTGGTGTACGATATCAACCAAAGTGGTAATGTCACATTTGGTGTCATGCAATCAGAAGATCACCTTTCATTGCATAAGAATAATAAGTTTGTCTATACAAGTCATATTTGCTTGTGTAATTTTCCTTTCAGACTAGTCATGTTGCATGATCAGAAAAGGGGGACAGAGTGGTCGGTAAGACCATGATAAAATCATATGAAAGAAGAAATTCTGTAGGAGATGGGTGGAAATGTTCTGCTTAATCATTCAACTCAATGAAGGAAACAGAGTTCTTGTAACATATTTAATAGTATGTGAAGGTTCATTAACCATGGTAATTATATAGGGATAATATGTACAAAAATTATGTCAGGTTTATCTGCTAGTACTGTTCATTCTCTCCCTATATAATTATCCACCGAACAATCAGCAACTTGTGCTGGATTTGATTGTAACATATGCTGGCAAGGATTTTCTTCCAGACCTGCAAGTGAATTGCTGGCACATTCACTTGAGACTTTGGAAATTAACTCAGAGAGTTGGATTTTGGCAACTTCCGGCCCTGCAGCACCCAATTTATGCTTCCTAAGAACTTCCTGGGCCTTCTCCAGCACGGACTGCAAATACTTTCCTTTTGCCTCTATTTGAAAATGTTAAAGTGTCTCTGCACCTTTACAGCACATTGTATATTATTTATTAGTATAACCCCAAAAAATCATGAAGTTGACTGGAAACCAATAGGTTTGAATTGCTTTGAAAATTAAGCTTTACTCTTCTTTTTGTTGGTACAATATCAGGAGGATCTTAGTGGTGCTGAGTCTTCTTTTAGCTTTAGTTGCTGCTGGATTCTTCTTATGGAACTCAGATAACACAGTTGTTCATTATACATAATTCATTTTGTTCTACACGATTCATTTTGTTTCCACTCATGCTATTTGGATGTGAAGTTGATCTCCTTAGTGTGTAGATATCCAAATATTTAGCACAGAACTCTAGTTGATCCGGAACTGCATGTTTTAATCAACGGTAAGGAATTCTGATTTTTCAAGACGTATGGCTTTGTTGATCATATGCATGTCAAGACATACCAGGTCATTATTATTATTTTCCTCATTATTAATAATAACTTCAAGTAAGATATTACAGATATGTACCAGAAAAGACAAAGGAGAAAATAAAGAAACATAGCATGATGCCACTGGTTTTAGGACTTACCTCAAGACGTTGATGTAACTTTCTTTGTACATCAATTTGCATTCTGAGTTCTTCATTCATCTGCATGGTTCTGAAGTACCATTAGGCGAAAATCTTTATGGTTCTAGACAGCCATAGCACATAATGCAGTTATCCTACTTGTTTACTGGGGATTCAATGTTGATTGATGATCCATTGACCCCTGGTGTCCTCTCTGCTGCTAGTGTACAGCGAATAACTGTAGATGAAGTAAAACAATGTTTGAACTGCCTCATCCAGTTTGAGAGCTTACAATTCTTGATACTTCCAGTATTTGTTTGAGCCTGGAGGTTTTTACCAAGCCTGCACTTCTAAAGACCAACAAGAGCAAGTTAGTTCACAAAAAGCATTAATAGCACACATACACATGAGAGAGATGTAATTGAAGAATTCAAGTAGGACCGGAAGATGGCTTTTTAGATGGTACAAAGTTAGTCCTGGAATGCTCATGAGTCGCATGATTGCTTTTGGTGTAGCTTCTGCTAGATTATGGTCTTAGTCTTTAAGATTGGAGCACTTGGACTTAAATCATAATGTTTACTGAAGATCTGTGTACGCGAATGCAGAGACGCACATGCACATTCATGCACATAAGATGCATGTTACTACATTGTAAACTCACTGTCTGCACCGCCAAGTTGATTTACTGCATCAGTTGGAAGTAACTAGTCCTATCTCTCCTGTGGTACTTCCTCTTTGCAGAAACAAGCGCCCGTCTGCAGGAAATATTATCCTAGAGGAAAGGAGGTTTTTGTGGTCTTGATGAGATTGATGCTGATACATCTGCCGCAGAAAAATAATAATAATGAAGCAGAGACAAGTAATATGGGAAGAAACTTTTTGCAAATCAGACAGAAACAAGCTTCCTTTCAATTCATTTTTCCTTCATACCTTTTTTCTTCACTTTGCTTTAGCAGTTCTTATCAATTTGATAGCTTCCACCTTTGATAAACTGGTTTGCTTCTCTGCTGTTGATGCAGTATTTCCAGAAAGCTCAAGCATAGGACGTGCACAGTTATGTCCTATATGTATGCTCCACTTGTTTTGGAGCTTGAGCTGCTTCAATTCCTCATGTTGACGAGAGATGACTACAAGGCTCTTGTTATAAGGTAAATGGATCTAATCTTGACAGCTTAACAAGTAATTTTCTTTCCTGCATTAAGTAGCTGAGAACTCTGCCCAAACTTTGTCAATCTTCAGGTATTAAAGCTTCATTTCATATTCTGCATTTTAAACTTTTGGTGGGACAGCTTTACCTCTTCTCATGTCCATGGAATAAATCCATAACCATTCGCTCTGTTAATTCAAAAATTCTCTGCCCTATCTTTCTCACCAAAAGATAGGTGTTCTTATGTCCTCAGAACTTGCAAATTTCTATATTCTTAAACTGTTTCTAATAGCTCAGTTAGTGGGTTCCTAACATATGGAAGCCTTGTGTTCCTAGGACCTGAGAGGACGTCTTAGGTGGTTGGTTTATGATACTTTGGGATCTCATTGAATTCTAGAATTATGAAAAGTTTTTGAAATTGGTAGACACTCGTAGTTCATAGTGTTGTTTGAAGAACTTCTATTGGTTATGTTAGAACAATATTGAAAATACTGTTTGACTAGATGCATTCAGAAGCAGAATTAGATACACCCAGTCTATTGAGAATGGAAGACTACTTGACATGATGCTCTTATTGACACTCTGAAAGCAAGGAATGGAACATGGAATAAGGATTCGATTCCCTGTTGTTTCCTCCTTTAAGTTTGGTGCTTGTTCAGTTATCCAGAAAGGGAAAAAAGAAGATAGAGAATCTGGAATCTATCTATCAGCAGGCATCCATCACTCTAACCCAATGGTCAATTTAAGATACAGGGCATGGAAAACAGAACATAGAAGAAATTTTGGTATCGTATTTCATTCACACATCCTAGCTTCCTTAGCTGCTGCACCACTTCGTTTCCCTATTTCAGACATCCTTGCACATCTTTTCATGTTAATTTGCATGTTGTGCAAATATGAGCATAAATTCTCACATCTTTTATGCCCACAGGATGAAGCCAAGATCACAATGTAAGCTTTTTCATTAATGATAAATAGTCCACTGCTCGTCTGCTTATCTAGAGTTCTAGATATCCCACCATTGGATGCCCGACTCCATAACATTGAATTATTCTAGGAATGCCCGAGTTGGAATCCTAGAATGGGTGTTAATCAACCAATCAAGCTTTCTTGTACTGATAAATATTTTCTAGTTTCATGCACCAACAAGAAATGGGTTGCCATCATGCAGAGGTTCTAATTAAAGTTACCTTTATTTTCATGTTCCAGATGCCCGGTCAAAGATCCGATCAGTTCGTGCCTAAACATGGACATAGAGCTGCTCCTCTCCTGTGCAATGTAAGAAATTAACTTAGGTCTTTGAATAAGTTTATATATACATATATATTTCAAAATTTATCTATTTATGTAACCTTGAGTCTTAAAGGAGGATTATTAGGTACACTTTTTGTGGCTACCATCCTTGGAGCTTTTGCTTCTTCTCACTTTAATCCTATAAAAATGTGTCTATGTTTATGTTAACATGTACCAGGAAGATGATTCTTGATTTGCTTTTCCTGCTGCTTGTAGACAAGCTTTATTAACTAATAATAAGATAACAATCTTAGATATGGTGGCATTCTTCTCCACAAGTTCCAGTGAGATTAGAAGGCCCGCAGCATATCTAATTTTTTTTTTTCACTCATGGAATGTATATTATTCTCTTTGCGGTGAGATTAGTAGTCTGTCATCATGAGATCATCAGAATTACAATTTTTTCAGTACATATGCTTGTTTTGAGTGGCACAACAAAATGTTTAATTGTTCTCCTTAGCACATTGTGGCACATCTCCAACCACCTTATCAAAAGAACGAGGTGAATCAATAAAGTTGAGAGGATCTCTTTTTCCTTCTTTTTACTTGGAAAAAGAAGCAAGAATATATCTGCCTTTTTTCTTTTTGGTTTTCATCTATCCCACAAGGTGTCCTCTTTTTGATCCCATCTGCGTGGACTTTGAATCCTTTTCCTTTTTCTTTTCCATTTTTGGGAAATTATTTATCTTATTCGTTTTGGGTTGCAGATGCGATCATATGCAAGGAAGTTCACGAAGCAGCAGCTGCATGATGAAATCTGAAATGTTAAAGCCATGGCTCGCTAGATCAGGTATAGTTTGCTTGTTTGCTATGGTGACAGTAGCTATATAACAGCAGCTGCAGTCTGGTTGTAGTATGTCCAACTTAGAACTATTCATTTGAATCAAAAGTTTGTGCAATTAGATAGATTAGCATACTTCCTCGATCTTCGTTTAGATGGCATATGGTAGTAAATTAATCCCAGCACGGCAAGCACAAAAAAGGATACCAAGATGTAAGAATGTTAACAAATAAGGTAATCAGCATACAAGACTATGAGTAATATGGTATAGAGAAGGAGGCAGAGGAAGCATGACAACAATATAGTAATCGATGGGGATTGATCGCCATATATGGTTTTGAACAACATATTTGACTTCTGCAGAGCGCAAGCCAAGGTAAAAAGCATTGATACATTATTCATCATCATCGTCATCAAATGGATCATACTCGTGGCATATTCTCAGGTGCTTAGCATCGTTTGTTAGAGCTACCGTAGAAATTTTAGCAAAAGTTAATTTAACAATATAATAAAGATAATAAAACAAACAAATAAAAAAGAGACAAGGGCATCAGATTTACGTGGTTCGATCAATTGACCTATGTCCACGAACGAAGGAGGAACAAAACTTTTACTATAAAAGAGATAATTACAAATACCTTAGGAAAAATATTTCTAAGCCATAAAGCACCTGAAACTACTAAACAAGAAAAACTCAAAATATTTAATTTAATGTGAATTTAATAAAAATTAAATCCAAAGTGATTTTTCTTATGGTGCATCTATCTTCAAAGCGTAGACTCTTATTTATAACTTCAATAGGAGATAACAAGTGAGAAAATTCAGATGTGGGACTATATGGGACTTGCCAAACCAACAAATCTCCATCTTGGCATGTCCCAACATTGACAATTTAGCAAAACTTGCTCCACCTTCTTCACAAAAGCCCCAACGGACAATCACCAACAATGAATATCAACCAAATCTAAGTACTGCTTGAATTTGTAAACTGGAAGAGGCTTTGTAAGCATATTAGCTGGATTGTCCTTCGCATGAATTTTCTAAACAAGGACTTTTCCCTTAGCAATAGTATCTCGAATAAAATGAAATTTTACATCCATGTGTTTCGTCCACTTATAATACATCTGGTCTTTAGTCAAATGAATAGTACTTTGACTATCACAGTAAATTATAGCAATACCTTAGTACAGACAATTCGCCGAACAAACCTCTTAATCATAAAACTTCTTTGATCGCTTTTGTCACTATCATATATTCTACCTCTATCGTAGATAAAGCCACGACAGGTTATAAAGAAGCTTTCCAACTAACTGCACAACTGCCAACGCAAAATACATAGCCTGTCAAAGATCTTCGTTTATCAAGATCCGTAACATAATCAGAGTCGACGAAACCAATCAAAGTGTCATAATTTTTTTCAAACTCCAAACAACCATATGAAGTCCCTTACAAGTATTTGAGAATCCACTTCACAGCCTGCCAATGTATTTTACCCGGGCGAGACATATATTTGCTAACCACACTGACTACTTGTGAAATATATGGACGAGTACAAACCATTGTATATATAATATTACCGATGGCACTGAAATATGAAACTTTCACCATATATTCTTCCTCTTCAACTGACTATAGTGATTGAGCAGTAAATAGTCGAAAATGGCTAGCAAGAGGAGTACTTATTGGCTTAGCATTTTTCATGTCAAACCTCTCCAAGACTTTCTCGAGGTAATTTTTCTGGGCTAGAAATAATTTTCCCACTCCTCGATCTCTTTTGATCTCTATGCCAAGAATTCTTAGCTGCTCCCAAATCTTTCATTTCAAATTCACTATTCAGCTACATTTTCAAAGTGTGAATTTCTGATAAATTCTTAGCTGCAATAAACATGTCATCAACATAAAGTAACAAATACACAAAAGAGCCATTATTTAACTTCCGAAAGTAGACACAACTATCATACATGCTCCTCGTGTAACCATGATCCAACATAAAGGAATCAAACATATTATACCACTGTCTTGGAGACTGCTTCAATCCATACAAGGATTTCTTTAATAAGCAAACATGGTCTTCCTTACCGTCAACTTCAAATCTATGAGGTTGCTCCATGTAAATTTGTTCTTTAAGTTCACCATGTAAGAAAGTTGTCTTGACATCAAGTTGCTCCAATTCCAAATCGTACATGGCAACTAAAGCAAGAAAACACAAATAGAGCTATGTTTAACAACAGGTGAAAATACGTCATTAAAATCAATACAATGTACCTGACTATAGCCCTTTGCAACCAATCGTGCTTTGTACCTTGCATCTTCAACCCCTGGAATACTTTCCTTCCTTTTGAAGACTCATTTACATCCAATAATTTTTTTATCTAAAGGCGGCTTCATAAGATCCCAAGTTCTATTCTGATAGAGAGATTCAATTTTTTCATTCATCACAATCAACCACTTAGCGAAATCATCACAATAAACTGTATCTGAGTAGGTAGTAGGCTCACCAACTCCACCTATTTCTTCTGCAACAAAGCATATGCAACCAAATTTGCATATCTTTGTGGTGGTCGAATATCTCTCCGTGGTCTATCCTTAGCTATGGAATATTGCTCTTCCTCTTCGTCAGTAGACTCGAGACTATCTACTGGCATTCTTTGAGTAAAAGAGTTTGACCGAAAAGAATCAGAACTACCAATCTCAAGCTCCACCTGCTTCTGCATACTATCATTTATACAACTAGTAGATTTCTTTTTGGAAGATAACATAGATAATTCATCAAAAGTAACATCTATATTGATTACAAATTTTGCGGATTTGGGATCAGGACTCCATAATCTGTATCCTTTCACCCCAGAAGCATACCTAAGGAAAATACACTTCTTAGCTCGAGGCTCTAATTTTTTTTATTTACATGCATATATGTTAGACACCAAAAGATTTTAAAATCAGAGTAATCAGCAAGAGTATCTGACCAAACTTCCTTCGGAGTTTTAAAATTAAGTGCTGCAGAAGGAGCACGATTGACAACGTAACAGGCCATATTAATTGCCTCTACCCAAAAGTCCTTTGTCAACCCTACATTTGAGATCATACACCTTGCTCTTTCTAATAGTGTTATATTTATATGTTTGGCCACACCATTTTGCTTAGCCATCATCCTAACAGTGCGATGCCGAACAATTCCTTCATTTTTACAGAATTTATCAAAGTTACCTTCACAAAATTCCATGCCATTATCTGTTTGAAGTTGCTTAATCTGTTTACTTGTTTGCTTCTCAATCAAAGCCTTCCATTATTTAAAGATTAGAAAAATATTATTTTTATGCTTTAGAAAATAAACCCAAACTTTCCTGGAATAATCGTCAATGAAAGTCAACATATACCTAGCACCACCCTTAGATTGAACACGAGTTGGACTCCAAAGGTCTAAATGAATATAGTCAAGAGTACTTTTCGTTTTGTGAACTACTGGAGAATTGAAGCTTACTCTTTTCTGCTTTCCAAAGATGTAGTGTTCACAGAAATCCAATGGCCCAGTACTTTAGTTGCAAAGAAGACCCCTTTTGCTCAATATGCTCAAACCTTTCTCACTCATATGACCCAAACGTATATGTCATAATTTGGTGATGTTAGAATCAGACAATGATGGTGATGAGACTGCAACCGAGCTTATGACAGTAGTTCCCTGCAAAATATACAAGCTACCAAACCTAGAAGCTTTTATAACAAGAGCATTTCTAGAAACTTTCATATCTCCACCTTCAATTGCGTATTTACACCTAAAAGCTTCTAGAGTACCTAAAGAGATAAGATTTTTTTTTAAATCAAGAATATGTATAACATTAGCGAGCGTCCTTATAATACCATCATACATTTTAATTCGGATTGTGCCTCTACTAACAACATCACACGTGGTATTATTATCCATCAAAACAATTCCACCATTATAAGATTCATACGTGGAAAACAAATCCCTATTGGGACACATGTGATAAGAATAATTTGAATCCAAAATCTATTCATTTTTAGACCTCGTCTTGTCATCAGTAGCAAAGAAAATATTTTCACCATTTTCATCAGCTACTACACTAGCTTCAGCAGATTTAGTAGTTTTCTCAATAATTTTTCCTTTTTGCTTTAATTTATTTTTCAATTTAAAGCAATCAACCTTAATGTGCCCCATTTTATGACAATATTTGCACTCTAAATTTTTATGTATGGATTTAGTTTTAGATTTAGATCTGCTATTGTCAAATTCTCTTTTATCCATTCTACCCCTGACAATCAGACCCTCAGCCTGATTCCCACTACTTTTCCTAGTGATATCCCTGTCTATTTGCTCCTTAGATTTTAATGCAGATTTAATTTCCTGATATAAAATTGTTTCTTTTCCATAAATCATAGTATCACGAAAATACTTAAAGGATTAGGGGAGAGAACACAAAAGTAATAGGGCCTTATCCTCATCATCAATTTTCGCATCTATATTCTTCAAATCCATAACTAAGGAATCAAATTTATCAAGATATGAGAGTATAGATGTACATTCAGTCATCCGAAGCATATATAAACTCTGCTTCAAGTAGAGACGGTTCTCCATTGTTCTCTTCATATACAATGCTTTAAGTTTATCTCACATGCTCTTAGCCGTAGTCTTCATAGCTACCTCCCGTAAAACTTCGTCAAGGAGATTTAGAATAATGCTTGATCGGGCCTTCTTATCCATACCTGCAAAATCTTCCTTTGACGTAGCATCCGAAATTTTCTCAGCTCCTTGTAGTGCCAAATCAACTCCGTCTAGAATAAGAATGGCCTCCATCTTGAGTTGTCACATGCCGAAGTTGATATTTTTATCGAATTTCTCAACAACGATCTTTGTTATTGTCATTGTTGCCAAAAGATCCCAAAACCATACTCTGATACCAGTTTGTTAGAGCTGCCCCAGGAATTTTACCAAAAGGTAATTTAGCAACCTAATAAAGATAATAAAACATAAAAATAAAAAAGAGACAAGGACACCAAATTTATATGGTTCGATTAATTAATCTACGTTCACGAACGAATGAGGAGTAAAACTTTTATTATAAAAGGGATAATTATAAATGTCTTAGGAAAAATATTTCTAGACTATAAAACACATAAAACTATTAAACAAGAAAAACTCAAAATATTTGACTTAACGTGGACTTAATGAAAATTAAATTTAAAACGATTTTTCTTATGATGCATCTATTCTTAAACCCTTATTTATAGCTTTAATAGAAGATAACAAGTTAGAAAATTTGGAACTCCGTGCAACTTATCAAACCAACATTAGACAGATAATATGCCTCCGGCAAGAGCTTATACCAAACGAACATCAATCAATTATCAATTATTTTTCTGCAGTAAAGCAGCGTAAAATTATAATGTGAGCAGAACGGCTTCCTGCCTGCCTGCCTGCTTTCTCTTTTACGTGGAAGGATGGACACACTCTGGAGAAGATGTTGCGAGGCAGCTCTCCCCGAACAGGACGGACTTATTTTCCTCGGGGTCTTTGCTTAAGTTCTAAGCAACTCTCCTCTTGCTGAGCTGAAGAAGAATGCCCCGAGTCAAAAGAAGAAGAACACAGAGGCGGGCAAATGCGCGAGTTCCCACTACCAACAGTGACCAGGGGAGCATCCTTCCACCTTCGGCGAACCCACTAACCTTTCAGAGGAAAGCAAAGCAACGGACCCCATCGTCCAGGTGTGTGTGGTCGTCCCATGCATCGATGGCAAAGCGTGGTGGGTGGACATGTTTCCGAGAAAGTTCCACTCGACCGACGCTTTCCCCTTCTTCCCTTGATGCGGCGGGCGATTCCGATCGATCGGGCAGCAAGCAAAGCAAGAGCTGACTTCCAATTCTTCCCCGTCCACGGAGCGGAGCCATGGCGGAGGTGGTTGCCAGCAGCATCGTGAGGTTTGTGTCCGACAAGCTCGGAGCCAAAGTGTCGAACGAGCTGGGGTTGCTGAAGGGTGTGGGCGAGGAACTCAAGCGGCTGGAGAGCACCCTCGCCGCAATCGAAGGCGTGCTCGAGGACGCAGAAGCACGGCAGGTGAAGGAGAAATCCCTCAGGGCTTGGCTGCGGAAGCTGAAGGATGTCGCCTACGACTTGGACGATCTGTTGGATGAGACCGCCGTCAAGGCCCTGACCAAGGGAAAGGTGCGTGGATTGCCTCTCACGCCCAAATCGATTCGAGTTCGGCATAAGATAGCTCGCGAGGTGAAGGAGATGAGGAAGAGATTAGACGCCATCGCGGAGGAGCGAGCTGCATTCCACCTGAGGGAGGGAACCGCCAGAGACGGTGAGCCGGGCAGCGGAGGAAGAGAGCAAACTGGCTCTCTGGTGGATGAATCCCAAGTCTACGGTCGACAGCAAGCCAAGGAGCAAATCATCGGCTTCCTTCTCGGCGATTCTACCGAACATAAAACCAATCTCGGAGTCATTGCAATTGTCGGGCTGGGTGGTCTCGGCAAGACCACTCTCGCTCAGCTAGTGTACAATGATGAGGGGGTGCGTCGGCACTTCGAGAGGAGGACGTGGGTCTACGTTTCTGATAAGTTCGAGAGCAAAAGTCTCATGAGATCGATCATAGAATCCCTGAGCGCCAAGGAGTTCACCCTCCGGGACATGGACCCGACGCAGCGGGAGCTCGTGGAACAGATCAGAGGTAGGAGGTTTCTGCTGGTGCTGGATGACGTCTGGAACGAGGACTATGAACTGTGGGATAGACTGAGGATTCTGCTGAGCAATGGAGCCGAGGGAAGTAAAGTCGTGGTGACGACACGAAGCCGGCGAGTCGCGTCCGTGATGAACGCGGACGACGTGCACTGCCTCGCCGGTCTCTCCGACGACGACTGCTGGTTGTTGTTCGAGAGAAGGGCGTTCGAGTCGGGCGGCAGCGCGAGGAACCCCAGCTTGGTGGCCATCGGCAAGGAGATCGTGAGGCGATGTGGAGGCATGCCGTTGGCAGCCAAGGCTTTGGGGAGCTCGATGCGGTTCAAGCGGGAGGTGAGCCAGTGGGTGGCGGTCAGGGACAACGAGATTTGGAGACCCTCCGCCGAAGTTGACGACGACCAGATTCTGCCGGCGATGATGCTGAGCTACAGCCATCTGCCACCGCGTCTGAAACAATGATTTGCGTACTGCGCGATGATCCCAAAAGGCAAAACGATGCGGATCAAGACACTGGCTCAGCTGTGGGTTGCAGAAGGCCTGGCAGACCCGGAGGATGTGGGATCTCAGTACGTGGATCAGTTGCTGTCCAGATCCCTTCTCGAGATCGGTGAAGAGGAAGCGCATGGTGGTGTGAGCCTGGTCAAAATGCACGACGTCATCCACGACCTCGCTCGGTTTGTCGCCGGCGACGAATGCTCGATCATGGACGCCTGCGGCAGCACAGCCACCTCCCCAGGTTCGCGCTACGCGTCTCTACTCTTCGATGGACGGACGCCATCGGTTGCAGAGATGCTTAGCCATCTGCGGAAGCTGCGAGCTTTGTACGTGATCGTGACCGAAGGCATTTTTGAGAAGTATGGTGTGAGGGTGCTCGACCGGAAAAATTTTTACCAACGAAGTGCAGAGGAGCAAGACGAAGATGAGAGAGTTCTCCTTGCCATGTTCTCCACCATGAAACCCCTGCGAGCGCTGCATTTGGATGGCTTTCCCATGAAAGCACTGCCTGCCGCAGTACAAAATCTCGATCATCTGCGGTACCTCGACCTGTCAGGAACCGACATCCGAACGCTTCCTCCGGCCATCGGGCGTCTCCACAACCTGCAGATCCTGAAACTGCCGCGTTGTACAGGACTCGAAGCATTGCCCGAATCGATCGGCGAGCTGGTAAACCTGGTGACCTTGGATCTCTGTCTCTGCCGACGCCTTTCTTCTTTACCGGATTCCATCGGTCGCATGGGCAACCTGCGGAACTTGGATGTTTCCGGGGCTTGCATCACCACGCTGCCGGAATCGTTGAGCTCCCTCTCAAACCTACAGCTGCTGAAACTTAGATACTGTTACTGGCTGCGTGAGCTTCCGAAGAACGCACAGAGCATGAGAAGCCTCGCACACCTTGACGTACATGGCTGTTATGGTCTGACCTGCATGCCCGCGGGGTTAGGACAGTTGCGTCAGCTGCGGATGCTGCCGAGGTACGTGCTCGGTGATGGAGATGGCGATGGAGGTCTCGAAGAGCTCGGCACCCTAAATCTCGAAAGTGAATTGTATATCGGGAATCTTCAGAATCTAAGGAGTGCTGCGGAAGCCGGCGAGGCCAATCTGAGGGAGAAGCGGGGCCTGCGTTCGCTGAGCCTAAACTGGGATCTGACCCCTTGGCTCCAACAACAAGACATTAATGATGTCGCGGCCATGGGTGGGGAGCACACCGAGCTGGTGGAAGATGCGCTAGGAAGCCTCCGACCGCAGCCAGACCTGGAGGAGCTGCGGATCGAGGGTTACGCAGGCAAGGTGCTGCCGGGGTGGATGATGGATTGCTCGATTCCGAATCTGGTGGAGCTTTCACTGGACTCCTTTATTCGATGTGAGAAGTTGCCGGCGTTGGAGAGGCTCTCCTGTCTAAAGGTGCTGAATCTGAGCAGATTCCCCTGTGTCGAGTGCCTTCCACGGTTAGGGCAGCTACCCTGTCTCAGGGTCCTCCGCCTCGAAACGCTTCCTGCCGTGAAGCGTTTGGGGTCAGAGTCGTACGGCGGCGGGTGCGCGTTCCCTGCACTGGAGGAACTGCGACTGGTTTTCATGTCGGATTTGGAGGAGTGGTCAGGCACGGAGGGGGAAGATTTCCTTCCTCGTCTCTCGGAGCTGCAACTGACGGACTGCCCAAAGCTAGGAGCACTGCCATCGACGTTTCCATCTGTGAACCGGCTGACGATGGACGTGGACGACAAGTTGCTACTCTCTCACCTCGAACGTGGTGCGTTTCCAAACCTAAAGCATTTGGCTATCTGTAACTGCGACCTAGATGATGAAGCAGGCATGGCGGAAGTCCTCGTGCAGCGCTTGGCTTCTGTTGAAAGCTCGTCAAGGACAGGAAGACCAGTTGCGTGTCCTCGTTCTTCTACTGCGTCCGAGTCTGTGATGGTGACGGAATTCGTTAAGTTCGTAGTGTAGATGATGGAATAATCCATCTTGCTGTGTTCCGCTATGCAAGGCGTCAGAGTAATCCATTCCAAGCAGAAGCCAGACCATACCTTCGATAACAGATAGGATTTTCTCAACTGCACGAGGAAATCTCGATGGACACTCGAGGAAAATCCTCTCTTCTTATGTGTATAAATAAGGTTATATTCAATCATATTCAAACACCCTTGTTCATTACAATTCAGTTTAACATGGTATCAGAACAGCTTGCCTAAGAGCAAGCTCTTTTCTCACTGTCCGACGACAGCAATTGATCCTCACCCCTGCCACCTTCCAAGTCCGATAGCATTCCCTACCTCTGCTTCCTCTGCTTTCACGGACGAAAGGTTTCTCTTCGTTGTTCCGGCCAGTGAATCATCCCTTCTTTCGCTGATTCTTGGCCACGACCACGCCATCGAGCCCTTACAACGCTAGCATTCTCTTCTGCAGTGCGACAGAAGTAGGGCACTCTTTGCCTCAACAGCCGCTCCTCATTCTGCTTGAGCGAGAAAGGGCTGCCGCCAAGTTTTCCAGTCGTAGTCCTCAGCATCTCTACAACCGCCTCAGCCGCAGACAACATCTCCTCCCAGCCGCGCCACCACCACCGTTGGCCTTGATCCTCCGATCGAGCACGGTCCGTTTCGGGCGGATTTTAGAAATAGAGTAGCCTCGGTGCTCTTTCCCCTCCTTCCTCCTTCCTCGCTGCCGTAACCCCTCCTTCCTCTTTCCAACTGCCCCTGCTTTGCATCCTCTACCGTCGAACACCATCACTTCCCTTCCTAGTGACGACTTCTTACGACGTTGCTACCATCAGCCAGAGCGATCTACAGTCGTAGCCGCCGACCTCGACATCCACCCATAGCCGCTGCACCATCGCGTGGCAGGGCTGAGATCCACCATCACGGCTTCACGGAGGACCAATCCACCCAGCCATCCAGGCTGCAGCTTGGCCGTCCGACCGCTACGCCCTCCGGCCGGCCGCTTTCTCTCCTCCTGCACCTCCTCATCCCCCTCTCCACCATCGCCGTTGCCAGTGACCATCGATGCCGCTGCTTCCTCAAACCGTTGCAGCCAGCGTGCGGTGTGATAGAAACAGGATAACGTCGCTGATCTCAGCCTTGGCGCTCTCCTCTACTGAGAACACTCTCTCCTCTACCATCGAACTCCACCGAACGGTGCGATCTGCACCGGTTGAGTCTTCGACGCTTGTTCTGCACCAAGCGGCTGCCCCTCCTCCTACACTCGTTCCTTGAAACGATATGAGCAAGCTGCAGAAGTCACCTGCTTCACTGCATCGCTCACAGCAGAACCAATCCGGCGAGGTGACAACGGTTTCCTCCTTCCTCACTGTCTAGCGATAGTAAACACTCTGCTCTCCTTCCTGTGACCCATCGGAGCCAACTGCTTCCTCTGCCGAAGGCTCCTCTCCACTGCCTCTTCGACCATCGAACACTGTAGTCTACATCAATCGCAGCCGATTGCCTCCTCTGCCGAAGGCTCCTCTCCGTTGCCTCTTTTGTTGTGATGATCTGCAGTAGCAAGACGCCGAGGAAGCTGCCCCTTTAGCTCACATCAAGGCACATCAAGATTGCTACCTAGTGTTATCCACATTTGATAGTCTACATTGATAGCTCTCTCCATTGTCCACATATAGTGCTCAACATCCCAGGAGGATCCAGTCTAATATCAAATCCAGCTCACAAACTGTGATTACGTCAAGACCGCCTCATCCTCCAAGCCATTCAAACCTCAATTGCTGGGTTCATCGCCCCACTAATATCTTCATGTATGACTGCTACAGAAGCATGGTCCAAGTTGCAAACAATACTGGCAAATCGCTCGCGTACTCGCATGCTCGAACTTTTATCCAATTTGATGAAAGTGAAATAAGAGAGAAGTATTATTACTGATTATCTACCAAATATCAAAGTTATCATCGATGACTTGGCTTTGATAGGTCATTCCCTCAGTGAAGAAGTCCTAGTCCACACCCTTAATGGCCTAGGTGACGAATACAAAGAACTAGCAGTCGAAATTCGGGCATGCGACTCACCAATATCATTCGAAGAACTCTATGACAAGTTGACTAACTACGAGACATATTTAAAGCGTGATGACAAGTTGCTTGGACCAACTATCATAACTCAAGTCAGTCAAAAATCCAAGAGGAAGAGCACTCAGTACAACAAAAACATCAATCAAGATCGGGCTAAGCTGCCTTCTAACCCTACAGGTCTCACACCAAACCCCTCTCATCCACATTATCAATACTTTCATCTACATCATCATGGTGGTAACCCCTATAATCATCAGCCCTAGCGTCCTGACCTCAAAAGCCATCACCGAATCGTCTGTCAGTTGTGTGATAAAGTCGGACACTCTGTAAAAGTTTCATTCTCGACCTCGACTCCCTGCTCTAACACAGTGGCCTTAGGCCAATCTCATGACTATTCTGACAACTAACCAACCTAATTGGATTGTGGACTTTGGTGTATCACATCACATCACCTCCGATCTTCAGAACTTGTCTATCCACAACAACTATGGCGGAAATGAAGATATCATCATTGATGATGGTAAAGGAATTCCTATCACTCATACTAGCTCCACAATGCTTAATTCACTTACCATAACCTTCACGCCTGATGATGTTTTGTGTGCACCGCACATTAAATGAAATATCATTTCTGTCTCTCAATTCTGTAAGCAAAATAATACTTCAATTGAATTTTTTCCTGACTCCTTTTTCGTCAAGGATTTGAGCATGGGGGCATCCTTAGTCCAAGGCCAGAACAAAGACAACATATTTGAGTGGCTATCAGCTTTGCAAGTAACCCAGCCCAATGTTCACTCTTCAATTGCAGCTCTAGTTGATGTGTGGCATCGACGTCTTGGTCATCCCTTGTCCCTTATTTAGCAAAAGTTACTTTCTCGTTATTCACTTCCTACCTCTACTACTAGCAAAATTTTAACTTATTATGATGCTTGTCATAGCAAAAAAAGTCGTAGATTACCTTTTGGAGCATCCTCTATATCTTGCTCTAAACCTTTCGAAATTATTTATACCGATGTTTGGGGTCCTGCCCCAACCCTTTCTTTTGACAAGTTTCATTTTTATATCATTTTTGTTGATTATTTCACTAAGTACATATGGTTATATCCCCTCCGTCGTAAATCTGAAGTTTCAACAATCTTTACCAACTTTCGAAAGCTGGTCAAGAATTTTTTTCAGTCTTCCATTAAAACAGTTTACTCTGATGGCGGAGGTGAATATCAAGCCCTCGCATCCTGCCTCACAGTTTGTGGTATACAACACCTCAAGTCACTCTCTTATACTCCCCAATTAGTTGGTTTTGCTGAGCGCAAACATCAACATATAGTTGAAACTGGGCTTACACTTCTACACCAGGCCTCTTTGCCATTAATTTTTTGGACAATAACCTTTCAAACTGCTATCTATCTCATTAATTGTATGCTCACTACAGTCCTACAATACAAGTCACTATTTGAGAAACTTTTTCACAAGCTTCCAAACCTTCATAAACTCAAAGTTTTTGGTTGTCTATGTTATCCATGGCTACGTCCTTATGCCTCACATAAGCTAACACCATAATCTAAGCCTTGTATTTTTATTAGATACTCTCTTGAATATAATGCTTTTCGATGCTACGAACCATAAACCCAAAAAGTCTTTCTGTCACGTCACGTTATTTTTGTGGAGCCTTCTTTTCCTATTCAAAATCATGAGTACCCTACCGTATAATCTACTCCGACAAACAAACATCACTGGAGCATCTCCTCAACCCCGTCACATGAACCTCCCACAACACCATCCAATCCTAACCCTCTTGGTCAGTACACTTCTCCTGTTTAACAGCTCCTCACTCCCCCCATTATCTCTCCAATCCCTTCTTCACAAGTTTCCTCTATTAATGAAGCAATACTCTCAGCTACCTCGTCATGTGCTATTGAAGTACCGCAAACTAGTCCGATTGATCTCGGTGACTCACCACCGACTATACCAACAACCCAACCTACCACTTCCATAGCTCTTAGCCATCATATGATAACACGCTCCAAAAGTGGTATTTTTAAACCACGTCAAGTCCTTGATCTACATGTCATAACGAACTCTTCCCTTGAGGCTAGTGAACCCACCATAATTATTTAAGCTCAAAAATCTTCTCACTAGCGTAAAGCCATGTGTGAAGAATTTGATGCTCTTCTTCATAACTCTACATGGACCCTAATGCCCTCTCATCACACATAAAACATCATCAGGTGTAAATAGGTCTTTCGAATTACACGAAACCCAGATAGATCTATTGCTAAATATAAAGCACGTCTAGTTGCCAAAGGGTTTCATCAACGACCTAGCGTTGACTTCACAGAGACATTCAGCCCAGTTGTCAAACCCACAACAATCCAGCTTTTCTTAAGCTTAGTCATCTCAAAAGGCTGGCATATATGACAATTGGATGTTAACAATACCTTTTTACATGAGACTCTAACTGAAGACGTCTTCATGCAATAATCTCCTGGCTTCGTTCATCCATAGTATCCAAGGCATGTCTGCAAACTACAAAAAGCTATTTATGAACTTCGTCAAGCTCCAAAAGCTTGGTATAATGAACTTGGCGCATTTTTAATATCAACGAGTTTCATCAATTCCAAGTCTGATACCTCGTTATTCCTACGACAACAACATGAAAACACCATATATCTTCTAGTGTATGTAGATGATATTGTTGTCACAGGAAATAATCTTTTGGAGATCTAGGCACTCTTAAAGTAACTAGCCATTCGATTCTCTCTCAAAGATCTAGGCACCTTGAGCTACTTTCTAGGAGTGGAAGCAACATTCATCTCTTTATGTTTTCTTCTATCACAGAGAAAGTATATTCAAGACTTATTATCAAAGACAAATATGCAGGATGCTAAAGAGGTTGTAACTCCCATCTCTACTAGTGAATCACTTAAATTATGTGATGGAAGCCCTACTACGGACTCTACTCTACCGGCAAATACTTGGCTCCTTACAGTACTTGGCTCTCACCCGTCCAGACATATTATTTGTTGTCAATAAATTATCACAATTCATGCATCGACCATCTAACATACATTGGTCTGCGGTCAAACGAATTTTGCGATATCTTAAGGGGACTCTCAATCATAGCCTCTTTCTCCGCAAACACGCCTCGTTTCATCTTCATGCCTTTGCTAATGCTAATTGTGTAGGAAACTTTAATGATAGAACATCTATGTCTGGGTATATTATCTTCCTTGGAGCTAATCCAATCAGTTGAAGTTCTAAGAAACAAAAGACAGTTGCCCGATCCACAACTGAAGCTGAATACCGTGCCATCGCCATAGCTACTACTGAAATAAATTGGATCACAAATCTGCTCAAGGAACTCAACGTCAACTTTACCTTTCCTCCTACAATATACTGCGATAATGTTGGAGCTACCTATCTATGTGTCAATTCAGTATTTCACTCACGCATGAAGCATATTGCCATTGACTTCCACTTCGTACGAGATCAAGTTGTCAGACATCAACTACGTGTTTCTCATGTACATACGGCTAATCAACTAGCAGACTCACTCATGAAGCCTCTCGCTCGTAAATTATTTTCATTACATCGATCCAAGATTAGTGTCCTTGATAGGGGCACAATCTTGCGGGGGCATGATAACATATAAGATTTCCTCAACTGCACGAGGAAATCTCGATAGATAGTTGAGGGAAATCCTCTCTTCTTCCTCTCTTCTTATGTGTATAAATAAGGCTTTATTCATCCATATTCATTACAATTCAGTTTAACACTAGCTTCAATGGGTTGGCTACTTGGTTCTCGTTCGAGTGGCAGTAATCGCTTTACCACACCACTGACCTCTTCAAATAGAGTGCGATCAAAGAAGCCGTCTTCCATCCGTCCGAAGAGAATTTGATCCTTCCCCTCCCGAGCTGGAGTTCTTACTAGCATTGATACTGATATCGTAGAAGTTCGTTAACTCGTTGATCGATTTTTTTCCTGTTAGAAGGAATATCGAGTTCATATACATCCACTAGATTAACTGAAGCTTGTTGCCAGGCACCCAGAAGCCATTTTCTCATCATCCCAATACCTGTAGGAAGAGTGTTCCGATACTTATAGTCATAACAGTGACTCTTCCTGGCATTCCTGCCAAGAAATCCATTGCGAAAATCCATTATCGTAGGTATAGATCCACTGGTTCATCATCAATTCAGACTCCCAAGAAGTTCTTTTTCTGAATGAACTCTACATCTTTCTCTCCCTTCATCGGAGCAGATCTAATTGATGGGAATAAAAAGAGACAACAAATAAGGAAAGACTTTTGTATATGAACAAATACTAGCAGGCCGTAACACATAGCGGAATTAAATGGAAATCACAATCAAATAGAACACCAAGATTTATGTGGAAAATCCCTTCAACATGAAGGGTAAAAACCACGGGGCAAATCAAAGAAAATCCACTATATAAATAATGAATATACAATTCTCGAATCTCTTGCCCAAAACCCAAGCAACAATCATAAGAGAATAACTGGGATACAAGGATCATGTCATTGTGCACAATATCCAAAACCTCCCAAGCAATCTAAAAATTCACTGTAGATCTGATCTAACATGAGATAAGAAACTGTTTGGATGAATGAGAATAATTTCTGCATTTTTCTTGTCTTCTTCCCTTTCTTTTTTTTCTTATTTTTCTACCCTTTTCTCCTCTCTTTGAATCCCTTTTGCTACTGCAAAGTTTTCGCCCTTTGCTGCGATATTGATCTCTATTTTTGCAACCACCATTAGTCCCTATTTAAACTAGAGTTTAGGTTAAGTTAGGATTTAAGAGGAAAGAGATGGGCTATGGGTTGATAAAACTCATATGGGCTGAATCTGGGCAGTCAGCCCAACAGGGGGGAGGTTTCCGAGGAAGCAACTTAAGGTCCTTAAGCAGGTAACGTATTTTTGGGTTTCTTGAGATTTTCTGGGTACACGGCCTCCCTGATTGGAGTTCATCCTCCGTTTCATCTGGTTTTGATCAATTTTTGTCGTGAAGTGGGGGTAAATGAGAAGAAAGAAAGCTTCTCCTAGAGAAGCCAAGGGGAAAGGTATGTTATGATTCTTGTCGGATGATCTTGCTAGGATTGTGAGCAAGGTTGCTTGCCACCGAAGGATGTTGTGGGTTACATTTATACACATCTAGGAGAGGATGATTCTCCTTGAAACATGCTCATGAATGAGGTGATTGTCCTCGAATCAGGAGCAGATTGATCCGTGAGAGATACAATGATCGTTTATAGTAAGTGTATACTGTAATCGCTCTTCTTTTTCTTTGTTGCTTGGTTTGCAGATGATTCTCTATCAGATCTGTCTCTGGTCAACTGGTGAATGATATCGACCACCAGCTATGTTGCAATGATAGTGGACTGTGTGTAGCACAAAGGTATGCTATATTTCTTTGTTTTCTTCATTCATCTGCGTGGTACTTCCTCTTTGCAGAAACAAGTGCCCGTCTGCAGGAAATATAGCATACCTTTGTGGTCTTGATGAGATTGATGCTGGTACATCTGCCCCAGAAAAAATAATAATAATGAAGCAGAGACAAGTAATATGGGAAAAGACTTTTTTGCAAATCAGACAGAAAAAAGCTTCCTTTCAATTCATTTTTCCTTCATATCTTTTTTCTTCACTTGCTTTAGCAGTTCTTTTCAATTTGATAACTTCACCTTTGACCAACTGGTCTGCTTCTCTGCTGTTGATGAAGTATTTCCAGAAAGCTCAAGCATAGGACATGCACAGTTATGTCCTATATGTATGCTCCACTTGTTTCTGGAGCTTGAGCTGCTTCAATTCCTCATGTTGACGAGAGATGACTACAAGGCTCTGGTTATAAGGTAAATGGATCTAATCTTGACAGCTTAACAAGTAATTTTCTTTCCTGCATTAAGTAGCTGAGAACTCTGCCCAAACATTGTCAATCTTCAGGTGTTAAAGCTTCATTTCATATTCTGCATTTTAAACTTTTGGTGGGACAGCTTTACCTTCTCTCATGTCCATGGAATAAATCCATAACCATTCGCTCTGTCAATTCAAAAATTCTCTGCTCTATCTTTCTCACCGAAAGATAGGTGTTCTTATGTCTTCAGAACTTGCAAATTTCAATATTCTTAAACTGTATATAATAGCTCAGTTAGTGGGTTCCTAACACGTGGAAGCCTTGTGTTCCTAGGGACATGAGATTAACTTAGGTCTTTGAATAAGTTTATATATACATATATGCCAAAATTTATCTATTTAGAGGAAAGCAAAGCAACGGACCCCATCGTCCAGCTGTGCGTGGTCGTCACATGCATCGATGGCAAAGCGTGGTGGGTGGACATGTTTCCGAGAAAGTTCCACTCCACCGACGCTTTCCCCTTCTTCAGTCTGCCAGCAAGCAAAGCAAGAGCTGACTTCCGATTCTTCCCCGTCCACGGAGCGGAGCCATGGCGGAGGTGGTTGCCAGCAGCATCGTGAGGTTTGTGTCCGACAAGCTGGGAGCCAAAGTGTCGAACGAGCTGGGGTTGCTGAAGGGTGTGGGCGAGGAACTCAAGCGGCTGGAGAGCACCCTCGCCGCAATCCAAGGCGTGCTCGAGGACGCAGAAGCACGGCAGGTGAAGGAGAAATCCCTCAGGGTTTGGCTGCGGAAGCTGAAGGATGTCGCCTTCGACTTGGACGATCTGTTGGATGAGACCGCCGTCAAGGCCCTGACCAAGGGAAAGGTGCGTGGATTGCCTCTCACGCCCAAATCGATTCTTGTTCGGCATGAGATAGCTCGCAAGGTGAAGGAGATGAGGAAGAGATTGGACGCCATTGCGGAGGAGCGAGCCGCATTCCAGCTGAGGGAGGGAACCGCCAAAGACGGTGAGCCGGGCAGCGGAGGAAGAGAGCAAACAGGATCTCTGGTGGATGAATCCCAAGTCTACGGCCGACAGCAAGCCAAGGAGCAAATCATCGGCTTCCTTCTCGGCGATTCTACTGAACATGAAACCAATCTCGGAGTCATTGCAATCGTCGGGCTGGGTGGTCTCGGCAAGACCACTCTCGCTCAGCTAGTGTACAATGATGAGGGACTGCGTCAGCACTTCGAGAGGAGGATGTGGGTCTACGTTTCTGAAAAGTTCGACAGCAAAACTCTCATGAGATCGATCATACAATCCCTGATCGGAAAGGAGTTCACCCTCCCGGACATGGACTCGACGCAGCGGGAGCTCGTGAAACAGATCAGAGGTAGGAGGTTTCTGCTGGTGTTGGATGATGTCTGGAACGAGGACTATGAACTGTGGGATAGGCTGAGGATTCTGCTGAACAACGGAGCCAAGGGAAGTAAAGTCGTGGTGACAACACGAAGCCGGCGAGTCGCGTCCGTGATGAACGCGGACGACGTGCACTGCCTCGCCGGTCTCTCCGACGACGACTGCTGGTTGTTGTTCGAGAGAAGGGCGTTCGAGTCGGGCAGCAGCGCGAGGAACCCGAGCTTGGTGGCCATCGGCAAGGAGATCGTGAGGCGATGTGGAGGCATGCCGTTGGCAGCCAAGGCTTTGGGGAGCTCGATGCGGTTCAAGCGGGAGGTGAGCCAGTGGGTGGCGGTCAGGGAGAACGAGATTTGGAGACCCTCCTCCGCCGACGTTGACGACGGCCAGATTCTGCCGGCGTTGATGCTGAGCTACAGCCATCTGCCACCGCGTCTGAAACAATGCTTTGCGTACTGCGCGATGATCCCAAAAGGCAAGACGATAGAGATCGAGACACTGGCTCAGCTGTGGGTTGCAGAAGGCCTGGCAGACCAGGAGGATGTGGGATCTCAGTACGTGGATCTGTTGCTGTCCAGATCCCTTCTCGAAGAGGAAGAGCATGATGCTTTGAGCCTGGTCAAAATGCACGACGTCATCCACGACCTCGCTCGGTTTGTCGCCGGCGACGAATGCTCGATCATAGGCGTCTGCGGCAGCACAGCCACCTCCCCAGGTTCGCGCTACGCGTCTCTACTCTTCGATGGACGGACGCCATCGGTTGCAGAGACGCTTAGCCATATGCGGAAGCTGCGAGCTCTGTATGTGATCAAGACCTCAGAGGATCAAGACGAAGGTGAGAGAGTTCTCCTTGCCATATTCTCCACCATGAAACCCTTGCGAGCGCTACATTTGTATGGCTTTGCCATGAAAGCACTGCCTGCCGCAGTACAAAAACTCGATCATCTGCGGCACCTCGACCTGTCAGGAACCTACCTCCGAACACTTCCTCCGGCCATCGGGCGTCTCCACAACCTACAGATCCTGAAACTGCGGCATTGTATTGAACTCGAAGCATTGCCCGAATCGATCGGCGAGCTGGTAAACCTGGTGACCTTGGATCTCTTTTTCTGCCGACGCCTTTCTTCTTTACCGGATTCCATCGGGCGCATGGACAACCTAAGGAACTTGGATGTTTCCATAACTTACATCACCACGCTGCCGGAATCGTTGAGCTCCCTCTCAAACCTACAGCTGCTGAAACTTGGAGACTGTTTCCGGCTGAATGAGCTTCCGAAGAACGTACAGAGCATGAGAAGCCTCACACACCTTGACATACACGGCTGTGTTGGTCTGACCCGCATGCCCGCGGGGTTAGGACAGTTGCGTCAGCTGCGGATGCTGCCGAGGTACCTGCTCGGTGATGCAGATCGAGATGGCGATGGAGGTCTCGAAGAGCTCGGCGCCCTAAATCTCGAAGGTGAATTGTATATCGGGAATCTTCGGAATCTAAGGAGTGCTGCGGAAGCCGGCGAGGCCAATCTGAGGGAGAAGCGGGGCCTGCGTTCGCTGACCCTAAACTGGGATCTGGCCTGTTCGCACCAACAAGAAGACCGGAATGATGTCGCGGCCATGGGTGGGGAGCACACCGAGCTGGTGGAAGATGCGCTAGGAAGCCTCCGACCGCAGCCAGACCTGGAGGAGCTGCGGATCGAGGGTTACGCAGGCAAGGTGCTGCCGGGGTGGATGATGGATTGCTCGATTCCGAATCTGGTGGAGCTTTCACTGGACGCCTTTTTTCGATGTGAGAAGTTGCCGGCGTTGGAGAGGCTGTCCCGTCTAAAGGTGCTGAATCTGAGCAGATTCCCCTGTGTCGAGTGCCTTCCACGGTTCGGGCAGCTACCCTGTCTCAGGGTCCTCCGCCTCGAAAGGCTTCCTGCCGTGAAGCGTTTGGGATCAGAGTTTTACGGCGGCGGGTGCGCGTTCCCTGCACTGGAGGAACTGGAACTGGTTTTCATGTCGGATTTGGAGGAGTGGTCAGGCACGGAGGGGGAAGATTTCCTTCCTCGTCTCTCGTTGCTGGAACTGACGGACTGCCCAAAGCTAGGAGCACTGCCATCGACGTTTCCATCTGTGAACCGGCTGACGATGAACGTGGACGACAGGTTGCTACTCTCTCACCTCGAAAGTGGTGCGTTTCCAAACCTAAAGTGTTTGGATATCTGTAACTGCAACCTAGATGAAGAAGCAAGCATGGCAGAAGTCCTCGTGCAGCGCTTGGCTTCTGTTGAAAGTTGGTCAAGGACAGGAAGACCAGTTACGTGACCTCGTTCTTCTACTGCGTCCGAGTCTGTGATGGTGACGGAATTCGTCGAGTTCGTAGTGTAGATGATGGAATAATCCATCTTCCTGCGTTCCGACATGCAAGGCGTCAGAATAGTCCATTCCCAGCATGTGTTGGCTAATCTAAACCTAATCCTGATGCCCACAACTTCCATTTTTATCTCACTTAGACTTTTCAATTTTACAAAATCTCATATTTTCATGCATAATTTTTAATAGTCCCAAAGAAAATATAATAAAAATAATTTCTCTTTCAAAAACCTCTTCAAGAACATCAATCATTTGGATTTGATTCAAAATTAATCCATCTTTTCTTTTCTTGAGATAATGAATCTCCTTCATGATGAACAAAACTAGTCTTACTATAATAAGTTTATAACATTATCCCCTTAAATGATTTAGAAAAAGTTTCCTTGAAGTTGTTGAAAATATACCTCTTCTTCAAAACTCCTTAAAAAGAAATCCATTTCAAAATTTTATTTCATTTGATGAACTTAATGAAAATTAAATCCAAAACGAAATTTTCTTGTGATCCCATATCTTGTTTGTGGTGCCTTTCTTGTAGTTTGCATCTCTATCTCCCCAAATTCAAGTTTTTATTTATAAGATCCACTTAACAGGAAATAAGAAGCTGATTTTTTTCGATGTGGGACTAAAATAGCTCCAAACTAAAAATCTCTACCTTGGTATATCCCAATCTCTTCAAATAGCAAACTTACTCTATCTTCTTCAAAAGCTTCTTCCAAGGTTAATGGATCATATCATCAAAATAAAAAATAAAGAAAGTCCAATTGTTAGTATCAATCCTTCAAACTTGTATAAGCTCTGAAGAGGTTTGTCCTTCTTATATCCCACTTCTATTCTCAAGTGACCTAACGATCTAGGTGATGATTCAATTTCTTCATTCATTGCAAAATCTTCCTTCGAAGCTATGGCTTTCTGCGTTCATCAAAACAAGCCCAATCATTGTTCATCAAACTCAGGTCTCTGACATCACAACTCTATAGGATTTCTTTTATAACCACTAGAATTTTAAAGCATAACCTAACAAAATTTGCATATTTTCCTCCGTGGTTTGTTCTCTTCTCTCTGTGATCTATCCTTGGCAAATGGAATATTGCTTCTTCCTCAAATGATCATCTTGGTTTTAGTAGCTCCAGACTTCTACTAACATTCTTTGAGTAGAAACTTCATTAAAAAAAAAAATCAAAACTACATCTCCCAAAATTCTTTAGGAATTCTTCTTATCCTTTAACAACTAGTAGATTCATCTTTAAGTATAGTCCATTTTTCAATTCATTAAAAGTAATTTTCTTGAGGTGTATAAATTTGAATTGGGATTTCCATTGTTTCTACAAACACTTTCAAATTCATTTGATCCTTTCACCACCTCTATCTGTTCTTAAACATTTAATCCTAAACCACTTTTCTTTCAGGTTGACTCTTAAATTCTTTGAATTCAAAACTTTTTCTTCTTTTAATATATAAAAAGTTTTTCCACTAATCATCGAGTGAAAGTAAGAAAATACTGACCAAACTTCCTCCAAGTTTTAAAATTAAGTGCTACAAAGGACCACAAACGATGTACCAACGTAATCAAATCAAGCCATACCATGCTCTTCTTGTTCTTCCGACTTTGAAAGTTTCTTTCTTTTACCCATAACACATCTTCACATAGTTTTGATTATCACCTTGCATTCTCTCACCATATTATACTTCTCTAGAAGTTTCGCCTCAAAATTTAAATAGCATATCTAAGATGTCATCCTGTAGAAATATCATCAATATTCCTTCATTTTTCGATCAAAATATATAAATGCAAAACATTCCTTCTTTGCCATTTTCACATGTGATATCAATATTCTATCCTTGTCACGAATTGAAAGAGTCATATCTTTTATCTCAATATTATAACCTTTTTCAAGTAATTGTCCCAAACTTAAAATATTATTTTTCATATCGAAAACAAATAAACATCCAAATTTTCATAACTCTTTACCATTATTTAGTTCAATATAGAATTTGACCTTTGCCTCTTCAAGCTAGACTCTCGAGGTCATATCACCAAAGCTTTCATTTCGTGAATAATTTGTATCTATTTCTTTCCAAAATAAATCTTTAATACCACAATATGATTGAAGCTCCAAATCTAAATATCATGTCATAGATTGATCTTCTTTCAATTTATCATATGTCATCAAACCTACTTGATTTTTATTCTTTTCTTTCTGAACAAAATTTGCCTTATCACCTTGGTTGATGAGGATTGTAATAGCATTCAAAAGAGTAATGATCCGACTTTGCAAATATAGCATTGTATTTAGTTCCTTTTAAAATTTACAAGCTACTAGACCTACGGCCATGTCTTTTACTATAACCTTGGGCTCTTCTAGAAACTTTCATAACTCCACCTTCATTGTTTGAGATTTACACCCAAGATTTCTCCTCTCTGCCTAAAGAGATGTCTTCCTTTTGAAATTTTGATTCATCTCTAACATTAAGAGTAAGCTTGGTTTGTAGTGCTTGCTCAAAGTTCCATCATCTCATTTTTTGTAATCCTTTGTTCATGAACTTGAAGAGAACCTATAAGTTGTTCTAAAGACATTGTTTCACAATCTTTAGATTCTTCAATCATTAAAATAATTCCAATAAAATCAAATTTGTGATCTAAAATCTCAATATTTTTCTATTACTAAGATCACTTATTTATCTAAAATTTCATTCATTTTTAGACAATAGAAATGACCTTCATCAGTAATCGAAAATATTTCTAAACCTTGTTATAATTTTTCAAAGTCGGCTCGTAAAACTAGCTTCAAACGAAGTTTCTTTAGTTTTCAACACCACCAAATGCTTTTGAAGCATTTCCCACTCCTTTGAATTATTTTTTGGAATTCTAAAGCAATTAACCTTGGTAGATCGTGAACAAAGCCTTTTTTGATTCTTCCTTCTATCTTTGAGTTGTTTTCTTTTCGGATTCATATCTTCCTTCTTCATCATGGATTTGGCTCAACAAATCCATCTTCTACAAACTCCCATACATCTTGGGAGCCAGAAAAGAACATCATTTGGATGCACCATATATCATAAACATTTATCTAGGGATCTGAATTTGGATTTATTTCCTCAACCTTCTGATAAAATGTAAAATCTAGATGATGAAGGGATAGAGATTTTCAAGAGGCTCTAGTAGCGAGAAGAAACTTTCTATTTTTCTCTCAAAAGACTCTTTACAATTTCACAAAATCTATATTTTCAAACCAACATATGAAATATAGTCCCCAAAGATACATCATATTGATTGTATTCGGAATTTTTCTTTCAAAACCTCTTCAAAACCAATGATCATTTTGATTGTCCTTCCAAACTTCTAATCCATCTTTTCTTCTTCTTGAGAGAATGAATCTCCTTCATGCATGAACCTTTTCTTGAATTAATTAGTCTCTATTGGAATAAGTTTATTTCCAACAAATAGTCCATTCCCAGCATGTGTTGGCTAATCTAAACCTAATCCTGATGCCCACACTAGCTTCCATGGGTTGGCTACTTAGGTTGTTCGAGTTGTTAGAGCTAGTCTCAGAAATTTATGCATAATTTTTTTAACCCAATAAAAATAATAAAAAATAAGAACATCGAATTTATATGGTTCGATCAATTAACCTACATTCACAAACGAAGGAGGAACAAAA
Source organism: Musa beccarii (assembly GCA_024322285.1). Lineage (NCBI taxonomy): Eukaryota > Viridiplantae > Streptophyta > Magnoliopsida > Zingiberales > Musaceae > Musa > Musa beccarii. Next base: position 38,141,571 of record CM044398.1, on the reverse strand, counting down.
CTCTTACTATAAAAGGGATAATTATAAATGATTTAGAAAAAATATTCCTTGGTCATAAAACATCTGAAACTACTAAACAAGAAAAGCTCAAAATATTTAACTTAATATGAACTTAATGAAAATTAAATCCAAAACGATTTTTCTTGTGATATCTTTCTTGTGGTGCCTTTCTTGTAGTGCATCTGACTTCAAAACTCAAGTTTTTATTTATAACTGTAATAGGAAATAAGAAGCTCGATTTTTTCGATGTGGGACTAAAATAGGACTTGCCAAACTAAAAAATCTCTACCTTGGTATATCCCAACATTGACAAATAGCAAACTTACTCTATCTTCTTCTCAAAAGCCCCAATGGACAATCATCAACAATAAATACCAACAAAGTCCAAGCACTACTCAAACTTGTAAATCGGAAGAGGTTTCGTAAGATCCCAAGTTCTATTCTGATGGCGAGATTCAATTTCTTCATTCATTGCAATCAACCACTTAGCAGAATCAAAACAAGAAACTGCATCTGAATAGGTAGTAGGCTCACCAACTCTACCTATTTCTTCTGTAACAGATAAAGCATATGCAACCAAATTTGCATATTTTTGTGGTGGTCGAATATCTCTCTGTGATCTATCCTTGGCTATGGAATATTGCTCTTCCTTTGGATCATCTTCGTTAGTAGACTCAAGACCATCTACTAGCATTCTTTGAGTAGAAGAGTTCGACTGAAAAAAAAATCAAAACTACCAATCTCAAGCTCCACATGTTTCTGCGCATTATCATTTGTACAACTAGTAGATTCATCTTTAGAAGATAACATAAACAATTCATTAAAAGTAATATCTCTATTGATTATAAATTTTGGGGATTTGGGATCAGGACACCATAAAAATAATATCCTTTCACCCTAAGATACCTAAGGAAAATGCACTTTTTAGGTTGAGGCTCTAATTTTCCTTCATTTACATGCATGTATCAACACCTAAAAATTTTAAAATCGAGTAATCTAAGAGTACCCACCAAACTTCCTCTAAAGTTTTAAAATTAAGTCTAATAAACGATTAACAACAATGTCTATATTAATCGCTTTAAAATCTCTTTTTACATTTGAGATTATACACCTACTCTCTCCTAGAGTGTTATTTAAATGTTCGCCATACCATTTTAGAAGCGTAATCCTAATAGTGTGATGCCGAATAATTCCTTCATTTTTATAGAATTCATCAAAATCACCTTCAAAAGTTCCATGTATTATCTTCAAGCCGCTTAATGAAAACTTTTTGCTTTTCAATCAAAGCCTTCCATTATTTGAAGGTTAAAAAACATCATTTTTATTTCAAAAAATAAATCCAAATTTTCAATTGAATAATCATCATAAAATCTAAATAAATACTTTAATTTAGACCCCAAAGAAATGAATATAGTAGAGTAGCTTTCATTTTGAACCTAGAATCAAAAGTCTCTTTTTTCTTTCCAAAATGTAGTGTTCAAAAAATCTAGTGGCCTAGTACTGCTTTCACAAAGAAGACCTTTTTGCTCAATACGCTCAAACCTTTTCGAGATGAAATCGCATATGCCATAATTAGATGATGTGAACCTCCATAAATGATGAAAACAACTAAATTTTCGTATTTAGTTCCTACAAAATATACAAGCTACCGGATTTTCATTTTATAACAACAAACTTCTAGAAACTTTCATAACTCCACCTTCATTTTACACCCAAGAGCCTCTAGGGTGCCTAAAGAGATTTTCTTTTTCAAATCGTAATATCTAACATTAGTGAAATAGGCATTTTAATTTTTGTATTTTTACCAACAACATCACTAGCATGTATTGCCCAAAAATAATTCCACCATTAAAGATTCATATTAAAACAAATATTTGACACATGATTAAGAACATTATCTTTCCATTCATTTTTAAACATCGTCCCAGCATGTAAGCAAAAGAAATATATTTAAATCTTAAATCAAATATTTGATTTGACTACATTTCTTTCCCTATTTATACTAGCATGTAAGGAAATATATTTAAATCTTAAATCAAATATTTGATTTGATTACATGCATTCCAAATTTCTATGTCTAGATTTAGATTTAGATCTACTACTATCAAATTTCCTTTTATCAGTTCTACCCCTAACAACCAGACCCTTAGCTTGATTCTCTCTATTCTCTCGAGTGATATCCCTATCAATCTGCTCCTTAGATTTTGATGCAGATTTAATTTCCTGATATGAAATTATTTCTTTTCCATAAATCATAGTATCATGGAAATACTTAAAGGATTGGGGGAGAGAATACAAAAGTAATAGGGCCTTATTCTCATCATCAATTTTCACATCTATATTCTCCAAATCCATAACTAAGGAATCAAATTTATCAAGATGTGAGAGTATAGATGTACCTTCAGTCATCCAAAGCATATATAAACTCTGCTTCAAGTAGAGACGGTTCTCTACTCTCATCTTCAAATACAAGGCTTTAAGCTTGTCCCACATGCTCTTTGCCTAGTCTCCATAGCTACCTCTTGTAAAACCTCGTAAGAGAGATTTAGAATAATGCTAGATCGTGCCTTCTTATCCATACCAGCAAAATATTTCTCTGACATACCATCTAGAATTTTCTTAGCTCCCTGCAGTGCCAAATCAACTCCGTTTTGAATCAGAATGGCCTCCATCTTGAATTGTCACATACCGAAGTTGACATTTCTATTGAATTTCTCGATAACGATCTTTGTTATTGTCATTGTCGCCAAAAGATCCCAAAACCAAGCTCTGTTACCAGTTTGTTAGAGCTAGTCCCAGGAATTTACCAAAGGGTAATTTTGACAACCCAACAAAGACAATAAAGCAGAAAAGAATAAAAAAGACAAGGACACCGAATTTACATGGTTCGGTCAATTGACCTACGTCCACGAACGAAGGATGAGCAAAACTCTTACTATAAAAGGGACAATTATAAATGACTTAGGAAAAATATTTCTAGGTCAGAAAACACCTGAAACTACTAAACAAGAAAAACTCAAAATATTTGATTTAATATGAACTTAATAGAAATTAAATCTAAAGCGACTCTTCTTGTTGTGCCTTTCTTATGGTGCATCTGGCTTCAAAGCTCAAGTCCTTATTTATAGTTGCAATAGGAAATAAAAAACTTAATTTTCCTAATATAGAACTAAAATGGGACTTGCCAAACTAACACTAGTGGTAGCGAACGCTCTACCACACCACTGACCTCTTCGAATAGACTGCGTTCAAAGAAGCCGTCTTCCATCCGAAGAGAATTTGATCCTTCCAACATGGTCACACCTCCCAAGCAGGAGTTCTTACTACCATTGATACTGATATCGTAGAAGTTAGGTAACTCGTTGATCGATTTTTGCCCGTCAAAAGGTATACCGAGTTCAGATATATCCACTGGATTAATTGAAGGATTGTTGCTAGGCACCTGGAAGCCATTGCTCATCATCCCAATACCTGTAGGAAGAGTGTTCTGATACTTACAGTCATAACGGTGACTGTTCCTGGCGTTCCTGTCAAGAAATCCATTGCGGAAATCCATTATCGCAGGTATAGATCCGCTGGTTCATCATCAGTTCAGACTCCCTGGAAGTTCCTTCCTAAATGAACTCTACATCTTTCTCTCCCTTCATCGGAGCAGATCTAATAAGCATCACAGTCCCTGTAATAGCTCTTGAATCCAAGCCATTAGCAGCAAGACCCAGCTTGTATTTTGCCACACCCTCGCCTTTGACTTTGTAAATGCCTGTGCCATCATGCTCGCTGCTGTTGCTGTCGAAGGAGATGGCTCTTGAGACACCACGGCCAGCGGATCGGGGTGCGCATGCATCTGCGTGCAGCTTCATGTACATGTCCTCCTGCTCGATGACAGCAAGCCATGTTGTGCTCTCCTTGGCAGTCATCTTGTCTTGGTGGCACTTGGACCGCCGAACAAGCCTGCGGATCCTCTCGATGTCAGGAGACATGTGCTTGATTACCACCGTCAAGACAGCAACCTTCCAAGACTTCTTCAGATCAACCTGGCACTTGGCAATAGCAGCAGGCCGGTTCTGATCAAACCTGACCTTGTCCTTCCACCAACCTCTGAGGTTATCGGAAGCACCGCTGAAGGGCTTGACCTTCTTCAGATGAGCCTTGCACACCTCCATCATCTTCAGCTTGTACTTGAGAATCCCATCCTGTGCCCGAGACATCTTCTTCCGGCAGGCCTGTTCCTGTGACTGGCACTGTCATGCTGCATCGGCCTGCTCCTTGTTCTTGCTCTGTTGTTCTTCCTTCAAGCGTTTCAGCCGCAGCCGGTCTCTCCACATGCGCCGTTCAAGTTCTTCTATGCCAATATCATCATCACTATCTTTATCACCAGCCTCGGCAAATTGTTCTGGTGGCGGGTCAACCGGATCTCCCTCTCCCATTACGTGTTTGCCCGCTGAAACCTGATGGAATCCGGCATTGGGCTTGCTTAGAACCGATGAAGTCCTGAGTACCTGTTAAGGTCTTGAGTGACGGCTCGACCTTTTATATCCCGAGCGACAGCTCGGTTCTCTCGGTCTTGAGCGGCGGCTCGACCTTTTATATCCTGAGCGACGGCTCGGTTCTCTAGGTCTTGAGCGGCGGCTCGACCTTTTATATCCCGAGCGGCGGCTCGGTTCTCTCGGTCTTGAGCGGCGGCTCGACCTTGTATATCCCGAGTGGCGGCTCGGTTCTCTCGGTCTTAAGCGACGGCTCGACCTTTTATATCCCGAGCGGCGGCTCGGTTCTCTCGGTCTTGAGCAGCGGCTCGACCTTTTATCCCGAGCGACGGCTCGGTTCTCTCAGTTTTAAGCGACGGCTCAACCATTTGTATCACGGGCCAGTCCCGCAGGAGGGGCTTTCTTCGAGGGGGGCAGTGTTATGGGTATTAAATGTGACGTGACGCCAGCTCCTACGAATCGTGCCTGGGTGACGTCATAGCCCCTCCTGCGTTCTACTGTGGCAGGGGTCGACCCTCAGACATCATCTTCCTCTACCTCTCCCTAGGTCCATGCGAGGGTCAACCACGGCATCAACCTGCTGAGCCAGGTCAGTATGCCACCCTCAGACGCAACCAAAAGCACATCAATCGCCTGATCTATATAAGCCACTGAAGAGTCCTGTTGAGGGGGACCTCATTTTTTCCACTATCTACTAACTGGTGCACCTACAAGAACTCATGAATCCTTATTCTCCTAAGGGGGGAAGCTGACTTGAGCGTCGGAGGGGTCGGGCGGAGCATCCTCCGACCCGCCTTTGTGCAGGGACTGGTCTAGACGACGATCACCGATGGCGGAATCTCTCCCTCTCCTCTCTTCTCGACCGGGACACCGTCGGAGAACCACGACCTCGACCGGCCCAAACCCAACCACGACGACCTCGGAATCTCAGAGTCAAAGCCGCTCATTCCTAGGTCACGGTAAAAAGTTGTTTGCATTAACAGATTGGCGCTAGAAGAAGGGCATGTCGAGAGATCACCATATTAACCCCGACGGGCACCTGGGCAAGGGGCTACATCCAGGGGGAGCTTCGGCGAAAGCCCCCCTCCCCTCTAGAACATGTAAGGATGACCCCGCTTCGACTTCGAAATGCTACTGGCGGTTGTTCAACGATCCCGGACTCCTTCCGCCTGAGGGTGTTCCTCCTTCCCCTTTCCCCGTCACCGCGGAAGCCTTTCGGGATCTCGCCCAACAGGTCCGTGCATTAGCGGACACGGTGCAGGCCGTCGTTCCCCACCTTCCTCGGACGACAGGAGTGCCGGACAACCAGAGACCCGGGCCTCCCCTTCGGGCCCGTGAGGCACCCCCCATGCAACCGTCCTCACCTACGTCCCATCCGGTTATGGACGGAATCTGAGTCCTCGAGAACCCGGGTATCCCACTCGAACCCGAGGCGGTGTCCTCGGACTCGACGGACTTATTCCGAGCCCAGCTCTGTTCCATTTGCCAGCGCCTGGACGAGGTACAAAGGGACGTTCGGAAGTCTAAGGAGGAACAAAGGGAGGAGCCTCACTGGGAGTCCTCGTTCATCAGCAACATACAGGATTACCCGATCCCCCCGAACTTTCGCCTCCCCTCCATCGATCTTTATGATGGAGCTAGCGACCTGGTAGATCATGTCACCACCTTTCGAGCTCAGATGGCCCTATATGGAACCTCCGACGCCTTGATGTGCCGAGCGTTCCCCACCACGCTGAAAGGGCCCGCCCGTGCTTGGTACAGCACTTTGAAGAGCGGGACGATCATGTCTTTCGAGCAGCTCGCCAAGGATTTCGAGCTGCATTTTATGGCGTTCGCGCGTCCGAAGCCATCTATCGTGCTCCTCCTAGGATTGAATCAAAAGGAGGATGAACCTCTCTCCCATTTCGTACACCGGTTCACCACAGAGATTCGGGGGTTATCTGATGCCCACCCTTCGCTGTTGATGCAGGCGTTTATGATAGGGCTACGACCCCCAAGGTTTTGCTGGTCTATGGTGGAGCGGCCCCCCGCCTCGATCGCGGAGATGTTTCAGCGGGCGAACCAATATGTTGCGGCCGAGGCCTGGATGTCGGGGAGAAGAGAAGAACAACAAAAGGGGCACCCAGAATCTGCCCGAACGGGAATGATGTCCAAGCGGTAGTCCGCGCAGCAAAGGCGCAAGGCAAAACGCCCTGACCACTCCGCATCAGGGCTCCTGCCTCCCCCCTTAAATACATCTCGGACACAAATATTCCTCCAGATAAAAGAGATGGGGATGCTCAAGCCTCCCCATCCGATGACAAGCCCGCGAGAGTTGACTAACCGTACCCGCTACTGCCACTTCCATCGGCAGAATGGGCACGACACGGAGGAGTGCTATGAATTGAAGTGGCAGATCGAGGAATTGATACGGAGAGGTCACTTAGGCCGCTACCTCCGACAAGCGCAGGAACCCTCCCCGCGTCCTGAAGGTCCGGTCGAGCGACACATCGATGTGATTACTAGGGGACCAGCCTCCGGAGGAAACAGCACCTCAGCACAGAAAGCTTACGCCCGCGCCAACGTGACAGAGGAGCATGAACCCATCCCCGAGCCAGAAATAACGTTCCTAGCGGAGGACTCAAGGCGGCTGGAGCATGATGATGCACTGGTAGTATCGGCCCAAATCGCCAATGCACAAGTTAGAAGGATTATGGTCGACACAGGCAGCTCAGCCGACATTCTTTACTTCGACGCCTTCTTGAAGCTGGGACTACCGAAGGATGCCTTGAAGCCCCTATATTCGGCGCTCACCGGGTTCACTAGCAACTCAATCTCGCCACGAGGTGCGGTCACCTTACCTTTAACTCTCGGGGACTCGCCGAAGACGAAAATAGTGTTAGCGACCTTTTTGGTGGTCGATCTCCCCATGGCGTACAACGCCATCTTAGGGCAACCCACCCTCAACAAGATAAGAGCGGTCATCTCCACATATTATCGGACTCTGAAATTCCCGACTAGCTATCACGGACTTAGCAGGTTTTGCCTAAGCCGTGCGGCACCAATGCGTATCACCGCAAAGGTCAGCCTCCCCGAAATCTCTTACAATCCCTTAGGACCTACGAAAGAGAAGACGGGACAGAGAAAGCGCTTCACACGGGATCCGCAAGCCGCTCTTTTAGCAAACACTTTATAGCCAATGCACATTCCAACCATGGATATTACAAGCTCAGAACAGTTGCACAACAAAGGTATAAAATTGGTCCACTACAGACCGAATTCTAGTACAAGTGTCCACATGACACAAACTTTCTGACAAGTTTCGACAATGGCTGCCAAACTCACTCAAATGGAGCATTTAGCCTTTGGCAAGCCCTTTACAAGTAATAACAAACCAAAAGGGACACGGACAAGCAAGCATTACACCGAACAAGCCGTTTACAATTTTGTCCGTGACATAGCATTGGAGTCGGGGAAGTCCGGGGAGATCCTCGCGAATCCAGGCGGTGTTACCTGACAGCGATCTCCCTGGGCAAGAGAAAGAAACCGGAGCAGCCCCTCGATGACCCTCGCGAATCCCAACGTCCGGCTCAGCGTCCCGAGTCGATGAAGCCTGCGATCGATATCCCTCTGCAGGAAAGTCGTCCCGACCAGACGGTCGGGATCGGTTCGAAACTCAGCATGCAAGAGCAGGCTCAGCTCATCAGCCTCCTCCACGAAAATGCTGATGTCTTTGCTTGGACCTCTGCCGACATTCCGGGGATCGACCCGGAGGTTTCTCAACACCATTTGTGCATTTCCCCGACCACACGCCCGATAAAACAAAGACCACAGGCTCAGGCCCCCGAGCGGCAGCAAGCCGTGCAGAGCTCCTCTGCTGGATAACTAAGAGAGCTGGGGTACTCGGTTTCACCCATTCTCTTGGGAATTGAGAAGGCAAAGGTTACTTGACTTCGCCCGCCTCCTCGAGGTTGTACTTCGTGCGTCAAGCTGGTTACTAGACTTCGCCTGCTCTTAGCTCACACTTCCGAAGCACTTGAAGTGTTTGCAATCCTTCATACTGAGTCGCCATCTGATTCACCTTCTCATTGCCATTGAACTTCTAGAATGCAAGAAGTTATCACTCCAACTTGGAGTAAGTCTCCGATAGATTTGGTCGCTTTTGGGATTGTACCGCCTTCTCCATCATTTCGTAAACGACTCTTCTGAGTAGTAAAGGTACAGCACCGCGTACTGTCTGCTTCGATCCTTGGTCATGCACTCTTGCATCGACCTGAAGTCCTTCACTCACGGCTATCTTGATGGAAAGTCTGTTGACATTGGTCTTACGAAGTTCTCTGGCCATCGCCCTTCAGCCTTGTCTTGGTACATGGAGTTTGCCAAAGCATTCTCCTCCTCCACGGCCCATATCACGACCAAGCGCTCTCCCTCTATGAGAGCAAGGGATTGATGACTCCCCGAAAGTCCCGCCTCAGCGGTACCCTGGCACTACGACGCCCATGGCACTACTATCCGTTGTCTTGCATCTGCATCCCTTCTTCGTGATCGGTAGATCTGCCTCTGCGGCATTGTGACACTCCTCTGAGTTCACCTTCAATCTACTCGATGATTGATCTTGGGTAGCTGAGTCCCTCTTGGACTCGTCATTGCTTCCTCGCCATATTTCGACCACCTGCTTCAACACCTATGTGTTCTCTGGGCAGTTCCACTTGGTCGCTGGAAAGACAGACTACAACTCCCATGTATGGCCACCGCCACTCATGTTGCAGGACTTGCACCATTTCTGTTCTCCTTAGCTTCATTGGCTGCAATGTTCGCTTACTCGGCCTTGTCCTCTGACTTACCGAGCTCCCTTAAGCGAATGTGAGCTCTGAAGTAGTTCCACTCTTCAGCAGCTCCGATCATACCTCTGTATGATCCAGTCCCCCTGTGGGACTCCCTGGTACTTGCATCTGAACTTCTTCCTCGACAGGGCACAGCTCCCATAAGCTGATGTCCAAGGCTTCCATTCAATGCAACATTCGGTGCACGCACGGAAGACCCGCCTCTGCGGTACCATGGCATTCACTGCTTGAATCCATAGCTCTTCTTACCGTCGTGTTGTTCACCGACTTGGAGCTCCTAGTCGCGCTCCCGATCATACCTCTGCATGATCTAGTCCCCCCATGGGACTCACCGTGTGTGTGGTCTTGCCACGAACCATTCCACCACGATCCGCTGCATCATGTCATCGCCTGGTGACATCTCCTTGCATTCTGATCCCTGTGGTATGAACTCGAACTGCGATATCTCCATGTGTGGACTCCGCCAACACATCGCAGGGCCTTCGCCAGCTTCGATTCTGTTCGCTCCTTTGGCAATCAACCTTCGTCCACCCACTCTCGGGTCACACTCGGACGAAGCCTAGCTCTAGGACAATCCATCGCCTAGCAGCTCCTCTGAAGTCCCCTGACTTCGCTGAAATAGATGCACCATTGCCTTGATCCTGGGACTCTGCCCCTACCAGCACAATCTCTGCTGCGCACCGCTTTCATCATGGCAACTCGAATAGCAACACTGTGGCATATTCTTCAAGAGTAGCTATCTCTGCATCCTCTTGCCCCGTGCTAAGGCCTTTTGACACCAACTTTGCCTCAACAAACTGCGTCGCCTTAGAATCTCCACCAAATGCTTCATCGAGATAAAGTGCATGTGCCTCAAAGCTCCCTTTGTCTTTGGCACTATGCAAGATAAGTCGACTCCATCTGAATATGAAACCCATGGAACGATATGATCCGATTCCTGTCTCTGCAAGAGTCCATGTCCTTGACCTCTGTCTAAGGAAAGCTCCAAGCCTCCGCTCCACATTCCATCTTCTAAACCAACTCCCCTCATGCGGCTTGGGTACTTCACCAAGTTACCCACAAGTTGCTTTACTTCTCGATTTACATTGTGTTAATGGTGGCCCTCACGCCAACCATTCCACGGGTTAGCCCTCTGTTGAGACCGATCTCACTATCGGCTCCAAGTGTGCCTTCACTTTGTGTTGCCTGGGTTGCTCCCCCACTTGATCTCGCTATGCGTCCACCAACGCATCACCACTTGCGAGATCATGCAATGACACCTTACTGCTCACTCGATCCATCGAGCTTCGTCTTGAGGTACTCCTCAACTAGTGCGGTTCATTGCGCATAACTCGCTCTGCGAGCGGGACTTATCCCTCCTGGATATCTGTCCCGTTGGAGCAACTTCGCTCTTCACATCCTTCCCTTTGGAAGTTTTGGAGACCACCATCCTCTTGGACTACTTCGCCTCTGCTGAACAAACTGTGCCCAATTCTGCCTTTGCAAATGCATTTGCTAGATTGTGACACTTCACCAATACACTCATGACTTGCACCCCTTTGGGTCTAGCAAAATGCTGAACTTGCTGCACACTTCAGCCTCTTACGAAAGTATCCTGCACATGCCGAAGAGAAAGTTTTTAATGCTCCATGGCGCCGACCTTCGGTCGCCTTGGGATGACCGCGAACAATCCATCGTCCGCATGCAAGGCCTTGCATGAGTATCGAATTCCTTGAGTTAACAACTCTTTCGATCGTTGAACAACCCACTCCACCTTGCACGGTCTCATCCTTTGCCAAGCACTCTGCTTGCCTCGAGCACTGTCAAGTCTGGGTGTTAACGTCGAGCCACTGCTCGAACTCAGCCATCCCGACCTTTGTGCGCTCCGCAATTCCTCTTAGCTTGTTGTACTCGTGGTGCCTCGCTAGGTCCCCCACGTTTGCATGCTAAGTGTTTGTAAGTGGGCTTGTCCCGCTCTGATACCAACTGTCACGGACTTAGCTGGTTTTGCCTAAGCCGTGCGGCACCAATGCGTATCACCGTAAAGGTCAGCCTCCCCGAAATCTCTTACAATCCCTTAGGACCTACGAAAGAGAAGACGGGACAGAGAAAGCGCTTCACACGGGATCCGCAAGCCGCTCTTTTAGCAAACACTTTATAGCCAATGCACATTCCAACCATGGATATTACAAGCTCAGAACAGTTGCACAACAAAGGTATAAAATTGGTCCACTACAGACCGAATTCTAGTACAAGTGTCCACATGACACAAACTTTCTGTACAAGCCGATAATGGCTGCCAAACTCACTCAAATGGGGCGTTTAGCCTTTGGCAAGCCCTTTACAAGTAATAACAAACCAAAAGGGACACGGACAAGCAAGGCATTACACCGAACAAGCCGTTTACAATTTTGTCCGTGACATAGCGTTGGAGTCGGGGAAGTCCGGGGAGATCCTCGCGAATCCAGGCGGTGTTACCTGACAGCGATCTCCCTGGGCAAGAGAAAGAAATCGGAGTAGCCCCTCGATGACCCTCGCGAATCCCAACGTCCTGCTCAGCGTCCCGAGTCGATGAAGCCCGCGATCGATATCCCTCTACAGGAAAGTCGTCCCGACCAGACGGTCGGGATCGGTTCGAAACTCAGCATGCAAGAGCAGGCTCAGCTCATCAGCCTCCTCCACGAAAATGCCGATGTCTTTGCTTGGACCTCTGCCGACATTCCGGGGATCGACCCGGAGGTTTCTCAACACCATTTGTGCATTTCCCCGACCACACGCCCGATAAAACAAAGACCACAGGCTCAGGCCCCCGAGCGGCAGCAAGCCGTACAAAAGGAGGTGGAGCGACTCTTGGCGTCCGGCTTCATCGAGGAGGTCAGATACCCACAATGGCTGTCGAATGTAGTCCTCGTGAAAAAGCCTAATGGAACCTGGAGGATGTGTGTTGACTACACCAATCTTAATCGCGCTTGCCCGAAGGATTGCTACCCCTTGGCTAGGATCGACCAATTGGTCGACTCGACCGCGGGGCACGCCCGCTTTTCATTTATGGATGCCTTTTTTGGCTACAACCAGATCCGGATGGCACCCGAGGATCAAGAGCACACGGCCTTCCACACACCCCAGGGAGCTTATTTTTACAAGGTTATGCCATTCGGGTTAAAGAATGCTGGAGCCACCTATCAAAGGACAGTAAGTAAGATATTCGCCTGGCAGATAGGGCGGAACATGGAAGTTTATGTCGATGACATGATCGTAAAAAGTCGAACGGGAGTTGCCCACCTCACCGACCTGAGGGAGACTTTCGCCACACTGAGGGAACACGGGATGCGTCTTAATCCAGCAAAATGCATTTTCGGCGTAACTTCGGTCAGATTTCTTAGATTTATCATACATGAGAGGGGAATCGATGCTAACCCGGAGAATATCCAGGCAATCATCAACATGTAGGCCCCCCGAACGATGAAGGAGCTCCAATGTTTCAACGGAAGGATTGCAGCTCTAGCTCGGTTTTTATCCCGATCGGGAGACAAGTGTCTTCCCTTCTTTCGGGTCTTAAAGGATCCGAAGAACTTTCAATGGACAGTGGAGTGCGAGGAAGCCTTCACGCGTCTAAAGCAGCACTTATCTACCCTTCCTCGCCTTACCTCGGTCTCCACTCCGGAGAAGCTCTACCTCTACTTGGCGGCATCTCAACACGCAGTGAGCTCCGTGCTGGTCAAAGAGGCCCCCGAAAAATAGCACCCGGTTTACTACGTCAGTCATGTCTTGCGAGGGCCGGAGCAGCGCTACCCCCCCATTGAGAAGTTGGCATTTGCGCTCGTCCTTGCAGCTCGAAAGCTACGCCCTTATTTCCAGGCCCATACGATCGAGGTAATGACCGACCAACCACTACATCAGGTTCTGTCTAAGTTTGACGTAGCAGGGCGTCTCCTCAAATGGTCGGTGGAGCTATCCGAATTTGATCTCCGATACAAACCAAGAACAGCCATCAAGGCACAAGCCCTGGCCGACTTCATCTCAGAATTGACTCAACCAGAGACAGAGGGCACGGAGCAGGTTCACAAGGACTGGGTCCTGCGGGTTGATGGGTCATCCGGCTTAAAGGGTGCCGGAGCTGGACTCATATTGGAGGCTCCCAATGGACGCTCGTTCGAGCATTCTCTCCGTTTCGGCTTTGAGGCCACTAACAACGAGGCAGAGTATGAGGCGCTCTTAGCCGATCTCCGGCTGGCAGTCGAGATGCAGCTGGGAGCTGTCCAAGTCCTCACCGATTCACAACTGGTTGTCGAGCAACTTAGCGGGGAATACCGAGCCCGGGATCCAACCATGTCAAAGTACCTGATGGAGGTAAGAGCCCAGACCGCTAGTTTTCCCCGTTTTACGCTATCTAGAATCCCTAGGTGCCAGAACGAGCGAGCTGACAAGCTCGCAAAATTGGCCTCGGGATCGGACTTCGGGGAACTTCTCGAGGTCAAGGAGCTTCCGTACCGAGCGGTGGCTGCTACGGTGATAGGCGAACCCGGAGCCCCACTCCCCCCGATCACATGGACACAGGAAATGCTGAGGTATAAGCATGATGGCATCCTTCCTGCCGATGACGCCATGTCACGACGACTCCGTCGAACCCAGGCATGGTATTGCGAGATTGGCAACCAGCTCTACAGAAGGTCATTCTCTCGCCCCCTTTTACGATGTTTGGACCCCGACGAGGCGGAGTTGGTCCTCGCCGAGGTCCACGACGGGATCTACGGGGAACATATGGGGGGCCGAGCCTTGGCATTCAAAATATTACATCAAGGCTATTGCTGGCCCACGTTACATCGGGACGCCAAGGCCTACATGTGGCAGTGTGACGCATGCCAGCGCCACGCCCGAGCCCCCCAGCACCCCGCGGTCCCGCTCACCTCTTTGGATTGCACCTGGCCTTTCGCACAATGGGGGATGGACCTCCTCGGACCATTTCCCCTGGCATCCGAGCAGCGAAGATATATCATCGTGGGAGTCGATTACTTCACCAAATGGGTGGAAGCCGAGCCACTGGCGATGATCATGGCTCGTCAAGTCGAGCGGTTTGTGTGGAGGAATATTGTGACCCGATTTGGCCTCCCCAAAGCTATCGTCACCGATAATGGTACTCAGTTTTCTAGCACTCGGTTCAGGGAGTTCTGCGCGACTTACTGGATACAGTTGAGGTTTAGCTCTATGGCCCACCCTCAGACCAACGGGCTCGCTGAGGTGACCAACCGATCTATCCTCGATGGGCTTAGGAAAAGAACATTGAGAGCCCAATCAAGTTGGGTCGACGAGCTACCGAGTATCCTATGGTCTTTGCGAACCACCCCGAAGACTGCTTCGGGCGAATCCCCATACAGTCTGGCGTTCGGCATGGAAGCGGTTCTGCCAGCCGAGGTGGCCATACCGACCCCTCGGGTGGAGGCCTTTGAAGAATCGGCGTTGACCGAGGGAGTTCGAGCCGGGCTAGACCTGCTCGAGGAACGCAGAGCTGACGCTCACCGAAAAATCTTGTCCTACAACCGAAGTGTCGCCAAAAACTACAACAAAAGAGTTCGCCCTCGACCCCTCGGGTTGGGAGATTTAGTGTTACGTAAGGCTGAGGTAAGTGACCCAGCCCGCGCGAGGGGCAAACTTGCACCTAAGTGGGAGGGTCCTTATCGCATCATAAAAGTCGTCCGATCGGGCACGTTCCAACTCACGACCATGTCGGGACAGCATGTGCCGAGGACCTGGAATGTCCAGAACCTCAAGAAATACTTTGTGTGAAAGTTTTACGACGAAATCAAAGGCTAGCAGAAAGGTGAACATTGGATTACTGAAATTACAAATACAAAATGTATCCCTAAAAAAGGTATACATAGTCAAAAAGAAAACAAAACAAGATATCCCTTAAGAGTTCGCCTCTAGGGTGTCATCAAAGGGAATCTCCTCGGGCATATTGACCTCCAGATCCTCGGGACGGGAGGTAAAGGGGTCCTCCTAAATTGCAGAACCTGGAGGGCACGCCCGGAATCGAGCCAAGGCAACTTTGTATCCATATTCATAGGATACTCGGCCCGTCCGGTCCAAACCGAGGAGAAACCCCTTGGACTTCTTATAGCACTCGATCATCTCCCGCTCCCTCTCTGGTCGGAGACGTTCTTCCGCAACGAGTGCTTTCAAGGAAGCTTTGGCTTTGGCCTCCTTCGAAGCCAGCTTCGCGGCTAAGTCAGAGGCCTCTGTCTTCCGGAGGCGGTTCTCCAGCTTCTCCGTCCGCAACAGCTTCTGCAGGTTGGTAGAAGACGTGGTCATGGCCTCGAGCTCGGCGGTGAGACGAGCCACTTCCGCGTCCAAGTTGACGGCCCGTTTCTCGGCCGCCGCAACTGCCTCGGGGCCGGAGCCAGCTCGGACTTCCTCTAACTGTCGGCACAATTCGGAATTGCGCTCGCAAAGGTTGCCAATGACCCGACTGGCATCGCGCGTCCGGTCGATTAAACCGATGGTGTAGTGGAGGTTCTGCACAAGACAACACGGTGAAAACGACATCATGAAGAAATTAGAGAAGGGCATCAGAGACGGTGCTTACCCACATCACTGATTTTGCTGACTTGGCGAGGAGAGCCTCCGAGGGGAGCGTGTACAAATCCCGAGCTATATCGGGATGAAGCGCCCCCCGGAGGTAGGTGGCCAACGTGTTCCCCCCAACCCACACCTTGTCCCCACGGGACAATCCTCCCCAGCGGGCGACTAGAGGGTCGCTCGCCTCCCCTGGAGGGACCTCGCCCATTACCCGAGCAAAAAAGGGCTCATCCCTGCCCGGTGGAATCTGGCATAAATCCCTCACGGCTGGAGGGCGAAGGCTCTTCCCGGTTGTTCCCTGACTAGGCCCAGCCCCCTCTCGCAGGGCAGGCGCACCTGGTTGATCGACCTGCTCATCGGTCGCGCCTTCAGGATGAGTCGCCGGCGCCTCGGGAGTCGGGGTATCCGTCACCTTGGGTTTTTTCTTCGGTCGCCCCCCCTCGGCCGCCAGTGGGGAATCTCCCTCCACTCGCTTTGGGACGAGTGACGAACGCGGGGACGAACCCACCGAAGTCCGCCCACCACGGAGTGCCCGCAGATTCACCATTTCTACGAGGAGCAAGGGACAGGTTAGGGTTAGGAAACTGCCATGAACCCAAGCAATGAACAACAACAACCTACCCCGAGAGCACGGGCTAAGTCCTGCTTCCACCAGCCATCGTTCCGACATATTACGGATGGCTTGAGAGGAGGGAAGGATTTCCCTCAGCCTCTCCAGATGTTCACGCTCTCCAGCGTTCAACTTCGGGGCCGTATTATCAATGGCCCTTACGGACCATCGAACCCCGAAACCCTAATCCTTTTCACATCGGACATAGAAGAAGCGTCTCTTCCATCCTTTATTATTTGTAGGGGCACCGCTGAGGCAGAATCCTACCTAGGGGGCTAAAAAATATCCCCCCAACCCCTTGAAGAGGCGAAAACACGAGAGGAAAAGGTTTCGGGTCGGGGTGATATCGACGTAATGGCATTCCCCCAAGAAGGCCACCAGATACCGCCAAGAGTTGGGTGTTATTTGCGACGGCAAGATTCGCCACAAAGACAGGCAAGAAACGATGACAGGGTGTAGCGGGAGACGCAGACCTGCCTCAAGGGCATCGAGAGTCAGGGCAAAGCCCTCGGGGGCTGCGAGGACGTAATCCTCCGGGATGTTGTAGCACTTTCGGAGGATCCCTACGGAGGAATCACCAAGAGTGGAATCTTGATCGTGCAGCCACATTAGGGCCTCCAGCACACGTGCCCTCTCCCCGTCAGAAGAACGGGTTGAGGATGGAGAAGGTGGAAGGTTAGGAGCACAAGCGAAGACGGAAAGGGAAGAAGAGGAAGAAGCAGGAGAGGAAGTCATTCTTTACTGACCTACGGCGACAGAGTCGACGGAAAGGTGGCAAGGAACGCGAAGGTCAAGGAAGAAGGTTCGGAAGAAGGAGGCGGCAGGACTCGACGCAGAGAACTCCACTGATGAAAAGTTGTCGAGTGTCGCAACCCACACTATTTAAAGACGGAAGCCCCACCAAAGGGGCTCCGTCTCCTCGTCTACCAAAGTGGACGACAACGTATTACCCTGCGTACTTCCCACCTGCTCCACATCGGGCAGTCCAAACGACAGCCCAATATTAATGGGGATGCGACATGGCGAACGCCCAAGAGGGCAATTTGGGCAGCACGCCAACGCCTCCTCGATTCTAGCAGTTTCGCGTGTGACAACGGTTCTAAAAAATGGCGCAAGAGCCGCGGGACTTCCCGGCGGCTCGGTTCTCTCGGTCTTGAGCGACGGCTCGACCTTGTATATCCCGAGCGGCGGCTCGGTTCTCTAGGTCTTGAGCAGCGGCTTGACCTTGTATATCCCGAGCAGCGGCTCGGTTTCCTCGGTTCTCTAGGTCTTGAGTGGCGGCTCGACCTTTTATATCCCGAGCGGCGGGGGTCGGGCGGAGCATCCTCCGACTCGCCTTTGTGCAGGGACTGGTCCATATGACGATCACGGGTGGCGGAGTCTCTCCCTCTCCTCTCTTCTCGACCGGGACATCGTCGGAGAACCACGACCTCGACCGGCCCGAACCCAACCGCGACGACCTCGGAATCTCGGAGTCAAAGCCGCTCGGTAAAAAGTTGTTTACATTAACACTACCAAAAGACACTGCACAATCACATTCAGAAGAATGGTTCCAAATGAAAAGGGGGAAAAAAAAAAAAAAGAAGACTTTTTCGATCTGTGTTTGGAAAGCATGAGCAGAAGAATTACTCAGAACAACATACCGTCTCAGAGAGATGAATGAGAAATCATGCAATCAAAACGAAAGTGAACTCCCCCATTTCGTCTTTGCGCCAAGACGAAGAGGAGGAGAAGATCCGACGCCAAAATTTCGCATTTTGCGCTTCAGCTCGTCACCTAAACTGAAGCCGAAGGCCGAATCAAAACGAACGCAGCACGCTCTCCCGAGGATGTACAGAGTGACCGCTGTTTCGGCGTCTTTCTCTACCAATGGCAAGATGACGAGCGAAACCGCCCAAAATTTGGTTCTTTTTTGTCACACGCAACAACAAAAACCACAAAACCGAGCAATACTACTGTCTATCGAATGCTTACTGAATCCTCTGTGGCTTGTTTGTTGCTGTTACCGGAACTGGTTCTGGGCAGGGAAGAGCTGCCGGCTGAGGTGGTTCAACCAGCTGGATCCGAGGATCAACAAGAAGGCATTCAGTGAGGAAGAAGAGGAGCGGCTGTTGGCTGCCCACAGGCTTTACGGCAACAAATGGGCGCTGATCGCCAGGATCTTCCCCGGCAGGACCGACAATGCGGTCAAGAACCATTGGCATGTGACCATGGCCAGGAAGCAGAGGGAGCAGTGCAGTTGTGCTTACAGGAGGCGGCGGAAGCCATTCCTTTCCTCCGCCCACTCTCCCCCATCTCGGCACTCCCTCCCCATCGTTGCTTGCAGTGGTGAGTCGACCATCACCAGCACCAGAGATGAGTCTGCCGCCGCGTGCGCAGACCTTTCCCTCGGTTCCTTCACCAGCAGCACAGGTCCTTCCTGTGGCATGCTCAATGGTATGATCCTTTCTCCAAATTCCTCCGAAAGAAACCCTTGTTTTGCAGCTCTGCTCCACATGATTTTTCAGCTGTCAACATCAACCATGCCTCCCCTATTTCCCATCTCACGGTGTTGGTCGATGGATATTCGTTGGGTTTCTTGATATACGCACTTACAGGGGGAGAGAGGAGTCCACACTTCTTCTCTCCTCTCTTGTTTCGCTTCCATTGAGTTCTTGATTAAAGATTCATATATACAGAGAGAGACGACACCTTTTTTCTTGATTGAAGACTCGTCCGGTGCTCAATCACTACGATGTCTAGGTTTCACTTCCCCTTTCTCGTTTCACGTTCGATATATTTAGATTTTTCGGTTATCGGGATTTCTCAAGACTCTCCTGCTGCATTTCTTTCTTGATTGGAGATTCGTTCAGTTCTGTTTCTTCGTTAGAATTAGAACCTTCCTTTGGTGGATTATGCCCTACGTTTCGCTCTACGGTAAATTCCCTTTTCTCCATGTTTTCAGGATCGCGGTTGGTTCCTGCACGCTTACGCCACTTCGAGGTGCAAAAGAGGCCCTCTTTTTGCCAGCCACGTCTATCTTTTTGATCGATTTCTGGCGTGAAATGGGGACAGACGCGAAGGGGGAAGGTTTCGTGATACACATCCTCCTTGATGATTGGAGTTCATCCTCCGTTTCGTCTGGTTTTGATCAATTTTTGTCGTGAAGCGGGGGTAAATGAGAAGAAAGAAAGCTTCTCCTAGAGAGGCCAAGGAGAAAGGTATGTTATGATTCTTTTTCGGATGATCTTGCTAGGATTGTGAGCAAGGTTGCTTGCCACTTAAGGATGTTGTGGGTTACATTTATACACATCTAGGAGAGGATGATTCTCCTTGAAACATGCTCATGAATAAGGTGATTGTCCTTGAATCATGAGCAGATTGATGCAATGATCGTTTATAGTAAGTGTATACTGTAATCGCTCTTCGTTTTCTTTGTTGCTTGGTTTGCAGATTAATTGTTGAATGATATAAACCACCAGCTATGTTGCAATGATAGTGGCCTGTGTGCAGCACAAAGGTATGCTATATTTCTTTGTTGGTTTGGCAAGTCCCATAATCCTACATATGAAAATTTTATTTTGCTATCTTTTATTGGTACTATAAAAAGGGGTCTAGACTTTGAAGACAGACGCACCATAGGCACCATAAGAAAAACCGCTTTGGATTTAATTTCATTAAGTTCATATTAAATATTTTAGGCTTTTCTTGTTTAGTAGTTTCAGGTGCTTTATGGCTTAGGAATATTTTTCCTAAGTCATTTATAATTATCCCTATTATAATAAAAGTTTTGCTCCTCCTTCGTTCGTAGACGTAGATCAATTGACCGAACCACGTAAATTCAATGTCCATGTTTCTTTTATCTTTCTACTTTATTGTCTTTGTTGGGTTGCTAAAATTGCCCTTTGATAAATTTCTTGGGGCCAGCTCTAACAAACTGGTATTAGAACCTGGTTTTGGGATCTTTTGGCAACAATGACAATAACAAAGATCGTTGTCGAAAAATTCAATAAAAATGTCAATTTCAGCGTATGACAGCTCAAGATGGAGGCCATTCTGGTTCAAGACGGAGTTGATTTGGCACTACATGGAGCTGAGAAAATTCCATATGGTATGTCAGAGGAAGATTTTGCAGGTATGGATAAGAAGGCCCGATCTAGCATTATCTAAATCCTTATGACAAGGTTTTACGGGAGGTAGCTACGGAGACTACGGTTAAAAGCATGTGGGACAAGCTTAAAGCCTTGTATATGAAGAGGACAGTGGAGAACCGTCTTTACTTAGAGCAGAGTTTATATATACTTTGGATGACTAAAGGTACATCTATACTCTTACATCTTGATAAATTTGATTCTTTAGTTATGGATTTCGAGAATATAGATGCAAAAATTGATGATGAGGATAAGGCCCTGTTGCTTTCTAGAAGTGTCATTGTTGTTATGAAAGCTTGTAGATCTGGTAGCTTGTATATTTTGTAGGGAACTACTATCACAGGCTTAGTTACAGTTTCATCATCATCATTATCTGATTCTGACATCACCAAATTATGGCATATGCGTTTGGGTCATATGAGCAAAAAAGGTTTGAGCATATTGAGCAAAAGAGGTCTTCTTTGCGGACAGAGTATTGGGCCATTAGATTTTTGTAAACACTGTATTTTTGGAAAGCAAAAAAGAGTAAGCTTCAATTCTTCGGTAGTTCACAAAATGAAAGGTACTCTTGACTATATTCATTCAGACCTTTAGAGTCTAACTCATGTTCAATCTAATGGTGGTGCCAGGTATATGTTGACTTTCATTGACGATTATTCCAGAGAAGTTTAGGTTTATTTTCTGAAGCATAAAAATGATATTTTTCTAACCTTCAAACAATGAAATGCTTTAATTGAGAAGCAAACAAGTAAACAGATTAAGCGACTTTGAATATATAATGGCATGAAATTTTGTGAAGGTGACTTTGATGAATTCTACAAAAATAAAGGAATTGTTCGACATTACACTATTAGGATAATGCCTAAGCAAAATGGTGTGGCCGAATATATGAACAGAATACTCTTTGAAAGAACAAGGTGTATGATCTCAAATACAGGGTTGACAAAAGATTTTTGGGTAGAGGCAATTAATATGGCCTGTTACGTTTTCAACTGCGCTCCTTTTGCAGCACTTAATTTTAAAACTCTAAAGGAAATTTGGTCAAGTACTCATGCTTATTACTCTGATTTTAAAATCTTTGGGTGTCTAGCATACATGCATGTAATTGAAGGAAAATTAGAACCTCGAGTTAAAAAGTGTATTTTCCTTGGGTATGCTTCCGGGGTGAAAGGATATAGATTATGGTGTCCTGATCCCAAATCCCCAAAATTTATAATCAGTAGAGATGTTACTTTTGATGAATTATCTATGTTATCTTCCAAAAAGAAATCTACTAGTTGTACGAATGATAGTGCGCAAAAACAGGTGGAGCTTAAGATTGGTAGTTCTGAATCTCTTCAATCGAACTTTTCTACTTAGCGAATGCCAATAGATGATCTAAGTCTACTGACAAAGATGATACAGAGGAAGAACAATATTCCAAAGCCATGGATAGGTCATGGAAAAATATTCGACCACCACAAAGATATGCAAATTTGGTTGCATATACTTTGTCTATTGCAGAAGAAACAAGTGGAGTTATTGAGCCTACTACCTATTCAGATGTAATTTCTTTTGATGATTCTGTTAAGTCATTGATTACGATGCTCATAAAGCCTCTTCCGGTTTATAAGTTTAAGCAGTGCTTGGACTTGGTTGATATTCATTGTTAGTGATTGCTCATTAGGGCTTTTGTGAATAAGGTGGAGCAAGTTCTGCTAAATTTTCAATGTTGGAACATGCCAAGGTCGAGATTTGTTGGTTTAGCAAGTCCTATAGTCCAACATCTGAAATTTCTATTATGCTATCTCCTATTGGTGCTATAAAAAAGGGCATAGGCTTTGAAGACAAATGCACCATAGGCACCACAAGAAAAATCGCTTTGGATTTAATTTCATTAAGTCAATATTAAATATTTTAAACTTTTCTTATTTAGTAATTTCAGATATTTTATGGTCTAGGAATATTTTTCTTAAGACATTTGTAATTATCCTTATTATAGTAAGAGTTTTGTTCTTTCTTCGTTCGTGGACATAGGTTAATTGATCGAACCATGAAAATTCGATATCATTATTTTTTTTATCTTTCTATTTTATTATCTTTGTTGGGTTGTCAAAATTATTTTTGATAAATTTTTTTGGACCAGCTCTAACAATCTGCAGGTTGCCCATGCGTCCGATGGAATCCGGTAAAGAAGAAAGGCGTGAGCAGAAAAAGAGATCCAAGGTCACCAGGTTTACCAGCTCGACAATCGATTCGGGCAATGCTTCGAGTTCCATACAACGCTGAAGTTTCAGAATCTGCATGTTGTGGAGACGCCCGATGGCCGGAGGAAGTTTACGGATGTTGGTTCCTGACCGGTCGAGGTACCGCAGATGATCGAGTTTTTGTACTGCGGCAGGCAGTGCTTTCATGGCAAAGCGATGCAAATGTAGCGCTGGCAGGGGTTTCATGGTGTAGGCAGTGCTTAAGTTCTAAGCAACTCTTCTCTTGCTGAGCTGGAGAATAATGCCCCAAGTAAAAAGAAGAAGAACAATGGCAAAGGAAGCATCTTTACACCTTCGTCGAACCCACTAACCTTTCAGAGGAAAGCAAAGCAACGGACCCCCATCGTCCAGGATCGCTGACAAAGCGTGGTGGGTGGACATGTTTCCGAGAAAGTTCCACTCCACCGACGCTTTCCCCTTCTTCCCTTGATGCGGCGAGCGATTCTGATCAATCTGCCAGCAAGCAAAGCAAGAGCTGACTTCCAATTCTTCACCGTCCACGGAGCGGAGCCATGGCGGAGGTGGTTGCCAGCAGCATCGTGAGGTTTGTGTCCGACAAGCTGGGAGCCAAAGTGTCGAACGAGCTGGGGTTGCTGAAGGGTGCGGGCGAGGACCTCAAGCGACTGGAGAGCACCCTCGCCGCAATCCAAGGCGTGCTCGAGGACGCAGAAGCACGGCAGGTGAAGGAGAAATCCCTCAGGGTTTGGCTGCGGAAGCTGAAGGATGTCGCCTACGACTTGGACGATCTGTTGGATGAGACCGCCGTCAAGGCCCTGACCAAGGGAAAGGTGCGTGGATTGCCTCTCACGCCCAAATCGATTCTTGTTCGGCATGAGATAGCTCGCAAGGTGAAGGAGATGAGGAAGAGATTAGACGCCATCGCGGAGGAGCGAGCTGCATTCCACCTGAGGGAGGGAACCGCCAAAGACAGTGAGCCGGGCAGCGGAGGAAGAGAGCAAACTGGCTCTCTGGTGGATGAATCCCAAGTCTACGGTCGACAGCAAGACAAGGAGCGAATCATCGGCTTCCTTCTCGGCGATTCTACCGAACATAAAACCAATCTCGGAGTCATTGCAATTGTCGGGCTGGGTGGTCTCGGCAAGACCACTCTCGCTCAGCTAGTGTACAATGATGAGGGGGTGCGTCACCACTTCGAGAGGAGGACGTGGGTCTCCGTTTCTGACAAGTTCGACAGCAAAAGTCTCATGAGATCGATCATAGAATCCCTGAGCGCCAAGGAGTTCACCCTCCGGGACATGGACCCGATGCAGCGGGAGCTCGTGGAACAGATCAGGGGTAGGAGGTTTCTGCTGGTGCTGGATGACGTCTGGAACGAGGACTATGAACTGTGGGATAGACTGAGGATTCTGCTGAGCAATGGAGCCGAGGGAAGTAAAGTCGTGGTGACGACACGAAGCCGGCGAGTCGCGTCCGTGATGAACGCGGACGACGTGCACTGCCTCGCCGGTCTCTCCGACGACGACTGCTGGTTGTTGTTCGAGAGAAGGGCGTTCGAGTCGGGCGGCAGAGCGAGGAACCCGAGCTTGGTGGCCATCGGCAAGGAGATCGTGAGGCGATGTGGAGGCATGCCTTTGGCAGCCAAGGCTTTGGGGAGCTCGATGCGGTTCAAGCGGGAGGTGAGCCAGTGGGTGGCGGTCAGGGACAACGAGATTTGGAGACCCTCCGCCGACGTTGACGGCGACCAGATTCTACCTGCTTTGATGCTGAGCTACAGCCATCTGCCACCGCGTCTGAAACAATGCTTTGCGTACTGCGCGATGATCCCAAAAGGCAAAACAATGCAGATCGAGACACTGGCTCAGCTGTGGGTTGCAGAAGGCCTGGCAGACCTGGAGGATGTGGGATCGCAGTACGTGGATCAGTTGCTGTCCAGATCCCTTCTCGAGATCGGTGAAGAGGAAGAGCATGGTTCTGTGAAGCTGGTCAAAATGCACGACGTCGTCCACGACCTCGGTCGGTTTGTCGCCGGCGACGAATGCTCGATCATGGACGTCTGCGGCAGCACAGCCACCTCCCCAGGTTCGCGCTACGCGTCTCTACTCTTCGATGGACGGACGCCATCGGTTGCAGAGACGCTTAGCCATCTGCGGAAGCTGCGAGCTTTGTATGTGATCGTGACCGAAGGCATTTTTGAGGAGTATGGTGTGAGGGTGCACGACTGGAAGAATTTTTACCAACGAAGTGCAGAGGAGCAAGACGAAGATGAGAGAGTTCTCCTTGCCATGTTCTCCACCATGAAACCCCTGCGAGCACTACATTTGGATGGCTTTCCCATGAAAGCACTGCCTGCCGCAGTACAAAAACTCGATCATCTGCGGTACCTCGACCTGTCGGGAACCGACCTCCGAACACTTCCTCCGGCCATCGGGCGTCTCCACAACCTGCAGATCCTGAAACTGCCGCGTTGCACCGGACTCGAAGCGTTGCCCGAATCGATCGGCGAGCTGGTAAATCTGGTGACCCTGGATCTCTGTCTCTGCCGACGCCTTTCTTCTTTGCCGGATTCCATCGGGCGCATGGGCAGCCTGCGGAACTTGGATGTTTCCGGGGCTTGCATCACCACGCTGCCGGAATCGTTGAGCTCCCTCACAAACCTACAGCTGCTGAAACTTAGCCGCTGTTTCTGGCTGCACGAGCTTCCGAAGAACTCACAGAGCATGAGAAGCCTCGCACACCTTGACATACATGGCTGTTATGGTCTGACCTGCATGCCCGCGGGGTTAGGACAGTTGCGTCAGCTGCGGATGCTGCCGAGGTACTTGCTCGGTGATGGAGATGGCGATGGACGTCTCGAAGAGCTCGGCACCCTAAATCTCGAAGGTGAATTGTATATCGGGAATCTTCAGAATCTGAGGAGTGCTGCAGAAGCCGGCGAGGCCAATCTGAGGGAGAAGCGGGGCCTGCGTTCGCTGACCCTAAACTGGGATCTGGCCTCTTCGCTCCGACAAGAAGACCGGAATGATGTCGCGGCCATGGGTGGGGAGCACACCGAGCTGGTGGAAGATGCGCTAGGAAGCCTCCGACCGCAGCCAGACCTGGAGGAGCTGCGGATCGAGGGTTACGCAGGCAAGGTGATGCCGGGGTGGATGATGGATTGCTCGATTCCGAATCTGGTGGAGCTTTCACTGGACGCCTTTATTCGATGTGAGAAGTTGCCGGCGTTGGAGAGGCTCTCCTGTCTAAAGGTGCTGAATCTGAGCAGATTCCCCTGTGTCGAGTGCCTTCCACGGTTAGGGCAGCTACCCTGTCTCAGGGTCCTCCGCCTCGAAACGCTTCCTGCCGTGAAGCGTTTGGGGTCAGAGTCGTACGGCGGCGGGTGCGCGTTCCCTGCACTGGAGGAACTGCGACTGGTTTTCATGCCGGATTTGGAGGAGTGGTCAGGCACGGAGGGGGAAGATTTCCTTCCTCGTCTCTCGGAGCTGCAACTGACGGACTGCCCAAAGCTAGGAGTACTGCCATCGACGTTTCCATCTGTGAACCGGCTGACGATGAACGTGGACGACAGGTTGCTACTCACTCACCTCGAACGTGGTGCGTTTCCAAACCTAAAGCATTTGGGCATCTGTAACTGCGACCTAGATGACGAAGCAGGCATGGCACAAGTCCTTGTGCAGCGCTTGGCTTCCGTTGAAAGCTCGTCGAGGACCGGAAGACCAGTTACGTGTCCTCCTTCTGCTGCGCCCGAGTCTGCGATGGTGACGCAATTCGTCGAGTTGATAGAGTCGATGATGGAATAATCCATGTTGTGCTCTCCTTGGCAGTCATCTTGTCTTGGAGGCACTCGGACCGCCGAACAAGCCTGCGGATCCTCGCAGTGTCAGGCGACATGCGCTTGATTACCATCGTCCAAAAGACAGCAACCTTCCAAAAGACACTACACAATCACATTCAGAAGAATGGAATCAAACGAAAAGGAATAAAAAAAAAAAGAACTTTTTCGATCTGTATTTGGAAAGCATGAGCAGAAGAATTACTCAGAACAACGTACCGTCTCAGAGAGATGAAGCTTATCGATTAAAGATGAATGAGAAATCATGCAATCAGAACGAAAGTGAACTCCCCCATTTCGTCCTTGCGCCAAGACGAAGAGGAGGAGAAGATCCGACGCCAAAATTTCGTCTTTCCGCGCTTCAGCTCGTCACCGAATCTGAAGCCGAAGGCCGAATCAAAACGAACGCAGCACAGCACCCTCTCCCGAGGTTGTACAGAGTAAACGCTGATTCGGCGTCTTTCTCTACCAATGGCAAGATGACGAGCGAAACCGCCCAAAATTTGATTCTTTTTTCTCACACGCGACAACAAAAACCACAAAAGCAAGCGATACTTGGACGATGAACCGAAGCTTGTTCGAGAGCAGAATCAACAAAAGGTGATTCTTTCCCTACTGATGCCTAATATAAGCGCGGTCTTCCTCTGCTTCTGCCCCGACGACGTAGCAACCTCCGAAACCCCCAGCCGCAGAGAAGCTACAAAAGCAATACGAAGAGAAGAAAGGAAACAAGCGACCGAACCGAGTGGAAACGACGCAGATATCCACCAGAACAGAAACTGAGCACAGAGCATCAAAGGAGGCAACTTTAGGCGACGAGGTGATTAAAGAATCGCACCTTTTTGCCTTCTCTCTGTTAAAATTGAACCGTAGAATCTAAAGGTATAATGAATAAAATCTTATTTATACACATAAGAAGAGAGCAAGAAGAGATGATTTTCCTCAACTGTCCATGATAGGATTTCCTTAATCCTCAACAGATAAGATTAAGGAAATCCTATCTGTTATCATGCCCCCGCAAGATTGTGCTCCTGTCAATGACACTGATTTTGGACCGATGTAATGAAAATAATTTACGAGCGAGAGGCTTCGTGAGTGAGTCTGCTAGTTGATCAACCATATATACGTGAGAAACACATAGTTGATGTGTGACAACTTGATCTCGTACGAAGTGAAAATCAATGGCAATGTGCGTGAAATACTAGATTGGCACATAGATAGGTAGCTCCAACATTATCGCAGTATATCGTAGGAGGAAAAGCAGAGTTGACGTTGAGCTCCTTGAGTAGATTTGTGATCCAATTTAGTTCAGCAGTAACTGTGACGATGGCACGGTATTCAGCTTCAGTTGTGGATCGGGCAATTGTCTTTTGTTTCTTAGAACTCCAACTGATTGGATTAGCTCCAAGGAAGATAATATACCCAGATGTGAACGTTCTATCATCAAAGTTTCTTGCCCAATCAGCATCAGCAAAGGCATGAAAATGAAGCGGGGCGTGTTTACGGAGAAAGAGTCCATGATTGAGAGTCCCCTTAAGATATCACAAAATTCGTTTGACCGCAGACCAATGTATGTTAGATGGTCGATGCTTGAATTGTGATAATTTATTGGCTGCAAATGAGATGTCTGGACGGGTGAGAGCCAAGTACTGTAAGGAGCCAAGTATTTGTCGGTATTGAGTAGAGTCCGTAGCAGAGCTTCTATCACATAATTTCAGTGATTCGCTAGTGGAGAGGGGAGTTGCAACCTCTTTAGCATCCTGCATATTTGTCTTTGATAATAAGTCTTGAATATACTTTCTCTATGATAGGAGGAGACCTGAAGAGGTGAATGTGGCTTCCACTCCTAGAAAGTAGCTCAAGGTGCCTAGATCTTTAAGAGAGAATCGAACGGCTAGTTGCTTTAAGAAAGCCTGGATCTCCAAAAGATTATTTTCTATGACAACAATATCATCGACATACACTAGAAGATATATTGTATTTTTATTTTGTTGTCGTAGGAACAACGAGGTATCAAACTTGGAATTGATAAAACCCGTTGATGTTAAAAATGTGCCAAGTTCATTATACCAAGCTCTTGGAGCTTGACGAAGTCCATATATAGTTTTTTGTAGTTTGCAGACATGCCTTGGACACTGTGGATGAACGAAGCCAGAAGGTTGCTGCATGAAGACATCTTCAGTTAGAGTCTCTTGTAAAAAGGCATTGTTAACATTCAATTGTCGTATATGCTAGCCTTGTGAGATAGCCAAGCTCAAGATAAGCCGGATAGTTGTGGGTTTAATAATTGGACTAAATGTCTCGGTGAAGTTAACACCAGGTCGTTGATGAAACCCTTTGGCGACGAGACGTGCTTTATACCTACCAATAGATCCATCTGGGTTCCGCTTAATTCGAAAGACTCATTTATACCCGATGATGTTTTGTGTGTGATGAGAGGGCACTAGAGTCCATGTAGAGTTATGAAGAAGAGCATCATATTCTTCACACATGGCTTTACGCTAGTGAGGAGATTTTTGAGCTTGAGTAATCGTGGTGGGTTCACTAGCTTTAAGGGAAGAGTTCGTCATAGTATGTAGATCAAGGACTTGACGTGGTTTAAAGATACCACTTTTGGAGCATGTTGTCATTTGATGACTAGGAGCTACGAAAGTGGTAGGTTGGGTTGTTGGTATAGCTGGTGGTGAGTCATCAAGAGCAATTAGATTAGTCTGCGATACTTCAATAGCACATGGCAAGGTAGCTGAGGGCATTGCTTCATTAATAGGGGAAGCTTGTGAAGAAGGGGTTGGAGAAATAATGGGGGGAGTTAGGAGCTGTTGAACAGGAGGAGTGTACTGACTATGAGGGTTAGGATTGGATGGTGTTGTGGGAGGTTCATGTGATAGAATTGGGAAGGTACTCCAGTGATGTTTGTTTATCGGAGTAGCTTGCATGGTAAGATACGCACGATTTTGAAAAGTAAAAGAAGACTCCACAAAAATAACGTGACGTGACAGAAAGACTTTTTGAGTTTATGGTCCGTAGCACCGAAAAACATTATATTCAAGAGAGTATCCAATAAAAATGCAAGGCTTAGATCGTGGTGTTAGCTTATGTGAGGCATAAGGACGTAGCCACGGATAACATAGACAACAAAAGACTGAGTTTATGAAGGTTTGGAAGCTTGTGAAATAGTTTCTCAAAGGGTGACTTATTTTGTAGGACTGGAGTGAGCATAAGATTAATGAGATAGATAGTAGTTTAAAAGGTTACTGTCCAAAAAGTTGATGGCATGGAGTCCTGATGTAGAAGTGTGAGCCCTGTTGGGAAATCCGTCA
This sequence comes from Musa beccarii, assembly GCA_024322285.1. Classification (NCBI taxonomy): domain Eukaryota; kingdom Viridiplantae; phylum Streptophyta; class Magnoliopsida; order Zingiberales; family Musaceae; genus Musa; species Musa beccarii. Next base: position 38,111,613 of record CM044398.1, on the reverse strand, counting down.
TGGGGGAGCGACATCACATGCACAGTAGAAGAACAGAAAATAAGACCCCAGATTTTCTCTAGAAAGTTTTCATCGTCGTGCGAAGATCAGTGCATCAAAACAAATCCACGAAAACTGCATGTGTTAAAGAAGATACCTAGGGAGATCGTATATCCCTGAATTCCTACAGATCTATGGGAGAGGATGAAGGAGGTCAAGCGTCCTCCTCTCTAGCGATATCCACACAACAGGGGTTGCGACAATAGACCTCTCTCTCTCTCTGGGAGAGAACAAGAGGTGGCTACCAAAAACCCCCACCTATAGAACTTTGGTTCCCTCCTATTTATAGAGCCCCCCCCCCCCTGAAAAACCCTAATCAATCTTTTGCCCTATTGGGTATTGGATCTCCATCCAATTACCCAAGCCTCTTGGATCAGTGAGTTTCTACCCAATAATCTCTTATTAGCAATTATTGGATCTCATCTCAGGATCCAATAATTCGGGGCTTAATGGATATCCAATAAGATAGGAGGTTCAGCGGATATCTCATATCCGAACCTCTACTCATCGCAACACCTACCATACATGTGTGACCCTCTAGGCCCAATATCGAGCTGGCCGTGAGTCATACTTGTCAGAATTCCTTCGACTTAGTGAATTATTATCTCTATAATAATTCACCCAACTCATCGATTGCGGACGTACCAGGCCACTATGCCGCGGCCCCTAGACGATACAAGGGAATCCAATCCTTTGGACCTATATGTCCTCAGTTATCATGTATATATAATCTCTCATCCATCTAATATCCCAGAGACCCTATACCGGGCATAGTGCTGTCAGGCCCATATGGTCTCTCCTCGAGTCTTGCTCTTGTTAGATTCTCTCGGAGAACTCTTTCTCTCTCAATCCGAATAACCTTGGCCAAGGATTTGTTCGAGCAAGAACATATGGGATATTCCTCTCATGATACCGAGAGCGGATGATCCTATATTGATACTCAATAGCCCTCGTAAGGTTGGCTACCACTCCCAATGATCGACTGTACTAGATATGGAACTTTCCAAACCTATAAGTCCGATATCAAAGAGTGGAGTACTCATATAGGGCATCCTTGGTGTCTCAAGTCTAAGGACCAAATACACTACTGGGACTACATAATTGTTGTCTGACGTGAGGTATCAATAACCATCCAGCATTCTGTAGGCGGATCAATCAGTGAACTCATTCTCTAATGAGCACCTGTACTGTACCCTTAGTGTCTCCACATGAGTAGCTATGAGACCAGCTACCTCCATCATATGAACGGGTATACAGCACACTAGTCTATCCGGTTATCTCGATGTCCTTCTCGAGTAACCTATGACCAAGACGATTTAGGATCTGTGTTTAAAGGTGAATCGGTCTTATTATCGTAATCTCATCACGATCCAATTCTCATTGTAAGGATATCACAATATACATCTAGATAATGTGAGATAATGCTAATAATCATAAGCATAGAGATTGACGCAACGTGTTACAGGTGCAATCACTCATGAGATTAGCTTGTAGGGCACCTATAACTAGCAGTTTCAACTATATGTTGATGTTTGCGTTCAGCAGAACCAACTAATTAGGGAGCATGAGGGGGTGACTTGAGGTGTTGTATACCACAAGCTGTGAGACAGAATGTGAGAGCTTGATATTCGCCTCCACCATCAGAGTAAACTGTTTTAATGGAAGACTGAAAGAAATTTTTGACCAATTTTTTAAAGTTGGTAAAGATTGTTGAAACTTCAGATTTATGACGGAGGGGATATAACCATGTGTACTTAGTGAAATAGTCAACAAAAATGATAGGACCCCAAACATCAGTATAAATAATTTCGAATGGTTTAGAGCAAGATAAAGAGGATGTTCCAAAAGGTAGTCTATGACTTTTATTACTACGACAAGTATCACAATAAGTTATAATGTTGCTAGTAGTAGAAGTAGAAAGTGAATAACGAGAAAGTAACTTTTGCTGAATAAAGGACGAGGGATGACCTAAATATCGATGCCACACATCAATTGGAGCTGCGACTGAAGAGTGAACATTGGGCTGGTTTACTTGCGAAGCTGATGGCCGCTCATAAATGTTGTCTTTGTTCTGGCCTTGGACTAAGGATGCCCTCGTGCTCAAATCCTTGACAAGAAAGGAGTCAGGAAAGAATTCAATTGAGGTATTATTTTGTTTGCAGAATTGAGAGACAGAAATGAGGTTTCGTTTAATGTGAGGTGCACACAAAACATCATCAAGCGTGAAGATTGTGGTAAGTGAATTAAGCATTGTGAAACCAGTATGAGTGATAGGAATTCCTTTACCATCACCGATGATGATATCTTCATTGCCGCCATAGTTGTTGTGGATAGACAAGTTCTGAAGATCTGAGGTGATGTGATGTGATGCACCAGAGTCCACAATCCAATTAGGTTAGCTAGTTGTCGGAGCAATCATGAGATTGGCTTGAGGCCACTGTGTTGGAGCAGGGAGTCAAGGTTGAGATCGATAGACTTTTGCAGAGTGTCCAACTTTATCACACAACTGACAGACGATTCGATGATGGCCTCTGAGGTCAGGACGCCAGGGCTGATGATTGTAGGAGTTACCACCTTGATGGTGAGGATGAAAGTGTTGATAAGATGGATGGGGAAGGTTTGGTGTGAGACCCATAGGGTCAAGAGGCAACTTAGCCGGACTTTGATTGACATGCTTATTGTACTGGTTGCTCTTCCTCTTTAATTTTTGACTAACTTGAGTTGTGATAGTTAGTCCGGGCAACCTATCATCGCGCTTCAAATATGTCTCATAGTCAGTCAACTTATCATAAAGTTCTTCGAATGATATTGGTGAGTCGAGTGCTTGAATTGCAGCTGCTAGTTCTTTGTATTCGTCTCCTAGTCCATTAAGGGTGTGGACGAGGACTTCTTCTTCACTAAGAGAATGACCTATCAAAGTCAAGTCATCGATGATAACTTTGATATTTTATAAGTAATCAGCAATAGTACTTCCCTCTTGTTTCACTTTCATCAGATTAGATAAAAGTCCGAGCATGCGAGTGCGTGAGCGATTTGCTAGGGTGGTTTGTAACTTGGACATGCTTCTACAGCAGTCGTACATGAAGATATTAGTGGGGCGACAGACCCAGCAACTGAGGCTTGAATGGCTTGGAGGATGAGGCGATCTTGCTCGTATCGTTTCAAGGAACGAGTGCAGGAGGAGGGGTAGTCGCTTGGTGCAGAACAGGCGTCAAAGACTCAACCGGTGTAGATCGCTCTTTCGGTGGAATTCGGTGGTAGAGGAGAGAGCGTTCTCAGCAGAGGAGAGTGCCGAGGCAGAGATCAACGGCGCTGTCCTGTTTCTGTCACACCGCACGTTGGCTGCGACGGTTTGAGGAAGCAGCGGCGTCGATGGTTGCTAGCAGCGGCGGTGGTGGAGAGGGGGCTGTTGATTCCACAGCGAAGAGGGGCGTGTGGCCATCGGTTGAAGCTGCGGCTGAGGGGATCGCTGCCGAGAAGCAGGGGAGTACTGACGGCGATAGTTGTTGGCAGCCGGTGGAACTCCGAAGTCCCTTTGTGTGGCCGCCGAGGAGGTGAGCGCAGAGGACATGGCCGCGCTAGGTTGCGTTCTTCTGCTTTTGAAGGGAGCGAGCTGCAGGGGGCGGAGGGGATTTTGCAGATGAGTGGCTGCCGATGCAGAGAGAGCGAGGCAGAGAGGGCTCTGCTTCTGCCAAGGAAGGAGAGCAGAGTGAGGAAATCTCTATCACCCTGCTGGTCCTTGCCGACTGGTCCGACCATTGTTGGGCCTGGACGGGGTGCTCGTTTGACGCGGCCGGACGCAACTCCTGCACCATCGGCGATTGCGGGTCCAGCCAGGTGAAGTGCAACGGTGCCGGGGTTGCTCCACTTGCAACACTCGGTTGGGCGATGGCAACAGAGAATACTCTGCTTCGGTGGGTTCTGCTCCAACGTCCGAAGGTATTCTTCACGCCGCCTGTAAGTCAACTGCATGAGGAAGAAGCTCTGCCGTCGACGCTGTCGCTAGACAGCAGAAAGAAAAAGGAAGAAAGAAAAAGCTCTTGCTCAATGCAAGATCTTTGATACCATGTTAAAATTGAACTGTAGAAACTAAAGGTATATTGAATATGACTGAATAGAGCCTTATTTATACACATAAGAAGAGAGGAAGAAGAGAGAATTTTCCTCAACTGTCCATCGAGATTTCCTCGTGCAATTATAGGAAGATCTTTATGGTTCTAGACAGCAGTAGCACATAATGCAGTTACCCCTGGTGTCCTCTCTGCTGCTAGTGTACAGCGAATAACTGTAGATAAAGTAAAACAATGTTTGAACTGCCTCATCCAGTTTGGATCTTAAAATTCTTGATACTTCCAGTATTTGTTTGAGCCTGGAGGTTTTTACCAAGCCTGCACTTCTAAAGACCAACAAGAGCAAGTTAGTTCACAAAAAGCATTAATAGCACACATACACATGAGAGAGATGTAATTGAAGAATTCAAGTCGGACCTGAAGATGGCTTTTTAGATGGTACAAAGTTAGTCCTGGAATGCTCGCATGATTGCTTTTGGTGTAGCTTCTGCTAGATTATGGTCTTAGTCTTTGAGCTTGGAGCACTTGGACTTAAATCATAATGTTTACTTAAGATCTTTTCCTCGGGGTCTTTGCTTAAGTTCTAAGCAACTCTTCTCTTGCTGAGCTGAAGAAGAATGCCCCGAGTCAAAAGAAGAAAGAACACAGAGGGCGGGCAATGCGCGAGTTCCCACCACCGACAGTGACAAAGGAAGCATCTTTACACCTTCGGTGAACCCACTAACCTTTCGGAGGAAAGCAAAGCACCGGACCCCATCGTCCAGGTGTGTGTGGTCGTCACATGCATCGATGGCAACGCGGGGTGGGTGGACGTGTTTCCGAGAAAGTTCCACTCCACCGACGCTTTCCCCTTCTTCACTTGATGTGGCGGGCGATTCTGATCAATCGGCAAATCCATTTTAGTCCCACATCGAAAAATTAAAATTTTCTTATTACAGCTATAAATAAGGGTTTAAGTTTTACCGTTACATCATAAGGTTTGTTCTTTCTCCATTCGTGTGTATAATTGATTGAATCACGTAAATTTGATATCCTTATTTTTTTTTATATTTTTTCGTTTTATTATCTTTATTGATTGTCAAATTACCCTTTCCGTTTTTCCTTTTTTATTCTTTTCCCTAGGACTAGCTCTAACAGAGCAGACTTTCAATTCTTCCCCGTCCACGGAGCGGAGCCATGGCGGAGGTGGTTGCCAGCAGCATCGTGAGGTCTGTGTCCGACAAGCTGGGAGCCAAAGTGTTGAACGAGCTGGGGTTGCTGAACGGTGTGAGCGAGGAACTCAAGCGGCTGGAGAGCACCCTCGCCACAATCCAAGGCGTGCTCGAGGACGCAGAAGCACGGCAGGTGAAGGAGAAATCCGTCAGGGTTTGGCTGCGGAAGGTGAAAGATGTCGCCTACTACTTGGACGATCTGTTGGATGACATCGCCGTCAAGGCCCTGACCAAGGGAAAGGTGCGTGGATTGCCTCTCACGCCCAAATCGATTCTTGTTCGGCGTGGATTGCCTCTCACGCCCAAATCGATTCTTGTTCGGCATAAGATAGCTCGCAAGGTGAAGAAGATGAGGAAGAGATTAGACGCCATCGCGGAGGAGCGAGCTGCATTCCACCTGAGGGAGGGAACCGCCGAAGACAGTGATCCGGGCAGCGGAGGAAGAGAGGATATAGGCTTTCCGGTGGATGAATCCCAAGTCTACGGTCGACAGCAAGCCAAGGAGCAAATCACCGGCTTCCTTCTCGGCGATTCTACTGAACATAAAACCAATCTCGGAGTCATTGCAATTGTTGGGATGGGTGGTCTCGGCAAGACAACTCTCGCTCAGCTAGTGTACAATGATGAGGGGGTGCGTCAGCACTTCGAGAGGAGGGCGTGGGTCTACGTTTCCGACGAGTTCGACATCAAAAGTCTCATGAGATCGATCATAGAATCCCTGATCGGAGAGAAGTTCACCCTCCCCGACATGGACTCGACGCAGCGGGAGCTCGTGAAACAGATCGGAGGTAAGAGGTTTCTGCTGGTGTTGGATGACGTCTGGAACGAGGACTATGAACTGTGGGATAGGCTGAGGATTCTGCTGAACAACGGAGCCAAGGGAAGTAAAGTCGTGGTGACAACACGAAGCCGGCGAGTCGCATCCGTGATGAACGCGGACGACGTGCACTGCCTCGCCGGTCTCTCCGACGACGACTGCTGGTTGTTGTTCGAGAGAAGGGCGTTCGAGTCGGGCGGCAGCGCGAGGAACCCGAGCTTGGTGGCCATCGGCAAGGAGATCGTGAGGCGATGTGGGGGCATGCCGCTGGCGGCCAAGGCTTTGGGGAGCTTGATGCGGTTCAAGCGGGAGGTGAGCCAGTGGGTGGCGGTCAGGGACAACGAGATTTGGAGACCCTCCGCCGACGTTGACGGCGACCAGATTCTACCTGCTTTGATGCTGAGCTACAGCCATCTGCCACCGCGTTTGAAACAATGCTTTGCGTACTGCGCGATGATCCCAAAAGGCGAAACGATGGAGATCGAGACACTGGCTCAGCTGTGGGTTGCAGAAGGCCTGGCAGACCAGGAGGTTGTGGGATATCAGTACGTGGATCAGTTGCTGTCCAGATCCCTTCTCGAGATCGGTAAAAAGGAAGCGCATGGTGCTTTGGGCCAGGTCAAAATGCACGACGCCGTCCACGACGTCGCTCGGTTTGTCGCCGGCGACGAATGCTCGATCATAGGCGCCAGCGGCAGCACAGCCACCTCCCCAGGTTCGCGCTACGCGTCTCTACTCATCAATAGACGGACGCCATCGGTTGCAAAGACGCTTAGCCATATGCGGAAGCTGCGAGCTTTGTATGTGATCGAGACCGCAGGGGATCAAGACGAAGGTGAGAGAGTTCTCCGTGCCATATTCTCCACCATGAAACCCCTGCGAGCGCTACATTTGGATGGCTTTCCCATGAAAGCACTGCCTGCCGCAGTACAAAAACTCGAGCATCTGCGGTACCTCGACCTGTCAGGAACCGACCTCCGAACACTTCCTCCGGCCATCGGGCGTCTCCACAACCTAAAGATCCTGAAACTGCCGCGTTGCACAGGACTCGAAGCGTTGCCCGAATCGATCGGCGAGCTGGTAAACCTGGTGACCTTGGACCTCTGTCTCTGCCGACGCCTTTCTTCTTTGCCGGATTCCATCGGGCGCATGGGCAACCTGCAGATTCTGAAACTGACGTTTTGTATGGAACTCGACGCATTGCCCGAATCGATCGGCCAGCTGGTAAACCTGGTGACCTTGGATCTCTGTTTCTGCCGACGCCTTTCTTCTTTACCGGATTCCATCGGGCGCATGGGCAACCTGCGGAACTTGGATGTTTCCAGGACTTGCATCACCACGCTGCCGGAATCGTTGAGCTCCCTCTCAAACCTACAGCTGCTGAAACTTAGAGACTGTCACCGGCTGAATGAGCTTCCGAAGAACGTACCGAGCATGAGAAGCCTCACACACCTTGACATACACGGCTGTGTTGGTCTGACCCGCATGCCCGCGGGGTTAGGACAGTTGCGTCAGCTGCGGATGCTGCCGAGGTACGTGCTCGGTGATGGAGATGGCGATGGAGGTCTCGAAGAGCTCGGCACCCTAAATCTCGAAGGTGAATTGTATATCGGGAATCTTCAGAATCTAAGGAGTGCTGCGGAAGCCGGCGAGGCCAATCTGAGGGAGAAGCGGGGCCTGCGTTCGCTGACCCTAAACTGGGATCTGGCCTCTTCGCTCCGACAAGAAGACCGGAATGATGTCGCGGCCATGGGTGGGGACCACACCGAGATGGTGGAAGATGCGCTAGGAAGCCTCCGACCGCAGCCAGACCTGGAGGAGCTGCGGATCGAGGGTTACGCAGGCAAGGTGCTGCCGGGGTGGATGATGGATTGCGCGATTCCGAATCTGGTGGAGCTTTCACTGGACGCCTTTATTCGATGCGAGAAGTTGCCGGCGTTGGTGAGGCTGTCCTGTCTAAAGGTGCTGAATCTGAGCAGATTCCCCTGTGTCGAGTGCCTTCCACGGTTAGGGCAGCTACCCCGTCTCAGGGTCCTCCGCCTCGAAACGCTTCCTGCCGTGAAGCGTCTGGGATCAGAGTTTTACGGCGGCGGGTGCGCGTTCCCTGCACTGGAGGAACTGAAACTGGTATTCATGTCGGATTTGGAGGAGTGGTCAGGCACGGAGGGGGAAGATTTCCTTCCTCGTCTCTCAAAGCTGGAACTGACGGACTGCCCAAAGCTAGGAGCACTGCCATCGACGTTTCCATCTGTGAACATGCTGACGATGAACGTGGACGACAGGTTGCTGCTCTCGCACCTCGAAAGTGGTGCGTTTCCCAACCTGGAGCATTTGATTGTGATTTACTGCGACGTAGATGTTGAAGCAGGCGTGCCAGAAGTCATAACGAAGCGCTGGCGTCCAAGAGTCCTACCGGAGCGCTTGGGTGCTATTGGAAGACGAGCTGCGTGTCCTCGTGCTGCTGCTGCGCCTGCGCCTGCGCTCGAGTCTGTGAGTGAGAGGAAATACGTTTTGTTCGCACTGCAGATGATGGAATAGTCGACCATCTTGAACCCGAAATGTTCACAGGTCAATGGTAATAACTCATCTAAACACATCATCTCCCACTTGTGCTATCAGATTAAATGGGAGACTAACATGCATCCGAGATCCGCAATGGTTTCTTGTCCCATGTCTTGATGTCTCCAGCTTCATCTACAAATAATTCTTCTATGAATATATAAACTGATTCTTTGGCCATGTAGTTCAGACAAGTATTTGAAGAGCCAAAGTAAGATGAGGTAGAAAGCACCAACAAAAATCGTTAGGTCCTCCAAACGAAACTTCACTCTTTCTCTGCCCAACTTTGTCCTCGCAAGACCTGGAAGTGAGGTTGGAAGAACTTGAAGAACACCTGCATTACCAGTCCCAAGAGCTGAAAATATCACTGCAAAGAGAGAACAAAATCCTCCGAGCAATGAAGACAACTGCAAAGAATAATAATATGACTTCTGTTATGGGTATTAAATGCGACATGACACCGGTTCCTGTGTATCACGCCCGGGTGACGTCATAGCCCCTTCTGCTTTCAAACTACGGCCGGGGTCGACCACCAGACGTCATTTCTCCTCTGCCTCGCCCCAGGTCCGTGCGAGAGTCGACCACGGTATCAGCCTGCGGAGCCAGGCCCGTACACCACCCTCAGACGCAACCAGAAACACACCAACCGCCCGACATATTTAAGCCAAGAGTAAGGTGAAAGGGGGGGTGAACCAAAGACTCGAAGAAGAGAAGGAGGGGGCTGGGAAGAAGAACATAAGAAGAAGGAGAAGGAGAAGAAGGAGAAGAGGAGGAGAAGAAGAAGGAAAAGAAGGAGGGAAGAAGACTCTCTCACCCGAGCTCCCATCGTTGCATGACAACAAATGAGCTCCCATTGCTGCATGGCAGCGACCGAGCTCCCATCGCTGCATGGCAGCACCCGAGCTCCCATCGCTGCATGGCAACGACCGAGCTCCCATCGCTGCATGGCAAGCACCCGAGCTCCCATCGCTGCATGGCAAAGCAATGAGAGCTCCCATCGCTGCATGGCAACACCCGAACTCCCATCGCTCCATGGTAGCAACCAAGCTCCCATCATTGCATTGCAGCAGCTTGAGCTCCCATCGCTGCATGGCGCACCGAAACTCCCTTCACTGCATGGCAAAGAACCAAGCTCCCATCGTTGCATGGCAGCGGTCGAGCTCCCATCGCTGCATGGCACCACCAAGCTCCCATCGCAGAGAGGAGCAAAGATCGACCTCGAGACATCGGCGACCAAAGGATCTCTCTCTCTACCTCTCTTTCTCTATGAAACACTCTACTCACCCTCATCCAACGCTGACTTAAGCATCAGAGGGGTTGGGACGGGAAACCCCCGGCCCAACCTGTGTGCAGGAATCGAGGGGTGAGCAGCGAGCTGGCCACTAGATGAAGGAACCGATCCCGACCGAGCGAAGGATCAGCTTCACCCGACCGGACGTCGGCTTCATGCCCGGAGATCGATGTGGCAACCCCGGCGTTCGGACCGAACCACCGCGGCGGCGGGAGGCCACGGCACAAAGTTGTTTGCATTAACAGATTGGCGCTAGAAAGAGGGCCCGTTGTCGCAAGGTTAGCCCCATCTAATCTCCGAAGCCCGAGCTACAGTGCTCGGCAGCCCAAGCCCAAGCTACAGTGCTTGGCACCCACGTTCAAAGACCTTGCTTGCGTGGTTTGCACCGTACCTGCACTTGCGATTGCTCGCTTAAGCCCGAGCTACGATGCTTCGACAACCTGAACCAAAAGGGACACGGACAAGCATAAGCATTACACCAAACAAGCCGTTTACAATTTTGTCCGTGACAATTGTCGCCGGCGACAAACCGAGCGAGGTCGTGGACGACGTCGTGCATTTTGACCAGGCCCACAAAGACACCATGCTCTTCCCCTTGACCGATCTCGAAGGGATCTCGACAAAGAATCGTTAGTTGGCAAGTCCTTTAGTCCCACATCGGAAAACCAGAATTCCTATCCCCTATTGATGCTATAAAAGGGTCTAAGCTTCAAGACAGATGCACCGATGCACCTCGGGCATCACAAGAAAAGCCGCTTTGGACTTAATTTCATTAAGTCCATATTAAACTTTTGCTTTTCTTATTTAGTAGTTGAAGGTGTTTTTTATGGCCTAGGAACAATTTCCTAAGGCATTTGTAATTATCTCTGTTAGTAAAGATTTGCTCCTCCTTTCGTCCGTGGACGTAGGTCAATTGACCGAACCACGTAAATTCCGTGTCCTTGTCTCCTCTTTTATTTTTCTGTTTATTGTCTTTGTTGCGTTGCCAAATTACCGTGTGGTAATTTCCTGGGCTAGCTCTAACAAACCGAGTATCGAGCCTGGTTTTGGGATCTTTTGGCAACAATGACAATAACAAAGATTGTTGTCGAGAAATTCGACGAAATGTCAACTTCGGCATGTGGCAACTCAAGATGGAGGCCATTCGGTTCAAGACGGAGTTGATTTGGCACTCTGAGGAGTGAGAAAATTCCAGATGGTATGTCGAGAGAAAGATTTTGCAGGTATGGATAAGAAGGCCCGATCTAGTATTATTCTAAATCTTTCGATGAGGTTTTACGGGAGGTAGCTACGGAGACTACGGCTAAGAGCATGTTGGACAAGGTTAAAGCCCTGTATTTGAAGAAGACCAGTGGAGAACCGTCTCAATTTGAAGCGGACCTTGTAAAGGCTCGGATGATTGAAGGTACATCTATAATCTCACATCTTGATAGATTTGATTCCTTAGTTATGGATTTGGAGAATATAGATGCAAAGATTGATGATGAGGATAAGGCCCTGTTACTTTTGTGTTCTCTCCCCCAATCCTTTAAGTTTTTCCGTGATACAATGATTTATGGAAAAGAAACAATTTCATATCATGAAATTAAATCTGCATTAAAATCTAAGGAGCAGATTGATAGGGATATCACTGGGAGAATAGAGGAAATCGGTAGAGAGGTCCAGTTATCGAGGGTAGAACTGATAAAAGAGAATTTGACATAGTAGATCTAAATTTAGATCTAAATCCGCATAGAAATTTGGAATGCGATATTGTCATAAAATGGGGCACATTAAAGGTGATTGCTTTAAATTAAAAAATAAATTAAAGCAAAAGAAAAAATTGTTGAGAAAACTCTGAGTCATTGAAGCTAGTGTTATAGGCGATGAGAATTTTGGAAATATTTTCTTTGCTCGATGAATGACAAAGTCTAAAAATGAATGGATTTTAGATTCGGGTTGTTCTTATCACATGTGTCCCAATAGGGATTTGTTTTCCACATATGAATCTTGTAATGGTGGAATTGTTTTGATGGGCAATAATGCCGCATGTGATGTTATTGGTAGAGGCACAATCCGAATTAAAATGCATGATGGTATTGTGAGGACGCTCACTAATGTTAGACATGTTCTGATTTAAAAAGAATCTCATCTCTTTAGGCACCCTAGAGGCTCTTGGGTGTAAATACCTGACAAATAAAGGTGGAGTTATGAAAGTTTCTAGAAATGCCCTTATTGTTATGAAAGCTTGTAGGTCCGTAGCTTGTATATTTTGCAGGAACTCATCACACAGATCGATTCAGATCTCGTCATCATCATTGTCTGATTCTGACATCACCAAATTATGGCATATGCGTTTGGGTCATATGAGCGAAAAAGGTTTGAGTATATTGAGCAAAAGAGGTCTTCTTTGTGGACAGAGTACTGGGCCACTAGACTTTTGTGAACATTGCATTTTTGGGAAGCAGAAAAGAGTCAGCTTCAATTCTCCGGCAGTTCACAAAACAAAAGGTACTCTTGACTATATTCATTCAGACCTTTGGGGTCCAACTCATGTTCAGTCTAAAGGTGGTGCCAGGTATATGTTGACTTTCATTGATGATTATTCCAGAAAAGTTTGGGTTTATTTTCTGAAGCATAAAAATGATGTTTTTCTAACCTTTAAACAATGGAAGGCTTTGATTGAGAAGCAAACAGGTAAACGCAGATTAAGCGGCTTGAGCATGATAATGGCATGGAATTTTGTGAAGGTGACTTTGATGAATTCTGCAAAAATGAAGGAATTGTTCGGCATCGCCTTTGTTAGGATGACGCCTCGGCAAAATGGTGTGGCGAGCGTATGAACAGAACACTCTTAGAAAGAGCAAGGTGTATGATCTCAAATGCGGGGTTGACAAAAGACTTTTGGGCGAGGCGATTAATATGGCGATTCGTTGTCAACCGTGCTCCTTCAACACTTAATTTTAAAACTCCGAGAGAAGTTTGGTCGGTACTCCTGCTGATTATTCTAATTTTAAAATCTTTGGGTGTCCAGAGATACATGCATGTAAATGAAGGAAAATTAGAACCTCGAGCTAAAAAGTGCATTTTCCTTGGGTATGCTTCCGGGTGAAAGGATACAAATTATGGTGTCTTGATCCCAAATCCCCAAAATTTATAATCAGTAGAGATGTTACTTTTGATGAATTATCTATGTTATCTTCTAAAGAGGAATCTACTAGTTGTACAAATGATAGTGTGCGTGGAGCGAGTGGAGCTTGAGATTGGTAGTTCAATCTCTTGACCAAACTCTTCTACTCAAAGAATGCCAGAGAGCGGTCCCGAGTCTACTGACGAAGATAATCCAGAGGAAGAGCAATATTCCATAGCCAAGGATAGACCACGGAGAAATATTCGACCACCACAAAGATATGCAAATTTGGTTGCATATGCTTTGTCTGCTCGAAAGAAATAGGTGGAGTTGGTGAGCCTACTACCTACTCGATGCAGCTTTCTTGTGATGATTCCGCTAAGTGGTTGATTGCGATGAATGAAGAAATTGAATCTCTCCATCGAAATAAAACTTGGGACCTTGTGAAGCCGCCTTGGGTAAGAAAATTATTGGATGCAAATGGGTCTTCAAAAGGAAGGAAGGTATTCCAGGGGTTGAAGATGCAAGGTACAAAGCACGATTGGTTGCAAAGGGCTATAGTCAGTACATGGTATTGATTTTAATGACGATTTTCACCGTTGTTAAACATAGCTCTATTCGTGTTTTGCTTGCTTTAGTTGCCATGTATGATTTGGAATTAGAGCAACTTGATGTCAAGACAACTTTCTTACATAGTGAACTTGAAGAGCAAATTTACATGGAGCAACCTCATGGATTTGAAGTTGACGGTAAGGAAGACCATGTTTGCTTATTAAAGAAATCCTTGTATGGATTGAAGCGTCTCAAGACAAGTGGTATAAGAGGTTTGATTCATTTATGTTGGGTCATGGTTACACAAGGAGCATGTATGATAGTTGTGTCTACTTCCGTAAGTTAAATGATGGCTCTTTTGTGTATTTGTTACTTTATGTTGATGACATGCTTATTGCAGCTAAGAATTTGTCAGAAATTCACACTTTGAAAATGCAAATCGAATAGTGAATTTGAAATGAAAGATTTGGGAGCAAATAAGAAGATTCTTGGTATGGAGATCAAAAGAGATCGAGGAGTTGGAAAATTATTTCTGACCCAGAAAAATTACCTCAAAAAGGTCTTGGAGAGGTTTGGCATGAAAAACGCCAAGCCAGTGAGTACTCCTCTTGCTAGCCATTTTCGGCTATTTGTTGCTCAGTCACCAAAATCAATTGAAGAGGAAGAATATATGGTGAAAGTTCCATATTCCAAAGGCTATCGGCAGATATTATGTATGCAATGGTATGTACTCGTCGAGATATTTCACAAGCGATTAGTGTGGTTAGTAGATATATGTCTTGTCCAGTAAAACACATTGGCGGTGTGAAGTGGATTCTCGAGATACTTGCAAGGGACTTGGATGCTTGTTTGGAGTTTGGAAAAATTCTAACACTTTGATTGGTTTCAATCGACTGATTATGCTTTGCAGATCTTGATAAACGAAGATCTCTGACAGCTATGTATTTTGCGTTGGCGGTTGTGCGATTAGTTGGAAAGCTTCTTTACAACTGTTGTGGCTTTATCTACTACGGAGGCAGAATATATGGCAGTAACAGGAGGCGATCAAAGAAGTTTTATGGTTAAGAGGTTTGTTTAGTGAATTATGTCAGCATCAAGGTGTTACTATAATTTATTGTGACAGTCAAAGTGCTATTCATTTGACTAAAGACCAGATGTATCATGAGAGGACGAAGCATATCGATGTGAAGTTTTATTTTATTCGGGATACCATTGCCGAGGGAAAGGTCCTTGTTCAGAAAATTCATACGAAGGACAATCCAGCTGATATGCTTACGAAGTCTCTTCCAAGATACAAGTTCAAGCAAAGGCTTGACTTGATTGGTATTCATTGATGATGATTGCCCGTTGGGGCTTTTATGAAGTAGGTGGAGCAAATTTTGTTGGGACATGCCAAGGTGGAGATTTGTTAGTTTGGCAAGTCCTTTAGTCCCACATCGGGAAAACCAGAATTCCTATCCCCTATTGATGCTATAAAAAGGGGTCTAAGCTTCGAAGACAGATGCACCAGATGCACCTCAGGCATCACAAGAAAAGCCGCTTTGGACTTAATTTCATTAAGTCCATATTAAACTTTTGAGCTTTTCTTATTTAGTAGTTGAAGGTGTTTTATGACCTAGGAACAATTTCCTAAGGCATTTGTAATTATCTCTGTTAGTAAAGATTTGCTCCTCCTTTCGTCCGTGGACGTAGGTCAATTGACCGAACCACGTAAATTCTGGTGTCCTTGTCTCCTCTTTTATTTTTCTGTTTATTGTCTTTGTTGCGTTGCCAAATTACCGTGTGGTAATTTCCTGGGGCTAGCTCTAACAAAGAATCGATCCATGTATCGCGATCCCACATCCTTCAGTCTGCCAGTGCCTTCGCAACCCACAGCTGAGCCAGTGTCTCGATCTCCATCGTCTTGCCTTTTGGGATCATCGCACAAGACGCAAAGCATTGTTTCAGACGCGGTGGCGATGATGGCAGTAGCTCAAGCATCAACGCCGGCAGAATTTGGTCATCGTCAACGTCGGCGGAGGGTCTCCAAATCTCGTTGTCCCCGACCGCCACCCACTGGCTCACCTCCCGCTTGAACCGCATCGAGCTCCCCAAAGCCTTGGCTGCCAACGGCATGCCTCCACATCGCCTCACGATCTCCTTGCCGATGGCCACCAAGCTCGGGTTCCTCACGCTGCCGCCCGACTCGAACGCCCTTCTCTCGAACAACAACCAGCAGTTGTCGTCGGAGAGACCGGCGAGGCAGTGCACGTCGTCCGCGTTCATCACGGACGCGACTCGCCGGCTTCGTGTCGTCACCACGACTTTACTTCCCTCGGCTCCATTGCTCAGCAGAATCCTCAGTCTGTCCCACAGTTCATAGTCCTCGTTCCAGACGTCATCCAGCACCAGCAGAAACCTCCTACCTCTGATCTGTTCCACGAGCTCCCGCTGCGTCGGGTCCATGTCCCGGAGGGTGAACTCCTTGTTGCTCAGGGATTCTATGATCGATCTCATGAGACTTTTGCTGTCGAACTTATCAGAAACGTAGACCCACGTCCTCCTCTCGAAGTGCCGACGCACCCCCTCATCATTGTACACTAGCTGAGCGAGAGTGGTCTTGCCGAGACCACCCAGCCCAACAATTGCAATGACTCCGAGATTGGTTTTATGTTCGGTAGAATCGCCGAGAAGGAAGCCGATGATTTGCTCCTTGGCTTGCTGTCGACCGTAGACTTGGGATTCATCCACCAGAGAGCCAGTTTGCTCTCTTCCTCCGCTGCCCGGCTCACTGTCTTTGGCGGTTCCCTCCTCAGGTGGAATGTGGCTCGCTCCTCCACGATGGCGTCTAATCTCTTCCTCATCTCCTTCACCTTGCGAGCTATCTCATGCCGAACAAGAATCAATTTGGGCGTGAGAGGCAATCCACGCACCTTTCCTTGGTCAGGGCCTTGACGGGGTCTCATCCAACAGATCGTCCAAGTCGTAGGTGACATCCTTCAGCTTTCGAGCACGCCTTGGATTGCGGCGAGGGTGCTCTCCAGCCGCTTGAGTTCCTCGCCCACACCCTTCAGCAACCCCAGCTCGTTCGACACTTTGGCTCCGAGCTTGTCGGACACAAACCTCACGATGCTGCTGGCAACCACCTCCGCCATGGCTCCGCTCCGTGGACGGGGAAGAATTGGAAGTCAGCTCTTGCTTTGCTTGCCGGTCGATTGCTGTTACAGCTAGTCCGAGAAAATTTATCAAAGAGTAATTTTGACAACCCAAAAAAGATAATAAAGTAAAAAGAATAAAAGAGACAGGGATACCGAATTTATATGGTTCGATCAATTGACCTACGTCCACGAACGAAGGAGCAGCAAAACTCTTACTATAAAAGGGATAATTACAAATGTCTTAAGAATAATATTCCTAGGTCATAAAAACACCTGAAACTACTAAATAAGAAAAGTCTAAAATATTTGACTTAATATGGACTTAATGAAAATTAAATCCAAAACGACTTTTCTTGTGGTGCTTGTAGCTTCAAAGTCTAGGTCCTTATTTATAGGACCAATAAGAGATAGCAGAATAGAAAATTCAGATGTTGGACTATGTGACTTGCCAAACCAACAAATCTCCACCTTTGCATGTCCCAACATTGACAATTTAGCAGAACTTGCTCCACCTTCTTCACAAAAGTCCTAACGGATAATCACCAACAATGAATACCAACCAAGTCCAAGCACTGCTTGAACTTGTAAATCGAAAGAGGCTTTGTAAGCATATCAGCTGGATTGTCCTTCGTATGAATTTTCTGAACAAGGACCTTTTCCTCGACAATGGTATCCCGAATAAAATGAAACTTCACATCGATATGTTTTGTCCTCTCATGATACATCTGGTCTTTAGTCAAATGAATAGCATTATGACTAACATGTCATAATTTGGTGATGTCAGAATCAGACAATGATGATGACGAGACTGCAACCGAGCCTGTGACAGTAGTTCCTTGCAAAATATACAAACTACCAGACCTACAAGCTTTCATAACAATGAGGACACTTCTAGAAACTTTTATAACTCCACCTTCAGTTGTGTGTTTACACCCAAGAGCCTCTAGGGTGCTTAAAGAGATGAGATTCTTCTTTAAATCAGGAACATGTCTAACATTAGTGAGCGTCCTCACAATACCATCATGCATTTTAATTCGGATTGTGCCTTTACCTACAACATCACACGCGGTATTATTACCCATCAAAACAATTCCACCATTGCAAGATTCATATATGAAAAACAAATCACACATGTGATAAGAACAATCTGAATCTAAAATCCATTCATTTTTAGACCTCGTCCTGTCATCAGTAGCAAAGAAAATATTTCCATCATTCTCATCAGCTGCAACACTAGCTTCAGCGGACTCAGTAGTTTTCTTAATAATTTTTCCCTTTTGCTTTAATTTATTTTTTAATTTAAAGCAATCAACCTTAATATGTCCCATTTTATAACAATATCTGCACTCCAAATTTCTATGTCTTGATTTAGATCTAGATTTAGATCTACTACTGTCAAATTCCCTTTTATCAGTTCTACCCCTGACAACTAGACCCTCAGCCTGATTCTCACTACTTTCCCCAGTGATATCCTTATCTATCTGCTCCTTAGATTTTAATGCAGATTTAATTTCCTGATACAAAATTATTTCTTTTTCATAAATCATAGTATCACGGAAATGCTTAAAGGATTAGGAAAAAGAACACAAAAGTAACAGGGCCTCATCCTTGTCATCAATTTTCGCATCTATATTCTCCAAATTCATAACTAAGAAATCAAATTTATCAAAATGTGAGAGTATAGATATACCTTCAGTCATCCGAAACATATACAAACTCTGATTCAAGTAGAGACGGTTCTCCACTGTCCTCTTCATATACAAGGATTTAAGCTTGTCCCACATACTCTTAGCCGTAGTCTCCGTAGCTACCTCCCGTAAAATCTCATCAGAGAGATTTAGAATAATGCTTGATCGGGTTTTTTTATCCATACCCGTAAAATCTTCCTCTGACGTACCATCTAAAATTTTTTCAGCTCCCTATAGTGCCAAATCAACTCTGTCTTAAACCAATGGCCTCCATCTTGAGTTGCCACATGTCGAAATTGACATTTCTGTCGAATTTCTCGATAATGATCTTTGTTATTGTCATTGTTACTAAAAGATCCCAAAACCAAGCCTTGATACCAGTTGTTATGGGTATTAAATATGATGTGACACCCGGTCCTGTGCATTACGCCCGGATGACGTCATCGCCCCTCCTGCGCTCATTTACTCCCTCGTTTGACCACCCGACATCACTTCTCCTCTGCCTCGCCCCGCGTCCTTGATGGGTTGACCATGGCACCGGCCTGTGAAGCCAGGTCCGTATACCAGCCCCAGACGCAACCGGAAGCGCGCCATCCGCCCGACATATTTAAGGCCAAGGGGTAAGGTGAGAAAAGGGGGGGGAAAAGAAAGGTAAGCTCTAAACACTCCAACCATTTCGACCGACCGAGGAAACACCAGGAAGAGGTCGGAACCCTCCGGGAGTGAGCCTGACTTGAGCGTCGGAGGGGTCGGGCGGAGCACCCACCGACCCGCCTTTGTGCAAGTGCCGTTCACAGCGACCTCGGCACGCGCAACCGCTCGGAACCCAGCCGGAGCGGGAGACTTCGACGAGCCCGAACCCTACCAAGACGACCCCGGGTCTCCGGACTCCCCACCGCACCCCCCAGGGTCACGGTAAAAAGTTGTTAACCATAACAGATTGGCGCTAGAAGGAGGGCCCGTTGTCGCAAGGTTAGCTCCATCTAATCTCCAAAGTCCAAGCTACAGTGCTCGACAACCATGTTCAGCGCTTCGCTGCATGGTTCATCGCTGCCTCATGCAGCCGCTCTGCCAAATTTGAGCCCGAGTGCGCTGCACGGCAGCGGAAGCCCGAGCTGCAATGCTCGGCAACACATCGCTGCCTCATGCAGCCGCTCGGCCAAATCTGAGCCCGAGTGCGCTGCTCGGCAGCGGAAGCCCGAGCTACAGTGCTCGGCAACCATGTTCAGCGCTTCGCTGCATGGTTCATCGCTGCCTCATGCAGCCGCTCGGCCAAATCTGAGCCCGAGTGCGCTGCTCGGCAGCGGAAGCCCGAGCTACAGTGCTCGGCAACCATGTTCAGCGCTTCGCTGCATGGTTCATCGCTGCCTCATGCAGTCGCTCGGCCAAATCTGAGCCCGAGTGCACTGCTCGGCAGCGGAGGCCGGAGCTGCGATGCTCGGCAACACTTCGCTGCGTCGCTGCCTCACGCAGCAGCTCGGCCAAATCTAAGCCCGAGTGTGCTGCTCGGCAGCCAGAGCCCGAGCTACAGTGCTCGGCACCCGCGTTCAGCACTTTGCTGCGTGGTTTGCAGCTGCACCAAGCAGCTGCTCGCCCAAAGCCCGAGCTGCGATGCTCGGCAACCCCTCGCAGCGTGTTACATCGCTGCCTCGTGCAGCCGCTCGGCCAAATCTGAGCCCGAGTGCGCTGCTCGGCAGCGGAAGCCCGAGCTGCGATGCTCGGTAACATATCGCTGCATCGCTGCCTCATGCAGCCGCTCGGCCAAATCTGAGCCCGAGTGCGCTGCTCGGCAGCGGAAGCCTGAGCTGCGATGCTCGGCAACACTTCGCTGCGTCGCTGCCTTATGCAGCCGCTAAGCCAAATCTGAGCCCGAGTGCGCTGCTCGGCAGCGGAAGCCCGAGCTGCGATGCTCGGCAACATATCGCTGCATCGCTGCCTCATGCAGCCGCTCGGCCAAATCTGAGCCCGAGTTGCTGCTCGGCAGCGGAAGCCCGAGCTGGGATGCTCGGCAACACTTCGCTGCGTCGCTGCCTCATGCAGCCGCTCGGCCAAATCTGAGCCCGAGTGCGCTGCTCGGCAGCGGAAGCCCGAGCTGCGATGCTCGGCAACATATCGCTGCATCGCTGCCTCATGCAGCCGCTCGGCCAAATCTGAGCCCGAGTGCGCTGCTCGGCAGCGGAAGCCCGAGCTGCGATGCTCGGCAACACGTCGCTGCCTCATGCAGCTGCTCGGCCAAATCTGAGCCTGAGTGCGCTGCTCGGCAGCGGAAGCCCGAGCTGCAATGCTCGGTAACACTTCGCTGCATCGCTGCCTCATGCAGCCACTCGGCCAAATCTGAGCCCGAGTGTGCTGCTCGGCAGCGGAAGCCCGAGCTGCGATGCTCGGCAACACGTCGCTGCCTCAAGCAGCTGCTCGCCCAAAGCCCGAGTTGCGATGTTCGGCAACCCCTCGCAGCGTGTTTCATCGCTGCCTCACGCAGCAGCTCGGCCAAATCTAAGCCCGAGTGTGCTGCTCGGCAGCCGAAGCCCGAGCTACAGTGCTCGGCACCCACGTTCAGCACTTTGTTGCATGGTTTGTAGCTGTACCAAGCAGCTGCTCGGCCGGTCAATGCCCGAGCTACGATGCTCGGCAATCCTTTCGCTGCATGGTTCGCAGCTGCACCGAGCAGCTGCTCAGCCAACACCCGAGCTGCGATGCTCGGCAACCACTGCTGCGTGGTTCATCGCTGCAACAAGCAGCTGTTCTGCCAATGCCCGAGCTGCGACGCTCGGCCAGCTGATGCCCGAGCTGCGATGCTCGGCAATCCTTCGCTGCATGGTTCACAGCTGCATCGAGCAGCTGCTCAGCCAAAGCCCGAGCTGCGCTGCTCGGCTAACCACGTCGCTGCATGGTTCACAGCTGCACCAAACAGCTGTTCGGCCAAAGCCCGAGCTGTGACGCTCGGCCACCCACGTTCGGCACTTCACTGCATGCATTGTAGCTGCACTAAGCAGCTGCCCAGCCAAAAACTACCCGAGCCATGCTGCTCGGCCAACAGAAGCGATGCTCCGATTGTCGTTACTCCTTTGCAATATCTTACGGACTTCCCACTGAGTTGAGCAAGCCATGCAACTTAATCGTCCTGGACCTCTCGAGCTGCAGCCTCAAGGGGGAAATATCGTAGCCCATTGGCAGCCGGATCAGCCGCGAAACACTGCTTGTGCACTCCAACTGGTTGTCCGCGCAGATGCCACCATCGCTCAGTAATCTCAACAGGCTGACCTATCAAACAGCGCGCTCATTGGAGAAGCTCCCCACTAGTTGACCGCCCTCATACAAAAGCCATTGCTGCAGCAGGGGCTGTGTGGTGCATCGCAAAACAATTCTGCAGCAGCAGAGCTGAATCTGATCTTCTACGTGCTACCAGATCTGTGTGAGAACGAGAAGTTCACAGATCTGATTCGGTCTCTTCTGGGCCTTGAGCGGCGGCTCGACCCTATCCCGAACGGCAGTTCGGTCTTCATGGTCTTGAGCGGCGCCTCGACCATTGGTTGTCCGGGTCTTGAGCGGTGGCTCAACCCTCGGATTTCTGGGTCTTGAGCGGTGGCTCGACCCTATCCCGAACGGCGATTCGGTCTTCATGGTCTTGAGCGGCGCCTCGACCATTGGTTTTCCGGTCTTGAGCGGTGGCTCGACCCTCGGATTTCTGGTCTTGAGCGGTGGCTCGACCCCTATCCCGAACGGCGATTCGGTCTTCATGGTCTTGAGCGGCGCCTCGACCATTGGTTTTCCGGTCTTGAGCGGTGGCTCGACCCTCGAATTCTGGTCTTGAGCGGTGGCTCACCCCTATCCCGAATGGCAGTTCAGTCTTCATGGTCTTGAGCGGCGCCTCGACCATTGGTTTTCCGGGTCTTGAGCGGTGGCTCGACCCTCGGATTTCTGGGTCTTGAGCGGTGGCTCGACCCCTATCCCGAACGGCAGTTCGGTCTTCATGGTCTTGAGCGGCGCCTCGACCATTAGTTTTCCGGGTCTTGAGCGGTGGCTCGACCCTCGGATTTCTGGGTCTTGAGCGGTGGCTCGACCCCTATCCCGAACGGCAGTTCGGTCTTCATGGTCTTGAGCGGCGCCTCGACCATTGGTTCTCCGGGTCTTGAGCGGGCCTCGACCCTTGGTTTTCATGGTCTTGAGCGGGCCTCGACCATCGCTTCTCCGGGTCTTGAGCGGGCCTCGACCCTTAGTTTTCATGGTCTTGAGTGGGCCTCGACCATCGCTTCTCCGGGTCTTGAGTGGGCCTCGACCCTTGGTTTTCATGGTCTTGAGCGGGCCTCGACCATCGCTTCTCCGGGTCTTGAGCGGGCCTCGACCATCGCTTCTCCGGGTCTTGAGCGGGCCTCGACCCTTGGTTTTCATGGTCTTGAGCGGGCCTCGACCCTTGGTTTTCATGGTCTTGAGCAGGCCTCGACCATCGCTTCTCCGGGTCTTGAGCGGGCCTCAACCCTTGGTTTTCACGGTCTTGAGCGGGCCCCGACCCTCGACTATATTCATTCATACCTTTGTGGTCCAGCTCGTATTCAATCTAAGGGTGGTGCTAGGTATATGTTGACTTTCATTGACGATTATTCCAGAAAAGTTTAGGTTTATTTTTTGAAATATAAAAATGATATTTTTCTAACCTTTAAATAATGGAAGGCTTTGATTGAGAAGCAAACAGGTAAACAGATTAAGCGGCTTCGAATAGATAATGGTATGGAATTTTGTGAAGGTGACTTTGATGAATTCTGCAAAAATGAAGGAATTGTTCGGCATCGCCTTTCATTAGGATGATGCCTCAAAGAAAATGGTGTGGTAGAATGTATAAACAGAATACTCTTAAAAGAGCAAGGTGTATAATCTCAAATGCATGGTTGACAAAGGACTTTTGGGCGTAAGTGATTAATATGGCATGTTACGTTATCAACCATGCTCCTTCAAGCAAAGACTTAATTTTAAAACTCCAGAGGAAGTTTGGTCAGGTACTCCTATTGATTACTCTAATTTTAAAATCTTTAGGTGTCTAGCATACATGCATGTAAATAAAGAAAAATTAAAACCTCGAGCTAAAAAGTATATTTTTCTTCGGTATGCTTCTGGGGTGAAACGATACAAATAATGGTGTTCTGATCCCAAATCTCCAAAATTTATAATTAGTAGAGATGTTATTTTTGATTAATTATCTATGTTATCTTCCAAAGAGGAATCTACTAGTTATACAAATGATAATACGCAGAAGGAGATGGAGCTTGAGATTGGTAGTTCTAAATCTCTTCAATCGAACTCTTCTACTCAAAGAATGCCAGTAGATGGTCCCGAGTTTACTGACGAAGATGATCCAGAGGAAGAATAAAATTCCATAGCCAAGGATAGACCACGAAGAGATATTCGACCACTACAAAGATATACAAATTTAGTTGCATATGCTTTATCTGTTGTAGAAGAAATAGGTGGAGTTGGTGAGCCTACTACCTACTCAAATACAGTTTCTTGTGATGATTTCGCTAAGTGGTTGATTACGATGAATGAAGAAATTAAATCTCTCCATCAGAATAAAACTTGGGATCTTGTGAAGTTGCCTTCAGGTAAGAAAATTGTTGGATGCAAATGGGTCTTCAAAAGGAAGGAAGGTATTCCAGGGGTTGAAGATACAAGGTACAAAGCACGATTGGTTACAAAGGGCTATAGTCAGGTACATGGTATTGATTTTAATGATGTATTTTCACCTGTTGTTAAACATAGCTCTATTCGTGTTTTGCTTGCTTTAGTTGTCATGTATGATTTAGAATTATAGCAACTTGATGTTAAAACAGCTTTCTTACATGGTGAACTTGAAGAGCAAATTTATATGGAGCAATCTCATGGATTTGAAGTTGATGGTAAGAAAGATCATATTTGCTTATTAAAGAAATTCTTGTATGGATTGAAGCAGCCTCCAAGACAGTGGTATAAGAGGTTTGATTCCTTTATGTTAGATCATGGTTACACAAGGAGCATGTATGATAGTTGTGTCTACTTCCGGAAGTTAAATGATGGCTCTTTTGTGTATTTGTTGCTTTATGTTGATGACATGCTTATTGTAGCTAAGAATTTGTTAGAAATTCACGCTTTGAAAATGCAGCAAAATAGTGAATTTAAAATGAAAGATTTGGGAGCAGCTAAGAAGATTCTTGGCATGAAGATCAAAAGAGATCGAGGAGTTGGACAATTATTTCTGACCTAAAAAAATTACCTCAAGAAAGTCTTAGAGAGGTTTGGGATGAAAAATGCTAAGCCAGTGAGTACTTCTCTTGCTAGCCATTTTCGGCTATCTGCTACTCGGTCACCACAGTCAGTTGAAGAGGAAAAATATATGGTGAAAATTTCATATTCCAGTGCCATCGACAGTATTATGTATATAATGGTTTGTACTCGTTCAGATATTTCACAAGCATTCAGTGTGGTTAGTAGATATATGTCTTGTCCGGGTAAAACACATTGGCAGGCTATGAAGTGGATTCTCATATACTTGCAAGGGACTTCAGATGCTTGTTTGGAGTTTGGGAAAAATCATGACAATTTGATTGGTTTCGTCGACTCTGATTATATTGCGGATCTTGATAAACGAAGATCTCTGACAGACTATGTATTTCGTCGACTATGTATTTTGCATTGGCGGTTGTGCAGTTAGTTGGAAAGCTTCTTTACAACCTGTCATGGCTTTATCTACTACAGAGGCAGAATATATGGCAGTGACAGAGACAATCAAAGAAGTTTTATGGTTAAGAAGTTTGTTCGGCGAATTATGTTAGTATCAAGGAGTTACTACAATTTACTGTGATAGTCAAAGTGCTATTCATTCGACTAAAGACTAGATGAATCATGAGAGGACGAAACACATGATGTGAAGTTTCAATTTATTCGGGATACCATTGCCGAGGGAAAGGTTCTTGTTCAGAAAATTCATACGAAGGACAATCCAGTTGATATGCTTACAAAGCTTCTTCCAGTTTACAAGTTTAAGCAGTGCTCGGACTTGGTTGGTATTTGTTGTTAGTGATTATCCGTTAGGGCTTTTGTAGAAAAGGTGGAGCAAGTTCTGTTAAATTATCAATGTTGGGACATGCCAAGGTGGAGATTTGTTGGTTTGACAAATCCCATAGTCCCACATCTCTATTTTCTATTCTGCAACCTCATATTGATGCTATAAATAAGGGCCTAAACTTTGAAGCTAGAGGCACAACAAGAAAAGTCGTTTTGGATTTAATTTTATTAAGTTCATATTAAGTCAAATATTTTGGATTTTTTTATTTAGTAGTTTCAGGTGCTTTATGGTGTAGAAATCTTTTTACTAAGTCATTTGTAATTGTCCCTTTTATAGTAAGAGTTTTGTTTCTCCTTCGTTCATGGACGTAGGTCAATTGATCGAATCACGTAAATTTTATGTCCTTATCTCTTTTATATTTCTATTTTATTATTTTTGTTGGGTTATCAAAATTAATTTTTGATAAATTTTATGAAGCCAACTCTAACACTGTTCTGGTACATATCCGCGTCGTTTCCACTCGGTTCGGTCGCTTCTTTCTTCTCTTCGTATTGCGTTTGTAGCTTCTCTGGAGCTTTTGGTGGACTGGCGGCTGGGGGTTTCGGAGGTTGCTATGTCGTCGGTCCAGAAGCAGAGGAAGACCGTGGTTTTATTAGGCATCAGTAGAGAAGGAATCACCATACTACTCTCGAACAAGCTTCGGTTCATCGTCCAAGTATTGCTTGGTTTTGTTGTTGCATGTGAGAAAAAAAGAACCAAATTTTGGGCTGTTTCGCTCGTCATCTTGCCGTTGGTAGAGAAAGACGCCGAATCAGCGTTTACTCTGTACATCCTCGGGAGAGCGTGCTGCGTTCGCTTTGATTCGGCCTTCGGCTTCAGTTTCGGTGACGAGCTGAAGCGCGCAAGGCGAAATTTTTGCGTCGGATCTTCTCGTCCTCTTCGTCTTGGCGCAAAGACGAAACGGGGGAGTTCACTTTCGTTTTGATTGCAGGATTTCTCATTCATCTTTAATCGATACGCTTCATCTCTCTGAGACGGTATGTTGTTCTGAGTAATTCTTCTGCTCATGCTTTCCAAATACAGATCGAAAAAGTCTTTTTTTTTTTTCCCCCTTTTCATTTGGAACCATTCTTCTGAATGTGATTGTGTAGTGTCTTTTGGTAGGTACTCAGGACTTCATCGGTTCTAAGCAAGCCCGATGCCGGATTCCATCGGGTTTCAGCGGGCAAACACGTAACGGGAGAGGGAGATCCGGTTGACCCGCCACCAGAACAATTTGCCGAGGCTGGTGATGAAGATATTGGCATAGAAGAACTTGAACGGCGCATGTGGAGAGACCGGCTGCGGCTGAAACGCTTGAAGGAAAAACAACAGAGCAAGAACAAGGAGCAGGCTGATGCAGCATGACAGTGCCAGTCACAGGAACAGGCCTGCCGGAAGAAGATGGAAGGATCAAATTCTCTTCAGATGACCATGTTGGAAGGAACAAGAACATGGTCATCATACCTCCAGCTTGGGAGGTATGATCATGTTGGAAGGATCAAATTCTCTTCAGATGGAAGACGCAGTCTATTCGAAGAGGTCAGTGGTGTGGTAGAGCGATCGCTGCCCACTCGAACAAGAACCAAGTAGCCAACCCATTGAAGCGAGTGTGGGTATCAGGATTAGGTCTGGCTTCAACATGCTTGGAATGGATTACTCCGATGCCTTGCATGTCAGAACCCAGCAAGATGGATTTAGCTGGTTCTGCTGAAATGAAATGGTGGATACACCATGTTCGATCATTTCTTTACAATGGTGGAGTCGTGTCAACAGCAGCAGATTAGATTTCTGAGAGTAAAAAGATTCCAGGTCTCGCAAGGACAAAGTTGGGCAGAGAAAGAGTGGAGTTTCTTTTGGAGGGCCTAACAATTCTTGCCGACCTCGACAATTTCCCGTTCACAGACGGGCGTTTTCCTCTCTTTTTGTTGGTGCTATCTACCTCATCCGACTTTGGCTCTTCGAATGCTTGTCTGAACTACATGGCCAAAGAATCAGTTTATCTATTTA
This sequence comes from Musa beccarii, assembly GCA_024322285.1. Classification (NCBI taxonomy): domain Eukaryota; kingdom Viridiplantae; phylum Streptophyta; class Magnoliopsida; order Zingiberales; family Musaceae; genus Musa; species Musa beccarii. The sequence goes on along the minus strand of CM044398.1, from coordinate 38,084,058 downwards.
TAGAAGAATTATTTGTAGATGAAGCTGGAGACATCAAGACATGGCACGTGGCAGTGCTCCTGCGGTCCGGGGCGTCCCGTCAGTTGGTTCGAGAGCTCGCCGAGGACTTCGCCCTCCGTGCCACCACTCCTGGCCGGAATCGAGGGTGAACACCGCCCGCACAACCATCGCAAGAAAGAACGGCGCATGCCCGCGCCGACTCCTCCGACGCCGTTAGCTCTTCTATCCGAAGAGATGAGTCTTCTTGACAGAAAAGCAGAGGACCCGAGATCCAGCTGCCCTTTCCTTGATACCCTTCGGCAGCTGAAATAAGCTCAGTGCCTGATGTACCTGGCGCCTGAGAGGATGTACGAACCTCGGTTTGGCAGAAGGTGCCGTGGTCAACTTACCTCGGTGCGGTATGGTGGAAGAGAGGTGACGCTCGGGAGTCGATCATCGGGAGCAGCTCGGTGAGCAGAGGGGCGTGACGCTATCCGGCGCAGCACATGGAACCGGCGTCCTGTCATATTTAAGACGGTCGGATGCTCGCAAAGTCGCCTCCGCGCCAAACCGACTCGGCAACCTCGAAGTTAGCTCTCTATCAGAAAGAGATGAGTCTTCTTGGATAAAAAGGGTGGCTAGTCAGGAACCCTTCGGCGGCTTAAATGAGCACCCGAGTTTTGGCGTCACGGAGAGGATGTCACGAACTGGTTTGGCGAGGAAGGTGCCGTGGTCAACTTACCCTGGAGTGCGGGACGGGTGTGGAAGAGAGGTAGCGTCGATCGAGAAGCGGGAGATAAGGAGCCTCGGGCCGCATAAGACCATGTCATGTCAAAAGACCGACATCACTGCCCCCTCGCCGAGACGCTCCTGCCCAGCGTGAACCTCGAGGCCAGGAAAGGGTGGCTAGTGGATACCAATGGTCGTAGGCTTGGCTCGAGACTCCTATTTGCCGAGATAACTTCCGGGCCGTACAAGACCGGGAAGAGGGGCCGAGGCAAGACTCGAGGCCATGGATCCAATGGTCGAGGCTTGGCTCGAGACCATATTTGCCGAACTTCGTTGGGAAGAGGGCCGAGGCAAGACTCGAGACCCGAAATCCAATGGTCGAGGCTTGGCTCGAGACCATATTTGCCCGAACTTCCGTTTCGGGAAGAGGGGCCGAGGCAAGACTCGAGGCCCGTAAATCCAATGGTCGAGGCTTGGCTCGAGACCATATTTGCCGAACTTCCGTTCGGGAAGAGGGGCCGAGGCAAGACTCGAGGCCCGAAATCCAATGGTCGAGGCTTGGCTCGAGACCATATTTGCCGAACTTCTGTTCGGGAAGAGGGGCCGAGGCAAGACTCGAGGCCCGAGAATCCAATGGTCGAGGCTTGGCTCGAGACCATATTTGCCGAACTTCCGTTCGGGAAGAGGGGCCGAGGCAAGACTCGAGGCCCGGAAATCCAATGGTCGAGGCTTGGCTCGAGACCATATTTGCCGAACTTCTGTTCGGGAAGAGGGGCCGAGGCAAGACTCGAGGCCCAGAAATCCAATGGTCGAGGCTTGGCTCGAGACCATATTTGCCGAACTTCTGTTCGGGAAGAGGGGCCGAGGCAAGAGGCCGAGAAATCTCGAGGCCCATATTGCCGAATCCAATGGAAGGCGAGGCTTGGCTCGAGGCCAGAAATCAATGTGAGGCTTGGCTCAGGACCATATTGTCGAACTAACGTTCGGGAAGAGGGCCGAGGCAAGACTCGAGGCCCGAAATCCAATGGTCGAGGCTTGGCTCGAGACCATATTTGCCGAACTTCTGTTCGGGAAGAGGGGCCGAGGCAAGACTCGAGGCCCAGAAGACCGGAGGTCAATTCGGAAACCGTGCACATAGGTACGGTGGCAGGAATCGAGAAGTCGTTGGCGTACTGGCCAAGTAATCCATCTGGATTACGACACGTCACATCCTCATCAATACCGATCCGTCGTTTGGATTGCCCGACGTGACGCGGTTGGGTGGGATGCGCGGCGTCATGCTGCCGCCCATTTTGGCAGGCGAAAAGGCGACGCCTTTCTTCCTTTTAATTGCGCGCTCCGCGTCCCTCTGTAGCCTTTTGTTGACGAAGTTCCTTCTGCTCCGAGTTCCGCTATCTGCTTCCTTCATCTCCGAGTCCCTTGACTCTCTCCAGTTGCTCCAGTTGTCCCCTCTTGCCGTAGGTTAGTACAGAAAATGACTTCTTTCACTTCTTCCTCCTCCACTTCTTCTTCTTCCTCCCCTTCTGTTACCACTCGTGTCGTTACCTCTCCCCCATCCCCACCTTCCCACCATTCCTCTGATGGGGAAGCGGTGCGTGCACTAGAGGCCATGATGTGGCCGCACGACCAGGACTCTACCCTGGATGAGTCTTCTGTAGGGGTTATCCGGAGGCGCTATAGGATCTCAGAGGAGTACATCCTCACTGCCCCTGAAGCGGGGCAACGGGCCTTTGACCCGATTCCTAAGGGCTTCGCTCTGACCCTTGATGCCTTGGAGGCCGGTCTGCGCCTCCCTCTGCACCCTATTATTACATCCTGTGTGACCCTGTGGCGGGTCTCGCCGTCGCAGATCACCCCCAACTCTTGGCGGTATCTAGTGGCCTTCCTAGGGGAGTGTCACTACGCCAGCATCGTCCCGACCCTCAACCTTTTCCTTTCCTGTTTCCGCCTCTCCAAGGGGTCGGGGGGCTATTTTCTCGCAGCCCGGGCAGGGTTCCGCGTAAGCGGCGCTCCAACCAGTAATAAGGGTTGGAAGAGGCGCTTCTTTTTCGTTCGGAGGGAGAAAGACTGGGGCTTCGGGGTTCGATGGTCCTCAAGGGTCATTGATAATACAGTCCCGCAGCTCAACACCAGGGAGCGGGAATGCCTAGAGAGGCTGAGGGTAATCCTTCCCTCATCTCGAGCCATCCGCGATATGTCCGAGCGGTGGCTCGCGGAGGCGGGGCTCAGCCCACGCCCTCGGGGTATGTCACCGTCGTTCGGCCCTTCTGAGGTTATGGCCTCTTTCTTTTTCTGACTGGTTTCTATTTCATTCACTACAGAAATGGTGAACTTGAAGTCCTTTCATGGCGGGGCGCCAACGGTAAATCGTCTCAGAGGACTCAATGGCGGGGTCAAGCGGGCGGGTGAAAATCCCCCGCTAGTGGTCGAGTGCGAGCGACCAAGGAAAAGGTCCAAAGGAAAGGAGGTTCTGGACCTCGAGGAGGTGGAGGTCCCCACCGCCCAGGCACTCGGCCAGGATACCGGCCACCCGGAGGCTCTTGGACCACCAGAGGGCGCTGAGCCCAGCCAGGGGACGACCGGCAAAAGCCCTCACCGCCCTGCCTTAAAAGATTTGTATCGGATCCCTCCGGGCAAGGGGGTGCCTTTCTTCACTCGGGTAATGGGTGAGATCCCACCCGGGGGGGCGAGCGACCCTTTGGTCGCCCAATGGGGAGGCTTGTCCTGCGGGGACAAGGTTTGGACCGGGGGAATCCCCTCGGCCACCTATCTTCGGGGGGCGCTTCATCCCGACGTTGCCCAGGATTTGTACACGCTCCCCACGGAGGTTCTGACCGCCAAGGCGGCAAAGGCGGCATTGTGGGTGAGCACTATCTCCGATATCTCCTTTTGGACTTCTTTTTCCACAGTTGCTCACCGCCTTTTTTATGCAGAGCGTCCATTATTCCATGGCCTTGATCGACCGGGCCCATGATGCCGGCCTACTGATTGGAAACATGGACGAGCGCAACCTTGCTTTGCGTCGCCAGCTGGAGGAGGCCCGCGCCGGTAATGGCCCGGAGGCGGTCGCCGCGGCCGAGAAGCGGGCGTCGGACTCGGAGGCGGAGGTAATCCTACCGATCGCCGAGCTTGCGGCCTTATCCGCACAAGAGGCCGGCCTGCAGAAGTTGTTGCGGATAGAGAAGCTGGATAACCGGCTTCGTAAAACCGAGGCCTCCGAGCTGGCTGCAAAGCTAGCTTCCAAGGAGGCCGAGGCGAAGGCTTCTCAGGAGGCCCTCGCAGCGGAAGAGCAACGCCGTCCAGAGAGGGACCGAGAGGTTATCGAGAGGTACAAGAAGTCGGAGGGCTTCCTCCTCGGTTTGGACCGCTCGGGCAGGGTGACCTACGAATATGGATACCGGGTTGCCCTGGCGCGAGTGCGGGCCTGCCCTTCGGGCGCCACGGTGGAGGAGGATCCCTTCACTTCTCGTCCCGAGGACCAGGGAGTGGGTATGCCCGACGAGGTCCCTTTTGACGATAGCCTTCCCGGGGCCGACTCCTGAAGGACTTCCTCTTTTTCCTTTCTTTTTCTTTTTGGAAGGTCTCCCGCTGTCTTTATGAATTGCTCCATTCCCCCTTCAGGGATCTATTTTGTATCCAGGCTCTTCTATAAATGAACTTCTGATTTTCATCAGTCTATATGCATCCGACTCTTCACATTTTCATTGATTCTTTCGCTTGTCGCACAAGGCTTGGGACTTCAAACAAAATACTTCTTAAGGTTTTGAATGTTCCAAGTCCTCGGGACTGGACGTCCCGATACTGTCGCGAGTTGGAATGTACCCGATCGGACGACCTTAACGACGCGATATGGACCTTCCCACTTAGGCGCGAGCTTGCCCCTTACCCGTAGGGGGTCACTTGCCTCCATCCTGCGCAAAACCAGATCTCCTACTCCGAGAGGTTGGGGGAGAACCCTTTTGTTGTAACCCTTAGCAACACTTCGGTTGTAGGCTAATGCTCTTAGGTGTGCATCTGCCCTACGTTCTTCGAGTAGGTCCAGACTGGCCCGAACTCCCTGGACCGACGTCGGCTCTTCATAGGCTTCTACTCAGGGAGTCGGGACTACCAACTCAGCTGGCAAAACTGCTTCCATGCCGAATGCCAGGCTATACGGTGACTCGCCCGTGGTGGTTTTCGGGGTGGTCCGCAAGGACCACAGGATGCTTGGTAGCTCGTCGACCCAGCTTGACCGGGCTCTCAGAGTTCTCTTCTTGAGCCCGTCGAGGATGGATCGATTGGTTACTTCGGCAAGTCCATTGGTCTGAGGGTGGGCTACCGAGCTAAACCTCAGCTGGACTTGATGATTTGCGCAGAACTCCCTAAACCTGATGCTGGAAAACTGAGTGCCGTTATCGGTGACGATAACATTGGGAAGGCCGAATCGGGTGATAATATTCCTCCATACGAACTGCTCGACCCGCCCGGCCGTGATGGTAGCTATCGGCTCGGCTTCCACCCACTTGGTGAAGTAGTCAATTCCACGATAATATATCTTGACCGACGCTGGGAACGGCCCCAAAAGGTCCATTCCCCACTGTGCAAAGGGCCAAGCGCTGTCTATGGAAGTGAGTGGGACCGCAGGACGCTGCGGGACTCGGGCATGGCGTTGGCATACGTTGCACCGTCGTACGTACGCCCTGGCATCTCGGTGTAACGTGGGCCAGTAGTAACCTTGGCGCAGTGTCTTGAAAGCCAAAGCCCGACCGCCCATATGCTCCCCGCAGATCCCGTCATGGACCTCGACGAGGATCTTTTTCGCCTCGTCAGGGTCTAAGCATCGTAAAAGTGGGCGAGAGAATGACCTTTTGTAGAGCATGTCGCCGATTTCGCAATACCACGCCTGCGTCCGGCGAAGGTGCCGCGCCTTGGCGGTATCCGTGGGAAGGATGCCCTCGCACTTGTACCTCCGCATCTCCTGTATCCACGTGAGCGGAGGGATTGGGGCTCCGAAGCCCCCTACCTCCGTGGTGGCCACCGCTCTATGCTCGAGCTCCTCGACTTCGGGGCGTTCCCTGAGGCTGGCTCCCGAGGCTAACTTGGCAAGCTGGTCCGCCCGTTCGTTTTGGGACCTAGGGATTCGAGACAAAGTGAAACGGGAGAAGTTAGCGGCCTGGGCCCTTACCTCCCTCGAATAGTTCAGCATGGTGGGGTCCCGTGCGCGGTATTCTCCGCCAACTTGTTCGACGACCAGCTGGGAGTCCGTAAGGACCTGCACCTCCCTCAGCTGCATGTCTGCAACCAGACGCAAGCCCGCCAGTAAGGCTTCATATTCTGCCTCGTTGTTGGTGGCCTCGAAGCCGAAGCGGAGAGAACGCTCAAAAGTGCCTCCCTCGGGGTCCTCCAGGACCAGTCCGGCTCCGGCTCCGGCTCCCCTCGATCCGGATGACCCATCCACGCGCAGAACCCAGCCCGGGGACTCTTTTTCTGTGCCTTCCGTCTCAGGATGCATCAGCTCTAAGATGAAGTCGGCCAAGGCCTGTGCTTTGATGGCCGTTCTTGGTTTGTAGCGGAGGTCGAACTCGGATAGCTCCACCGCCCATTTTAGGAGTCGCCCTGCCACGTCGAACTTAGAGAGGACTTGGCGTAGCGGTTGGTCGGTCATTACCTCGATGGTATGGGCCTGGAAATAGGGACGCAGCTTCCGTGCCGTTAGGATGAGCGCCAACGCCAATCTTTCAATCGCGGGGTAGCGCTGTTCCGGCCCGCGCAGGACATGGCTGATGTAATAGACCGGTGCTTTGGTTCTCCATAGCCTCCTTTACCAAAGACCGAGCTTACGCGTGTCACAGCGCGCCAAGTAGAGGCGGAGTGTTTCCGGAGCGGAGACCGAGGTAAGGCGGGGGAGGACGGATAGGTGCTGCTTTAGGCGCACGAAGGCCTCCTCACATTCCGTCCGCCCATTGGAAGTTCCCGGGTCTTCAGGGCTCGGAAGAAAGGAAGACACTTGTCTCCCAATCGGGACAAAAATCGGGACAAAGCGGCGATCCTTCCGTTGAGGCACTGAAGCTCCTTCACTGTCCTGGGTGATCTCATGTCGACGAGCGCTTGGATCTTTTCAGGGTTAGCATCGATTCCTCTCTCATGTATGATGAACCCCAGAATTTTCCCCGGCGACGCCAAGACGCACTTTGCCGGATTAAGGCGCATCCCGTACCTTCTTAGTGTGTCGAAGGTTTCTTTCAGGTCGTCAAGGTGAGCAGCTCCTATTTGGCTTTTCACGATCATGTCGTCTACGTAAACTTCCATGTTTCGCCCTATCTGGTGGGCGAATATCTTGTTCACCGTCCTCTGGTAAGTAGCTCCCGCGTTCTTCAATCCGAACGGCATGACCTTATAAAAGTAAGCTCCTCGGGGGGTGTGAAAAGCGGTGTGTTGTTGATCTTCGGGCGCCATCCGGATCTGATTGTAACCGGAGAAGGCATCCATGAAGGAGAAACGGGTGTGCCCGGCGGTGGAGTCGACCAGCTGGTCAATCCTGGGCAAAGGGAAGCAATCCTTCGGGCAGGCACGATTCAGGTCGGTGTAGTCAACACACATTCTCCAGGTCCCATTAGGCTTCTTTACTAGGACTACATTGGACAACCACTGGGGATACCTGACTTCCTCAATGAAGCCAGACGCCAGAAGCTTATTCACCTCTGTCTGCACTGCTTGTTGACGCTCCGGAGCCTGGGCCCGAGGTCTTTGCTTCACCGGGCGGGCTGTCGGGGAAATGCTCAGATGATGCTGGGAAACTTTCGGGTTGATCCCCGGGAGGTCGGCCGCTGACCAAGCAAAGACATCGGCATTTTCTTGGAGGAGGCTGATGAGCTGAGCCCGCTCTTGTTCGGCCAAGTCCGAACCGATCCCGACCGTCTGGTCGGGGCGGTTATCTCGCAACGGAACATCAATTGCTGGATTCGCCGGCTGGGGATGCTGGGTCGGGTGTCCTGGACCGCGCGGGTCATCCAGGGGCTGCTCTGGCTTCTTTCTCTTACCCAGGGAGATCGCCGTCAAATAGCACCGTCTGGATTCACGGGGATCTCCCCGGGCCTCTCCGACCCCGCAACTGGTAGGGAACTGCAGGGTTCGATGGTAGGTGGAGACAACCGCCCTTAACTTGTTGAGGGTGGGACGTCCTAGGATGGCATTATATGCGGTGGGGAGGTCAACCACCAAGAAGGTCACCAACACTGTTTTAGCCCTCGGATAGTCACCGAGAGTTAAGGGCAGGGTGACCGCGCCCCGTGGTGAGACCGCGTCACCGGTGAATCCGGTGAGTGCTGAGGGCTGGGGCTTCAGAGCCTCCTTCGGTAATCCCAACGCCAAGAAAGCGTCGAAGTAAAGGATGTCGGCCGAGCTGCCTGTGTCGACCATGATCCTTTTGACCTGGGCGTTGGCGATTCGAGCCGATACCACCAGGGCGTCGTCGTGCTCCGGACAGCCCGAGCCGTCCGAAGGGAAGGAGATCTCTGGGTTGGACTGAGGATAGTGTTCGTCTGACACGGCGGCTCGAGCGTAAGCCTTTCTTCCCGAGGAACTGTTTCCGCCAGAGGCGGGTCCCCCAACGATTACGTCAATGTGTCGTTCGACCGGACCTTCGGGGCGTATGGAGGGTTCTCGCGGGCGGTGGAGGTATTGCTCCAAGTGACCCCTCCGGATCAGCTCCTCAATTTGTCGCTTCAACTCATAACACTGTTCTGTGTCGTGCCCCTTCTGCCGATGGAAGCGGCAGTATAGGTTACGATCGGCGGACTCTCGCCGTGCCCTCGTCTGGTGAGGAGGCCTGAGCATCCCCCTTTCCTTTATCTGTAGAAATATCCGCGTGCGGGATGTATTCAGGGGGGTAGACGGGAGCTCGGGCGCGGAGTGGTCGGAATGTCCCACCGGACGTCCCCGTCGCGGAGACTGTCGTCTCGTCGTTGCTCCCGCACGGGATGGTGTCGGGTTCCCTTTTGGCCGCTCTTTCTTCCTTCCCGACATCCAAGTCTTGGCAGCCACGTAATGGTTTGCGCGCTGAAGCATTTCCGCGATGGATGTGGGAGGTCGTTCCACCAAGGACCAACAAAACCTCGAGGGTCGCAGACCTGTCATAAACGCCTGCTTCAGCAGCGAGGGGTGAGCGTCAGCTAATTCTCGTACCTCCGTGGTGAACCGTCGCACGAAGTGAGAAAGGGGCTCGTCCTCCTTCTGTTTCAGTCCTAGGAGGAGTGCGACCGATGGCTTCGGGCGCGCGAACGCCAGGAAGTGCAACTCGAAGTCCCGGGCTAGCTGCTCAAAAGACGTTATCGTCCCGCTTTTTAAAGTGCTGTACCAGGTGCGTGCGGCCCCCTTCAACGTAGTAGGGAACGCTCGGCACATCAATGCGTCCGAGGTTCCATATAGGGCCATTTGAGCTCTAAAGGAGGCAACGTGATCCGCCGGATCGCTGACGCCATCATAAAGATCGACGGAGGGGAGGCGGAAATTCATAGGCACCGGGTACTCTTGTACGTCACTGGTGAAGGGCGATTCCCAGCGAGGGTCCGCCCTCTGCTCTTCCTTCGACTTCCGAACGTCCCTCTGCACCTCCTCTAGGCGTTGGGAAATAGAGCGGACCTGCGCTCGGAGTAAATCCGTCGAATCCGAGGATACGGCCTCGGGCTCGGGGAATACACCCGGGTTTTCAAGAACCTGAGCTCCGTCCCGGATTTGGCGAGACGCGGGGGAGGTGGGTGCCGTGGGGGGCATCTCTCGAGGACGGGAGGAGGGATCGGATCCTCGAAGGTTCGGTCCTCCCGTACCTGCAGGCAGATGAGGAATGACGACCTGGACGGCGTTCGTTAGGGTTTGGACCTGCTGGATTAGGCCTCGAAAGGCCTCCGTAGTGACCTAGGGCGGGGGCGTCGAAGCCCCGTCGCGGGGATGAAGTCCTGGGTCGTTGAACAGGCTCCAGTAGCGTTCCGCCGTTGAAGCGGGGTCGTCCCCCTCAGCCCCGGAGGGAAAGGGATCTCCTGCTAACCTCCCCCCCATATGCGGCCTCTCGTCCATTTATTATTTGGAGCGTGGCAGGTGTTCTCTCGATCGGGCCCTCCTTCTAGCGCCAATCTGTTATGGGAAACAACTTTTTACCGTGAACCTGGGGCATGTGGCGGGGGCTCAGCGTGTCCGGGGTCGTCTCGGTATGGTTCGAGCTCGTCGAGGACTCGCCTTCCAGCTGGCTCCCGGTCGGACGAGGGTGTCGCGGTCGCCCGGGCACAGTCACTACAAGAAAGAACGGGTCGGATGCTCCGCCCGACCCCTCCGACGCTCAAGTTAGCTCTCTATCCGAAAGAGATGAGTCTTCTTGATGAAAAGCGAGAGCTCGAGATCCAAACTCCGACCCCTTTTTCCTTTGATACCCTTCGGCAGCTTAAATAAGCCTGTGCCCGATGTACCTCTGGTGGCGTCTGGAGAGGATGTACGAACCTGGTTTGGCAGGAAGGTGCCGTGGTCAACTTACCCTGGGTGCGGGACAGTGTGGAAGAGAGGTGACGTTGGGGAGTCGATCGCGGGAGCAGTTTGAGCAGGAGGGGCGGTGACGTCATCCGGGCGCAGCATACAGGGTCCGATGTCATGTCATATTTAAGACCCGCATCACCGTGGAAGGCACTCGACACGGGGGAATCCTCTCAGATTCAGCACCTTTAGACGGGACAGCTTCTCCAACGCCGGCAACTTCTCACATCGAAAAAAGGCGTCCAGTGAAAGCTCCACCAGACAATCCATCATCCACCCCGGCAGCACCTTGCCTACGTAACGCTTGATCCCCAGGACCTCCAGGTCTGGCTGCGGTCGGAGGCTTCCCAGCGCATCTTCCACCAGCTCGGTGTGCTCCCCACCCATGGCCGCGACATCATTCCGGTCTTCTTGTTGGTGCGAACAGGCCAGATCCCAGTTTAGGGTCAGCGAACGCAGGCCCCGCTTCTCCCTCAGATTGGCCTCGCCGGCTTCCGCAGCACTCCTTAGATTCTGAAGATTCCCGATATACAATTCACCTTCGAGATTTAGGGTGCCGAGCTCTTCGAGACCTCCATCGCCATCTCCATCTCCATCACCGAGCAGATACCTCGGCAGCATCCGCAGCTGGCGCAACTGTCCTAACACCGCGGGCATGCGGGTCAGACCAACACAGCCGTGTATGTCAAGGTGTGTGAGGCTTCTCATGCTCGGTACGTTCTTCGGAAGCTCATTCAGCCGGTGACAGTCTCTAAGTTTCAGCAGCTGTAGGTTTGAGAGGGAGCTCAACGATTCCGGCAGCGTGGTCATGCAAGTCTTGGAAATATCCTAAGTTCCGCAGGTTGCCCATGCGCCCGATGGAATCCGGTAAAGAAGAAAGACGTTGGCAGAAACAGAGATCCAAGGTCACCAGGTTTACCATCGATGCATGTGACGACCACACACACCTGGACGATGGGGGTCCGGTGCTTTGCTTTCCTCTGAAAGGTGTAAAGATGCTTCCTTTGTCACTGTCGGTGGTGGGAACACGCGCATTGCCCGCCTCTGTGTTCTTCTTCTTTTGACTCGGGGCATTCTTCTTCAGCTCAGCAATGCTTTGCGTACTGCGCGATGATCCCAAATGGCAAAACGATGCGGATCAAGACACTGGCTCAGCTGTGGGTTGCAGAAGGCCTGGCAGAGCTGGAGGATGTGGGATCCCAGTACGTGGATCAGTTGCTGTCCAGATCCCTTCTCGAGATCGGTGAAGAGGAAGAGCATGATGCTGTGAGCCTGGTCAAAATGCACGACGTCATCCACGACCTCGCTCGGTTTGTCGCCGGCGACGAATGCTCGATCATAGGCGTCTGCGGCAGCACAGCCACCTCCCCAGGTTCGCGCTACGCGTCTCTACTCTTCGATGGACGGACGCCATCGGTTGCAGAGACGCTTAGCCATCTGCGGAAGCTGCGAGCTTTGCATGTGATCGAGACCGCAGGGGATCAAGACGAAGGTGAGAGAGTTCTCCTTGCCATATTCTCCACCATGAAACCCCTGCGAGCGTTACATTTGGATGGCTTTGCCATGAAAGCACTGCCTGCCGCAGTACAAAATCTCGATCATCTGCGGTACCTCGACGTGTCAGGAACCGACCTCCGAACACTTCCTCCGGCAATCGGGCGTCTCCACAACCTGCAGATCCTGAAACTGCGGCGTTGTATGGAACTCGAAGCATTGCCCGAATCGATCGGCGAGCTGGTAAACCTGGTGACCTTGGATCTCTGTTTCTGCCAACGCCTTTCTTCTTTACCGGATTCCATCGGGCGCATGGGCAACCTGCGGAACTTGGATATTTCCAAGACTTGCATCACCACGCTGCCGGAATCGTTGAGCTCCCTCTCAAACCTACAGCTGCTGAAACTTAGAGACTGTTACCGGCTGAATGAGCTTCCGAAGTACGTACCGAGCATGAGAAGCCTCACACACCTTGACATACACGGCTGTGTTGGTCTGACCCGCATGCTCGCGGGGTTAGGACAGTTGCGTCAGCTGCGGATGCTGCCGAGGTACGTGCTCGGTGACGGAGATGGAGATGGCGATGGAGGTCTTGAAGAGATCGGCACCCTAAATCTCGAAGGTGAATTGTATATCGGGAATCTTCAGAATCTAATGAGTGCTGCGGAAGCCGGCGAGGCCAATCTGAGGGAGAAGCGGGGCCTGCGTTCGCTGACCCTAAACTGGGATCTGGCCTGTTCGCTCCGACAAGAAGACCGGAATGATGTCGCGGCCATGGGTGGGGACCACACCGAGATGGTGGAAGATGCGCTAGGAAGCCTCCGACCGCAGCCAGACCTGGAGGAGCTGCGGATCGAGGGTTACGCAGGCAAGGTGCTGCCGGGGTGGATGATGGATTGCGCGATTCCGAATCTGGTGGAGCTTTCACTGGACGCCTTTATTCGATGCGAGAAGTTGCCGGCGTTGGAGAGGCTGTCCTGTCTAAAGGTGCTGAATCTGAGCAGATTCCCCTGTGTCGAGTGCCTTCCACGGTTAGGGCAGCTACCCCGTCTCAGGGTCCTCCGCCTCGAAACGCTTCCTGCCGTGAAGCGTCTGGGATCAGAGTTGTTATGGATAACAACCTTTTACCGTGATCGGGGAATGGGCAGTTGTTGCTCCGAGGTTCCGAGGTCGTCGCGGTTGGATTCGGGTCCATCGAGATTGCGGGTTTTCGACGATGTCCCTGGTCGAAGAAACGCGTGTGTCGCCTGGACCTGTCCCTGCACAAAGGCGGGTCGGAGGATACTCCGCCCGACCCCTCCAACGCCCAAGTCAGCCCTCCCGACGGAAGGTAAGTCTTTTAGATTAGAGAAAGAATAGTGAAAAGTTTAGGGTTGCCAGCCTCCTCTGGTCTTCCTTCCTCCCTGGCTTATATAGATCGGGAGAGTGATGGGTCTCCAGTTGCGTCTGAGGGTGATGCACGGACCTGACTCCGCAAGCTGATGCCGTGTTTGATCCTGGCGCGGAGCTGAGGGTTGGCAGAGGAAGGTGTCGTCTGGGGTTCGTCTTGCGCCACGGCGGTAAAGAAGAGTGGCTGCGACGTCATTGAGATGGAATCCCCGAGGCTGGCGTCAGGTCGCATTTAATACAACCCCAGGGTACGCCTGGGGGTCGAGCTCAGCCACAGCTTGGCCACAGTAGGAAGCAGAAGGGGCTATGACGTTGTAAAGACAGGGTCCGCAGGAGCTGGTGTCGCATCGCATTCAATACCCATAAAATTGCCCCCCTCGAAAAAAAGCCCCTTCTACGGGATAAGGAGGGTTGGATCGCCATTTGGGCTACATAGGTGGTCGAGCAGCCGCTCAAGACTCAGAGAACCGAACCGCCGTTCGGGATATATAAGTGGTCGAGCAGTCGCTCAAGACCCAGGGAGCCGAACCGCCGTTCGGGATATATAAGTGGTCGAGCAGCCGCTCAAGACTGAGAAGACCGAGCTGCCGCCCGGAATAGAACTAGTCGAGCAGCCGCTCAAGACTCAGAGAACCGAACCGTCGTTCGGGATATATAAGTGATCGAGCAGCCGCTCAAGACCCAGGGAGCCGAACCGCCGTTCGGGATATATAAGTGGTCGAGCACCACTCAAGACCGAGAAGACCGAGCCGCCACCGGGATAGAACGGTCAGCGCACCGCCAAGACTTCAAAGAACCGAACCGCCGTTAAGGATATATAAGTGATCGAGCGCTCCGCCAAGACCGAGGGGCCGAACCGCCGTTCGGGATATATAAGTGGTCGAGCAACCGCTCAAGACCGAAGACCGAGCTGCCGCCCGGGATAGAACTAGTCGAGCAACCGCTCAAGACTCGAGAGAACCGAACCGCCGTCGGATATATAAGTGATCGAGCGCCGCTCAAGACCCGAGGGAAGACCGAGCCGCTTTGCCGGGATAGGGTGTCGAGCAACCGCTCAAGACTCAGAGAACCGAACCGCCATTCGGGATATAAATGGTCGAGCAGCCACTCAAGACCGAGAAGACCGAGCCGCCGCTTCGGATAGGACTGGTCGAGCACCACTCAAGACCGAGAAGACCGAGCCGCCGCCGGATAGAACCGGTCGAGCAAACCGCTCAAGACTCAGAGAACCGAACCGGCTGTTCGGGATATATAAGTGATCGAGCAGCCGCTCAAGACCCAGGGAAGACCGAGCTGCCGCCCGGGATAGGACTGGTCGAGCAGCCGCTCAAGACTCAGAGAACCGAACCGCCGTTCGGGATATATAAGTGGTCGAGCAACGCTCAAGACCGAGAAGACCGGGCCGCCGCTCGGGATAGGAATGGTCGGCACCGCTCAAGACTCGAGAGAATCGAACCGCCGTCGAATAAATAAGTGGTCGAGCGGCGCTCAAGACCGAAGACCGAAACTTCGCCGGGATAGGACTGATCGAGCAGCCGCCAAGATCGAGAGAACCGAACCGCCGTTTCGGGATATATAAGTGGTCGAGCACCGCTCAAGACCGAGAAGACCGAGCCGCCGCCGGATAGGACTGGTCGAGCGGTACCGCTCAAGACTCGAAGAATCGAACCGCCGCTCGATATATAAGTGGTCGAGCGTACCGCCAAGACCGAAGACCGAGCCGCCGCCGGGATAGGACTGGCCGTCGGCAGCCGCCAAGACTTCGAGAACCGAACCGCCGTTCGGAATAAATAAGTGGTCGAGCAGCCGCTCAAGACCGAGAAGACCGAGCTTCCACCGGGATAGGATCGGTCGAAAACACCGCCAAGACCGAGAGAACCGAACCGCCGTTCGGGATATATAAGTTGTCGAGCAGCCGCTCAAGACCGAGAAGACCGAGCTGCCGCCCGGGATAGGACTGGTCGAGCAGCCGCTCGAGACCCAGGGAGCCGAACCGCCGTTCGGGATATATAAGTTGTCGCGGCACTCGGGCTGCTGTGGAGGTCGCCAGGTGTCCCGTGGTACCTGAGCTATTTCAAAACTATCCACCTATGCGTGGCTACGGGAACCGAGGGGACGGTGTACGCCGCCCCAGTCATCCGTCTGGGTGGCTTACACGTCATTCCCCCATTAATGTTGTGTCGTCGCTTGGGCTGCCCGATGCGACAGGGGTTGGGCGGTACGCGCGGCAATGTGCTGTCATTCACTCCGGGAGACGAAAAGGCGGGGCTCGTCCCCCTTTAAAGGGGGCGAGTCGTGGTTTCCTATAGCTTTTCATTTTTGGGATTCCCTGCCTCGAGCCCTGCCGCCTCCTTCTTCCGATCCTTCGTCCTTCGCTGTGCTTCCGTCGACCTTCCTCTCCGTAGGTCAGTAACATGACTTCTCCTCCCGCTGCTTCCTCCCCTCCCTTGCCTCCTACTTCTACTCGTGCTTCGGATCCTTCACCTTCCTCTCTTTCGAATCATTCATCCGACGAGGAGGCGTCGCGTGCACTGGAGGCCCTAATGTGGCCGCACGACGAAGATTCTACCCTAATTGATTCCTCTCTAGGCATCCTCCGGAAGCGCTTTTGTATTCCGGAGGAGTTCATCCTAACAGCTGAGGCGGGCAACGGGCCTATGATCCCGTTCCTGGGGCTTCGCCCTTACTCGCGATGCTCTCGAGGCTGGCCTTCGCTTTCCTTTACACCCCGTCATTGTCTCTTGCCTTTCCTTGTGGCGAATCTCGCCGTCGCAAGTGATGCCTAATTCCTGGCGTTACCTCATAGCGTTTCTGGGGGAGTGTCACTATGCCGGTATCGTTCCGACCCGGAACCTTTTTCTATCGTGTTTTCGTCTTCTTAAGGGGTCGGGAGGGTACTTCTTAGTCGCCCGGGCAGGGTTTCGGGTTAGCGGGGCTCCCACAAACAATAAAGGGTGGAAAACACGTTTCTTCTACATCCGTAGTGAGGCAGATTGGGGTTTTGGGGTCCGGTGGTCTGCGAGAGCCATCGACAATGCGGTCCCTCATTTGAATGCCGAAGAGTGCTGATATCGGGAGAGGCTGAGGGATATTCTCCCCAACTCTCAAGCCATCCGCAATATGTCGGAGAAATGGCTGGCCGAAGCGGGGCTCAGCCCGAGCTCTCGGGGTAGGTCCGTCTTTTTTGATGTGTGCATTTCCGATACATTCTTCTAATCCCGGCAGGTTCCTTGTTTCTTACAGGGATGGTGAACTTGCGGGCGCTTCAAGCCGATGGGACACCGGCAGGTTTACCTCCAAGCCCGTCTCCCACACTAAAGCGAGCGACGACGGATTCTCCGACAATGGTTGCGGGTAGCAAACCGAAAAAGAAAATCAGGGTCAGCAGCACGAAGGGCTCCGAGGTATCGGCCTCCAGTCCCGTGGACTTGACCGGGGAGTAAACCGATCGTCCGGAGCAGCCCACCGTGAAAGGAGTTGTTGGGCCTAGCCAGGGGATATCCGGGAAGACCCCCCGCGCGTCGGCTGTAAGGGATCTATGCCGGATTCCGCCGGGCGGGGAGGAGCCCTTCCTGACTCAGGTGATGGGGGATATCCCTCCAGGGGAGGCGAGCGACCCTTTGGTCGCTCGGTGGGGGGAGTTGACGCGCGGGGACAAAATATGGGCTGGTGGGGGCCCATCGGTCTCCTACCTCCGGGGAGCGCTTCACCCCGACGTAGCTCGGGATTTGTATACACTCCCCTCGGAGGCCCTTGCCGTGAAGTCGGCTAAGTTTGTGATGTGGGTATGTATCGCCCCCACAGTGTTTACCCATTTTCATCGTCGTTATTTTACCGGGTTGTTCCATGCAGAACCTTCATTGCGCTACCGCGCTAATTGACCGGACGCGCGATGCCGGTCGGATCATCGGCGGTCTCGGCGAGCGTAATCTCGAATTGCGCCGCCAATTGGAGGAAGCGCGGATAGGCGCTGGTCCTGAGGCGGTTGCTGCTGTCGAGAAACGGGCGTCCGATCTGGATGCGGAGGTGGCCCACCTCAACACTGAACTCGGTGCGGCAAAGGCGTCCTCCGGCAACTTGCAGAAACTGCTGCGGATGGAGAGGCTGGAGAACCGCCTCCGGCAGACGGAGGCTTCGGATTTAGCTGCAAAGCTGGCTTCTAAGGAAGATGAAGCCATGGCTTCCTCGGGGGCTTTAGCTGAAGAGCGACGCCTTCGACCGTAGAGGGAGCGAGCGGCGGTCGAACAATACAAGAAATCTAAAGGGTTTCTCCTTGGCTTGGATCGGACGGGCCGGGTATCTTATGAATATGGATACAAGGTGGCCCTGGCTCGCTTTCGAGCATGCCCCCCGGGTTCCACAGTTGAGGAGAACCCCTTTACCTCTCGTCCTGAGGACTCGGAGGTAAATATGCCCGAGGAGGTCCCCTTCGATGATAGTTTGGAGGGGACGGTTTCTTAAGGGCTGCTTTTTGTATCTACTTTATTTTGACTAAGTGTATTTCGTCTCTTTCGAGGATGTACTTTGTATTCGAAACTTCAGCTAATCGAATGTTCATTTTCCCGACTAGTCTTTATTGCAAGGATTTCACACAAAGTATTTCCTAAGATTCTGGACGTTCCAGGCCCTCGGCACAGGTTGTCCCGACATGGTCGTAAGTCGGAATGTGCCTGGTCGGATGACCTTAACAACACGATAAGGTCCTTCCCACTTAGGCGAGAGTTTACTTCTCGAGTGGACCGGGTCGCTTATCTCAGCTTTACGTAATACTAAGTCCCCCAACCCGAGGGACCGAGGACGAACTCTTTTGTTGTAATTCCGGGCGACACTTCGATTATAAGATAGGGCTTTTAGATGAGCCTCGGCCCTACGTTCTTCTAGTAAATCTAGGCCGGCCCGAACTCCTTCTTCCGATGTTGTTGCTTCAAAGGCTTCCACCCGGGGAGTTGGGACGATCATCTCGACTGGGAGGACCGCCTCCGTGCCAAAGGTCAGACTGTAGGGAGATTCGCCCGAAGCAGTTTTTGGGGTAGTTCGTAGGGACCATAGGATGCTCGGTAGCTCGTCGACCCAGCTCGATCGGGCTTTTGAAGTTCTTTTCTTCAACCCGTCGAGAATCGACCTGTTGGTCACCTCGGCGAGACCGTTAGTCTGAGGGTGAGCGACGGAACTGAACCTTAGCTGTATCTGATGAGCCGCGCAGAATTCTCTGAAGCGGGTACTGGCGAACTGGGGGCCGTTGTCAGTGACAATTACCCTAGGTAGGCCGAATCGGGTTATGATATTCCTCCACACGAATCGCTCCACCTGTGGTGTCGTGGTGGTTGCCAGTGGCTCGGCCTCCACCCATTTGGTGAAGTAGTCGACTACCACGAGAATATATCTTCGCTGCCCGGGAGCCGGGGGGAATGGTCCGAGGAGGTCCATGCCCCATTGGGCGAAGGGCCAGGCACAATCCAAGGATGTGAGCGGGACCGCGGGGTGTTGGGGGGTTCGAGCGTAACGCTGGCACGCGTCACACTGCCGCACATAGGCCTTGGCGTCTCGGTATAGCGTTGGCCAATAGTAGCCTTGCCGCAGTACTTTGAAAGCCAGGGCCCGACCGCCCATGTGCTCCCCGCAGATCCCGTCATGGACTTCGGCGAGGATTACCTCGGCCTCATCGGGATCCAAGCATCGTAACAGGGGACGAGAAAATGACCTTCTGTAGAGTTGGTTTCCGATCTCGCAGTACCAGGCCTGGGTTCGGCGGAGGCGTCGCGCTGCAGTGTCGTCGGTAGGAAGGACGCCCTCGCGTTTGTATTTCAGCATCTCTTGCGTCCACGTGACCGGGGAAACCAACGTTCCGGATTCGTCTATCTCCGTAGTCGCTATAGTTTGGTGGGGGAGCTCGTCGACCTCGGGATGTTTTCCCAAGTCTGACCCCGCGGCTAGCTTTGCGAGCGCATCCGCTTGGCCGTTCTGACACCTGGGGATTCTGGATAGGGTAAAACGGGAGAAATTAGCGGTTTGGACCCTTACCTCTGTCAAGTATCTTGACATTGTTGGATCCCGAGCTCGATATTCTCCACTGAGTTGCTCGGTGACGAGTTGTGAGTCGGTACGGAGGTGGACAGCTCCCAATTGCATTTCGACCACCAGCCGGAGGCCGGCCAAAAGCGCTTCGTATTCCGCCACATTGTTAGTGGCCTCAAAGTTGAAATGGAGGGAGCGTTCGAAGGTGTGTCCGTCGGGAGCCTCCAGTATAAGTCCAGCTCCGGCACCCTTCGAGCCGGACGACCCGTCGACTCGGAGGACCCAATCCTTTTGTTCCAGTTCCGGATTTTGTATTTCTGGTTGGGCTAACTCCGATATGAAGTCAGCCAACGCCTGTGCTTTGATGGCTGTCCTTGGTTTGTAACGTAGATCAAATTCGGACAGCTCTACCGACCATTTGAGGAGACGCCCGGCCGCGTCGAACCTAGATAAAACCTGGCAAAGTGGTTGGTCAGTCATTACCTCAATTGCGTGAGCCTGGAAGTAAGGACGCAGCTTCCTAGCCGCGAGGACGAGTGCGAACGCCAACTTCTCAATGGGGGGATAGCGCTCCTCCGCTCCTCGTAGGATGTGACTGACGTAGTAGACCGGGTGTTATTTCTCGAGGGTTTCCTTGATTAATACCGAGCTCACCGCATGCTGGGAAGCCGCTAGGTAGAGATAGAGCATCTCCGGGGCAGAGACCGAGGCCAGGCGAGGCAGGTTAGACAGGTGATGTTTTAAGCGTGAAGGCCTCTTCGCACTCATCGTTCCACCGGAAGTTCTTCGGATCCTTCAAGGCTCGGAAGAAGGGAAGGCTTTTGTCTCCCGACCGGGATAAAAATCGGGCAAGGGCCGCAATTCTCCCGTTAAGGCACTGGAGTTCCTTGACCGTCCGGGGGGCTCGCATGTTGACAATCGCTTGGATCTTTTCTGGGTTTGCATTGATCCCTCTCTCATGTATAATGAATCCGAGGAATCTGCCCGATGTCACACCAAAAACACATTTTGCTGGGTTAAGGCGCATCCCATACCTTCTCAGAGTGGCAAAAGTTTCCCCCAGGTCAGCGAGGTGGTTTGATCCTGTCTGACTTTTCACGATCATATCGTCGACGTACACTTCCATGTTCCGCCCTATCTGATGGGTGAAGATTTTGCTTATGGTCCTTTGATAAGTGGCCCCGGCATTCTTCAGCCCAAATGGCATGACCTTGTAAAAATACGCCCCCTGGTTAGTGAGGAAGGCTGTGTGCTCCTGATCCTCGGGTGCCATTCGGATCTGGTTATAGCCGGAGAAGGCGTCCATAAACGAAAAGCGGGCGTGCCTGGCGGTTGAGTCGACCAGCTGGTCGATCCTTGGCAGGGGGTAACAGTCTTTTGGGCAGGCACGATTGAGATTGGTGTAGTCGACACACATCCTCCAGCTTCCATTAGGCTTTTTTACTAGAACTACATTTGACAGCCACCTCGGGTACTTGACATCTTCGATGAAATCCGCGGCTAGGAGTCGCTCTACTTCTTCCCGCACGGCTTGCTGACGTTCAAGGGATTGAGGTCGGGGTCTTTGCTTCACCGGGCGTGCGGTCGGGGAAATATTCAAGTGATGCTGGGATACCTCAGGATCGATCCCGAGCATGTCGGCCGGGGTCCAGGCAAAGATGTCGGCGTTTTCCTGAAGGAGGCCAATGAGCTGTGCCTGCTCCTGTTCGTCAAGCTCCGCCCCGACCCCGACTGTCCGGTCGGGTTGACTTTTAACCAGGGGGATTTCAACAGCTGGTCTTGTCGGCTCCGGACGCTGTACCGGATGTTTGGATTCGCGGGGATCGTCGGGGGGCCCCTTCGGTTTCCTTTTCTTGCTCAGCGAGGTCGCCGTCAGGTAACATTGTCTGGACTCCCGAGGATCTCCCCGAACCTCCCCGACCCCGATACGGGTCGGGAACTTCAGGGTTCGATGGTAAGGGGAGATGACTGCTCTTATTTTGTTGAGGGTAGGTCGGCCTAGGATGGCGTTGTATGCCGAGGGGAGGTCGACCACCAGGAAAGTCGTCATCACCGTCTTCGTCCTTGGTGAGTCCCCAATCGTTACGGGTAAGGTGGTCGCCCCTCGCGGCGAGATTGAGTTGCCCGTGAACCCGGTGAGCGCCGTTTGTAAGGGCCTAAGCTGCCCGTATCGATCATGATCCTTCTTACCTGTGCGTTGGCTATCCTAGCCGAGATTACCAACGCATCGTCATGCTCCGGTTGTCCCGAGTCCTCCGTCGGGAACGTTATTTGCGGTTCGAGGGCATGTTGCGGCTCCTCGTTCGGAACGGATCGGGCATAGGCCTTCCGTGCCGACGTGCTGTTTCCTCCGGAGGCCGGCCCCCCGGTGATTACGTCAATGTGCCGCTCGACAGGGCCTTCGGGACGTAGGGATGACTCCTTTTCCCGTTGGAGTTAGCGGCCTAAATGGCCCCTACGTATCAGCTCCTCGATTTGCCGCTTTAACTCATAACATTCCTCGGTATCGTGGCCGTTCTGTCGATGGAAGTGGCAGTAACGGGTATGGTCGGCCAACATTCGCGGGCTGGTCATAGGGCGGGGAGGCCTAAGCATCCCCTTCTCTTTGATCTGGAGGAATACCTGCGTCCGGGATGCATTTAAGGGGGAAGGCGGGAGCCCCGACATGGGGATCTCGGGGTGATTTACCTTGCGTCTCGGCTGTGGGGGCAACTGTCTGGGCGCTGCTCCCGTCCGGGAGGATTCTGGACGTGTCTTTTGTTGTTCTTCCCTTCTTCCTGCCATCCAGGCCTCGGCCGAGACATATTGATTTGCACGCTGAAGCATTTCCGCGACTGTGACGGGAGGTCGTTCCACTAGGGACCAGCAGAATCTCGAGGGTCGTAGCCCCATCATGAATGCCTGCATTAGCAGCGTAGGGTGAGCGTCAGATAACTCCCGCATCTCCGTGGTGAACCGACGCACGAAATGGGATAGTGGTTCGTCCTCCTTTTGATTCAACCCTAGGAGGAGGGCGATGGACGGCTTTGGGCGTGTGAACGCCAGAAATTGCAGCTCGAAGTCTCTGACGAGCTGTTCGAAAGAGGCAATCGTCCCGCTCTTCAAAGTACTATACCAGGTGCGGGCAGGACCTTTCAATGTGGTGGGGAATGCCCGGCACATCAGGGCGTCCGAGGTTCCATATAGAGACATCTGGGCTCGAAAGGCAGCCACGTGATCCGCCGGGTCACTGGCTCCATCGTAGAGATCGACGGAAGGGAGGCGAAAGTTTGGGGGCACCGGGTAGTCCCGGATATCACTTACAAACGGGGACTCCCAACAAACCTGTTCTTTCTGTTCCTCTTTAGACTTTTGGAGGTCCCTCTGTACTTCGTCAAGGCGTTGACAGACGGAGCGGAGCTGGGCTCGGAGCAAGCCCGTCGATTCCGAGGATACCGCCTCGGGCTCGGGTAATGCTGAGTTTTACGAGCCGGACTCCTTCCGAGATCGGAAATGACGCCGGTGAGGATGGACGCGTAGGGGGCGCGCCGCGGATCTGGAGGGATAGTTCGGGCCCTTGGTTCTCCGGGATTCCCGTCATTCGGGGAAGGAGGGGAATGACGGCTTGTACCGTTTCTGATAGCGTTCGGACCTGTCGGGCGAGGTCTTGGAAGGCTTCTGTGGTGACGGGAGGAGGGGCGGCGGGGACATTCTCGGGCGGGGGGAATCCTGGATCATTAAACAGACGCCAATATCTCTCTGATGTCGACGTGGGGTCCTCCGTCCTGATTCTGGTGGGGAGGGAGGCCTCCGATAGGGCCCGCCCCAGACGGATTTCCTCGGCCAGGTGTTCGTTGGGATCAACCAAGGGATCTCTCGACATGGCCCTCCTTCTAGCGCCAATCTGTTATGGATAACAACCTTTTACCGTGACCGGGGAATGGGCGGTTGTTGCTCCGAGGTTCCGAGGTCGTCGCGGTTGGATTCGGGTCCGTCGAGATTGCGGGTTTTCGACGATGTCCCTGGTCGAAGAAACGCGTGTGTCGCCTGGACCTGTCCCTGCACAAAGGCGGGTCGGAGGATACTCCGCCCGACCCCTCCGACGCCCAAGTCAGCCCTCCCGACGGAAGGTAAGTCTTTTAGATTAGAGAAAGAATAGTGAAAAGTTTAGGGTTGCCAGCCTCCTCTGGTCTTCCTTCCTCCCTGGCTTATATAGATCGGGAGAGTGATGGGTCTCCAGTTGCGTCTGAGGGTGATGCACGGACCTGACTCAAGCGATGCCGTGTTTGATCCTGGCGCGGAGCTGAGGGTTGGCAGAGGAAGGTGTCGTCTGGGGTTCGTCCTGCGCCACGGCGGTAAAGAAGAGTGGCTGCGACGTCATTGAGATGGAATCCCCAAGGTCAAGGCGTCGGTCGCATTTAATACGACCCGAGTGCGCTGGGGGTCGAGCTCAGCCACAGCTTGGCCACAGTAGGAAGCAGAAGGGGCTATGACGTTGTAAAGACAGGGTCCGCAGGAGCTGGTGTCGCATCGCGTTCAATACCCATAACAAGAGTTGTCCGGCGACAGGTGCGCGTTCCCTGCACTGGAGGAACTGAAACTGGTTTTCATGTCGGATTTGGAGTGGTCAGGCACGGAGGGGGAAGATTTCCTTCCTCGTCTCTCAAAGCTGGAACTGACGGACTGCCCAAAGCTAGGAGCACTACCATCGACGTTTCCATCTGTGAACAGTTTGACGATGTACGTGGCCGACAAGTTACTACTCTCTCACCTCGAACGTGGGGCGTTTCCCAACCTAGTGATTTTGAGCGTGATTTCCTACGGCCGAGACGTTGAAGCAGGCATACCAGAAGTCATAACGAAGCGCTGGCAGCCAAGAGTCCTACCGGAGCGCTTGGGTGCTATTGGAAGACGAGCCGCGTGTCCTCGTCTTTCTTCGCTGCGCTGCGCTCGAGTCTGTGAGTGAGAGGAAATACGTTTGGTTCGCACTGGAGATGATGGAATAGTCGACCATCTTGAACCCGAAATGTTCACAGGTGAATGGTAATAACTCATCTAAACATATCATCTGCCACTTGTGCTGTCAGATTAAATGGGAGACTAACATGCATACGAGATCCGCAATGGTTTCTTGTTTCATGTCTTGATGTCTCCAGCTTCATCTATAAATAATTCTTTTATGAATAGATAAACTGATTCTTTGGCCATGTAGTTCGGACAAGCATTCGAAGAGCCAAAGTAGGATGAGGTAGAAAGCATCGACAAAAAGAGAGGAAAACACCCGTCTACGAACGGGAAATTGTCGAGGTCGGTAAGAATTGTTAGGTCCTCCAAAAGAAACTTTCACTCTTTCCTTGCCCAACTTTGTCCTTGCAAGACCTGGAAGTGAGGTTGGAAGAACTTGAAGAATACGTAGATTACCAGTACAAGGAGATAAGTTGATCACATCAATTGTAGTTCTTAAAGTTTCATCTCAAAACCTTTGGGGTAGTTTTGTCTGTGAAAGCATACATCTGATCTTTTCCATGATAGTGCGGTTCATCCTCTCTGTATTTTATTCAAATGCTTAGCAATAGAAGTACCCTCTTTATATTTCATGTTCACAAGTTTTCTGATCAAAAAGCTTTGTTGTCAATTGTTTTTCTTTCATAGAGACCTTTCAATTTTTTCTAAAGAGAATATACAGAGCTTTCAATAAAAACATGGTGAAAGACACTATCATCGAGCTACTGTCGAATAAACCTAATCGTTTTTCGATCTAATCTCTTCCACTCATCATCTGTCATAGTTATGGATTTTTCATTATCCTCTTGCAAAGGTCCATACAAATCTTTGCAACACAAAAGATCTTCTATTCTTGGTTTTCATATCATCCAATTGTTTCCGTTCAAACTAATCATGCGACAAACACTACCAGCCTCCATGTTCAAACATAAAAATTAAATCACCAAAACCTTACTCTGATACCAGTTAATGGGATAAAAAGAGGTAACAAATAAGGAATAACTTTTGTATATGAACAAATACTAGCAGGCCATAACACACAGTGGAATTAAATGGAAATCACAATCAAATAGAACACCAAGATTTACGTGAAAAACCCCTTCAACGTGAAGGGTAAAAACCACGGGGTAAATCAGAGAAAATCCACTATAGAAATAATGAATGTACAATTCTCGAATCTTTTGCCCAAAACCTAAGCAACAATCATAAGAGAATAACTGAGATACAAGGATCACGTCACTGTGCATAATATCCAAAACCTCCCCAAGCAATCATAGTAAAAATTCACTGTAGATCTGATCTAACCTGAGATGAGAAACTGTTTGGATGAATAAGAACAATTTCTGCGTTTTTCTTGTCTTTTTTCTTTTCTTTTTCTCTTGCTTTTCTGTCTTTTTCTCCTCTCTTTGAATCCTCTTTGCTGTTGTGAAGTTTCTACCATTTGTTATAGTTTTTTCCTTAATTTTTGTAACCACCATTAGTCCTTATTAGAGTTTAGGTTAAGATAAGATTTAAGAAGAAAAAGATGATTATGGGCTGATAAAACTTATGTGGGCTGAATTTGGGCTGTCAGCCCAACACGCCAAGCTCAAGGAGCTCGTCTCCCGACATGGCCCTCGACACTGGAACCTGATCGCTGAGAAGCTAACAGGAAGAACAGGTAGGTGGTACTCGGGAACAAGAAAGAAAGAATCTATCGAATGCTCACTGAATCCTCTGTGCCTTGTTTGATGCTGTTACCGGAACTTGTTCTGGGCAGGGAAGAGCTGCCGGCTGAGGTGGTTCAACCAGCTGGATCCGAGGATCAACAAGAAGGCATTCAGTGAGGAAGAAGAGGAGCGGCTGTTCGCTGCCCACAGGCTTTACGGCAACAAATGGGCGCTGATCGCCAGGAACTTCCCCGGCAGGACCGACAATGCAGTCAAGAACCATTGGCATGTGACCATGGCCAGGAAGCAGAGGGAGCAGTGGAGTTGTGCTTACAGGAGGCGGCGGAAGCCATTCCTTTCCTCCGCCCACTCTCCCCCATCTCGGCACTCCCTCCCCAACGTTGCATACAGTGGTGAGTCGACCATCACCAGCACCAGAGATGAGTCTGCCTCCGCTTGCGCAGACCTTTCCCTCGGTTCCTTCACCAGCAGCACTGGTCCTTCCTGTGGCATGCTCCATGGTATGATCCTTTCTCCAAATTCCTCCGAAAGAAACCCTTGTTTTGCAGCTCTGCTCCACATGATTTTTCCGCTGTCAACATCAACCATGCCTCCCCTTTTTCCCATCTCACGGTGTTGGTCGATGGATACTCGTTTCATTGTAGGATCTGATGAAAGGCTGGTGTCGGCAAACAATGGATCCTGTGACAAGTATGGTAATTCTGGTGGTGGCTTTCTCCCTCATGTCAATCCTATGCTGATGTTGGTTCCTGGGTTTGGTCAGTCTGGCCGCACCTGCTCAGCTCCAAGGGCCCCGGCAGCAGCTGAGCCACCGGCTTACCACATGACCTTGCCTCACGGTAAAACAGGTCATGGAAGGGAGAACACTGAGTTGCCCTTCTTTGATTTCCTAGATGTCGGAGCAAGACAAGGGTTCCAACACCCAAAGAAAGAGAGGTAGAGGTGAAGGTGACACAGCTTCTGTCCTTGAATGTAGCAGCCACGAAGCATGTTGCGGAAGAACTTTGAACTCTGATCTCAGCCTGCAGATCAAACGAAATGAGATGATGCTATATATATATATATATATATATATATATATATATATATATATATATATATATATATATATATATATATATATATATATATATATATATATATATATATATATATATACCAAGACTTGTTGGATTGCCAAAATTATCCTTTTGGTAAATTTTCTGGGACTAGCACTAACAAGACTTCATGTAGAAAAAGAGTCATAAAAGACTTCATCCTATGATGTTCTTCAAATGCTTTGCTCAGATTGGAACTCCAGAGCCAACCATGGCGTCTTCTTGTAACCACTCCACATCATTTCATGGATGGGGGAAGAGGATTAGGAGCTGGTCAGATCTGTAGGAATCGACAAGCAGTGGTCTTTTTGTGTTGTTATCATTGTTGTTGTTTACCTCCGACTTTAAAGGCTGTTGGCACAGCCCAACTCCTCACCTTGCAGCGCCTTACAGCAATCATGGTGGTGCTGAAGAGCTTACTGAGAAGAAGCTAAAAAACCATGGGAAAGAGAACGGTGAGCAGCGATCTTGAGTAAGAAACAAAAGAAAATGCACGCTATACACTAAATGCTTTGTGCCAGAATCAAATGAGAGTAGTGATTTGGACCTGCATCCCCTTCAGAGGTCACCAGAAGGGGACTCTCTCTCTCTCTCTCTCTCTCTCTCTCTCTCTCTCTCTCTCTCTCTCTCTCTCTCTCTCTCTCTCTAGCTTGGAGGGCATGCCACTGTACAAGTAACTTGCAAGGTCATGATGGTTACTTGTATGGCTCCACTGTGAGAATGGCATGGTGAAGGTGCCATTGAATTGAGGAGGCACCATTTATGGGGCTTGGCAGGATGTTTCATAAATGTAGCTACATGTTGATGGTGCAGAGGTTTGGTTTCCTTTCAAGGAGGATCTCATGACAGGTGTAGTCCCATAGGAGGAAACAAGAGGAAGAAGAAAGCTACTGTCTGCTAGATGGTAGAAGAGATTTGGGGGGGAGAAATGTGTTCAAAGCAATAAAGATTAAATCAAATGGAAGAATGACAACTTGGGTCCTTTTTTAACAGTTAAATTTTTTATTTTTCATAACCCAAATAAAATCTTTATTATGAAATCAAACATGTCACTGTATTCGTTTTTATTTCATCTAATATTTAACTAAAATCATTTAATACAATACTCATTATTCATTTGTACTTGTACCATTTACTTGAGTTTCAATTTTGTGGTAGAATTGATATGCATTTTTTAATTAATAGATTTTTAAAATGGTATTTGTACCATGCTCGAAATAACATTATTTTTAAAATTTTAAATTCTTTTCTTACTATTTTATTTTTCAAAACTAATGTTTATTGACACTACATGATCAAGTCGATTGAACTTCAAAGATGAGTCAAGTCTTACCCTTAGAGAATTATGAATATTGTTAAGAATATTTTCCAATATGATGTCTTTTATAGTTGATTGTAAAATAATATATATATTTTATGAGAAAAATCATGTTGTTAATTAGCTAACTAATCATGCTAGGATCAATAAACATTTTGATCTTTAGATGAATTCATTTATTCTAGACTTAGATTTTTTGGTTTATGTTAACGTCAACATAGTTGTATCCTTTCGTTAATAAAATTCTCTAGTATTTTTTGTTTTATAAAAAAAACAAAACTAAAATTTGAAAGATGAAAATCTAAAATAAAAAGACTTAGAAATATTAAAAAAAAGATTATATATTTCTTTGTTGTAGTGAAAAAAGAATGACGAATTTTTGAAAAAAAAAACTTCTAACTAATTTGCTTGTAGAACGCTTGTACTTTGAAAAATTCTCGTAAACCGCAAATATGAAAAGATTATTTTACCCTTGTATCGATCCTATATCATCAACTCTGCCCTACATTACACCTGCGCCATATCTGTCCTATTAGATCGACTTCTATTTGTCTCGTATTTGAATGAGAAAGGAGGAGACATGATAATGACAATCCTTTTCACAATATTTGTGGTAGGATAGAGGAGAGAGAAGTCGATTACAAATTTGATGAGGGTCTAAGGATAAAATAATTATTAAAAAATACTTTGTTAAAACCACTCAAACATGAATACTCTAACCACTCAAACCACTCAAACATTAAAAAAATACTCTTGCTAAAGGGCCCGAGGTTTGGCTTCTGGCGGTCGAAGCTACCAGTTTGTCCCTTGACTTATGTTGGGAAATTCCCTCAGAGAACCTCGGCGGTCGATCGTTGGCTTAGCGCCCTAGGCGAAATGCGACCGAGGTGCACAGCTTGAGCGTCCTTCGACAAAGGTAGACAGGTGAGAAGACCAGGTGGCATCGAGGCGTGGATCCGGGCTGACCGGCTCAGGCGGGTTGGACCGCATAGGTTCAGGCATTTACTTGGCCTAGTGGTATGGCTCAGGTCTTGTTTTGCTGAGCGGTGTGGCTCGGGCTTTGTATGGCAGAGCGGCGTGGCTCGACCACAGGCAGGCTGCGGTCGAGGTACATGGCTCAAGTGGGTCGGGCCGCGTAGAGGTGTAAGCAATGGGCAGGCTACGGCCGAGGTACATAACTTAGGCAGGTCGGGCCACGTAAAGGTGTAGACAATGTGCAAGTTGCGACCGAGGAGGTACTTTGGGCATTGACGACTCCACACATCAAGGCCGCCGGACGTTGGCGGCCACGTAGCTTCTTCTTCGCATGGGGCCTCATAGATAAATCTCGCGTATCAGTAGTGGAATCAAGAACGAGGAGCTCGCACCTCGCCGCTTGCCCCGTCTGCCCTTGGGACGCCACAACAGGCCCTATTTAGTGTCCTTTGGCCTTCCCGACGTGACGTACCTTGCGGGTGAGCATGGCAGCGGGCTGTCACCCACTTTCAGGAGGCGAATGGTCAAGGTTTCCTCTATAAATAGCATGCGGTTATCTCCCTTCATGCCTTCTACCATCTGTCGAGCCGCTCCTTTCGGACTTCGTCAATCTGTTTTCCGACCGTTCTTTCCAATTTTCGCAGTCATCTTCGTTCGAGTCAGCCTCCCCTAACTTCCTTTCCAAAGGTTAGTTCGAATGGCCTCTCCCTCTTCCTTGACTTCCTCCTCTGTTTCCTCCTCTACCTCTTCTGTTGGGAAAAGTCATCACCATCGGGGCGTAGCTCGTCCTCCGACGAGAAGGTGGCGCGGGCCCTTGAAGCACTACAGTGGCCACATAACCTCGACTCCGTAGTGAGCGAGCCATTACTTAGCAGTCTTCGGGATCATTACAGCATCCCGGAGGACTATGCCCTCTTGGCCCCCGAGCTAGGGCAACGGGCGTATGACCCCATTCCTAAGGGCTTCGTATTGATCATGGACGCCCTCGAGGCAGGATTGCGTTTCCCTTTGCACCCTGTTGTCACCTCCTATATCTCTTGGTGGCATATTTCGCCATCACAGATGGCGCCGAACTTGCCGAACTCTTGGCGCTATTTGGTGGCATTCTTGGGGGAATGCCACTACACCGGCATCACCCCGACCCGAAGCCTCTTCTTATCCTGCTTTCGCCTTTCAAAGGGGTCAGGAGGCTACTACCTTTCTACCTGACCAGGCTTTAGGGTTAGCGGGGCCCCTTCCAGCAACAAAGGGTGGAAGGGGAGGTTCTTCTACATCTGGTGCGCGAGGGACTGGGGCTTTGGGCTCCGGTGGTTGGCACGCACTATGCCCAACGACTAAGCTGAAGATTGGCTCGAAAGATGCGCCATTGGAGGTCGAGGTCGATCGGCCTCGGAAGAAGATAGATTCGCGCCTCCAAGGGGCCTGACGCAACAGCGGCCCAATCGAAAGGAGCCGCCGTAGGCTAGGCCGGTCAGGCGGGAGCAAGCCTCAAACGGGGCGAGGCCGGGCCGAGCCGGAAGGAGGCGGGGAAGGAGCCCTAACTCCCCTTCGTACAAGATTTGTGCCGACTCCCCGTGGGCACCAAGGACGAGCCCTACCTGGCATAGGCGATGGGCGACCTACCAGAGGGAGAGGCGTCTGACCCGCTGGTGGCTCATTGGGAAACCTATCCCGTGGGGATAGTGTGTGGGTCGGCGGTGATTCTGCAGCCACGTTCCTCCGTGGCGGACTCCACCCCAACATGGCTCTGGAGATGTACACCCTATCCTCGAAGGTTCTGCTTGGCAATTACTCGAGTGTGAATATTCTAATCCCTTTTATTACAGAGCCAGCACTACACCACAGCGCTGATGGATTAGGTGCGTGATGCTGGCTGAATCATCGGCGGACTGAGCCGAGCTACGCAAGCAGATTGAGGAGGTCCACGCAGGAGCAGGTCTCGAGGTGGTGGCGATCGTCAAGAAGCGCACATCCGATCTGGACGTGGAGGCAACCCGCCTCAAGGCCAAGCTCAAGGCGGCCGAGGAGCAAAACAGAGCGCTTCAGGGGTACCTGAAGATGGATCGGACCGAGCTCCACTTACTAAAGGGTGAGGCACTCACTCTTACCAAGAAGTTGGAGGAAGCGAACGCCAAGGTACAGGCGGCTTCTGAAGCTTTGGCTGAAGAGACCCGCCAAAGGCTAGAAAAGAATAAGCAGCTGATCGAGGATTACAAGAAATCTGAGGGCTTCCGGCTTGGGCTAACTTGGACAGGGCAGGTTTCCTACGAGTACGGGTACCGGATCGCCCTAGCCCGCTTCCGAGTGCACCACCCCAACCTTGAAGTCGCAGAGGATTCTTTCACCTCCTTCCCAGAGGACTTAGAGGTGGAGATGCCCAAGGAAGTTCCCTTTGACGGCAGCTTGGAGGCCCCGGAGGGGTAGGACAGAACCATTGTAATAACTTTGATGACTTTTCTAAGGGGTCAGTCAGTTTGTAAGCTAGGGTCATCTGGTCTTATAATCCAACTCTTATTTAATGAAGGAAATTTTTGTTCAGACTCTTTGTATTGTCCTCCTTCATTTTCCTACATGAAATTTTTTTTAGGATTCTGCGCGTTCCATGTCCTTGGCGAAGGACGACCCCCCATCATCGTAAGCCGGTATGTACCTGCTCGGACGATCTCGATGACCCGATAAGGTCCTTCCTAGTTGGGAGTGAGCTTATCGCGCGCTCGAGTGGGGTTACTCACCTCGGCTCTACGCAGGACCAAATCACCCAATTTAATGGGTCGAGGGCGCACCCTTCGATTGTAAATTCGGGCGACAGCTCTCTTATAAGAGAGAGCTTTCAAGTGCGCATCAGCTCGTCGCTCCTCGAGCAAGTCCAATCTAGCTCGGAGCCCCTCAGCCGATGTCTCCTCCTTATAGCCTTCTGTCCGAGGGGTGGGGATGACCGCCTCGGGTGGTAGGACGGCCTTAGTGCCAAATGTCAGGCTATAGGGGGATTCTCCCGTCGTAGTCTTGGGGGTGGTCCGCAAGGACCACAGGATGCTCGAGAGTTCATCTACCTAAGCTGATCGGGCCGCAAACACCCTTCTCTTGAGTCCGTCTAGGATGGATCGGTTGGTTACCTCCGTCAGACCATTCATTTGTGGATGGGCGATCGAACTGAACCTTAGCAGGATTCTATGGCTTGTGCAGAATTCCCTGAACCAGACACTGGTGAACTGGGTTCCGTTGTCGGTGATGATGACCCTGGGTAGGACGAACCGAGTTACTATGTTCCTCCACACGAACTTCTCCATCTGGCGCTCGGTGATTGCCGCTAGTGGTTCGGCCTCGACCCACTTTGTGAAGTAATCGACACCGACGATGATGTATCTCCGTTGCCCTGAAACTAGGGGAAGAGGCCCGAGGAGGTCGATTCCCCACTACACGAAGGGCCATGCGCAGTCTATGGGTGTAAGCGAGACCGCAGGCTGTCGAGGCATCCAGGCGTGCCTCTGGCATGAGTTTCATCATTGCACGTAGGTCTTTGCATCTTGGCACATAGTGGGCTAGTGGTAGCCTTGGCGGAGTACCTTAAATGCCAAGGCACGCCCGCCAATGCGTTCTCCGCAAATCCCGTCGTGGACCTCAACGAGAATTGACTGAGCCTCGTCAGGGTCTAAGCACCGGAGGAGAGGGTGCGAGAACGACTTCTTGTAGAGTCATCCGCTAATCTCGTAGTACTAGGCCTGGGTACGGCATAGGTGCTGAGCCGTGGCTTCGTCGGCAAGAAGCATTCCATCCCATTTAAATTGCAACATTTCCTGCACCCACGTCGTCGATGCGTCGACTGTAGCTATCGTAGCGACCGTGATGGTGTGAAAGGGAAGCTCCTCAATGTCGAGCTCATCCTCGGGGTCCGACTTCGAGGCTAACTTCGCCGACGCATCTACTTGCTCATTCTGGCTCCTTGGTACCCTAGATAAAGTAAAGCTAGAGAAGTTCGCGGTCATGATTTTTACCTATGCCAGGTATTTTGACATGGTCGGGTCACGAGCCTCGTATCCATCGCTAAGGTGCTCGGCTATAAGTTACGAATTGGTAAAGACGTGTATGGCATCCACCCGCATCTCGATGGCTAGTCTGAGTCCAGCCAGGAGAGCCTCATACTCTGCCTCATTGTTTGTGGCCTTAAAGCCGAAGTAGAGGGAGCACTCGAACAAGCGCCCGTCGGGCGCTTCCAACACCAGTCCTGCTCCCACGCCCTCAGAGCCGGCCGATCCATCCACGCGCAGGACCCATCCTATTTTGAACCACTCGGGACCCTAGTCCTCGAGTTGTGTCGGTTGTGAGATGAAGTCGGCCACTGCCTGGGCTTTGATGGCGGTCCTCGGCATGTATCATATGTCGAATTCGCCGAGCTCCACCGACCACTTGAGAAGGCGACCTGCTAAGTCAAATTTAGACAAAACCTACCGGAGTGGCTGGTCGGTGATTACCTCGATCGGATAGGCTTAGAAGTAGGGACGCAGCTTCCGGGCTATCAATACGAGCGCCAGGGCCAGCCTCTCGATTGGTGGGTATCGCTCCTCGGGACCATTTAGGATGTGATTGGTGTAGTAGACCGGCAACTGCTCCTCGGAAGCTTCCTTGATTAGGGCGGAGCTGACCGCATGCGGGGAGGTGGCTAGGTAAACATCGAGTTTTTCCCCAAAGGAGACCGAGGCGAGTCGAGGGAGGCCGGCTAGGTGTTGCTTTACGCGGGCGAGGGCTTCCTCATAATCTGCAGTCCATTCGAAGGTCTTCAGGTTCTTCAGGGCCCGGAAGAAGGGGAGACATCGATCGCTGGATCGAGAGAGGAACTGAGATAAGGCAGCGAGTCTCCTGTTCAGGCTTTGCAGCTCCTTGATTGTCCGAGGCACCTGCATGTTGGTGATCGCCTGGACCTTTTCCGGGTTGGCGTCAATTCCGCTTTCATGTATGATGAACCCGAGGAACTTTCCCGAGCTGACATCGAATGCACACTTCAAGGGATTGAGACGCATGTCGTACTTCCGAAGCATGGCGAACGTCTCGACCAGGTTGGCCAAGTGCGTCGTGGCTATGCGGCTTTTCACGATCATGTAATTGACATAGACTTCCATATTTCACCCAAGTTGCTGGGCAAACATCTTGTTCATGGTCCTCTGATATATCGCGCCGGCGTTTTTCAGACCAAAGGGCATAACTTTGTAGCAATACACTCCCTGATTGGTGAGGAAAGCTGTCTGTTCTTGGTCTTTGGGGGCTATTTTGATCTGATTGTAGCCAGAGAAGGCGTCCATAAACGAAAGGCGAGTGTGCCCCGAGGTAGCATCGACCAGCTGGTCGATCCTCGAGAGGCAATAGTAATCTTTCGGGCATGCGCGATTGAGATCGGTGTAGTTAACCCACATCCACTAGCTCCCGTTGGATTTCTTCACAAGGACTACATTTGACAACCAACGGGGGTACTTGACCTCCTCTATGAAGCCTGCTAATAGAAGACGTTCTACCTCCTTCCGGATAGCTAACTGCCGCTCCAGAGCGAATCGTCGAGGCTTTTGCTTCACCGATCGAACCTCGAGCGAAACGCTCAGGTGATGTTGGGCCACCTTGGGGTCGATGCTCGGCATGTCTGTTAGCGACTAGGCAAAAACATCGGCGTTCTCCTGGAGGAAACCGATCAGCTGCCTCCGTTCCTGCTCGGGAAGTTCCGACCTGATTCAGACCATCTGGTCCGGTCGGTCTTCACGCAGGGGCATGCCTATGGTTGACTCCATTGGCTTGGGATGTTGGTTTGGTCTCTTTGCCTCCCGTGGATCCTCCATGGGTGGATCGGTCCTGGGCCTCTTGTATAGCGAAATCGCCATCAAGTAGTATTGTCTAGATTCACGAGGGCTTCCCCAAATTTCACCGACTCCAACGTGGGTCAAGAACTTCACCATGCGGTGGTAGGTGGATATGACGGCTCTGAACTTATTGAGAGTTGGGCGATCGAGGATCACGTTGTATGCGGTCGGGAGGTCGATTACCAAAAAGGTTGCCATTACCGTCTTCAACCTCGATGGGTCGCCCAGGGTCAGAGATAAGTTGATTACACCTAGTGGCGAAATTGAGTCGCCAGTGAATCCGATGAGCACCGAGCGCATCGACTCCAGGGCATTTCTAGTTGGCCCTAGTTTTTGAAAGGCATCCAGGTAATGCACGTCGGCTGAGCTCCCTATGTCTACCATGATCCTCCTTACCTGGGCGTTGGCGATCCTGGCGGCTATTACCAACACGTCGTCATGCTCAGACAGGTCGGCCCCTCCGGACGGGAATGTTACCTCGGGGTCGGGGGCGTGCTCGGGGCATTCATCCATTGCCGCTCAGGCGTGTGCTCTCCGCCCAGACATACTATTCCCTTCGGAAGCTGGACTGTCCGTTATAACATCGATTTGCCTTTCGACAGGGCCTTGAGGATGTGGTGAGGGATCCATGTCCTGGTGGAGGAACCGACCAAGGTGCCCTCTGTGGATAAGTTCCTCGATCTGCCACTTCAGGTCATGGCACTCCTCGGTATCGTGTCCATTTTGCTAGTGAAAACGGTAATACCTGGACTAGTTTCGCAGTTTCGAGGGGCCTCTCACCGGGTTGGGGGGTTTGAGCAACCCCTTTTCCTTTATCTGGAGAAAGATCTCAATTCTGAACGTGCCCAAGGTGGGGAGCGGGGGCCTTGGCGTTGGTGGGTCAGGCCTGTCCATTCTGCACCTTGGGGTAGTCTCCTGCTGCGCCCAGGTAGACTCAGGGCAAGCACTTTTGTGCTCCTCGCGTTTCCTGGACATCCAAGCCTCTGCCGCGATGTAGTGGTTGGCTCGTTGGAGCATTTCCGGGACCGTGGCGAGGGGACGCTCCATGAGGGACCAGAAAAATCTGGAAGGGCGTAAGTCGATCATGAACACTTGTATCAAGAGAGAGGGATGAGCGTCTGACAACCCCCGGATTTTTGTGCCAAAGCGATTCACAAAATGGGAGAGGGGCTCGTCCTCCTTTTGGTTGGGCCTGAGGAGCAAAGCGACGGATGGCTTCGGTCGAGCATAGGCCAGGAAGTGAAGCTCGAAGTCCTTGGTGAGCTGATCGAAGGATGCAAAGATGCCGGCCTTTAAGCCGCTTTACTATGCACGGGCTGGTCCCCTCAGGGTCATGGGGGATGCTCTACACATCAAGGCATCCGAAGTGCTGTATAGCGCCATTTGGGCGCGGAAGGCGGCGACATGGTCTACCAGGTCTATAGCGTCGTCGTAGGCATCGAGGGAGGGAAGCCGAAAGTTCAGAGGGACTGGCTGGTCTTGAATCTCGGGTGCGAATGGAGAGCCCCGGCGCACATCTTCCCCAGGCTCTTCTTTAGACTTGCGCACCTCCTTCTGCACCTCGTCGAGTCGCTGATTAACAAAGCGCAGTCGGGCTCGAAGGGAGTCCGTCGAGTTCGAGGATAACACTTCAGGCTCTGTGCGACCGTTCAAATTCTCCAGCGTTTGATCTTCGAGTGGGGCCTATCGGACGCCAAGCGAGGCGGGGGCCAGTGGAGGCGTCAGATGGGGCGCATTTTGTGACTCTAGCTGCCGTATGGCGGCCAGCAGCGTCGGTTGTGAGACGAGTGGGATGACGGTTTGCATTATTCCGATCAGGGTTTGGACTTGGCGGGCAAGGTCTTGAAAGGCTTTGGACGTTACGGGCGATGGGCCAATCGGGATGCCCTCGGGCTGCGACAAGCCCGGATCATTGAACAGCCGCCAATAGCATTCTGAAGTTGCGGCGAGGTCTTCTGCTCGGATCCCGTCATGCGGGAGGTCATTCTCGAGAGTCCCAAGCGGATGCGACTCCCCCACCACAGGCTTGTCTGAGTCTATCTGTTGATCTCTTGTCATCGAGCCCTCCTTCTAGCGCCAATCTGTTAGTGTCAATAACTTTACACTGTGGCCTCGGGGCTGTCGTGACTGGGTTCGGGTCCGAATGCGCTGAGATCTTCTTCAATCGACCCTGGGGTCTGACGATGTCGACGGGGTGCTTCCACGCACGCTTCATCTTCAATCCTACACATAGGTCGGGTTGAGAAAACTTCGTCCGATCCCTCCGACGATCAAGTCAGTTGATGATCTTGAAGGGAGTTATTGTTCATCCGAGTGACCTCCTCCTCTTCCCGAGAGTCGGGGTTTATATAGAAAGTGTTTTTATTCCCTGATGTATCCATTTGCAGGGTGTAAGTCTGTACTTCTGATGACGTCTGGCGTTACACGGAAAACTTGACTTCTGCGAGATAGTAATGTGTCTCGATTGACGTTCACCCTACTTCGATCAGACGTTGTCAAGTTAGCTGATCAGCCACTGGCCATGCAGCGGTCCGGGCCTCGATTGGCATTCAAAGAGCAAGTGATGTCAACGCGTGTCCCATCATTATTATTACCCACGTCAGGTCGTCACATGCATCGATGGCAACGCGTGGTGGGTGGACGTGTTTCCGAGAAAGTTCCACTCCACCGACAGTGACAAAGGAAGCATCTTTACACCTTCGGCGAACCCACTAACCTTTCAGAGGAAAGCAAAGCAACGGACCCCATCGTCCAGGTGTGTGTGGTCGTCCCATGCAACGCGTGGTGGGTGGACGTGTTTCCGAGAAAGTTCCACTCCACCGACGCTTTCCCCTTCTTCCCTTTGTGTGGCGGGCGATTCTGATCAATCGGCCGGCAAGCAAAGCAAGAGCTGACTTCCAATTCTTCCCCGTCCACGGAGCGGAGCCATGGCGGAGGTGGTTGCCAGCAGCATCGTGAGGTTTGTGTCCGACAAGCTGGGGTTGCTGAAGGGTGTGGGCGAGGATCTCAAGCGGCTGGAGAGCACCCTCGCCGCAATCCAACGCGTGCTCGAGGACGCAGAAGCACGGCAGGTGAAGGAGATATCCCTCAGGGTTTGGCTGCGGAAGCTGAAGGATGTCGCCTACGACTTGGACGATCTGTTGGATGAGACCGCCGTCAAGGCCCTGACCACGGGAAAGGTGCGTGGATTGCCTCTCACGCCCAAATCAATTCTAGCTCGGCATCAGATAGCTCGCAAGGTGAAGGAGATGACGAAGAGATTGAACGCCATCGCGGAGGAGCGAGCTGCATTCCACCTGAGTGAGGGAACCGCCAAAGACAGTGAGCCGGGCAGCGGAGGAAGAGAGCAAACTGGCTCTCTGGTGGATGAATCCCAAGTCTGCGGTCGACAGCAAGACAAGGAGCAAATCATCGGCTTCCTTCTCGACGATTCTACCGAGCATAAAACCAATCTCGGAGTCATTGCAATTGTTGGGCTGGGTGGTATCGGCAAGACCACTCTCGCTCAGCTAGTGTACAATGATGAGGGGGTGCGTCAGCACTTCGAGAAGAGGGCGTGGGTCTCCGTTTCCCATGAGGTCGACATCAAAAGTGTCATGAGATCGATCATAGAATCCCTGACCGCAAAGAAGTTCACCCTCCGGGGAATGGACCCGACGCAGCGGGAGCTCGTGAAACAGATCGGAGGTAGGAGGTTTCTGCTGGTGTTGGATGACGTCTGGAACGAGGACTATGAACTGTGGGATAGGCTGAGGATTCTGCTGAACAACGGAGCCAAGGGAAGCAAAGTCGTGGTGACGACACGATGCTGGCAAGTCGCGTTGGTGATGAAAGCGGACAACGTGCACCCCCTCGCCGGTCTCTCCGACGACGACTGCTGGTTGTTGTTCGAGAGAATGGCGTTCGAGTCGGGCAGCAGCGCGAGGAACCCGAGCTTGGAGGCCATCGGCAGGGAGATCGTGAGGCAATGCGGAGGCATACCGTTGGCAGTAAAGGCTTTGGGGAACGCGATGCAGTTCGAGCGGGAGGTGAGCCAGTGGGTGGCGGTCAGGGACAACGAGATTTGGAGACCCTCCGCCAACGTTGACGACGACAAGATTCTGCCTGAGTTGATTCTGAGCTACAGTCGTCTGCCATCGCGTCTGAAACAATGCTTTGCGTACTGCGCGATGATCCCAAAAGGCGAAACGATGGAGATCGAGACACTGGCTCAGCTGTGGGTTGCAGAAGGCCTGGCAGACCAGGAGGATGTGGGATCTCAGTACGTGGATGAGTTGCTGTCCAGATCCCTTCTCGAGATCGGTAAAGAGGAAGCGCATGGTGCTTTGGGCCAGGTCAAAATGCACGACGTCGTCCACGACCTCGCTCGGTTTGTCGCCGGCGACGAATGCTCGATCATAGGCGTCTGCGGCAGCACAGCCACCTCCCCAGGTTCGCGCTACGCGTCTCTACTCTTCGATAGACGGACGCCATCGGTTGCAAAGACGCTTAGCCATATGCGGAAGCTGCGAGCTTTGTATGTGATCGAGACCGCAGGGGATCAAGACGAAGGTGAGAGAGTTCTCCGTGCCATATTCTCCACCATGAAACCCCTGCGAGCGCTACATTTGGATGGCTTTCCCATGAAAGCACTGCCTGCCGCAGTACAAAAACTCGAGCATCTGCGGTACCTCGACCTGTCAGGAACCGACCTCCGAACACTTCCTCCGGCCATCGGGCGTCTCCACAACCTAAAGATCCTGAAACTGCCGCGTTGCACAGGACTCGAAGCGTTGCCCGAATCGATCGGCGAGCTGGTAAACCTGGTGACCTTGGACCTCTGTCTCTGCCGACGCCTTTCTTCTTTGCCGGATTCCATCGGGCGCATGGGCAACCTGCAGATTCTGAAACTGACGATTTGTATGGAACTCGACGCATTGCCCGAATCGATCGGCCAGCTGGTAAACCTGGTGACCTTGGATCTCTGTTTCTGCCGACGCCTTTCTTCTTTACCGGATTCCATCGGGCGCATGGGCAACCTGCGGAACTTGGATGTTTCCAGGACTTGCATCACCACGCTGCCGGAATCGTTGAGCTCCCTCTCAAACCTACAGCTGCTGAAACTTAGAGACTGTCACCGGCTGAATGAGCTTCCGAAGAACGTACCGAGCATGAGAAGCCTCACACACCTTGACATACACGGCTGTGTTGGTCTGACCCGCATGCCCGCGGGGTTAGGACAGTTGCGTCAGCTGCGGATGCTGCCGAGGTACCTGCTCGGTGACGGAGATCGAGATGGCGATGGAGGTCTCGAAGAGCTCGGCACCCTAAATCTCGAAGGTGAATTGTATATCGGGAATCTTCAGAATCTAATGAGTGCTGCGGAAGCCGGCGAGGCCAATCTGAGGGAGAAGCGGGGCCTGCGTTCGCTGACCCTAAACTGGGATCTGGCCTGTTCGCTCCGACAAGAAGACCGGAATGATGTCGCGGCCATGGGTGGGGACCACACCGAGATGGTGGAAGATGCGCTAGGAAGCCTCCGACCGCAGCCAGACCTGGAGGAGCTGCGGATCGAGGGTTACGCAGGCAAGGTGCTGCCGGGGTGGATGATGGATTGCGCGATTCCGAATCTGGTGGAGCTTTCACTGGACGCCTTTATTCGATGCGAGAAGTTGCCGGCGTTGGAGAGGCTGTCCTGTCTAAAGGTGCTGAATCTGAGCAGATTCCCCTGTGTCGAGTGCCTTCCACGGTTAGGGCAGCTACCCCGTCTCAGGGTCCTCCGCCTCGAAACGCTTCCTGCCGTGAAGCGTCTGGGATCAGAGTTTTACGGCGGCGGGTTCGCGTTCCCTGCACTGGAGGAACTGAAACTGGTATTCATGTCGGATTTGGAGGAGTGGTCAGGCACGGAGGGGGAAGATTTCCTTCCTCGTCTCTCAAAGCTGGAACTGACGGACTGCCCAAAGCTAGGAGCACTGCCATCGACGTTTCCATCTGTGAACATGCTGACGATGAACGTGGACGACAGGTTGCTGCTCTCGCACCTCGAAAGTGGTGCGTTTCCCAACCTGGAGCATTTGATTGTGATTTACTGCGACGTAGATGTTGAAGCAGGCGTGCCAGAAGTCATAACGAAGCGCTGGGGTCCAAGAGTCCTACCGGAGCGCTTGGGTGCTATTGGAAGACGAGCTGCGTGTCCTCGTGCTGCTGCTGCGCCTGCGCTCGAGTCTGTGAGTGAGAGGAAATACGTTTTGTTCGCACTGCAGATGATGGAATAGTCGACCATCTTGAACCCGAAATGTTCACAGGTCAATGGTAATAACTCATCTCTCACTTGTGCTGTCAGATTAAATGGGAGACTAACATGCATACGAGATCCGCAATGGTTTCTTGTTTCATGTCTTGATGTCTCCAGCTTCATCTACAAATAATTCTTCTATGAATATATAAACTGATTCTTTGGCCATGTAGTTCAGACAAGTATTTGAAGAGCCAAAGTAAGATGAGGTAGAAAGCACCAACAAAAATCGTTAGGTCCTCCAAACGAAACTTCACTCTTTCTCTGCCCAACTTTGTCCTCGCAAGACCTGGAAGTGAGGTTGGAAGAACTTGAAGAACACCTGCATTACCAGTCCCAAGAGCTGAAAATATCACTGCAAAGAGAGAACAAAATCCTCCGAGCAATGAAGACAACTGCAAAGAATAATAATATGACTTCTGTTATGGGTATTAAATGCGACATGACACCGGTTCCTGTGTATCACGCCCGGGTGACGTCATAGCCCCTTCTGCTTTCAAACTACGGCCGGGTCGACCACCGACGTCATTTCTCCTCTGCCTCGCCCCAGGTCCGTGCGAGAGTCGACCACGGTATCAGCCTGCGGAGCCAGGCCCGTACACCACCCTCAGACGCAACCAGAAACACACCAACCGCCCGACATATTTAAGCCACGGAAGAGTAAGGTGAAAGGGGGGGGTGAACCAGCACTCAGAAGGAGAAGGAGGGGGGCTGGGAAGAAGAACAGAAGAAGAAGGAGAAGGAGAAGAAGGAGAAGAGAGAGGAGAAGAAGAAGGAAAAGAAGGAGGGGAAGAAGACTCTCTCACCCGAGCTCCCATCGTTGCATGACAACAGCTGAGCTCCCATTGCTGCATGGCAGCACCCGAGCTCCCATCGCTGCATGGCAGCAACTGCTCCCATCGCTGCATGGCAGCACCCGAGCTCCCATCGCTGCATGGCAGCACCCGAGCTCCCATCGCTGCATGGCAGCAGCTGAGCTCCCATCGCTGCATGGCAGCACCCGAGCTCCCATCGCTGCATGGCAGCAACCAAGCTCCCATCATTGCATGGCAGCAGTTGAGCTCCCATCGCTGCATGGCAGCACCCGAGCTCCCATCGCTGCATGGCAGCAACCAAGCTCCCATCGTTGCATGGCAGCGGTCGAGCTCCCATCGCTGCATGGCAGCCACCGAGCTCCCATCGCAGAGAGGAGCAGCATCGACCTCGAGACATCGGCAGCCAAAGGATCTCTCTCTCTCTCTCTACCTCTCTTTCTCTATGAAACACTCTACTCACCCTCATCCAACGCTGACTTAAGCATCAGAGGG
This sequence comes from Musa beccarii, assembly GCA_024322285.1. Lineage (NCBI taxonomy): Eukaryota > Viridiplantae > Streptophyta > Magnoliopsida > Zingiberales > Musaceae > Musa > Musa beccarii. The sequence continues at coordinate 38,041,490 of CM044398.1, read as the reverse complement.
GTTGGGACGGAAACCCCCGACCCAACCTTGTGTCGAATCGAGGGTGAGCGCAAATGAGCCCACTAGATGAAGGAACCGATCCCGATCGGGCGAAGGATCAGCTTCACCCGACCGGACGTCGGCTTCATGCCCGGAGATCGATGTGGCGACCCCTGGGCGTTCGGACCCGAACCCAGCCGCGACGGCCCCGAGGCCACGGCACAAAGTTGTTTGCATTAACAGATTGACGCTAGAAAGAGGGCCCGTTGTCGCAAGGTTAGCCCCATCTAATCTCCGAAGCCCGAGCTACAGTGCTCGGCAGCCCAAGCCCAAGCTACAGTGCTTGGCACCCACGTTCAGCACCTTGCTGCGTGGTTTGCAGCTGCACCAAGCAGTTGCTCAGTTAAGCCCGAGCTACAGTGCTCGACACAAACCAAAAGGGACACGGACAAGCATAAGCATTACACCGAACAAGCCGTTTACAATTTTGTCCGTGACAATTCGTCGCCGGCGACAAACCGAGCGAGGTCGTGGACGACGTCGTGCATTTTGACCAGGCCCACAGCACCATGCTCTTCCCCTTGACCGATCTCGAGAAGGGATCTGGACAGCAACTGATCCACGTACTGCGATCCCACATCCTTCAGGTCTGCCAGGCCTTCTGCAACCCACAGCTGAGCCAGTGTCTCGATCTCCATCGTCTTGCCTTTTGGGATCATCGCACAGTACGCAAAGCATTGTTTCAGACGCGGTGGCAGATGGCTGTAGCTCAGCATCAACGCCGGCAGAATTTGGTCATCGTCAACGTCGGCGGAGGGTCTCCAAATCTCGTTGTCCCTGACCGCCACCCACTGGCTCACCTCCCGCTTGAACCGCATCGAGCTCCCCAAAGCCTTGGCTGCCAACGGCATGCCTCCACATCGCCTCACGATCTCCTTGCCGATGGCCACCAAGCTCGGGTTCCTCACGCTGCCGCCCGACTCGAACGCCCTTCTCTCGAACAACAACCAGCAGTTGTCGTCGGAGAGACCGGCGAGGCAGTGCACGTCGTCCGCGTTCATCACGGACGCGACTCGCCGGCTTCGTGTCGTCACCACGACTTTACTTCCCTCGGCTCCATTGCTCAGCAGAATCCTCAGTCTGTCCCACAGTTCATAGTCCTCGTTCCAGACGTCATCCAGCACCAGCAGAAACCTCCTACCTCTGATCTGTTCCACGAGCTCCCGCTGCGTCGGGTCCATGTCCCGGAGGGTGAACTCCTTGTTGCTCAGGGATTCTATGATCGATCTCATGAGACTTTTGCTGTCGAACTTATCAGAAACGTAGACCCACGTCCTCCTCTCGAAGTGCCGACGCACCCCCTCATCATTGTACACTAGCTGAGCGAGAGTGGTCTTGCCGAGACCACCCAGCCCAACAATTGCAATGACTCCGAGATTGGTTTTATGTTCGGTAGAATCGCCGAGAAGGAAGCCGATGATTTGCTCCTTGGCTTGCTGTCGACCGTAGACTTGGGATTCATCCACCAGAGAGCCAGTTTGCTCTCTTCCTCCGCTGCCCGGCTCACTGTCTTTGGCGGTTCCCTCCCTCAGGTGGAATGTGGCTCGCTCCTCCACGATGGCGTCTAATCTCTTCCTCATCTCCTTCACCTTGCGAGCTATCTCATGCCGAACAAGAATCAATTTGGGCGTGAGAGGCAATCCACGCACCTTTCCCTTGGTCAGGGCCTTGACGGCGGTCTCATCCAACAGATCGTCCAAGTCGTAGGTGACATCCTTCAGCTTTCGAGCACGCCTTGGATTGCGGCGAGGGTGCTCTCCAGCCGCTTGAGTTCCTCGCCCACACCCTTCAGCAACCCCAGCTCGTTCGACACTTTGGCTCCGAGCTTGTCGGACACAAACCTCACGATGCTGCTGGCAACCACCTCCGCCATGGCTCCGCTCCGTGGACGGGGAAGAATTGGAAGTCAGCTCTTGCTTTGCTTGCCGGTCGATTGCTGTTACAGCTAGTCCGAGAAAATTTATCAAAGAGTAATTTTGACAACCCAAAAAAGATAATAAAGTAAAAAGAATAAAAGAGACAGGGATACCGAATTTATATGGTTCGATCAATTGACCTACGTCCACGAACGAAGGAGCAGCAAAACTCTTACTATAAAAGGGATAATTACAAATGTCTTAAGAAAAATATTCCTAGATCATAAAAACACCTGAAACTACTAAATAAGAAAAGTCTAAAATATTTGACTTAATATGGACTTAATGAAAATTAAATCCAAAACGGCTTTTCTTGTGGTGCTTGTAGCTTCAAAGTCTAGGTCCTTATTTATAGCACCAATAAGAGATAGCAGAATAGAAAATTCAGATGTTGGACTATGTGACTTGCCAAACCAACAAATCTCCACCTTTGCATGTCCCAACATTGACAATTTAGCAGAACTTGCTCCACCTTCTTCACAAAAGTCCTAACGGACAATCACCAATAATGAATACCAACCAAGTCCAAGCACTGCTTGAACTTGTAAATCGAAAGAGGCTTTGTAAGCATATCAGCTGGATTGTCCTTCGTATGAATTTTCTGAACAAGGACCTTTTCCTCGACAATGGTATCCCGAATAAAATGAAACTTCATATCGATATGTTTTGTCCTCTCATGATACATCTGGTCTTTAGTCAAATAAATAGCATTATGACTAACATGTCATAATTTGGTGATGTCAGAATCAGACAATGATGATGACGAGATCGCAGAACTGTGTGATGTAGTTCCTTGCAAAATATACAAACTACCAGACCTACAAGCTTTCATAACAATGAGGACACTTCTAGAAACTTTTATAACTCCACCTTCAGTTGTGTGTTTACACCCAAGAGCCTCTAGGGTGCCTAAAGAGATGAGATTCTTCTTTAAATCAGGAACATGTCTAATATTAGTGAGCGTCCTCACAATACCATCATGCATTTTAATTCGGATTGTGCCTTTACCTACAACATCACACACGGTATTATTACCCATCAAAACAATTCCACCATTGCAAGATTCATATATGAAAAACAAATCACACATGTGATAAGAATAATCCGAATCTAAAATCCATTCATTTTTAGACCTCGTCCCCGTCATCAAGAGCAAAAAAAATATTTTCATCATTCTCATCATCACCGCAACACTAGCTTCAATGACTCGATGAGTTTTCTTAATAATTTTTCCCTTTTGCTTTAATTTATTTTTTAATTTAAAGCAATCAACCTTAATATGTCCCATTTTATAACAATATCTCAGCACTCCAATTTCTATGTCTTGATTTAGATCTAGATTTAGATCTACTACTGTCAAATTCCCTTTTATCAGTTCTACCCCTGACAACCAGACCCTCAGCCTGATTCTCACTACTTTCCCCAGTGATATCCTTATCTATCTGCTCCTTAGATTTTAATGCAGATTTAATTTCCTGATACAAAATTATTTCTTTTTCATAAATCATAGTATCACGGAAATGCTTAAAGGATTAGGAAAAAGAACACAAAAGTAACAGGGCCTCATCCTTGTCATCAATTTTCGCATCTATATTCTCCAAATTCATAACTAAGAAATCAAATTTATCAAAATGTGAGAGTATAGATATACCTTCAGTCATCCGAAACATATACAAACTCTGATTCAAGTAGAGACGGTTCTCCACTGTCCTCTTCATATACAAGGATTTAAGCTTGTCCCACATACTCTTAGCCGTAGTCTCCGTAGCTACCTCCCGTAAAATCTCATCAGAGAGATTTAGAATAATGCTTGATCGGGTTTTCTTATCCATACCCGTAAAATCTTCCTCTGACGTACCATCTAAAATTTTTTCAGCTCCCTATAGTGCCAAATCAACTCCGTCTTAAACCAATGGCCTCCATCTTGAGTTGCCACATGCCGAAATTGACATTTCTGTCGAATTTCTCGATAATGATCTTTGTTATTGTCATTGTTGCTAAAAGATCCCAAAACCAAGCCTTGATACCAGTTGTTATGGGTATTAAATATGACGTGACACCCGGTCCTGTGCATTACGCCCGGATGACGTCATCGCCCCTCCTGCGCTCATTTACTCCCTCGTTTGACCACCCGACATCACTTCTCCTCTGCCTCGCCCCGCGTCCTTGATGGGTTGACCACGGCACCGGCCTGTGAAGCCAGGTCCGTATACCAGCCCCAGACGCAACCGGAAGCGCGCCATCCGCCCGACATATTTAAGGCCAAGGGGTAAGGTGAGAAAAGGGGGGGGAAAAGAAAGGTAAGCTCTGAACACTCCAACCATTTCGACCGACCGAGGAAACACCAGGAAGAGGTCGGAACCCTCCGGGAGTGAGCCTGACTTGAGCGTCGGAGGGGTCGGGCGGAGCACCCTCCGACCCGCCTTTGTGCAGGTGCCGTTCACAGCGACCTCGGCACGCGCAACCGCTCGGAACCCAGCCGGAGCGGGAGACTTCGACGAGCCCGAACCCTACCAAGACGACCCCGGGTCTCCGGACTCCCCACCGCACCCCAGGGGTCACGGTAAAAGTTGTTAACCATAACAGATTGGCGCTAGAAGGAGGGCCCGTTGTCGTAAGGTTAGCTCCATCTAATCTCTAAAGTCCAAGCTACAGTGCTCGACAACCATGTTCAGCGCTTCGCTGCATGGTTCATCGCTGCCTCATGCACCGCTCGCCAAATTTGAGTTCCGAGTGCGCGCTGCACGGCTGCAATGAAGCCCGAGCTGCAATGCTCGGCAACACATCGCTGCCTCATGCAGCCGCTTCGGTTCCAAATCGACCCGAGTGCGCTGCTCGACAATGAAGTCCGAGCTACGGTGCTCGGCAACCATGTTCAGCGCTTCGCTGCATGGTTCATCGCTGCCTCATGCAGCCGCTCGAGCCAAATCGAGCGAGTCGCTGCTCGGCGGCCGCTATGAAGCCCGAGCTAAGCTGATGCTCGGCAACCATGTTCAGCTGCTGCATGGTTCATCGCTGCCTCATGCGCCGCTCGCCAAATCGAGCCCGAGTGCATTTGCTCGGCAGCGCCGGCGAGGCGAGCTGCGATGCTCGGCAACACCATTGCTCGCGTCGCTGCCTCATGCGCCGCTTCGGCCAAATCTAAGCCCGAGTGTCTTTCGCCAAGCACGAAGCCGAGCTTCATGCGAACTCTGAAGCTTTCGGCCACCCGCTTCAGCACTTTGCTGCGTGGTTTGCGGTTGCACCAATGCATTGCTGCTTCGCCCAAAGCCAGCCGAGTGTGATACTCGGCAACCCCTCGCAGCTTGTTACATCGCTGCCTCGTCGCAACCGCTCGGCCAAATCTGAGCCGAGTCGCGCTGCTCGGCAGTGAAGCCCGAGCTGCGATGCTCGGTAACATATCGCTGCATCGCTGCCTCATGCAGCCGCTCGGCCAAATCTGAGCCCGAGTGCGCTGCTCGGCAGCGGAAGCCCGAGCTGCGATGCTCGGCAACACGTCGCTGCCTCATGCAGCGCTCGCCAAATCTGAGCTGAGTCGCTGCTTTCGGCAGCGAAGCCCGAGCTGCAATGCTCGGTAACACTTCGCTGCGTCGCTGCCTCATGCAGCCGCTCGGACAAATCTGAGCCCGAGTGTGCTGCTCGGCAGCGGAAGCCCGAGCTGCGATGCTCGGCAACACGTCGTTGCCTCAAGCAGCTGCTCGCCCAAAGCCCGAGTTGCGATGTTCGGCAACCCCTCGCAGTGTGTTTCATCGCTGCCTCACGCAGCAACTTCGGCCAAATCTAAGCCGAGTGTGCTGCTTTCGGCGGCCGAAGCCCGAAACTCGATTGCTCGGCACCCACGTTCAGCACTTTGTTGCATGGTTTGTAGCTGTACCAAGCAGCTGCTCGGCGGTCAATGCCCGAGCTACGATGCTCGGCAATCCTTTCGCTGCATGGTTCGCAACTGCACCGAAAGCAATTGCTCAAACAACACCCGAGCTGCGATGCTCGGCAACCATCGCTGCGTGGTTCATCGCTGCAACAAGCAAAGTTACGCCAATGCCCGAGCTGCGACGCTCGGCCACCGATGCTCCGAGCTGCGATGCTCGGCAATCCTTCGCTGCATGGTTCACAAATGCATCGAGCAATCTGCTCAAACAAAGCCCGAGCTGCGCTTGCTCGGCTAACCACGTCGCTGCATGGTTCACGGCGCACCAAACAATTGGTCGGCCAAAGCCGAGCCGTGGCGCTTTCGGCCACCCACGTTCGGCACTTCACTACATGCATTGTAGCTGCACTAAGCAAACCGCCACCAAAAACTACCCGAGCCATGCTTTGCTCGCCAACAGAAGCGATGCTCCGATTGTCGTTACTCCTTTGCAATATCTTACGGACTTCCCACTGAGTTGAGCAAGCCATACAACTTAATCGTCCTGGACCTCTCGAGCTGCAGCCTCAAGGGGGAAATATCGTAGCCCATTGGCAGCCGGATCAGCCGCGAAACACTGCTTGTGCACTCCAACTGGTTGTCCGCGCAGATGCCACCATCGCCGATAATCTCAACAGTGACTGTCAAACAGCGCGCTCATTGGAGAAGCTCCCCACTAGTTGACCGCCCTCATACAAAAGCCATTGCTGCAGCAGGGGCTGTGTGGTGCATCGCAAAACAATTCTGCAGCAGCAGAGCTGAATCTGATCTTCTACGTGCTACCAGATCTGTGTGAGAACGAGAAGTTCACATATCTGATTCGGTCTCTTCTGGGCCTTGAGCGGCGGCTCGACCCTATCCCGAACGGCAGTTCGGTCTTCATGGTCTTGAGCGGCGCCTCGACCATTGGTTGTCCGGGTCTTGAGCGGTGGCTCAACCCTCGGATTTCTGGGTCTTGAGCGGTGGCTCGACCCCTATCCCGAACGGCAGTTCGGTCTTCATGGTCTTGAGCGGCGCCTCGACCATTGGTTTTCCGGGTCTTGAGCGGTGGCTCGACCCTCGGATTTCTGGGTCTTGAGCGGTGGCTCGACCCCTATCCCGAACGGCAGTTCGGTCTTCATGGTCTTGAGCGGCGCCTCGACCATTGGTTTTCCGGGTCTTGAGCGGTGGCTCGACCCTCGATTCTCTCAGGTCTTGAGCGGTGGCTCACCCCTATCCCGAATGGCGATTCGGTCTTCATGGTCTTGAGCGGTGCCTCGACCATTGGTTTTCCGGGTCTTGAGCGGTGGCTCGACCCTCGGATTTCTGGGTCTTGAGCGGTGGCTCGACCCCCCATCCCGAACGGCGATTCGGTCTTCATGGTCTTGAGCGGCGCCTCGACCATTAGTTTTCCGGTCTTGAGCGGTGGTTCGACCCTCGGTTTCTGGTCTTGAGCGATGGCTCGACCCCTATCCCGAACGGCAGTTCGGTCTTCATGGTCTTGAGCGGCGCCTCAACCATTGGTTCTCTGGGTCTTGAGCGGGCCTCGACCCTTGGTTTTCATGGTCTTGAGCGGGCCTCGACCATCGCTTCTCCGGGTCTTGAGCGGGCCTCGACCATCGCTTCTCCGGGTCTTGAGGGCCTCGACCCTTGGTTTTCATGGTCTTGAGCGGGCCTCAACCATCGCTTCTCCGGGTCTTGAGTGGGCCTCGACCCTTGGTTTTCATGGTCTTGAGCGGGCCTCGACCATCGCTTCTCCGGGTCTTGAGCGGGCCTCGACCCTTGGTTTTCATGGTCTTGAGCGGGCCTCGACCATCGCTTCTCCGGGTCTTGAGCGGGCCTCGACCATTGCTTCTCCGGGTCTTGAGCGGGCCTCGACCCTTGGTTTTCATGGTCTTGAGCGGGCCTCGACCATCGCTTCTCCGGGTCTTGAGCGGGCCTCGACCCTTGGTTTTCACGGTCTTGAGCGGGCCCCGACCCTCGACTATATTCATTCATACCTTTGTGGTCCAGCTCGTATTCAATCTAAGGGTGGTGCCAGGTATATGTTGACTTTCATTGACGATTATTCCAGAAAAGTTTAGGTTTATTTTTTGAAATATAAAAATGATATTTTTCTAACCTTTAAATAATGGAAGGCTTTGATTGAGAAGCAAACAGGTAAACAGATTAAGCGGCTTCGAATAGATAATGGTATGGAATTTTGTGAAGGTGACTTTGATGAATTCTGCAAAAATGAAGGAATTGTTCGGCATCGCACTGTTAGGATGACGCCTCAGCAAAATGGTGTGGTAGAATGTATAAACAGAATACTCTTAAAAAGAGCAAGGTGTATAATCTCAAATGCATGGTTGACAAAGGACTTTTGGGCAGAAGTGATTAATATGGCATGTTACGTTATCAACCATGCTCCTTCTGCAGCACTTAATTTTAAAACTCCAGAGGAAGTTTGGTCAGGTACTCCTATTGATTACTCTAATTTTAAAATCTTTAGGTGTCTAGCATACATGCATGTAAATAAAGAAAAATTAAAACCTCGAGCTAAAAAGTATATTTTCCTTGGGTATGCTTCTGGGGTGAAACGATACAAATAATGGTGTTCTGATCCCAAATCTCCAAAATTTATAATTAGTAGAGATATTATTTTTGATTAATTATCTATGTTATCTTCCAAAGAGGAATCTACTAGTTGTACAAATGATAATACGCAGAAGGAGATGGAGCTTGAGATTGGTAGTTCTAAATCTCTTCAATCGAACTCTTCTACTCAAAGAATGCCAGTAGATGGTCCCGAGTTTACTGACGAAGATGATCCAGAGGAAGAATAATATTCCATAGCCAAGGATAGACCACGGAGAGATATTCGACCACTACAAAGATATGCAAATTTAGTTGCATATGCTTTATCTGTTGTAGAAGAAATAGGTGGAGTTGGTGAGCCTACTACCTACTCAAATATAGTTTCTTGTGATGATTCCGCTAAGTGGTTGATTACGATGAATGAAGAAATTAAATCTCTCCATCAGAATAAAACTTGGGATCTTGTGAAGTTGCCTTCAGGTAAGAAAATTGTTGGATGCAAATGGGTCTTCAAAAGGAAGGAAGGTATTCCAGGGGTTGAAGATACAAGGTACAAAGCACGATTGGTTACAAAGGGCTATAGTCAGGTACATGGTATTGATTTTAATGATGTATTTTCACCTGTTGTTAAACATAGCTCTATTCGTGTTTTGCTTGCTTTAGTTGTCATGTATGATTTAGAATTATAGCAACTTGATGTTAAAACAGCTTTCTTACATGGTGAACTTGAAGAGCAAATTTATATGGAGCAATCTCATGGATTTGAAGTTGATGGTAAGAAATATCATATTTGCTTATTAAAGAAATTCTTGTATGAATTGAAGCAACCTCCAAGACAGTGGTATAAGAGGTTTGATTCCTTTATGTTAGGTCATGGTTACACAAGGAGCATGTATGATAGTTGTGTCTACTTCCGAAAGTTAAATGATGGCTCTTTTGTGTATTTGTTGCTTTATGTTGATGACATGCTTATTGTAGCTAAGAATTTGTTAGAAATTCACGCTTTGAAAATGCAGCAAAATAGTGAATTTGAAATGAAAGATTTGGGAGCAACTAAGAAGATTCTTGGCATGAAGATCAAAAGAGATCGAGGAGTTGGACAATTATTTCTGACCTAAAAAAATTACCTCAAGAAAGTCTTAGAGAGGTTTGGGATGAAAAATGCTAAGCCAGTGAGTACTTCTCTTGCTAGCCATTTTCGGCTATCTGCTACTCGGTCACCACAGTCAGTTGAAGTGGAAAAATATATGGTGAAAATTTTATATTCCAGTGCCATCGACAGTATTATGTATATAATGGTTTGTACTCGTTCAGATATTTCACAAGCATTCAGTGTGGTTAGTAGATATATGTCTTGTCCGGGTAAAACACATTGGCAGGCTATGAAGTGGATTCTCAGATACTTGCAAGGGACTTCAGATGCTTGTTTGGAGTTTGGGAAAAATCATGACACTTTGATTGGTTTCGTCGACTCTGATTATATTGCGGATCTTGATAAACGAAGATCTCTGACAGACTATGTATTTTGCATTGGCGGTTGTGCAGTTAGTTGGAAAGCTTCTTTACAACCTGTCATGGCTTTATCTACTACAGAGGCAGAATATATGGCAGTGACAGAGACAATCAAAGAAGTTTTATGGTTAAGAAGTTTGTTCGGCGAATTATGTTAGTATCAAGGAGTTACTACAATTTACTGTGATAGTCAAAGTGCTATTCATTCGACTAAAAACTAGATGAATCATGAGAGGACGAAACACATGATGTGAAGTTTTAATTTATTCGGGATACCATTGCCGAGGGAAAGGTTCTTGTTCAGAAAATTCATACGAAGGACAATCCAGTTGATATGCTTACAAAGCTTCTTCCAGTTTACAAATTCAAGCAGTGCTCGGACTTGGTTGGTATTTGTTGTTAGTGATTACCCGTTAGGGCTTTTGTAGAAAAGGTGGAGCAAGTTCTGTTAAATTATCAATGTTGGGATATGCCAAGGTGGAGATTTGTTGGTTTGACAAATCCCATAGTCCCACATCTCTATTTTCTATTCTGCAACCTCATATTGATGCTATAAATAAGGGCCTAAACTTTGAAGCTAGAGGCACAACAAGAAAAGTCGTTTTGGATTTAATTTTATTAAGTTCATATTAAGTCAAATATTTTAGATTTTTTTATTTAGTAGTTTCAGGTGTTTTATGGTGTCGAAATCTTTTTACTAAGTCATTTGTAATTGTCCCTTTTATAGTAAGAGTTTTGTTTCTCCTTCGTTCATGGACGTAGGTCAATTGATCGAATCACGTAAATTTTATGTCCCTATCTCTTTTTATATTTCTATTTTATTATTTTTGTTGGGTTATCAAAATTAATTTTTGATAAATTTTATGAAGCCAACTCTAACACTGTTCTGGTAGATATCCTCGTCGTTTCCACTCGGTTCGGTCGCTTCTTTCTTCTCTTCGTATTGCGTTTGTAGCTTCTCTGGAGCTTTTGGTGGACTGGCGGCTGGGGGTTTCGGAGGTTGCTATGTCGTCGGTCCAGAAGCAGAGGAAGACCGTGGTTTTATTAGGCATCAGTAGAGAAGGAATCACCATACTACTCTCGAACAAGCTTCGGTTCATCGTCCCAAGTATTGCTTGGTTTTGTTGTTGCATGTGAGAAAAAAAGAACCAAATTTTGGGCTGTTTCGCTCGTCATCTTGCCGTTGGTATAGAAAGACGCCGAATCAGCGTTTACTCTGTACATCCTCGGGAGAGCGTGCTGCGTTCGCTTTGATTCGGCCTTGGGCTTCAGTTTCGGTGACGAGCTGAAGCGCGCAAGGCGAAATTTTTGCGTCGGATCTTCTCGTCCTCTTCGTCTTGGCGCAAAGACGAAACGGGGGAGTTCACTTTCGTTTTGATTGCAGGATTTCTCATTCATCTTTAATCGATACGCTTCATCTCTCTGAGACGGTATGTTGTTCTGAGTAATTCTTCTGCTCATACTTTCCAAATACAGATCGGAAAAGTCTTCTTTTTTTTTGCCCCCTTTTCATTTGGAACCATTCTTCTGAATTTGATTGTGCAGTGTCTTTTGGTAGGTACTCAGGACTTCATCTGTTCTAAGCAAGCCCGATGCCGGATTCCATCGGGTTTCAGCGGGCAAACACGTAACGGTAGAGGGAGATCCGGTTGACCCGCCACCAGAACAATTTGCCGAGGCTGGTGATGAAGATAGTGATGATGATATTGATATAGAAGAACTTGAACGGCGCATGTGGAGAGACCGGCTGCGGCTGAAACGCTTGAAGGAAAAACAACAGAGCAAGAACAAGGAGCAGGCTGATGCAGCATGACAGTGCCAGTCACAGGAACAGGCCTGCCGGAAGAAGATGGAAGGATCAAATTCTCTTCAGATGACCATGTTGGAAGGAACAAGAACATGGTCATACCTCCAGCTTGGGAGGTATGACCATGTTGGAAGGATCAAATTCTCTTCAGATGGAAGACGCAGTCTATTCGAAGAGGTCAGTGGTGTGGTAGAGCGATCGCTGCCCACTCGAACAAGAACCAAGTAGCCAACCCATTGAAGCGAGTGTGGGTATCAGGATTAGGTCTGGCTTCAACATGCTTGGAATGGATTACTCCGATGCCTTGCATGTCAGAACACAGCAAGATGGATTTAGCTGGTTCTGCTGAAATGAAATGGTGGAGACACCATGTTCGATCATTTCTTTAAAATGGTGGAGTCGTGTCAACAGCAGCAGATTCGATTTCTGAGAGTAAAAAGAATCCAGGTCTCGCAAGGACGAAGTTGGGCAGAGAAAGAGTGGAGTTTCTTGCCGACCTCGACAATTTCCCGTTCACAGACGGGCGTTTTCCTCTCTTTTTGGTGGTGCTTTCTACCTCATCCGACTTTGGTTCTTCGAATGCTTGTCCGAACTACATGGCCAAAGAATCAGTTTATATATTCATAGAAGAATTATTTGTAGATGAAGCTGGAGACATCAAGACATGGGACAAGAAACCATTGCGGATCTCGTATGCATGTTAGTCTCCCATTTAATCTGACAGCACAAGTGAGAGATGAGTTATTACCATTGACCTGTGAACATGTCGGGTTCAAGATGGTCGACTATTCCACCAGCTGCAGTGTGAACCAAACGTGTTTCCTCTCGAGCGCAGCAGCAGCACGAGGACACGCAGCTCGTCTTCCAAGAGCACCCAAGCCCTTCGCTACGATTCTGGGACGCCAGCGCTTCGTTATGACTTCTGGTATGCCTGCTTCAACGTCTAGGCCGCAGGAAATCACAACCAAATACTTTAGGTTGGGAAACGCACCACGTTCGAGGTGAGAGAGTAGCAACTTGTCGGCCGCGTACATCGTCAGCTGGTTCACAGATGGAAACGTCGATGGCAGTGCTCCAAGCTTTGGGCAGTCCGTCAGATCCAGCCTTGAGAGACGAGGAAGGAAATCTTCCCCCTCCGTGCCTGACCACTCCTCCAAATGCGACATGGAAGCCAGTTTCAGTTCCTCCAGTGCAGGGAACGCGCAACCGCCGCCGTAAAACTCTGATCCCAAACGCTTCACGGCAGGAAGCCCTACGAGGCCGAGGACCCTGAGACAGGGTAGCTGCCCTAACCGTGGAAGGCACTCGACACAGGGGAATCCGCTCAGATTCAGCACCTTTAGACGGGACAGCCTCTCCAACGCCGGCAACTTCTCACATCGAATAAAGCCGTCCAGTGAAAGCTCCACCAGATTCGGAATCGAGCAATCCATCATCCACCCCGGCAGCACCTTGCCTGCGTAACCCTCGATCCGCAGCTCCTCCAGGTCTGACTGCGGTCGGAGGCTTCCTAGCGCATCTTCCACCAGCTCGGTGTGCTCCCCACCCATGGCCGCGACATCATTCTGGTCTTCTTGTTGGAGCGAACAGGCCAGATCCCAGTTTAGGCTCAGCGAATGCAGGCCCCGCTTCTCCCTCAGATTGGCCTCGCCGGCTTCCGCAGCACTCCTTAGATTCTGAAGATTCTCGATATACAATTCACCTTCGAGATTTAGGGTGCCGAGCTCTTCGAGACCTCCATCGCCATCTCCGTCACCGAGCACGTACCTCGGCAGCATCCGCAGCTGACGCAACTGTCCTAACCCCGCGGGCATGCCGGTCAGACCAACACAGCCGTGTATGTCAAGGTGTGTGAGGCTTCTCATGCTCTGTACGTTCTTCGGAAGCTCATTCAGCCGGTAACAGTCTCTAAGTTTCAGCAGCTGTAGGTTTGAGAGGGAGTTCAACGATTCCGGCAGCGTGGTGATGCAAGCCCCGGAAATATACAAGTTCCGCAGGTTGCCCATGCGCCCGATGGAATCCGGTAAAGAAGAAAGGCGTTGGCAGAAACAGAGATCCAAGGTCGGCGAGCTGGTAAACCTGGTGACCTTGGATCTCTGTTTCTGCAGACGCCTTTCTTCTTTACCGGATTCCATCGGGCGCATGGGCAACCTGCAGATCCTGAAACTGCGGCATTGTATGGAACTCGAAGCGTTGCCCGAATCGATCGGCGAGCTGGTAAACCTGGTGACCTTGGATCTCTTTTTCTGCCCACGCCTTTCTTCTTTGCCGGATTCCATCGGGCGCATGGGCAACCTGCGGAACTTGGATGTTTCCAGGATTTGCATCACCACGCTGCCGGAATCGTTGAGCTCCCTCTCAAACCTACAGCTGCTGAAACTCACAAACTGTTTCCGGCTGAATGAGCTTCCGAAGAACGTACAGAGCATGAGAAGCCTCACACACCTTGACATACACGGCTGTGTTGGCCTGACCCGCATGCCCGCGGGGTTAGGACAGCTGCGTCAGCTGCGGATGCTGCCGAGGTACGTGCTCGGTGACGGAGATGGCGATGGAGGTCTCGAAGAGCTCGGCACCCTAAATCTCGAAGGTGAATTGTATATCGGGAATCTTCGGAATCTAAGGAGTGCTGCGGAAGCCGGCGAGGCCAATCTGAGGAAGAAGCGGGGCCTGCGTTCGCTGACCCTAAACTGGGATCTGGCCTGTTCGCACCAACAAGAAGACCGGAATGATGTCGCGGCCATGGGTGGGGAGCACACCGAGCTGGTGGAAGATGCGCTTGGAAGCCTCCGACCGCAGCCAGAGCTGGAGGTCCTGGGGATCAAGGGTTACGTAGGCAAGGTGCTGCCGGGGTGGATGATGGATTGCTCGATTCCGAATCTGGTGGAGCTTTCACTGGACGCCTTTATTCGATGCGAGAAGTTGCCGGCGTTGGAGAGGCTGTCCCGTCTAAAGGTGCTGAATCTGAACACATTTCCCCGTGTCGAGTGCCTTCCACGGTTAGGGCAGCTACCCTGTCTCAGGGTCCTCGGCCTCGTAGGGCTTCCTGCCGTGAAGCGTTTGGGATCAGAGTTTTACGGCGGCGGTTGCGCGTTCCCTGCACTGGAGGAACTGAAACTGGCTTCCATGTCGCATTTGGAGGAGTGGTCAGGCACGGACGTGGCCATCTGTGAACTGGTTGGCGATGTACGTGGCCGACAAGTTGCTACTCTCTCACCTCGAACGTGGTGCGTTTCCCAACCTAAAGCATTTGGTTGTGATTTACCGCGACCTAGATGTTGAAGCAGGCGTACCAGAAGTCAACGAAGCGCTGGGGTCCAAGAGTCCTACCGGAGGGCTTGGGTGCTATTGGAAGACGAGCTGCGTGTCCGCGTGCTGCTGCTGCGCTCGAGTCTGTGATTGAGAGGAAATCCGTTTGGTTCGAACTGGATCGTCGACCATCTTGAACCCGAAATGTTCAAATTAAATGGGAGACTAACATGCATACGAGATCCGCAATGGTTTCTTGTTTCATGTCTTGATGTCTCCAGCTTCATCTACAAATAATTCTTCTATGAATGGATAAACTGATTCTTTGGCCACGTAGTTCGGACAAGCATTCGAAGAGCCAAAGTAGGATGAGGTAGAAAGCACCAACAAAAAGAGAGGAAAACGCCCGTCTGTGAACGGGTTGGCAAGAATTGTTAGGTCCTCCAAAAGAAACTTATTCTTTCTCTGCCCAACTTTGTCCTTGCAAGACCAGGAAGTGAGGTTGGAAGAACTTGAAGAACACCTGCATTACCAGTCCCAAGAGCTGAAAATATATCGCATTTCCAAGACTTTACACATGATTTTCTCACTTGTACATGATATATTTCCAAGAGCTGAAAATATATCAGAAAAATTCAACATGTTGCAATTGTACCCATAAATATGTACTGTATTCGAATTTAATCCGACTAATTGTTTCCGCATCAGCCATTCCCCAAATCCTAAAATAATAGTAAATGAAAGTGCTTGGTCTTATACTCCATGGATAATGACACCCAAGTGCAGCTTGGGTCTCATGCATCACTTCTCCAAGGCCATACATCATGTCAAAGAAATATTTTTCCCCTTAGGTTTTGACTAAAATTGAGTCACAAGTCAAAGAAGAGAGAGAAAAGGAACAGGCAATAGTTTGGCAATGTCTTCTGAGACACCTCCAACATAAATTTGAGAATGATGATGATGCATATACTCATAGTTTTGTCACAGTGGTTATGAAGGAGCCAAAGGAATGATGTTCCAATAATGGAACTGAAATGGAGATTCATACAGATTTAGAAGATGAAATAAAGAAACTTTTTGAGCTAACCTTGAAATATTAGATATAGGCAACAAAATTGCATGTTCTATGTTCGCAGTTTGGTACTAACCGAAAAAGAGATGCATAAGAAATCGAAGCAGCAAATGATATCTTCCTCATTCCGAGTCTGCAAGAGTAAACACCAAAGAATGGAAAAAATGGTTTACATATTTGATTCAAGCAAAACACTTTGCATTCCGAAATAAAAGCAGACGGGGCTGATCAGAACGATCAGAAAACCCAGTTCAACAAAATGCCCATGCACAAGATAGAAGTGCATGATCAAAACTATGTTTCTTTCAAACATGTAAGAACAGTTATTTTAAATAACTGCCGGTGGAGGTTTTGCGGTTTTATTTTATACCCTGGAGAGACTCATTTTGCCATCATGACTTTGACAAACTCCTCGTAGTTGATCTGGCCATCTCCATCGACATCAGCCTCACGGATCATCTCATCAACTTCCTCGTCCGTCAGCTTCTCGCCGAGGTTGGTCATGACATGACGCAACTCTGCTGCGGAGATGAACCCATTCTGGTCTTTGTCGAAAACACGAAAGGCCTCCTTCAGCTCCTCCTCGGAGTCGGTGTCCTTCATCTTACGAGCCATCAGATTGAGAAACTCAGGAAAGTCGATCGTCCCATTACCATCTGCATCGACCTCATTTATCATGTCCTGTAGCTCTGCTTCCGTGGGGTTCTGACCCAAAGAGCGCATCACAGTCCCGAGCTCTTTAGTGGTGATGCAACCTATTGAAATACAAGGACACGATATCAAATAAATAAACACGACATCTAGCAGACAGCATTGCTGCGATTTTGGATAGTACTGAAGATATGTCATTTTTAAACTGCAAGCGATTAATCAAGATCTCTAAAGAATGGTTACAAAGCTAAACGCAGTTGAACTTCTTAAACACACACAGCAAAATTATCTGGATGTAAAATAATTGCAATGGGTTTCTTGTGTAAGAAACAAACTACCTAAACTGTGGAACTGCATCATACACATTTAACTAAGATGTATAAATTATCATTTTACTAGGCAAACTTACTCGCACTTTGTCCGACTCACTATTACCTCCCTCATCGATGATGGTAGATAATAATTTCTCATCAACCAACTTCTTCGATGCATGCAACCTCATAACGAATTATGATTGAGAATGATGGTACATCAAAATATTCCATGGAAGGCATGCCAGAATACTACTAGTTAATGAATTTTGCAGTTAAACTCTATCTTATGATCAAAATATAGAATGCAAAAGGAATAAAAGTGTTCTTTTTTTCTCCTCATCATATGCCCTTTTCTTTATCCTCCCTACTTAGTAGCAGAAATAATAAGTGTGGATGCATAGAGTATTATCTCACATGGACAGTTAACCATACAACCATGATGAACAGATTGTGAACCCTCTGTTACTACCTTCGATTAGTCCCTACATTGAGAATTAAACTTCTGATACAGAAAGAAGTCCAGAGGAGTTGAAACTCCTGTTTCCTGATGGCAATATCAATACATCACTAATAATATTAGGGTACATAGATTAAGATTAATTCTATCATCAATTTCTCTTTCAGAAAAGCAAATGCAACATCAATATGTCAATTCAAAGCATATGAATTGACCCTCCCCAATCCCCACATTGGCGGGAGCCTCGTGCACCGGTACGCCCAGTTGTCAAGACTAAGCATTCACACTTTGCTTGTCTTGTCTTGCATCGCCGGTACGTGAGGATCTAAATGAGGACAGTAGGCATGAAGGTTTTCGCATTTACCTAAGAACTCAATGTTGTGGAAATGGAGAAAATCCACAATATTACCTCACTTACAAGCAATCACAAACGAGGTGGGAGGAGATTGCGGCCAAAAACTTCACACCCTACCATTCTGAACTGATCTCTGTAATCAAAATCAGCACTAACCGCTGCATGGGCAACTACTGTGGCAAACCTACCATATCGTATTATGTACTCGATTAAAGGGGGGTAAAAAAAGGCTTTTTTTTAGGCCCCATAATGCGCATCAATCTCGATCTAAGAAGATGTACCCATAAAACAACTTAATCCATCTCATATCTTTTAGCACCCCCTTGGAACCTTAAGATGACAATGAAAGGGAAAAGAAGCCAAAAGGAGATAGTGGATCAGATGAACAAAACCCAACGAGATCCTGCTCCAACGAGAAGCAGAACCACCACAGTGTCCGGCAGCAAGACATTTGGAATCGAAGCAAAAGAAGTAAAATGGGGAGCGAAAGATGGAGACCAGACCATCCCCATCCTTGTCGAACAAGCTGAAGGCCTCCTTGAACTCGGAGATCTGCTCGTCGGTGAGCTGCTCCGCCATTACTCCCAGTGGGATCGGGATCGAGAACCAGGGCGATCCGAAGAACGAGATCGGTAGCAACGAGGCGAGGAGGAGGAGAAGAGGTCACGCGAACGAGAGATGGCGAGCGCTTTATGCCCCGGCCATCGGACGAATGCGGGGCCGCCCGCTTTTGTAGGGCCCGCAGGGGCCGACCGCTCGTCGACGGCTTCGTAACGGCCGTCATCTCTCTCGTTTTTACGAAAATATCCAAATAAACATTAAAATGACGATCTTATCCTCATAGAACGTCGTTGCCACCGTCTGATCGTGTAAATGACGGCCCAAGATCGAGTTAATATCAACATCATCAAGGTCCCATTCGATGAAACATCATACTCTCTAGGCAAGTACGGAACCGTCTGATGAAGATCAAGCGGGCGGACAACGCCCATTTGATGATAGCAGGCCTCGAACCACTTTTGGCCCATTAAAAGCGCTGCACTATTTTTTTGTTGTATTCGATGGAGAATTACTGCATACACAAGAAATAGCCAAGAAAAAAAAAAATCTAATAATGAGTATTCAGAATATATATATATATGTATTTATATAATCCTCTAGATTTGAGTATAGCTATATCCTTTAGACATGCAATATTTGGATGGTATTTGATGAAGGTAATAAAGATGATGGGACGCCATGTGACGTCTCTTGAGTCATCCTTGGCGAAGAAGCTGCGGAGGTTGTCCATCAAGCTTGACAGCGCCTGGCTGAAGCAGGCCGAATGTCGACCGAGGCACATCGCCATCCTGCACGTCGATCAAGACATGTTGTCATCCCGCAGAAGCCAGGTCCTCCGCACAGCGTCAAACGTTATCAGAGGTACGACCCTGCTCCCTGCGAGCGAACACATTATGAAATAGTAACCTCCCCTATATAAGCCCTTACACTCAGAAAGAAGGGGAGATGGCTCGGACCAGTGAAAACCCCCTCTGAGACCATCAACTGACTTGATCGTCGGAGGGGTCGAGCGGAGCTTTCCCGACCTGACCTGTGTGCAGGAACCAAGACGGAGCGCACGCCAAAGAGCCCTAGCCGAAATCGTCAAACGCCAGGGTTGATCAAGGAAGATCTCTGCGCATCCAGACCTGAACTCAACTGCATCGACCCTGAGGCCATTGCAAAAAGACGTTGACACTAATATATTGGTACTAGAAGGAGGGTCCGGTGTCGCAAGGTCAGCCCCATCTAATCTCCAATGCCCGAGCTACGATGCTCGGCCAGCCATGTTCAGCAAATCGCTGCATGGTTCATCGCTGCCCCAAGCAGTTGCTCGGCCAAATGTGAGCCCGAGTGATGCTGCACGACCAACCATGTTCAGTAAATCACTGCATGGTTCATCGCTGCCCCAAGTAGCTGCTCGGCCAAATGTGAGCTCGAGTGATACTGCTCGGCCAAACGTGAGCCCGAGTGATGCTGCTCGGCAGAGCCAATGTCCGAGCTACGATGCTCGGCCAATGCCCGTGTTGCGATGCTCGGCCAATCGTGTTCAACAAACTGCCGCATGGTCCACTGCTGCTCCAAGCGGTACCCCGACGTGGCCTACTCGCCCGAGCCGTGTACCTCGGCTACAGACTACCCAAGTCCTACACCCCGGCATGGCCTGCCCGCCCGAGCCGTGTATCTCGATCCACAACCGCTCGAGTCCTACACCCCCGGCGCGCTTTGCCGCTCGCTTCTAGCCGTGTACCTCGACCCACAGATCGCCGAGTCATACACCTCGGTGCGACCTGCTTGCTTGAGCCTTCCACCTCGGCCTGCCTGAGTCCTACACCTCGGTGTGGCTTGCCCGCTCGAGCCACGTACCTCTATCGTAGACCGCCCGAGTCTTACACCTCGGCGCAACCTGCCCGCCTGAACCGTGTACCTCTGCCGTAAACTGCCCGAGTCCTACACCTCGGCGTGTCCTGCCCACCCAAGCCTTCAAGACAATTACTCAACCCCATACCGCCCAGATCACCAAGCCAGTACTCATCTGTCGAAACCATTCGACTAGTTACCTGCTAAAGAACCTTCTCAGTATCAACCGAGGGGCAAACCCACGACCTCGACTATCAGAGACGACAGCCACGCCTCGAACCCTCCCTAGTAAGAGCCGATACGTGGCTTCCTTCGGGGGGGAGAATGATAAGGATGGGACACGAGTTGGCGTCACCTACGTATGGGTGACGCCCCCATACCACAACCACCCTCGAGCTGAGGTGGTTGCCTGCCTCAGCCTGGTTTGACAGCGTCCGGACTTGAGAAGCCGAATGCTAACCGAGGCACGTCGCCGTCCCAGAAAAATCGAGTCATTCCCATAGTTCCATCCAGGTTTAGACGCTATCAGATGTATGACCCTACGGAGGGGCACATCAGGAAACAGTAGCTTTCCCAATATAAAGGCCCCAGCGTTCGAACTAGAGGAGGAAACAACTAAGGCATGCTACCGAGGACGCTCGTTGCCTTGGTGGACGAGCTTCTGAGCATCCTTTGGTCCTTATGGACCACCCTCAAAACCGCGACGGGAGAATCCCCTTACAGCCTCGCGTTCGGTATCGAGGCCGTCCTACCTCCCGAGGTGGTTATCCCTACCCCTCGGACATAAAACTACGAGGAGGGGCCATCGACCGAAGGGCTCCAAGCTGGTCTCGACGTGCTCAAGGAACGGCGTGCCAATGCGCACTTAAAGGACCTCTCATATAAAAGAGCTGTTGCCAGAATCTATAATCGAAAAGTCCACCCACGACCAATCAAGTTGGACGATTTGGTCTTGCGCAAAACTGAGGTCAGCGACCTGACCCGAGCACACGACAAACTCGTCCCTAACTGGGAAGGACCTTACCGGGTGGTCGAAGTTGTCAGAGTTAGCGCGTACCGACTTGCAACGATGCAAGACCACCCCCTGCCGAGGATGTGGAATGTGCAGAACATTAAGAAGTTTTTTTGTATAAGAAAACCAAAATGGGACAACAAAGAGTCTGAACAAAAACTTTCTTCATTTATCAAAAGTTGGGTTACAGGACCAGACGACCATGTCTTATAAACATTTACACCCGACTGACCCTTAAACTATTACAATAGTTTCACCCTAGTCCTTGGGACCTTCCACGCTGTCGTCGAAGGGAACGTCCAAGGGCATTTCAATGCCCTCATCCTCGGGAAAGGAGGCGAAAGGGTCCTCCGCGATCTCGAGGTTGGGATGATGCGAGCGAAAACAGGCCAGGGCCACTCAGTACCCGTACTCGTATGTGACCTGGCCCGATCGAGTCAGCCCGAGCTGGAAACCCCGGGAAACCTTATAATCCTCAAGCAGCTTCTTATTTTGCTCTAGCCTCTGGCAAATCTCTTCCACCAGGGCCTCGAAAGCTGCACGTGCCTTAGCGTCCGTGTCCTCCAACTTTTTGGTGAGCGCGAGAACCTCACCCTTGGCCATGTGGACCTCAGTTCAGGTCATCCTCAGAAACGCTTGGAGATCCTTATTTTGCTCCTCGGCTTTATTGAGCTCGGACTTGAGGCGTGTCGTCTTCGCCTCCAGGTCTGATGCGCGCTGTTCAGCAGCCGCCACCACTTCAGGAGCCACTCTTGCGCGGGTCTCCTCGACCTGCTTGCATAGCTTAGAGTTGCGCTCGCTTAGTTCGTCAATGACTCAGCCAGCATCGCGCACGCGGTCCATCAACACCATAGCGTAGTGCTGGCCCTGCAATAAAAATGGTTTAGGATGGTATCGCTCGGGTAATGATGGGAAGCTAGGGATGTGGTACTTACCCACATCAGCAACTTGGCCGATTTGCCAAGCAAAACCTCGGAGGACAGGTTGTACATCTCCCGAGTCATGTCGGGGTGGAGCCCTCGAATGAACGCGGTCGTAGAGTCACCATCGGCCCACACCCGATCCTCTCGGGATAGGTTCCCCTAGCGGGTCACCAGCGGATCAGACGCTTCTCCCTCCGGTAGGTCGCCCATCGCTCGAGCCTAGGAGGGCTCATCCTTGTTTCCCGCAAGGAGTCAGCAGAGGTCTCGTACGGAGGGAAGATGAGGCACCTTCCCCGCTTCCTCCCGACTAGGGCCTGCCTCGCCCCGCCTAAGGCTTACTCTCGAGTGATCGACTTGTTCTGCGTCAGCTCCTCCCGATCGGGCCACAGCCGGGATGGAACCCTTCGAGAATGATAAGGATGGGACACGAGCTGGCGTCACCTACGTATGGGTGATGCCCCCGTACCACAACCACCCTCGAGCTGAGGTGGTTGCCTGCCTTAGCCTGGTTCGACAACGCTCGGACTTGACAGGCCGAACGCAAATCGTGGCACATCGCCATCCCGAAAAAATCGGGTTGTTCCCACAGTTCTATCCAGGTTCAGACGCTATCAGATGTACGACCCTACGGAGGGGCACATCAAGAAATAGTAGCTTTCCCAATATAAAGGCCCCAACGTTCGGACTGGAGGAGGAAAAAACTAAGGCACGCTGCCGAGGATGCTCGTTGCCTCAGTGGACGAGCTTCCGAGCATCCTTTGGTCCTTACGGACCACCCCCAAAATTGCGATGGGAGAATCCCCTTACAGCCTCGCGTTCGGTACCGAGGCCGTCCTACCTCCCGAGGTGGTTATCCCCACCCCTTGGACAGAAAACTACGAGGAGGGGCCATCGGCCGAAGGGCTCCAAGCTGGTCTCGACATGCTCAAGGAACGACATGCCAATGCGAACTTAAAGGACCTCTCCTATAAAAGAGCTATCGCCAGAATCTATAATCAAAAGGTCCGCCCATGACCGATCAAGTTGGACGATCTGGTCTTGCGCAAAATCGAGGTCAGCGACCCGACCCGAGCGCGTGGCAAGCTCGTCCCTAACTGGGAAGGATCTTACCGGGTGGTCGAAGTTGTCAAAGTCAGCACGTACCAACTCACAACGATGCAAGGCCACCCCCTACCGAGGACGTGGAATGTGCAGAACATTAAGAAGTTTTTTGTATAAGAAAACCAAAATGGGACAACAAAGAGTCTGAACAAAAACTTTCTTCATTTATCAAAAGTTGGGTTACAGGACCAGACGACCATGTCTTATAAACATTTACACCCGACTGACCCTTAAACTATTACAATAGTTTCACCCTAGTCCTCGGGACCTTCCACGCTGTCGTCGAAGGGAACGTCCATGGGCATGTCGACGCCCTCGTCCTCGGGAAAGGAGGCGAAAGGGTCCTCTGCGATCGCGAGGTCGGGATGACGCGAGCAAAAACAGGCCAGGGCCACTCAGTACCCGTACTCGTATGTGACCTGGCCCGACCGAGTCAACCCGAGATGGAAACACCGGGAAACCTTATAATCCTCAAGCAGCTTCTTATTTTGCTCTAGCCTCTGGCGAATTTCTTCCGCCAGGGCCTCAAAAGCCGCATGCGCCTCAGCGTCTGCATCCTCCAGCTTTTTGGTGAGCGCGAGAACCTCACCCTTGGCCATGCGGACCTCAGTTCGGGTCGTCCTCAGAAATGCCTGGAGATCCTTGTTTTGCTCCTCGGCTTTATTGAGCTCAGACTTGAGGCGTGTCGTCTCCACCTCCAGGTTCGATGCACGCTGTTCAGTGGCTACCACTGCTTCGGGAGCCGCTCCTGCACGGGTCTCCTCGACCTGCTTGCGTAGCTCAGAGTTGCGCTCGCTCAGTCCGTCGATGACTCGGCCAGCATCGCGCATGCGGTCCATCAATACCATAGCGTAGTGCTGGCCCTGCAATAAAAAGGGTTTAGGATGGTATCGCCCGGGTAATGACGGGAAGCTAGGGACGTGGTACTTACCCACATCAGCAACTTGGCTGATTTGCCAAGCAAAACCTCGGAGGATAGGTTGTACATCTCCTGAGTCATGTCAGGGTGGAGCCCACCTCCGATGAACGCTGTCGCAGAGTCACCATCGGCCCACACCTGGTCCCCTCAGGATAGGTTCCCCCAGTAGGCCACTAGCAGATTAGACGCTTCTCCCTCCGGCAGGTCGCCCATCGCTCTAGCCTGGTAAGGCTCATCCTTGTTTCCCGTAGGGAGTCGGCAGAGGTCTCGTACGGAGGGAAGACGAGGCGCCTTCCCCGCTTCCTCCCGACTGGGGCCTGCCTCACCCCGCCTGAGGCTTACTCTCGAGCGATCGGCCAGTTCCACGTTGGCTCCTCCTGATTGGTCCGCAGCCAGGATGGAACCCTTCGAGGCGCAGACCTTTGCTTTCTTCCGAGGCCGACCAGCCTCGACCTCCACTAGCGCTTCTTTCGAGCCGGTCTTCGGCTTGACCGTTGGGCGCGAGGATGAAACCAATAAAGCCTGCCTCCCGCACACAGACCTGAGATCCACCATCTCTGCGAGAAAGCATGGACATTGGTTAGTATTCAGAACGACTCGTAAACTCCCTGAACTACCTACTACGGGCATACCCCGAGGCGCCGAGCAAAGGCCTACCTCGATCAGCCACTGCTCGGTCATGCTCTGGATGACTCTGGAGGCGGGAAGGATCTCCTTTAGCTGCCGAAGGTCCTTCTGCTCTTCCTTATTTAATCTCGGGGCAGCATTGTCGACCATGCGCGCCGACCACCGGAGCCCGAAGTTCCAGCCCCTCGCGGAGCAGACGTAAAAGAAACGCCCTTTCCATCCTTTGTTGCTGGAAGGAGCTCTGCTAACCCTAAAACCCGACCGGGCTGATAGATAGTAACCCCCAGCCCCCTTCGAAAGGTGGAAATAAGATAGGAAAAGGGGTCGGGTCGGGGTGATACCAGCATAGTGACATTCCCCCAGGAATGCCACCAGATAGCACCAGGTGTTCGGTGCCATCTGCAATGGTGAAATGCACCACCAGGAGATACAGGTACTGATGACAGGGTGCAAAGGGAAGCACAACCCTGCCTCGAGCGTGTCCAGGGTTAGGGCGAAACCCTTGGGAATCGGGTCATACACCCATTGCCCTGGCTCGGGGGCAAGAAGAACATAATCCTCCGGGATGCTGTAACGATCCCGAAGGCTGCTAAGCGACGACTCGCTCACAGTGGAGTCGAGGTCATGCGGCCACATCAAGGCTTCAAAGGCTCACGCCGCTTTCTCATCAAGAGACGAGTTGTGGCTCGGCGACAGCGGGTTTACCCCGACATCACTAGAGGAAGAAGTAGAAGAGAACGAAAATGAAGAAGAAGAGGATGCCATCCCCACTGACCTGAAGAAGAAAAAGGAGTGGGTCTGAAACGGTCGGTGATGATGGTAGAAATCGATAGGAGCAACTGAGAAGAGAGGCAGCAAGACCTTGGAGGGACGACCAGACGGACAGCCAACAAATGACATGCGAAGATGCAACCGTGCACTATTTATAGGAGAAATCTCGCCAACGGTGACCCGTCGCCTCCCAAAGGTGGGCGGCAGCCCACTAGCATACGCGCCCACAAGGCATGCTATGTCGGGAAGACCAAAAGCCACCCCACCATAAATGAGGCCTGACGTGGCAGCCGGGAGACGGGCGGGGTAAATGCGAAGGCGCGAGATCCTCGATCTCGAATCCCGAGGGCCCATGACCTGACAAGTAAGATCATTTCTCGAAACCTCACGCAAACAAGGATCTGCTCGGTGGCCCACGGCTAATCGAAAGTTATCTTGAGTTATCACTGCCCCAAATATCTACGCCTCGGCTGCGGCCTACCCGCCCGAGCCATGTACCTCGGTCGCAGCCTGCCCGAGCCTTGCACCTCTGCGCGGCCCCCCCGCCTGAGCCATGCACCTTGGCCGCAGCCTGCCCCGAGTCCTACACCTCTGCAAGGCGCCACCAAGATCGAGGCTTGTACCTCGGTCGTAGCCTGCCCGAGTCCTACACCTCTGCGCGGTCCGCCCGCCTGAGCCGTGCACCATGGCCGCAGCCTGCCCGAGGCCTACACCTCTACGCGGTCCACCTGGCTGAGCCATATACCTCGATCGTAGCCTACCCAAGTCTTGCACCTCTGCGCGGTCCACCCGCCTGAGCCATGTACCTCGGTCGTAGCCTGCCTGAGTCCTATATCTCAGTGCGGCCCGCTCGCCTGTGTTGTATGCCTCGGCCGTAGCCTGCCTAAGTCCTGCACCTCTGCGCGGCCCCCCTGAGCCGTGTACCTCGATCGCAGTCTGCCCGAGTCCTGCACCTCTGCGCGGTCCACCCGCCTGAGCCATGTACCTCGGTCGCAGCCTGCCCGAGTCCTACATCTCAGTGTGGCTCGCCCGCTTGAGCCGTATGCCTCGACCGCAGCCTGCCCGAGTCCTACACCTCTGCACGACGCCCCTGACCTGTGTACCTCGGCCGCAGTCCGCTTGAGTCCTACACCTCTGCACTACCAGCCCGCCTAAGCCGTATACCTCAGTCGCACCCTGCCTGAGCTGTGTACCTCGGTTGCCGAGCCGTTGTCATCGAGCCAACAGCCAACCGCCACCACCGTCCGACGTGTTATCCTCTGAGGAACCTTCCCAGCATTAACCAAAAGACAAACCAGCTATCGCGACTGCCAAGGACAGAAGCCACGCCTCATATTCCCCCTAGCAAGAGCCGATGCATGGCTTCCTTCGAGGAGGAGAATGATGAAGGTAATAAAGATGATGAGATGTGAACTGACGTCACCTACTCCCAGGTGACGTCCCTTGAGCCATCCTTGGCGAAGAAGCTACGAAGGTTGTCCATCAGGCTCGACAGCGTCTGGCCGAAGCAGGTCGAACGTCGACCGAGGCACGTCGCCATCCCGCACGCCGATCAAGACATGTCGCCATCTCACAGGAGCCAGGCCCTCCACACAGCGTCAGACGCTATCAGAGGTACGACCCTGCTCCCTGTGGGCGGACACATCAGGAAACAATAACCTCCCCTATATAAGCCCTTGCGCTTGGAAAGAAGGGGAGACGGCTCGAACCAGTGAAAACCTCGTCTGAGACCATCAACTGACTTGATCGTCGGAGGGGTCGGGCGAAGCTTTCCTAACCCGACCTGTGTGTAGGAACAAGGACAAAGCGCGCGCAAAAGAACCCCCGTTGAAATCGTCAGACGCTAGGGTCGATTAAGGAAGATCTCTACACATTCGGACCCGAACCCAGCCGCGTCGGCTCCGAGGCCACGACAAAAAGACGTTGACACCAACAATATTCATATTAGTTATTTGGATTGAGGGAATCGATTCCTTTACTGTCACCAACTTTAGTGGCATCCTCTCCTGTGTTTTCACTTCTTCACCTCCCTTCTCATCAGCCTCCCCTCTTTTTTATGTTCTTCTGCATCTTTCATTTATTTCTCTTAGCTTCATATAAATTTGCTATATCATCTATTTAAGGTTAATATGGTTTTCTTATCTTCATGCCCAGCCATAATAGGGTTCATGTATTGAAATGTCTATAATATAATCCAGGCTTCGCTATAGTAAAAGCAATTGTATGCATGCATGTACTGCAACAGATTGTGCGGCATGAGCACTCGTGCGCCTCTCACGTAGAGCTCCATGACTGCCATTACATACTGCCCAGAGCTTGGAGACGCTCCGGTCAAACATTGCTTTCAAGCATTCAAGGTTTCTGTCTTCGTCCGGAAGGCTGTTCATCTCAAAGATCTTCTCACGCTTTTGTTTGGTGAGTAGCCACCAATCATTCACTACAAATTCGGAGCACAGTTCTCCAAATCCTTCCAGGCTAAAGCTTGTATCATCATTTTTGCGCTGGATTCTTTCGTTGTTGGATGCATGCATCAAAGTGACTTCCAGTTGCAGACAGCAATGTCTCTCGAACTCTTTGTTACTGGAAGCCTATTTCTTATCGTGATTTCCATCCATGCCCTCACCTGTAATCCTTTGTTATACTCTCTCTTCGACGGTGCAGCCAAATCAAACCATATTATTGAGATACAGACAGAGATGCAGAGAAAGAAGTCGAGGAGGAAAAGATGAAACAAGAAGAGTATATATGGACATGACTGCGACCAACAAGGGACACTGAATCCTTCCATTGTTCCTCACACTTGACCGAGTCTCCAGAACCCACCCACCGAAGACTCACAACACAGCGGCGGCCACGGTGGGAGCCCCGACAAGTCCTCTAACATCTGCGCGGAGAAGCCATCGTCGAACATCTCAAACGGCGCCGCCACCGCGCCCTTACACGGACCGAGCGCATCCGAGGCCGAGCTCAGATCTCGCGGCGTCACGCCCGCACAGTCCGCGGAGGGTGCTCCACCTGTCGGCGAGCACGCGATGGCCATGTCGGCGACGTTGGAGTCCCGGCCGGTGAGCTTCTGCACGAGGCCCCGGAACTGGGCGGCGCTCGTGGTGACCCTCATGGGGTTGGAGATGTACACCACCTTGATGGGCTTCTTCTTCATCGTCGCCTTGGCCTTGGCTTGCTCGGGGCTCTTCTGGTGGACGCTCGGCCTCCCCATATCTGGCTGCAGGATGGAGAGATCCAACAAGGGCGACACGGTCGCTATATAACGCAGGATTCGAGACGTTTGCTTGGGGCGGAAGGGAGCGCGGATAGCTTCCTCGGAGACGGGGTGAAGGCTGGGTAGACAAATGGGTAAAAGTAACGAGGGAGCGAGCCAAAAAAATAAGGGTTTGGCAACGCCGTGACGATACTATTGGAAGCAATCGATCATATGGCAATAATTCGTGCCGCGTGGCCGTCGAGGACGAAAGGACGGACAGATGACGTATCGGTTGAGGCACGGAGTGACGTCACCAAGACAACGAGGTGAGGTGGCCCGGCGCCGCTGGGCTCGTAGCCGAGCCGATATCTTGCATGGCTCGAGTGCGCTTCGTGATGTACAAAAATTACTGTCGGATTAATTAGTACGATATGACATTCAAACAATAATGAAATTGTTTTTGAAAATTAAGATATGCAAATATATATATTTATGACCATATGAAACGAAGCTGGGATGTGAAATTTTTGGTGTGAAATCATTATCATCCGGTCCAGTCTCATGCCAAACTGTATTGCGAGTGTTCGTCCACCTAAACCCCATGGCAATCATTTATGGGACTTGAATCTGATTCGCGAGTATATACCTACTCTACTGTCACAGTGGTCCATCAGTGACTCGACCTGAGAGAGAGAGAGAGAGAGAGAGAGAGAGAGAGAGAGAGATGGCGTGATAGATAGGAGGTGGTCGACATCAAGCATCAAGCTCCAAGCCTCTTGTCCTGGGATGTCGCCTTCTTACTTGGACAGTATCAAAGTTTCTCGACGGATTCAATTCATTGGTCGAATCTCTTCTAAGCCGCCCGAGTCTCTATCTCTCTCTCTCTCTCTCTCTCTCTCTCTCTCTCTCTTCTCTTTCACTTTCTCTTCTTCTTCTTCTTCTTCTTGCTCATGTCTGGAAATTTGCTTTTGTGCTTCTTTTCTTCGCCATCTCATCATCCTCCAAGAATTCAAGGCAATTACATGAACTAGTCTGGACTTTTGGCATACGTGACAACGTCTCCACCGATCGAAGACCTAAACAGGTCTAGTATTTTATTGAGTCAGCTTAACTCTAAACATTTTGATCACCTGATCTAAACTTACAGCTAGTCGATTGTTAATAAAATCTTATACATTCTATTGTTATACAATCTGTATATTTTATTTATTTATTTGCAATGTCAACATGTTTTACTGGGTCTGGTAACTGCATTAAGAACACAATTCATTCATGTGCAACAAGAGATTAAAAAAAAAAAATGCAACACCTCAATATTTATTTCTGCTCTACGTGACCAATAATGCAGTGGGTTCATCCTTATCTCTTTGCCTATCCAATCACAGGTAAATAATACCGGGAACAAATAGACAGCACACTTCAAGTGTCTCGAAAAGATCAGTGCACAAAGGACAGAGTTGGTGGAGGAATTAGATCTCCATCAATTAATTAATTAATTAGGCCATTAACACGATAAAAACGCAGAATTGAGCCATACATGATGAAGCCTTTTGGCTTGAATCGAGCCAAACAAAAGTCAAGTCAAAGTTGTCCGGTCATGTCAAGTAGGCAAAAGCTTGTGGGACACTGCCGCAGGGAAACATCATAAACACTCACCGGCGCTGATGTCGCTGATCGACGGCGATGTGTTTTAGCTCCCACTCTTTGTATTTATTGCCCCAAATTAATCATGTAATGCAATGCAATATATGCATATAATCATCAAGTATATTTTGGGGTATTAATGGAAAGAAATAAAAAAATTACTTTTTGTTTTTTTTTTCCTCGTAAATTTACTCTATCCAAAAACCCAATCTAAGCTTGTTGATTATGGTGAATAAAACTTTGCATGGTTAGAATGAGGGGGAGATATTATTGGCCTCTTGTCAAAAGGCAATCCAGAATGTTGACCTGGTGCTTCCAAACAAATTGTCATTAAAGGCTTGACAGTCCAGTTGAAGTGCTTGTTTCTCAAGTCAGATTCTTGATCTCCAGGTAACTTGAGATGACATGGTCCATGGAGGCATGTCTAATCTCCCCTTTTGTTTTCTTCTAGTGTTTATTTAAGGATGACACTGACAGTGGCTGCCACAGCTTTTTGGGAGATAAAAAGGCCATTAATGTTTGGCTTTGATTTGTTGGCTGAGTTCTCTGTACGCTTCTGATGCATGAACAGAGGAGTTACTGCAATTTGCAAGCCACAAAAGATTGCTTGCTTGGGGATTGATTCAGCTGTTGGAAGCTGGTCATAATATAAAAGTTGGTCAACATTGATGATCTGATCTTTGAACCATCTCAATGTTGACTTGTGCCTCCAGGTTCATTGGTTTGACTGTGTGCTGCTGTGCATAAACCCTGCACATTGAAACTGAAGTTGTGTGTGTGAATTCAAACTCAACCATATGAAGTTGTCAAGAACTTTATAGAATAACTGACAAAGCAAAGAACACATGTTGAAAACATTTGTCAAAGATGGCTGATGATACTCAAATTATTGTTATTGTTGTTTCCATGGTTTCTGCTCCTCCATGGAAGCTCAAGAACATTATTAGAGATATTTTGCTTCTGTTACAATCCTTCAAAAAAGAAAAGATAATTCATGTTTTCCGGGGGGAGAAGAATCGTTGTATTGATCGGTTGATGTGTCATCCAAATCTTTTTTTTTAAATTTAACATATATATATTTATAATTTTGTTGTTTGGAAAAAAGAAGAAGGAAGAAACAGACATTTTTCTACCATTTTGAAGAATACCAAATTGCTACAAGTAGCAGCACACTTTTGTCAATGCATGATTTAAATTTCTTCTGTTTTCAGTAGCCCAACTAGCATTCACTTCATACAATATGTGGAGGATTTGAACTGCTGCAATGTATGTTGTTGACAAACTCATGTTAAGGACCACAAAGAGTAGATATGAGTTCTTTTGCCAACAAATGAGAGCACATTGGATGATATGTACTGATCTATAGGTTTTGGTGTTGAAGTACAATGGTGTGGTTGTCACTCTACCATGACAGTCAGCCATTGATGGCTGAAAGTTCCAGTAATCCAATGATTGAATGAGCAAAAGAAGCAGCCTTTCAGCAACATTTTCCTCAAGAACAAAAATTCTATATGTAGCAGTGTCTTAAGAAACAAGCTCACATATTGCTGCAAGTTTTCTTCTTTTCAGAACCAGTTTAAGATTTCTTCTGAAGGTTCAAAGGAGTCACTTGGCCTAAAACCCCAACATGATTGGCATAAACTGCAGATTTTTTTGGAGCAACAAAGCAATTTATATCTGAAAGCTATTGCTCATGTGCTGCAAAGCAATGCACCATTATCCTGACACATTCTGAGTGCCATCAATTATATTTTTTTCTCTTCTGTGCCAATTTGATGATTCTGTAATCTTCCATGTTTGACCCTCTGATATCTTCTTGTTGATCGGCTCAGATGGCAGAGAAGACTTTTCTAATCGTTTTACTTAACAATGAATTGTATTCTAGACAAAAAGGAACAGAGTTGAATGTCAAGAACATGGACTCTGACATTAGTGGAATTACCAACTCTTCAAGAACTGAAACAAGGTGCTGCCAAGTAAGGAACAAAGTTGAATGTCAAACAGCTGATGGAAGCTGTAAGCTGCAAACGGATTCATTTCTTACAGACAAATTCAACCAATCCATCTAGAAAGCGAGATAATTCATACAGAAGGGAAGAGTTCAACTGTTTATGGTCATTATAAAATGATACTGCTTAGCAGAAACTGATGCAGATGAGTTCATGACAAAGACAATGCACATGAACAAAGGAGATGAAGCTGATGTCTGCATAGCTGTTTGAGGAAACAAATCTAACACACCAATGTTCTGCAGGACCAGTGTTTGTTGAACTTGTCAATGCAGTGGAGACATCATTCAGAAAAGATCATTCAGAAGGGCAGAGGAGAAAACACTCTGGTTCTTCCCAGTGAAACTTGTTCATAAATTTCATGCACAAATCTCATGGGTTGATGACACTGTATCCTAAATCTTTTCAGAGAGAGAATGTAGAACACATTCTGCAAACAAACTTGTGTTTTCATATTTCAACAAGCAACCCATCTCTGTTCCAATTCAAGGAACAACTAGAACTACTGAAGCAGTAGCTAATATTTTGGAAAGATTACTCACAGCCATACTTTGATTGAAGATAATGGCCAACTCCACAAAAACTCTAGCCTTGTGTTTGAAGGTCTCTTTGGTTACCTCACCATATCCAGTGAAGCTAAATTTTACATATTATATATATATATACATATATATATATATATATATATATATATATATATATACATATATATATGTGTGTGTGATATATATATCGAGATAACAATGTGTATATCTCGAGAGAACATATTTGGATCAATATAATCTTTTAAAATCAATCGATGTAAAAATGTTAAGATGTCGAAAAAAATATTTATAACTTTAAAAAATAAGAGATAAATGGATTGATTGAAAAGGATTTTTTTGTTTTTCTTATAAGATTATGATCTACATATGTTTATTAAAAAATAATATTTTTCTTGGATCCTAAATATAAAATATTTAATTATAAGTATAAAAATATCATTAAATTAGTCTTCATTGTTCTTCGATAGGAGTGGAATGTGAGACGAGGAGGACGAATCCGTGTCTTCCCTTCCAAAAATGGCCCATTTCACTGTAAAAATAGTCAACGGAACAATTAGCCATTAGGTCAACGCAGAACACTGTTAGTATATTCCTAACGTTAAATTAGGTCAAAATAATCGTCATGAACCGATATAAACCACTAAGGCAAAAAGAGCGTCCTTTCAAGAAGACGACACGCTTAGATTAGATTGCTCTCCTCCAGCGTCACCCGTTCCTCGAGATCGGCTACTCTCTCTCTCCCTCTCCCCCTTCCTCCATGCGCTGGGGAAAGTAAGAAGATAAAAAGCTGAAAGAGATCGAAGAGTGGAGTCAAAAGTAGGTGCGGGAGTGGGAAGGCGTCGGTCGCCGATCCTTCCGAGCTGCTCCCTCCAAAATTTAGGGTTTTGGGGGCCGAACTCGGTCCTTCCCTCCCCAAATCCCACGGACATCGGTGGGTTTGTACTTGCTTGGAGTAGGTTTGGGTGTGTCTGAGGCGGTTTCTCCCGGGGTACGGATACGGGTTGCAGGGTTGTCTCTCTCAGCTGGTAGTTGCCCATCGGGAGACCTGCTTTAATTGCCCGGAGTGGTTGGTACGGAGAGGGTTCTGGAACCTTCGTCTCTGGCGGGGTGGAAGTCTTCTAGGGCTGGAAAGTTGAAAATTTTAGGGATCTTTTTTGTGAGTTTGTTTGGGTTGCTTGGTGGCGGCGGTGACGGTGGTTGGGGAGTAGGATAAGCTGGGGGTCAGAGTCGAAGATGGTAAACTAGCTGTGGCCGGCATGCCGAGCTTTGTTTCGTCGTCGACGGCGGTCCAGGACAAGTATGTGCATAGTCTCTTGATTCTCTGCTGTTTTGGTAACTCGGGTACCATTCAATCTTTTCCTTGATTCGAGTTTAGTTGCCAAGTTCCATGGTTACCCATGGCTGCCCTCTTGGGGTCATTTCTATAAGCTCTGGGATCGGAAGCTGTGGTATTTCTTGATGGTATTGCTATTTACTATGTGGACTATCTGCTTCTTTCTACAATAGTGACTATCAATATCATCAGCTCCTGTTCCACCTTGATATCGAATTGTGAAAATGCGATGGATTGGAAAAGAGATTTTTTTGTAAGGATGATATTAGTAGATATTGTTTGAATATCATCTGCTGCTTTTGTTTGGATACGATGCAAAAGCAGAAATAAGATGATTATTGGTGAAACATATTGTATCATCTACCAATTCCATATTCGCATATTTTCTAAATCCTTATTAAAGATGAAAAGTTGTGGTGACTTGAAAGATTGTGGAGAGACCAAAATGGTGGATCTAACATGTAGCCTAGTGGTGGCTTCATGTCATGAAGTACCCTTTGATCTTATTCATTGATAAACCTTTCTTACTCGAGTTACATATGATCCGTTAACTTTGATGTGCTTGAACTGCTAGTTCAAAATACTTAGGTCTAAGTTAACAGTAGCACGCCCATCACATCCTCCTAACCCTCATAAGCCCATCTTAATTTTTATCCACTTTTAATGTGGGACTAAACCGGGGGTGTTGCAAGTCTAGTTCATGTCGGTTCATTCCAGTAGCTATGTTGGCATGAGTTTATCCACTTTTGGCACCATCTTGACATGCATTCTTTGCTCCTAAGATACATATATGTATATAAGTTTGCATTTTTATATGTGTGTGCCCTTTATTTACTTTTTATTTACTTTTTAGTCTACAGATCATGTAATGGCTAATGCAGTTTGATTTCTTCATTAGCAGCACTGAGGGAAACACAACACATCCATCGCGAGTATCCGACTTTGGCTTGCTTGAGCAGTCTACTATATTTCATATAGGTGCTGCTTCTGACATCAACAGGGGTGAGATATGTTTCTCTTCTTTTTTATTTTTAATTTATGGAGTAGTCGAGTAACTAGTATTTTTTTATTTCTGTCTGTTTGACTTGATAATTTTCTTTAGTAACTCATTACCTCCACTAGCTTCTAAGTGTTGGGGAGGGAGAGAAGAAAAACCAAAAAAAAAAAGAAGAGAAATCCACTAGAGATTAATAATCAAAAGAACATATCAAAAAGTTGACACAAGATTAATGTGGTTCGACAAATCCTTACCTACATCCATGGAAAATATCAGATTTTTCAATATAGGAGATCAATTATAAGGCTTTGAGTTATCTCCACTCAAGTATGATTTCTCTTGTTCACCTCTCACATAAACCTGAAGAACTCTTTTTATCCTCTCAAGAAACCCTAGAGATCATCCTTAGGAACACCTAAAGTGTCTTATCTCTCTTTCTCTCACTAAAACCTTGAGACTCAATGCATATTTATAGGAATAAGTCCTAATTCACTAAGGAATTTTAATTTAATTAGGACTTTACCAACTAATTTAAATACAATTATGACTCTTAAAAAATACTTATCAACCCTAACATTAAGCACATGATGTCGTATTGCTATATAAATATCAGTTCTGCCATTATCTTGTTTGCTAGAAAGATGTATTGACGCGTAGTTATACAAATTCAATTTTATAAATTCTTTTTCATAGGAAACTTTTTCTGTTACATGTATGAGTTCCTTCATGGGAAATTTAAAGGTCTTTTTTTTGCTTGTGACAACAGAAATACCAATTTTTAGAATATCTGAAACATGAGGTAAGTAATTTGAGAAGAGTAGGAAGATGTCTGACCATTGGATCCATCTTAAGTAATTGATTATTTGGTAAAAGAAGATAATCTGAGATGGTTACCTATTTTATGCTTGCTGGAAGGCTGAAACTGATTAATCTTATTAACATTTTGTTGATCTCTTCTTTTGATATAAGTGGCAGCAGAATCTTTTGTGTTCACAAAATGTTTCGACATGAGGCCTGTCATTGCTAACGTTTTATCATCTATACAGATCTGGCCGCTAGTGTGAAACAAAGTGGACAAACCTTTACTTCTAATATTTCTCAATCCGGTGTTCTCAGTAATGTAAGATTTTACTGTTATTTTATTTTATATAGTTGTGTGTATGCATTATTAGGTGCATATGGTTATTTGCTGCTGGTAGAAAATATCCTCTTGATTTCTATTCCCCTGATAGCAGCCTCTAGCTTCCTCTGGTACCACACCTACTGTAAGGGTTGAGCCTTTGACATCACCTCAACAAAAGGGTCAGCAACCTAAGCAGGTGTCATTTTCAGGCGGTCAATTTGAGAACTGGGGAGAGTCCACAATGGCAGATGCGAGTCCAAGGACAGATACTTCCACAGATGTGGACACTGATGATAAAAATCAAAGGGTGATTTACTTTCCTCTTTTGTTTATTAGATTTTTAAATACTTTATGCTGCATCATCAGAATATTAATTGTCTTTTTCCATTTTCTGAAAGATGGAATATCATCTTGTTTTCTTAGTATATTTCTGTATCCTGCTTTTGTAACTTTTGTTGTTGCATGATGTGAAGTACTATAAAACTGAATATTATTTTACTGCATGCTTAAGTGAATTGCATAGAACGCAGGCAAAACTTTAAGAATATCTTTCGGGCATTATGGAAGGGCATTACACTCTACATGAAATACTTAAAGAATTCAGTTGTTAGCCTACCTAGAAGTTTTGATGTCTCCGTATATGCTTAGATTTGTCTCTTGCCAATCATTTGGTTGTATTTTCATGGCCACTCGTGTTCTTTTACCTTCATTTTTTTTTGTTTGCATCTTTCCAAAGTCCTCGAGATTACAAATGTTTCAATGACTTGAATTGTACTGAATTAAGTCTATGCATGTCTAAGAATTTGAGCTGATTCAGCAGTTCAGAAAAATAGTGGGTTACAGATGGGATTATTATGTTCTTGACAGCTTTGTCTTTGGGGCCATGGAGTTCAATCCAAATGAGCTTGGTCGACTTCTGCATCATTTCTTTAAAGCTAAAAATGGGGCCTGCAAAATTCTAAGGTGTACCCTATGATAAAATATGGCCCTTTCAGTATTTTCTCTAGTTGGAAGATACAAAGTATGCCAAGGAAGAGTAAGGAGAAGAGGGAATTAATCTGACTATTCTGATCTATTTGATTGCATAAAAGAACACAAATCAATTGCATGATGTAGCTTTTGGGGCTTCCAGTATGCTGTATGTACAGCAAACATGTAACTTTTGGTAGAAGAGTTTTCTTTTTGGTAATATTGGAATCCCATAAATTTAATTAAAACACTAGAACTCTTTAAACTTGACTGATAATGGCTTAGGTATTCTTCCAATCATTTCTATAACAAAAAGATAATAAAAAATTATGACTACAACTTAAATTCACATTGTCCCCAAAGGTGGGGGTCTAAGACCACATGGTGGGATAGGCGTTGAGTTCTTTCTTGGTTCTTATATCTGTTATGGTAGGATGTAGACATTAGAACTCTTGGTCCTCAAGATTTTGTGATGACCTTATACTTTTGATGCAACAAACTCAAGAATCTTTTTTTCATTGCAGTTTTTTGTAGAATAGTTGTTAACTAGTTCCGCAGCATTCACCATCCAATTTTGTGGAAGACTATGGGATTTGCAGATAGTACTGAAATATTCTTTGTTAATATCTCTTCATCTTTATTTTCTTGATTTGCTGAAGTCAAAAGTGTTGATTTATTGGCCAAATCAAGCTCCTATTCCCTTCTTAACTATGCGGTGCATACATGGTAACTAGAAGTACCATACCAGAGTATTGAGCTCAGCTCGGTACGGTATGGTATGAGTATATCGAGTGGTACATTTTGGTGTACCACTCGATATATATATATATATATATATATATATATATATATATTAAAAAAAAGAGGCGACGTTGCCTCATTTTTATGCAAATGTGGGGAGAAGAAACCGAGGTGACGAGGCGACGTCGTCTCCCTGCACAAAAAGGGCGACAAGGCGACGTCGCCTCGTTTCTTCTGCCCGTGTGGGGAGAAGAATCGTCGCCTCGACGATGCTTCGTTTCTTCTCCTCGCGACGTCGTCGAGGCTTCTTCTCCCTACGTGGATGAGGAGAAGTCGCCGACGACGCCGAGGCCTCGTTGCCTCAGACGAGGAGGCGACATCTCATCTACGGTGTCCGACGAGGGAGGGTGACGACAGATCGGGATCGTTGAGAGAGAGCGGCGCCGAATCTCCAGATTCTCCCTTTTCTTCTCCCTCTTCTTTCTTCTCCCTCGGCTAATACCACCCGGTCGTGGGTGGCGACGATTGAAATCAATCGTCACCAACCGATTTCGGGTGGTAACAGGGCGGAAACTGCCCCAACCGACAGTACGGGTGGTATCATTCAAAATTAAAATCCTTGACTAGAAGTATATAACTTGCTAGGTTGATAAGTGGGTTAAAAAATGCTAATCGGTTTGTGTATATCAAGGATAAAAGTCCTAAATGCTAGTCCTATGTCAGTTGCCACTTGGACTGGTCCACCATGCTGCTGATATGGTATAGGCCATGTGTTGACACAAGCAGCTGCATGGGGAAAAATAAAAGAGGAAGAAGAGGAACTTTGTTGTATCTGCTTTATCATCTCTGTCATTGAGAGGAGACCAACCAATACTACCTAAGCTTCAAAAGGAAGGTGATATAGGTTTCTATTTCAATTTTTGAAACCTTGAAGGTTTGAGCAGCAAGATGGTGAAGTGGATAGGGGCAAGAAGGCAGACAATGGACAAACAACGAACTATGCACCTCACATTAAACAAGAGAAAAGAAGGAGCTTAAATGAATCAGTTTGGTCAATTTATTAGTCAATCTATTTCAGTAATATATCAAATCAGATATGTATGATGTACATTGCCTATTCAGGCCAAAACATGTTCGGTCTAGGGATTGGACTTTATCGTGAATGGGGCCAATGACTAAGTGATCCTAGATTTTCAACAGACATGTTGAAAGCTGAGCCAATTGAAAATTAAGAAACCATCAAATGGTTTTTCTTTTCAAAGATTGTAAACCATATGCCATATTGTGATGACCATGATTACTTGTTTAGTGTAGGCATCTTATTACCCTAGGTTTTGACTAATTAATGATCTTTACTATGACCAATTAAATGGAATATGCTATTATTTTGTTTAGTCATTAGAGGTATATGCATATATATCCTCCTGTCGTTTTCAAAATGGATTGTCTTTTAGGTATTGAAATTTTGATACCTTTTGTGGCTAAGGTTCTTTTTCTCTCCTAAATTACAGTTAGAACGAGGACAACTTGCTGTCATTGCAGCATCTGATTCTAGTGACAGATCGAAGGACAAAACACTGGACCAAAAGGTACTACGTTTGTTGTATTTTCCAGTTAGTTGGTGCTTTCATGTATTAGCCAGAGGTATAAATGTATTTGTTTATATTGATATGCTTTCTGCAGACACTTCGTCGACTTGCTCAAAATCGTGAAGCTGCCAGAAAGAGTAGGTTAAGGAAAAAGGTAGTTTGTGTACTTTTTTGCTGCAAGTTTTAAGGTTGCTTTTTGGTAGCATCTGTAAGATTAGCATGGTATGTTCGAGGAGAAAAAGAAAACATTTCTTCTTAGTTCTGAGCTCTTATTTGGAACTAGTGGACATCAGGTGCATATCACTACTGTTAATTCTCCATCTATCAATCCTGATTAAATTTTTTGCATTTAGGAAAATATTTGTGTAATCACAATAGCCTTGCTCCCATTTTCTTGATTTTTGGGCATGACAAATAAGTTAGGTTTAGAATTTATTGGAAAAGCAATGTAATTTCCAATATCAGTCATTTGCCGAACGAGTGGTATTTCTTTTTCCCTTCTCATGTTAACAGGATTTTTATGTTACCTTCAGTGAGATACATTTTCAATAAATTATATATTGGCACCTTCTTTTCGAAATTACAAGGTATATGTGCAACAACTAGAGAGTAGTCGACTGAAGCTTACTCAACTTGAGCAGGAATTCCAAAGAGCTCGTCAGCAGGTGTGGTCGACTATCTCGTTTCTATTTTATTCATGTCACTTCTATCATGAACAATATGGATTACATAACCAGGCTGAATTTTATGCTATTTTTTGTTTTTTTGGCAGGGAATTTTTATTTCTAGCTTAGGAGATCAAACCCATGCCATGGGTGGAAATGGTAAATTCTTTTTTTCATTATTCCTTAATCTGATGTTGTGTTCAGAATAGACTTGCCAACAGCATTGATAACGCAAACATATTTAAACTTTAATGATGGCCTTAGTGCATTTGTTCCAAATGGTTATTTCCTCCATGCCAGTTGTGCCTTTTGTCAATACTTAAGCCTAATATATTCGGTTTGCAGCAATTAGAGAAAAGTAGCATAGAAAGGGTTTGCAAAACTTCATTCTGCAACAAAGTAGTTTAGTTTCAAGCACAGGATAATTTGATCATCAAATTGCAACTTTTTTTATTGTATGTATGAGGAGTCCATTTTTTTTCTCCATGGTATCCTTGGTATTATAATGCAAAAAAAATTATAATATTTCGTTATGGTTCTGCTTTTTGGCCAAGCTGGATGGTTAATATGTGATTAACTTGTACACAAAAAGCCACCTACAAGGTTGTCTTAGGTTCAATTTTCCTTGAGACTGGCTAACTGTGTTTCCTTCGCACGGTAAATTCAAAATTGCATCATAAATTTATTTACTTATTTACCTACCACTGTTGCAAGCTTCTATAAATTTTGTGTTCTAACTTAATTGCCTACTCTCCAAGAATGGCTATCATTTTAAAACATCATTGCAGGGGCCTTGGCTTTTGACGTAGAGTATTCACGATGGCTTGATGATCATAACCGGCAGATCAGTGAACTAAGGACTGCAGTGAATGCTCATGCGAGTGAAAATGATCTACGTGGTATCGTCGATGGCATCATGTCACATTATGAAGAAATATTTCGGCTGAAGGGTGTTGCTGCCAAGGCAGATGTTTTTCACATATTATCAGGCATGTGGAAGACACCAGCCGAAAGGTGTTTTTTATGGCTCGGGGGTTTCCGTTCGTCTGAGCTTCTAAAGGTGCTGAATTTTTTATGCACTGTATTTATAATAGATATATATTTTATACCCTCCTTTCTTTGTGCCACAAAAACACCTAATCAAGCAAATGGCTGTATAATGGAACAAATCCAAATTAGCTTAGGTTTTTCGTTAGAATTTCTAACATTTTCTGGGTGATGAAACTTTGCAGCTACTAGTAAATCAGCTGGAGCCGCTCACCGAGCAGCAGTTGATGGGCATATGCAACCTCCAGCAATCATCACAACAGGCTGAAGATGCTCTCTCTCAAGGGATGGAGGCATTGCAGCAGTCCTTGGCAGAAACATTGGCTGGCTCTCTCGGTCCCTCTGGATCTACGGGGATTGTTGCAAACTACATGGGCCAGATGGCTATGGCGATGGGGAAACTTGGAACTCTTGAGAATTTTCTTCGCCAGGTAAACGGTCTTCTTGTTCAAATTTGCTGCTTTAATTCGTCAGGATGTTGCATAAAGCCATAAACTATTGTAGCATCGAGTCTACTGCAGGCTCTGAATTAGTTTGCTATTGTACAATATGGTATGTTCATCTCTCTGGTCAGTCTTGCATTCTTGTAATTTGAGATTAGCTTATTGTATCTTTTTTACCAGGCGGACAACCTGCGACAGCAAACCCTGCAACAAATGATCCGGATATTAACTATCCGTCAGTCTGCACGGGCGCTTCTTGCCATAAACGATTACTTCTCACGACTTCGCGCCTTGAGCTCCCTCTGGCTTGCTCGGCCTCGGGAGTAGGATGCCAAATGTGACTGCTACATTC
This sequence comes from Musa beccarii, assembly GCA_024322285.1. Classification (NCBI taxonomy): domain Eukaryota; kingdom Viridiplantae; phylum Streptophyta; class Magnoliopsida; order Zingiberales; family Musaceae; genus Musa; species Musa beccarii. The sequence continues at coordinate 37,999,240 of CM044398.1, read as the reverse complement.
TACTTGGCAACACTACTTCCCAATTGAAGGTCCAATTGGCAGAAATATCTATCTTATTGGTATCGGAACTGACTCCTGTATCATGGATGGCTGGATGGTTGCACTCTAGAGTCTCAAACACCGGGTGTGGGGCTAAATCGTGTCATGTATAGCAAGAACGGTCGGCAATGCTCATGCAATGTGCCATTTGCTTGTGTAAAAAAAACTATGTATGTTGTTCTATATGCTAGAAATGATCAATTCAATAATCATTCAGCATATTTATGGCTAAAATTTCAGCTGTTGTTCTTTTTGAGGTGTTTGATGGTATCCATGATGTGGATGTCACTGCACATAGGTTACTAAGAGCATCTGCGCTTGATCCAAGCATATGAAGTTGTGATGATTAAGACATTATATCTGTGGCAAGAACACTGCATAAATCTTGTTGCACCATCGTCCGGAGGGTGTTTGATTAAAAGCCTAGTGTTTGTACGCAGGATGTCGTTTCTCTTGCGACTTGTGCGGTGAAGTCATATCGTAAGCGATCAATGGATTTGAAAGCTATCTTACGTAAATAATATAATATCTTTTCCTAATTATTCCCCATAAAAAATTCATTGCCTATATATATTTATACATTCTTGAATAAAAATAATAGACGACAGTTCTATCAATCTAGGAATCATATATATATATATATGTATGATATAGTCCATTGAGATAGTGGTATTGAAATATAAATAATGATCAAACATAAATTTGTGAATTTGATCCATAATATGATAGTCCAATTTTTATCTCTTGAATAAAAAAATTAATTGCCTAATCAGTATATATTGCAAAAGATTGAGTAATTATACATAAATATAATTTTTTTAGAATATTAACATTTTCATTTTAGTGAGACCTACGAACAATATATCTCATAAAAATAATGGTGTTGAAATATCAACAATGATAGAACTAAAATCTTTAATGATTAGGTAAATATAAACTAATATATTTTTTAAAATAAAAAAAAATATATATATATATAAAATAATAATAATAATAATAATAATAATATATTTTATCTCATCCATAGAATGGGCTAATTTTCTTTCCATGTTAATCTAAAATATTTCGGAAATACAAAAAAGAAACGCAATGGAGATCCTTAAAATTAGGTCAGTTGAGATCCTTAAAATTGGCTCAACGGAGAGCCGATGTAACGAGTGGTGGTCGTGGTTGCGCGCTCTTCCATCGGTCATCTGGCGTGCACAAGCTGCTTCTATAAATCCATGCATTAAGGTTGAGGGAAGACGTCCGCAAGCCTCCCTCTCCAAGGGACAACCATGGAGAACCGCTTGGAGGTACAGCATTCGGTGAACCCTAGGGAAAATGAGGCCTCTTTTTTTTTCCCCTTTCATTTTTGACAAGATTCGATTTGAAATCGTTTTCAATCGTTTTCTAATCATTAAATCATATGAACCTTTCTTTCCTTATTGACAAGATTCGATTTGAAATCGTTTTCTAATCATCGAATCATATGAACCGTTCTTTACTTTTTCATAGAGGCATTTATTTTGTTGGTGGTTCATTTCGTTTATTCTCCTTGTCGAATGACTATGAGTCATTTGGATTGTGTCATGTAAATTTTAACTTCTGTTTCCTCTTCAATCTCTCTCTCTCTCTCTCTCTCTCTCTCTCTCTCTCTCTCTCTCTCTCTCTCTCTCTCTCTCTCTCATTTTAATTTTTTTTTACGCAAGAAATCTGTTTGATATATACCGACTTGGAGTTCTCTTATTTGGAGAATGTTGGATCATTTCTTTCAAAATTCCATTCTTTTTTTCTTTATGAAAGCAAGCTTTTCTCTTTTTTTAAAATTATGATTAACCTGTCTACTTTACATAGCACAGGTATTTTGACCGGTAAATTGGAGATTCAAATTTGTGCTTGTTCATAGGCTACTACCATGATACATAATATGATTTTTCTTTCCTTTTTTTTTTTTCCTTTTGAAGTCTATCATAGGCTATACCATGATACATAGTATGATTTTTCTTCCCTTTTTTTGTCCTTTTGAAGTCTATCACCAGTTCAATTGGTGTCGAGAATGATGTTGGTAGTGGCATGGGACGCACTTATTAAAGGTTGGGGTTCAAAACATGGTCCAATAAATTTTACATTTAAAATACTAGTCTGATGGATGGTGGTTGGTGTATGAGACCTACTTATTAGAGATTAAGAGCTCAAAACTCTTATTTAATGTATTTTTTGGATATGCCAACTAGCCTATCTAGCAAAAGCCTCGACCTTGATAGTAAGATGTTGAGATCAGATCCTGTTTTCATCATCATTTGGACCCTTTTTCTTTTTCTTTATTTTCTGCAAGATAAAAAACTAAAAAACTAGGTACCATTTCCTGATTTCTGCATGTCTCTGTTCAAGTGTGGATGGAAATTTAGATGCATATGAAACCTTGTTTCTTTTTCTTTATTTTCTGCAATCAGATCAAGGTTTCACAACTATCAAAAACTAGGTACCATTTCCTGATTTCTGCATGTCTCTGTTCGGTTCCAAGTTTATCGGATGTCTATTGCTAGAGATACTGCCTCAATGTTGTGATCCATATCGGATGTCTATTTCTAAAGATACTGCCTCAATGTTGTGATCCTTGAACATTCTGCACTACATTTAAGGGTGCTTTAGCATTCTCATTATTGATCTTCCTGTTTAAAATGTGAAAGCTATGCTTACTAGTGATACTGCCTCAATGTTGTGATCCTTAAACATTCTGCACTACATTTAAGGATGCTTTAGCATTCTCATTATTGATCTTCCTGTTTAAAATGTGAAAGCTATGCTTACTAGTGATACTGCCTCAATGTTGTGATCATTGAACATTCTGCACTACATTTAAGGGTGCTTTAGCATTCTCATTATTGATCTTCCTGTTTAAAATGTGAAAGCTATGCTTACTAGTGATACTGCCTCAATGTTGTGATCCTTAAACATTCTGCACAACATTTAAGGATGCTTTAGCATTCTCATTATTGATCTTCCTGTTTAAAATGTGAAAGCTATGCTTACTAGTGATACTGCCTCAATGTTGTGATCCTTAAACATTCTGCACTACATTTAAGGATGCTTTAGCATTCTCATTATTGATCTTCCTGTTTAAAATGTGAAAGCTATGCTTACTAGTGATACTGCCTCAATGTTGTGATCCTTAAACATTCTGCACTACATTTAAGGATGCTTTAGCATTCTCATTATTGATCTTCCTGTTTAAAATGTGAAAGCTATGCTTACTAGTGATACTGCCTCAATGTTGTGATCCTTAAACATTCTGCACCACATTTAAGGATGCTTTAGCATTCTCATTATTGATCTTCCTGTTTAAAATGTGAAAGCTATGCTTACTGGTGATACTGCCTCAATGTTGTGATCCTTGAACATTCTGCACTACATTTAAGGATGCTTTAGCATTCTCATTATTGATCTTCCTGTTTAAAATGTGAAAGCTATGCTTACTAGTGATACTGCCTCAATGTTGTGATCCTTAATCATTCTGCACTACATTTTAGGATGCTTTAGCATTCTCATTATTGATCTTCCTATCAAAATGTAAAAGCTATGCCCTCTACTCATCTGCTTACCATTTAAGTTGTCTTCTTTCAGAACAAGGATTGGATGTCTGTTCCTCAGTTTGGAGGTTGGGATCAAAAGACAGATTATTCGATGGTATTTTCGCGAGCTCGTGCAAATAAGAAGCATCACAAGGCTGGGATGAGGCCCTCCAGCCTTGGAAATGCAGAGGAATTCATGGCTTACCAACACTCTCAAAATGATCCCTCCACCATGGTAAATGATCCCCCCGCCATGGTAAATGATCCTTGCTGTATCTCATTTGCTTTCACTATGTTATTCGAAATTTACAGTTCATGAATTGAATTGTTATTTGCTTGTTTATTCTGTTCTAGACTTGGAAGCAAAGCTTGTAAATTCATGTACTGGTAGGGTACCGATGAGGATTTGGACCAGTATTGTATCAGTTTGTCCTGGTGTATGGTGCACCAATACATACTGACTTTAAAAAACATCCTGAAAAAAAGAAAAAGAAACTGGCGGTATTATCCCTGTATCCCCCTGACACAGATCAGGATACCGCCCCTGTGCTGGGCATCTCTCCCGGTTTTCCCTGGTCTACATATCAGTAAGCTATTGGATGGACAGATACCATCCATAGGATACCTTACGATACCGGGCAGCACTACAAACCTTGCTCGTAAGCAACACTCTGAATCTTGCATGTTTATCTGCAAACAAGTACAGCTTGCACCACCTTAGGACCAAAAGATTTTATTCATTCATCAATTTGGATAGATTAAAAACTTATTTGTGGCAATATTGGCACCAATGTCAGTGACCCCTGTCATTTGGTTTAGATCGTAGATGACTACAATCTGACCTTAGACCGTCGCTAACTGAAGCTGAAAGCCCAAAAAAATTAATCAGATTTTGCAGCAATATAGGATGTCTTGGTTCCTTAGTTTACTAATGTATAGATTGACACATTTAAGAACTTCCAATGGGATTCTCTCCATGTGAGATGAAGTTTGAGAATAATAAATATCTTAGCTGTTGCTATGAGCATCATTTCTTGTTGCATAAAGGTGGTGCCTGCAGAAGGTTGATGCAACACCCCATGCATCCTTCATTCATATCTAAGTTCATAAATTTTGTCTGTTTCAAGGATCACAAGATTAAGGCAGTATATACAATTGTTATTTTGTTTAATGTAGCATATTTTGATTGTCTGAAAGTGCTCCCTATGACATCCGGTTGAGTTTATCACTTCAGTTTGAGGTGAAATCTCAAATGTGATCAAATCAATTTTGATAGACTGAATTCTTATATGTTCTTTTAAGGAAGGTTCTTGAACCAATTTTGACGGCAACATTGGCACTAGCATCAGTGAAACCTGTGTTCTTCGATCATAGATGTCTTATGTCATAGATTGAACTGAAAGTCCAAAACATTGTGCTATATCTAATAGACAAAGGTGAACAATCTTTTCAGTCATACTCAAGAAAAGCAATCAGATCCACTGCAGACTGCAGGATGTAGTATAGTTCCTTGTTTAGTAATGTACAGATAGACACCATATTTAATAACTTGCAATGAGATTCTCTCCACGTAAGCTTAAGTTTGAGGATAGTAGATATCTTAGATGTTGTTATATGATTTCTTGTTGCATACAGGTTGTGCATGCAGTAGGTTAGGCAACACCTCACACATCATACATTCATATAGTTGTTTAATCTATCAAGGATCACAACATTGAGGCAGTTTATGTACGATTACATTTTTTTGTTTTGTGTAGCATGTTTGATTGCCCGGAAGCAACTTCATCACCTCAGGTTGAGGTGAAGTCTCAAGTGAGATCAAGATCTGAAGAGAATAACTTATGCTTTGATTAAAATCCTTGAGCTTCACCTTAAAGAAAACTGAAGTCGCTGTAGAAGAACTTACTTCTAACATATATTGATTATGCCAAACCGACGAAACATTGTATGAAATCATAAAGCAAAACATAGTAAGTTATTTGAGTTTTCTCTGGACTAACTCATTCTGTGCTATTGCTGTCACTCTTCCTATGTATTCAAAAAACTAGAATGGAAATGGTGCCATCAAATCTTTGATTTTCCCAGTCTTTATTTCTAGCATTAAGCTACCAATACCAGCATGTACTGGCTGATCTGATATTAGTACCAACTGGTATACTCAAAAGAAATAACAAAAGCATGTTTATATGTCGAAATATATTTGGTATATCAGTATCACAGTTGGTTCAACATTTTTAATGGGATCTATTCACAACGGCCACATATCTTAGGTGACTCTCCTGGATGCTTACCTGTCCTTCTCAATCACCGAAGGACAACAGTATTAGGCAGGCCTTAGATCGAAGTTTTTCTTAGATTTTTTCTTGATTGAAAGAAACAATCTAGACATGAAGAGAAGTTTCAAATCTATGCATCCAAGCATATGTTGGTTCATTTTCTTGTTGATATATTTATGAGTTCTGAAATATATTTGCACTATGCAATCATAAAGAAACTTGGTTATCTTATATGTTCAGCTTGATTATTTTTCTTGGAAAAATCAATTTTCAAGACAACAAAAGCTTGCTTTCATGGAAATTGAAGTTTTCGACATTTTCTAAAATGGTAGATGAACAGTGTATAGCTGTCCCTGTAAGCAACACAATTCCAATTGTATTTTGGTCACCATGAAACCATGATCAAGATTATCTTGTCTAATTAATCATGTAATTGCTAAATGGATTGTTTCCAAAAGGATCAACTAGTCAATAGATCATCTCTTTCGCTTAGCAAGAAAGGTTTCTGGATCTTAAGAGTTGAGACAAGGAGATAAGTATCAAAATGGTCTGTCCCTTCATTTGCGCTAACAATGCAACTGATAGGTTAGATTTATGCTTTTTCACATGGTCTTTTAAACACCCATTTAGATATATTCCCAGGTGGTACATCAGCAGGAGTCAAGTTGTTATTGGGGATTATTGATTGAAAAAAATGATGTCAATGCCCTAATAACACATCAAACTCAGATCCTTACAAAGAGAACATTTCTAAAATAGGTAATATCCCCTAGCTTCAAAATCACATCAGTGTTATCTTCTTGGAACTACTATATATTGGTGTTTTAGGTGCATCCAATGAAGGAAATTTCAGAATTAATCTGTTGAGGCATCTCATGATAACAATAATATGTTCTTGGTGAAATGGGGTTATCTCATTCGATGTATGCTTCCAACATAAATCTAAGATAAAAGTTTGTTTTCTTGGCCAGCCAGTTTCTGCCATGGCCTTATCAATAACTTGGGAGGATTCAAGCTTTGAAGCTTATGAAATGAGAGTATTGAGATGCATAAAGCTCAAAAATCTTGTTTTAGCTGCACAGGGCTGCTCTCCTAACAAATCTTTTATACAAGACCTATAGTGGTCTTGAGACCAATTCGAGGATCAACATTCATAATAGTTATAGCTTCATACATCCGAGGATCTATAAATTTTTGTTTTCATTTTAACATGGGTTTATATGATTATCTTGAAAACCCCTTTATACACGAAATGTCTAAGCTTTCTGAACCATGAGAAATTATCTATTTTGGGACGAGTCTTACTTGATTTTATCTTGGACCCCCAAAAGGCACATATGGAATTAAATATGACTATCATAGCCCCTAGTTAGGGAGTCAAGATCTCTTCAATCCTATAGCAGGTGTCATCTGATAAGATCTACACTAGCAATTACTGTTATTACCTCTCTGAGCCATGAGAACTACATGCTCTGGGGTCAACCCTACATGGGTTTTGGTCTTTTGAAGTAGAGTGGTGGATCTCAAAAGATACCTCTGGGAGTATAATCATCTTTGGACTATTTTAGACCTTGTTGATTAGAATCTCTATAAAATTTAGCAAAATCTAGCATCCATGTTAGACAGGAGCATTAAACTTGGTAATATGACAAGTTAACAGCAAACCAAAAATACAAATTCTTACAAAAAAAAAGGTTGCTTATGTGCATCTACTTCAAGAAATGCATAGATTGTTGTGCACATTAGCCATCAATGAAATTGCCTGAATGAAGGAGGAATTTGCTCCAACAATTATGACAAGCTTTCAGAAAAAAGGTGGTTTAGCAAAGCTGGGTTCTCATTCACACAAAACATTTTTATGCAGAAAAGGAAGAAGTCTCTGCACTATCTCAGATGCTGCATCATGCCAGATGTTTCTCTACACTGAAAATTGAAGACAAACTGCATCGAACCGATTGTAAATGAAGACATATTGAGTCTCCGCATGATACGATTCAACAATGTATTTATTCTTCAGCAATTTTTTTTAAAATCTATTTATATGGTGACTGTGCTTTTACCTTGTATCTAAGATCATGTTGAGGAAGGCTGGAAAATAAATATCCCCTGGATTATGTGAACAGCGAGAAAGACGCAAGATTAACTGTTGCTTTTTCAAATCATTTCCTGATTATAAAAAAAAAGTATACCAAGAATTGGCGATCTACATCTACGTCGAAGGGGAGTCAATATGCATTGTCTAAAATATGGAGATTGTTTCCATGACTCAAACTCGGATCACTCAGCTTGCAAAGCAAAATGTGCAAAATGTCAAATGTATCGTTTGGTGGCAGATCATAACTGGTCGACTGTAACACTGAAGAAAACACATACTTGTTTTGGTGATCATCTTACAACAACTCCACCGAAGGTAGGGCAAGAGGTGGGCTTGACGCCTAGACTACTGCCAGCAGCCATTAGAACAGATTACTGGGATCGCTAATTGACAGCAATCCTCCCTTTGGTTTGTCATGCCAATGTGACACACCTCAAATTGCTGAGTTATTCTTTGATCATGTTGCTGCACTCAAAAGGATGCAGAGTGTCTGAGAGTAGAATAAGATGTGATCAATCTGTTCATTTTTAACTTCTATTGCAGAAAGTGTCACTAAAGAATATTATCTCTTTCTTCTATTGCTTCCTCCCAAATGTTGCTTATTTTATTGGGGACTGCACATATGATTAGTAGCTTAGGATCATGTTATGAGCATAAACCGGTTTGTTTGTATGCACAACCCAACAGATTATTAGCAGCGGAAAACCAGCAAATACATGCCCTCACAATTATTACATGTAAATTTATTATGCTAATCACATGTAAGTTTATCATCATACAAAACCACAGGTACAACATTTCTTCAAACAATTACCCATTGCAAGTCCTACTTGATGGTTTTTGCTTCCCTTTTTTGACTAACTAACAATTTAAGTTGATCTTTCTCTTGGGGGGTTTTAGTGTACATTGGATCGGATGAAATCATCCGTGCAGTTCCCAACAAATAGAAAACATCAGGCAAATAAGGAAATCCACAGCAAATATAGATGTACAAAGTAGTTTCTATTAACAAATTAGTCAATATTCAAAGGTTGGATACTATGTACAGACTATGTCATCGGCATGCAAGAGTTCAATATGCATACATGGATGCAGATGAAACAAACACTAGGCAAGCACCAACAATACCTCGTTGCTGAAGTTCCAGTACCAACTCACATTCCAGAGCTTCTTTTTGTAGGGAAATCTCCTTCCAAGCGTCGAGCGAAGAGAGGATGCCCCTCGTCATGGAGAAGCCCATACAAAGTAGTTGCAGACAGCACGCCTGGCTGCAGTCCAATTCCCACACCCATAGAAGCATCTACCTTGGTTTGGTCCAGGCTTGCGGACGACAGACTTGCTGCTCAACACCCCACAGTAACAGCAGGTGTGCTTCTCCTTCCCACTGGAGTCCATGAAAGGATGAATCTGGACGGGTGCACCAAACACTTCTTTAGGCTCTCGAATGTGTTCAGCTTGATCCAACAAGAAATCACAGGATGCCTTGTGTTTCATGGGAACATCGATGGATTGCGACTCTAATGACTTGGTGATGGAGAACTTGAAGCCCATATCCATGAGATGAACCAGGAGGCGGGCAGTGTTACGGGCATCATCAAGGCCACAGTGTGCTCGGCCCTCCCACGTCAAGCCAACATGCTCGACAGCATCCTTGAGACCGCAGCGGATGCCTTGAAACATTTCCTGAAATGGAACCTTTAAGTTGATCCACCTGATCAAAATTAAAGAAAAGAAATTTTTGCATCACTTCGGAAGCACTCGCACTCGAATATTTTAACTATATTGCTGTAATTGGGAATTGTATCAACATGCAAAACAGAAACGTTGATGAGATAGTTAGAAATTATCATCAAGGAACCTAAAATTAGAATAGAAATGTCTCGCTTGTGGAATGTTAAGCACACACCACAACAACTAATCGAGGATCGCAGGGCCAACAGGCACTCTTTCTTGCTTGGTTATATAGAACCAAGAACAGCGTCCTTTTATATCAGGACTTGAGGCTAATCAAATTTGATACATGGGGACGCTGAAAAGTCTACACTAAAATCTAAATTGTTGTCAAAATCTAAATTGTCTATAGCACAACTGTTGTTCACCAAATGAAACACAACTCTTTGCAAGCAAGATTAGGTATTGCACCTGTAAAGAAGAATTTCCACGGATCATTGAAAAGCATAGTGATTATTACCTGTTAAAGTAAGCAGGCTTTCTGATTCTTTTTAATTTCAATTCAGATTCTAACATAACACGGCAATCCCAGTCACCCCATGTTACTACTGCAAAGGTTTTGTGCTTAATTCCTTTACTTTCCAACCATTTATCATGCATGATTAGAGCTTCACTTAGAAGAACTCCACTGTCTACCTGAGAGTACACAAAATAAAGAGAAGTTAGTAGCTTCATATCAACAGAATACCAAACCCATTACACTTCAAAGTTCATTTCATTGGTTGGGCCCTGCTTAAGATAAGGCTCAGTTTAGGAAACCTTTTTCATTGGTCAATTTTGAATTGTTAATTTTTGCTATAATTTTGAATAATGTTAAATTTGATGTTAATCTTTTTTGTTTTATTATTTTATTATTAGATTCGGATAATTTAGCACTTTAATGTTTTGTAGATGGTTAAATGAATGTAATGTGATATAGTGGTGTAAACATATTACTAATGACAATCTCTTGCTTACTTCTCGCAATGTTTATACTTGATTGAAACCAGATGTTACAGGTGTGGTTGATGCTACGGGCGAGATAAATATTTTATTGACCTTTACAGATGCTTATCTCAAAACCTATGACACATTCAATAAGAATACTATCAGATCATGCCAATAAAACAAAGATCCTATCAATACAACTCTCATGGATAATAAGTGGACAAAAGATCAGTTTCAAACTGTGGCAAAGAGCCTATTTTTCACCATTGAGTAACTTATTGCTCATTGAAATTCACAAAACCCTAAAACAAAAAATAATGACTTATAATATGTCATCCACTTCAAAACCAAAATTACAAAGAATATTCCCAGGAAGTTTTATTTAAAGATAAAGTTTTATTTATAAAAGTTCAAAACGTTTTTTTTCTAACTCAATTACCAAGGTCAGCTAAATCAAATATATTGAATAATGAAATAGTCTCCATTACTAATTCATAAAAGATGGTACTTCGTAGCATGGTCTGCAATTTCGTATCGTACCGAAGTTTTGATACTTTTTCGGTACGGTACGGTATATTGAATGGTACGTTTCGATGTACCATTTGGTATATATATAATTATAAATATTATATATATAAATAAATATTATATATATAATTATATATTTCTTTTTCTCGGGGCGATGACGCATATTAAAAAAAAAAAGGCGACGTTGCCCAAGGCGACGTCGCCTCGCTTCTCGATGCGATGTTGCCGCTTCGATGCGATGTTGCGTCGCTTCTCGGGCGACGTTACCGAGGCGTCGACGACGTGGCATATTACAAAAAGAAAAAAGCAACGTCGCCTCCTTTCTCGACGACATCGCCTCGGCAACGTCGTCCGAGAAGGGAGGCGACGTCGCATATTAAAAAAACAAAAAAAAATAATTTTTTTTATTAAAAAATAAAAAAATGATACCGACTGGTAGCAGTCGGTCCGCGTACCGATATCCTGTCGGACCGGTATGTACCGCCTATACGGGCGGTATCATTCGGTATGGCAAACCATGCTTTATAGTACAAGTATTAAAAACAATTGGATATCATTAAAACAGTAATTTATATGGACACATAAATTCTTAGCTAAAAACTTAATGTAATTACCATATGTTGAGCAATGAAGAATAACAAAAACGTGTAATAGGGATGTATGCTGTGAGATAAATTTATAATAACCTGAAATTGTTGGATCCCGGTGAGTTGCTTGCAGTAATCAGTGAGATGTTTATGATATGCAGGCCGCACATATGTTTGAAAAACAGCTTCTAGTTGACCAGTTGCACTGTTAACCAAGACAGACGGAAACTCAATGATCTCCTGAGGATGTAACTTCCTATCTTCGTCACATGTGGCCTCAAAATCAATAACTACAAAGTACTGAAATTCTTGAATTTGAACTTTATGTTGGTGAGCATGAGGAAACATCGTGACTAGTGGCATGTTACTGCATCCACCTTCAACAGGAATTGAATAATCACGGATTATTGGATAAATATTGTTCGCAGAGGCACTCAATTGGACTTGCTGCCACATTACAAAATCAGGTGGCTGTGCAAATGCTTCCTGTTTGTAGAGTGATGCACCGTAACCTTTATTTGATATTGCATAAGGCTCCAAGATCGAGTAATTTGCTTTTGTAGAATCGCAAACAGGCACACCCATTTCATCTTTTGGTTCTGGCAGGACGTTCCAACTTTCTTGAGAATTAGAATGAGATGCATTGTGCTTGGGATATCCTAAGAATCCCTCATGGATTCCTTTTGTCGTTTCTGCATTCGAAAAGACACTATGAGCAGGCATCATAGTTTCATATTAATAATATGAAAAATGACTACAAAAGAAAAATCCACATGCAGGAATTGACAAAGATCGCCAAGAGCTTGCACCACAAACAAAAATTCATAAATATGAGATCAAATTCTTAAGTACTAATATGGCAAAACTAGGCTAGAGAAAGTCAACAGCATGCATGCCAAAAATTCATAAGATTGCAGAAAATGCAACACAGGTTTTTTAGCCAAATGTAGCACAACTGTGTGAAAAATAGATTCAAGATAAAGCTTCAAGAGATGCAAGTTTAATATCCACATGCAATCATTCTTCTCCCCTGTAACTGGCCATGTCACTGTCATTATCTCTTGTTATATTATCGTCCTTACTTCATTTAGTCGATGTTAGAAGCCTTCGAGTCACGTCTACTCAGAGACTTTGTTAAGTTCAAACATAGGAAATCTGTTGATTATGAAACTATAGCAGAGGTAGTACCCAGATCTTCAAGACATTTTAGTTAAGTTGGGCATCTAATTAGGATTAAATAGGTTTTAATAGGACTACTGTCGGGCATCCATCATAGTTCCTCCGCATTTATGTCAGTGCACTTGAAAACTTTTCTACATGATTTTAAACCATTAATGAAGTTCCATGAGGAGGAAGAACACACAGCTACCGGATAATATGTTTCGCCACCAACACTTTAAGCTGCAAACTCAACATATGTCAGTGCTCTTGAAAACTTTTCTCCATGATTTTAAGCCATTAATGAAGTTCCATGAGGAGGAAGAACACACAGCTACCGGATAATATGTTTCACCACCAACACTTTAAGCTGCAAACTCAACATATTCAATGACAAAGTCCCATTATTATTTCACGTTCCGAGTTCATGATATTAAGCAATGCTTAACGGTAAATAAAAGTTATGGGACATCCAAGAACACATCCTCTAAACGTCAATTGTACGATAATAAAACTCCAAGTTCGCTAGCAAAATACATAACCCACTTTTGGATCATAGTAATATCAAATTGCTTGTTTTATCAAAAATATATGAATCAAGAAAAAAGATAAACAATCGAGTGAGCATAAATCCAACATTAACTCTAACAAGAATTACCAGCAAAAATTATCAGAAGAACAAATATATGTTCTTTATAGAAACCCTTTAATCAGAACACAATGGTAAACGCAAACATTAATCTTTCCAAGCCAACCATCCAACCAAATCCAAACCCCATCACCCATAATTCTCACCGCCGCCTCAGCAGTACAATTACGCTCGAAATCGATGACCAATGCAAAAAAGACGCCAGTCTTTCACCAATTGTGCACACAAGACTCGATGATCTGATGCGGGAAAGAAATGATATCATCATCCGAAAAAATCTTACAGCTCATGATTCCGACAAAATCCGAGCCTCGACATCTATAATTCTCACCAGGCAGGCCCCAAAATTACAACCCTCGAAATCGATCACCAACCCTAACAGATACCAATCTTTTACCACGAGAATGCAGAAAAATCCGATGCAGGAAAGAGTACAAGAACACATCATACCTTTCGCTGCCGGATCATGATTCCCGAGGAAGCCATGTCCCTCCAAAGCACGGAACAGATTATGTTTCCCATCGCTCGACCTAAAACCCACGATCGAACCAAAATCAAAATCCAACGCGATCCGAGAACGAACAGAAAGAGCGCGAATTCGATCAAGAAGAAACCGAAGCTCCGCCAAAATCGAAACTGTTCTTACATGGGCGCGAGGAATCGAGCGGGGGAAGAAAGCGGCCACAATCTTGGTCTCGTTCTTCGCTGGGAGACGAGAGCCGCGTGTTTGGACAAACAGGTCTCAGATCTGCTGTTTCTTTGCAAGCAGCGGACGCCAAGAAGAGGGGACGTATAAAGCGTATGGCATACGTGGCAGTATGTTGTTGGTGGGAATTTTTTATCATAGCAAGAAGACTAATGATCGCCAAGAAATGGGAAGCCTGGGCCCCACGCAACATGCGTTGTTTTGCCACGATCCTACGGCTCAGATAACATCCGACGAGTCGGATCGGTCCCCGTAACGGAGCTGCAGTCGACTCGCGACTCGCGATTCGACTCGAGTTCACCGCTTCGACTCAACTGGTTTCTTATTCCAGGCGATGTGCGACGCGAGCCCTAGCTGCTGCCGCTGCCAACTTCGTCAGCCGAGCACTTCTACACCGCCGTTGCACGTCGCCACCTCCCTCTCCTGCAGGTTCCGTCGTTTCCTCTCCTCCCGTTCCTTCTCTTCGCTTCTCCTCCCCTCTCTTCTCCGCGCGTCTCCTCTTTCTCTCCTCTCTTGCCCTCTCTTGTTCTCTCCTCTCATCACAAAGTCCTAATGCCTTTGTTTCCAGGAAACTTCGGTGTTTGCTATCACAAGACTGTTCTAACTGCGAACATTATGTGTTTATTGGATGATGCACCAAATGAAATCATGATTTTTTTATTTTTATAGCTATATATGTTGATCTTCTGTTATGGCTTTTGATGATAATAATGGGTTAGTGTACTAAATATGTTGTGCAATCTTTATTAGTAAGCATATATTTTGCTGCACGTTAAGCATAGGTTGTAATGAAACAAATCCTGCAAGTATAAAGCATCCTCTGGTTTTTAGAGAGGAGAAAAAACGCATACGAACACCTACTTTGATGTGCTCATCATATTTGAAATCGTTCAAACTATTTATCACCAACTTGATTCCCCCAACCTCAAGTGCATTCACCAATTCATGATAAATTGGCACTGCACAGTGAATTGAAAATGAGGAACTGAAGTGCTCAGTAAGGCCTTGCATGAACCTGTGGTTTTGTGTTTGCCTTGAGTTTTAGCATTAAGTAGCGGTTATAAAACCTCTTATTGGAAAAAAAAAAAAAGGTTATTATGCCGTTTACCGGTCATGATATAGAAAGCATGCATTTGGTCAAGGTCACAACTCACAAATCACAATATCTCTGGAAAAAAGTATAGTAAATACAAAGTTGTTTAATTATTATAATAGACATGTCATCACTAATACAAGTGTACAAACAATCTTGAGTATCATTTTTGAGTTGAGATGCTTAAGTGGCAAGACGAATTGAATCATTGTAAACCTGTAAAAAATACACAAAACAATTAATTATTATTATTTCAAATAAGAGATATGATTATCAAATTATGCCTTCACTTTAATAAAAAAATGTAATCATTATTTTAATATATGAGAGTTATTAAATCTTAACAAAAAACAATTATTTATAACATTTTATATGTGTATATATCATCTTAGAATTACTTTATTTTGAATTCTACAATATCAGTTTATGACCTTCTATACAATCCTAGGCAGGAAAGCCAGTTTGACAACCATGGCTGGGGCAAAGGTGAGAATTATGGGTGACAGGGTTTGGATTTGGACAGATGGTTGACTTCGAAAGCTTGTTATGTTTGTGATTGCCACTGTATTCTGGTTAAAGGGTTTCTGTAAATAATTCACAGTTGTTGTTCTAATTATTTTTGCTTGTTATTCTCGTTAGATTTTGCTGGATCTATGTATGCTCGCTGTTTTTTTTTTCTCTTGATTCAGATATTTTGATAAAGTAAGAAATTTGATATTATTTCATCCTAGAAGTAGAGTTATGTTCTTTACTTAAAATAACACATGCATTCGTTTGCTAGTGAGCTTGGACTTTTTTTATCACACTACTTACGATGAAGAAATTAGCCTTCATTGATAGAAACATGCTCTGTGTAGACTTGTCACAGGGTATGTATCATGACTTTCAGTTGTTTAACAATTGCCTAATATCTTTAGGCCTGCAGAGACTTGGAACTTGAAGTAATGCTGGGACCTTCTTATAAAATTATATGAGTTTGCAGCTTAAAGTGTCAGCTTAAAATTATGCTCAATCTTGACCTCTGCTGAATGCCTGAAAGAATCTGATATATGAATGGGTGGAGGTGTCACCATATGGGCACTCCGAAGAGCTGCTGCTCATTCCATGAGGTGAGTGTTGCAGTCCTGTTTCCTCTGGAGTTCGTTTTGTGGAACCCATTGGGAAGGTCTAATCTAAATCCAAATATTGCTTATATTTCTCTGTCGTGGTTTACTGAAGTTTAACTGTTGGTTTGTTAGGACGTCTAATTGTTTGCATGCAAACGGTTTGTTTCATGAATGCATTTTTTTCTTTAAATGTTGTCATGTTTTATTTGCGATGTATGTTTGCAATGATATCTTGTCATATGTGATTTCATTTTCTTACGAAGATATTTTGCCTTTTAAGATAGTAGTAGTCAATGTTTTGTGAATTATAAAGTTATGTTCATCTTATGCCTGATAAAATATGGTACATGAGTCATTTCTTAAGTGCATACTGCATACTATATTTATCTTTCCTGGTTCGTCTTTGATGTTTCATTTTTTCGGGGCTTATCTTAATAATTCTTAACATTTGCAATCTAAGTGCTTTCAAATGGTCCAATTTGTTTGAAAGCAGATGTATGTTGTTGATCTTTATTTCTTGTACCTAGAGACTAAAGTATTAGGTTACTTGTAACTTGTGCATGCTTGATAAACAATCATGGTGATGTATTTAGCTGGGTTTTAATGAGATAACAGAGAATACAAGTCTTATTGCAACTGACCATTGGAGATCATATCCTACATTGGCTGAGCTAGTAACTGGTACAGGAAACCGTGAATTTTTTTTATATTGATAAGAGGTGATATTGATTTGTTTAATGTTAATCTCAGGGGTCAGAATCCCAGCATTATGTTAGCTCATGTGTGCTGCATGGATTCTAAATTATCTAGAAATAGCTTGGTTAATGAAAAAGGGCATTGTGACAAAGGTTCTAACATTTCCAAGGGTTGCATACTGTTGAATCCATACTCCAGTGGGTGTTCTTATTCTGTAATGTCTTTTCTATGGTGTCGAAAGCTTTCATCTGATGTTGGAGCAAGACAGGGCCAGAAGGATGATGATTTAGAGAATGGGTTTTCTGATGAAGAATTACCTCCAGAAGCTGATGCAATGGTAGAACTTGAGGAGAATGAGGATGACAAGGAGTTGGTGTCTGAAGGAGAGATCTCTGAAGAAGACACAAACATAACTGCTAATGACTCACTTGGTTTGTTGGACAGTGTATCAGATTTTCCTATCAATAAGAGAAGACAGGGAAAGAGGGCTAAATCTCCACTTTTCAAGATCATAATGGAAGCTCCATCAGACTCATTTAACAGCACACTTGATAAGTGGGTAGAAGACGGTAATCGTTTGGGACGAGATGAAATTTCTTTTACAATGCTGAATCTTAGGAGGTACCGGCTTTATACGAAAGCTCTACAGGTGAGAGATTTTTATCAGTATGAACTTAGGATGTTGTTTGTTGTTTTTTTATTTTTGATGTTGAACTCAATTGACTATGATTTTACTTGGTTAGACAAGTTTCTTTCACTCTTTGATTTTTGTAAGTCTTGAATCTACAGCATGACATTTTGTGAGCAAATCACTTTGCATATTATATGTGAATTTGCTCTTACTTTAGGTTAAGAGTACGAAAAATTTAAGTGTCACGTAGTCTATCAATACCAGTCAATCTTGACACCTTACTCTGTCATGCCATAGCATTCCTTACTGTGCTTGTGTTAGCATGTGCTACGATGAGTTGTTGGGCCCTAGACCGACCATCCATGAGTGTCACATGCTGCCACAGTGTGTCACACGACCCAGTAACACTAATATTGACATGGCAGAAGGGGGTGTGGAAAATCCATAAGTTTCCAACATGGTAGTTTGACGCCGCACCATGCAAAACAGTCGGAACTGACCTGTACTTTGGCCCATGAATAGGACATGAGATTGAATCCTATCCCCATCTTCTCTCTTTAAACCAAAAAGTGGTGATGAGGAAAAAGATAAAAGAATAGATAAAATTAAAGCTTACTTGCCATCATATCGAGGGTATCCATGACAATGTTTGCCTTTTGCTTGCAGTTGAAAAATTGAATGTCGTTTGCCTTCCTGTTGCCCTTGGTCCTATGTTCAGGAGATTTGAGCAGGCTGATGAACACATTTTCATTTTTTTGTTTAATTGCATAATATATTACACCTTTTTTATAAATAGTGGTGGGAGAAGATTATATTGATGTTGCTTTTGTAAAGAAAATATTATATAAACCTTTTACTGTACCAACTGATTTCACAAATTGTTCCCTAACCATAATAGAACATATCTATGGTGCCCTAGCACAAAGAATGGGACTGAAATCATACTTATCAAAGTTCAACCTCATGGCCACTGCAATGAGGTTAAATGGTCTTGTATCACCCAACACGGAGTCAGTACCAATCAAAACGATTGAAATCGAACTGTACTGATCGATAATGATCGTATTTCGTTCGATGCCGATTAAGGGCCATGATTGATTTGATTCTAACAGTTCATTTAACCGTTTGGGCCAGTAAAAAGGGTTTTTAAACACTTTCTACTCCCTCTTTCAACCCCTTTCACTTTCTCAAACTCTTCAACTCTTAAGCTCATCGTATTCCGAACCATGAAGATTAAACAAAATATATCAGCTATCAGTATTTATTTGAATGAAAAAATCTTAGCAATTATAAAATTAAAATTCTAAACTGAAGTGTGTACCGAAAACCTTTCTATTGCAAAATTTCTAGTGTTATAAGTAAGGAACTACATCTTTTTTTACTTATTCAATATAAGTATGCTATAGAACAATTGGCAGCTAGTACAATCTAGAGACTATATTTCTGAATTTGTTATAGTACGGCGGGCCTTGGCAACAAAAGTGCCTTGGCAATTGAAAATCATCATCTTGAGCACTAGGTTTTCTTGATATTTAGTTTCTTAGATCTGCGGCATCTGCCTAGCCTCCTTCATGTGATCTATATGAAATCTGTGCTGTGAAGTTGTCTGTCTTGTTCGCTCTGTGCTTAGTTAGGGTTCTTGCTATTGGAGTGTTGTAGGATAATACCATAAAGATGTATACACTGAAGCTAAGTATTTAATTTTTATATTATTTTTGTTTGACTGGACTAGTTGATAAATACATGGTCTTTATTTTTGGACCACAGAAAGCATCTATATGCATTAACTTTGAACTAAGAGTGGTCTATTTTGCCTTTATGTGACATTTTCATATTAATTCAATTTTAATCTCTTATTCTTATATTGATATCTTTCAAAAGTTCCTTTAAGATCTCAAAAGAGATCAAAAGAGCACTAACAGCTGCATGCTTGTGTGTGAATTTATAGCAGATCGACACAAAGATTACATCTGGCACATTTTGTTCTGTTCAGTACCATTAATCAATTTTTCTATGTCCATTTTTTGTGCATGTGCTTATTTTTTTTTCATGCTAGTCCAATAACTTATATGATCTTGTGTAGTTTCTCGAGTGGCTCGAAGCAAACAAGTGTATTGAATTTCTTGAGCATGACTATGCTTCCCATTTGGATTTGATTGCTAAAGTGCTCGGTCTTCAGAAGGCTGAAGATTACATAGAGAAAGTTCCAGAATCCCTAAGAGGTGAGGTGATATATAGAACTCTTCTAGCTAACTGTGTTGCCACCAACAACTTACAGAAATCGGAAGCTGTTTTTAATAAAATTAAGGATCTCGGTCTCCCCGTTACAACCTTTTCTTGCAACCAACTACTGCTGCTGTATGAAAGGGTTGATTGGAAGAAGATTGCTAATGTTCTCTCGTTGATGGAAAGGGAGAATGTGAAACCATCTCCTTTCACATACAGGCTATTGATAGACATGAAAGGCCGTGCAAAGGATGTACTAGGAATGGAGAAGATTACAGACATGATGAGGACCCAAGGGGTGGAGCCTAATTTGGTGATTCAGGCTATGGTTGCAAAGTATTACATATTTGCTGGCCTCAAGGAGAAGGCAGAAGCAACCTTACGGGAGATAGAAGGTGGTGACATCGAGGAGAACCATGACGCTCGCATGGCTCTTCTTCCTCTTTACGCGGCTCTTGGTAAAGCAGATGAGGTGGGAAGAATTTGGAAGATCAGCAAATCCAACCCACTTCTAGATGAGTGTTTATCTGCCATCAAGGCCTGGGGAATTCTTGGGCAGATGGAAAATGCAGAGGAAGTCTTTGAGAATATGCTCAAGAGATGGAAGACTGTCCCGTCAAAGTACTACAATGAGTTGTTGAAGGCTTTTGTGAATAATAAGCTTCTATCTAAGGGAGAGGAATTTGCAAGGCGGATGTCAGACAATGGGTACTTCATCGACCGGACAAATTTGGACGCACTTGTGAAGCTATATGTGGATGTTGGGGAGGTGGAGAAAGCTGATTCCATATTGTTCAAAGCATTCGAGTACAACAATACTAGGCCCCTTTATAGCTCTTATGTGGTGGTGTTAGACAAGTACTCTGAAAGGGGAGACATTCATAATGCCGAGAAGATCTTTCAGCAGATGAGGCAGTTCGGATATGTCGACAGATTGAAGCCGTATCTATCCTTACTCCAGACTTACATAAATGCAAAGTCTCCGGCATATGGATTCAGGGAAAGGATGAGGGCGGATAATGTACTGTCTAACAAGGTTGTGGAAGCAAAACTAACAGCCGCCGATCCATTCAGAAGTGCTCAGCTCTCAGGATTGTTTGGTTGAGTTGGGAATCTTTCTTGCAAGCACGTCGGATGAGAGCAGATAATGTATTGTCTAACAAGGATGTGGAAGCAAAACTAGCAGCCGTCAATCCATCAAGGAGTGCTTGATTGAGTTGGGAATCTTTATTGCAAGCAAGTCGAATGAAGTATATACCATATGTGCAAGCTCTACCCGAGAAATGGGTTCAGAAGTGGTCGAGTCCTGGTATCAGAGCTTGTCTTTCATAACTACCTCAGGCAGTGGAAGTATCGAGGGTGCCGTAGTAGAGATTCGAGCTCTAGTTTCAAAACGAGTTATAGTTTCATGCCCATCATGTTGTTTATTTTTTATATATGTTAAAAATGTGCATATGTATTGTATTTGATACCTTCAATCATATCTTTAATGTCATCCTTGTTAAACTTACCGAAATGCTTGTGGCCTATGCTAGCAAACAAAAAAGTTATGTGATCGATAATTGGAGCCAATGGTTTGCCAGGTGGGTTGTATGTTTGTGTAAAACTTTCTCTTTGCTTAAGTAAATATTCTGTGAATTCACCATCAAATATGGGGATGTAGCTCAGATGGTAGAGCGCTCGCTTAGCATGCGAGAGGTACGGGGATCGATACCCCGCATCTCCATTTTCTTCGCATTAATGCTTTTTTCTTTTCTCTCCCTAGCAAACTCTAAGTTTAAGAAATCAAAATATTTTTTCCTAAGACATATTTTTAAAAAATATTTCGCTGACAAATCTTAATTAGATAATAATAAAAAATTGTTATAGTTGTATTTCTACCTTGAAGAATACTAAAGTTAATGAAATATTTTTATAATATAATTGTGGGACTAGTAATACTTTATAGATCCAAGATCAGTAATATAGGGATCGATACTTACATCTTTGTTTCTTTTCTTTTTCTCTAGTAAATAGTAAGTTTAAGAAATCAAAATGTTTATATAGCGTATTGAAGAAAATATTTTTTAAAAATTAAAAAAAATATTTCACTAAAAAAAATCTTAATTATATAATAATTAAAAATGTTATAAAAGTATTTCTACTTCGAATAATATTAAAGTTAATAAAATATTTTTATAATATAATTGTGAGACTAGTAATGTTTTATATACACGATTGTTGGGTCGTTCAAAAATAATATATATAAAAATTTATATTATTGAGATAAGAAGTTGAAATTGATATATAAAATTACTATAAAAATAAAAAAAAATTATTTATAAATAATTATGTATCATTTCGATAAAGGATAAAATGAGATAAAATCATTTGAAATGATATGAACATGTGCTTAGCTGATGCTCGAATATAGTAATCAAAAAAGGTAAAATGAAATATATCGTATGTGCAGGTTCTACACGAGAAATGGGTTTAGAAATGATCGAGCCTTGGTATCAAAACATGGAAAATGAAACAAACATATATATGAGAGAAAATAATTTAAAATAATATAAACATGTGCTTAAGAGATTCTCAAACACGATAATCAGAAGAGGTAAAACGAAGCAAGTATATCATATGTAAATGCTCTACATAAGAAATGGGTTCGAAAGTGGTCGAACCCTAGTACATAATTATTCGTAAATAATTATGTATCATTTCGATAGAGGATAAAATTAAAAAAAATATTTAAAATAGTATGAATATGAGCTTATAAGACTCTGACACCATGATCAAAAAAGGTAAAACGAAATAAGTACACAATATGTGTAAGCTGTGTCAGAAATGGGTTCAAAAATGTTCAAGCCTTTGTATTAGAGTATGTCTTTCGCAACTATGTACGAAAGCATTGAGGGTGCCACGATGGAGATTAGCTCTCCTATAATTTTGTTACCTATCATGTCATTTATTTTCTACATATATTAAAAATATATCAATGTAATGGTACCCTCGATCATATCTTTAGTGTCATCTTATTAAACTTATCCAAATGCTTGTGGCCTATGTTAATAAACAAAAATGTTATGAGATCGATAGTTGGAGTGGCTTACAATTTATATATGTAAAATGTCTGCGAATCGATTCCCAAACACGGGGATGTAGCTCAGATGGTAG
This sequence comes from Musa beccarii, assembly GCA_024322285.1. Lineage (NCBI taxonomy): Eukaryota > Viridiplantae > Streptophyta > Magnoliopsida > Zingiberales > Musaceae > Musa > Musa beccarii. The sequence goes on along the minus strand of CM044398.1, from coordinate 37,976,082 downwards.
AGCGCTCGCTTAGCATGCGAGAGGTACGGGGATCGATACCCCGCATCTCCATTTCTTCGAATTTAACTTTTTTTTCTTTTTTTCTCCGTAAGTTTAAGAACTCGAAATGTTTATTATATATATATATATATATATATATATATATATATATATATAGCTAGCCGAAGAAAATATTTTTAAAAATAATAAAGAAAATATTTTTTTAAAAAAATTAATAAAGAAAATATTTCGCTGAAAACACTTAATTGGATGATAATAAAAAATTATTATAGAAGAATTTCTATTTTTAAAAAACGCTAAATTTAATGAAATATTTTCTTATAATAATATATTTGTGAAATTAATAATACTTTATAGACCTAAGTATTGGGTAGTTAAAAAATAATATATAAAAAATTTATATTGTTGAAATGAGGATGTTGAAATTGATATATAGAGTTACTATAAAATATGGAGGAAAAAATAATAATTTTATTCGTAAATAATTATATATCCTAGAAATTAATTATATACCCTAGAAAATTATTCCTGCTCTTCCTTGCATGAGCCCTTGTTCCGTAGGCAAATGTAGATTGGCTGAGCTCAGGACATTGCGAGCTTGAAGCTTCATCAGGAGCCCTGAAATGGCTTTGGCAACAGAGCAGGTTCTCAGGAACATATGAATCCAGATCTTGGCCACTAAATCTTGAGGTTGAGGAGACTAAGATAAGATTAATCGTCTCGCTATCTTGATCAAGAAGCCACTAAGCATTAAGCCCAAGATTCTGCAACCATGGCAGCCGATGACATGACTCAACACGGGAAACGATGACTACAGCACAAGAGACTCCTGCAGCAGGCCAATCTCTTCGACAGCAGCGTCGTTGTTGCTGGTGGTGTTGCCTGTAGCAGGAGCTCCGATGGTGGGGGTGGTGGTGGTGTCTGTGTCTGTGCTGAGGCTCAGCATCATCTGCCGGATGCCTCTCGCGTACTCGAGCAGCTTGTCGATCGGCGGGATCGTCTCCTTCACCTCCTTCTGCTCCTCGAAGTCTCGCAGCCATGCGTGGAACAAGGGGAAGGTGTCGGGGTCGACGAGCTTCACCTCCATGACTTCGTCGAACACGGCGAGCCAGTAGGAGCCGCAACCGAGGACGATGTCGAGCAAGCCGACGTTGTCGCCTCCGAAGAACCTCCTCCCTTTGAAGGCTCCCTCTCCTAGCTCGCGCTCGAGCAGCTGCAGGTTCTCGTGGACTTGGTCGACGGCCGCCTTCTGGCCTTCTCCCACCGACGAAAACACCAAACCCACCGCCGGCCCAAGCTGCACGCGTCCGCGACAACAAAAGGCTATGGTGATTGCAAGCGCTGGTCGTGCTCGATGAGATCGTGCGTGTGCAGGTCGAAGCTCACCTTGTCGTCGGCGAAGTGGCACCAGAAGCGGACGATGGCGCGCTCGAATGGGTCGGCGGGCATGATGGGGTTGTCGGTCCAGGTCTCGTCGATGTACTGGAGGATGACGAGGGACTCGACGACGGGGCGGCCGTCGTGCAGGAGAGCGGGGACCTTCTTGTAGATGGGGTTGTGGAGGAGGAGGGCGGGGCTGGGGTCGACCGAGTCCTCCTCCTGGTACTCGAACACCAAGCCCTTGAGCTCGAGGGCGAGCCGGACGCGGTGGGTGTGGGAGTCGGCCCATGACCCCAGGAACTTAAGAGAAGAAGAGCTCCGGTCCATTAATGGCGATCACTGACCTCTGGAGAAAGATGGAATGGCTCTCTTCTTTGGTGCGTGGCCTGAAGGCCTAAAACCCTGCTTTATAGAAGAAGATGAAGGGTGGCCTGGGGATCTGTGTGCGTGCAGGACCCTGTGCGACGTCCATAACTTGGCAGTCTTCCGCAGAAGCAGAAACAAGTTAAACAACAAAGGTTTGAGCCATGACTCCGATCAGAAGAGATCAGGAGGAGCTCAAAGTGGAGGCGCATGGACGGTGGGAGGAGGATGGAGACGAGGCAAGCGTGCGTTCAGGGTGGAAGCCTTCCACGCCATTGTCGCCTGCTGCATGGTACGCATGTCTGTACTTGGCCCACATGACGCCAAGAAGATGTTACCATCACCAGGCCATGAATCCCGGAAGCATTCACCGAAGGAATGGGTCTGCGTGAGTGTTCTTGGCCTCCTCCCGCAGGACCATACGCACGCAAGCATTCCATCGAACACTTGCACACTCCTTCGTCCTCTTCCAAGTGCTTCCCCCACAAGAGGACACTGACGTACTCCGTCTTCCCGGTCTTCGAGAGCCAGCTTCACTGCCTCAACGCTGCTCGCAGCAACAGCAGGTAGCGGTCTCCAATTTGGATAGGAATCCTTTCTTCCTGACACGGTTGGCGCAGCGGCACTGTTGGAAGGTAAGGAGGGGGAGGGGAGGAGCACACTTTTTTTTCTGAAGCTCATTCCTCGGCCCGCACTGCCGCTGCAGCCTTTGGTGTGCCCTTCGCCGGGACATTCGCCGGAAAAGGGAGCTGACAGTGCCCGGTCGTCAGCTGAGAGGTACTGTTTTGAGTGGACTGCGGCGTGGGCGCTGTCGAAGTGCATATTGTACGTAGTTGTTGTGCACGCATGCGAGGCAAATAAATATATGAAATGTATCTCCAACTATGTCATACATAAAACTAGCAGTATTTTCCATGTTTTGATGAATGGAGTTCTTAAAGTTGAATTTAGAGTATCAAAATTTTATATTGTTGATTGAGGAATATTGGCACTTAATCAAAGCTCGACACATGACGACTAGCTATTGGAGAAAAGATAAAATACAATGGAATAAATAAGTAACGATAAAAATAAAAAAAATATTTTAAAAATATTTTCTCATTAAGAAAAAAGTTTCGTAAACATAAGTTGCTATGAGCCTCGATAGAGATCTTGTTGGGAGTTTTTACTAGAAATATGAGAACAGACATTAGCAGTTTGATTCCACTTTCAAACATCTCTAGTCACCTTGAGTCATTGTACTTTAGCAAGAATTAAACTTAAATCGAGTCGGATTAATCTATGAGCGAGATCGATAAGTCTTGTCAAAAACATTGAGTAGATTTTTAATGTTTAGTTTAAGAAAGAAGCATCAGACACATCTGCAATCCATAGCTCGATTAGAGCACATTCTACAACTTTTTATCTTAGTTTGAGGAGAGCACATTTCATGCATATTTGATTTTTAATTTTAGAATGGTGCATCAAACAAATATTAGAATGGCACATTAGAGACTTCGCTAATGCTTAGCCCAAAAAAGATACATTGAATAAATCTATAATCCTTAACCGGAGGAGGATGTATCAAAAAACTTATGATGCTTAGTCCAAGGAGGGTGCATCCTCGATAATTAGCCTAAGAAAGGTGCATCTGATAATTTTTTATACTTAGTCTGATGAGGTGTATTAGACAACTTTCAATGCTTGGCCCTATGAGGGCGCATCGATCGACCTTCTATATTTAATTCAAGGAGGACACATAAGGTAACTTTCAATATTGACACCCGGGGGGTCGTATTAAATGACTTTCAATACTTAACCCGAGGAGGGTGCATTAGACAACTTTTGATGCTTGGTCCAAGAAGGATGAATAAAGAATCCTTTGATGCTTAGCTTAAAAAAGGCACATCAAATAATTTTCTATAACCTAAAAGAGGGTGCATCATATAACTTTTTATGCTTAGTCCGAGAAAGATGCATCGAGCAACTTTCGATTCTTATCCTAATGAGGGCACATTGAGTGACTTTTGATGCTTAGTCCAAGAAGGATACATTCGATGAGTCTTTGATACTTGTGCTGGTGGCCAATTCTCATGTTGATGCCTTGGTGAGCAAAAAATTTCATAGAAGGGTTAAGTCAATGAGTGAAAAAATTGAGTAGAAATGACTAAGGTACTGACCTATGCAAAAGTTGCTTGGATAAGAAGCATGTGAACAAAACTATTAATGTGACTCCTAATAGTTGTGGTGGTACTTTGAGGCTATAAGAAGCTTCTCTATAGCAATGGGACTCATTCTGCAATTTGAGCCCTCCCTTTGTGTTTTCAGAGCCTTCTATCTCATCTCTCATTTCTCGAATCTTCAAAGTATCATTATTCATCTCTCTCCCAAGTCAAGTTGAGAGGATATCTTCCTCTTTGTCATATGAGTCTTACTCCCTCGACCAACATGTGATCGAGGGGATTAAAATCTTATCTTCGAATGACCTAAGGATATGAGAGAGATGGCAAAAGTAGACCCAGAGGTTATCAAAGATCTTCGAATAATGTAGGATGCTTATGACTAGAATTCAACTTTGATTTCTATGTATTTGGAGCATCTACGCCTCAAGCACTCCATATCGATCGAGTATGTTGTGTAAGTATCTCAAGTCAAGCAGCATCAATATAATTCGATGTATATATACTGTTATTTATATGTCAATGTGTGAAAGTCAAACTTATGTTCCCTCCCTATCCACTAATCATTGTGTCTTCAGTGGTGGAGCATACTATTATCTCATATAGTGCCCAACTTATTACATGATATCATAGCCTTTATCGAGGAATGATGTTTTGTTAGCATTATCCTTACCTTGATCCTGTTCCACTCCTACTTTAAAGTTTACAATAGAACCAATAATTATTATCTATGGTTCGATAATTATTCAAGGTGAAGGGGGGCCCCGACTTTTTTGTCACCAATGTCTCTCTTTATTAGGATGTGAGACTAATCTAGAGTTAAAAATTATTAACTATGCTACTTCTTTATTGGGACTAATCTAAACTGATCGACACATACTGTTGCCAATATCTCTCCTTTCCTAACTACTAAGAAAAAAAATTAGGTGCATCAGTTAAGAGAAGCCTTATCCTCTTCCTTAATCATCAAGAATGGATCGGTATTGGTTAATTGGTGCCAACCTAAGCTTAGCACCATAGGGTATGCTCCAATCCCAAGTCTTTCTTTTCTAATCTTGCCCCTAATACAATATTTAGCAAAACTTTTGTTATCATGGGTATGGATTTTAACGTGCTGAAGATGAGAACGGTGACAGTGTCCGCCTCGATAAGTTCAATGTCTACTCCAACAGACTTCTCTATTATGACTAGCACCGTAGCCCTCGAAGCATCCTCAAATAGCACGTTTCACCTCGATGTAGTTATTATTGAGACATCCTCCTGAAAGTAAAGAGTTATCCATAAGAAGAGAGCCTTTGATGCCTCGGGCAACTAGTGAGTGACCCTCAAAGAGTCATTCCCATAAAAGTCTCAACACTACTATATTTGAGGTCTATGCCATCGATCCCCTTCTTTGCCATCATGATGCTGGAGCTATTTGACCCAATGGACTAAGAGCCATTGATACTAAGATGGATCGAAGACTTTCGAAAAAACTTTAAAGAACAACCACAAGATTATTGAGTTATGTTGAGAGGTGTTAATTCTTCCATAACCAAGGAGGGTTATACACTAATCTCTAATGTTTTTATCGATACGAACAATCAAACGTGTTATAGTAGTAAATTATCTTGATCTTTACAAGTTAGTCATTGATATTTTTATACTTAGAGTTCTAACTTAGATTTTTGAATAAAAATTAAGAAGAATTTATGAGAATTATATATATTTTTAAATAATAATGGGATTTGGATACATCACAACCAGATTATCCAATTGGGTAACGCCTCACAAATCTACCCGGAGGCATTCAATTCAAATCGAACCGGTTGCTGATGCGTCCATGTGGGACCATATTTCTCAAGTCACGACAAGGTTAGCTGAGCGCGGGTGTGGGTAGGTCACCAGCGAGTAGAAAAAAGTTGTGAGCTTTTCCGTACCCGTAGGCCACGCCCTTCCGCCGTTGCTTCTACGCCTCGCCAAGCCAACCTGCGGTCGCAAATCGACGATCGATTCCATCCTTAAACATCGACGAGTTTACACATTTTCCTACCTGCCCCACGTGCCCGACCGCTGCTGGAAGGGACCGAGTGGACCCACCGATGATAGATGGGTACGTCGGGGAATTAAGTACGTAGCAATTGTGGTGGAAGACCGCGTCCAACTGGCCCACCGCTCGTCAACGGCGAGACCAGACTCCGTACCCGATTCTTAAGCGGAAGCGATCGTCGTCGTTTCCGCGAGGCCAAACCCCTCCTCCCTAGTCCGTTCCGATGGCGGATCCGCCTCCCACCTCGTCGCTCCTCCTCGATCCCCCCTTGGCCGACCTCTTCCCGGACAACCTCTCCCTCCCGTCCTCCTCCGATCTGCGCGACCTCGACTTGGAATTCGACTTCGACGACTTCTCCGTCGATGACTTCCTCTGCTCACCCGAGGAGCCTCACCACCACGCCTCCTCCCACCCTTCCACGGCCGACGGATCCGCCCTGTCCTCCTCCTCCCTCAACCAGGATCCCCCGCACCCCGCCGCTCGCCCCTGCTCCCCCGAATCCGGCGACTCCGCTGCCTCCGGCGTCTTCGTCGCTGACCGTGGAGTCAAGGAGGAGAGGGGGAAGGCCGGATGGGGCCTGAAGAGGAAGATGGAGACGGACGACGATGGGTTCTCTGACGGCCACGCCGATCCTAACCTTGACAACCCTAGATCTAACCCTAGGAGCAGCAAATTTCGGCGATCAGAGGAGCCGAGCTCGCCCGCCGACGTTGGATCGGGGGGTGAGGTGGTGGAGGAGAAGAGGAGGGCGAGGCTGATGAGGAACCGGGAGAGCGCCCAGCTCTCCAGGCAGAGGAAGAAGCAGCACGTCGAGGAGCTGGAAGAGAAGGTCAGGTCGATGCACTCCACCATCAATGAATTGAACACCAAGATCTCGTACATCATGGCGGAGAACGCGAGATTACGACATCAGCTGGGTGGGAATGGTGCTCCTCCTGCGGTTTATCCACCGCCGGGGGCGATCCCGCCGGTGCATTTCCCGTGGATTCCGGGGTATGGATTGAGGCCACAAGGGTCGCAGGTCCCGTTGGTTCCGATACCCAGACTGAAGCCTCAGCAGGCTGCGCCTGCACCAAAGGCAAAGAAGTCAGAGAACAAGAAGGGCGATCGCAAGACGAAGAAAGTGGCAAGTGTGAGCCTTTTGGGGCTGTTGTTCTTTGTGCTACTACTTGGAGGAGCAATTCCCAGAGTAAACCGTTGGTACGAAGGAAATGGGGTGGATGAAGGCATGAGTAAAGTGAAAAGTTTGAGCCAGACTAAAGGTAGGATTTTTAGTGTTAGAAGTCGTGATAGCGGTCCGAATAGCACAGAATTGTGTAGCAGAAAGAAGGGTTTTGGGGAAGGTGGTATCAATAGGGTTACTGGTAGGAGATGTGAGGAGGTAGAGGCGGGCTCTCGAGCGAAGCCGATGGGAAGCACTTCATGGTCATCACCTGGTTCGGAAGCTGTTTTTACTCAAAACTCCACTGAGAATCTGCCTGCAATGCTTTACGTGCCGAGAAATGGCAAGCATGTGAAGATTAATGGAAATTTGATAATCCATTCTGTTCTCGCCAGTGAGAAGGCCATGCGACAAGCCAAAGAAAGGCAGTCACTGGGTGAAGAAGGTAAAGAGACGGGGCTAGCTGTTGCAGGCAATTCGATGTCCGCGTTGGCCATTTCCAAACCTGGAAAGGAGGTGGATCAACACTCTAGATCTTATAGAAAAGCTTCTAACTCTGATGATACATATGTAAACGACTTAAAAGCAACTTTGGCTGATGGCCCAATGCATCAGTGGTTCCGTGAAGGAATGGCAGGTGAGCGAATTATTCCTCGTTTGTTCATATCTGTGGTTGGTGTTACTGAATTCACAATGTTTCACTTGAATTTGACACTAACTTTGGCAAATCTTTTATTTATTAATGTCTTCTGTGCTATATATCTCTTTCTTATATATGATCATTTGTTTATGTTGCTTGAGAACTGTTATAGTATGTGATTTGCTTTAAGCAGAAAGAGGAAATCAGATTGCAATCTTTTGGGGATGTCAGATTGCATTTACAAAAGCTGTCAATATCATTGAATATGACAATTCCATAGGGGAAAATACAATCTTCAACCATAGATTTGCACATCAATTAGAAACTAGTTATGATGAATTTTTACGTAGAATATACGTCTGTATTCTTTATCTGCTAGGGTAACATTTTAGTTTCATGCACTTCCTGATCGTAGTTTGGACCTTGTTTTTCGTGTTCCATCTATGTCTTGCAGCCTGTAGGTGTCTAATATTTGCATAGCTACCTAATATGTGAATAGGCCCAGGGATTTCAACCCAGAATTAATATGAGAATGTTTATTTGTAGCCTATGGCCTATCTAAGTTGTTATATCCACTTATGTATTGGAATCACTTGTACACGACATGAAAACTTTAGTTAGTATTTGATGCATATAAGAAGTAAATATGAACATCTGTCTTAAATATACTTCAGCATTTTTGTTTGATTTCTATGTTTAAACTATAAAAAGCATCAGATAGTTTCAGTTTCATGAATGAAATAATTTACGCAAGACTGTTGGTGTCTGATTACGTTGTTTTGACAGGCCCAATACTAAGTTCCGGCATGTGCACCGAGGTGTTCCAGTTTGATGTCTCGCCATCGTCCTCTTCGAGCAGCATCGTCCCCACTAATTCAATCATTAACGCTTCCTCCATCGTCAATGCCTCAGAGAACCTCCCTCCTACTTCGTCTCATCCTCGAAAAAAGAGAAACAGGAGGATAATGTATCCTGAGCCAATTCCACTTCGAGGAACTACGACGGCAAATAACACGGAACAGTTCGAAAAGCCTTCTGAAAGCAGCAACTTCCACGATCCTAAACCTGTTTCCTCAGTTGTGGTATCTATTTTGGCTGATCCCAGGGAGGCCGGTGGCGATGGTGAAACCGATGGGAGGATTTCACCCAATTCCCTATCTAGAATTTTTGTTGTTGTACTTCTTGACAGCGTCAAGTATGTGACCTACTCCTGTGTTCTTCCTTTTAAGACCTCTGCCCCCCATCTTGTAAACTAATTCCGGGGAGTAGATTATGACTGAATGATAATAAATGGTTTATCTTTCTAACATTTTTAAAGTAGTTGCCGGCTATAAGAAGTTGCTCTCAATGTGTTCAGCTGGCTGACAGATTTATTCTCGGCCGAGTGATTCATACTGGCTGACAAACTAATTCATCTTGGGAGGACGGCATCGACGCGTCCTTCTACGCCATTCCGTCGAACACCTTTCGTGTGGCGGATGATGGAAGGGAATATATATCATGTCAATATTTAAGTTGTAAAATTAAAGGGCCCAACCCGATGACCTATTGATCTGTAGTCAATTGCTTTACTGAGCTATGGACTCAATTTAATAACAATTATTTGAATAATAAACAAAAAATATATTTTACACTAATACGACATACTTAAAATAAAACAAAAAGACAAACAAATATATAGCGTAACAATAAAAAATAAAAAAATATGATCTGCAGTCATCTCTACCAAGCTATGGACCCAATTTAATAGTAATTATTTGAATAACAAATAAAAAATATTTTAAAGAGCCTGACAAAAATATATTTTTCACTAATACAAACCATGTCTGAATAAAAAATAAAAGCCCAAACAAAAATATATAGTGTAACAATAAAAAAAAAGGGCCCAACCGGGTTCGAACCGGTGACCTATTGATCTGCAGTCAATTGCTCTACCACTGAGCTATGGACCCAACTTGTTTTTACTAAGAAATATTTATTATTAATTATTTAATAATGTGCCACAGCATATAAATAATACCTATAAAACATCACCTATGTAGATACAAGCATAATGCATAAAGTTTAATGACATTAATAAGCTGCAGATTGGTGCCACAGTGACTCCACACAAATTTACCAGTCTTTAATCATTAAGGGCTGCATGAAGAAGACATTAACAAGTTCTAAGCTCCAAACACATTAATAATCGTGATCTAGCAGAGTATATTGACCTAGGCTATGTCCCCAGGACTTGAATAACAACTATCATTGGGAGATCGACAGAAGGATGGATTTTGATGGAGAATAGTTAAAATCACACACTCCTGTCAAGATCTCTGTTTTCATATTCACAAAACAAATTATAAAAATGCATATCGCAAATTAAACAGTGTCGGAATGATGTGCGATCAAGAGGGCAAGAGTACGCATTACATATGCATCTAATGCAATGGTTGAATGCAAGCATCACGTATGCATGTTATGTGATGGCTGAATGGAAGAAGTTAACGTAACAACAACATGAACAATTATTTAAAGGTAAGATGATAGCGGGAAAATTCATCCCCCCAAACGCAACGCACTATGTGGCTATCGATCAACACAAATAGCCGAACCTAGACGACGTGGCGACTACATAAGCACAGGAACAATGGTGAATCCAAAAAAGAATATTCTGCCCTTATCGCAAAATATTCTTTTGGGTCCAACTTGCTATAAAGTTCATTAATTTACTATTATCAAGGTCAATTACTATTTATCCGTGATTCCACTTTCCACACCTCAGTCCTAACTTGAGCCTTTAAGGGACCAAGTTGGACATCCCACCCAACTATGGTCTTCCTATAGGTCGGCTCCTTAGCGAACACCTGAACCAAGTCGAGCTGATAGAGATGTCATCAACAATCATACCATCATAAGACTATCAAGATCGTAGTCATTTAGTCTAATGAACGAGTTGGAATGTCATTTAAATGTAGCCCAACCCAAGGACTAGGCTTTGGAATCATGGCTTTGTCCAAAAAGTTACTCTTAATGGTGTACTTATCGCTTGAACAACATCTGCTGACTTTGGAATTCTTTGTTTCAACTTTCTTAGGGCACACTATCATTCCTTCCCACAGAAGCATATGGCCATCATCAGGTTAATGCTCCATCCCAAGCAATGAGTACATTCAAAGGTCACCCATTCTCTTGTATCATGATACTTCCTATTAGATTTATGCACCGGAGGTCATGATTCTTTCTTTGGGCTGTTTAAGCTCTAGTTTCTTTAACAACTGGGCATATACAAAATCAAAGAAGCAATATTTAGATTGCAAGGTTAGTAACAAAAATTTCATTTCAGTAAAAACAGGAAATATGCCTGAATAGTATATTCTCTGTATTTACCTTCAGTGGAGATGGGCATTAACCAAAGCTTATCCAATAGCTTCATAAAAGGTAGTCACATAGCCAACAATATTTGGGTCTCTCTTTTCTCTTTGCTAATCTTCAGGATTGCTTTTCACTTTCATGATTTGCATGAGCAACATAATGAAGTCATCTGACTTCCCTGCACACAAGAGGGAGTCCAATGGGAAACAAGAATATATTAATGGCTGCCAATGGATAAATGTACATATAATTGCATGAACTGAAGATGCTAGCTAAACTAGCCAATAAGATTCTGTCAGATTACCCTATGGCCCTGAGATCCTGATCTGCCTTTACAAACTAAGCATCTTCACATATGTAGCAACAAAGCCCCAAAAAACTCAGGTTCTAAAGCAATATTCTAGACACACTGCAATTTATCACAAGCAAATACCAACCATCACCACCACCACCAACAAAGACTCATAGAAGCAATAATATTCTAGGTATTTAGTACAGTTTATCAAAGCATATGCAGCCAAAACAACTAGCTGATATCGAAATACCAAGGATAATGGAAGACAATCTATAAGATTAATTCCATTGGATGCATTATACATTACAAATTGAACAACTTGTAGTCAAGACTAAAAGAATGAATCTAAGGTTGTCATACACTCATATGATGATGTCTACACCTTATAAACTGAACCAGAGTTGCTGCCATTTACATTTGAAAGTAGAAACTGAACCGTCCAATGACTCCAAGAAGTCGATAGCAAGCAACTCATCAGTAATCCTTAATCCTAACCCTACATTGGAGGACACCAGAAACCAAAACGGGTCATTGTGTCTCACGATCGATCATGTTTGCCGAAGGGCATGCCACAAACAAGACTCGTGGGAACATTTACAATGGGGGATTGATCTCACAAACCAACCAAGTAGCAAAAGGTCTCTTATTGCAGCAGCATCCGAAGCACATAAACAACAAAATGAAGGCTAGGTAGATGACAAAACAGGAGACGCCTTCAGCAACTGAAAGGCGAAACCCGTCAAGAACACAACCCTAGATGACCGTAAAAATTGAACTAAGCAAATGTTGATCTACGAACAAGACGACAATGGTGACAATACTGATCGAACGACAAGAACAATAGTGCAGAAGATTGATCTCACAGATGCAGCAAGAGGAATACCGCAAGGCGCGGCACGCATTAATGGCAGAAAGAAGACGCCTTGTGCGACCGGAAAGAGGAGCCACCCCAACAGCTAGAGGAAGCGAAAGAGGCAACCGACCTCGCGTCGGGGGCGACGTCGCCGACGTTTCCGTTTCCCATTCCTTTCCCTCACCATCGTTCTTATTTACTGCACTCAAATTATATATATATATATATAATACGTATTTTGTTACTAAAATTATGTCCAATTCCTTAAAAGCATAATGATTTTGTTACTAAAATTGTATGTTAATATTTTAAAAAATAATTTGCTAAAATCTTATTCAATATATTTTACTAAAATTGTATGTTAATATTAAAAAATAATTGAGGATGAATGGAATGGATTTTTGGAAATTGATCGATTTCATGTAATTGTGGTATGCAATTGAATTTACTTGAATTGGCTCACAATGATAAGAACTTGAAACACAGCCACTCTGCATTTATTTTGCATCTACACAGCATGCATGAACTAGATGATATGATCAAATGATGGCAGGAGCAGGAGATGATCAACAAGTTATACCAACAAATGCAACCATCCAAGAATCACAACTTTCATGTTCTACAGGAGTTGCAGCACCATGCTTTGCAACTACAAGTTTAGCTTCAAATCTAAGATGGTCTGCAATCTTATTACACCAAGTCTGCAATCATTTATCTATGGTTTGCCAGTCTCAATTATGCAACAGTACATTGATACATGTTTAACACTTGACTTCCAAGAGCTAAAGATAACCTTCATTTTTTTTTTATATTTTACCTGCATATTTCACCTCCATGTCTCTGCTGGAACCTCAAATTTAGGGTTCATTAGATTTTGCTGGTCTATGTACTGATCACACTTCAATTCTTCTGTTTCTGTAATGGTTAGCCAAACCAAATGTGCATGCAAACTGTGGACCTAAATGTCTGTCAAACAGTGGATATCATCATCACAGAAATGGAACACCAAAAAGTTTTGGCTGCTAAGTCACTTTTTTACAGCATCATGGCATCCCTTGAATCCACTCAAAAAGAGATGTTTCCACATGAGTGGGCCACAGGAAGCTGCAAAAGCAAAAACCAAACACCAAGCAAACAACATGACCAACTCTTCCTGCCACCTCTGGACAACTGCTTTGGCATGCACTACTGTTGCTACTACCACAACACTGGGACTGATCCACCAGCAGCCAGAATCTGCTTCTCCAGCTAGCATCCAAGATAGAGAAAATGTGAGCATGACTGATGACAGAGAATGGATTCAAACAAAGACCTTTTTTTTTTCTTTGCCATACCCTGAACAGAGTTTCCAGCTTGCTCTTCACCAGGAAATACTCCTGCCTCACTTGCTGCAGGCATCTGAGGCAACTGCAGAAAGGCTTTGCTTGTTTAGAAGTGAATCATTCTAGTTGAGATCAGGTATGGATCGAAGAGAAAGATGTGCAACAAGAACAAACCCTTCTTGGTTCCTCTCCTCACAGCAGTTGCGAAAGGCCATGCACACATTTTTAACTCTTTGAGCACCTATGCTGTTCAAAGGAAAAAAAAGCCCCAACTTTAGCTCATGCTGATGGCATAACCTCACACAAACACAGGGGAATTAGCTCGATCAGAATACCATCTCAAGGAAAAACTACTTCGAATGTGGTTGTGTTGAATGCACAGTTTGATTTCAAATATGCAGACATTCTAGAGGAAATATTTCAAGGTTTTGGCAACTAAACAAAACCCAAAAGGAACAGCTTGAATGGACATGAAGTGGAGAACCTGGCACTGCTGCCTTTCAACTGGTGGACATGGGCATCCACTTTCTTGAAGTCCACAACCTGCTGATCTCTTGAGAGTTTGCACCGCCGAAAGAAGAAGAAGAAGAATGTAAACGATAAATCCGAGGCATGCGTAATGGAACAGGAGGATTAGAGGAGTTGTGGACCAGATCAGATCACTCACAGGGTCCTGCTTAGTTCGTCGAGGAGCTTCTCAGAGTCTTGAAAGAAGAGAGTCACGACCTCAAGAACAAACTCAGGGTTGCTCTCATCCTGCAGCTGCTGCAACTGTGTGTACTGGTTGTCAAGAAACCCCTTCTCCGACACCAGAGAGATTTAGAGAAACATCAGTAGAACTCGGAATCAGAAGAACCAAGGACAGAAGTACCAATGAGAAAAGATCCCTATACCTCACGGAAGAGGGCTGATGTGAAGTCAATGTATCTTCTTTGCAAGCCACCCAACTCCATGTCTCCGCAGCTTTGCAGCAGGGACCAGGCTTCGCTCTTCGCCTCTGCTGAGGAAAAGCTATCAGCAAGAACAATATGGAAGGAACTGCAGAGAGATTCACCAAGTTTCGGAGGAAATTTATTGCCGCAGAGAAACCACTCACCCTTTTCGTCACTGCCTCCTAAAGCGAGCCATAAATTCTCATCACTATCTGTATTAAATCCCCCCTTCCTCTTTCGCTCCCTGTCTCTGCCCCTCCCTCCCTCTCTTTACAGCCTATACTACCATCTATGCTCTCTCTCCCCCTTGAATGGCTGCGTGATGCAGGGAGAGCATCTCATCCTTACCAGGCGCAACATCAGATAGCCACCTCTGATTGGCCTACTGTTGCAGGAAAAATACATCCGGTGCTCACCCTTCCCAAAGAGTCAATGACAAGGATGCTGTGGTCTAGATTGGTCCCTCCATTGTTTTCTTCTCTCTCTCTCTCTCTCCAATGAACAACATACACAAGATCCTGTCTGTAGTCCTCTCTCTAATAATGTTCATGGGCCTGATCAAGATTCTTACCCTGCTTTCTGTCTCTGCTATTGGCTGGTGTGGGCTGGCAACCTTTACCTTTACCTTAAACATCTTTCCCATGGCAAACCTTATCCCCAGAAAAAAAAAAGTGGAGTCACTCACTTGTCCTGTTGTTCTAAAGCATTCTCTTCTGTTCACTTGCATTGGATTATTCTCAGCTATTTGTGTCGAAACACACGACGAGCATACCGATCAATCTAATCTAACAATCACTGACCATTACAGCAACAAGCATCCAAAATTCCTATTTCATTCTATCAAGCTGCCATCATCCCTTCCACCATCACCACTGCCACGGTCACAGTGTTGACGGACGAAGAGAAACGTAATGGCAGCACCTGTGCGTTGACGCATCATGTCGGTCAAAGCCGCCGTCCTGTGCCGACCATTAGTCAGAGCGACTGCGACCGATGCGTCCGTGCACATTGGAAGAACTACTACTAAACCCATGCTTACAGCAACTCCTGACCTATATTGTGTGACATACATACATCACAAACTTGCGGAATACGCCACCAGTGCTAATCTAGTGATAATGTATGCGAATCCATTACCTTAGGATGAGAGCTTGAATCATCCGTTGTTTGTTCTTCCCCCATTTAGAACTCCAAGATCCTGCACTAATGGAAATCATAATATCTGGCTCATTAGACAACAATAATAAAAATAATAAATCATAGTATCCTAATTATTTCAGGTCAACCACACTAATCTGTTCTCATCATCAAACTTTGCACAAGATTATGTCTGCATGAGATATTGGAGAATGATCTAATTAAAACAGGCCACAGAACACATTCTTCTATCAGTCCCAGCTCTTGTTGGTAACAAAGCAATACATGAACAGAAGTCATGAAACAAACTTAGAAAGTTATCAGGAAAAGCACTGTGTAGATGAATAAAGCAGCTAGCTTCTTAGTTTCACCTGACATCATTTTGGGGACTAGTTTGAGATCCTGTCACAGATACTTGCATTTTAATTGTTGTACAAGCTCCTGGCCATCCTTTTCAACACTGAAAGGTACATTTTGGACAAGTTCAACCCATGTCATGTCAGGTGAATTGAAGTCACTGCAGATACTAGCACTGAGCTTGTTCACATACCTGTTGGGAGCCATCAGCTAGTGATATGAAGAACATTGAAAAATCACCTGGAAAAATGACTTAATTCGACACAGGAGATTTTTAATTGATAAGCACAAGATATCAAAGATCTACCAAATGTTAGCCCTTCACAAGGGTTGCTGCAAATACCAGTAAGATTGCATGCTAGCATACTGTGCAACCAGATTGACAAGCTTTCATGGCATCAAAGTATCAATGTAGCATCATATTGACCTGTTATGACATGGAATCTCTGTTGCAGTTCCTCATAAACATCAGCAACCAGGGGCAACACATAAAACATTAACTTCTCCAACAGTACTGAGATACAACATGACCAACAAGATTTATTACAACTCTTGGAAAACAGGAGCCTCTCAAAGTTTAGAACTATCCAAGGTTGAGAGCAACATAAAAAACATAATGTAACAAAAGAATAAATAAAAGCTGAATTGCAGGGAATCCACTCTACAAGAACTCTGCAAACTGTAAACCATGGAGAAAGAGTTGGATAATCTTATATGTAGCTCTCCAAAAAATGGGATTCTGTATCAATAAAGGCTGGATCATCTTACAAATAGGTCCTCAAGAATTACACTTCTAGTTCAATAAAGCTACATGTACCTTGGTTTGCCTAATTCCAATTCATTAAGCCACAGTTTTGCCATAAGTTTGGGGGAGACAATGTTCTTTATCACAGCTCAAAAGCCAGGATGGTTCATTTCTCATGACTTTTAGTATTGCCATGGGACCTAGACAAGAGCTTCATTCACCACAGATTTGTAATACAGGTTTGCTAAAATATGATAGACACATAAGCATCTCTTGTTCACTAGAATGAATTACATTATAGTTTCATCATACACCAACAAACTTGATCAGAATGATAAAATATTCCTTTTCCAAAACCATAAAACTTCCATTTTAATATAATGTTTACTTGTGCCCTAGTTTTTCCCACTCCATATTTATTTACGAAACCTACTCAATGAGAGGTAAGCTTCCAACATCTTGGAATATCCAATCTAGAAAAGTGTTCTTTTTTCATCACAATAACTGGGACAAAAAACAATGAGACAGCCTTCTCTTGACCAAACCCCCATCTTTTCAGTATATTTATGCAGAATCAAATTACAAAAGAAGATGAAAGAAAGCACCAACATCATGCAGCATCAATGACCTGATACACAGAAATCAGTTCAGATCACCAGAATAGCCACTTCTACCAAGGTATACAAAAATATTGAAGAGATATCAACTGAAAACAGGGAAGAGGATACGATATACGAAACTTTTTAATGGAGCTTGATACTGCATTACTGAGTTTGAATTCCAGGAAATCTACAGATGATGCCAGATTCTCACAAAAAATCAGTTAGGTACATCCAAAAACAATGTCTCCATGTAGCTAATGGCTAATGTCTTTGCCATTATGCAGAATATTTTCACCAGGCTAGCTTCAGACTGATGGTTTACCTGGAACTTGATTTGTAAGTTCACAACAGAAACATCATCATAAAAAAGTCAAGTAGACACATTCCAATGGCAAAATAGGACATATTCTATTGAAGGAATAAGCATATCTGAAATTTTCAAGGAACAAGCATGACATTTGATTTCATAACTGCAATTTTCAGCTTGTTATTTTATGCATCAACAGTTTTGAGACAAATACTAGATTGACTCCGCCAACTAAATAGAAACTGCTGGTTTGCTTCATTCAATGTAGCAATTTAAATAGTAGCTGGGTAAAACCTGACAATCGACAGTACCACCTAACCCCGAGCTTCACTTGACAAACGAATTTATATGCCGTGCAAATCCAACAAGCTTGAAGTTACACTAAATTGATGCATTGGGAAACTCTCTAGTTTGTACATCAGGGAGTACATTTGGAGCTACATCTCTGTCAGCCTGTTCTAAAATCTTCTATACCAATTTTGTTCAATTTGTATTGGACAAGATTGGCAGAGATTTGACAATGCAGCACTTTCTAGTAGGATCACTTTTGCCCATTAATTGGATACTGTAGCAAATACAACTATATTTTCTCCAGCACAAGACAAACATATTATAATGTACTACTTAAACTTGTTTGAGCAGCAAATTCCCTGTTTGCTCACTGATATTGCTACAATAAGAGAGTGTCTTCCAAGTTTCCTTTTAATATATGTACAGCACCAAACAAGTATGTCAAGAATTCACATTCACTGTGCCATAGGATCAAAATTATACAAAACAACAGAAGTTAGAAATCCACATTTACCAAGTACCATAGAAGAAAACACTTGAAAACAAACTTTGACCCACTGCAAATTGATTCAAGACCACACCTTTAATAAGAGGAATTACCCGGTGTAAAGTCTAAAGGGAACACAGCTCAATAGATCAGCTGTAAAATATTTTAGATGACACAGACAATTCCTACAAGTAAACCTGAACCAGAAACTGCTCATCTCAATTTAGTTTGCAGAAAAAACACAAGAGAGCAAACTCGAAGCTAAGAAGCTATAGAGGGAGTTCGTGTTTCCTCAGTTTGACAGTTTTGATCGGATTAGCTGGAACATAAGCATTTAGCTGACTTGCAAGCAAGCTTGTCAACATTCCAGGTGTCTGAATTAATCATCATGCCAGCTCTCATATATTTCTATATCTAGTTCCACTCTACAAGAAATGATGGTCCCCGGGATCAGAATAAGACCTATCGGCTAACACTCAAGAACCACAGAATCCAATCAGCCCATTCTCTTATTGTATCAAATCAGTAGCTTAAACTCGACTCCAGTGAGCTGCCCTGAGACTCTGCCTCCACTCTAGATTCCTGTGAAGAACTCGTGGATGGTCTCCCCTCAGCAAGACTCAGACGCAGAGGCCGCCCTTCAACCACCTGAATTACCAGAAACATCCATAGAATTGTTCACCATAAGTTTGACAAATTAATCCAACAACAAGGTGATAATTAAGTGAAGCAAAATGAAATAAGCAGGAACCCAGAAGAGTATGGAACCAATACCACTCCGTTCATGGCTTCAATGGCAGCTTGGCACTCCTCAGCAGAAGCAAAGGACACGAACCCAAACCCCCTCGACCGGCCGGTATCACGGTCGAAAATGATCTTAGCACCCAACAGGCCGGGCTGGGAGAAAAATGCATCCCAGAGGGCCTGCGAGGTGAGGCTCCATCCGAGGTTCCCAGCATAGACTTTGTAAGGGCTGTCGACAAAGCCACGGGATCTCATCCTGGGCCTCAGCACTTCCCTTTCCCCTCCCCTTGGCACCTCTGGGAAGTTCACCTTCACCGTCCGGCCACCCACTTGCTGCATCATCATCCAACCAAGAAGCCACGTTCACATTCAAATCGATCACGAGAAAGAATGGAAGCAGTAGATTCAGCAAATTGGGATGACTCACGGAGCCGTCGAACATACGGATGGCCTCGTTGGCCTCCTCGACGCTGGCCATGGTGACGAACGCGAAGCCGCGGCTCCGCTCCGTGACCCTATCGTACACCACCTGGTGTGAACGCCACACAAGGTGAATGGTTAGCGCAACACCTAAAGAACGGGCAGCGACGACTGCTGGAGAGGAGATGGAGGAGAACGAACCTCGACGGTCTCGACGGTGCCCGCTTCGCTGAAGATTTCGGCGAGCTGGGCGGAAGTCATGGTGAAGGGAAGATTGCCGACGTACAGCCGCCCCACTTCTTGCGGCGGGAAGACGGCTCTCGAGCTCGATTTCGACCTGTTCCACTCCTGCTCCTCTTCGTCATCATCTTGCTGCTCGTCTTCGAATTGTTCTACACCTTCGTCTTCGTCGCCTGAGTAGGAAGCGGCGGCGGAAGCGAAGAGGGAGGTGGAGTTGTGGAGACGAGAGGGAGAGAAGGGAAAGGAAGGAAAGGGGAGGAGGCCGAGGGTTTTGAGGCGGAGAGATCTGGGTCCAGGGGAGCGGGGTAACAAATAGTGGTGAGAAGGGCTGGTCCGGTCGCGGTGGGCGGGAGAATGGGAGGAGAGCGTGGGAACGCCATGGAGGGAGCGAATGGAAACGACGGAGGCCATTTCTGAGCACGCTTCGTGAGAGAGGAGAGACGAGACAGAAGGGGAGAGTGATCGAAGCTCTTCTTATCCTCTGGCTTTAGATAGGTTGGCCTCTGCATGATCTCAACCATCCATCAGGAATCCGCACGAATCTCGATGAAACGACCTAATTAATTAATGCTGCAGAATCACGATTGCAATAGCCGCTGCTTTTTTTCAAGATAGTTATATTAATTACTTATTTAAATGCTATAGCTATAGAATTACAATTGCAATACCCGTTTTTTAATTAATTGCTTCTTATTGTTTCCCCTATTATTCTCATTCCCTTGCAACTACCAATCAAGTTAATTTAATCAAGCCAAACAATATATTACTTCTCCCCAAAAGAAATTAGAGTTTAATAAAAGACCAAGTCATGAATATTATTAATAAAAGACTCATGTTGTAAACCCAATGTCTCCTCGTAGATCTGAATCCCCATATCCATCACAAATTACCTTGTACTAAGCCTTTTTTATCCTTTAATCAAGTTTAGAGTTATGCTATTTGTTCTTGAACTATGAAACAGCAATGAGTTTGTCTCAAGCATTCCACTTTGTGAACTGCATAATACACAAGCTAAGTATAATGACATCTCTACATATTCCCATATTTTATTGAAAGACCAGCAACTGCGGTGATGGTATTATTAACTGTAGACATCGATGGCTTGGACGTACAGAACAATAGACTCGTATCGGTTAAGTACAAACAAATGAAATCAGGTGTTTAAAGAAGCGAGCAACAGTGACCGACCGGCCTTATGCAGCTTTAGGAGGGGGTAGAAGAGCGTCGTCAATGGAGATTCCGGGTAATCAAACCCTCGAATATGGCGTAGAGATCCTTGTTGTCCGGCCCAAAAATCTCCCCAGCCTTTTGCAGTGTTTCCTGGAATGGGATAAGAAAAGGAGCTTTGATCAAGGAACATCGAGTTAATGGAGGAAAAGGGGAAGGGGGTTGCGATACTCCACCTCTCTTGTTTGCTTGTGTGCGTTTAGTTCTTTGACATTGGACAGGAAAGCACTGAACTGCTCGTAGGACAGACGGCTCCTGCATGACACAACTCGCAATAGTTCATTATAGACGATTCAATTTACAAACCAGATTCTGTAACGAGTCTTTTTTTTCTCACTACTACGTGAAAGGAAGCACAATTTATTTTTCCTTAGGAAGAACACCACTTCCTGTGATTTATGTTTGCATAAGTTGTGAAAAAGCTACTAGTGATAATACATACCTAACTTGACGGAAGAACTCTTTTCCATCAACTCGAGTTCGTCCTGAAACAGAAGATTCATGGATCAGTGGGGCAATCAGGAAAATGTAAGACTGCAATTTCTGCTGGAGTGGAAATTAGCAAATGCAATTCTGGCATATTCAAACAACGGATTAACAAATTCTCCGACCAAACACTATGAATGTCGAAGGCATTTCATGTGACCTGGTAGTTGTTTTCTAAAAATAAGGATTTGGCTCAGGATTGCCCATTTTTAATTTCAGGGTTTCTCTAAATTTGTAAGTTACCACTTATAAGGTTTCCATACAAAGGCTCAATCCAATCAACTCCGTAGTGTCTACCAATTTCACCATATCCCCTTTGACACCAAGATCTAGTTGGAATTCCAACTCTCTCTTTCATTTGTTTTGTTTGTTTGGACCCGTTGAATTCGTTAGATAATGATTTCTATATTTGAAAAGGTGTATGCTGCTATTTGAACTTTTTTTGCTACGCTCCACCGGTTCATTTATACTGAATGAACCTTGTTTCAATCAGAAATGATTCTATCATTGATATATCTGCAATTCAATATGGATTGATATATCCAACATATATATGTTTCTCCCTCCCTACATTTTTACTGTGCAATTTGGAATAGTAAAATGATCGATATTCATCCTTCTTCTTTTTTTTTGTCCTCACATAATGTTTGGTATGCTTTACGGTGCTTGAGGTAGATCAAGCATCTAGATTTTCTTTCACATGGATGATATTGAAGGGGGAAGAGAGCAGACAGTAGAACATCTTAATCTAGAACTTCATGGCTGTTTCATCAGAAATCAATACTTTTTAACACTTTCAGAAACAAATTTATTGTTGCACTCAGTTGCAGTTGTTCTCAACCAGAGAAGACTAAAATGTTGAAAAATTTGGCATTGCTAAAATTGGATGACTGCTTATCACACTAGGATGTATACAGACCTGTTCACCATTGCCATAAAAATTTATGCAAGAAAAACAAATTAACTCTTGACTAAACAATAATTGCTCTGATTACTATTTATTAATAAAGAAAAACCGCAAACATAATGTTTGATTCTAATTCAGTTTCCAGTTATTTTCTGACTAAAGATTTATGCATTTTGTTAAAATGTCAGATGATCAGCCAGCCAGCTCCATATGTCCCATCCTATCCTCATTTGCAAAATATTGTTCATATTCCATTATTTATTTATTTATTTGACAGCACTTCATAGCCTCCTAAATCAGAGTAAAGAAAGAAACTTTGGCAACCTGTTCAGTTCCATAAATCATGTATTATCAGTGAGAAACATTGAAAACTCACCTGCTTGGGCTCCAGTATCAAAAGGAGAGCTCATTGAGTTGTGATGGCTTGACGGCAAGGAAGAAAATACAGAAGACCTTTCCTCAAACATGTTCCTTGTGTTTGCAACTGAAATAGAATGCCGCCTTGGGGGAGAACCTGGAGGAGTAAGTCTTGGTGTGCTACCAAGTGATGCTAATGAACCAAATATTCTGCCCTCTTTGGAGGCTGAAACAAAGCAGTAAGAATGACTTATGAATTGAAGTATCTAATATCGGTCTCCACCAAAATGCTAAACATAATAATCAGCATACCATCTATTTCACTAGAACCACCTTGCTCTGAAAGAGAACTTCCAGTTTCAGATAATCGACTTTGCTGAGAAGATTTTATTGGAGATGATCCAACTTCGTCATCTGACAAGAATTACAAAAAATTTCCAACAGTGAACTCATTCAGTGTCCTAAGTCTTATTTATCCACCACATGATAGATTTATGTTACATGAATCTTTTTGGTGATGCTATATACCATTGATAATTTAGAGTAATCTAAGAAAACTTATTTGAAAATCAGGATCATTTGGTGCAATACCTTCAACAAGTGATCCACTTGAGAAACTAGCTGTTTCTGAAATTTTTGGTGCCACCCTGGCAACTCCTTGCTGCACAGAAATGATCATGGTTAAATCACTACTTTATTGACTCCAAATACTAAAAACTCTAAGTTGAGCAAAGTAAGAATGAGTAATTTTACATCATCCACACTTTGACCTAGAAAATCTTCATTGAGAGGATTAATCCATTAAAGAATGAAGATTTTGCAACATAGTCATTAATTCATTAATGCATGTAGATTTTGCAACATAGTCACTTACTGGACTTTCTTCTTCATCTTGCAGAGACTGCACAAGTGTCTTCTTAAAAATTTCCAACTACACAAAACAAACGAAGATATAAGAATACTAAGAACAAACAGTATACTAAAGAATGATGAAATAGAGAGATCTGATTGGACTTTATTATTTGTTACGGACAAGTCAGTCATTCTTCTCAATTCCCATTGTCTCTGCTATAAAAATCATTAACATAAGCCAGGCGTAGAGCTGAAAGAAATTTGATAAAACCAAGATAAAGTGATGTTGATTCCCACGTGAATAGATTAGACTAAGATACATAGGTAAGTACACATTTGAATCCCAAGAAGAAAATTTTCTCTTCATATTTCAGACAACAAAGTTCCTTAAGCAACTGAGCACAGTAGGAAATTATCTGAAAGTCTTGCTCCAAGATCCATAAGAGATACAAAAGTCCCTGGCCTATCATGTAATGATTCTCATTAATGTCATTCAAGCCTTTGTCACATCAATGTCTTCATAGGTTATTGAACACAACATAAAACCAGTGAGGCTTCAATACTTGCAAGACAAAATTTTACAATCAATTATCTGGCTGTTAACTCCACCAGGATGTTGATTTTTCAAGAAAACTAAAATAGTTGCTTACCAAGTAGGGTATGATCATAATATAGGAACATTTACATTTTGGAAGGTGCATGGTGGATAAATTCAAATCAATTGACTGCTTCCAAGTAAGCCAATTCAAAGTGCTAAAGCATAAAACCTATAGGACTAATACTGCAGACTGAGTTTAGCTTAAGAGTTTTGCTGCCAATTGAATCAGATAAGAAGCGAAACCTTGCTCTGGAGGTCAAATTGCACCCCTTAGTTGCAACAGCTTCTTAAAGGAGTGTGCCAAAAAAAGGGGAGTGCACAATTTGAGTTGAACATTATAATGTTCAGGTTCTGAGTGTATAAACCGATTCAACATAGACTCGAATTCTTTCTTGAGAAGAAAATAAGTGGGAAATTTAATCAATTATCATCCAAAATAACCGGGACTGGCCAATTCTAACTTGGTCTCTGCAATAGAATTGAAGTTTGTCTATAGAAAAGCGATGCTGAACAAAGGGATTGATCCTTATCGAAAAACTTGGTAATCTATTAATCAAACAAAAATCTGATTCGGAGATGAACAAACTGAAGCGGAATGAATGCGAAGGGGAACGAGTACCCTGGACACATCTCGGTTGAGCTTCTTGATGGTGTTGGATAGCGTCGCGTTCTCGTTCAAGAGCGTCTCCTGAGAAGGGCGAAGGGCATGAGAAAAGAGCCGATGGACCAACGGTGGGGTTCGCAAAGGAGCACAACAAGAAGAGGCGTCGGACCTTTTCGTCCTGGGCGCGGGCGAGCCGGTCGGAGACGTCGTCGAGGGAGGCGTCGAGGGCCTCGAGCTTGGCGCGCAGCTCGGCGACGAGGTCGTCCCGCTCGGAAAGGCGGAGGCGGAGGGCGGAGACCTCGGACTCGAGGGCGGAGATGCGGGTGGCGAGGGCGATGGAGGTGATCTTCCGCGCCACGTCCAGCTGCTCGAAGGGGTCGGTGGGCAGCGCCGACAGCACCGCCTCCGGCAGATCGAAGTCGGGCGGCCCCCCACCCGATGCCTCCGCCATCTGCCTCCCCCCACCGGCCTGCTTGCTCACCCCAACACTCCTCCTCCTCTCTCTCGGATTCCTCCGATTACTTCCGTTAAGATGGGCCGGAACACCAACAAACTCTCGGAGGAGGGAGACGAATCAGAACGGTGTGCGGGTATATGAATGATTTGGTCAGAAGGCATTGGGTGGCAGAGAAGGCACGGATGGTATGATGAGATAAGGCGAAGGAAGGAACGTGTGGTTGATGATCAAATATATCTGATCTAAAGCGCGACAATTACAGGGGGAGCCCCCCGTGAGCACGGACGTAAAGTATATTTATAAGCATTAAAAACCAATAATTGTTGTGCATGATAATAGTCAACCAACTTGGTCAAATTATTATCTACTTCGATTATGCTCATGTTCTTGATGAGATTATAATTGAATGGCCATCTAAATAACTCAGCCATTCATAAACAAGAATATATACTAATCTCTGCAATTTATTTGCTATACACACGATCTTGACATTTATACATGCCGAGAAAAGTTAGAGAAATTACAAGAAATACTTTTTGTTGTTTCTGTTTCCTTCCTCACAACACATACACGATCACGACCGAGACCTAAAAAGTATGAGCAAATCAATGGCGAAAGGAAATCCCACCCCTGCATCTAATGATCGTCGAGTCCTCCATGGAGCCCTCTTCAACGCCTCTCACTCGTCTTCCCCAGCTTCAGCCCTCCCCCTCCTCTCTCTACTTGCAGGTCTTCTCCCTGCACACTATGTTGGTATGTTGAGGTCGCTTCTCACGAGCTTCTTATGGGTCCTCCTCTTGCACCCATCGGAGTATCCTATCTCTGTGTCTCCTCGTCGTTGCCTTTGACTTCTTCTTCAGCTTGTAGAATCTAGACCTTGTCTCGCCGCCTTTACTCTTCTAAGGTGGGTAACGAAGACCTGTAGAGGTCGTAAGGTGCCCAAAGGTAGTCCACCGCACAAGGCTTTCTGGAGTCCAGCCTCAACCAGGGCTTCCCTTTGCCACTCCAATGGAGAAGGCTGATGGGCCCTGGGTGAAGGCTCCTGCACTTGCCTTCGATGTTGTCTCCGCCCAGGCCGTGCTGGTTCCATCTGTGATCCACTGCCTTGATGTTTCCGGCCAGTACCAGGAGGAATGGAGGCAGAGAACCCAAGTGGTAGATCCGCTTCTGCTTCTGCACCGCCATCCAGTCTTCCACCATATTGGTGTAGGCACCCGACCTCCACTTCTCGACGTCCATGACCATCACCCCGGTGTTGAAGTAGCAGGGCTGACGGCCGTCGAACGTGCTGGAGAGCGTGGCGTCCGACCAGAAGGCGTCGGTGAAGTACTTGGTGAAGTTGGCGTGGCAGTACTCCGGCGCGGCCACCACGTGGTCCCCGAGCTCCACCTCCCACAGGTGGCGGATGTCGTCGACGACGATGATGTCGGAGTCGAGGTAGATGACGCGGCGGACCTCGGGAGGGAGGATGTCGGCGAGGTAGATGCGCGCGTAGTTGAGCGGCTGGTCGAGGGCGTGGCGGATGGAGCGGGAGATGCGGCCGCGCACGCGGGCGGAGTCGAAGCGGTACACGCGGAAGTCGAGGTAAGGGAAGGCGGAGCGGATGCTGGCGAGGACTTCGGCCTCGAGCCGGGCGGCGAGGAAGTGGAAGGTGACACTCTCGGGGCACGAGGTGTGCTGGAGGATGGAGAGGACGGCGGCCATGGTACCGCGCAGATAGTTGGCGTCGAGGGTCATGGCGATCTCGACACGCCCCGCGGCGGACGGCGACGGGCACTCGTCTCCGTTCCGGAAGGCCGGGGCCTCCCGGAACGCGGGAATGGACGAGGTCGTGCCGGAGGGGCGCCGGATGACATCGACGCGGATGCTGGAGGCAGAGGTGGCGCAGTCTGTGGCGACGAGGAGGAGGACGAAGGACAGGAGGCCGCGGCGGCGAAGGTAGGAGGCCATCCTGCCTCTACCGGAAACGGAGGTCTTACGAAGGCGGCGTCAGATGCGAAGGAGAAGAGGAGGGAAAGAATCCATGGGGGAAGGTGGAGGAGGAGAAGGTTAAAGGAGTGATAACAGGGTGGGGCGGGCGAGAACAGCGGCGGATCCTTGGACGGTGGTGGGAAGCAGCGTGCGGAAGGGCGCGAGGCACGGGAGACCAGCCCCTCTGCGGTGGACTTCATCCGGTACTAATATCTAACGAAGCCTATTCCTGCCGGTGGAAGGCGCGCTGAGGTTGACGAGGGGTCAACCGAGGCAATCCAAGGAATGCTCCAAAGTTAGACAAGGAAACAGGTGATCGAAACAAACACCACTTCTACTGCCATTAGAAAGCTGAGCGTGGCAGGCACAGAAGACGGAAGCCTGAAGGCATTCTCAGATACACACACACATGGGGTTGACCAAGGAAGAGGAGGGGTGGCTAACAAGGATTAGATGACCATTAAAAAAAAAGTGCCAATTAAATTTTTTTTAAGTTGAGATGCTCTAGAAAAAATTATAAACTACAAGCAGCTTATACAATGTAGATACAGAACGAAACTCATCATATTCATAATCATTGTATTATAGAGAATCTTATGACCAATAATAATATAGTGATAGTTGATCATACTTCTTCGAATAATAGTACAATGATCGATCTTATGATACAAAATAACATATCAATGATAAAAGTAGAAATTTTGACATTCTTCATACTCTGCATCAGTACATGCTATAATTATATTTGCCTCAAGAGTCACCTTAGACACGTGATTCTCAACGATCATTACTACATTAATACACTAACAACATACAATGTATTAGTATGCTATATCATGGGATCAAATTTAGGATTGAGTATATACAAATACAGGAGTGAGGATTCTGATCCATCACCTGTGCAGTATTATTGTTTTTTTATGGTAGAAATAAGTATATTTATCGATTGATTACTTGATTCATTTGAATCTTAAAGTTTAATTTATTTAAAAAATAATAATAATTTAAATTATTTATTTATAGATAATTCAATATTAACAAATGAACAGTTCAAAACATACCACAAAGGTACTCCTCAAAATTTGAAAAAAGATATTTATCACTATTCTTTTCTAAGTTTTATTTTTTTACTAAAATTATACTATATTTATATTTATTTCTAACTTAAAAATCATAATTTAATTTTTCAGGTATTTTAGAACTATTTTTAATATTTTTTAAGTATATTTAGAGTTATTTTCACAATCGTCCTTGTGTACCATTTGTACATCTCGGTACGTACCACATCGATTATTGATTAGTACATCGGTACAAGTTAAAATTGTGAACCTTATTTATTATAATTTATTTTCTTTAACTTTTAATAAGAAAACTAGAAAGATTAGGAAAAAGATATTACTTTTTCAAAATTAACTTTTTTATTTCTAGATTATTTATCTAAATTTTTTATTCCTATCCACCTTTCAATACACAGCTTTGAATGTGTATTTTCCTAAATAAAATTCTTTTTAATGATCCAAGAGAGAACTATTTTTCTGTAAGAAGTTAATTTTTAGTCACACATTCATCCACATATGTGACTAAAAATAATTTTGAGACTATGCCTTAGTTTAGTTACTGAGAAACACTCTATTTTATTTATCATTTTTTTATAGAGCATCAATTGTTAAATATGATTTTTTTTCCCTAGAGAATATAATTTAGAGACTATTTTTGCAAGATGTGAGAGTGTTTGTAGATTTTGCCATGATGACTTTCTTAATTACCATAATCTTATGATCATTTTGTATTCACCTAATTAAGCTTTAATATAATCATTAAAAATAACTCTAATATATATATATATATATAATATTTTTAAAATTATAAAAAATTATTAGCTTATTTGTAATTAAAAAAATAAAATCATCGATCCAAATCAAAAATAGAAATCAGAATCAGTTCCGGATCTGAAATCGTAGAATCCGAAACCAATGTCAGGTCTACGATCGTGTTGCCTATTTTAGGCAAATAAGATGCTCCAAAGAACTAACTCAATTAAAATTTTAGAATATTCTGGAACCACATTCTTTGGGTCCCGCATGGTTCTTGCCGTAGCAGAAAACCACCACCATGGGATTCCTACCCATTCTTATACCATTATCCTGACTCGCTACTGATGAGACTAATGAACCACTTAACGTGAGAACTGTGCGCGGGTATCGTTTGTTAAGTGTCTTTGAACTCGTTGAAATCATTCTGGCACTGACGTCTCCACTCATCGAACCGGGCCGAACCGGACCGAACGGAACCGAATGATACTCGACAAAAGCGGTTCGCATCGAACCGTGGAGACGTCTACTTTTCTGGAGCGACTTTGCTTTGGGGCGAAGAGAGGGAGTGCCGGTCGAGGCGAAGCGCGCCGATGTCCTTCTTGTTCAAGTCGTCGCCGCGGCCCAAGCCGACGCCGGCGGAGCTCGCCAAGGCCATCAAGGAGAGCTTCTTGGCCCTCGACACCAACACCTTTGCTAAGGTCGTCTCCCCCCCACCTCCGATCCGGTCTTGATCTTCTCGTGTTTCCTATTGACCTCCGGATCATTAAATCTGCTTATTTCTCCTAAATGCGTTGTGGATCTAAGATTTGAACGGATCGCTTGCGATTTACTCTGTTTGCATTGTGTCAATTGCCTATCCGATCGAGTTATTTGTGGAAACCTCTTTGATGTTCTCGATCTTCTGCTTTTGAGATGCCGTTTTGTTCGATCTGCCTGTTTGAGCGTGGTTGATAACCCTTATGTGGGCTATTGGATTCTTCTTGAACATATTCAGTCCGATTAAGGAAGAAGTCTCTCAATCCTGCGCAATTTTTTGTGTCCACCATTGCAGTCCATGTTCTCCAGACGTTGATCTGGTGAAAGACTAAAGTAGCTAACATGTTGTCGATCCTCCACTCCATGTTGTATGATATAGATTGTCTCGGACTTGATCCTAGCAAGGATGCTTTTAGTGTCCAATCTTGATCATATACATCTAGATGTGTGAATCCTGCAAATAGTTTCAAGGTTTTCAATACTTTAGTACTAACCTAATAACGAGATTATAAGAATATTGATGCCACCTTCGCCCATATATATTTCATTTGGTGTTTCATTTGTCTAGGCTCTAAACTCATTGTCCCTTCTTCTTGTAAGCATGCTGCTTTCCAAGTATAGATGTGAGGATGTTACTCTACTGCAGCACAAGTCTAGAACTAAGATCTTCATGCGTGCATTCCTATCCTATGCTGGCGAGCACCCAATTCTTTGCCTGCTGGCTGACCTTGTACTTGTAGAACAGTTTTGCTTTTGTACTCTGTGATTCTACTTACCTTCAACTGTCATACTGGTATGTTTAAAGGCAGCTTAATTACACTTTCTTTGAATATGTCAGAACCGATGCAAAGTGAACCTTTTACGAGAAATATGTACAAAGCAAATCTAGAGAGATAGTGATGTCTTGCACATCTTTTCATTATTTCATTTTCTAAGAAATTATATTTTGTTATGTTAGGCTCTTGAAGAAGTTCAAAAGAATATCCTTTCTATGAGACAAATGCTTTCAGGGGATGGAGAAGTTGAACCAAATGAAGATCATATTTCACAGTTGGCTGTTGAAATATGCAAAGGAGATGTTCTTGCTCTTTTCATTCATAAGTTGCCAACATTGAATTGGGAAGTGAGTTTAGCTTTCGTTTGATGCAAGTTTAATCATCGTTGGTGCCAAAGCTAATTGATGCTTTCATAAGCAGGCCAGAAAAGATTTGGTGTACTGTTGGTCCAGTTTATTGATGCAGAATTGCTGTGTGGAATATATTGAGAATAATTTGGAACTTGTGGATTTCCTTGTCATCTGGTGAGTTCTGTCTCTTGTGCATAGTTGATTTGTCACCTGATCTTCAGTATCTACAACCAATACTTTGCTATCTTCCCAGTCATCCAGTCATAGGGGAGTGGTCCATATATATATTTTTCTTTACTACTGTTTGCTGTGAGGATTCTTTGCATTGTTTCTATATTTCACTGGCAGGATTCTTTGCATTGTTTCTATATTTCAACTGTGTCATCTTTCTGTTTAGCTGTATTTCAGAACCTTTCTGTTTTTTTCCTCCTCGAGTTGTTGAAGTTTCCAATTAGTCAGTCTTGAAGCTTCATTGAGTTAGTTCTTTCCCGAGCAGCTACAACAACAAAGAAATTGCATTGAGCTGTGGTAACATGTTGAGGGAGTGCATCAAATATCCAACTCTTGCAAAGTAAGCTATCAGAAATCCTTGGTTTGTTGTAATCATTATCTTTCTATCTTATTCTTCTGTTAACATTTCTGTAAGTATATAATCAAATTAATCATCATACTTCATGCTTAAATAATTTAGATTGGTATTTATGTTTAGCTTTCTCAAAATTATGAATATGGTCATACTGTTATCAGTGTTCTTTTTGTTTCACGTGCTTGTCCAAACTAACCAAGAATTATATGTCTGGGTGTTTCTTATGAGGACATGATGTGGCATCATCTTCATCTTCAAAATTTCACTACTTACCGCCCCGCAGATGCTACTTATTAATTGAAGTTATACTACTCATCATATTTATAGGTCACAAATTATACCATTCTTTACAAGTAACATACCTTTTTTTTACCATTCACTGGAAAGTAATCACACAAAATTTTTTTACTCGAAAATGTGTTTGTGATCTTCATCTTATATGCCTAGACTTTTTCTGCTGAAACATCTATTGAGCAAGACAAGAATTTTATACTCTAATTTCATTTTCTGTTGACAAAAGAATTTGACATTGTTCGGTTTGCCCATCCAGTCAGCCTCAAACAGGACATTACAGATTTTGGTGACATTTGGATGCCAAGTCTACATCAGGATTTTCATCATAGAGTGGTCCATTGATATAAAGAATTATATGATAGTTTACTTATGTAGGATAGAGTGTTTTTTCCTCAACCAACATTAATTAGGCAAAAAATGCTCATGAAGTGCCCCTCAAAATCAGAGGAGGCCTACAGGAGAAAAATACCTCCTTCCTCAAAAAGGTGGTATGAGAATATTTAGCAAAAATTGCCACCCAATTGGCAAGACCATTAGCTTCTCTATTACATGCTGGATTCTAAGAGCCTCAAAAAGACTTAATAAATGGAAATTTTCCATTGGCAACATTTAAAATCCTCCAAGGAGGTGGCCTTTTGTAAGATAATAAACCAAATTGAGTGCATCACCCTCCAACTACAAGCATTTGATGCCTTCCTTTAAAGCAAATTGAGGCCTTCTTTAATAGCTAGAATCTAACAGCCTTTAGCATATTGTCCTCAGTGAATCTACTACCTGCAAACAGAACATTGTCATTAGAATCATAAATGACAAAACCAATACCATGATTCTTGTTTTGACTAGACCAAGAACCAACTGAAACCAAAAACCTATGGCAATTAAGGCTCTTAGGAACAAAAACATTCAATGGAGACAAATCATCTTCTTCACTGAGCCAGCTTCCCAAGTGTCACTCCTTTGTACTGAAGTGGATGGTCAGATGGAGCTGAAAAAAGAAAGTTTACTGAGAATCGACATTGTAAAAAGAGGTGGTTAACAGATTGTCATTTTCACATAACCAACAGAGACGAGGAGAAGCTATCTGCATGGTGGCAAGCTCGTCAACAGTAGGGAGCTTTTTGTGCAAGAGTTTCCAGTAGAACAGGACTTTTTTGGTTGCTGGCAGCTTCCATAAAACCCCTTAATGTCTGATTACACTAAGTTGGGTCATTTAAAGTCATATTGTTTGATTTCCTACAGCTTCAAGTAATCCTTCATGCTTGTCTATGATTGACACCTTGGATAATTCCAAACGTAGTGACACTAAACCTGTGTTTTACCATTGTCCATCAAGGAACATGGCATCTTAATTAACTTCATGTACAAGTATGATAAATAAAACTGTGATATTTACAGCTAGGTGTATAAGGAATTTTAAACATAACATTTGCATTATCTTATGACAATTAATTTTTGATTATGAATGCATTTTGATTTTGTAGTGATCTTTCAGATGTATCTTGGAATCAAATAGCTTTGAATTATTTTTCAAATATGTGGAACTGCCGAACTTTGATATAGCTTCAGATGCTCTTGCTACCTTCAAGGTCAGTTTTAGTAACACTCTGCTTTTGGCTTTTACTTATCATCATGCTGTAGACTCCAGAATTATTTTCATGCATTCTCCTATATTTACTTATGGACAATTTTTGCAGGACTTGCTTATAAAGCATGAAACTGTAGTCTCTGAGTTTCTGATTTCGCACTACGATCAGGTCTGCTAACAAGTTCTTCATGTACCAACTCAGTTGTTCATTGATTAAAATTTTCCAAATCCAACTTATTGTGATAATTTGCTGGAAAGTTATGTTAGTTGGGTAAGATGTTTCGGCATGCTCTGTCAAGTTGTCTGATTGAAGAGTGTCGTTGCAGTTCTTTGAGCTATATGAGAAGCTACTGACATCTCCAAACTATGTAACAAGAAGACAATCCTTGAAGGTTAGCTCCATTAGTAATCTACATTTAGCTTCCGTATCAAAGTTTGTGTCTTTTATAATTGCATTCATGTCAATTATTGTATAGATTCTCTCGGATTTCCTTTTGGAATCCCAAAATTTGCAAACAATGAAGCGCTACATTCTCGAAGTTCGATTCTTGAATATTATGATGACACTATTAAAGGTACATGATTTTTCATCATATTTCTACAACTCTACTTTTACTACTTTATTGTTTCTTAAAGTGCATTTTTGATTTTTGTGCCATTATTCCATGGTATCCATGTTTTCCAATGAGATCTTTAATATTTGGTATTTTTAATGGTTGGGGATCCTGTGCATACGTTCACTAATATGCAAAATGATAGAGGAGTTTGATTCTGTTCAAATTATAACAACATTCATATAAGAGGGCGACAAACTTATATTAGCTCCATATTATCTTTCCATAAATGGTTATGCTGCTTAGTTCTCGTATATAGCTCATATGAGTGGGCACAAAATCCCTTTCTGCCCCTTATTTCAATAAAATTGCATCAGATCCTTACAAATATAATTTATTAAAATCCTCTCTCTCTTAACCACTTGACCAGCAACCCCTATATGCAACCTTTCTCTACTCTCTATCTCCACCCTCAGCTCACAATCCAACACCCGATGAGGAGTTTAATCACTGGTAACATATAAAATTTGTCCTGTCCATTTAGACCACAAAACCATCAGGAGCCTTTGGCATCTAAATAAAGATACATATTGAAGCTGCTTAGTCACCAGTGTCAAGATAGTGGTTCTTTGATTTGATGATGGTTTCAAAGGTAATTAATTCTATACTTTTTTATATGATTTGATGTCTAAATGTTTGGCTACGATAAGTTGTCTTGCAATTTATAATAGGGTCGCCATATTACTGACGGTAAGAATCAAAAGGATTAGAATGTGGCTAAAGCTCTATTTTCCAGGCCTTAGAGTTTGACATTGCATGCACAGCTGAATGTATCTTTCTTCACATGGACGGGTGAAGTTGTCCTGATTTAAGAAATATCTGCTGATAGACTGTTTTCTCAATAATCCTGTAAAAAGATAATTGACTTCAGCTGTCAACACTTCATCTGGTTATTTTCTGCTTGAACTAGGCAACTTCCAGAAAGAGGAGAACTCCTATGAACTTTGAAATCTGTTTGCTTGGAATGATTGCCAAAATTTCTGCTCCATAGTTGGCTGTAGAATGTTTAAATATGTACCTGATTTCTGGGATAATAGTTTTTCTCTGCTGTTTCTGTTTCATTTGATATCATTTGTTTGGGGTGTTTATATGAAGTTTCAACTGTCATACAACATGTCCTAATTTTATGTGTACATTTTTGTGTTCTTGTCCATGTGCCATGTTCTTTTCAGGACACAAGCAAGAATATCCAGATTTCTGCCTTCCACATTTTTAAGGTAGTTTGTCGCTCACATCCTTTGACACATTTTATGTTACATTTTTTTCTAATTGTATGTTCCAACTAGAAACCTGCTGACAGTGGGTATTTCTTATATCTTCCGATGTTTAACATGAAGATGAACCATAAAATCCAGGATTCAGTTTCGGGTAACTAAATGGTTTCAAGTCATATATTATTCACAGTTGCTTATGGTTCTATGCCCTTAAAAGTGTTTCGATTTTGTATCTAAACTCCATCTGACTCCAGCTTGAATGTGTGCGTTTTCTCTCTCCAGCACAATTTCATAGTATTTTGCTAGGGTTTCTGAAAGGGTTATTTGCTATTGAACCAGGAAGATGATGTGTTCTTGATATAATAGCAATAGGTTTTTAACTGAAGCCTAAGCTCCAGGAATAAGATGGGTTCTTTCTATTATTGAGTCGTTGACAATGTTCTAAGGCAACATCGGCTTCCTACTAATAAATGTTCTGTTTCTTGAAATTAGGTATTTGTGGCTAATCCAAACAAGCCACGGGAAATTATCAATGTCTTGATCGACAAGCATGAAGAACTTTTGATGTCACTGCAAAATCTTCCTATGAGCAAAGGTAAAATTCTGTGTCATTCCATCTGTTCTTCGACAAGCTATCCATCCGACATGTTCATGCACAAAAGAGACTGGAAAATTAGCCATTTCATCAGTACGGTTAAGGCCAAAAAGGAACAAATAAATCATCATTCTTTTATAGGGTCTCTGGGCGTTCACTTCACTTGTGTGTTAATGCAGGTGAAGATGATCAATTTGAAGAGGAGAAAGATCTCGTCATCAAGGAGATCGAGAAACTTTCGGGTCTATGAAATGCCAGCACATAGGTCTGCCTTCTTAATTAATTATACATATCTACTTTATTTGATTATAATGTTTGCGACGTGTCCTCTCATTCATAAAGGTGTTTTTTATGTTTAATTAAACCTGGTTTTATTTAGATCGACACTAATGGAGATGGTGCATCTTTCTCTATCCGTGTGTGCTAATCTCTATGGAACTTGTTTCATGTTAAGGACATGGAACTCGTGGTTAGTAAAACTTGTTTGAAATCACCATGGAACTTTTGCGGAACTGCTGCTATGTCCACACAAGGACATAGCAAGCAAGTTTGGCATTATTGTTTCAGCTAAAGAAAAAATAGCTGCTGCTTCTATGTAAAATTGAACCCATGTTTAATTAATCGATTTAAATCGATTAAGGGTTTAAGATAATAGAATTGATTTTTTTTAGATTAAAATTAATTAAATCAATTTGAACCAATTAACCAACTAAATCCAACTACTAATTTGTCCTAATATCGGTAACCCGAATCTGCCTTCCAAACCTATTTACTTGTTCTATATAAAAACTCTTAGGCTAGCAAACATTCTACATCAAAAAGGATCACACATCATGCTTTGGATGAATACTCTTTTGGACGATAAGACAACTCATCTAATCAATACCAGCAGTACACAGATCTACTTCTCAGAGCCAAAAAAGGGAAATCAACAATACATGCTAAACCATAGAACACAGTTCCAAATGCCCAGAGAGACCAATTTAACTCCATAAATCTACTTTTTCTAATCTTCACATCATGCCTACCCATCACAGTTGCTCCATGTTCTGACCTAGAGAAGATCGCCGAAGCACACCATCAATGGATCACACGTTTGCAGAATCCGCAACGGTAGATTCAAGCTTTCAGCCAAGAACACAAACTCGAGGAAATCTGTAACACAACCCCAATAGTTTCCTACATGGAAGAAGCAGCTATTTCAGAACATCGACAATGTCGAATCCTAGTAACGGATTATCTTTCCGCTACATTCAAAAGTCGTCTTGCTAAAGATCAAAGATCAAAGATCATCAGTGGTGGAAGACAAGTTCTAGACAACAATAGAGAAGGGTTCTCAAGCTCAAATCTCTCATCTTATGGTGCTAACATCTTAATTCATACAGATCCAAATCAAGTGCAAATGTTTCTTTTAGCCTAAGAAGAATTAGTTTAAGTAATCTGATTTGCATTCTGTCCTTGAGAAAATTAACTGTCCTAAGGCAACAAAAAAAAGCATTTCTACTAGTCTATGGGAATATTTTAAAAAGACAGTCCTCCTAGTGTGACAAACTAACAGATGACACGGTACACAAGTATGCCATGCGCTACAATTTGTGACATAATCTGGATATGTAATACATGATTCTCCATACACCAGGAAGAAAGTAGTGGATTGCCACACAACATTTGGTTACATATACTTGTTGCGTTGCACATCAATCCACACTAATTTTTTTTTTTTTTTTAACAGTAGCTTCGTGTGAGATGCACAAACACAATATGTGGTATGCATAAAGGGATAGTATCAAAAGATATGTATCTAAAAGAAGAGACAATATATTTAGTTTAGCGATCACTGAAATAGAAAGTTCTGAGCAAAAAGATCAAGAACAACTTGCATGAAGCAGAAACATTTCTAACACATGTTAGCAGAAGTGGTAGACAATTGCAGTAGTATCTAATTTCGAATGAAGACGAGTAGACAAAATAAAAGAACTTGGAGTACATACAAAATGCCCCAAACAATTACCAATGACCGCAAGCAACCATTACGCGCTTAACTAAAGTACACAACCCATAAACCCATGGTTTAGCATCGGTAGCTGGTTTGTCCTAGTATTGACGCATCTGCAGCAAGGAAGACGAAATAAGTAGGGTTTTTTTTTCTTCACTTAGACAAAAACTTTGGAATTTACTCGTGGGATCAATGGATATATGAACCACTCTGAAGTACCTTTTAATCATCTAAATGCATAATAACTATGAAGACTGAAAAAGAAACAAATTCTGCATAATTTATCAAAACTAAAGAAAGCATTAGAGCTTGGAGATTGTAAACATCTTTACCTTGAGTTGATTCAGGTGTATCCTTGAGGCCGCAATCAGCAAGTACCAACAACTCCCTCTTCCTTGACAAGCCCACCTTGAGAAGCTTTGAGGGCTCCTGTTTCATCCCTCACCGCCACTTGACCCATGGGAATGGGGGCATGAGCCAAACCAGTCACCCTACCCTTCGCCTCCTCGTCCGCGACGTGGTTCTGCACCCCCGTCGATGGATCCACCTTCTTCGTGGCATCCACGGTGCCCTGAACTGGTGTCTGCGCCATCGGTATAGGCTCCTGAAACCTCATCCATCTATCCCGCTCCCTGTTTTGAACTCTCTTCTGTCCCACCATGGCTGCGACTGTGCTGCTCAACTTCGGCATCTTTTTCTTTGGGTCCGTGACTTCAGGTCCGGGATCCGGTGGTGCAACATGGTCGGTTTCCTTCTTCTTCTTCTCCTTCTCGGTCTGCGACAACAAAAGAACCTTTTCGAGGGCTTCCCTCGCTCGCTTCCTCGCAACCGCTGCCTCCCTGACCTTCCTCTCGGCGTCTGCCCTGGTGGACGCCGCCGCCCTGCCCATGGACACGGCCGCCAGTTTCGCGGCGGCCAGAAGCACCTTAGCCGACTTGAGATCTATTGATTTCTCCGCCCCGAGCGAGAAGTAGGAGGAGGCACCACCGAGGTCGGAGCAGCTGGGGCAGACGAAGGATGCGGCGGGATTCGGGAGGCAGGCGGAGTGCGCGACGGCGGGGCAACCGGAGCAGCGCACGACAGGGGATGCGCCGCCGTCGAGGAGGAGATCGAAGCAGGAGGTACAGAAGGAGCCGGGGTGGTAGCGGAGGACGCAGGAGGTGCAGAGGCGGCAGAAGACGGTGCGGTGGCGGACGTGGTGGAGCGGCCAGGGGTCACGAGCGCCGCACCCGTCTCCGCCGCATCCGGCCGGCCGCAGGTCCCTCTTCACCTCAGCGTGCGTCGTCATGGCCGCCGCGCCATCACGATTCACGGCCTCGAAACCCTAGAACAAGGCAGATCTCGCGGCGCGGACGTTAGCGTTGAGGCCTCCCCCAAATCGATCAATCGCCAGACCGAGAGAGAGAGAGAGAGAGAGAGAGAGAGAGAGAGAGAGAGAGAGAGAGCAGTCTGTGGCAATATGGGGGATTCTTCTCCCGTCGTCTCTGAGCTTAGTTTTAGGGTTTGGCGTTCGCTCTCAAACGGCTCCTCCGTGGTCCGGTGCGGCCACGAGCGAACTCGGTGGGACCCACAGTCGAGAGAGTGGCCCGTCGGGTGCGTGTCGTTGGGTCAGTTATCCGCAGTCAAAAAGCTGCTAACCACGTGCTATGCACGTGATTTTAACATAGGTTTCCAAACACGTTCTCCTCGACGGATACGTAGTTAGGCTCGGTTCGATCTCAGCCACGTGGCTTCATTCCGTGTGTGATCACCCCAATCTTGGATAACCAACGGTTAGATGAGAGGGAGCCACTATGACGTGCATTTGAGTCCAACGGACTCGGGCTAGATCACAAAACGGTTCGGCCCAATGGAAGGATCCCAAGAGCGGAGACCGGGGAGGTGATCACCGTCGCCGCTTCCCGATAGCCGGAGCACTCATCATGAAGCAGATGATGAGACCCTTCGAAGACGAGTTCTACTTGGGTTCGCCCTCGTCTCCCCTCGATTCTCGTTCTCCGATTTCGTAGAAAGTTCTTCGTTTCTTTCCCTGTGTGGCGGAGGAGCGGCTCGCGGAATCGAGGGATATCCTCGCCAAGTACCCGGATCGAGTGCCGGTAACGACCTCGGCTTCTTTGACTCTTGATTTGCCCCAAATCTATCGCGTGTTGATGGGTGGAGATGGCGAGGCTTTCCGCTTGCTCCTATTTGGGAATGATCGTGGTTGCGTCACGTCAATGTTAGAGCACATTGCATTTGTTCTTGGTCACGTTATTGGATCTAAGTGTTCGCGTCCTTGAAGCTCTTGCTGAGCATATTTTGGGTCTTAATTCTACCGATGCCAGTAGCATAGAAAGAGCCCTAATTTTTGGGCTTAATTGCGAGAACTCTGTAGTCATTATACATAGTAATTACCACATCTTAAGAATCATGTGAACCTTGTTGTGATTAAGGTGTATTTAGTTTCTATAGTCATTCTACATAGTAATTACCACATGTTAAGAATCATGTGAACCTTGTTGTGATTAAGGTGTCTTTAGTTTCTAGTCATTATACATAGTAATTACTACATGTTAAGAATCATGTGAACCTTGTTGTGATTAAGGTGTATTTAGTTTCTATAGTCATTCTACATAGTAATTACTACATGTCAAGAATCATGTGAACCTTGTTGTGATTAAGGTGTCTTTAGTTTCTATAGTCATTATACATAGTAATTACTACATGTCAAGAATCATGTGAACCTTGTTGTGATTAAGGTGTCTTTAGTTTCTGGTGTGAGTCAAACACCAGCACATTTTACCAATATAGCTTCCATGATAGTTGCCTTGTAGCTGTTTGATTTTTCATTTTGCTTCATCGGGTAATTGTTGACAGGTTCTCAAGGAGTGCTCTTCCAGATATGGAAAAGAGAAAGTAAGTCAAAGTTTTTCCGCAGGCATATAGCAGCACATCATCATGTAATAGTCAAATCTGCTGCTTTTTGTTTTTTTTTATCATTGCATACTTCTAGTTATTTTATTTTTCTGTGTGTGTGGAAGAACATTTTTTTCCCTTTTCGTTATTCTTTGCTTGCATTGTAGTTCTAGTTATTTATAGGATCACACTGTTCAAGCTTTAAGTGCACCGTTAACTATGGTTATTTTGTACATTCAATATGCAATGTTGTTAGATGTATCTTTGCTAAAGCAAAACTGCAAGCATCCATATAAATGTAACTGTTGAATATTTTGCTTATTTGAATCTCATGTGGGTATGTAGTAGTGATGAGTACTGTGCAAAGGAATAGTAGGTCATTTTTTCACATAGTTACCTTTTTCTTAGGCCATGTTAATATTGTGTGTTGTAAAGGTATTTAATATATTGTCAAATGGAAGAAGAATGAAGTAAATTGGCAATGGTAGAGATAAACCCAGGCCATAGCTTCATTTAGTCATTGAAGGACCTCTGGCAATAACTTCTTTGACCTTCTTCTACCTCTCTTTTCTTTTTTTTCTTTTTTTTTTTTTATGTTCCCAACATGAAAGAAGAATTATATCATCTTATGGAATGGATACTATATAAACCGAGTGATTCTGAAAACAAGATGGATACAAGTGAGTAGGATATAACCTCCACTCCAGAATTTACAGGACGGCTGCCTAATTGGAACTCTGGACCCTTCCCTACAAACATGTATTTTGAACTCCCGAAACACATTCCAGGATACCTAGAATGACTCTTATAATATAAGCAATAACCCAAGTGTGCTTGTCACTGTTGTTCAACATGTCAACTAAAACATGCAGATTCTACCTGTAGGCAATGACTGCAATCATTTCTCGATGTATTGTGCTCCACAAAACAGAAGCGCTATCAGCACTCAGTTTATAACATCCCTGTTGGGTCTTTCTCATCTAACTTAACTATAGCTTGGGATTGATTTTTCATGTTGTTGTTATCTTTTCCTGGAAGCCATGCATCTTTGCTTATGTTATCACTGTTCTCTCATGATGCTCAGGGGTGGATAATTTTTATGTTATCAATGTAATGTACGGTTTGTAACAGTGATCGATACAACAAGGACAGCTAGGGAACAACAACAAATCATGGTTTTCAACTGCTTATGGTGATTACATGGATCATTTCCTACCAGTGAGTAATATTACTAGTTGACTAAAAGGACATAAGATGAGCGGGATACTTGAATCAATGCATATAAGATGAGTAGAATACTCGAGAGTCAACACATGTTTACTGGGGGTCAAACACTTATTGTTGCTAGGAGATTTATATGTGAATGACCGTCTTGTCGTCTTTATGATCCTTCTGCAGGTATCTGGTGCCGAGAGACATGTCTGTTGGGCAATCCATTTGCATATTAAGTGATCCTGGGAAAGCCCTTTTTGTGTTTGTCTAAAATGCCTTGCCACCAACAGGTACTTGTTTGTAATGTCTTCTTCATGCATTCTCTACAAGATCGATTGATTTCTGGTCATGCGTGCTTCTCCATAACTGATTTCACAGCCACACTTTTGGATTCCATACTCGAGTCATACAAAGATGTGGACGGCTTCCGGTACATGTGCGACAGTAGCGGAAAGATTTTTCGTAAAGTAAATATTGATATATATCAATGATCCATATAAACAGTGATGTGTAAATGATCATGTGGATGTTTTATTTGGGATTAATTATATATTATCCTATGTAGTTAGTTATATTTATCATCTAAGTTCCTATACTTTAAAAAATTATATTGACATCCTTATAGTTACGAAAGTAAAACATCTAGGTTCATTGACACTAATGATGGTAATTTTATTAATAAAAATATAAAAATAAAAGGTAAAATGATAATTTTAATGTTTTATGATAGACGACATCAGTGGTAGCGGATGACTATGGTGGTAGCAGATGATGGCGTCGCTGGTGTTGATCTTAACATAGTTGCTTGGTCGCCTCCAGCGATAATAAGGTCCGCTCTCATCGAGATACCACTTGCCTCCGCGATGAGTGTCTTGTTAATCTCATCGTTGCTTGCCTTATGTTGGCGTAGATGGTGGTGGGTGCTTCGTATCCCCCTACTCCTTCGCCATCTCATTCTCCTAAGAGCAACATCTTGGAATTCTCAAATCCTTCTCCTACCTCGTCGAAGCTAAGGAAACCTTTGCCCACACCCTCCACCCTCTCCCTCCCTTGCTCCATTCATACTTAAAACTCTCCACCATGTGTAAGAAGTGTTCCGTCACCTCTCTCGATCTGTTTGCCGTTTTGTTCACCCTATGCTCCAATGGCCTTTTGCATGATGGCTACAACGTGGATGAGCTCTGGTTAGTGTCCAACATTGTGTCACAAAGGGTGGTGTCCATCGTGTTGTCACAAACGGTCATCGCATACTCACGGTAACTTCGTTCAACGAATCATTCGTTGCTTGTACATATCTTTGGCAGTTTATTTTGTCATAATTTTGGTGTATTTTACTTATAAAAATGGAAGAAACAATAGTTTGCAGTGTTGTAATACGATCGCTCACTACACCAAACAAAACTACCCCAAAAAGTCTTCATTTTTGTGTGCTGTGGCTTGTTTTCTATAGACCATAGTCACTTGCGAAACGTCAGCCATCTCAGCATCCTGGAACCCCCCAGGTGGCACGGGGCTGAATGGGGCTTCGGGGTAGTGTCAAACATTGAACATTTTCACAAGTTTGCACGTCAACTTGATAGAAACTTACCTTCGTGCCCGGCACCCAGAGAGTAATTATTTGCGAACTTGCAACTACTTGTTTATCCTTCTAAAGTTCTTGTTTTTCTCCTCTCTTTCTCTTCTTTCTTGCACTCCAAGTGCTCGTCGAATTGCTTATCAAGCTTTCCTTTTCGCGAAACATCGAGACTTATCCACTGCTCGTTTCAACTCTAATCAAATTTCTATTTTATAGGTCCTACGGGACCTGTACGAGGTTGAAACTTGGTTGACCCTTTATGGACGTGTATGTCGCAAGGGCGCCTCAATATTTAGGCAATCCCAACTAAGTCTGATTGAAGTGGGCACAAGGGTGCTTCGTGACTTAAGCAACTCTAACTAAGTCTGGGACTTGTCGCAAGGGTGCCTCATCACTTAGGTAATTCCAGCTAAGTGCGTGACATTGTGGTATAAGAGCAGGCAAGCAATGGAGAAACTTTACAATCTTGCTATGACAAAACATCATAGCGAATCGAGCAAAATGGGGCAAGCCGGACCATTGCCCCAAGCAACCGCAGGTGGGCTGCATGTGCAAACTCGCTCACTTGTTGCTGGAGTCGCTTAGGAGGAGCGGGGCAGTGAACATGATGAGCGAGAAGTTAGTTACTTGCCATGAGTAGAGGAGGCGCAATCTGGAGCGCCAATGGGAAAAGAGACCCATAGAGAGAGACTCACAACGGCAGAGACCTGCTTGGATGTTCTTGAAGTAAGCTTGGAAGAACTCTATCAAGGCCAACGAATGCTTCTTGGGGTACAGAGCTCGCAAGAAGAAGCTGAATCCCGGATCGATAAGGTTGAGGCCCTAATCGATCAACTAACGGATGACACCAAGGACTCCGTACAACATATGCAGAAAGTTGTGGCGGAACTTACTTCCAGAGTGACTTTGCTCACAAGGGCGCTAAATACGGGAGGGAGCAATACCCACGTTGTGCTGACACAAAGCTTTAGAGCGCCTGAGCCACATTGTTATGGGGGTGCTAGAGATGCTAAGAAGCTCGAGAATTTTCTGTTTGATATGGAGCAGTACTTTCGAGCTACGAGGCTAGACTCTGAGGACACCAAAATTTCGATAACAACCATGTATTTGAACGGGGATGCAAAACTTTGGCGGAGAACCCGTTGAGAGGAGATTCAACAAGGTCGGTGCCGAGTGGACATATGGGAAGACTTGAAGCGAGAGTTAAGAACTCAATTCCTACCCGAGAACACTGAGTTCATCACAAGGAGGAAGTTGAGATAACTCCATTAAACGACTTCTATTCGAGACTATGTGAAGTAATTTTCTGCACTGATGCTAGACATTTAAGACATGTCTGAAAAAGATAAGTTGTT
The DNA here is from genome assembly GCA_024322285.1 of Musa beccarii. Taxonomy (NCBI): domain Eukaryota; kingdom Viridiplantae; phylum Streptophyta; class Magnoliopsida; order Zingiberales; family Musaceae; genus Musa; species Musa beccarii. The sequence goes on along the minus strand of CM044398.1, from coordinate 37,931,183 downwards.
CAGCTTTCTTGATGGTTTGAAGCCATGGGCTCAATAGGAACTCCATCGACGAAATGTCACTGATATGACCAGAGCAATTGCAGCTGCAAAAAGATTCATCGATTTTGTTTCTTCAGATGACTCGAGGAAGAAGAAACAGTCTTTAGAAAACCGCCCTCCAAAATATTCTTGGGAGAAGGAACCCGGGGGCGAGCAAATGAAGAAGATTTTTCATAAGGGGTCGAACTCAAAAGGCAAGGCCCTAAGACCTAGCGGATGTTTCTTGTGCGGAGGGTCGCACATAGTGAGTGAGTGCTCGTAGAGAAGAACACTCAATGCCTTGATGGCTTCTATGAGCCCCCGCCCTTGGGCGCCCCCCCCCCCCGCCAAATCGGACAAAGCGCAGCGCCGCTCGGCTCAAGTAGCTCAGAATCCGATAATGACAATGAGGTGTCACATGGATCTCGGATAGGAGCGATGCGTCTGTTGAATGCATTGTGGGGTTAAGTGTGGGAGAACATGAAGACAAAGGAATAAAAAGCAGGAAGCAGTGAGCTAATGTATGTGGATATCAAGTTCAACGGCCAAACCACCCGTGCGATGGTGGACACGGGTGCTACCTACAACTTTATTGCTGACCGAGAAGCAAAGCGACTTGGGCTAACCTTGGAGAAGAACCCAAGTCGGATGAAGGTGGTCAACTCGGAGGTCGAGCAGATCTCTGGGCTAGCAAGGGGAGTCCCCATCAAGATCGGATCATGGAGCGGGAGCACAAATATGATGGCGTTGCCATTGGACGACTTCCAAGAGATTCTCGGAATGAAGTTCATGCACGCATCAAAGTTGGTGCTAATGTCATTCCTAGACTCCTTATGTCTGATGAGAGGCGACAACCCTTGTCATGGTTCCCGTCACTCGGAGGGGAACCCAAGATCCCGAACAACTATCGACATTGTAATTGAAGAAAGGGGTTTCTTTGTGGTAGTTGTAAAGCTAGAACCACTTGACGGGGAGGCCAGTCAAGAACCTACTGTAGTGTCAAACGTTCTGAAGGAGTTCACAAATATTATGCCACCTGAGTTGCCAAAAACTCTGCCACCACGGAGAGGCGTGGATCATTATATTGAGTTGGAGCCGGTAATGAAGCCTTCGATGAGACCACCATACCGCATGTCCTCTCCCGAGTTGGCAGATCTCAGAAAGCAATTAGATGAACTACTAAGCGGTGGTTTCATCCGTAGTTCCAAAGCACCATTTGGAGCTCCAGTTCTCTTCTAAAAGAAACAAGATGGAAGTCTTCGACTATGCGTCGACTATCGAACCCTTAACAAGGTGACAGTGAAGAACAAGTATCTCATCCCTCTCATTGCGGACTTGTTCGACCAACTAGGCAAAGCAAAGTATTTCTCCAAACTCGACCTTCGGTCGAGGTGTTAGTAGGTGCGTATTGCTGAAGGCGATGAAGCGAAGACCACCTGTGTGGCCAGGTATGGAGCGTTTGAGTTCTTGGTGATGCCTTTCGGCTTAACCAATGCTCCGGCCATATTCTGCACTCTCATGAACCAGCTATTTAAGGAGTATTTGGATAAGTTTGTGATCATCTACTTGGACGATATGTCATCTATAGCCAAACACTTGAGGAGCATATAGAGCACCTTCGAACAATTTTTAAAGTTCTCAGGGAGAATTCTTTGTTCATGAAAAGAGAGAAGTGCTACTTTGCTCAGAAGGAGATATTATTCTTGGGGCATCAAATCGACAACGATTCCATTCGAATAGATAAATCAAAGGTGCTAGCGGTTGCAAAATGACGAACTCTAAAGAAGGTGCTAGAGCTAAGATCCTCTCTTGGTTTCCTCAACTACTATTGGCACTTCATAGTTGGGTATTCGAAGCACGCAACTCCACTGACGGAGTTGCTGAAGGAGCAGCCTTAGAGATGGTCCGACAGATGTGAAGCAGCATTTTAAGATCTAAAGGCTGTTGTTTTGGAAGAACCGGTGCTTAAATTATCAAATTATGGGAAGCCCCTCGAAGTCCATATCGATGCTTCAGACTTCACTATTGAGGGAGTACTCATGTAGGAGGGCCACCCAGTGGCCTATGAAAGTCGCAAGCTTAATGAGACCGAGCGACGGTATCCAGTGCACGAGAAGATGACAACGGTGGTTCATTGTCTGCGAGTGTGGCGACACTACCTTCTCGGATTACGATTTGTGCTGAGGACGGACAACATCGCTTTGAGTTACTTTTAGACTAAAAAAAACTCTCTTCAAAGCAAGCACGATGGCAGGACTTCTTAGTTGAATTTGATATGATAATGGAGTACAAGCCCGAAAAAGCAAATGTCGTAGTCGATGCGTTGAGTCGAAAAGTAGAGCAAGTGAATGCTATGCAACTGGAGGGCAAAGGCCAAGCAAGTCAGTTGCACTCCAACTTCCTTGATCGGATTGTACAGTGATCCTCAAGCAGTAACATTGATCCAACTGATCCAAGAAGGCATGATACGACGATTTTGGATCCAGGAGGGACTCGTCTACACCAAAGAGAATTGAGTTTATGTTTCTCGAGTGGACAATTTGAGACGTGAACTCTTGAAAAAGTGTCTCGATTCCCTTTGGGCAGGACATCTTGGTATTCACCGAATATTGGCTCTCGTGGAGAGGGCCTTCTACTGGCCAAAGATGGGGACAGATGTGTATGAATATGTTCGGACGTGCCTAACTTGCTAACAAGACAAGGTGGAGCAGCAGAAGCTGGTGGGACTTTTAAAGCCATTGCCCATACTAGAAAGGCCATGCGAGAGCATTTCTCTGGACTTCATATCAAGCTTGCTGACAGTAGGGGGACTCGGATTGATACTCGTGGTGGTTGACCGATTTTTGAAGTATGCAACCTTCATTGCTACACCCTACACTGTTCAGCAGAGGAAGCAGCGAAGCTAATGATGAAGAATGTGGTGAAGTATTGAGAAGTCCCACACAATATCATAAGTGATCGAGATGCTCGATTTCTGGGATAATTCTGGACTGAGCTATTCAAGTTGTTGGGGTCTAAACTATACTTCTCTACAAGCCTCTATCTCCAAACAGATGGTCAGATTGAGAGAATAAACTCGCTCTTGGAGCAATACCTTTGGTACTACGTGAGTGTCAACCAACGAGATTGGGTGAAGCTGTTGGACATAGCCCAATTCTCCTATAACCTGTAGCGGAACTCTGCGTCTAACAAGAGCCCCTTTGAGATCATCACAAGACAACAGCCGTTGACTCTTCATACTTTGGCTATTGGATATACTAGGAGTAGTCCGTCCGCATATCACTTTGCAAAAGAATGACATCGAAATGTAAATATTACGTAAGCTTACTTGGAGAAGGCAGCCAAAAAGATGAAGAAGTGGGCAGACTTGGGAAGGCAACCATAGAAATTCAAAGTCGACGATTTGGTGTTAGTGAAGTTCCAACCAGTATCACTCCAATTCTTTAGGAACAAGGTGCATAAAGGATTAGTGCACAAGTATGATGAGTCCTTCCCAATTATCAATAAGATGGGTAACGTCTCCTACAAGTTGCAGCTGTCGGCGTGGCTCAAAATTCATAATATTTTTCATGTCAGCAACTTGAAAGCCTACCACTCCGATCCGTAAGATGCTTCCCGAAGTGTTCTAACTCGGCAACCCGCCACTAGAGCCTCATACTTGAAGCGAGTTGAAACTATTTTAGCAGATCGCAAGACAAAACTACCCAATGGAGCTGAGCAGATTGAGTACTTGATAAAATGGTGAAGGCTTCCCAGAACTGAAGCCAGCTAGAAAATGCCCTCCGACATGAGGAAACAGCCATCAAAGCCTACTAGCAAGCGTTGACAAGGGCATCGACAATTTAAGTAGGGGAGAATGTCACGAACAATTGTTGCACACCCGCGGTAACTTCATTCAACGAACTGTTCGTCACTTGTGCATGCTTGTACATATCCTTGACAGTCTGTTTTGCCATAATTTTGGTATATTTTGCTTGTAAAAATGGAAGAAACGATAGTTTGTAGCGTTGCAATACGATCGTTCATCGTACCGGGCAAAATACCCCTAAAAAGCCTTCGTTTTTGCGTGCAATGGCCTGTTTTCTTACAGACTACAACCGCTTGCGAAATGTCAGCTATCTCAGCACCCTAGAACCCCCCAGGTGGCACGGGGCTGGATGGGCTTCGGGGTAGTGTCGAGCGTTGAACATCTTCATAAGTTTGCACGTCAACTTGACAGAAACTTGGCTTCGCGCCCGGCATCCAAGGAATAGTTGTTTGCGGACTTGCAACTATTCGTTCACTCTTCTAAAGTCCTTGTTTTCCTCATCTCTCTCTCTCTTTTCCTGCACTACAAGTGCTCGCTGAATTGCTTATAAAGCTTCCCTCTTCGCGAGACGTCGGGACTTGTCCGCCGCTCGTTTTAACTCTAATCAAATTTCTGAGATCTGTACGAGGTTAAAACTTAGTTGACCCTTTGCGGACGCGTATGTCGTAAGGGCGCCCCAAGACTTAGGTAATTCCAGCTAAGTCTGATTGAAGTGGGTGCAAGGATGCTTCTCGACTTAGACAACTTTAACTAAGTCCAAGACTTGCCGCAATGGTGCCTCACCACTTCAATAATTCCAGCCAAGTGCGTGACATTGTGGGAGGCTATTGGAGCAATTGGGTTGACAATGGACATTGCCCTTTCTGCGGACCGAGGGAGGGAGGTACTGCTTATAAAAGAATGGGATGGTGGAAGAACCAGGGAGGTACTGCTTACACAAGCTATCACATCAGACATTTCAAAAGGAACCTCAATTTATTTCCATTATCAAATTAACTTTAAAGTTCAACAATCATGTATTCTAATGTTCACATGTCAAATTTCTCAGTGTTCCTGCAGCTGGGTTTTGATTAGCAAGACAAAATGAAAGGTAGTATAGTAAAAGAAATGATGGATGCAATGGTAGTTACGCAGCAGACATAACACAGTCAATAGCTTCTTTGCAAATTCCTGTCATCGTCGCCTCCGGCCCATACACCTGCAACACACACAAGTCATTCGATGAGCATCTCCCCCTTCATGGAGAAGAGTACTGTGCATCGGGTTACCTCGAGAGGAACTCCGAGCTCGTCGCCCACTTTCCTCATTTTTGCCAGACCAGTCTGATAATTTGGTCCCCCTCTTCTAACGTAGATGTGCATCCTTGCTGCCTTCAGCTTTGATTCCTGTGGAATACATATGAAAGAAGTACACCATAAGTCGGAGAAGACAAGAAGCGGCTGTCATTTGGCGAACCAACCTTCTCTTTCAGTGCCCTGATGATGCCATTGAACGTGGCAGCAACGTCGGTAAAGTTTGCTATTCCTCCTCCGATGAGAAGAGCTCTCTTCCGGCCATCTGGATCGGCGGTTGCACACTGATACGGAGACGTTAACATCGTGTTCAACGTCGATGCTAAGGAGAAGTCGACGCAAGAAAGATGAGGGAGGGAATTCATACGTCAAGAACGACTCTGGCATATTGAAGAACCTCTTCCTCGTTTGGAGCACCGCTGTACTCGGCGTAGTTTCCGAGTTCAGATGCATAGCCCAGATCTCCGACCTAATAAACGATGAATTCAGATTTCAAGGCAGAGATTTCTGATGTGATCAAAGTCCTACATAAATTTTGCGAAAAACCGAGATGTGACGGAAGCAAAGCTAACCGTATCAGCGTAAATGACACTGGCACCACCACCGGCCACCATCGTCCATATGCGTCCTTTTGGATTTAGAACAGTGAACTTCAAGGAGGCACTGGTCTGCAACAAAGCAATCAAAATCATTTAGATTACGACTCCAACACACAAAAATTAAATGATATATGCAATCTCCGATCCTGTGCAAGGTCTAGTATATTCTGAAAAAACTATGTTATCAATATAAAGAATTCTCATGACCTCTTGCACAGGTCCGGCATCTTCTGACGGTATCAGTTGGTCAATGAGTAATTACCGGTTGAGTTGAGACAGCTTATCGAGGCATCTCAAGGTAACAATAATGGATTGGCAAAAAGAAATGTAAATGCTTTACTGGATATCAGGAACCCTCGGTCCTGCAGCTGTTCCTTTGAAGGTAATGGTGAATTCCTAAACCTTACACCCCATGGCTCATTGAACAGATCTATCTTTACATTGTAGCATGCTGGTTCACCATTAATCCGAATGATCGCAATTAAAAATTGTTGCAGATTTTACAGCTAAAGAAGAGAAGCAACTAAACAGACAGAATACCAACAAAGAAAGCTTAAACTACATATCGGTTGTCACGCACAGATTAACAATCAACGTTTAAAACCATTCTCACTAATATTTTACGGTCAATGTACCATAAAGCTTGAATGTAGAAAGAAAAATATCAAAATGCAAATCCTTTTTCACCATCATTATTGTGTTCAAAATATACTTGCATATCATAAGAAAGAAGCTGTTGTATGACTGGAAAAAGACATCCAAATCAAAAATCACCATCTCCTTCCCTTTTTTAGAGGACAAAGAAAGAGAAAAAACCAAAGACCCCCTCCAGAAGTCTTAAGCCCATGGTCATAGCATCAAAAAAGTGACCATCAAAGGCTGCAAAGAATTACAAATAAGACCTCTTGGACTTCCCCCCAAAATCTCATATACCTCCTAAGCCGCACGAGTTCAAGATATTTTCATAATCAGATGCCTCCAAAAACATACATGTCCACAAGACTGCAGTAGCTGATAGATATAATTTGTTCTTACCGCACTACAGTAGCTCATAGATATATATCTGCACTCAATTTCAGTTTTGATTCAACAGATGGCATGATTTTGCCCATTATTTATCAAAGATATGACCCAGTGACATCCCAAGCACAATTATCCTAGTTAACCCAAGATTTTGGAGGTCTCCAAAAAATTTAAAAAGCTCGTTGCATAAAAAGTTTATTAGCAGTAAACTGTTGGACCAGCTAAAATGTCAACTACATCCATCAGAATGCTAAATGCAAATGATAAGCTAGAGCACAATGAAGTTGGATCTCAAAAGAGGTGAAACAATAAGGAAAATGAAAGAGTAGAAAGAAATGCACCAAACCACAGAGTATACATGACAACACAAGCTTACGATGTTTCTAATAACATGGGTTATTATAAATGCAAAACTTGTCAACTTTCTGTAAAAGGTACCAGTTAAATAGAAATGAAAAGATGTAATCATCAATGCTGCTACCTTCTCGTCGAGTTCATGAACAAATCTTTCCGTAGGGCTCAGGACTCTTCCAAAAGGGAGTGGGAATTCTATGCCTCCCCACCTACATAGCGTGTTAAATTTCATCATCAAGTTAGTCAAAGAATGTCTTCCATAAGCCAATCTTCAAGTCAAAGAATTATGGCCTACTTTTTGAAGTTCTTGAAAGCAGCTGTATCATCCAATTCTCCTCGCATATCCAGTGGGTATGGTTCGCCATTTACCAAAGCAAATGGGTTCATCTCTATAAAACTGAAATCCAAATCTGTAAAAGATGCAAGGGACCAAATCAATGCTAGCTATGAATCATGAGCACAAAAATGACACAAGGGGTGAACCAAAAAAACATATCTACAGATTAAGGACACCAAGTAGCAAATTGAAAGATCTATTCAAATATCTCATCAACAAGAAAACTTCTGTAAGAACCTATGAACAACAATCTACTTCTTAACATGTGTGCATCACCACCTTCTATATCTATATATTGCATATAACATATTTGGAGACAAGAACATAGAAAACAGTCTTGGGCGTGGGAATCTATTATTAGGTGAACATATACGGTCAGAGATGTTTAATTTCCTAGCATACCTTGGAACACAGTAAAAACTCCCTTAATAAAGTCCCCAATCTTCCCTCGTACCTGAGCCAATTAATGCAACAAGGCATCCGAGTTATAGCTACAATGAAGCATCTCACCATAATATATAATTTCTGATGGTTATACTCTGGTATAATAAGAAAAGCAAGCAAGCCATAATTTTATGTATAGCTACGAACGAGTGCACCTCACCTCCAATGGAAGCGTTGCGATCAAAGGAGCACATGCCTCGCCTGTCATAGGCTTCTCTGTAGGAAGATACACCGTCTTGACCTTGTCCCAGTTCTCCTCTATTTCAATGCCTCCACACTCTGAGAAGCTAACGGTGCAACCCAGCCTCTCGGACACGATAGAGAGGTAGTATTCTTGATCGTGGGGAACAAATGGCTCGATTATGAACGTGGTGATCGGAGCCTTGCACCCTCCCATCTCAACCTTTGAGCAAAAAGAAAGCAGATTAGATTCCATCACACGGTAATCTCATTGCATAAGAAGATCATAAAACATCATAGATCACCTCCACTCCCAGACGTTCCTTGACAAACTGAGCCGCCTGAGCCAGATCTAGGTTGAGAGCCACCAAACCGCTCTTTCCACGCTTGCCGAACAGCATGTCGGGCTTCACGACCAACTTCATGGACGAAAGCCATGGTTCTTTGTTCACCAACTCAGTGAAGTCCGTCGATTCCGTCACCTACATCAACTCAACCATCACGACAAATTAGTCCGAAACCCCTCATTTTGAGGAGCAATTTCGACCGACGCGCGACAACTAGAACGCATTCATCATCTCGTCCAAAGAAATCCGATTCAAACTTCACAGGAAACCGTACGAATCGATCATCGAGAACATAAAACCACCAAACAACCCCGGAAACGGACGATCGCAAGAGATCGACAGACCGAGGCTCTGTTATCGACTGGGGACGGATGAAAGCACCTGGGCGGATCGGATCTGGAGATCGATGCCGGCGAGACGCTTGAGGTGTTCCTTGAGGAGGCGCTTGGAATCGTACTCCCGGATCTTCTTCCTGGCCATCGCTTCCCCTCCTCGGTTCTTCCGCCCGTGGCTCCAACGGACACGATCACCACGCCCCTAAGCAACGCTCCACATCGCTTTAAAGACGGTTCGGAGATGATCAACGTGGAGTGCTGGACGGCCCAGATTCGTTTGGTGGGTAGGTGGGCGCTTCGCATCGATGGGAAGAGACGGGTTAGCTTGGCGTACGGTTGGCCAATGCTCCCACCTACCCCTCGACGGTCGCTAATTGCCGCCGCATAGTTTACTTAACAGTGGAAACTTTATGCGAGATACGACATCCACCGTCGGTATTGTTCAGGAAAACTATATGAACCGTAGGATTCGGGTGCGCAAATATTGTGCAGGTTATGTGCGTCCCACTTTTTTTTTAATCGAACCGTTCATCTGACGTGATCAAATTAATTTGGAAAAGATCGACGGTTGACATTAGAAAGAAAGGTGGGAGTACCGTTTTGGTGGGATTATTTACTAACTCTTTAAATCGTGTGTTGGGAGGGTTAGGTGGCTTGTTAGCGGTAGTTGGGAACTGGATCCTCTCCAATTATGTTTTAAAATAGGATCTTCCAGTTGTATCGTGGCGATGGCACAGGTCACTGTCCGCTACGTCGGTAGGCGCACGTGCTGTGATGGAACTTCTTGATTGCGCCGCATGAAAGCGTCTGAGCCAATTTGTAGATTCGAATTAAAAGTGACTAAACTGATTACTTTTTTTTATTATTTCATCATATATATAATATGGACTAATTAATTTATTTATTGATTTACTTATTTGGCATATGAGTAATGGATTATTGATAGTCTTAAAGAGAAAAAAATCATGGAGGTCTTAATAAACTCTACGTTATCCAAACCTATATATATAGAATTATCAGTGAAAACATCAAGTTCTCGATATATTACTTGCATAGAGACTAAAATTGAGAGATATTCTGATTTCTTTATATTAAATTAATAATCTAAAGTATATAAGTGGTCAAAAAAATAACTTTCTTTTTCGTTACGTTGAAAGTAAGTTTTTATATATAGTTATAAAGAAACAAAATATTTTATAAAATATTCCACAAAGAAGTAGTATCTAATCGTTTCCGATGACTTTCACAACCTATAATCATGACTTTTTACCATACGTTTTTCCTTTTACCCTAGATATCACGTGATAATTTTATATTAGATGACGATTAACTGATGATATATTTTCTATGATCAACATAATAAAGAAATTAATACATTTAAGAATCTTATATTTGGATGATATCAACGAATGTGGACTTCATAAAAACTAATCAAACTATATCCTAATCACATATGTTCACATTTTCTAAATACCTTTGTACTCTTTTGTGAATCCAAAATATTTCCTTGTTAATAAAGAAAGGCAATATTATCAAAATATAACCAGCATTTGATAAATGTAAGAATATCTTCAAACAAGATTTATAATATCTTCTAACAATCAGCATGACACAATTAATTAAATTAATTAGCTCGACTGAATTTACTTCCACTAGATGATACATTATAACTCAACTTTAGGTTGTCTAGCAATCTTCTTCTTTTAATATTACTTTCTTCATCTTAATTGTATGTATTGCCCCCAACCTTCCCTCTTTCTTTCCCCCCTGAGCTTCTTTTATGAACACATGTTATATTCTTAATAATGTCGATCCAAAATCAACACAACTTGATCCTATTTTGAAGGCAAAAGCTTATTCTAATGGTTCATGTGATGACTATATAAGGTTATTGGAGTCGAAGAAGATTCAATTGGGAAGATCACAAGGTGTTGCTTGTATGTCTGAGATGGAACTTTAAGTTAGGGTCATGCGATTTGGGCCTCCTAGGGGTTCTAGAAATGAGTCAAGATGCGGCTTGATTTCATTAAAGATCGTACACAAACGATTAACGACAGAAGTTTTCGATTTGACCCTTCCAATGGTAAAATTAATAGTTGAGTTAAAACAATAGAAGTCTTTGGACTGAAGTCCCTGTTCAAGCCTGGGTGACTAGCTTTTATACGTCGGTGAAGGGAGGTTGATGGCTAATCTAAGTGGATCCATATGTCTTTTAGGGGTTTATTCATGTCGACAATCGATTGGTACATCTCTCTATAATGTGTTGTTAGTAAAAGATGATCGTAGGAGCATCGCTTATCAGGGCCTATGACAAGCGATAATCGTCTACGTCAAGTGATCGAAAAAAGAGAAAAATATATTTTATCGTCAATAATCAATGCTCTCGACGATCGACCTATACTTGCTTGCCACCCACCATTGGGGAAAGGAGTGGCATGGGTTTTCTGCCCAAGTCTTTGTCTAGGTGAAGATGAGTTACCAATGGGAAAAAACTCAAAGGGAGCCTTAATCGAGAATAAAATAAAAAGAATTTTTTTATCATATTTGTGTTATATTATGTGACTCTTTATAATTGGATAAGATATATAATATATCTAATTAGATTTTGATAACGGTATTGACTAATAGAAAAGAAATTCATATTATAATAGGATTCCTTAGGGGATATCCTCGATGGAAGGAACTCCCATAATAACCTATCCTAGATCATCTATAAATAGACAAGACCTCTATGGACTAAAAATTACATCTAAAAGTTACATAAAAATATCTCACAGGCATCAATTGAGAGATTACAGTTTCTCTCATTCTCCTTAAGCCATCAATCTAAGTGGTCCTATGAAATGATAGGAAGAGAGGAGAATTAGTCTAGTTCCTCTTGCAGATTGATAACGGTATTGGATCTAAAGAAGGTATCCAGATATTTTTTTCTTTCTTTTTTAGATGGCATCAAAAAAATATATATATATATCATAAAATCAATCAATTGAAATTTTAATCCGTATAAAAAAATTTTATATTACAGAAAATATAATTATAGTTTTTATGTTTATAATTTGGTCATATCTATGTTTTGTTCCCTGAATTGTGAATATATAATAGCAGAAGACGTGTAATGTCAACGGGATCAGTAAATTAAATTTATACGAAGTTCACACCGTTGTCAATAAAATGCCCGTTTAAGTTTAAAGCGAAAAATACTAGAAAAAGACAAATGAAAGCTCGAGCTCGTGTTCACACGAGTCTCATTTGTCCCCTCAGCCCCGAGGTGAGAGAGAGAGAGAGAGAGAGAGAGAGAGAGAGGGAGAGAGAGAGAGAGAGAGAGGAACGTCGATTCTTCGATCTCTTCATGATCTGTTTCCCAGTGATCCTTGTTGCCTGATCGGTGGCTAAATTTCTCTTCGGTGAGAATCGCAGCCCGAACTCTTCTTTCTTATTCTGTTTTACGGGTTTTTAGGGTTCTATGATCTTCTCCTAGTTGTTGTTCTGATAGATCCGTGCTCTCTCGACCTTTTGTGGTACTTTTTATCCGTCTTTGTGTTCAGATCTGTAATGATTTCGACTGTCAGAGGAGATCGAAGGAGATCTAATTAGGGTTTGCCGCTTGACATTTTTCGGTCCTTTGTTGCCTATGGAAGCTCGTTGCTTAAACCTTGTTGTTTCCTTCTAGGTCCAGGCTCTGTGTTATGTTCTGAATCAGCTGCTCTTGCTCTTGCAGCTCTTACAATTTTTTTTCTTCTGTTTTCTCCTATATAGAATATTTCGTTATAGTTGCTGCGGATGAGCTTCCCTAGTGATCATGGAGCTCTTTGTTTGACCAACGTTCAAACATTGTTTGAGGATAGTCTCATTACATGTTTGTGTTTCATGATGAAGAAGTGCAATGTCATAGCAGAGGTCATGGGTGATCTTTTATGGGAATCTTAGTTTGAGAAGACCAGTTACGTGGTTGGGAAGTTTCACATGGACTCCCTTTTCAGTGGTATTCACGGATGGCAAGTTTGGGTAAACTGGAACCTAGATCAACCGAAATGTCTAAGATGATGACCAATAATTATGGTTGATGATTTCGTTTGATAGTCTTGGTCCTTTATGATCTGGAGTTCGTAGTTTTGGAAATAATCTTTCTAAATATAGAAGGAAGACTGCATACATTGATCATCCCCACACCTGATATTAACAAGAGCCTCATGAACTGGGTATGCCTCTTTTGCAGGCTGGGTATTTCTGTGTGATTGTCATCAGATATTGCTTTTAGGGATATGTTATCAAGAATGGGTTTGTTATGATAGGGCAGTGAGTTAATTTTTGTGGCTGATTAATGATGCTGGAAATTAATGACAATTAATTTGGTCATAGGCAAGATACATTGACTCGCGCATGAAATTTAGTGTTCCTTTGCTTGCCTTTGCTGCACTTTACTGCTATAAGTTGTATCTAAATGGAAAGTTGAAAGACGCAACCTTGTACTTATTTTGGCTATTTATTCTGTCGTTTGGTAGCTATTATCAATTCGATGTAATGTGAGCAAAGTTGAGAGTCGGTTAAACATTTTCTTAGCCTCCTCTGGTGATCTACATAAACAAGTCTTATCTTTTACATGTATTCGGATGTAAATTTGTTTCTCTTTATCTGTTTGAGTATCTGCTTTGACATAGATGTTTGTAAGCACTGTGTGTTTATGTGCGTAATTCTCAATTATTTGTACAGCTTTGAGCATTGCTTGAGGTTCTTTTGAACCTGCATTCGAGAAATTATGCCTCAAGGCTTGTCTTAATGACATGAATGCTGGTTTCTTTGTAGGTACTTCTTCTCGGGATCTGTTTCTTTTATATGAGGAACTGGTTACAGAGATCATTAAAGTCCCTTCTGTACTGAATGGCTTCAATTAGCTTGCCACCCTCGTCAGGGCTGAAAAATACCACTGTTAGTAATGTTTCCGTGGACACTTTGCCAGATGCAATGAATGTTATGAAAATAAGAGATGATAAGGTAAGTAAATACACTGAGTGATGCATTGAACCAATTCTGCTTTATCTATTTCCCATTATTGTAAGTGGAAAAAATGCTGCAATTATTTGAGAAGCAGACATGTGGCTCAGTAAGTACTTATATGGTAATTGTAGGAAGTGGAAGCTACCGTGGTTGATGGCAACGGGACAGAGACAGGCCATATAATTGTGACAACTATAGGTGGCAGAAATGGCCAGCCAAAACAGGTAAATCTGCTAGGTCTGTGAATATTTCCAAGTGAATTGATTGTAGAAGTACCCGTTACCTGATGTTGCTCATCCAATTCATCATCCTTGTTTTGCATTTATCAGTTTCTACTCCTCCTTTATTAAATTATTTTGGATGCCTGGCAGACTATAAGTTACATGGCTGAGCGTGTTGTCGGCCATGGATCTTTTGGAGTTGTATTCCAGGTGAGTTTAGCAGTTTCCTTGTCTGCTAGAATAGTAACTTATGTTGTTGTGATTGGTGAGAGCAGATTGTAGTCATGAATTCTGCCTGTTGACACTTATGCTTATGTTGAGTTTTTTAGGACTACCTGTAGCTCTGCAATATTGTATATTTATCTGTTCTACTAATCAATTTTTGACTTTTAGGCAAAATGTCCAGAGACGGTTGAGACAGTTTTTTAGGACTACCTGTAGCTCTGCAATATTGTGTATTTATCTATTCTACTAATCATTTGTCTACCTTTAGGCAAAATGTCTGGAGACAGTTGAGACAGTAGCTATAAAGAAGGTTCTTCAAGACAAGAGGTACAAGAACCGTGAGTTGCAAACCATGCGTCTTCTTGATCATCCAAACGTCGTTTGCTTAAAACATTGTTTCTTTTCAACAACTGAAAAAGAAGAGCTTTATCTTAACTTGGTTCTTGAGTACGTACCTGAGACTCTTCATCGAGTAATCAAGCACTATAACAAGATGAGTCAGCGTATGCCATTGATATACGTGAAACTTTATATGTATCAGGTAAATCTAAACTTCTTTCGTCAGGCTTCGTTTGACATATCGTTTTATTGGGAAAGTTCATTTGAAACAAAGGTTTTCCATTTACCGTGTTTACTTTCAACATTAGATTTGTGCTCGTTTGAGTCATTCTCATAGGCTACTCTTGTGATTTTCTTAAAGTGCTATGATGTTATTATGCCATCCAGTTATTAATTGAATGAACCAACTCTGGAAAGTACCAAAGGAACATGCCCTGATTCTTCCTTTGTATTGACAGATTTGTAGAGCATTGGCTTATATTCATGGAAGCATTGGAGTGTGCCACAGAGACATCAAACCACAAAATCTTTTGGTATATATTTTGCCATTTTCTTGTGTCCATCTTTCCGGATCGAATATTGAGCTTCATAACCATTTCCCTGCTTTCAAGGATAAGGAAAATGGATGTATTTTGATTTGATGTTCATAATGTCCTTCAAATAAGGATTACTTGGAGTCTTTAATTTGTGTCAAACTAACGCATGGAAGTTGGTTTCCATATGAAAAGATGTATTTGTTTGACATGTTGAAGTGCATATGTAATTGTTTTAGTTCTACATGGTATTTATTGTATATTTACACAGCATTTTTTGCCTGTACCTTTCCCAGGTTAATTTATATAATGATGCATATAGCTATATATGTCGATGTGCTTTTGATACGTATTGTTATACTTCTGTAATTTTATTAGGTTTTTGTAGTTTAAGTAATATAATTTCTTTTGACTTTTTCCTGTAACAGGTCAACCCACATACACATCAGTTGAAACTATGCGACTTTGGGAGTGCCAAAGTTTTGGTACATCTTCATCCTTTTTGTCGATCCATCAATATTTTTCTTGAATGCCTGTGTCTGGATATAGGTGACTTTTTTGTTTTAACAGGTGAAAGGGGAACCAAATATATCATACATATGTTCCAGATATTATCGAGCTCCTGAGCTTATATTTGGTGCCACTGAGTATACAACAGCAATTGACATCTGGTCAGCTGGCTGTGTTCTTGCTGAACTCCTTCTGGGACAGGTATTACTGCCTTGTCGCATGTTTTGAATACCATTTTAGTATCAGTTTCAATGTATTGTTGAATTGATCTGTAGTTGACACTGACGTGTACCACCATCTGATACAATTTGGTTCAATACTGATTATTGATTGGCCTGGTACATACCAATCAATCTATGCTTGATTCAACCTGTATCCTAAACCATGTTTTGTAGTACTCTAGAAGAATATAAAAAAAAAAATGCAAATGATTTCTTTGGACATGTCAACAGCCTTTGTTTCCTGGCGAGAGTGGAGTCGACCAACTCGTTGAAATTATCAAGGTGCCATTCGCAGTTTGCATTTCTACTCTTTAGATGTATTATTGGTACCACGATTTTTATTTCGTCTGTTCTTTTGGCACGGTGCAGATTTTGGGTACCCCAACAAGAGAGGAAATCAAATGCATGAATCCAAATTACACCGAGTTTAAGTTTCCGCATATCAAAGCTCACCCATGGCACAAGGTAAATTTAATTAGCATTTCTTCATCTTATTTGTTTTCAATTTCAAATCACTTTTATTTTCTTTTAGCTCTCCTGTCTACAGTTTTAACCAGATCTTGTACTCGTCAGATTTTTCATAAAAGAACACCACCTGAAGCAGTAGATCTCGTCTCTAGGCTTCTTCAATATTCTCCAAACTTAAGGAGCACAGCTGTGAGTTGGCACTCTTTTTAACTACTGTAGCCAAGGACATCAAATTAATCGACATAGAAATTTGGGATGTCTTAGTAAGTTGCTATTCGTGCAGTTGGAAGCACTGATCCATCCATTCTTTGATGAGCTTCGAGATCCAAGTACACGATTACCCAATGGTCGATATCTACCTCCACTCTTCAACTTCAAGCCTAATGGTAAGTCCATCCCTTCTGCATAACATTATTCTCTTGCTACCCTCTTTTCATTCAATCCTTTCGCCCTCTTAAAAATCATGTTTCTTCATTGGCAATGCATGATTATAAACAGAGTTAAAGGGTGTTCCGACAGAGATTGTATCAAAATTGATTCCGGAGCACGCAAGAAAGCAATGTGCCTTCTTAGGGCTGTGATTTGTTGAATCATGTCACTAGAAAATAGTTTGTGTATCTATATACGGTAGAAAGGAAACATACTTATCTCTTAATTATTAACTCTGTTTCTTCTTGTTATTGTCGTTGACATCTCCGTCCTTGTCCTTCTCTTTGTTTAGTCTACTTTGTATTACTGTATTGTGGAGTATCAGCACTGCAGATTGTAAGGTATACTCTTGGGTCCTTAAACATTGTTCAGTATCTTTGCTAACCTATGCTTTTTCTCGCACTATATTTAGATATCGTTTAGAGAAATTAATTCATTATTGGATATAAATGCCTCTTTTTCAGCAAGTTTGTTTTTTCTTTACTTGGTAATTAAATGTGTTCCTTGTTCTCTTACCAAATGCTCATTTTCACTGTAACCTTTGGATAAGATTTTAGATTTCAAGAAATCTCAAAAATGTCCATTGAACTCCTTTTTTTTTCCCTATAATATCTTAAATAAGTGTACTTTTTCAGGATTTATTGATTCTAGCTGTTCTTGTGTTTGTTGGTAGAAATTTGCAGTCTCTTTCGTCATGCATTTTGAGTGGCAAGCGAGTGCTGGTGTCGTTGGATTTCTTGGTTCTTAGTGCTATATATATTGTGTGCCATGTTCTGGCTCGATACTTGTCTGAATCATTTCTTATTAGTTGAAGCTTGCTTCGACACCCACCATATGTAAATTGTGCTGATTCAAAGGCGCCATGCATCTCGACCATTCACTGGTTTCCTGCAAAATTTGAACTCTAAAATTTTTGACTTCGTGGTGGTCGTCGAAATGAATGGTTGACACCTTTGGCTCCAACACACAAAAGAGTAATGCTTCACGTCCAAAATTGTGACAAGCTCTCTAGAAGTCATCCACGAAAAGTCATCGGGGCAGTGTTTCCTCCACCGAGCCAGATCAGCAGCGTCGCGTCTCGCTGTCACGTGAGCGCTTCGACGACGCCTCTCTCCCCCCTATTCTGGAAGCTTCTGCAACCGACCGTCGTGATTCCGTTTTATAGAGTGCGTCCGTTCCCAAGAAAGCCGGGGAGAGACCAGTCCGGGACGACGCGCTCCTTTGCTTGGCTACCAACACGAAGCGAGCAAGTGCCCAGAAGCAGCTCCCGTGAGGGCAGCTGCTGCGGTGGCGGCGGCGGAAGAAGGTGACCGATGGCGGTGGAAGCAGAGGCTTCGGCCGCGGACTTCGCCCTTTCCGAGACCAGTATCAACTGGGACAGGTCCGCTCCGCTTCTTCCTTTCCTCCTCCTCTCGAAGGTTCCCGTTCTTTTTCTTTCGACTTCTTTTGGAGGATATCTTGATCGTGTATTCTAGACAAGCAGTCTATGGTTGGTTCGTTTTATTTCTTGATCGTGTGCTTGAGCTATGTAGCGTGCACTCCGTTTCTTGGATTTCTTGATCGTGTTTTTGAAACAAGGGAGTCCGTAGTTCGTTTCTTGGATTTCTTGATCGTGTATTCAAGTATTGTATAGTTGGTTCCTTCTATTTCTTGATCGTATACTTGAGCCAAGTAGCATGTAGTTCGTTTCTTGGATTTCTTCATCGTATGATTTGAGCCAAGTAGTATATAGTTCGTCTCTTGGATATCTTGATCGTGTACTTGGCCAAGTAGTCTACAGCGCTTGGCGGATGGGGAACAAAAAGGAAGTTAAAACCTACTAAGGTCTCGTCGTGCGAGCCAGGATTATTTACACAACTTCACTTGAAACATCCTAGCTAGCTATCGCATATCCATTTACTAATTTTTGGAGTTCAAACAGTCATCATCAATTTTCTTTTTACCGTTCAGTAGTGTTAGGCCACAATGTAGCCATTCTAGCATGGATTGGTCGAGATAATTACTTTTACAAAGATGCGATCGTTCTCTCTAGATCAATTGACTAATAGCAGAACCCTAAAACCTCAAACTGAAAGTAAGAATGTCGCTCTGCCGCCTTTAAAATGCAGGAGATTTTGAAAATAAATCTCTTTCAACAATCGAGTCTTGGATCTCATAAGATTTCTTGTAACTGCTGTTTCCGATTGGATCAGAGATCACACTGATTAGTATGCAGCAGTTGTGTTAATAAGTTGTACATGTTGTCCTGTAGCAAAATTCACAAAGCATTATTATGAGAATTACCTGCCATATCATCATTGACAGCATAACTCCTCGAGTTAGGAATGCCTCACAGAGGCCTTTTAGGAGAAGTGCCTATGAAAATTAGGTGAGCAGTATATGTATGTCAGGTAATCTTGTCCTGTCATAATACATCTAATGCTGCTGATTTGTGCCTCATGATGTACCTAAAGGCTGTTCATTCTTCTCCAAATCAAGATCTTAGATCATCTCAGGTAGGACTAATAAAGTGACCCAGGGGATTACATCGGATGTATCCTAGATTTGTGTCTTAAAAGTTCAAATTTAATCTGGACTTGAGACCATGTGATGTGTGTATTTTGGGTGGTATGCATGACTTGCAAAAACTGCTTTAGGTTTCTAATGCTTGGCAATTATTGGTTAAAAGGTCAAACAAAATAAAAGCCAGTGGGTTTACATAATGAGGAAAATAATTGGGTGTCAACTTTACTTGGATTTGTACGTCATGTGGAATGGGTCTTTAATAGGCTAAATTCTAATACCACAGATCTTTTTTTCAAATCCCAGTATTCTTATTAAAGATATTTTGGTACTTAAATTCTTAACGACCCCAACTCTATATATTTAAAAAGCACAAACAACTCATATGAGATGTTTGGTTGACCTTCTAACATAGCTGCTAATATGAAGATTAAGAACATTCAAAAGTCTAAGAACATGGAAAATATATTACCCAAATTGAATTTGGCTTATTTTTGCCAACCTAGGCTCATAACAACCTAATTAGGTTAACCAGTCAATGCAATTGGAATTATCCAGTTTTAAATGGATATCTTTAACCCTTAAAAGGTCAGTGAACAAGAACTGTTGTGGCATTGGGAATTATTTGAACTCATTTCGCCCATTTATCAGGTGATTTCGTCAGTTTCGATGAAGTCGTCATAAGTCTAAGCCAGGTTTGTTGGGTGCTCTAAGAGCTAATTTATATAATGTGTTGAATGAGTTTCTGCTTTATTGCTGATCTGTGTTGTTAGTATAGAGCACTTCATTCTGATAAATATGTACATCTTCAACTCCACTCACTGCAAAGTGGGAGGTCTAGAATGTTTTAGAAGTCACTTCTCAAAGCATGTCTCATGTAGATGGAAGTATAACTCTGCTTAACTATGTGTGTGTGCATGGAGCCATGGACATCTGTGTTTTTTCTCTTTTTCCCTCAAACATAGTTCTTTCGATGTTGTTCATGTACATCTCATTAATCTCTTTTGAATTTATAAGAAATGTCAGTGTGTCTGGAAGCTTCTGACAGTCCAAAGATCTAACTAATTTTATGTTTTACTTTGGTGTTAAGGTTGGACAAGACAAAGTTCCATGTCATTGGTGCTGTCCTCTTTACATTTCACTCTGGGTTATTACATCCAACAGCCGTTGTTAAGACTAGAATGCAAGTTGCTGAAGCTGGGTTATCACACATGGCATGGAATCTCTGTGTTGAAAAGAATACTGAGACATGATGGAATTCCTGGACTTTATAGAGGTTTTGCTACCTCTGCCATTGGATCATTGCCTGGTCGAGTGCTGGCTCTTACATCACTTGAAGTATCTAAAGACATAATGTTCAAAAACACGGAGGGTCTGAATGTCTCCGAGGCAACACGTATTGCTTGTCTAATGGAGTGGCAGGATTGGTCTCAAACATGGTTTCATGTGTTTATTTTGTACCCTTGGATGTGGTAAGTTCTCTTCATTCCACTCGTTAATTGTTTTGCAATTTGGAACTCCAAGCATCCAATTTACCTTTACATGTTTTTAAACGTACTAAAGTTGATTCCCTGATTAGGGATCATGAATTCACATTCTTCCAGCTTGTCATAGATGATAACAGAGGGGATAGTAATTATAAATAAAGACATGAAATTTGTGCTTGGGCACATCGTTGATGTTGTTTTAGTTGTTACCTATTAGCTGTTGAAGTTGAATCAACAAAAAAAAAAAAAAAGATCATATGTTGCATGATCTGGACTCCCTCAATCGTTCCTTTGTTAGAGCTTAGACTCTTCAGGTTGTTGTCTGATTCAAAAATGTCAGGATTTGACTACTTAGGCATAGATATAGTATGAGATCCTTCTTTTAGGGGAAAGAACAGTGTAGTTTCCTTGTCTTCAAAATTTCTAATAATCGATTAAGAGTCAACATCGTTTAGGGTTATAGAGGAAAAGGTTGAATTTGTGCCTTGTTAAAAACGTTCTGGTTTCATAGGTGTTATTTGTGCACAGCCTTTCTTCTCTCTACATGAAACCAGAATCTAAGTAATTTGGTTTGTTGCATTGCTTTGTTTATTCTTGGTAAAATCACAGTTGGTTTGCAAATTAGATTAGTGCTATTTCAAGGGTGTTCCTTTTTTAGGGGAGGGATGGAGTGGTTGGTGCCCTTCAAAAGGGACAAAATAAATTTATGAAAAGCATAGGGGCAGTTGTGATCAACACAAGCTTACTAGATTTACCTGAGGATTCTGAACATTCTTGTACTGAAACCTAAGGTTCTGTTGGTGTTTCTAGATTTCCCAGAGACTGATGGTCCAAGGCCTACCTGAAATGACTACATATAATGGCCCTTTTGATGTCATCCGCAAAGTGATGAAGAAAGAAGGAATTCGTGGTCTTTATAGAGGGTTTGGGATAACAGTAGCAACCCAGTCACCTGCAACTGCTCAACATGTTAT
Organism: Musa beccarii; assembly: GCA_024322285.1. Classification (NCBI taxonomy): domain Eukaryota; kingdom Viridiplantae; phylum Streptophyta; class Magnoliopsida; order Zingiberales; family Musaceae; genus Musa; species Musa beccarii. Next base: position 37,909,542 of record CM044398.1, on the reverse strand, counting down.
TTGGAGGTACATTTATCACAGTATGTTCTCTTTATTTATTTAGGTTGGATTTGTTCAGAAATTACATGCAGCATGCATATCTTAGGTTGGCTTATAATGTACATGCACAAACATCTGGTATTATTTTTCTTGGACAGGAGGAGCCTGGGCTACGGAAACGATGTGGAGCAAAAACTATCTCAGTTACAGCTAGTAGCTGTTCAGGCAACAGCCAGAACACTGGCTAGTGCTTGTTCATCGGTTATCACTACTCCGATAGATACAGTCAAGACACGGCTGCAGGTATATTTAGTCCTATCTTTATATTCCAAAGCCTTAATAAATCTGTTGCAACGACACTTTTGGAATCGTCGTTACTTGTGAATTTGGCTTTGTATAGCTGCATCGATAGTTTTTTTTTTTCTCCTTTTGATTGGAAAAAAAAGTGAGAAATCTTCTGAACTGACCCCTTTGCTTTTGCTTTGGATGCTGCGTTGCCAGAGCGGGTGTCCTTGAAACACGAGTAACAATCTCAACCGGTTGAGATATGAGGCCGCATCGACCAAGGTGGGAGAGGTGTGCTGATGGGCTCCTGCTTTTGAAGCTGTGGTCGGCTGATGTTGAAAAATGCCTTGCTCACTGAACTTGGATGTCACGCAGGGGGGATGCGACTTCTTGTGCCAAGCTTTTGTTGATGCAGGCAGGAAGCTGACCTGTTGTGGCCAAATGATCCAGGGTGCAGCTCGCTTTGACTGGAACTCCTGCTAATAACCCCACAATTGTGCCTGGTCGATTGATCAATCCCAAATTATCCCAGAAGAGGTTTCTGGTAGAAAATCCAGAGGTAAGTGGACTTTCCCTTGAAAAATAGTTAAATCAAAAAAGGAAGCAGTTAGTTTCTTTTTGATGGCTCGAACTTTGTGTTGCAAATCACTCTCGAGGCTGCTTAGTGGATTTGCTCTTTGGATGAACCATCTAATCTCCTGAAACATGGGATTGCAACACGCATCCATGGATCTCCGTTCTCTCCGTTGGGGATGATGGACGGCCAAAACCTGATGGAATAAAAAAGCCTCGTTACCAGCGAGCGTCGAGTTCAAGACAACACCCAGAGAAGCACCGTTTCAACACTGGGAAAATTTAGTCCAAGGTCGACCTCCCATCGACGGTGTTCCCAACCCAGCGGTACGAGGCATCGAATTTCCAGGCGTTGCGTGAGCACAACCCTTTCGCATCGCATTGGTTGGTTCCCAATTCACTGTGACCCGTCGTTTTAGACTCTAGTCCTCGTTTTCTGTTCATCTCACGGTGTCAGCACTCGTATATGGTACAAAGAAAGACAGGTGATTTGGACGACGATAGAAAGGGAAAAGAGATAAAAGAACAAATCAAGCCATGGTGGTAGCAGGTCAGCTGCACTGACAACAATGACGGTCTGATTCATCGACGAAGACGAAGACAAAAAAGACCTTGAAAGAATCGGTGCGCTTACACACATCCCTTCGCAGCGGCAGGTGCCTTGCGATCATGGGCACACTCGGATCAATGTTCATCCAGAAATCATCAGTCAAACAAAAAGATTCCAAGGGTCACGAGGAATGCAAACATAGATTAAGATGTGATCTTAGTGAAACAACCGCCATCTATCACCAAACACATGAAAGTTCCTAACTTGTACAAAGCCTAACACACTGACTGTCAAACAATGCATGCAGATCCAATCTATCATCCCCAATCAGGCTATCTAAAACCCTATAAAAGTTCAAACAAAAAGTCATTGGGACAACAGGACGATCACCGATGTACTATCGCTTTGGTGGCCTCTCATCATCATCATCCTCGCTTTTGCTGTCGCCATCTGAATCATCCTTGGCTGATCTCTTCCTCTTTGATGAGGTACCATCCTTGACAGAACCACCGCCACAACCCTGATGATCATCTTCATTGATCTCATCATTGTTGTCGGTTTCTTCGCCCGGCTCAAAGTCGCTCGCATCTTCTTCATCCTCTGCACGACCCACCGGTGGTGGCACAAGGTACTTGGTTCCCAGTCCCTCCTGCGAGTGTTCGATGGCGTCCAAGATGTGAGCAAGCGGAGCATCAAGTACAAAAGACCAATCATGTGTTGTTGGGACGTAAAACAATGCAACATTTAGAAGGCTCAGAAACTACTGAGAGCTAACTCAGCAGCAATGATTTTTGGTGATTTTGCTCTTTAGAAAAAGAGAGTAAACCAAAGCACATGACATGCTTGGTAATGCTGATTTAGTATAAATCTCAACTCTGAAAGTAAAGTGTTTACTGCCAAAATAATTTGAAGATTATAATGATGGAAGCTATTTTTGTTACCAAACTTGCTTTTACTTCAAGAAACAATAATTAAAAAAAAGGGGGGGAGGAGAAATCCATGTTTCTGAAGCATCATAACATGAGCTACGATAAAAGGAAATAGTAGCTTGATATGTACCACGGAGAATCCATATAAAGATGGCAGTAGTGCTGAATAATTTCACAAAGCATCGGCATCACTACTTTGGACAATTTCTCTTTAGAATTGATTCTTATGCGAATAGAAAATGAGAAAAGAATAAGTAAACATCAGGCAGGACACAGGACAATATTGCCAACCATGCAAAATATGGAAAATGAAAAAAAAATATCAGACATGTTTAGTGCTTGAAAACTTGTCGTTTCGATAGGATCATCGATGAACCCTAATTTTTTTGTCTCGATATGCAATAAGATGATGGGCAGCAGCATCCCTCGAGGGAGAAAGAAAAGATGAACGGCAGCAGCAGGGGAAGATTATACAAAGTATGATGTGAACATGCAGGCAAAGAGGTTACGACATAAAGCAAGCAATAGAACCAAGTCTTACTTCGGAAATTAAAAAGGAAAAAAGAATGTAAAGAACAAGATAAATTAAAGGTTCGTCATATTAACCAATGAACAGACCAAATTAGAGTATCCATGGTTGAAAACAAATTTGTATGTCGGTGCATTGGAGGAGAGAAAGCTTTCCACAAACTAATAGAGAATCAGCTATCTGTGGTCACTGCTTAAGATCGATCTATAACCACTGCGCTAGATATGATCCAGCAGAGCAAATTGAGATATAGGAGGAAGCAACATAAAAAATTGAGATATTACAAGATGTGATTACAAAGTTGCATGTCAGTGCATTGGAGGAGAGAAAGCTTTCCACAAGCTAATAGAGACTCAACTATTTGTGGTTACCACTTAAGATCGATCTATAACTACTACGATAGATATGATTCAGCAGAGCAAATTGAGATATAGGAGGAAGCAACAAAAAATTTGAGATTTTACAAGATGTGATTACAAAGTTGCATGTCAGTGCATTGGAGGAGAGAAAACTTTCCACAAACTAATAGAGACTCAGCTATCTGTGGTTACTGCTTAAGATCGATCTATAACCACTACACTAGATATGATTCAGCAGAGCAAATTGAGATACAGGAGGAAGCAACATAAAAAATTGAGATATTACAAGATGTGATTACAAAGATGCAAAGAAATTTTTGGCAGGATTGTAATGATCTATTTGGTTCACAAAAGAAATCACACCAAGGAGGGCATCATCAAGGAATACGAAAAGAAGCACAAATCATGATCATACCAACTGATTTATCCATGAACTCATATTGGCTATATCATTGTGAGTCCAGAAATTGATGTATGAACAATAAGAGACTTCGATGAATGATAGTCCACAGCACCAATTTGGACTTGGATACACCCCAAATTAGGCTAATTGCAGGATGATCTCCGTGCAGCATCAGCAAATTTTGCGCCCAAAGGCATAGTTTTGTTTCGCCAATAACACATTCCAAGTACAAAATTAAGATCTATATGTATGCAAATGTGTAGATCTAAACGCAGCCGAGCAGAATCCAAGCACGGTAATTAGATCGAACACTTAATGAGCAAAACACGCAAATATAAAGTAGATAAGAGAGATTTGCACGAAATAGGAAGAGAGATACCTCCTCTTCCTCGCCCCCGCCGTCGTCCTCGTCGTCGTCGCTGTCGTCGTCGTCGTCATCTCCGTCACCGCCGTCACCGCCTTCGTCCTCATCCTCCTCTTCCTCCTCGTCATCATCCGCAGCCTGCACTTGGGGGCGATGCCCCTGCGGCGTGACTTCCTCCACATCGTCATCATCGTCGTCTTCTTCTCCCTCCTCGTCTTCATCATCATCATCATCATCGGACCCATCACCATCGTCGTCGTCGTCGTCGTCGTCATCCAACTCCACGATCTCCTCCGGCTCCTCGTCGTCCTCCCCGTCCTCCTCCCCCTCATCGTCATCGACCTCATACACGTCGGCTTTCCCGTTGACGCCCTTGATCTCTTCCTCCCTCTTCTTCTTCCCCGCGTCCATCTCCCTTTTCTCCTCCTTCTCAGCCGCCGCCGCCGCCGTCTCCCTCGCTGCTCCCTTCATCTCCTCCTCCTCCTCCTCCTCGGATGCAGAACGAAATCAATCGAAAAAAAATTCAAGGGAAAAAGGGAATCAAAATCGATCGAGAAATAGAGGAGGAAGATGGAAACTGTGGGAGTAGGGGTTTGGGATACCACGAGCGACCGGCTTCAGCGACGGACGATCTGCACCGTCCGCTGCTCGCAACGCTACGCGGATCGATGACGTGGAGGCCGATCCGCTCGAGAGGAGGAGCTCGGAGTTGTGCTTCGCGGCTCACGTGATCTCGTCGCCTCCCCCGGTTCTCCCTGCGGGATCCTGCTGCCGCTCACGTGAGCCCATCCTAGGGCTCACGTCACCAAGGATAATTATCGCATAAAATAAGTAAAAAATGAGGTATTCTCACTCGCGGGTATATCGTGTTCCGTGTGAACCATGGGCACTGGAACTAAATGATCTCCAATGGAAAGACGACGCGTGGACCAAACAAGAAGCCGTCGGGTCAAATCATCAGCTCAGTTGCCACGTCACAACCAAATCAAAACGAAGAATATTCTTCACAATTATCTAAATTATATATATATATATATATATACACGCACTCACATCCAAAGGATTTCGATGTATTCTTATTTATTCAGCATATTGACATTTGTTATTTTTAGATATACTCCTTCTTTCTATGCTTATTAGATATTATATATATATATATATATATCATATTGTGTGTCGAGAAGGTCAATTTTGTGAAATCAACGAAACCTATCTCGAGTACTAACTGCACTCAGAAATGGAAGAGAGGGTCGACAGAGACGATCAAAAGTAAGCTCAGCAGCAGTCAAACACGTCCGCCGAGGCCAGGATGGGCACGGCCGGGCGAGGGGACTGCCACAGCCCAGGAACAGGCGGCGGGATTTCCGACACGTCCTCCAAGGCCGCCCCGCGGACGTCGTCCACCAGGCGGAGCACCGAACTCAGCGACTGCAGCCTATCGGCGAAGTGCACCGCCTGCGCCCTGAGCGCGCTGTTCTCCGACTCCAGCCGGCGCCGCTGCTGGGTCAGCCCGGCGACCAGCGCGGCCATCCGCGCCTTCTCGTCCGTCATCCGCGCCACCGTGCTGGTCAGGTACTCCAACCGCTGCTGCTTCCTCATGCGCGACCGCCTCGCCGACTCCCGGTTCGACAGCCTCCGCTTCTGCCGCCTCTCCGCCGCCGGGTTCTGTGACATCCTGATGATGAGTGAGCAAGCTTCGAGGAAGACCACAGAGAAGGCGGTGTTGATATAGGTGAGAGGGAGTGGGCTCGAATGGAAACTGACCTCACACCATTAGGACAACGAACGTGGATCCGGGAAAGAAAGCGACGAGAACGAGGATGGAGACGCCACCGAAAGGAGAGATTTGGGAACAGTGTTGTGTTTGGGGGGAGAAGGCAGAGGAATCGAGGCTTGGATATGGGAACAGCGATTCGCTTGCTTCCCCGGATAAGACAGCAATCCGATGTGCTTGTTAGGTGAAGCAACGAGAAGCCGAGCTTCCTTCGACCAATATTGAACGAAGATGCTCCTCCGACTTTATCGATAAATAGCGATTAAAATTTCGTATCACAATATGATATATCGATAAATATCGATACTTTTTCGATCACAATATGATATACCGAACAATATATTTCGATATATCATTTGATATATATATATATATATATATATATATATATATATATATATATATATATATATATATATATATATATATATATATGCGAGCGATATTGCTTCGAGCGATCTCGGTTCTTTTTAAAATATGCGACGGGCAACGTCGACGATGACGTCCCTTCCATTTTTTTTTCATTCTTTTTTTTTCCTTTTTTTTCTTAATCATCAATCATCGTCTCTCTCCTTTTCTCCATCCTCAATCAACGTCGACGTATGTAAAGCGATAACAGACGATCCACGTATCGATATCCTGTTGGATCGATACGTACTGCCCGTACTAGGCTGTATCATTCGATATTATATATCTTGCTTATAACTATAAAATAATTATATATATATTATAACAATAAAAAAATTATGACAACAAAATTATAACATTTTAAATTATTATTTTTTTATACCCACCCACCCCATTTGTTCTTCTCTTAGATCTCTTTCAGTTGGATCAGCATCATCATCTAATCAGAAATAGACACGTATTATAACATTCAAATCTCTTCTTCTGATAAAAAATTTAGATACAATAATTTCATCTTTCTTTATCTCTAAAACATTGCTTCACCACCATCTTTATTTATAATAATAATAATAATAATAATAATAATAATAATAATAATAATAATAATAATAATAATAATAATAATAATATCTACACCATTTCTACATGTAATATTTTAATAAACATCAAATCAGCATTCGATATGATTAATATTCCTAGATTTTTCATCCTAGTCTCCAATTAATTGTGGAGATTTTTCATCACAATCGCATCATCAAGCTATCGAGAAGATAAATACATCGATAAAACAATACGCAAAAACAGGAAATCAGCAACATTATGGAAAGACAAACATTAAAAAGAGAAGAAGCGTGCAGTAAGAACTTTAAAACAACATAAAACAAGAACATCAATAAGAAAAAGAAAAAGCTTTAAAACAAGAACATCAGCAGCAGCAGTAAAGACTGCCGATGGAAACATCGACATAAACCAAAACAAGAAGATCAACAACATTACAAAAAAGATTGAACGGCAATGTTTAAATGGAGATTAAGAAAAAAATTAGACAGATGGAAAGTAATTGAGCAGATGAGAAAAACACTATAAACATAAACATTAATTACCATAATAAAACTTCAGAAAAACTTTAAAAGAACATAAGCAGAAGCAGCAAGAACATCCCTGACATTGTAAGAGGATTGAGCAGTAATGTTTAAATGGAAATGGAAAAAAAAACGACTAAGCAGGTAAAGAACATCGACAAGAACATAGTAGACAACAACAAGAAAGTCATCAGTAAGAAAAGAATTTAAACGGAGACGTAAAATGATTTGAGCAGATAAGAACATAGACAAAAACAGGAATGATGTAGATCTCATTTTCTTCATGATGCTTTCAGCAGTAAGTTAGCTCAAGCACACTAGTAAATAGTCTTACTTTGCCCAATAAATCGACATCATCAACATGCTAATAGAAGCATAATTTAAGTACACTCCTTATTTTCCACATATTTCTCAAATTAACAAGCAAATAGGTAGATGAAATTCAAATATTTAATTATGTAGCCACACATGACAAGCATCAAACATTTGCTGAGACGATACTGCGATAACACAAAACAAGCATGATCTTGGACACAAACATTATCACCATTAAAGGTCAGAATAAGCAACAGAACAACCACAATAAAACATTAATAAAAGGAGTTAACTTACCATTGCTATGAAATCAGCCTAACGCCTACGGCTGTGTCGCCTGCTCTTCCTCCGGCTAATTTTCTCATCGGAGTCACTGTCCGAAGCAGATTCGGTCCCGGACGAATCAGAAGACGAACTGTACCTTCGATGTCTCCTTTTCTTATGCTTCTTTCTCCGCCGCCTCCTTTGCTCCGAATCAGATGAACTGGAGCTATAGCTAGACTCACCGGATGAGTCCTCAGAACCAGTCACCGAAGACTCGCTATCTGTTTCAAACACAGAGGCCTCACTGCCGTCCTCATCCGAATCAGTACCAGATCGGTGTTTTCTTTTGCTCTTTGTGCCATCCTTTCCCCCAATCTCTTTCTTGTCACGCCCTTCGTCCCTTGCTTCCTTCCCAATGTCAGGGTTGTCCAATTCATACGACACCGAGAGGGTCATCTTCAGCTTCGGGTTCTTGAGCTGCTGAGTTCTCGACGGCCGGGAAATGTAGACTCGTTCGTTCTTGCATTCATAGGTCCAATGACCGGCTTGATAACACTTCTGGCACTGGGAGGTGACACCGGCAGAGGAAACAGAGGATTTGACATCCTTCCTTTCGCCCAATCTCACAGCTTTCTCTGTGCTCATCAGATACATTTGGCGCTTTGCTTCCTTCCTTTCCTGCCATCGGCTCGGTCCTTCTTCCTTCTGCCCGTAGGCATTCACGTTTCGGGCTGCCGCAGCGGCAGCCCGCTCGGCCTGAGCCCGACTAAGACCCTTGGCAGCTGACATCGCCGCCGCCTTGATCCGTTCAGCTGCAGCCTGCGCTTTCTCTTCCTTCTTGCTCGACATATCCACGACCGGATAATTAGAACGATCTGTAACTCCTAATATCCTGGAAAAAAAAGGAAAGACGTAAATGGCTGGAAAAAACACAAACCCTAGTCCTAATTTTATTGGGAGGAAACACATCCGAGCTAATGAAACCTCGATTTCGACTGGGAAGCCAGCAGCCAAACATAGCAGAAAGTAGAAACCAAGGCATCGGTATCTTTTAATCCCACGAATCATAGAAATGCACATCGACACACATCCAGACTAGCGGAACAAGGTTCCGAAAGCAAGCAAACAAAACAAAGAGAAGGCACAACTGCGAGCCCCAGAAAACAACAACAGCCGGATTCTTAGGAGAGCGGAACCCCTCGACTCCTCATCCAGTCTTGTCGCCCAGAACTTTCAGATCGTTCGTCAAAAACCCAAAACACGATCGACCCATCTCTTCGTACAGATCTTCCAAATCGATCATCAAGAAGCAAAAAAGAAATCGATCCATTTCGGAAAGCAAACGCGCAAAGAGATGAACAGAGAGGTAATCATCCTCTTGTCCGGATCCTTCAGATCGATCATCAACAAGCATAAACGAAGGATCGATTTCAGAAAACAAACACGCGAAGAGACGAAATCACGTCCTTGCTCAGATCTTTCAGATCGATAACCAAGAAGAAAGCAAACACCGAAAGAAACGGATGGAGAGGCAAGACAGGGCTGCGAGGATCGAATCGAGGTACCTGTGAGGCGAGAGAAGGGCAGGGCCAAACCCTAGAGGATGCGGAGGGACGGAAGGAAGCGGCGTGTTGGAAGACCGCGTAATAGTAATAGTAATAGTAATAATACCATTAGAGAATTATTTTAATGATAATAAATATAATGCAAACCATTCATTCTTCTTAGGCATGTAAATTCGAAAAGGTCATTGTGAGCGAGTGCACATGCCACGTAGAAGAAGAAGCCAAATTTACGTTTTTAAATATTGAGTTCTTTTTAGGGGTCGTCCGATGTCCGTCACAGCGTCGTTAGTGCCGCCAGCCGACGGGGTGAAACGCGTGCGAGCCACATGCGGTTGGATCGATGAGCACAGTCACGATCGTACTCGAAAAAACATGTTGGCACAACGCCTCAGGACGCCAATGCCCAATAATAGCAAAACCATAAAAAAGAACGTCACACCCACACAGCGGTCTGTCAACGAAGAAAAGACTTGATATGAATCGAGACATTACACAGGTTAAAAAAAGGAGGAGACAAAAAAAAAAAAAAAAGGAAGAGCCCTGGGTTAAGGTTTATTCTACTCTTTAAATACAAGGAAAAGAAAGAAACCAGTGTCACCCGTACATAAATGAATAGAGACACTCCACACCAGTTCAAAAAGCTAGTGCAGACAACTGGTCTCCTTACAGTAGTTATATTTTTAGGTTGTACCCACAATTTTCTTCTTTTTTTTTCCTGATAAACAAGTGATGGTCTATTTCATCGTTCACAAGATGTATTGAAGTTCTGACTGTTCTACAAGTGAACAAGAATAAATACATGCTGATGCTAATGGCCCATCGCTCCGCCAGCACGAAAATAATTCATGCTTGCTCCAAAGAAGACCTACGCTTCAAATATACAGTTTACAGACTTGTTTCACCTCTTCCAGATCCAGCCATGGTTCGAGCATTCTTCTTGTCCTTCTTCCTCCTTGAAACCAGATTTAAAAATGCCTACTGCAACCTTTGTTGACTTCTTGTGCAATGGGAGTTCACTGCTTGATAATTAAAGCCAAAACTATTGACTTCATCGTACTCAACATGGCTCCAAACCATCAACGGTTAGCCATTCACAACACCCGCTGACGAAGAATTATTGACGGGTGCTGACGGACAATCCTCTCCGCTTGACTGTCGGGTATCTACAGCTTCAGACAGATACCACCTTAGGGACACAAAGAATCTTTTCCTATAACTAATTCATCCATTTCATTTTGTATACAATCGACAGAAGGCAAGAGGTGACCTCGTATTTACCTGTATTGCTATCGCTGCAGGTTGAACTTGCAGCAAAGATGGCAGCCTTAGCATCATTTACACGTAGATCCATCTTTGGTTTCTTCGCTAGCTCGGGCTTCTCATCTTTGCAGTCAGGCGAAGTGGTGGACTTGCGCTTGATTCTGGAAAAAGCCACACCGTCCTCATCCTCTGCAGAAGCTTCAGATTTTTTAGATGGTGGATTATAGTCATCGTCATCATCATCATCATAGTCAACAAGTCCAACAGATCCAGACCTACAACATACATTAGTGATCCATATACATTAGCTATAAATGAAGATTGTCGAACAAGCAAATGCAGAACACAGTTTCATTAGAAAACAAACTGATAACTAAATTATCAGCAGCTTTCCCATTCTCCATTGTGAACTGAATTATACGAGTCTTTTAGAACAATTTATCTGACATAATCACAAAATTTATGCATAAAGACTCCTGCTACAGCATCTTACCTGTGTTAATTGACTGAAAAGTGACAAGCTATGGAAGTGTTCAGCAATAGAATGATTTAAAGGGTAATAACACAGTGCTAAAGGATACCTTGAAGATGGGTGGTCCTTGGTTCCATTAGGCAGCTTTGATCGTACATTTTGGTTTCGAACATGAGATGAATGAGCAATGGAGTCTTCTTCATCACTGGATTACACACCAATTAAACTCTTATGTTACACACGCAACATTACTATTATTAACAGAACATACCTGTCCTCATTAAAATAGTCTTCTTCCTCCTTTTCAAGAGCACGGTCCTCAGTTTTTCTTCGAGGGTCTACAGTGACGGTAGCATTCTTATTCTCAGGATTCTCCAGCAGCTGTCACAAGATAAACGGACCAGAATAAACCAATGCAAAGGTAGAAGTAACATCTAAACAATCAAAAGTAGTAGCATGATTTTCCTTCTATTATTAATTTAATTGACATCAACCTAAAAAATGCATCAAAAAATCAGTACGGGAAACAGAATCAAACCTGCTCATATTTGACCTTTAGGGCCTGGACAGTCCCCAAGTGCTGAAACTCCGGCAGTTGATCCCAAAAGGAATCAACTACATACAAGACAAGAACTTTTACATTCTCCTGCATATATTTCAGATAGCCATGAAAACGAAATAATAAAATAAAGTATATAAACATCCTCAAAAACACTATCAGAGAAGAAACCAGAAGGAAGATCACCTTCCGGATATACTCCAAAAGTTCTAGAACTCCTGAATGCAGCATATTGTAGCGATCACCATTCTCAATGAATGCCTCAATGATTGGTTTTAATAGATTGTTTTTAACAATGTGACGAAGAAGATGTTCATCCTGTAAGACATCCAGATTCACTAGTCATTCAACATTTATCTGATTGTCACTAGTAATGGACTAATGCATACAGTTGGTTTAGGTAACAGTACTGTGATTTAGAGCATGCGATGGACATAATTAGTGCAGAAAAAGAATGCCAATAAAAACAATTTAGTTATCCACCACAAGACCGGCAGACTAGACCCAACCTATTCTACAGTCAGAGGTGCAAGCATAATCTAAATCCTAAATCCTAATTGTATTTTACCAGGATGTCTTGAAGATTGCTCGTCCTTTCCATGCACCTTACAATATATGATCCATCATATTCGGCATAAGAATCAGGAGATGTTGGAAATTCATGGAATGATGTTTCACCTAGAATGGTATGAAACAAGTGAGACGTACCAGTTACATTAACCAGTACGTGCACCACTCTCATTTCAAGCGGTAGAACCAAGACCCATTAAAAAAGTTCTAAAAAAAATAAAACCCTTATAGTTTACCCCTTCAATTACATGGGGAGCACAAAGTCACCACTGACGCCCAATGCTGCCCACCTCCCCACCACCCACCACGTTACTAACTACGTATGCTTCATCCTCTTCCTCCACTGCTTCTTAGTTCTTCTTCCTCATCCCTCCTCTTTCTCCGTCGCCTCCTTTTCTTCCTTCCTCTTACTCCTCTTCCTCCATTATCATATGTTCCTTCCTCTTCTTCATCTTTGAGTCACCAGTAGGTATCAATGTACCATGTGTCGGTATATACCGATACATACCAGTCCCACCAGGGACCGATATGGGTCCATACACCTGAAATGCATTCCTTGGGTGGGATTTCAAACAAACTTTTTTTCATGTCTATCCCAGCATGATGTAGCAGCCTAAAAAATAATCCATATATCAAAAAAAGTTGTTTGAAATTTAAAATAATTAGTTGTGTATGGGCAAAAGAATAAAACGACAAAATTAGAGTCGAGAAATAAGTCCTGGTCCTAAGGTCTAAATTATCTGCCTCTAATCTTCAGCAATTAATGGTATTCATCAAGCTTATAGGTTTAGTTTGGATCTTGTTGGCTTTAAGTTTTTAGCTTGACAGGAGATTAGACCAAGAGCAATCCTTGTTAGTATATCTACATCTTGCAATGTTTGTTATGCTTAACAAACAAGCAACTAGTCAATAGTATCTCCACTTGTGATAGAGCACAAATATGAGGATATACAGATAATATATTTGTTCAATATCTGAATGATGCAAAACTGGAAGACACACCTTGTAGGAGACAATAGTACGCATGAAGCGAATAGCAGCCACCACTAGAAACTTTTCTCTTCTCCGTGTTAGACACAAGACCTTCTCTATGGCATTATTCACAAGAAAACTACACCTGTATATACAAGAAAAGCAAGCACCTCTAATCTGAGAAGATGATCAAGCAATATAATTAGCAACATAGAGATTTAATCATATTCTCACCTTGTTCTATAGGGGTGATGAATCACACAGAAACACAGCAGCTCACAGATGTTTGATAAAATTTCTGGCTTCGTTAAAGTAATGGTTGCAGATGATTTAGCGATTGACTGGGAAGTGTTCTGTGGGGGACATGCTGATGCTATGACATCTACCAACTGAGGCAGATGAGTTTCATAGAAGATCTCTACAATTGTGTCTCGCTGCAGCGAACAGAATAATAATCAAATATCATGAAAGCATTAGCATATGAATTCAGTGATCAAAGAAGTTCCTTGCAAGATATTATAAAAAGAAGATTCTCAAATAGTTTATAGCAGGGAAAGATAGTCAAAAGCAATCAAACAGTAAAAAGCATCAAACAAGATAAATGATCAAAGAAAGTTTATTGCAAGTTAATATAAAGGGAAAATTTTCAGATTCTATACCAGGAAAGATTGCTTAAAGCAAGCAAACATTAAAAACATCCTTGTCAAGATTGGATACGACTCATGAATCAGTTTAATTCTCTTATTTCCTTTAAAGATATTTAGTAATTATGAGAAGATAGTACCAAGAAAATATGATTTGGAAATTGTTGCAAGAACATAACGCTCTGTACACTGATGAAGCGACCATTGCCGGTATATATTTAATGTTTCTGATAAGCTCATGTTTAAAAACAGGGAATAAATAAACATTCAAAGAAACTCAAAAATCAACTGGCATGATAGGTGTAAAAATCATATTTTAGACGTTCACACAAGCAACAGGTAGGACAACAGAGAAATAAGACAATATAAAATCATAAATTCTTTTACACAAGTACCTGTGAACCAGATGTAGTGTAGGAGTCAACCAATATTCGAATAACTTCAAGGAACTGACAATGCATATCCTCCCCAATATCAGTAACTATACCGTGGACCTGGAAAATTTTTCATCCGTAAAATCTATTTTTTACAACATAAAAGAACATAGATTTATCCATCCAGGTCAAGACACAAATAAGTAAAACTATAATTAGCTAACCTTGCAATATAAAGATGAACACAACAGGCATAATTGTTAAAGGAATATATATACAGGGATTACTATACAGCCCGAAATGGTATGGTTTGGTGGTACGTACTGGTCCAGGCATGGACCAATACGCAGACCACTCCGTTTCCGGTGAGCTGCATTAAAATAATTATAAAAAAATCAAAAAAGTGGTGGGCCCCAATCCATTTCAGCGTTAGAAAAAACATATTAGGGCTCTTCTAGCGGACAAAGCTGCAGCACTGCCTCTACACCACTGCAATGTTGCGGCAGTGCTACATCTTCGCAGCTGCAGCAACACTACATCTTCGCTGATTCGCCACTGCAATGCTGTAGCAGCACTGCCTCTTCGCTGCTGCAATGCTACAGCGATGCTGCCGCTTCGCCATTGCGATGCAGTAGCAGCACCTTCGCAGCTGTGATGCTATTGTTTCCCTTCGATGCTACTGCTGCTTCCCAGGTATTGCTGCACTACTCTTCCTTTTCTTTCTTCTTCTTCTTCCTTTCTCCTTCCGCTTATGTTCCTCTACCAGACCTTCCTCTTCAACCTCTTTTTCTTTCTCATCAAAACATTGGTACGCATTGGCATACCATGTGCAGTACATTGGTCTGGAGCAGGACATGCGGTGCCACCGACCATATATATATATATGTGTGTGTGTGTGTATGTGTGTATATATATGTGTGTGTGTGTATGTGTGTGTATATATATGTATATATATATATATGTATGCATACATATATATATATATATATGTATGCATACATATATATATATATATATATATATATATATATATGTGTATATATATATATATGTGTATAAAATATATATATATATATATACATACATACATAAATATATATAAATACATATACATACATATATATATATCTTGAAACAAAACGTAAAGTTCAATCCATCCACATATGATATTATAATGTTACCGGTACAAATGTCTAGAGGCATCATTGTTGATGTTCCTGTTAATTAGTTGACTCTAACATGAAAGATATAAAATTCACCACTAATTTGCATGAAAACATCAAAGGTAGGATATGGATACTCATCAAAGTTCTTTAAAAAATTAAGTACAATGAACAGTATTGACCACTAATTTGGTGCAAGAAACATATGCAGCAGAAATCTATTTTAGATGATATTAGCTAGCGAGCATGAATGAACAGCATTGAACCCCTGCTGATAATGTAATATCATGGAGCCTCCAAGTCCCTTTTGACATGTAAGAGAGATTAGGGTCCGCAATATCCTTTTAGCTCTTCTACAGTTCTACTTATCTAGACATATACAAGGGAAAATCAGCTTTAAGCCACAATTGTTGTTTTAAAAGCTACAGTTCTACTCTTAGATGTCATAATGTGGCACCATATATGTAAGTTGTACCACAATCAAGTTTATATGTTTTACTCGATGTTGGTGGCAATATAAAAGCTAACGTTAGTGATGGTAGACATGTGATGCCCAATAGTCTCAAACTAAGAGTTTTTATGTTTCTGTCATGGGTAAAAACATGCACTACCAATAAATATTGGACTCAGAAGACTATTAATTCCAGATGTAACAAGTCAAGCTCACCTTGCCCAAACTTAGCTTTATCGGAAATATAAGATCCCCAATATATTAACCCAGATTTTAGCGCATGCATAAGATAATGTGTTATGCTTAACTTTTCCAGCTAAATTCAACCATGTTTGATAACTTAAGCCTATAACTAATCTCTTTGTTAATCTTGTGCCTCTAGAACTTCTTCTTACCTTATCTCCATCTGTTCAAGAAAAGAAATGGTAACTCTTTGCTTAAATGATTAATTTACAAATGAACATAGCATAAGTTGCATTAATTAATTATTTTCTGTATATTAGTCAACAAGTTTGCTCTTATAGTCTCACAATTTGAACACACTGTGGAACTGGACCTTAATCAAGATGTAACAACGCCAGAGGCAATCAAGATAGAACCACAAAGTGACCAGGTGTCTGATTTGAAGGTTCAAACATAGTAGCATCCCCAATTCATCAAGATATCTTTACTATCACATAATAGGATCGGTCAATCATTACAGCCAATAAGATCTAACAATTTTTTTATCCAAAAAACAACATAATCACATGATAGGATGTTACAAAACCTACATGAAGATCAACCAAATCTAAGGCAATCCTGATTAAAAGATTGAAAGGTAGATCATGGAAAAAATACACGTAATGCCTAGGTTTATTAAATGTAATCACTTGCTAAGGCCAATAAAAGATATGAAATTCTAAAAACATGTTGCAACCATGAAGGTGCAATACTGCCGATTACATGCATCTAGTCAAAGAATGTAATATAGGTCTAAAGTACATGTAAATGCAAATATCTCGCTGAGGATATGGTGGCACATAGATATCTAGTATGCATTCAACATGAATTATGCAGCTCCAAGTACATGATATAAGGTACTTGAGTTGTCCAAACTTTGGCACAGTTTGGACACTACTCATGCCATTTTCCAGTTCCAAGGACAAAAAATGTAATTGATAGTACTATATTAGTTCTGACAACGACGAAACTGATAGACTAGGAAACCCATGGTCTAATATGAAACTTTTTATTTGTTACACATGTAATTGTAAAATACATCAAGCACAAACAGAACTACCAAACAGGCTTATGATGTTTGTGGAATGAAGCATAAACCTCTTCCCCTATAGGGATTTCGCAGAAAAACATCAGAGAAGCCATTATACATACCAAATACATTAATGAAAAAATATCTAAGGCTTGCAAGAAAATTAACTAATGAAATTCAAAGTACTTCAGTAATATATCTTGCATAAAAAAGCAAATTTAGTTACTATTTAAGGAACAAGACCAATCAAGGTTTTATTGAGCCAAAATCATAAGAATTCAAATTATCATCAATCAAATAAACAAAATCTTCCCTGACAAATGGGCTCTTAGGTCTAAATAATGATAGAAAGTCAGGTCACTTAGGAAGGCCTTTCCAGTTACTTGTACCACTCTGGTTGCCGATCCCATTGGTGCACCATATTCAGCCAATACCAGGCAGTTCCAACGAAATCAGGGCAGTCCATGTTTAAGTCTGGACTAGGACCAACACCAACATTTAGTTCCCACACGTGACTACTAATTGTGTCTCACGTTAAGATATTAAGATATTACTGACTTCCTTGACATTTTTTAAGAACGAAAAGAGCTCACTAGAGATAAATAAATATTAAAAAAAATGTGCATTTTATGACAGACCAAATAGCTATCAACTTGCTTACCAAGAGTCCAAGAAGAGAATTTCCCTCTTGTTGGATGACATAGGATCTAAGGAGGTTAGGATCTTGGTTAAGAAAAAGGATAAGAATCTCTGTCCTGCATTACAAATAGATAGCTGCACAATTTAGTAAATGCCTATAAAAATTAAAACAACAGCAACTGCCACAGATCCCTACAATTTGGCTCAGCCACAAATAACTTAAAAGAATATTAACAGACACAAGGCTACTTATTACCCAGCAGAAACAAGCTTTTTGTCCTGACTCTGCAACACATCTGTAATGATGTCAAATAAGCCTTCAGCAGCAAGATCCCTGTAGGTAAAAATATCATTGGACTACAGAAGACTATCAAAAAGGCATTTACAAGGCTAAATGTAGACTTTTGTTCCTTAAATAAATTTGATTCTAAACCTATATAATTAACTATTATATCAGTTAAAATCATTTTGACGATTATGTATCAGAAGGTAACCAAGAGTTTCATATATATGAGGATCCTTTTATGTTTGGCTTCCTCAAAACTGAAATGATTACAAGAATTCAAAATCCTAAATTTACAACAATTTTAAATTGCTCCAAGAAAGATACCAAGTCTCTCTTGTGGTACACAAAACCGAACATCTATAGTTGCAGCCAAAGAAGGGATCTCAAAATATGCAACGATTCACATGCAACTTATGGTTGCTGACAACTCAAATGTTGCTAAATAATTTGAACTTCCAAACATAATTCAATTCAATCAACATGAATTATCATGCATAGATACAAATTGTTTCTTGAACACAGTTGCATATACACTACCACTATTGTAACTGCATTTGCAAGAAACCTCAAGCTTTGTGGTTTTCTTATGTCAATCAACTAACAAGAGATGGTTATTTTCTATTAGAATAATAAAGCGCACTCGATGATAATGAGACTTCAATTTCCTAATCAAACTTCAGGACTTGGAACAATTAGATAATTTTATTTCAAAACATGTATGGCATCCCATCCATTTCATCGTTTAGCACAACATTACACACTCAGATATCCATTAAAAGTTTTTGTTACACCTCCCCATTATAAAATTAATAAATATTTCAGCCAAACGTTATTTGAAAGAACCATAACAAAGATATATGGCAATCAGTAGACTGGTTGCTTCAAAGCTATACTGCAACATAAAAAAAATGTCTCTCTAACTACAAACATGAACTTACCGAAATAATCGTAATTGCTGAACCTGTTGCAAGCTTTTACTCAGAGAACAAAATTCATGCAAGAATAAAACCTGGTACATAGAGTAAAAAAATAATGTCACATTGGTCTCCCAAGTCAAGGCACAAAGACTGTGAACTACAGACATCCAAATTCTATAATGCATCTTACAGAAACACTTCAGGAAACGTACTGATGAGAAAAAAATTAAACATTGATGAAAAGAATTATTTCTATCTATAGATGGCAACTTATGAGTCTTCAATAGACACATACTCAGAGTTGATATTCACCAAGAATAAGAATCACCAACTCAACTACCAATCATGGATACTTCAAATTTTTTGCCATATAAGATAAAACGAGAACCAATTCCCTAAAATGGTAATGGACATATTTTAAAAAGATCTATAGATAAAGTTAGGATAAGTAAATTGGTACCTATGGTGTAACAAGAGACACAAGGAGACCTAAGAACACTGTGAAACAATAAAAAGATATTTAAACGATCTTGATTTAACTAAAGATGTTGTCTTATAAAGTGCACAACCACAGAAAAAAAATCCCTGTAGCCAACATTGTTGCTGCATCAATGTTGTTCTGTTTCCTTTTATCTATATCTATATATATATATATATCATCATCACATCCATATCCAAATCTATGCCCATGCTTCATAATTAATTTAACTAAATAAAAAACTAAAGTTTCCTCAGCATGAATTTTTTTATTAACCAAAAAGCAATAAAAAGGATCGAGACATCATTTTCAATAGTGGTAGGATGAATTAAGAACAGAATCATACAAATTATCATTCAAGAGGACAGTACCCATGATGATCAACACAATCAAATTCAATTGACACCAAAAGGAGTTATTGCTGAAACAACATGTGTTTCCAGAAAAGCTAGAACACTTTGGTGTAAAAGTTCAATGTCTTTAGATTACATGGCTATTCAACCAATAAAACCAAGATAGATAGGTGAGAAGAGGGGAGGAAGAAGAAGATGCAGATCTTTCCCCATTTTCTGTTAATCACTTTCTTGAGTTCTTTATTTGAAAAAATTAAATAAAAATATAAAAATAAATGATATGCTGCAATATTTATTATTTTTTCTATTTTTATACAATTAGCTTTATCATTTTTTATGTTCACTTTTTTGGCCAATTTCAATGAGCCAGTCTAAACGACAGGATTTAAAACTAAATCCCAAGACTCTCTTATGCCCAACAAACCTTGAATTATGAAGATCATCTCGAACGGCTACTCATTCGGCAACAAACAACCATCCCGTTTCCACATATTCCAACACAAAAAATTATGTCACAAACTTGGAATTCAAACACAGTTGCTGAAACTAATTGGAGTCTGGATTCTAGAGCATAGTAACGTGCCCAAATATTTGGGCTCGGCAACATGGATCTTCACGCACCATCATTAGGGGTGTTCAAACCGAACAGAACCAGTGTGGTTTGAACCAATTCATCAATAGTTCAATTTTGAAGAAGATAAACAATCTCAGTTCGGGAGAGTACTCTTCTGCAGTTTGGTTAACTAGTTCGGACCAAACCAAACCGATTTTAAATATGGAAGATAACAACCAATTACATATTATCAACCTCTCCAGAATCAAATTACAAGTGGACGTTCATGGAATTGTGCAAAATCAATATGGATAAGGCTTCTAAGCTTTTTGTCATGTGCATGAGGCATCAAAACTAGTATTACTAATCTGCAGAAAGATCTGATGTAAAAACTAGTATTACTAATCTGCTAATGAACCACACAATTTACATGATAAAAAAATCAATAAGCAACACACTTGTCACAAGCAAATGGGACAACAATTTAACAAAATACATTCTTACTATAGGAATCAATGGATTGTTGAAATTAAATTTTTTGCATTTGTAGAAGAAGGCATCTAGCTTATTTTCTCTCATTTTTTTCTTATCTACGTTGTCATCTTTCCCTCACCTTCTGCATTGGATTGTGTGCTAGATAGAAAGAATATTTAGGAAAAATATATATTTTTTAAAATTGCTTGAAATTAGAAACCAGTTAACCAGTTAACCGAACCAGATTAACCAATTTTGAACCATTTCAGTTAGGCAGGTCCGAACTCATTCCGATTCAAACTACCTTATTTTAACCAAACCGAATTGGTTGTTCTGGATCGGTTCAGTTCAGCATGTAACAGTTCGGTTCGAACTGATTTGAACACCCCTAACCATCATGCTATGTTGAGGGCAAGCATCACTAGTCAAATTAGGATCCACCAAATCACTATTTAAAGTTTCTAATTACATTTTTCTAGGCCTTCTATTACCTTTTAAACAAGTAATTTTAATTGACTTACCTCATTCACTGACTTATCAACACTTCTTCAAACATGTATATACTACCTTAAAATGGCTTCCTCTTCATTTTATCCTAAATTAAAACTATTCCTACTTGTTCATATGTATTTATTATTCTATTTTTTTCTAATAACCTCACTATCTACGTAAACATCTTCATTTGGCATTGTGTTATCAAAATCCTTCAGCAATATATAGCTTTAAGCAGCATGACATTTGGAATTTAGTAAAATAAAAGGATAACTAAATAAGTCACATGGTAAAACAAGTATATTATGGCTCTCCTTGGAGGACACTATCATACACAATGAATTATTCCCATTTCAGCTCAGAAGAAGTCAAACTAAAAAGAACAAATGTACTCCATAAGTAAAGACCAAGTGCTGCTAGGATCCTAATACAAATTAATATAACAGATACCCAGTTAAATGCAGAAATTACTTGATTCATATCAAATTAAACATTATTAAAAGTCTGCTTGTATAACAGTTACATAAAGTATTCGGGAATAATTCTGTGTTACCAGGTCCCGCTTTGATTCGACTGAGGTGGAGGTCAACCTCATCCTTGCAAATATTTCTTGAATAAAAGATACATCATCTTTCAACAAGGAAATGACCTTCAAAGGATCATGTAACACAAAATAAAAGTCAGAGAAAAAGTTTCAATGAAATAAACAAAGACCAAAAGGTTGAGATTTTGAGATCCTCACAATAGCATTATTAGCATGAATCATTGAGTTGAGACTTGCTATTACAGCATCATCTAAAACCCGTGGTAGAATCACATCCTAAAATTGTCACAACAATAGTGAGATGTCACTTAATGCAAATTAAGCCAGTAGCTTGAATTTAGGCAAGCGTTATTGACCTTGAGATAACCAATTCTGTAAGTTTGATGTATTTTTGAAAGTACAGAAGAGTCTTTGATGGGGATGGCCTGCAGAAGACCAAATCTTTGAAACACAATCAAGAAGATAAGATGATCAGTTTGGTGGTGACTTTCAACTAACTGACCTCCTTAAAAACAACATGCTCCTTAAGAAATGAACGGTGCCGCTGCACTTGAGGGACCTCAGGATCATCTACACGAAGTTTATAGAGAAAGAAGTTTATATAGAAAATATATTAAGACAAATATATCATTTTTCAAAAGAAGTTTATATAGAAAATAATACTCCAACTAAAAACCTTCCTGTGTTATAATCATCAACTCACAATTATCATG
The DNA here is from genome assembly GCA_024322285.1 of Musa beccarii. Classification (NCBI taxonomy): domain Eukaryota; kingdom Viridiplantae; phylum Streptophyta; class Magnoliopsida; order Zingiberales; family Musaceae; genus Musa; species Musa beccarii. Next base: position 37,886,997 of record CM044398.1, on the reverse strand, counting down.
AAAAATATTCATCACAACCATTGCATGATATATCGAAGAATAACGATGTAATAAAGATAGCTTGATATCTGATCATTTATACAAAAGAGTTACAACAAAGTCACTGCCTAATCCAAATACATGTGTAATAACATGATCAAAGCTATCCTGACCATCTCAGAAATCAATCAGAGAAAATGTCAATCAGCAGCGAACAGAGACATACAAAGGCTAAAAGTGAAAAATGAGAACAACCTACAAACTAGTGGCATTTACAAAGGACATATCTATATAAAGCATTTAGAAACTTGATCCAAGATTTAATCTGTCATGGACTTCGATTAAAAGTATTTGGCATACTATTCTAGTAATTATTCAAAGCAAATTAACTTCAGTTCAAAAGGGTGGTCCAAGCTCCTAACCAGAAACATAGTCACCCAAGCCGCAGAGGAGCAACATCACCAAATTAACCTCGATTATGTCTTAAAAAAATATTCAGGTCTATACAATTAGAGACATCCCTTCCAATGAAAAAATAATAAACACCGAATATGTTTGCGAACATCACCACTCAATCAACAATATGATTAAAAAATAATCCATATCTTTTTCTATCGGTCCTTGCTTATTTATTTCTTTTCTTATTCCTCGAAAGCATCATCAGATCTTGTATTATTTTCCCTTCTATCCGCTCAATTTTGCTAAGCAACAATTATACAACAAATTTTAGCACCTTTCAGCAAGATAATTTTTTATCCTTCCTCCCCTTCCTTTTGATCTTGTGTAAATAATGAGCAAAAACTTTTGCTTTCATTTATTTAAATAGATGATTCTGTCCTTTTGTCTTCTTGACATCAGGCCTAACAAAGGGGAGCATATGGTGGCACTGACAGTTCCACAAATCACTAGTTCGATTATCACCATTGCAGAGAACAGCAGACCAAAATAGCACCAACACCTTCAGCAAAGGGGGTGTGGTGAGACCAAGATTCCCTGGGATCTGCCAGCATTACCTCTCGTCAAGCAGTCCGTTGCCACCTCTTGCCCTGGCTGGATCATGCAGGCACACATGACTTCATAGAAATCATTAATCTCGGCATCACCAACAAGCCCGTAATTATCACCAACCACAAATTTCTAAGTGTCCTCTAACTCTAAGGCGGTCATGTGAAATGACTTGATCTTCCAAGGCCCAACCACAAATAGATGGGCAATGATGGACATCCGAAAGGCAGTAAAGAGGTGGGAACTCAACTAATCAGATTGCTCATTATACTCTGCATTGGAGGTTGCCCCACCATCTTCTAGTGTTGTGATGGAGATGAGTGACAGAAAAGGAGCATAAATCACATATCATAAACAGAATAAGAGTGCGCTAAGTTGCACACAAAAATATTTTTCTTGGAGAACTTTTTAATGTTTATTATATAGGAAAACTGTATAAAAATCAGTAACTGAGTTCCAAGTAAGCAGGAAAGCTAATGATTTTTCTGAGCAATTCCTCAGGTAAACAAAAAGAAACTTCTTTTTTACCAGAATCCTATGACCTTTCAAGATGTATTTTCATAAAAAAGAGCATGTTTTAGAATTTTTTTTCCTATATCCTATACACTGGGAAAGAAAAAGGAAAGAGGTTTTGGTTGCCTTATCCTCAAACCGAAACAACTTGCTGTTATTTTTTATGTATTTCTTTTTCAGTGAAATCCCATTTGTGTCCTTTTCCTTGCAACCAATGAACCATAATAATAATAATAATTTATATCAAGGCCAAAGCAACAAAATCAATATCAGTATAACACAATAGGTATTAAGAACTGTAGTAATATCCCTCAGTGTGGATAATATATATTTGTAACACCTATGTAATTTTACCATAATTACCAACATTTGGACAAAAACTACAGCTTCAGAACAAGATGACCACAAAACAGAGTTCTTGCGGCAAAATATGTACCAGCAGGTATTGCCTTAAAAAGCAGATATGAATAAACTTGATTGTAAATAGAGATATAAATGTTCAGGTCCAGAAAACAATGACTTCAAAACAGCTGATAAGTCAACATGCCATATAGCTAATTATTAACTGTTAGAAACTTCATTAAAACAAAGAATAACAAAAAGTCTGTGAGAAAAGTATCAATTTTATACTCTAGAAAGCACGGCAGTTAGGAACGCTGCCAAAACAAAAATAAAAAACTTAACTAGGTTTCTGTACTTCATGGCTACCATTTAAGATAATTATATACGGTCCAATGACAATGGATTTTTCAATCTGAAGCAAATTGTATCACCAAACATCATATTGACTACTACACAGTACAAATGCCGAATGCTTAGCACTCGTTGATCACCAGTTTCACCAAATCCCCCTCTTCTTCCCTTGGTGAATAAAGTCATAAACTGTTGTGTCCTCATGTTAGCAACAAAGACACATGCTCCAAAACTGAAAAACTTCAAATGATCTTCCTAGTGCAAGAGGAATTCAGCAATGGCTGCATGCATGAGTCTATCCTACTCCATGTTGGAGCATGCACATCAAACGGCACCAACATCGACCCCTCAGGCATACATCAATTTTATGCGCAGATCACAGTAACAAAGTCATGCAGAGCATGCAGACATACGCCATGATAGCTTGCAGAATCAGACAGACTACCATGGCTGGCATAGCAAAACAAGTTGAATAGTATGGCTGGAGGACCTTTTTTTTTAATTTAATCAATCTAAAAGGAGAAGGAACAATGTAAATGTGGCAGTACTTTCGAAAACATGGTCATTAAAATGCTTTTAAAAAAAGACATTTCACCTCTCAAAGCATCAGAAGGCATTACTTTAGAAAACATGATGCTATTGGATGAAAGCATCCTACTTCTACCTAAGCATTTGTGATGCCAAAACCAACTAAAAAGCCAGTGTGCCAAGCTCAGCTATCAAGATCAAGAACCTATGTTTCTGCATGGACTAGGATACCACATCATTAATACCCATGACCACATTAGACCACAAATACGGGCAATCTGGCAAATGTTTACTGCCATTTTTTCTCACTTATATCAACTACTAACGAATTAAACTGAAGAACCTGAAATAATTAAAATGATGGCCCAATAGAAGTTCTCTTGGCCTTTCCTTCCAATTAGATCTGGATGTGTATTTGGTAGGTTACCACCACAAGGAGGCCTCACTAAAGATTCATCAAAGATGATCCACAGGTCTCTAGAGATTGTCAAAGATCACTGGAGGTCTCCTCTCGTTGGAGGCTTCTTCTTCCATGTCGACATTTTTTAATTGTTATTTCCCTCTCCTATCCTCTATTAAATTTTCCACCACCTACTGGCATTATGTCAAAATGTCAGAACAGCAACATGCCTGACCATATGTAAATAAATAGCACTTACCATCCGTATCGGCCTAGACACCATGAAAATAGCATGTGGTTACACAACCATTAATCAAGACTCACTACTGTATACCGCATACACTTCTTGTGCATTTTATTACATAGAAGGATCATCTTAAGTGCTGTAATGAAAATAGAAACAAACAAAATCAATAGCACTTTTTAGGGTACATATCCGAAAAGCAGGGTTCAATGCACAAGTATGAACTTTATACCAGCTAAATTGGGAACAAACAAAAGAACCCAAAGTATGGAGTAACAAGGAGTTAAATAAATGACAGCTATCATTTATCTAACCCAGATTTAACCAGCAAGAAATATTAGATAACATATTAAGAAGCATATATACAATCAAATTCCACTCATGTAAAAACATATACACTTCTAAAAACACTAGTAAGAGAGAAAACAGGAGCTGAAAAGGAGAACCTACATTCTAGGGAACCAATAATGTCCAAAATGTATTCTTCCGCAAAAATTCTATCGAAAATCTGAGGGTTGTTTAGTAAAACTACAGATCACCAAAAAGAAACTATCGTTAGCATAAGAAACAGGTTGAACATAAAAAATGTATTGATATAAAGCAGAGGTTCTCAGTACTCACAAATACCCTTCACCAATCTAAATACCATGTAAAGACCATCCATGTTTTCCAAGTCTTCGCACATTCTGAAAAGATCTACAAGCTTGGAAAAAAAATCTTGCTGCACCACACAAGTGGAAAACAACTGATTAAATTTTTCAATGTAGATCTGGTTAATGCAAATATAGCTTTGATGCATTCCTTGTTAAACATGAACATATACTTTTTGTCTTACCTTGTGATAAATCTACATACTGTTTCTTTAAGTTAGGATAATATAAACACTACCCACCATGAACATGTTTTATTAAAGATAAAGTGCAGTTCTCATAACTCTAGCAAACTTGCCAAGACCTCTTGAAAGAATAAATTTTGTTATTTAACACAGAATGTTGTTAGACATCTCAAGGATCTGACCCCTCGTTGAATTCAAACAAATTTGTGTTAAAAAAAACTAGGAATTCGAACATTAGAATACGTAATACAAACCAAAGCAAAATATAATAAGCAAATTTAATAGCATTCATGACTTATTCATTATGAAGAAATTATAGAATAAAACAGTTCTTCTAAAATGTGAAGAAGATAACAAGAACCTCTGATAATCAAACTAAGATAAATCATTAATTTTATTTATTATCTCAAATTCAGTTTAAAGGTGATCCCTGGATCACAATAAGATTTGTCCCTTTGCAGTTTGAGGTCACAAAAACGACTTCTTTGCTTGCAAAGGGAAATCAACATATATTGAGCCTTCATAGACCTTGCATTGATCGGAGCCTCACTCATGTCCCTATATATCTCAAATTCAACTCCACAAAAAACAGAATATCTCAATTAATATCTAACATGTACACAATCAAAACACAAACATCCCAAAAAATGAGATTTAATTGAGAGAATTTTTCATTATGCATGTCATGTTGTCAATATATTACAAAAACACAACTTCCCTTATCAAAAAATCACACGATGAAACCACATGTTAGACTGTTCAATTATATTGTACCCCTACCCTCTAATGTCAGGCATCAAACAGAAACAAAAGTGAAAATTGCTGGGACAAGCCAACTCCAAGATTTTTGTTGCTATAAGCAAATACAACAAACAGCACGTTAACAAAATGTGCACAAATTTTACAAGTTGAACAAACAAAAATTATACCAGTGGACAACTGATACAAATTCCCAATAGCAATCAACAGAACAAGAAGATGGAGACCATGAATAAATTTTTCACTTAAATTAAAATCTTGAGTTTCATGTTCCCCATCAGCGGTGTTTAACAACCATTCCAGGTATACTCATAAATCAAAACATGCCAACAGAAATTAAGATTCTATAGCATAATAGGAAAAATTGTATCAAAATAGCAACCAATACAAGAAGAACATTTCAAAGCTACACTTCCAGCTGAAAACTCTCATGTTCATAAGCTTACAAAGATTCCTTTGGGTAAGGTTAGCAATAAGCTTACATCTTTTAATATCAATTCTCCAACACGCATCTGATCCATGATACCACATTCCATTACAGTCTGCACATGTGATAAACCATCAGTTTTAAGGTTTTAATAATTGTGTGGCACACCAAAGACAATGTAGAGAAACAAAACAAAACAACGAAGAACAATAATATGATCCCAATTCCCAACCAATTATCTCACTTAGCACATCAATGAAGCAAAAAAGTGAAATTCAAGGGCACAGGAGCACACTAAAGACACAGGAAACAGTAAGAGATTAATATACAAGTCTAATCACAATGCTATGAGAAAAGGGTTTGCCAGGCATTTAAAGAACACATCCACATTGAAATCTCTATCAAGTTTTGTCCAGTTTCAGCCATTTTCAGGAGTTTCAATCAAGCTTCTATCAGTTTTAAATAAATTGTATAGATATAGTTCAGAAGAACTCGCATCAAGTTATTTCCTTAATATTTCACAGTAAAGTTTGCTTCCAGGAAATAGATAAAGCAACTACAAAAAATTATTGCAAACTAAACTTGGATCTAAAATCATGTACCAGACAATCAGAAGTGTTCGAAGAATTAATAAAAGATGTTTAAGATTATCAAACTATTTGCCATTTATTTTAGTGCACCAATGAATTTGTATTGATGACCATGTAAGTATTCATATTTTAATTTCTAGATAGAAAAAATTGGTTGTTTAAGACATCTGAGCATTATTCTTTTGGTATGGCAGTAAGCCAGTAACTTAATATTTCATCAAGAAAAGAGCCAGATCACAGTAAATAATCTGGTTAAGTATTATCCAAGGAATCAAATCTCAGTTGTACCAGACTTTTTTTTTTGTTATTGTTTTCTGATGATACCAGGCGATACAAGTCAGTATACCAATATCATATTGATCTGACCGGTAACTGAAAGTGGTATCAGAACAAAATTTAAGTCCTTTCTCGAGTGCCAGTTCAAAATTTAAGTCCTTTCTCTAAGTTGGGAGTGTATTCGAAGAAGAAAGAGAATCATAGCTGTTGAACCATGTACATCAAACACAATTCCATGAACCAAGCTTTATCTACTGTCAGCTTAAAAATAGGTTAAGACAGTCACAAACTGATAAATAACAAAAGCCATACAAGATAACAACAATGCACAGAAGAGCAATAATATGTATATTCATGAATAAAGACTGACTGCAAAATTTGACAACTGAATATCCAAAAAAATACAGAAATTTGTAAATCAATATCCTTTTTGAATATACTATGCACACAGGGCACAAATTGGGTATTTAAAACCCCAATATATGGGAAAGCTTGGGCACCAGTGAAGATTGAAATCTTCATTCTGTGGGAGAGCTTTTCAGCTGCACAACCATCCAGATAGTTGGATTTCGGTGCAAATTAGTGTTCGACAGAGAAGGATACACAACAATCCTCCAAAGGTATGAAAAAAAAGTAGCAGCATAGGATGTTAGTGACATAGCATATCACGACACGACTTCTATTTTTTGTGCATGCACGGGTACAATCACAAGTAGCACAAAAGTGTAAAAGAATGAGTGGGAATTCTGGACATTCCATACCTTCAAAATTAATGGAAGACTGGATAATGAAATGGATGGAAGATCTCTTAGTTCACTATTAACAGTACGAAGTGACTCATCTGTAAAAGATAACCAAAAATGATTAAGAAAATGACTAAAATAAGTTAAACTGAATATTCTGCAAGAAACAAAATTATATTTGATACAATATGTAGAAATGCATTGACAAAGCCTAAAAGGAAAGTACATAAGGTTTAAAAGGTAAAGCAAGAAACAAGAATATTACAACAATTTGGTGCTGATACAAAGTTTAATAAAAATATAAGATTTTGCAAGGAAATATTCCTGCTGAAATTTTTCAGAAAAGAAAATGCATCCAACTATATGTTGTGCCTTCAACACGTGGTCACAAACTCAGTTTATTACCATTACCAGAATTTTCAGAAATTTTGGGTACTCAGATGCACCAAATAATTCAGACACACCAAATTTCCCATGGGATCCTGAACTAACTCGATCTAGGGCAGCATTCTGCTATCAGCAATTTCGGACACTACCAACAGAAGATTCAGTAAGTGTTGTTTCAAGTTCGTTAACACAGACAATACTGTAAATCTGGTCATTGCTTAACACAAAAAGAAAGAATTCTGATGAACCCAAATCACAAGACCAAAATTTGCCTTTCCTGCTCAAGGTCTCATGCTGACAGACAGTCAGATACCTGACAACAACACAGCTCATGGATGGCCATGCTGATATAGGCTTCCAGCAGCACAAGGGGGAAAAGGAGGAAAAGGATCAAAAAGAGAAGGAATCATAGAATACCAATCAGCAGCATCAAAGATGGGAAAGAAAGAAGAGAAAATTAACCTTATTTATAATGATGGGTAGAAATTTTGCAATCAGTGAGAAGGCTCTTGTTTCTCGATCAATTGCCAAGAGGCATGGGATCAAGAAAGGCATGAATGGTAGAGAGGATATCGACAAGTGTCAAGAAACTGGATGATCAAGCTAATAAGGGAAACTTAAAAACTTAAAATAGGTCTGCTGGAAAGAAAGTTGGAGCATTCAGGGAAAAAACGCTCCAATTGAAGTTTGATTCCCTGCTTCACTCAGCTCAACCCAAAGGTTTGAATATAGTTGGCCTAATCTACTAAAAAAATGTTAAGATCAATCTTTAGATGAACTGAGCTAGTCTTTACCAAATTGAGATAAGTATAATACATGGACATGTTTCTGTAATTACTCTCGTATTGGAATCGTATACCACCCCTGCAAATGATAAGTACAAATTACATGGAGCAATAAAGTTGAAATGGAAATCCTTTATATTCACAACTCCTTTAAGGGCTTTCAAACTTTTATGATTGACTTCTCTATTTTAGATATTTTCAGATTAATTTCAACATTAATTTCAGCAGCTGTTTTAGAAACCATTTAGTGTATCAGAATTCTAATATGGTTATAATATATGCTAAACAAGTTGTTTAGCTAGTAGGAGCTCTATATGAATTATGAAGAATTTGATGTTGAAGGATGATGACGAGATAATGACGAGGTTACTTTTAAAAAAAGTCTTCCCAGGTGAAACCTATATATTGATGATGTAAAGCTACAGGGCTCAAACTTACCTGTTACATCTCTTTAACGAAATTGAAATAATAATTTAGATTAATAGCTTACTTCTCTAGTAGATAATTTGTAGATCGATCCCCTACTTGAATTAAAGAAAGCCCTGATAAGAGCATCTTATCTTGATCATGTCAACACCAATTAGAATAAATGGAATACAAGCCATTATGAATTTGTAAAGCAAGTTAGTCATGATCAGTTTACATTTGATAAATTTCAGATGTCTGAAAAACTTAAACTTCAGTAAAACAACAAAACAATTCAAACAGAAAAGGTAATGAATCTTTGCAAAAAAAGATAAAAAAGGCTATAATGCATATCAATGAGAAAATCTACCGTTAGATAATAAAGAGCTAGTAGCTTCAAGATCTTCCATCGCTGGACGAGGGCCAACCTCAAGATCTACAAAATCGCATGTTTGGAATTATAAGCAAGCTTGATGTCTTAAAGTATTTAAAAAGATTGCAAATATCAACTTACCACCAAGACTACTAAAATGGAGGTTTCTCTGAATTTCACATATCTGGTCCCTAAAAACATCAGCACAATATTGGTGTATTTTTCAAGTTATACAAATGAAAGTGAAAACTTCAGTAAACTGACTGCAAAAGAGGACAACGATACCAAAATGAACTACCATATATAGCAGCAGCCTGGAGCCTCCTGAAAACTAAGTGCCAATTCCGCTTCTGCTTCTGGATCTTTCCATGAGATTATGGTATCTTAAGTTCACAAGAAACATGACATTTCAGGAACAAATAAATGAACAACTTAGGGATAATTTGCCAGCCCAAATATTTAAAAAGAAAAAAAAAAGAGCATACACCTTCTTGCCTTGTGTAGATATCATTTGAGGAGACAGAATGTTTAAGTAAAAAGTCATCCTCTTCTTCGTCAACCACAATCAAACCAAGATCCTCGGTCCCCTGAAGACATGATGATGCAATAACGAAAAAGAGCTATGTTTAAACATGTATATTAAGTTATTAACTGGTGAAGAGTATGATCACAGAACTAGTTGTTGGGCTAAATACCGTTAAAAGAACCATTATGTTTTTTTTATAATTCAGTACTTTTAATTAAAAAAATTTATTGATCTCCTATTTTTATGGTAAGGATTCAGGAAAAGTCACCAATAACTTGTTTTCAAACTCACAACTAAACCTATGGATGAGATGTTATGATCTGATAGCTACTATCAGATCACTGGTATATGAAAAGCCTACAACAGCTGCAATGCATTACCATATGAATGGTACCTATTCTTACTCCCTTGGCAAATAATTAAGTGTTGCAATTGAGATGGCTTCAGTACACGGTTTGCATGACCAATCACCAATCAAAAAATTCCCATATTTCTCGTTATCAAGCCAAAAAGGATTCATACATCGTGTTCTAAAGCAACAAAATTGTGCATGCATGAACTACGTCCATATCCCCTACTAAAAACCAACAGCGCCATAAGCAGCTTTAGTTTACAAGTCTAAGCCAATCTCTATGTTTAAATATCTACTTTCTTTTTTTTGCATCATCATTAATCAGAAAAGGCAAGCGATAATTAAAAAAAAAGGATACAAATATCCATGACAAATAAAATTACGAATTTCATAATAATAAGCTCCAAATATTATTAAATGAACAAAAATTTACAGATATTACATGAAGGTCACAGGAGAAAGACAAAACCTCTAAATAATCAATTCTGACATGCCCTGTGCCCTGATCATCCCAATTACCTTCATCGTTCAACCGGTAAACCTTAACACGCTGAACCATTTATAAACCAATTAGTTGGTAATTCATCATAAGCTGCAGTGTAAACAAATCAACTAGGAGATAATAAACAAAAACGGATGATGTTGACTTCAGAAGAAGGAAAAATGAACAAAAAATCCATAAAATGTGTGAAAAATCATTTTCCGAGTTCAAATTAGATAATATAGAAATTTGACTAATCTCAACTGTTATATAATGGTCCATCATATTGACCGGTTTAACATCAGCCAATTCCTCAGCTGTATCACCAAAAACCAGCTCGAGCCAGTGAAGGGAAAGTTGGAGGACAGAAGACAGCACAGCCAGTAGCCATAAGAGAGAGGAAGGAGAAAATAAAAGCATGACTGCGAAGCAAAAAGCAGATACAATTGTGTCTGCATTCACTGTCAGTTCTCACCATGTCTGTCATCCAATCACCACTATATTTGCAATTCACTGCCATGTGAGACAGCAAAATAAAATAGTAATAAGATAGGGAGGGCAAAGAGGAAAAAGCAGCTCTGTCTCTCAAGGTACCAAGGATTAATTACAAAGAAGGGACTTAATGTCACTGGATTCAGAACTAAAACTGAATCTTGCCAGTGCTCTCTCCAGAAGAAGTCTCTTTGGAGGTGCATAGGGCACCTCGAAGTACCCTAGGCTAAAAGTCTTAAACTAGGCAACTTCTGGGCAAGCACCTCGGTTGAGGTGTTAGACAATCAGAGGCTCACCTAGGCCTCACCTTAGCTGCCAACCCAATAAATTTTTCCCTTGCCACTCACACATCGACCCTTTCTATGCCTGTTTATTCTATAAATACTAATTCAATCTCAAATTAATATAAAACTCATGTAAAGTAGATAAACCAACTAAAATATCAAAGATATTACTACCTATAGTATATTAAGTAAAATCAAGCACTGAAGTCTTAATTTGTGGAATCCAATTGATCCTAATTCTTGAAATGGTACCAATGATTTAAATAAATAATTAACTGAAAGATGAATGTTAACATGTCAAATGCAAAAGATAATGTGGTTTTTTATGATCAAAATTTGATAATGGGTGACAAAACAAGGGCATTTGCGTTTTAAAAAACAAGATTATACTAGACAACAACCAAGATTACAAACAAGCGCAAAAGCGTCAAGTTCAAGCATAATAAATATTGAAGAAGAAAAGGTTAATTCTGATAAAATAGAAGATGATATTAAGAAATATAAACTAAGTGGTGAGGAGCATAGGCAAACAGATAATGTTGATGATGTCGGTGAACCTCGATTATCACAAGTAAAAGAAGATGCAACAATGTGATATAATTAATATACCATTCCTGACATGACAGTCACTGATTCAAGTGCAGGCTTCAGGGTGTTACTAAGGCTCTTACTAAAATGATCCAACGGGAAGCAAAATAATTAAAGCAAATAACAAAAGATTTACAGTTGATGCAAAAATAAAAAAAAGGCATCAACAGCGCTGTATAAGCACCACGTGGCCAATGAATGCCAAATGTTATTCAGTGAACTATCCAGCAACTAGCTTACGTTAATTTTCTGGCAAATTAAAATCCTTGATCCATGTCATTTGACCAAATACTTTGACATGCTTTCAAGAGTTCAAATCCAACTGCAAATTAAGAGGAACAATGTTTTTCAGGAACGTGTGCCATATGCTCCACTTTTATTTGTCTAGTTATATATTCATTAAGGCTAAAATATTTATTGTTTTGTTTTGAGAAATGAGATTTCAGCTTTTGAATTCATGCGAAGATTACTATGCAATTCTAAGATACATGTCATATACCACCATTGCAGCCTCACTTTTTTGCTGTTAGGCTAGTATATCAGTTTATTGATGAGGAAATTGACTTTCTTATGCTGCCTAAAAAACAAGTGTATCATTCTGTAACGTGAAACAACAGAATACAGGTTATTACCATATATCAAACGTGTAGGTAACGTGAAACGGCAGAATACAAAAAGAATGACAGCCAACAAAAATAAACCACAGGGAAAATAATGCTGGAAAATTAAACTATAGCAAAACCAAATAAGCCACGTCTCCCGAACTTAATGCAGGCAAACCGGGACATATGACGATATAACATGGGCTAGTCACTCACGGAAGTGATTCCCTGGTCGAATCAAAAACAAAAAACAAAAACCGAAAGGTAAAGAAATTGGCACAGGCGAGATGAGCGCCTGCGCTGATAACAAGCGCCCATAACCACAGTGGCAGAACCAGTGGATTACTAAACAAGGAGGGAACACGAGACCCTAAGATAGCAAGAACAGTGCAAAAATCAAACGGATTCAAAAAGACAAGCGCCGATCACAAAAACTAGGGCACCCAAGAAAAAAGAACCCAAGATCTTTCCCTAACAGGAAACGAATTTTCAGAAACCCTAGAAAGAACTGACCAAAGAACTCGAGGAATTGGACGTCTTGCCCTGGGCGCCCATCACCAGCCCGCCGCCACCGCAGCTCCTCCCGCGACAATTCAAGGGGGAAGGTACCCAAGATTCCGAGGACGAGGAAGAGGAACAGGGGAAGAGATGGAGAAACGGGCGGGTTTAGGGCGACGAATGGAAGACCCTAACCGCCATTAACGACGCAGGAGAAGCCCACCCTTTTCCCCCTTCTCGTTCTTCCCCCTTCTCTATCTCCTTTTCTTTATCCCTCTCTCTTTCTTTGCTCTCCCCACTCTTTATTCAGACAATGTAGGAATAGTGAGACGGAATGAGGCGACCTAATAGTTTGCTTTGCGTCGTCCAATATTACGGAAACGCCCTCCGTCCTCACCGGGGCTCCGAGGCTAGTGCGCCACGGCTGTCCCTATCCAGCCAGGATCCAGGAAAAGAAAGCGCGCGTGGATCCCACTGATGCCGTGGCTTTGTTCGGGACTTGTGGTGTTTGGGGTAGTTTCCCTGTACTCTGTATCGTCACAGACAGCTGATCCGTCGCTATGTCTCGCTTGCCCTTTTTGACGGTGGGGCGGGGTGGGCTACGCCGCTGCCTGGCTGAGGCAGCCGAGCCGGAACGCGCCGAGGCGGCCCAATAGGTGACTCACGCGTGACGCAGCGCGCAATTGGTCAAAGCCGTGGGCCTCGGAAGGACGGTGGGGCACACGTGGCAGGTGACGTGGGTCCGTGCATTTTGTGAGCAGAGCCGGAAAAGTTGGATTTATAATGGTCATTTGCATCATCCTGTGGAATTTTATGTGATGATATCATTACAATTGTTTGATGGTACTCCCCATGTGAACTCATGTCATTGTTGATCGCCATCAAACATGCACATTCTATATATATTTATCTTCTAAGTATTTATTGTATATGAATAATATTCTATATATATCCTATATATATATATATATATATATATCTAATATTCTATGCATATTCTATATATATCCTATCAACCAATCCGATCCAAAACTAGTAGTAGGACCGAAACCTCAACTTGGAACTTGGACATGTACAATCATACAATAGGGGCCTAAAAGTATATAAGTATTGTCCATATCGTTATCTTGAATAATAATTAAATTTTAAAATTTTTTATCATAAAAGTTACATATATTACATAGAAAGATATTATCATTTAATCATCATTTGACATGTATTTTTAAGTGAAGTCCAAACTAAAATAAGGAGATAAAAGGTTGCTCTCACCGATATACCCAGAAACATATATATCCAAAGTAAATAGTTATGAATTATCTTTATCCTTATTACATAAGTGGATAAGAGGTTAAATTAAGATTGTTAAATATGGTTAAATATTGTCCTCTCAAAAAATATTTCACATAATATGATGTCCCTTTATTATCATGTATAAAAATTTATTTTTAACATAATCAATAGTTCATTTTTTATCATTGGCGATCGCACTCAATTTATCTTCAGTTACTAACTTAAGTATCAAATGAACTAACTTAAAAAATCTCTCTCAACTTTAATTTTTATGTATGTGGCACCTTAAACAATCTCCTCGAAAACTCGATAAAATAATCCAATGCACACGGGTTTGAATCACATCGGGTTGATTTGAACGTCAATGATATATTCCTATAATATTTTTTATACTAAAATGAGAGCCCAATGTTGCATAAACACCCGCTCCTTGATTCTCTCAATGAATACTTGAGCGAAGAAGCATTGTATCTAACCCATGTTACTTTCATCCAAATGTGGCAACAGCCATCCTTTCTAGACATTGATGCATCCACCTCGATGCAAACTTTAATACAATTCTAGTTTCTATTTAATGACTTAGGTCTCTTACCTCCAGAGACGATCTTGGGCTATCTTCTCATCCTTATCGAGGTATTCTTAAATTTTATCTAGCAAATACAAATGTTAATAGACATGATACAGATTGTCGCTTCACTTTTGTCCTATTTGGTCCAACAAGTAATGTCATTAACTTAACCATAGTCCCTAGAACTATCACAAACAATGCCCACCAAGATTTCCTAACCTGATGTGATGCTGATATCTCAAGAGCACCCAAGGCCTATCAAATTATTACTCGAGGGCGCACTTTAGTCCTCAACTATGGAATTCAGTAGATTGTATGACCCTCACTCTTCCCTACTTGAATCTAAGGTGGATCGATCATCATTTACTTAGTAAATCCAAGAGGAACTAATTTGAGCAAACATTCATCTCCCACCCATAGAAGCATTAATTATAGTATCAATCCAATGAAGTATATTGTAGCATTCAATGCCCAAATGTTATTTTATGACATATCGGATGCTCTAATATGTCATGCACTTTTGATAATATTAAGAGGTCATATACAAGAATAATATACTCACTTAAAGCCACTTTTCATATACTCTTTCACTCAACTAGCGAGGGGGTTTTAATATCACTTCATTAGGGAAGTATGTTGTTCAAGTTGAGACCAATCGAAGAAGAGACCTATGTCGATCAACTAATCATCGTCCATCTTCTTAATATATTTGGAATAAGAGAGTACATATTTCAATTGAATGACTTAAACTATCCCCTCACTAGATAGGAAGGGAAGTGTGTCATATATAGAGTGCATAGGCTAAGTGAGATTAAACCCTTAATCCTGACCTATACTTATATAAAAGAAGTGCTCCTTCCGATCCTTATTGTTAGAAAGGGCACCATTAATCTTGAAGTCTTTATGAGCAACCAAATAGTAGCCACTTTTTTATCTTGCATAATTAAAAATAGACAACAAAGAGTTTATGGGTCGGGTTAATACCGATATAGTAGTACTCCCCAATAAACACTACCAAATAGCGTCATGAGTTGGGCACTACCTGAGGCTAATATTCTCCATAATTAGAGACAATACATAATTACTAGGTAGAGGAGAACGCGAAGTCCCACCTCTATAGTGTTATAAAACAAACAAATAGACCTAAACATCAGGTCATATTCTCACG
The DNA here is from genome assembly GCA_024322285.1 of Musa beccarii. NCBI lineage: Eukaryota > Viridiplantae > Streptophyta > Magnoliopsida > Zingiberales > Musaceae > Musa > Musa beccarii. The sequence goes on along the minus strand of CM044398.1, from coordinate 37,871,206 downwards.
GACTTAGCTGGTTTTGCCTAAGTCGTGCAGCACCATTACGTGTCAGTCCGTAAAGGTCAGCTTCCCCGAAATCTCTTACGATCCCTTACGACTTGCAAAAGAGAAGACGGGACAGAGAAAGTGCTTCACATGGGATCCACAAGCAAACATTTCAGCAAACACTTTATAGCCAATGTAAATTTCATATATGAATATCACAAACTCAGAATGGTTGCACAACAAAGGTATAAAATTGGTCCACTACGGATTGAAATATAGTACAAGTGTCTACCTGACGTAAACTTTATGTACAAGCTGACAATGGCTGTCAAACTCACTCAAATGAGACATTTAGCCTTTGGCAAGCCCTTTACAAGCTTTACAATCTAGAACAAACCAAAAAGGACACGGACATGCATAAACATTATACCGAACAAGTCGTTTACAATTCATCCATGACATTCTCCCCCACTTATTCCTTCAATGTCCTTATCGAAACTATCGTTGATGCTGCAACTCCTTACCTTTGCTAGATCTTCAATCTTCTGCTCCTACCGCGATGCGCCCCTTGGCTCCCAATTGTTCTCTACTTGTTGTTGTTCAGTCGTTGAACTTTAATCCGCCATGCTGCTTCAACTTGCCAATGACTCTGACTCTGGTATAAGGTTGGCAGAGTCATGCTGATCCTTGCTGATTCTTGCAGATTCATCTAATGAAGGAAAATACTTTCTTTAATATGCGCTAGTCTTCAAATTCTTCTTATCTCTTGAACTGGATAGATGCTTGTTGGAGCTTTAACGAGTATCACCTCGTAACCTTTGAAGTTTTCAGGTCCTTCATAAAATTTTCCCATTGAATCTTCTTTCACTTAGTTGTCTCGTCCAAGTAGGTTTGCATCACTTCCGCTTTTGATTGGCATTCGGTTGAAAAATGAAACAGACAATCTACTTCCAGTAGCACTGATCACCATTGGTGAGGATTTGATAACTATTATCTTCCATTCATCTTTTTGAAGGGTCTTCAAATTTATGCAGAGCTCCTCTGCTGGATAACTAAGAGAGTTGGGGTACTCGGTTTCGCCCATTCTCTTGAGAATTAATAAGACAAAGGTTACTTAACTTCGCTCGCCTCCTCGAGGTTGTACTTCGTGCATTGAGCTGGTTACTAGACTTCGCCTGCTCTTAGCTCACACTTCCGAAGCACTTGAAGTGTTTGCAATCCTTGCGCTGAGTCAGCTACTATGATTCACCTTCTCAATGCAATTAAACTTCTAGAATGCAAGAAGTTATCACTCCAATTTGGAGTAAGTCTCTGATAGATTTGGTCGCCTTTGGGATTGTACCGCCTTCTCCATCATTCCTGTTGCCTACTCCTCTGAGTAGCAAGGGTACAGCATCACATACTACCTGCTTCGTTCCTTGGTCCTCCACTCTTGCATTGACCTGAAGTCTTTCGCTTATGACAATCTTGATGAGAAGTCCATTGACATCGGTCTTATAAAGTTCTTTGGCCTCTACCCTTTAGCCTTGTCATGGTACATGGAGTTTGCCAATGCATTCTCCTCATCCACGGCTCATATCACGACTAAACGTTCTCCCTCTATGAGAGCAAGGGATCGATGACTCCCCGGAAGTCCCGCCTCTGCGGTACCATGGCACTACAATGCCCATGGCACTACTATTTGTTGTCTCGCATCTACATCTCTTCTTCATAATTGGTAGATCCGCTTCTGCAGCACTACAACACTCCTCTGAGTCCACATTCATTCTAATTGATGCTTGGTTTTGGGCAGCTAAGTCCCTATGGACTCGTCATTGCTTCCTCGCCCTTTTTCAACCACCTGTTTCAACACCTTTGTATTTTCTGAGCAGATCCTCTTAGTTGATAAAAAAACAGACTACAACTCCAATGTATGGCCTCCGCTATCATGTTACAGGGTTTGCATCGCTTCTGTTCTCTTTAGCTTCATTGATCGCAACGTTCGCTTACTCGGCCTTGTCCTCTAACTTGTCGGGCTCCCTTAAGCGAATGTAAGCTCTGAAGCAGTTCAACTCTTCAACCGCTCCGATCATATCTCTACATGATCCAATCCCCCGATGGGACTCACTAGTAATTGTATCTGAACTTCTTCTTTGATAGTGCACAACCCCCATAAGCTGATTTCCAAGGCTTCCATTCAATGCAACCTTCGATGCACATACGGAAGACCCGCCTCTGTGGTACCATGGTATTCACTGCTTGAATCCATAACTCTTCTTGTCATCATGTTATTCACTGAAGTGGAGCTTCCAGTTGTGCTCCCGATCATATCTCTGCATGATCCAGTCCCGCCCATAGGACTCATTGTGTGTGTCGTATTATCACGAACCATTCCACCACGATCCGCTGCATCATATCGTCTCCTGGTGACATCTCCTTGCATTCTGATTCTTGTGGTATGAACTTTGACCTGCGATCTCTCCATGTGTGGACTCCGCTAACACATCGCAGAGCCTTTGTCACCTTCGATTTTGTTTGCTCCTTTAGCAATCGACCTTCGTCCACCCGCTCTTGGGTCACACTCGGACGAAGCATAGCTCTAGGGCAGCCCGTCGCCTAGCAGCTCTTTGAAGTCCCCTGACTTTACTGAAATTGGTGCACTACTGAAATTGGTGCAATCAATAATTAAGCAAGCTAACATACTTTGCGACACGCAAGTTAGCTTCCTTTCAATTCTTCTCTTTTGTAACTAAGTTTCAAAAGTTGCAAGCTATCAACTTTTGTTTGCAATGAGCTAGCAATTATGTATGATCACTTTAAACATATATGCTAACTTTTCATTTAAACATACAAACATAAAGGCATGTAACATTTCAAAATTTTGAAGTTTTACATTTTGCTTCTTTTGATATAGTCAAGATAGTAATATTTGCATCCTTTGAAATAACAATCCTTCTTCTTCTTGTGAAATTGCAAGGTAGCAATTTTTCCCCCTTTGTCTTTGTCAAAAAGAAGAGAGAACTAAATGGCTAAAATTTCAATCATTATACAAGCCATTTTTCATATCAATTAAAAGTTTGCATCAATAAAAATATACATCAATTGTTCAATCATTACATGATGCAAATAAGACAACAATGCAAAGAAATCATGTCATGACGAATATCAATATATAAATTCAACAAGGATCACAACCAAAAGATATCATTCATGATTCATAATTTTCTTTTTAGCAAGATCAAAATTCATATTTATCATTTTTTTAATTCAAGATAAATGTCATACAACCAAGAATCATGATATATGAAAGCATATCAATATTAAGGATCAAATCATGATTACAAGTGCTAACATATTTCCTTTCGCTTCATTTTTAAGCCATGATAAAAGAATAAATTAATGATTCAATCATTAAGCACAATTCTTTTACATCAATTTGAATCGTATAGGGCTTACATGGCAAATATCAATTCATGATAAAGGGTATACAATCTTGAATCATGATGCATAAAAACATATCATTCTCATAGATCAAGTCATGATTCATTGATTCATCATAAGGCAAATTTCTTTTCAATTATCTATTTTTCAATTGCCACATAAGACATACAAGCCAAAGAAGTCATTTCTATATTATGAAATATATGATTAAGACTCATGATTCACTTAAAAGATATAGATAAAGAGTAACTTGATTCATGCATAAGAACTTCAAGTATCAAGTATTAAGATATCAAGACTTGATTGTGATAAAGCTCACTTAAGTTCGAATCATCAACATCATTAACATAGTTTATGAGATTCACAAATGACATAAACTTGAATTTTTTCCTCTTGGTAAAGAAGTAATTATAGAGAGAATATTTTGATTCCCAAAAATATCTCAAGTCAAGAATTCAAGGTCATGATTTTAAGACATCAAGAGAGAGAGTTATAAAATTATTCAAACTCATTTTGTCAATTCAAACTCCTAATCAAATTATCATTTTTAACATTCATAACATGAATAAAGGAGTCATTACCGTAATCATTCATATGTCAAGTGATTTACAAAATATCATAAATGAATTTATCACTTGTCTTTTATTTGAAAAATCGAAATTTCAAGAAACATGCATTTCCATTGTATGATTTATTTCATATGAGCATGCCTTTATTTTTTTATGTCAAATAAAATAGAAATATCAACATTCAACATTGAAAGACAAACTTCATCATAAAATTTATCAAGAAAAATATAACACATTATGAGATTCAATTTATCATGATAATATGTTTCATTTGTTTCAAACAAGTGTGCTCATTCTTTGTCAAATGATGATTATCAAATTTAAGACCAAAACATGAGTTTGTCATCAAGATATGATATCACAAAGTCATTAAGCATGATAACAAACTTTTAGTATTTTTATTTCAATGATGATTTCATAATGTATATTCAAATATTTATATGGAAGCCATCATTGTATAAATCTATATTGGTGTATTCATTATACAAATTTGAAATACAAGTTGTCATTTAGCCCATTAAGATCAAAAGCATTACATAAAGCATCATGATAGTGTAATTTCTCATTTTTTTATGTGTTCAATTTCAAGTGATTTGACGTTCATATGAGTATACTCATGTTTTTCATATAGGTCCAAAGAGCATGTTTCAAGAGAAATCATTAAGACCGAAAACATGAAGCATTATGTTTTTTTATAAAATATTCATCATGTTTATTTTCATGAGATTCACAAGACTCATAACATGAATTCATTCATCTCAATAGAATAAAAAAGATATTTTCATTTTAAGCAATTAGATGTGAGTACATATTCAAAATTTTTATGAAAACATGTATCAAAAAGAAGATAAAAAACACAAGCTTAGACATAAAACTCGTCTAAGACCAAAAAAAATACATTATGATATCCATGATTTACATTTTCTTATTTAAGATGTTTCATTTTACGACAAAACCTTTTCTGATTTGCCCTCTTTCATAAGAATGATCAATGTCATACATCATATTTAAACATGAGAGCATCATCGTATTTAGAAATGAATTCATCATTAAAATCATTTCACTTCTTTCTTTCATTTGTTATAACAAGATGATCAATGCTCAAATTTTTGCTGTATCATACATCATTTTAAAAATCATAGCCATAAGAGAGAGGAAGGAGAAAATGCATGACAAAATCTGATACAATGTCTGCTTTTCGTCATTCTCACCATGAAAATCATCAAGTCCAAATGTAATACAAGGCAACATAAAAATCACATTTCTTTCATTTTGAAAATTTATGGGTTGGGTCTTTATAATTGATTTCATGAAGATATGTATCAATAAAATTTCATCATAAAAATGGTTAAACACTTATCCATTAAGCCAAAATGGAAGTTTTCTATAGCTATTCAAGATACTCATATGCCATGGATAATCTACCTATAGTAATTAGATAAAATCACATGAATCTTAATTTTATCAAATCATTCATATTTTTACTTTTCAAAACTACTTATAAAGAAAAGCAAAAGATAATATAATTTTGATTTTTTGCGTTTTAAAAAATCAAGACTTTCTAAAACCACCTTCATTCAATCGATGCTTGCATAAAAAAATTAATTCTACTAACTAAGATAAGCTAAGTTCATGGCAAATCATCATGTAATTGTGATATAATTAATATACATTCCTGACATTTCGGCTCGCCTGTTACTTCTTATAAAATGATCAAGGAAGCTTAAAGCAAATAACAAAAGATTTACAGTTGATGCAAAAATAAAAAAAGGCATCCACAGCCTGTATAAGCACCACGCGGCTTCTGTCTTCTACTTCTTCTGGAATTCTCTCATTTGACCAAATTTTGTATTCTTTCTTCTTGTCTTTTGAACTTGTTAACATTTGTATTGTTATTTTCAATGTCCTTTTATTGTTTTGTTTTGAATGAACTTGTTAACATTACTCAAGATTGTCATATGTGTTCAAAAACCTCATTTATTGATGAGGAAATTGACTTTCTTCTTTAGAAGGTTGTATCATTGCTGAACGTCAGTACATCATTTCTTACCATGGATGTTCAAACATTTCATAGGTAACTTTAATGACCCAATGAGTTCATCTCCCGAACTTAGAGTATCTATTTAGATCCTTGATTCATGGTCGAATCCATTTCATTTTAGGACCCCCATAACCACAGTGGCAGAACCAGTTCATCTTAAGATCTAAGATGTTAGTGATTCAAAATCACAAAAACTTTTCCAAGACTTTCCCTAACAGGAAACGAATTTTCACGAAACCCGGTAGAAAGAACTGACCAAAGAACTCGAGGGTGACGTCTTGCCCTGGATAGATCGCCCGCCGTGTCATTTTGCAGCTCCTCCCGAATCAATTCAAGGGGAAGGTACCCAAGATTTACTTTTAGCGACGAATGGAAGACCCTAACTTAACGACGCAGGAGAAGCCTTTTCTTCTCGTTCTTCCCCCTTCTCTATCTCCTTTTCTTTATCCCTCTCTCTTTCTTTGCTCTCCCCATGTTTTCAAATGTTTGAGACGGAATGAGGCACCTAATAGTTTGCTTTGCGTCGTCCAATCAAACGCCCTCCGTCCTCAAGCTAGTGCTGTCCCTATCAAGATCCAGGAAAAGAAAGCGCGCGTGGATCCCACTGATGCCGTGGCTTTGTTCGGGACTTGTGGTGTTTGGGGTAGTTTCCTGTACTCTGTATCACAGACAGCTGATCCGTCGCTATGTCTCGCTTGCCCTTTTTGACGGTGGGGCGGGGTCATAGCCTGGCTGAAGCCGAGCCGGAACGCAGGCGGCCCAATAGGTGACTCAAAGTGACGATTTTCAAAGCTTCGGAAGGACGGTAACGTGGCCACGTGGGTCCGTGCATTTTGTGAAGAGCCGGAAAAGTTGGATTTAGATGGTCATTTGCATCATCCTGTGGAATTTTATGTGATGATATCATTACAATGATGTACTCCCATGTGAACTCAATCATTGTTGATCGATCAAACATGATATATATTTATCTCTAAGTATTTATTGATATGAATAATATTCTATATATATCCTATATATATATAGTGTATGCATCCATCCTATCAGCTTGGAACTTGGACATCATACAATATGGGCCTAAAATTATATAAGTATTGTCCATATCGTTATCTTGAAAATAATTAAATTTTAAAATTTTTTATCATTTACATCATTACATAGAAAGATATTATCAAATCCATTTGATATGATATTTACGTGATCCATTGCTCTCACCCGATATACCTGTATCCAAAGTAAATAGGATCGAGCTTTATCCTTACTAATAGGTGGATGAATTAGTCAAATTAAGATCCTTTTTTCACATAATATGATGTCCTTTAATTTAAAAAATCAAGCATAATCAATAGTTCATTTTTTATCATTGCGTGCCTCAATTTACTTCTCGGTATCGAATGAACTAACTCGAAAAATCTCTTCCAACTTTGAACTTTATGTAGGTGGCACCTCATATAATCTCCTCGGAAACTTGATAGAATAATCCGATGCACACGGGTTTGAACCACATTGGGTTGATTTGAATGTCAATGATATCTTCCTATAATATTTTTTATACTAAAATGAGGGCCCAATATTGCATAAACACCCACTCATCGATTCTCTCAATGAATACTCGAGTGAAGAAGCATTGCATTTACCCTATGTTACTTTCATCCAAACGTGACAACAGCCATCCTTTATAGACATTGGTGCATTCACCTCGATGCAGACTTCAATGCAATTCTAGTTTCTATTTAATGACTTAGGCCTCTTACCTCCAGAGACAATCTTGGGCTATCTTCTCATCTTTGTCGATGTGTTCTTAAATCTTATTCAGCAAATACAAACGTTAACAGGCATATATAGGTTGTCGCTTCACTTTTGTCCCATTTAGTCCAACAAGTAATTATATAAACTCAACCATAGTCCATAGAACTACCATAAACGGTGCCTACCAAGATTTCCTAACCCGATGTGATGCTGATATCTCGAGAGCACCCAAGGCCTATCAAATTATTACTCGAGGGCGCACTTTAGTCCCCAACTATAGAATTCAATGGATTGTATGATCCTCACTCTTCCCTACTTGAATCTAAGGTGGGTCGATCATCATTCACCTAGTAAATCTTTCATCAAGGAAACATTAATTATAGTATCAATCCAATGAAGTAATTGAGCATTCAAACCTTTTTATGACATATCGGATGCTCAAATATTAAGAATACACAAGAATAATATACTCAAGCCACTTTCCTCTTTCACTCACAAGACTTCATTAGGGAAGTTGTTGATCAAATTGAGACCAATAATGTCGATCAACTAATCATCGTCCATTTTTGATATCCTTAGAATAAGAGAGTACATATTTCAATTGAAGCACTTAAACTATCCTCTCACTAGATAGGAAGGAAGTGTGTCATATATAAATTTGCATAGGCTAAGCGAATTAAACCCTGACCTATACCTATATAAAAGAAGTGCTCCTTCTCATCCTTAAAAGGGCACCATTAATCTTGAAGTCTTTATGAGCAACCAAATAGTAGCCACTTTTTTTATCTTGTATAATTAAAGGTAGACAACAAAGAGTTTATAGGTCGGGTTAATACTCACTCCCCATTAAACACTACCAAATAAGCGTCATGAGTTGGGCACTATCTCGAGGCTTATTCTTCATCAAGACATAATTTTTAGGTAGAGGAGAACGCGAAATCCCACCTCTAAAGTATTATAAAACAAACAAATAAACCTAAACATTGGGTCATATTCTCACGGACTTAGCTGGTTTCGCCTAAGTCGGCACGATTACGTGTCACCATGAAAGGTCACTTCGAAATCTCCTACAATCCCTTACGACTTGCAAAAGAGAAGACGGGACAGAGAAAGTGCTTCACACGGGATCCACAAGCAAACATTTTATAGCTAATGCAAATTTCACCTACGGATATCATAAGCTCAGAATGGTTGCACAACCCACTATAGACCGAAATGTAGTACAAGTGTCCACGATGTAAACTTTATGTACAAGCTCGACAATGGCTCCAAACTCACTCAAATGAGGCATTTAGCCTTTGAAGCTTTCAAGTTTGACAATCTGAACAAACCAAAAAGGACACTCTGCATTATCCGAAGTCCTTTGTCCGTGACATTCTCCCCCACTTATTCCTTCGACATCCTCATCGAAACCATCGTTGATGCTTCAACTCCTTACCTTTCCTAGATATTTAATCTTCTGCTCCTACTGCGATGCGCCCCTTGGCTCCCAGTTGTTCTCTGCTTGTTGTTATTAAGTCGTCGAACTTTAATCCGCCATCTTTGCTTTAACTCCAATGACTCACTCGGTGTTTGGCGAGTTATGCTGATCCTTACTAGTTCTTGTAGATTCATCTGATGAAGGAAAATACCTTCTTTAATATGCACTAGTCTTTAAATTCTTCTTATCTCTTGCACTGAATAGATGCTTGTTGGAGCTTTAATGAGTATCACCTCGTAACCTTTGAAGTTTTTAAGTTATTCCTCCATAAAATTTTTCTATCGAATCTTTTCCCACTTAGTTGTCTCGTCCAAGTAGGTTCACATTACTTCCACTTTCGATTGACATTCGTCGCGACAATCTACTCCCAATAGCTCCTTGGCAAGAACTTTTCCTAAACTTTGCAAAGCTCCTCTGCTGGATAACTAAGAAGCTGGAATACTCATTTCGCCCATTCTCTTAAGAGTTGAGAAGAAATGTTACTTGACTTTGCCGCCTCCTCGAGGTCGACTTCTCCTAGATTTTGCCTTTGCTTCTTAGCTCATACTTTCAAGCCACTTGAAGTGTTTCATCCTTGCGCTTGTCTTCTATGATTCACCTTCTCATGCGAACTTCGCATATCACTCCACTTGGAGCCTCATCACCTTTGGGATTGTACTGCCTTCTCTGTCATTCCTGTCGCCTACTCCTCTCTAGCAAACAAACACCATGTATCGCCTGCTTGCCTTCAGTCCTGCACTCAATCGACCAAGTCTTCACATGGTAATCTCGACCATCTCGGTCTTATGAAGTTCTCTGGCCTCTGCCCTCTGCCCTTTAGCATTGTCATGGTACATGAAGTTTACTAATGCATTCTCCTCATCCACGGCCCATATCACGACCAAGTGCTCACCCTCTATGAGAGTAAGGGATCAATGACTCCCCGGAAGTCCCGCCTCTGCGGTACCACTGCACTGCAATACCCATGACACTACTATTCATTGTCTCGCATCTATGTCCCTTATTCACGATTGGTAGATCCACCTCTACGGCAATGCAGCACTCTTCTGAGTCCACCTTCATTCTAATCGATGCTTGGTTTTGGGTAGCTAAGTCCCGATGGACTCATCATTGCTTCCTCGCCTTTTTGACTTCAACACTTGTGTTCTCTGATGCCTCTTGGTCGATGGAAAGATAGACTCTCCCATGTATGGCCTCCGCTATCATGTTGCGAGCACTTCTATTCTCCTTAGTTTTATTGGTCAACGCTCGCACTCGGCCTTGTCCTCGATCTGGGCCCCTTAAGCGAATGTGAGCTCTGAAGTAGTCCAACTCTTTAGCCGCTCTGATCATACCTCTGCATGATCCAATCCCCTGATGGGACTCACTAGTAATTGCATCTGAACTTCTTTCTCGATAGTGCACAACCCCCATAAGCTGATGTCTAAGGCTTCCATTCAATGCAACCTTTGATGCACACACGAAAGACCCACCTCTATGGTACCATGGCATTCACTGCTTGAATCCATAGCTCTTCTTGTCGTCATGTTGTTCATCGAAGTGGAGTTTCCAGTTATGCTCCTGATCATACCTCTACAGATCTCACTCAATGTGTGTCATTACTTTCATTCCACCACGATCCGCCACATCAAGTAGCCTCCTAGTGACATCTCTCATTCGATCCTCGTGGTATGAACTCAATGCATCTCTCCATGTGTGGACTCCACGAACACATCGTAGGGCCTTTGCCACATTTGATTTTGTTCGCTCCTTTGACAATCAACCTTCATCCACCCGCTCTTCGGTCATACTAGGACGAAGCATAGCTCTAGGGCATCCCATCGCCTAGTAGCTCTTCTGAAGTCCCCTGACTTCGCTGAAATTGGTACACTATTGTCTAGATTATGGGACTCTGCCCCTACCAACACAATCTCCACTCCGCATCGCTTTCCTCGTGGTAACCCAAATAGCAACATTGTGGCATATTCTTCAAGAGTACCTGCCTCTACATCTTCTTGCCTCGTGCCAAGGCCTTTTGACACCAACTTCGCCTCTACAAGCGGTGTCGCCTTAGTTCCTCCGTCAAATGCTTCACCCAGATAAGGTGCAAAGACCATGCAAGATGAGTTTGCTCTCGAATAAGCCCATGGAGCGACATGATCCTTGCCCTGTCTTTGCATGCCCTTGACCTCTGTCTAAAGAAAGCTCCAAGCCTCCGCTCCATGTTTTGTCTTCTATACCAACTCTCTTCATGTGGCTTGGGTACATTGCCATGATATCCCCAAATTACTCTGCTTCTCGATTTGTATTGCGTTGATGGTGGCCCTCGTGCCCACCATTCCACGAGTCAACCCTCTGTTGAGTCCAATCTCCCTATCGGCTCCAAGTGTGCTTTCACTTTGTGTTGCCTTGGGTCGCTCCCCCACTTGATCTCGCTATGCGTCCACCAATGCATTGTCATTTGTGAGATCATGCAATGACTCCTCGTCGCTCGCTCGATCCATCGAGCTTTGTCTTGAGGTACTCCTCAACCGATGTGGTTCATTGCACATGATTCTCCCTTTGGAGAACCGAGACTTATCCTTCCTGGATATCTATCCCGTTAGAATAATTCCTCTCTTCGTCTTCTTCCTTTTGGAAGTTTTGGAGACCACCATCCATTTGGACCACTTCGCCTTTGCTGAACAAACCATGCATTATTCTACCTCCGTAAACGCACATGTTAGATTGCGACTCTTCACCAATACAGCTCCCACTACACCCCTCTGAGTCTAGCAACATGTTGAACCTGCTACACACTTTAGCCTCTTACAAAAATATCATGCACACATCGAAGAGAAAGTTTCGATGCTCCATAGCGCCGACCTTCGACCGCCTTGGGATGACCACGGACAGTCCATCGCCTGCATACAAGCCCTTGTATGAGTATCGAATTCCTTGAGTTTACAACTCCCCTATCACCTCAAAATTGTCCTTCCAAAACAACTCATTCCACCTTGCACGGTCTCATCCTTTGCCAAACACCTCGCTTACTTCGAGTATCGTCAAGTTTAGGTGCCAACGTCGAACCACTGCTCAAACTCAGTGTCGCAATTCTTCTTAGCTTGTTTGTCCTCGTCTAAGTTGGCCATTCTCTGAATGCCATCCTCGAATGCCCGCTCCTCCGAGCAACTTCTTCTCGATAACTCCATCTTTCCAAATGGTCTTAGTTGGTCGCTTCTGCCTGAGCCACTTCCCTCACGTTTGCATGCTAAGTGTTTCTATGTGCGCTTGTCCTCCTCTAATACCATCTCTCACGGACTTAGCCGGTTTTACCTAAGTCATGCGGCACCATTAGTGTCGGTCTGCAAAGTCACTCTCCCGAATCTCCTACGATCCCTTATGACTTGCAAAAGAGAAGATATGATAGAGAATGCGCTTCACATGAGATCCATAAGCAAACATTTCAGCAAACACTTTATAGCCAATACAAATTCCACCCATAGATATCACAAGCTCAGAATGGTTGCACAATAAAGGTATAAAATTGGTCCACTACAGACCGAAATGTAGTACAAGTGTCCACCTGATGTAAACTTTATGTATAAGCCGACAATAGCTGTCAAACTCACTCAAATGGGACATTTAGCTTTTAGCAAGCCCTTTACAAGCTTTACAATCTAGAAGAAATCGAAAAGGACTTGGACATGCATAAGCATTACACCAAACAAGCCGTTTACAATTTATTTGTGACAATATGGACGATGACTGAGCTGAGGTACTTATAGCTCAAAATTTACTTAGATAGAGTTCTTAGAGTTCTTAGATAGAGGACTTGGATAGAGTTCTTAGTTTGCAAGCGGTTCAGGAGTTATATTCTCATCACTGAGTTCCCATCATATAGATTTTTCGTAAACTTTAAACCCTAAAGAATATTCAAGTTCATTAGGACTGACTATCTTAGTATTGGAAGGTCAAGATGCTCAGGAGCTAACGTGCCTTAAGGATGAGACACTTAGGAACCAATCTGCCTTCAAGAAGAGAACCAATAATCAACTCACCTTAAATAAAAAAAAATCAAGACTAGAAAAAAAAAGCTCTTAAAGGAGAATATATAGGCTCAAATAAGATAATGAGCCTTATCCTATAGCTAAGAGGAATTTTTTGAGAGGGGATCAATCTTTCTCCTCTCATATTAAAGATGAGTGTCCATTTGGATCGAATATAAAATGCACTAATTGATGAAGGAGCATCTCAAAAAGCATAAAAATGATCGATGTACGAAGATAACCTAAAAAAATATGAAAAAAATTTGTCACAAGATAAAATATACTCAAGACATGAATTGGAAAAAATGATTGCACTTGAAAATAGCTCTGAAAGGCACAAGTTCAATCAAGTCGAGAAAGCCCAATCCATATAAAATGAGGCTTGTCCGAGACATAGAGGTTGGGAAAACCCAACCCCCTCAAAGCTAACCTAAGGTGGAGAGGTTAGGCACTAACCGCCTCTTTGCCCGAGGTGAGTAGGTCTAGCGCTCGCCTCCTCCTTTGTTCAGGGGAGACAGGTCGGGTGCTGACCCCCTCTCCACTTGAGGTGAGTTGGTCGAGCATTGAGTCCCTCTGACCAAGGTAGAGGAGTTGAGCATTGACCCCCTCTTTACCCGAGGTGGCTTGGTCAAGCATTGACCTTCTTCTTTGACTAAGGTGGGTGGTCAAGTGCCAACTCCCTTTTCGCTCGAGGTGATCTAATTAGGTGAAGACCTCCTCTGACCAAGGTGAAGGGGTCCTGCGTCGATCCCCTCTCCACCTAAGGTGGGCTGGTTAGAACTTGACAATCACTTCACTATTTGAAATAAGAGGATAAGTTCCCAATCCTCTTTTATTAGGTATACCTAAGATATATTGGTCTAACACCCTTACTTCATCTCAAAGAAGTGATCAAAGAAGCATAAGACCAATATATTAAATAAGCGATATATTATAATTCAAGACCCTCATGTCCAAAGCAAACAATTATGAGTTATCTCTATCATTATCACCTACATGGATAAAAGGTCAAATTAAGATTATTAAAGGTGATTAAAAGCTATCCTCAAAAAATATTCTACAGAATACAATATCCTTTCACTACCTTGTACAAAAGCTTACTTTTAACATAGTAAATAGGTCACTTTTTAATCACCGGTGACTGCATTCATCTACCTCAAGTTATTAACTTGAGCATCGAAAAGATTCACTTAGCCTCTTTCGACTTCGGTCTTTATGTAAATGGTATTTTAGACAATCTCCTCGAGAGCTCGATGTTTCTACCTTAGAGACATATCCGATAACACATCGCACATGAGTCTGAACCAAATCGGGTTGATCCGAACGTCAACAAAATATTCTCATAACACTACTTAGACCATAGGATATAATCAATTTTGATTATAAATCCGATACGACGAAAATGATTCGATAACTTTATCTTCTAATGTTATTTATCATATTTTAAAAAAATCTATAAGATTAGTTAAAAAAATTCATTTAAGAGTGAGAAATATTTTTTTCCTGATATCTCATATTTTACTTTGAATTCGAAAGTAAAAAAATTATTTATATATTATATTCCACTTTATTTCTATGTAAAAAGCTATCTTATTTTCGGTTCATCTATATAAAATACTACATTACAATGCATTCAACAAGACCATTATACTATCAACTTAGTTTTGGTTAGGTGGTTATGAGTAAAAATATTTATATGTAATATAAAGTTGATTCAAAATAAACATGTACTAGGTTGATTTATATAGTATTATTTTATATCGCTAGTTTAATGCAGACCTATTCTCTTCAGGTATCATTTTGATATTATATGTCTATTAGATGTTTTTTTTTACTATTATTATTATGGTGAGGTACATTGGGGATATTTTTAGATATATTTGTTATATAAGATGTATGCATTATATAGAAGATATTCCACTCAAATGTTTTTAATCCATGACATATACATTATATTTAAAACAGAGATTTTGGGATACATAAAGCATAAAAAACTAAGTTAAAATATAGTGCTAATTATATATTATTTATTATAATTAGCTATCATTAGTATCTTAATTTTTATATTTTTAAAAGCTATATTAGGATCTCTATATTTACAAAAGTAAAATATTGAGATCCTTATATAGGATTAAAATGATAATTTCATAGGATTAAAAATCAATAGAGAGATTTTGTTGGAGTAACGGGTTAAATGTTTTATTTTCGTAAGTATAAAGATCTCAATATAATTTTTGAAAATATAAGTACCAGAATGTTAAATCTAGCTAATTACATAAAATAATTTATAATTAGTCATAAAATACATGATAGCCTCTCTGTATTATATCTAATTAAGTCTGGATATATTTAGTTATCGTGCCAAATATAAAGACGTGATAAGGATATGGTCAACTTAAGAGTTGCTCAATCTATATAGATTACCCGATCAGCCTACGTAGATAATAGGGCTAATTATAGATTATCCATTATACTTGGACCTTATCAGTAGCATAATTTTTATATTTAAAAATTTATATTAGGATCCTTATAGTTTGAAAATAAAATAGATAATTATATTCGCTTTAACGCTATTAGTTGGATTGATGAAAAACATAAGACACCACGTGTTGGATTGATATAATAGTGATAACCAAAAAGATACTTTTAATTTCTTTTATTTTTAATAATTTTATAATTTAAAAATAATTTTAATATCTCAATGAAAAAAATATTAGAATTATTTTTTATCTATTATTTTCATGTTAATCCAATAAATGATAAATAAAATTATTTATTTTATTTTTAAAATTATTAAAAAATAATATAAAGTTTTAAATATAAAAATCATAATACTAATATAATTTAAATATAAAAATAATATATAATTAGCCCAAGATAACATGGAGACTAGTACAAGTTAAGATCGAGGGCAGCGCTTGTGGAACGCCCACTAAATACTGCTCGATTCGACCGTGCTCTCGTGCTTGATCGAGCCTAGTCACACTGACGTGTTGACGAATTGCCACACAACCGTCCATCGTCAGCAAGAAATCACGGTCGTGGTTCCGTTTCTTACTTGTTATTCGAATTCAATGTCCAAAATGCCACTATCATCAGCCATAAATTTCACTTTTGCTCTCGAAAACACAGTTAATAAACCATCGTAGGGATAATGATAGTGGCACTGACGTAAATAGGTGACACTCCTAGGTTTAATATTTAGGTGTAAATTCCACATTAGTCTTTGGTAATTAAAAGAAAAAAAACCTTGCCGCAGCCCTACCACAGAAGGACAGACACGTCGATTTGAGTACGTGGCAACGATCGATTGGGAGTTCAGCCTTTAGGCGAGCATAGTTGATTGTGAGGTAAGGTCACCGGAAGGATACCGTGCTCGATATTTTCTTCTATTTATCTTTTAACCTCGACTCTTCCGTCTCGATCCAAGTAGCAGAGTTCACCGGGGGAGCTCAAAATGGCGATACGGAGGAGGTCTCCCCTCGCCGCCGCCATCGCGGTCCTGCTTGCCGTCGTGTCGATCGCCTCCGCTGAGATCTACTTCGAGGATCGATTCGGAGGTATGTGCGCCTTCCCGATCTCACTTGAGATCTGCGATCTGAACTACACTTTCTACGCTCGGTAGCAGCCATTACTTCGATCTCTCGTTGGATATCCTTCTTCTCTGATATGATCTCCCTACTTGTCTGTTAACGATCTGTAGTTTGGCGGCCATCCGCCGAGGATGATGCATATGATTTTTCGATCATTTTGCTTGTACAGGCTACGGTTCATGAAATAGATCGATGCATTACTTGTGACGCGTGATTTATAGTGAGGTTGATGGGGCGGTGGGTAGAAATCTTTCTTTCTTTGCGTTGACCTTTTTCAGTCTTGGACAGGAGGCGGCGAGAAAATACTGATATATTCTTTCACCTCGACTTTGATGATGCAAGATTCTTATTTTTGTTGATTTACAGCTTTATCCCCGCTACTGTGAAATATAGTGTTTTAGACGTTTCTTTTTTGTTTTAATTGTTTGCTAATCGAGGCTTCACGATCGTCGTGGATGTTAGTTTGATGGTTCTGTCAATATTTGCCACACTTGTCACCGTGTTAATCTTCCTATCATATGCTGTGACATGCCAGATTGCAGTACAGGATTTTTTTTGGAATAAGAAGTTGATTTATGTTGTACAACGATTTTTTTTGGAATAAGAAGTTGATTTATGTTGTAGAACGATTACAAATGGATGGATTTTCATTATACTTGATTGATCCATTTCTCTGCATTTCTTTTATTATTTGAAGATGGATGGGAGAATCGGTGGGTCAAATCTGATTGGAAGAAGGATGAGAACATGGCTGGCGACTGGAACCATACCTCTGGCAAATGGACTGGTGATCCTGAAGATAAAGGTACTCCTCGATAGATTGTAAAGATCATTGTATGATACTTTGTTGGAAAGCTGCCGTCCAAAGCTTAATATTGAATAATTCCACTATGAAAAATTTGGAAGTCTTTTGTTGATGTAGTGATCTCTTGGTTTAATGAATTCCTTTACTGCAGGCATCCAGACCGCTGAAGACTACAGATTTTATGCCATTTCAGCTGAGTTTCCTGAGTTCAGCAACAAGGATAAGACATTAGTCTTGCAATTCTCAGTTAAACATGAACAGAAACTTGACTGTGGAGGTGGCTACATTAAGCTGCTAAGTGGTGAAATTGATCAGAAGAAATTTGGTGGAGAGACCCCCTATAGGTACTTCTTACCTTCGTTGATGCCCTCCCATATTCCAACTGACACTGTGCCTTCTATATTTATTTTCCTTTTTAGTAATTCAAATTGATTGTCTGCATTTTGAAATTGCAGTATCATGTTTGGACCTGATATCTGTGGGTACAGCACCAAAAAGGTTCATGCTATCTTCACACGTGATGGAAAGAACCACTTGATTAAGCAAGAAGTTACTTGCGAGACTGACCAGCTAACTCATGTTTACACTTTCGTTGTCCGCCCTGATGCTACATATACTATTCTAATCGATAACAATGAGAAGCAAACGGGTAGCCTATATAGTGATTGGGATATTCTTCCCCCAAAGCAAATTAAGGATCCTGATGCCAAGAAGGTAAGCACCTTCTAGTAATTAATCTTAACTGGCCGAGGATTGTGTTCTTTGATCGTATGCATTTATTTGATTGAATCGTCTGATGTCATAGCCTGAAGATTGGGATGACAAGGAATACATCCCCGACCCTGAGGACAAGAAACCAGAGGTAATCTTGACTTTATTATCATACCTTTTCCTGTTTTGGTTTGGTTTTATGCTTAGGCAATGAGGTGGCACTGTACCAGAATTTGTAGTTCTTTACTGTTTGTTTTAGGGAGATGTCAATTTGATTTTTTTTTTTTGTATTTACCCCTTGTATAATAGAGCTATTGAATGACTTTGCACTCTGTTGTTTTTTGGCTTGCAAAAAGGTTGCAATTTTCTGTTCTGTATCAAATTCGGTGCTGCCATGTTCAGTATTTTGATGGGAAAAAAGTGGATCATATATATCATGTGTGTGTGTATACATGTATATATTAAAAATATACATTTGCTATTATATATAATGGTTTTTTTGTTCAGTGCTTGTGCCTGAATTTGTGTGTGTGTGTGTATGTATTGTATATTTTGCCATTATTGATCATTTTAAATTTCATCTTATATTTCTTTGTATGACAATAAGAAACGCACATCTATGCTTTTTGTTGCTTACAAGCTATTCCTATTTATTTTATCTTGATGTATGGTACATTTTGATGATGTGAAGCTAACTAACTTAACCTTATTGATGAAGGGGTATGATGACATTCCTAAGGAGATCCCTGATCCTCATGCGACAAAGGTAGACTTTTCTAAGTACTGCTTCTAGGAAGTGTTATTCTTGTGTCATTAAATCTCACCATCTTTTGCTATTGTGTAATTGTCCAGCCAGAAGATTGGGATGAAGAAGAAGATGGTGAATGGACACCCTCAACCATTCCAAACCCTGAATACAAGGGACCATGGAAGCAAAAGGTCTATAGAGCTATAGTCTTTCTAACCAGCATCAGCATTGGAGCATGATTGAAAATCCTGATTATTTGCTTTGCTCTCTTTACAGAAAATCAAGAATCCTGATTACAAGGGGAAGTGGAAGGCACCAATGATTGACAATCCAGGTACTTCTATTTTGTCACTTCGAAGTTCGTATGTTCTTCCTTTTCTGTCAATTGACTTTGACCTTTAATCTCCATGCAGATTTCAAGGACGATCCCTACATTTATGCTTACCCCAACTTGAGATATGTAGGCATTGAGTTGTGGCAGGTAAAGCTACTATTCCCTTCACTCGGGTCTAATTTCCATGTTGAGTGCATGGCAACTTTATGTGCTTTTCAGGTCAAAGCTGGGTCACTATTTGACAACATTTTGGTCTGCGATGACCCTGAGTATGCCAAGAAAATTGCCGAACAAACATGGGGCAAGCTTAAGGATGTAGGTGTTTCAAAATTCCAATTGTTGACAGTATCTCATAGAATAATCAACTGCTAAATTCTTTTATTTTATTTTTCAGGCTGAAAAGGCTGCATTTGACGAGGCTGAGAAAAAGAAGGAAGAAGAGGTATACTGGCAATTTTTTCACCTCAGTAGTTCTTATATCCTGTTGTTCTTTCAGAGACATATGCATATCCTTCCATATTATTTTTCTTTAAAAACTATTGCATTTTCTTTCGAAGATTGTACAATAGACAAAGATTGCAGAGGTTTGAAGAGATTCTCTTCTTATATAACCAATTGATGACAAAATGTCTTTCTACTCATTTCTTAACATAGATTCCTGAAATATCGAGTTGTGTTACGAGTGCAATGCTTCTGGTGCTGTGTGGGTTAATTTAGATCTTCATATAGATTACTTTTCCAATTAGGTAGACTTCTATACATAATGATTGCACGGATTTGATTTGACATAAATATGTTCTGATAAATTAGGTGGTTTCTTCAGATGTGTAAATTAAGAAAGCAACCAAGTTATCTAGATTTGAATATATTATCCAACACTCACTATTTTCTGACGGTTTTACAAGTTTCTGGGTTCCAAGGTTCTGTGAGGGGAATTCTGAGATTTAAGAGAGAGCCTTTTGGACTTCTAGGTCATATCATGACCATTTAGAAAGTGCATTTAACTCTGGTTGTAATGTTCTCAAGTGGTTGATTCACCATCCTCCGTTTGTTGTTGAACCTATGAATTGAGAATCACATTGGGAGTCTTCTTCTACTCAGGCTCCTTCCATACGCTGTCTTATTTAAATGCTACAAAACCATGGTTGCTGGATGGGGAAGGAGGTTGAGTAAGAGCGGAAAATTTATGTCGCTTTTTAGCGAGAGTTTTCTTCCCTTGGTGTTATTAGCATTTGGGCCCCAGTGGTGCATGAATACCAGAAGGCCCTGCAAGACCTAATTTGCACTCTAGGAGACACCCTTTCAAGTCGTTTCCCTGCTTAGTATAGTCTTCTTCCAAACCACAGAGTTTGCTTTTCAATGGGACTCCAGAAGTTTGCCCCTTGACACACTTGCCTGCGTCCATAAAGCCCATATAGATTTGAGAGTCATTTCAGATTTGAGGCTTCAATGATATAGATAGTTTGGGATGTTTACGACCCTTACCAAGTGTTTTTTTTCCCTTTTTTTATTGTGGTGAAATTTTGATCGTGATTAATGCTAACTTGGTCTCGATCTTTAGATATATATTCTGCTTGATAGATGGCTTTGCTTAATCCACAACATACGTTCATGTTTGGGTGCCTACCTCCCTCGATGATCTAGAGGCAACGCGGATGACATTTCATCTGCCATTTGTTTTCCCTTTCGGCTCAACGGAGCTCTTTATTTGACTGGTTCTCTGCTTAGATTACTTTCCATGGTTCTATTGACTTTTTTGCGGGTGTAGAATATCTTTCTAAACAAGTTCTCTTGTTCCTCTTACAACAGGAAGCCAAGGATGATGAATCAGACTTAGATGTAAGCTTCAAATTGATATATTTCTTTGTGCATCTTCTTTTCCCCATATTTTAATAATAATTGTTTTGCGGACAGAACAATGACGACGAGGACGATGCAGAAGATGCTGATTCCAAGTCTGATTCAGATGCAGAAGAGGACAATGAAACTCCCCATGTAACATTCTCTTAGCCTCTGACGTCTCCCTGTTTTCCCCAGATATTTTGCATCTGTATAGTCTGTAAAATTATTCTGCTGATGGTTTCAGGATGAGCTTTAGAGGAAGAAAGCCGACAGAGTCTGCTACAATTTTCGCCAGCAGTCTACAGACAAATCGATGGCTTAGGCCTTGAATTTTAATTTTCTTTTGGGAATTTATCACTCGGGAGAGAACAATTTGAGCATACAGCCGCATGGTTGCTTCTGTGGTTATGTTTCCTGGACCTCAACTTTTAGCTTCATTTAGTTCTTCACGATGCAGTAGCGTTTAAATGAACTAACAACAGCTTTCATTTCTCACATATATTTCTGCTGTTTTTATACGTGATATCTGTCATGCAAATGTGCAAATTAAGATGAAATGTAGCATTTGCTGCTACTTTTTCACTTGCCCATTGGCGATCCAACAGCAGCAGCTCCCATAATACCAAGTGCATATTTTTTTTCCTCTGCTGCGGCATGGCTTGATTAGATGACCTACTTTGGCTGTGCGATCGAGTCCGTAAACAGTGCTCGGAGGCGACAAAATAGAAGATAAAGGAGGCATATGCAAATCAAAATGTGGCAAGAAGCATTTTTATATCTCAAGTTCATTTAAAGTGTTCCATAATTTAGTTTTAAATGCATACGTTACAAATTTGGTTGATCAATATCCCTAAATAGCCATAAAAATCTGTAACTTGATGCAGTAGAATATATATATATATATATATATATATATATATATAGAGAGAGAGAGAGAGAGAGAGAGAGAGAGAGAGTATTTAGTATATAAAAAGTATTGAGTCGGATCCAACTCAACCGAGGGAACAAAACAGGGGAAGACCGCTTTGACTTCCCTGGGATACTACATAACCTCACGCCTCATTTCACTTTTCTTTTATTGTTTTGCCGTTATGCGTTAGGGTTTCCGGTCTTCCGTTGTCTCGTTCCCCTTCGACGAGCAGATCGGGAACTCACGGCCCCGGAATCGATTCCGGTCGCCGGATCCGATCTGATCGTGCGTTAATTGTTCGTCCGTCTTGTGGAACGCCTCTCCGCCTGCGATGTTCCTGATAGATTGGTTCTACGGAGTCCTCGCCTCTCTGGGTCTGTGGCAGAAGGAGGCCAAGATCTTGTTCTTGGGCCTCGACAATGCCGGCAAGACCACGCTGCTCCATATGCTCAAGGACGAGGTCGGTCATTGATGAGTTGTGTCGGTTTAGTTTTCTTCGATTCCAGGATGTGTTGGTTGTAATTGCTTGTTCGAATGCAGAGATTGGCCCAGCACCAGCCGACGCAGCACCCCACGTCGGAGGAGCTGAGCATCGGGAAAATTAAGTTCAAGGCTTTTGATTTGGGAGGGCACCAGATCGCACGACGTGTCTGGAGGGATTACTATGCTAAGGTCTCTCTCAACTTTCTACACTCTGTTTGCTTTTCGGTTTGGAGTTTACTGCATTTTGCTTGTGCTTCTCCGTTCGAAGCCTATAATCTACATTTTGGTCATTTTGAGAATTGAATTTTTACTCGTTTCACCCAAAGGCAATCTTTCAATGGCCCATATGCATTCGTTCCTTGATATTGTTTCAATCCACATACAGATTTTTTTTTTAATGATTTCGGTGATCATCAGGTCATGTGTGGGATCACATATCTTTTAGCTGTGGTTTAGTTTTCGTTTTCGTATGTCTCGTGGCGTTGAATCGAGAAACCAGAATGTTATGCTGTTACTTATTTTCTGTCCCGTGATATTTGACGTTTCAACTTTGTTCACCCATGGCAATGCACAATTTCTGACTTCAGTCATAAGATTTTATCTGTTTTGTGTCCATCTTGTTTGGGCATGTCACAGATCTAGGAATCAAATAGATAACCTTGGCTGTGTTCAGTCCAATTCTGAGTATCATACTCTTTAGGAGCATATTCTCGTATTCTAGTGTTGTTGAAATTTGGCTTGATTTTAATGTGGTTCCGCAACTACAAGCCTGAACCAACTGAAATAGAAGTCATCTTGGTAGCAAATTCCACGATTGCCTAACTAGGAAGAACTTAGTTGTTTTCACATAAAAAAATCATTGTTCTGAAATAAAGAAGCCTGGTGCATGATGAGTGTTGTGAGGATAGTCCACAGGAGAGCATGATGAGGGTGCATCAATCAAGATGATGCCTTTGAGAAAAAGAAATGCAATATGGATTGTAAATGATGCAGCCATTTTAGAATTTAACATATTACTTGTGCCCACAAGGTGGTACAATACGTAAGCTAACTAAATTGTTTGGAAAGAATGCTCATAGCTAGTCCTCAATGATCTTGTTAACCTACCAACTGGTATGGGGGAGTCTAGTTTGGGATGCCTATTGGCAGTATGACCCGAGTTGCTATAGTACTCTTGCCCAGCGCTTGATCCTGCTCATGCCCTACTTTGGTTTTCCAACAAACACCATGTAACTGATCTGACCTTGCAACATGTCACGCTAGCCCACAGACACAGGTAGGCCTGCAATGGCTCTCGTCTATCCATCACAAGAAGAAATTAGGGGTGTGCTCGTCTAACAATTTGACTGTCTGAACTCCTCTGTCCGATTCGATCCTCCCCGATTGCCTCACTTTCCTGTTTTCCTTGTTTTCTCCAACTCCCCCTGATTTCTTCCTTTCTCATTCTCCTTTTCTCCTCCATTCACACTGCCATCGCCTCAAACAAACATGCACCAGAGCGGCATGTCGAATGGTGTCCTCACTCTCTTCTCATTTTACAATCAAGTATGTGCATTTGAGGGTCGTGTTGTGCCAGATCACCTCCGTGCATAACCAGTTCTTACCGAGTAATCAAGAGATTCAAGACTGTTGTTTTAGTATAAAAATGACAGTAGGTGAAGCAGCCTATAATCCAACAGCCAGCCCAATCTAAGATCTGCAATAAGTTGAGCTGGAAGCTTTTGGTGGCATAAGCCTGTATGGTTGGTTCTGGAGAAAGGTTCTCCGATAAATTGAGTTATAAGTTTAGTTATGAACTTTTGGCATAAGCACGTACGATAAGATGAGTTGTGTGTTTAGTTGGTTTTGGAAGAAGGTACTCCGATTCATTACCCTAACGCTGCTTTGCATAGTTGGTTTTGGACAAAAAAAAAAAAGGGTAATCCGGTACATTACCTGACACTGCTTTGCATGGCAGCGGTCTCCTTTTACCGTAAAGATCACCACATCTATTCACCCTTAGATGAGTTATTTCTGTGTTATGGATGCCACTCAAGGAACTTGGTTCTTCACTTTGGATCTCTTGATGCTTTTTTAGGTGTCTGTGCCTGCTACTTTTAGGTTCTTGTTACAGTTTTTGGTGTGTTTTAATCTTCTTATTTAATCAGCAAACTACATGTTATAAGCCAAAGTGTGTCCAATTGCTTTGTGCATTTATGGTTTAAGCCTCTGCCTCTCCAGATCATTGTATTCGTTTGGTACGATAGATGTGATTTTGTAAACCTTGTAAAAGGCTGTGTTTTAATTACTGCTGGTTAAATAGGTGGATGCGGTGGTATACCTGGTGGATGCATATGACAAGGAGAGATTTGCAGAGTCAAAGAAGGAACTGGATGCACTTTTATCGGATGATGCCCTGGCGAGTGTCCCGTTCCTCGTTCTGGGGAACAAGATCGACATTCCACATGCAGCATCAGAGGAAGAGCTATGCTTCCACCTGGGTCTGAACCACTTCACAACCGGCAAGGGCAAGGTCAACCTTTCAGACTCCAACGTCCGCCCCATTGAGATCTTCATGTGCAGCATCGTGCGTAAGATGGGTTATGGCGATGGTTTCAAGTGGCTTTCCCAGTACATCAAGTAGGGTCGCCTGACACCGTATATGGAAACCTCAAAACTTTGCAAGCCAAATGGTCCTCGGCAGTCGGTTGGTCTAGCTAACTCTTTGGTTTTCACTGGACCATGGCTAACTTTTGTTTTGCCAAAATTAAAATCTGATCGGAGCCTGGGTTTTGATCGAGGCAGGCTGGCTCGCGCCGTTCACCCGGGTATGTCCGTCCATTTGTTTTGCGGCGCACTTATACAAGGTTTCAGAGGTTTTTGCTTATGGTGTTGGTTTACTTTGAGCTATAATTTCTCATCGGGTATGCCTTTTGTTCAGGATTGACGTCGCTTGCACAAAAAAGAGGCAGATCCCTGTTTCTCTAGCATTTATTTTCTAACCAAACATGGCGTGTGTGACTGTCACGAGAATTTGAGGACGCAATGGTTGTTCCACCCTCCTATCTTTGTGTCCCCCAAACAGCAAAAGAGCTCGAGGACAGAAGTCTTTTGATGGCGGTGATACGTTCGCTAACCTTTTCCTAATTAACCATTTTTATTTTTTTTTAGAAGTATAATTTTAAGCTACGATAAATCGTATGATTTTATTTTTTTTATATTTAATATATATTTGCACACTTTAGAAATTTTGGATGTAAATATGCATCCACTATTTTTAATATATATATATATATATATTTAATTCATTACATGACATTATTGAAAAATTTTCGTTAAAAAAATTAACTCGAACCTAAAACCTATTGCTTGTGCAACAATCGAGTAATCAATAATTCCATGTGTCTCAACATTCACTATTTCTAGAGACTACTCGTCACAGAAACAAATAGCAGTGATGGCATACAATAATGGTGTGTCATCAAACAAACCCACCACTATGATTTTATCGACAGATGCTATTTTGGCTTTGGTGGATGTAAACCCAACATTTTCTGCACAATTTAGGAATTCGGAAAAACTCTAAGCATCTATCATGACATTGCAAACAGGTTTGCAGTTCAACGAGAGGAGTTCCAGCCAATGATAATAAGCCATTCCAAGTGTTTCCGGATTGGAAGATCCATGCATCACTTTTTCGATGACCGGAAACCTCCGAAGCCCATCATCGCAGCAACATCCGGATCGACATCGTCGACTTCTTCTTGAGCAGCCTTCTCTTTCTAAAAACCCAAAGGTGAGTGAGTTAGTAATCGGAGCAGGGGATGCAATGAATGCAGGCATACACATTATATGCACCAAAAATGTTTTCCAATAATCAAATGTTGGCCTCAGATCAATAAAGAAAGGCATAATATACTTTTTCATGTGTTTGTAGGTTCACATGCAAAACTTCCAAAGTTCTTGCTGTGATAGCAAAAGCTGCCAAAACCCTACTAAATTTATCCATCTATCCTTTCATGTAATTGTTTACTTCTGAGCGGAGTAATAAAGCATGCGTTCCATGATGATTAACTCCTTTATAAGCAAGAGAATTAATTATCAATGATAATATTAAGTGTTTTTGAAAATAAATATGCTTTCTCAGCAGCCTATACCTCTCGGTGCTAACAATGGAACCACTTCTTGCACTAGTTATCACTTATAACAAGGATCAAGCACAAATAACTAAACAGAAAGGAAAAGGGTAGTTTCCACATTAGGAAATTTGAAAGACAGGCATCGACGGCATTCAAAAACATCTTCACATATCCAAACATTTGCAAAGTCTAGAAAATTTGGCAAGATGACAAAAAAGGGTAGAAAACAAATAGCACCGGCAAAAAAAAATCCCAAGTCCAAACCAACAGCATGAGAACTGCTCACCTTCTTCTCCTTTTTCTTTTCTCGACGCAGACGCTTCCGCTCCTCCTCCTCTTCCTGCTGTTTTCTTATCCTCTCGTCCAAGTCTGCAGCAAGCACATTAAAGTTTACAAAGCTAGCCGGTGTGAAAGCAGCGATTATTAGTTGCCACTCATTTTTATACAAAGATGTGGACGTTGGCCTAAAACTCCCATTTTAAATTCACCATGCTGCACAACTGGAACAATGATTGACGAAACCACCAAACAAGACAAACTTACCTTGCTCGGTGAAGCCCTCTGGAGCTTTCCGCTTCTTGAGCACTTCAAATCGTTCTTGGACCTGTAAAAAAACGATAGCATAAGAATATATAAATAGTATTAGGGAAATCAATCAATAGCTTGAGCATGAAAATTTAAACAATTATTTCATATATGGGGGCCTTGTATTGGCATATGATCTGTAAGTTTCGGCACAAGAAACACTCTGATCCTCGCATAGCAGCATGCTAAGATTACATGAACAAACTGCAATCAAGCCACATAGTAGATAGATACAGCAATGTATCACATCTGAGCCAGTCTTCATCTATTCATTTTTCTTCGAACCCATACAAGATAACAACTATCTCGATAAAAATATCCCAACACAGATTAAAAATCTACAGAGCATAGATAACCGTGGTTTTACTAAAAAGTAACAGAATAAGCCCTTCAAAATAATTGGTTACTTTATTCAAATGGCGATAAATGTTCAGAACTTTTGCTCTCAATCAACTGAGAATAAAGTCATACCTGTTGAAGAGTCGCCCTTTCCACCCGCATAGACATGCCCAAAGCTCTCTGATCTGGGAAGAACAAGAAGTCAATAACCGCCGGCATTAGTGAACCTTCCAAGTCAGGTCATGCTCAACAATAGTAAAAAAGGGCGCAAGTCACATACGTTTCTTGCCATTGATGTGATCCAGGTAATTTGCTGAATCTTTTACAACACATTCGCAGACTGCACAGTAGTATCCAGCCTGCAAAATACAAATTGAATGACACTAACTTATCAATTGAAGAAGTCTCAGCTGTCATGTTTCTAATACTTAAAGCATCTCTGGCTTTCCAATAAGAGGAATTTCATTAAAGAGGGACTACTTTATATATGGTAACTTCTAAGCTTTCGAGGAAAATGTCTGGGTGTCCAATAACTTTTGCCCCCTTCCCTACTCTTTTTTCTTGTGCTTTTGTGTGTGTTTTTGTAGAGGGTGATAGCGCAATATGATTATCTTCAATGCAGTATAGCTGCATATTTTTTTTAGGGTGATGGAGCAGAAGTTGAATGGAAATCAAACATAAGGTGGAAAAAAAAACATCGTCAAGCAAAGAAGCGATGATTAAGTTTCCTTTCTAGATGGATACCAAACATTTCTTTATTGTTTTTTTATTTGAAAGCAATGTTCCTTTGAAACATCCATCAACGATTGGAATATAACATGATATGTAGTAGATGAAATTATGATGGGCGATGATGCAGAACCATTGAAATGATGTAGTAACACAATGAAAGAGCTGAGTTATGGCTTGCAATCAAGTCATCCACCATCTTTTCAAATCAAATGAGCAGTGATCACAACTGATAATAACTATGGCAATAGATATATATAAGAGGCTTAGTGCCTTCGACAATATTTTCTCACATAATAGTATTAAAAGCCATTATTTGAACCCATTAGGTACCAACATGTATCTCTCATTGGTTGCCATGTAAGAACTAAGGGCGGTGACATGACAAATCCTTTAACTTGGAATGGATATAACCATAAATCTTTTTGCATAGTTTCTGATTCTTCTACCCTTCCACGGCTTCCAAAATTACCAGCCAAGAGCACAAATATGAAAGTTTATTCTCCCTCTAATGTGATAGTACTCAAATCAATTTGAGCGCTTGATCCATGTAATGGATTGCTACATCCTCATCATCAACATAATTCCTCTCCTAATTTATTTAAGTCTACTAGCCTTCTCCTCATCTAATGATTTTCATACATAGATACCATCTAAATGTATTCACTTCTTATGCCATCCTACAGTTGACAATATACACAAGGAGGATATTGACACGTTCAAACAGAGAATAAACATACACACAGATGTTTATACAGAAGGTATAAATTTCAATATGATTTCATATCATGCAAAATAGAAGCTCCATGACTAACTCTTTGCAACCTAAAAAAACATCTTTTTAAAAAAAATAAAGGCTTCCAAAGAGGTTTCTTAGTGATCATGCTTAATGCTCTACTTATTGCAAAGGCTAAATTTTGACATCCTAAGCTTAAACAAACATGGCAGTCTATGGTGCCTAAAGATATCACTAGATTAGCTTAATTATATATTGAATCATCTTATCACGAATATACAAGGAAAATACAAATTCCAATGCCAACAAGATCTAAAACCAATAAAGAATACTTCTACAAGTACAAGTGTTAATCTCAAAGATATCGAAGGATCCACTTTTACAATAGTTATAGAAATAATTAAAGCAAATTAGTCTTGAATATATGCAGTTTAGGCTGTTTTGTGATGTCAGGAAGAATTGTTTCAATCAAAGTCGAGGCATGCTTTAATTATCATCAATGTTAGTAAGATATCTTTTTGATTCGCCCTCCCATATCAGACCTAAACAAACTTTCAAATTAAATTTAAAGCATACTATCATGTAGCACCAAAGTTGTGCAATCTGCTAAAAAGGGTCACAGATTCCAATAAAAAACAAAACCACATTCGAGTAATTCTAAACACTTTAATGTCCACAAAAAATACCTGCTGGCTTAGTGGTGCTATTGGGGTAACAACCTGCAAAAATGAAAGAATGTTAATCATGAGCAACAATAAAAAAATTTGTTGTTTTTCTTGGACAACCTAGACAATCAACATCTGTCACAAATAGAATACCAGCAATTACATGTTTTCAAGTTTTGTTAATCTATTATACTAACATACAACAAGAAGTCAGACAAGTAACTTATAGATGTTGGGCCATGAATATTGTAAAGATTTTAGATAAAATAGAAGTGATAATGATAGGAACTATAAATTTGCCCCCAAAAATTATGAGTATTATAAAGAATGTTTTCAAAGAGAACGAATGTGGGCAAGAGTGTAAGGTAACCCCATTGATATGGAGTTAATGATATCAAGAAATAGTCAAGCTAACTAATTGTTTAACAAATTCTGCAAACTAAAAAAATCCCTACCAACCAGACAATAACTTTGTTTCATACCAAGATATAACTAAAGGGAGATATTTAAAATCGCTCAACTTAGAGGGGAATTATCGCAACACTATGATGCTTTTGAAAAGAATTTCTGAGTAAAGGCCACCGTATGAGGCGTCTATTCCTAAAATATAAATTTGGTTTTATGTTTAAAAGTTATCTTTGAAAGCAATTTATGTATTATTAAACTTAATGAAAAAATATAGAGGACAAACAAAGACTTGCATAATTATCATTAAGCAAATGACAAAATTTGACGAGGATAATATAAATAGAGTTAAGTAGCACAATTAAAGAAGCAAGGGGTGTCAAGATTGTTGTATGAACCTTGGACTAGAAGAAAAGTTCAACAAGGCAGTTGGGCAACCAATTATATTCCATGTGTTAGATTTTTGACAAATTAAGAAACAATATGTGCAAAAAGTTAGCATCAACGAGATGAGGATATCAAAATGTGTGGGATTACTAGAAAATATAAAAATAAAAAGAATGAACGATCAGGAAAAGTCCTAATTGAATATAAAATTCAAGAGACCATTTGTGTAGTATGCACATGTCCAAAGGAAATCCATAAATGCATCATATGGACAAGTGAACTAGGATTAGTGGTGTGATGAGAACTAGATGAAAGCCTTAAAGAACTTTATTAAGGAAAACAACAGGTGGCCCGATGTCTGGTAATTTGGCGAGTGATATTGCCCTTACCTATATCCATGTAACTGACTCCACAGAATCATTTTTCACTTTGGAGGTACACATCTTAGCCTCTTAAGAGTGAATCTTTTCCACGAACAAATAATTTATAATGATTAAAATTTTAAAAGTATCTATAGGCTCCGATGCCTGGACTGAGACTTCATCTGAAAGCCCATCTCACAAAACCCACGCATATCCCCAACACATGGAGATCAAAAGCTAGGGAAGAATTTCGCTCACCAGGAAGGTCACCAATGATAACAAGAATCCAATTTTGGAGAAAACCATCTTTTGTTTATTTGGTCCAGAACAAAGTCATCATGAAATTCAAAACACGTATAACTTGTTAAGAAAGGGCGCAATAGAGGAAGCAAGGGTGAAAATAAGAATCCTGAAAGGAGCTTCGATTTATGTTGAATGCTAAAGACGCTGAATAGAGAAGATCAATAATGATGATGGTGGTGGTGATTGTTTATTCTTTCTTCTCTAAAAAGTTTGGTAGATGTAGTCCATACCTGCAATTATTGCTAACAGATTTACAAATCTGGCTATATACTTATAAAATGACCATTATCATAGACAAATAAAAAAAGATGATGCATGTCCAGAAAACGACAGTAAGTAAATTAATCACCAAAGAAAGCTCACACATCTAAGCACCCTTTGTTACACAAATTCTTCCATATCGTCAAATGAGTATTTAACGTGGAACCATCATAAATTTCTGTGAAAAGAATAATCGTAAACAACTAAGTGGTGCCATAACAAACCTGAGTTTTCCCCAAGCGGGATTCGAGGTCGACTTCATAATCCCTGTGCTTCAGGGGTTTCCTTTGGACAGGAGGGGCTTTATCTGAGATACAAACATCAAATAGGGGTATAAGATTGACTAAGAAGCCATCAATATGAAACAATGAATCCATCCAGAAGGCCAGCATCCTTCTAGGGTTTACCTTTGGATTTAAATCTGCCCTCCTCCTGCTTGACAAAACAAAAACGCAGAAACAAACAAATGATGAGATCAAATTGCCCAACAAGTCCTTAATACGTTTATTGCCGGTAAATGCAATCACCTCTTGCCTTTCTCGTTCTCTGGCTTTCTGAAGAAACTCTTCCCGATCCCACTTCCTTCGAAAAGTGTTGTCAACTCCAACAGCCTATGCGTACAGCAGGCAGCAGACATGTAAACGGCAGCACAACCCGCTTCCACACAAAGGCACTTATGAAAAAACACTCACATTAGTGCGAGGCTGAGCCATCACAATGCGTCGTCAAGACAGGTTCCTGGGGGCCAAGCAAACAGCAAAAGTTCCCTTATCCTCAATTCCAATGACCACGATCACTGCAAAATTAATACGAGACATCACGATTCTGGATCAGCTCAAGCACCAAAGAATAAGGGCATGGAGTCGAAGAAAGCCGAGATTTGACACGTATTTTAGCTAGAACTTGACGAATCCCTAGCAAGCACCCGTTCACTCTAGGGAAACACTTCGATCGAAAAGCCAAGACCGCGTATACCAATCCGAATCCCTGATCCGGGAAAACGCAAAATAGAGAAAAGATTTGGACGTAATCGTAGGAGACTCTAGCTGAAAAAAATGGGAAAACACAAACATATCAAAGATTTTGACTCAATCCAAGGATTCTCTCCTCGGAAAGGGACGACGTCGAATCCCGAATAGGGTTCGTCGCCACCAAATCGTACCGCGCATTCGTGAGACAAGAAAGGGGGAGCAAGGATCAGAGGAAGAGAGAAACTACCTCCGCGAAGAGCAATTCACACGGCGCAATCGAACCCTAATAATAAAAGTGTTGTTCTTACATCGATTTCATAGGATATATATAAGCAAAGTGTTGGGTTTAATGTCGAGGGCGTTTGGTCTAGTGGTATGATTCTCGCTTCGGGTGCGAGAGGTCGCGAGTTCGATTCTCGCAACGCCCCAAAATAAACTTAAATGTTTTAGCTTTGATTGTAATGTGAATTCTGAACTCTGTGTATCGACGCGGGTTTAGAGTTTCGCATCGAACCGGACCGGGCCTTGGTCTTAATGTGAAATCTGAGCTATGTGTCGACATGCGGGTTTATGATTTCGCATCGAACCGGGCCGGCATCCCGAGAATTTTTGTGGGAGTCGGGCTTGACAAGCTAGCAAAATTTGACCCGGAAACAAATTGGACCGGGTTGGGTTCAAATGCCTGCCGATTCTCCATGAACACTTTATCCTTCATGTAAGTAATCTTTTAATATCGTCAAGATATTTATAATATCAGTTTAATTAGGTTAGCAATAGTAGATTGACTTAAAAAGAAAGCTTAAAAATGTAATATTTAAGTTGATAGGAACTTGATGAGGTTCTGTCATAAAATATCGTCTTCGTCATTTACTTTTTAAGAAAAAGAGATTTAAAGATATTAAATATGTGTTAAACTACCAATTGATGTGCATGATGGATAATCATATAAATAAGTAGTATGGTGAGATATTTGACAAAATAAAAAATTCATGAGAAATAGTTTGCCAAATGTGTTATATATATATATATATATATATATATATATATATATATATATATATATATATATATATATATATATATATATATATATATATATATATATATATATATATATATATATATATGTATATATATATGTATATATGTATATATATATGTATATATATATATATATATGTATATATATGTATATATGTATGTATATATATATATATATGTATATATATATATGTATATATATATATATATGGACATACATGTACATATATACATATATATATATACATATATGTACATATATATGTATATGTACATATATGTACATATATATATACATATAAATATATACATATATATATATATATATATATATATTCTTACTTTATAAAATTACATCACTTAAAATTAGCCATCTTTGCATTTGTGTCTCTAATTTTAATTTTAGCATATGTATATATGTACATATATACATATATATGTATATATGTACATATATATATATATATGTATATATGCACATATATATACATATATATGTATATATGTATATATGTACATATATATATATATATATATATTTTATTCTTACCTTTACAAAATTACATCACTTAAAATTTAGCCATCTTTGCATTTGTGTGTCTAATTGTAATTTTAGCATATATATTATTGTAAATCCTAAAAAAAACACTCCCATTTATTTGATGATAATAATGACCTGGTCAAACACTATAAGTGTTTTAGGTATTTATATTTTGTCATTTTCACCGGAATATATATATTTTTGGATGGATATGAACAAAAGCGAAATATACATGGAAAGACTTTTATATTTGGAGGGGAATATATATCCAATATTAGAATTTGTAGGGGCAATTATTTTGGTTAGTTTAAAAGTTTGCAAGGATAAATATGTTTCTATGGCCAGTGATTTTTATATTTGATATAAGCAGCAGAGTGGAATGAGGCAAGCCATTGGGCTATTACATAAACTGAAGGGGACAAAAAAAGCCTGTTTGATTACCTGAGCAAAGCAGATCATAAACTTGGTAAACATCTGTTTCTTTTCCTTCTATTGATCAAAGAAGCAACAAAAGAATCAACAGTTATGTTTTGAAGAATTAATTTCATATTCTCTTTTGGAACTTTCAGAAACAAAATAATGAAATCTTTTAACAAAAACCCTCACCAACCATGAATTTTGCTCATCATCTTCTGAAAAACTCACCATCAATCCATGAAAACTTTGGCAACAGAAAAAGAAGGAACAATCTCAGATATGAGTGATCCAAAGAATCAGAATTTGCCGTGACAACATTAGTCGCAAGGAAGTAGAGGAAGGAATCTACAATGAGATACTTACAGGAGAAACAATTAGATATCTTGTGGGTCACTGATTTGGAAATCAGCAACAACTTCATCAACCAAGGTCTCAAATAACCACCTCTCAATCTCTACTCCTGCTTCGAATGCTTCGATTTCGAAATCAATCCACCTCCCAAGATAAGTACTCATGTCTTTGGCCACAAGCTCATCCACCATCAAGTCGTCAATGCTATTCCATCCCGATATCTCATCGTAGAGTTCGTGCGGCAAGTCTTTGGCAACAAGCACAACACCTTTTGACCACATTCGGAAACCTGCTCGGAAATAATGATTATATTTAGTTTCCAAGCACTCGTTCACTGCATCAAAAATTATCTTCCTCGTCCTTCTGTGCCTTTCCTCTGCTTCACAAGCAGTCGAGCTTTGATTCTCCTCTAATTTTACAAAGAGAAGGGGATCCAAGATCTCATCAGACTGGTCCATAAAGTAAAGTATTAGATCATCAAAAATAAACTCTGAGATGGTTAATATTTCCTTCACGTACTCGAGTCCACCCCACAGAGTTTCAGCACGATCGCTTATGCCAATTTCTGAGACTAGACCCAAGTCTAGGATCTGCTTATTTGAGGACGCTAAATCAGATAATTCCATCTCACGTTCCTCTGACAAAGTTTTGTCGATGCAATCCATCTCGACAATGTCTTCATCCAGAATGGAAGAATAATCCATCTCGACAATGTCTTCATCCAGAATGGAAGAATAATATGAATCTGTCCGGCTACCTGGAAAAGCACCATCAAGTTTTATAAGCAATAGAACTTTTATAAAAACATCAAATGAAGAATCATGTAACGTCTGAACAAATCTGTTATTACCATCGGCATTTTCAAAGCTCTCAGAGTAGCAGCAGCTTTCATTTGAAAATGAATTCTCAAGAATGGAAAGGGGACTCTGATCTTGATGACCAGGTTCCCTTGGGTCCGCTGTGCTACAACAGCAATCGATCCTATTTACTTCCTGATAACGGTTGCATAAGAAATAATCAATGGGTTATAGAATCCATGGAGCAACTTACTGCTTATAGTGAAATATTATTTCACCATCAACTGTCCTTTTTACAAGAAAAAAAAAATGACTCAAGAAAGAACTAGTATTTCCAAGTTTTACGGCACTACCCAATTGCATCAGTGAAACCAATGAATCTGTTATAAGCATTAACTTCCAGACAAAGTTGTGCCCTTTGAAAGAAAGCACAACCAAGTACAGAAAACAGGAATGGCCCAGCAGACCAGAAAATAGAAAATCCACATCTAAATAAAGCTCTTCTACTAACATATTTTTCATGATAACCCTGACTTTGTTACATACTGATGCATGGAAGAGATGTAAATGCAATAGTTCCGGAGTGCAGGTGATCCTAGCAAGTCAATATATAAAGATAGCCCACCACAAATATTTTGACAAAAGGATATATTCCTGCACGATGGCTAAAGTCAATGGGGTGCTCTGAGATGTTTCCTTTAGAGTAATGCTCTAAGCAATACAGCTCATAATAGCAGTTCTAGGACTATCTGCTTGACAGTAATGAACGAGCATATTAACAATATGTTCAAATGTGCATCTACTGTGGAAACCTAGTTCAAGCAATAAGGTGAAGCATAAACATACTGTAAGCCACTAAGCATCATCTTTCCACTTAAAGTATTCTATAGTATTTGATTTATCCATAAATAGTAATACTACCTTACTATTCTAAAAGATACCTAAAAAACTAAAAAAAGTACCAATGAAGGGAATACTAATAGCAATTATGCTCTATCAGACTATCAAGTGTTCATCAAATTGATAATCCACCTTCTTTTGGATGGTCACATATATGTTACCATTATGGTATATGAAATCCTCTAAAATGTGGTTGTCAAACTCCATCATTGCTCCGGTATAACTCTCTGTATCTGTCTCTGTTTCTACTTGGTATTTCAAGTTTGATACTGTTTTACTTCCAACAAACAGACATCTATTTCTTTAATTCTCAGTTTTCCACCAACCCGGTAGTTGTATGCTTGCACTCGAGCTCCTAAGTTTCTCATGGTTACCTCAACTTCTTAGGCTGACATATTCTGTACCGTATTTCAATTCGATTACCATCTAATTGGCTCTTCCCCATTCTATTTTGTGTATGTTGAAAGCTGGCATTGTAAGAAAATAGTTTTGCATAGACTTGAAATGCTACACATGATGTTGCTTGAGTACATCAGTAGCACATGACATATCTAGCAAATTCTGCAATGTAAATAGTAGGTCACAGAGTAAACTATACAGATGTTCCATATATGATATCACTATGTAGATGGTCAAGTAGTTAGAAATTAATCGATGAACAACAGAAGAAAATGTTGGCCTTGTGAAAGAAAATAGCAGAATACACTCTTGTGAATGGCTTTGACCAAACAGTCTACATAATATACAGCTAACCATAGGTCAGTATGATGCACTAATGGCAAGCATGGAAAAGAGGTGAACTAAAATTCCACAATTCAAGTTATACAAGTATGCATAAGAACAAGAATGATAACTGCATTTCTTGTGCTGCATTAATGCCACTAGAATCATAGAAAAAACCAAAGAAAAGAGGTACACTGACACAAATTATACTACTATTCATAAGAACAATGTACCTGCAGCTTATGTCTGACACAAGGCACCTGAGAACTAGCAACTGAACAGTTTGGATTGCTACTGCCTACTTCATCTTCAATAGACTGGACAAAAGACTCATCAAAAGTGGATGCTGAATCTATTGAGTCAGGCAAAGAAGCTGCAGTACCATGACCTTCAGTTGATTTACTGCTAGTTGACTGAATCTCAGATGCTAATTCTCTCAATTTCAGCTCCAAACGGAAACCTAAATGATCACCTTTTATCGTATTCAATTTGCGAGAGGACAAAATTTTGCACTCTGAACCCAAAGCAGCTTCAGAAAAAGGATAAATGTAAGCCCTCTTTTCGACAATCTTTTCTTCCTCATGACTGTTTGACTGAGATCCATGCACTGGCTTTATTAAAGGGGATGTGAATGTGAAAGACACAACATCTGCGGCATTACTTATGTTATCATCAGGCTGTCTCGAATGATTGCGTCTCGCAACATTATGCCGAATATGTGTTTTTGGTTTATCAACTAGCATATTGTCAACAGAATCACGTATATTAGAATAGGATCCCTGCTCCAGCAATTTCTTCTTGCCGGTGTTCTTGTTATTCAGTATAAAGCTACCGTTACCAGTACCAGCAGTCTTTGAACCCTTCCTTGTATTGTAACAGACTTTACCATTCCCTGGAAGATCATTTACCACTTTGTCCTGTCCAGGATAAGCATCCTTCAAGTGTAATTTTCTGTCCCTCTGGTCAGATACTGATGGTTTTGGAGCAAGCTTTCTTTCGCTTGCCATGTACTTCTTTATTTTCTGTTGTGGTGCATTAAAAGAATCACCACCTCCTTTATTCTGGATACTTGTTTGGTCAATTGACTGAAATTTCAAGGCTCTGTTGATTTGATGTTCATCATTTTCCTCCACAATCAACTTATTTTCAGTGTTTGCACTTAGGCCTTCCCTTCTTTGGACATTCAACTTTGCTTGAATAGCAAGTGAAACTGATTTGCCTTTATCTTTTGCACCATCTTGTGTGGTTTCTTTTATACCTGGTAAGGACTTGCTATTTTCTAAAGCATTCTGACACCTGCCC
This sequence comes from Musa beccarii, assembly GCA_024322285.1. Classification (NCBI taxonomy): domain Eukaryota; kingdom Viridiplantae; phylum Streptophyta; class Magnoliopsida; order Zingiberales; family Musaceae; genus Musa; species Musa beccarii. The sequence continues at coordinate 37,832,602 of CM044398.1, read as the reverse complement.
AAATATTGTGACGTAGAGGACTCGAAAGCAACTGACTGAGCAGATGGTCCAGATGATTCTGAAGGCTTTGATGTCTTCTTAGAGTTCGCTGTGATCTTTCTTGAATCAGAAACTTTTAAGGGACTTGAAGATGAGCTAGAAGACCGAAGTTTATCCTTGGTAGCCTTAGCAGAGATCAATCCAGGAGTTCTAACTGGTGAAATTAACTTGTGGCTAGTAGGCTTTGCCAATCTAGGAGGCAATGCTTCTGCTTGGGACCTCTCGATTCGGCTGTTTAGCATCCTTTCGGGCCTCGACACTGCTGTTTTCCTCGAATAAGCACCGCTTTTCGGGATGGCATTGCTGGAACGACATTTTTTATTTCCACCAAAGTTCGCTCGAAGCACTCGTGAATCATTGATTGAAGTTGAATGTGGCTTAGAACTAACTGATGAGGGCATCGACTCCAAACCCATAAGTCTTGCTACAACCCCCGAAGCCCTAATCCTGCTTCCCTCTCCATCTGTGACCGAATAAGTACAACTATGGTCATCACTGCTGGCCCTTGCAATTGAAATTTCCAACTTCTCATCTTCATCAATCTGGCAAATAAACAACAAAATGAAAAAGAACAAGTCATGTAGCCAACTAAACAACCAAATCCCAGCAGATGGAGTTGTGATGCTGGCGTATTATCATTACCAGTCACCTTCCCCTGAATTCCTTCCTCTGCAGAGATAAATGCTATGGCTTGTTGACGCCAAAAAGAATGGCTTTATCATGTATGACCAAGAAGATAGACTTACCCATGGAAGCATTTCCATCGCCGAATGACTTCTTCTGAGATTTCCTAGTCCAGTCAGTCAATTAAATGAAAGAATCCAACTTTTCCCCCATCATCATCTTTCTCTAGCATCGAAAACCATACGAGGAGTAAACGATTGCCCAAGCAAACCACCTGCATTCACCAAACCAACGCCGCATTGAGGTAATTCAAGCTAAACCAAGTCAAAGAAATGAAGAAAAATATCAATATCGTACAACAAAATCAAGCTATGCCTAGCCATATAAACACATACATCGAAGATTATTTCCTGCATCTCAAAAATTCACAGATAATTATGCTTACGCGCTCAAATCTATTGTGAATAAAGGAAACATATGATGAAATGGCTCAAAGGGATTGACTTTACACTAGAGCTACTCGACTCACGCCAATCAAACGACGTTGCTCCATCCAGATTCTCCCACGTCTTCAGAAAGAAGGAGCTGTTGCGCGGAACAGCTACGAGCAAGCCCCAGATCGAGGAGGAGGAGGAGGAGGGGGCGGAGAAAGGAGGCTGACCGCCTGCTCGTGGCGGATCATCGGGGATGAACAACTTCTTGGGGACGCAGTGGATTCATAGCGGGTCAAGGTGAGGAGAGGAGGAAGATGACAAAGAGACAGGCAAAGAAGCTGGAAGCCATTAATGGAGCTCTGAGGGACGGAGTGGAAATAAATAAATAAATAAATAGCAGATAACTTTTTTTTATTTATTTATTTTATATTAATAGGTAAATAGTAATTCGTAATTATAAATAAAAAAAGAAAACGATAGCCGATAGTAAGCATGTGGTGGGTCCACTATTTTCCATGATAGTTCTAAATCGAAATTAGAATCGACTTCACGATTTATCGATTTCAATCACTTGTCCTCGCTCGACTCGAGGTTGTATCAAACGTATCGTACCGTACCAAATCGTATCGGGAAGCTTAGGATGACGCATCAAACAGTGTCGATCCATATGAGACGATCGACGCCCTCACAAACGACATGAGTTGGTCGCTCGAGGAGTTGGAGGTAATTAACGGGCTCGTGATTGGACCAACGATTATTGAAAGTCATCGCCCTCAACAATACTATCATCAATAATAAGCTGTCAACGGTGATCCATTAATCAAATACAAGGAACCTTGCATTGCTCGCAAGTAGGAAATAGGACAAATTAAATAGAAAAATAGAATAATAATACACATTGATTGTTTAAGCATCATAAACCAAAATCGAATAACACCTTTTCATAAGCAAAGGATGCTAATAAATAGATCTAAAGTATTTAATTAAGAAAACATAGTTCTAATATCAAATATAAGTATAAAAACATGATTATATTATTATTATATAAAAAATTTTAAAACCAAAACTGAAATCAAATAATAATAGATTAGACTTACGATGTATAACTTTTGATATTATCCATAAAGTCTTTATCTAATTTGTAGGTACATTATCATCGGTTTTGAAAGCTACAACAATGTCTTATAATGAGAACTAAACTCATCTTTTCCTCTTCTCCTATCTTTCACAGGATCACTATGAGAAATGGATTAGGGGCTAAGGGAGATTGAAAATATTTGTAATCTCAATGACTAGTGTGTCATTCCTAGGAGATCCTTTTTTTTTTTTTATAGGTGATAGGGCATATTCAAGCACCACCTCGTGGATGCTGTTAGTTACCATGTCAGCATGGACATCCAGCCCATAGAATGAGATGGAGCGTTGTGTCAGATGCGCCACCTCGGATTCGGGAGAATGACAATCCCTTCACGTGCCATTCGAAGCCATACGAGGCAACATTGTGCAAGACGAAGCTACTCCAAAAAGCTTGGGACGATACCATACGATGTCATTTCATGCAGGTCGACCGACTCTCACACAGTGGTACCAACCGACCACCCGCGAAGCTGACCGCCACCATCAGATCACGTACATCCAACCCTCACTCACTGATATAAAAGCCTACCAACCGACATCAGGTGAGGAGGATCCTTCCCTCGAAAACTCTATTCGATATTGACTCAACCTTCGGAGGGGTCGAGTCGGGAACTCCCCCACCGCCAATCTCGACCTGTGTGCAGGAACCCGACGATGACGAAGCGAGACACCTACCAACATGAAGAGCCAAGAGCAGAGACAGACTCCATGCCCACCCCGGCCCACCGAAGGCCAACATTCGTCAGCCTCACGAATGATTCTACGCGTCGGAGTTCAGACCGAGCCGTGCTCTCACCTTGTTAACTGCTTAAGGAGTTCGTTAACAATAGATGACGACAAAGAGTTTTGGATGATAATTAAGAAAGTGTCTTTTATTAATATGATTTTCTAAAATATTATATTATAATTAATATTTTTTATTGAAGGATAATCAATCTAATCACATTTATAATATATTTTACCTTTTTAGATAAGATTAAATAGCGTAACAACGGTCGCCCACCTTTGTCGTCGTCCGTCATCATCGCTTACTGGGTAGCGGGGAAGGAGGAGGAGAGGTTGGGCGATATAGAAGAATGGGAGAGGCAAAGAAGAAGGGGGAGAGAAGAGCACAGATCACAGCGGAGGAGAGGATGGGTTGTGGGAAAAGAGGAGAGAAGAGGAGGTGGCGACAGTGCATTGGAGGCGACGATGGCAGCAAAAGAAGGGTGGGGAGATAACTATCTGAAAAATTATTTTAAAAAATATTTAAAATGAGAGTATTTTTTAATAAAATCGGTCACGATTTTATGAATATATATTTTGTAAATAATAAATATATATACTCTTTTTTTTTTTTGAAATGAGAAGTGACGAATTGATGAAGACATGGTTTTGTTCCATGATGCTACGTTGCTTTGAGATTGCGGATTTAGATATATGCACCTAAAATTCCTCACATCCGACCGTCCAGTTCTCGCCAGAGCAAATCTCAACAGCGTATCCGCACGCATTTCGGCGGAAAAATTAGCCCTATAAAATCGATCTAGAGGTCGCTACTTCACTCATCCAAAGCCCTAAACCTCCTTGCGTGATCTCCTTCTTCTCCTCGATCACCATGAGTGGCAGCTTGGGAACGGCGGCCGAGTCGATCCTCCGTAGCACGGCGGGGAGGAAGATGTCGTCGCCGGCGACCGATCGCGCGAGCCCGATGGGGCGGCCTCTGCGGCTGCCGGCGGTGGCGAGGTCGAGGCGGATAGAGAGACTGAGGGTTTCGTGCTCGGGTGTCGGATCCGGGAGCCGGGGCCTCACGTACAAGGACGCCGGCGTCGACATCGATGCCGGGTCCGAGTTGGTTCGCAGGATCGCAAAGCTGGCGCCCGGAATCGGAGGGTTTGGTGGCCTCTTCCCTTTGGGTATCTCCGATTCCTTGTGTTTAGTTCCAGTTTACTTCTTTTATGAATTCGATCTTGTTGCTCCGTGATAGTGTATTGATCTACGATACTTTTAGGGTGGTTTGCCCTGTAGTCGTATCCATATAAGTATAGAACTGCAATTTTGAATCACTCTTTAAGTCAATTTGGAAAAAATATAGAAGGAGCATCTTTTGCTATCTGTGCAAGTGTTGTGTTAGGTTTACTTTGCTATCGATGTGAATTTGGATGGATGATTTAGTAGGAACTTCTAAGATGCACCACAGTGGTGATGATATAAAAGGTTGTAATTTATTGTTTCATGTATGGTGATGATATCATCACTACTTTCTTTCTCCACATGTATTGTGATACTATCAAAAGCAGCATTTTGTTGATCAATTAGCACTCACTTGAATCATAGGATAAATTTCGGGGATTTTATTTTCTTCTGAATGTGAAATTTTGATGAAAGTTAATTGTGACAAACAATGATGTAGGAGTTGTGAAGACTGTGTTTCTCTTCCTTTCTTCTTTTTGGCTTTCGGTTATGAGGAACATGGTGTAAGGGCTCTGAAGAGTGTTGAAAACTTTTGTGGAACTCATTTTTATTCGCTAGAAGAAATTTTACTGAAACTATTGGCTTGTGGTGAACATGCGGAAGCAATAACATGGAGTGCTTTGCAAGCAGAAATGCTAGTTGAGATTAGCATGTGTGGTAGTCCTGTTTAACAGAAGTTTGCCTGTTGATCCAACTTCATATCTTTTGAACAGGTGACTCGTACCTTGTTGCTGGTACCGATGGTGTTGGTACCAAGCTGAAGCTCGCATTTGAAACCGGCATCCATGACACAATTGGGGTTGATCTGGTATAAAATGTATACTATATATTGTTTAGTTGGTTCCATTGATTTTTAAGTTTATATGATTTATTATACTTCTCCATAGGTGGCTATGAGCGTGAATGACATAGTTACCTCAGGAGCAAAACCATTGTTCTTCCTAGATTACTTTGCAACGAGTAATCTTGATGTTGATCTTGCTGAAAAGGTATCGGTAGTCATCATCATGGGTTGGCCATTAATAGCACCAGCATTTAGGTTTCACATTCGCTCGTTCTTTTAGCGTCTCTAAATAATCTTCATGATTATATAAGATTAGCAACTCTATGACTTGTTGTTAAATCAATGTAGGTGATAAAGGGGATTGTTGATGGATGCCAACAATCTGATTGTGTTCTCTTAGGTGGCGAGGTAATTTTTCGAGACTTGCCTGTAATTTTTTTTTTATTTCAACTCAGATTTAGTCCATGTTATATGTGGTTGTAATAGATCACAAAATTTTACCACTTCAGACAGCGGAGATGCCTGATTTTTATGCCAAGGGAGAATATGACATGAGTGGGTTTGCTGTTGGCATTGTCAAAAGGGATGAGGTCATCAATGGGAAGAACATCGATGCTGGAGATGTCCTCATTGGCCTTCCATCCAGTGGTGTGCACTCTAATGGCTTTTCCCTTGTGAGAAGGTTAGTAATCATGTGCCAGAAGACCTGCATTGTCTTTCTATTTAAGTTCATCAATATATTAAAATCTTGGTTCGGCAGGGTTTTGGCTCAAAGTGGCCTTTCTTTAAATGATCAACTTCCAAATAACAATGGTAAACCCATCAGATTGGGTAAAGCTTTAATGGCACCCACCATCATCTATGTCAAGCAGGTTAGTCTCCAGTTTATGTATGTGTTTTGCTTGCGATAATTTAGACACCAAATATGGATATTTCTTCACTTGGTACATGTATGCAGGTGTTAGACATCATCAGCAAGGGGGGTGTAAAAGGAATAGCTCACATCACAGGCGGTGGTTTTACGGACAACATTCCAAGAGTATTTCCTTCAGGCCTCGGAGCTAAAATTTTTACAGATTCATGGGAAATTCCTGCTGTATTTAAATGGCTAAAAGAGGTACCCACAAGTTCGATTTACAAATTTTCCCACATTAGTTCTCTGTCTATTTCTTGTATAGGTTAAGTGAATATTTAGATATATGAATTCAGGTGTAAGCTCTGTGGGTAGTAGTTTGTTTTTATTATTTCCACATTAGTTGTCAATAACAAGGTGACTTGGCGCAGGCTGGTGGAGTTGAGGATGCTGAGATGAGGCGAACGTTTAATATGGGCATTGGGATGGTTCTTGTTGTGAGCAACGATGCAGCCGCCCGAATACTATCGGAATGCCAGGGTTCATCTGGAGCCTATCGCATTGGTGAGGTCATAGTGGGCGAAGGGGTCGAGTACGTATGAGCAAGAAGATAGCTTGTGGCTTGTGGATGGATAATAAGGGTTCCATTTTTGTGATACAAGGTCACAAATGTGGTAAAAAATTAACATGAATCCATAAATGTAGGTTTTGACTCCAGGAGGCTGGCTATAAATGCATTCTGGCATATATATATATATATATATATATATATATATATATATATTGATAATTACTATTATTTTCCTATGGTTTTCATGGATGTGTAACCGACGACTAGATTGATGTTAACACACCGAGGAGTAACTCCCAAGACGTCATTTGTTGGTTATTAGGCAATATCAAAAACTTTTAGATAAAACAAAGACTTTTAAATTAAGTTTTGAATTAGTAGATGCTGTAGGAGCGGTGCGGTGATATGCCAAAAAGGAAGAGAGAAATGGATTCGTAAATCTCAATCGGGAAAAGAATGAATAAAAAAAGATATCTTTATATCATTGAGATTGCATAACAAATATAAAAAGTAAAGTTGTACGTTTTGATAATAGTATCTTTGATCGTAGTGACAAATATTAATTAGTATGTTTGTCTGATTGGTAATTTTATCATTAAAGGGATCTAATTATTCTTTTTTCAATTGCCACTCGAGCAGATCCTCATTTGGGAGAAATAGATAGGTAAAAAATTAATGGATTCACATCGCGCAATGATGAGGGTTCGCAAAATCGGGATAAGTATTTTTTGTTGTTGAAGGGATCTAATAATTACTTCGTTTCTCGAACACCATCGTCCCACGTGGGAGAAGTAGATGGACAAAAATATGATGAATTCACACGGTGTCATGACGAGAATTCAAACTCTCAATCTAAGGATGTTTGATCTGAGCGTATCCCACTTGGGAGACGTAGATAAGCAAATAGATAATGACTCGGATACGGATACAATTTGTTCTCGGGGAGTGATGCCTGGATCGACGGTTGAGATGCGGGTGATGGTTCCAATTTAAGGTATAAACGGCAGAGCGCGTTAGCACCACCGACCGCATCATCGTCTTATCCGATGACAGTAGGAAATAATTACCATCTGTTGATCGCTACCGACATTTCTCCTAAAATAACAATTGCCAGCTCCGATCCACTGTTCCGCCGTCCTTAAATCCCTCGTCGATCTCTCCCTCCACCACCACCACATCTAACCCACGCAAAAACCCGCAAGACAAACCTTCGAATCGATCCCCTAGATCCTACAAGGGCCGACGGATGGGGCACCGGGCCGACAGCCTGCCGCCGTTGAAACATAAGCGGGGGAGCGGGGCCATGTCCTCCTCGTCGTCGAGGCCGTGGTGGTCCAGCGACCCGGAGGCGGCACAGCGGAGGAGGATGGCGAGGTACAAGGCGTATGCCGTGGAGGGGAAGGTGAGGGCCTCCCTCCGAAGGGGGCTCCACTGGCTCAAGTCCCGCTGCTCCTACCTCGTCCACGGCCGATGAGCCTCCGCCCTCCGCCCTCCGCCCTCCGCCCTCCACCCGCTTTCGTGCGAACCATATGCCATTTATGAGGTCTCCCCGTGGTATTGTCGCAGATCCCCATCAGTTAAGCTGACAATTACGTACCTTTGAGACCTCATCCCCGTATTCATCTCTTGATCATCAAAACGATTATGTAATGTTTTGTTTACCCAATTGTCTTCCTAATTGATAAATTATTATATTATCATTATTACTACTGCTTTCAAATAAATTCAAAATTTCTAAGCCTCCCTTATTTATTCTTCCAATTAAATGACTTGATTAATTGATGGTACATCATGAATCATCTAATTTAAATCAAATTATCGTTTAAAACAAAAACGAAATGAATGGGTAATTATCGTTTAAAAATAAAATTATAGGTCACGAGTACTACTGCTTTCAAATAAATTGAAATTTAAGTGTCCCAATTTATTCTTCCAATTAAAGACTTGATTAATTGACTGCTATAAGAGTTAGTTGGGCCATTTTATCGAAAAAAAAAGTCCCCACCATGACACCCCCTAAATTTGTTTTTTACCTGGGTGCCCTTTTGCTATCTCTTTTACTAAGATAATTTTATCGCATATGTTATTAAAAAAAATCAATCTAATTATTTTAGTGATTCAAAAATAATTTGTACCATTTTTTATTTTTTAGAATTTTACGATAATTAGTTATTAAAATTAAGAATTTTTTAAAAACATTTATGATCAAATCATTTAAGTAAAAGAATAAGGATGTTATTATCTAAATAAAAAAATAGGGGGCATCCTATGTAAAAACGACTTGCTTCCAAAAACACATAAAACAAAAAAGCTATAACAACGGGAAAGCTGATATCTAAAACGATCGGTGATTGACACGAACAAGAGTTCGTCGATCATACCTGACCATCGCTTCCAGCAATCATACCTGACTGTAGCTTTCCTCGATCGTCGGACTTCGTTCTGATGCAAACAACAAGCAATGTGTATGAACGACTCATTGAACAATTCAGAATGGCCAAGATTCAAAAAAGAAACGAATAATAGCATGAATTAACAGCTATATGCTGCGGATTCACTGATCGAAAGAGTAATCTGTGGAACTGCATGATAGCTTCTGATTGCATAGTGTTCCCATCAGAAAGAGCATTCGCCACCGTCGCTGGAAGATTTCCCAACTGCAAATACCAAATCGAACGGCAAAGTGAGTGTGTCAAGGTGCCCGAATCCGACACCCTAACCCTATCACCAGGAATCCCACCGATCAGTACCCAAACCCAAGAAAAACTGATCCGGTCGACCCGATCCAGCAATCAAAACCACAACAACAATCAAAGAATCATCGAAAGTGTGATTACCTTCCTCCCTATGGCAGAGGCGTGGATCGTCTCGGTGAGGGGCTGGGCCTGGATCCCCTCACGTTGCTCATCTGGAGGCTTTCCTCCCGCCGGTTCTTGCAGATCTCGACCGTGTTGCCCTCCCGCCGCCACCGCGCCATACGGTCACCTGTACTTGTTTCGGCCCAGCCTCAGCTACATGCTCGCCTCCGGCAAGTGAGTGAGCGGACCGAAGTCGGCGGAGGAGGGGGGCGAAGCCACCAAAGCCCCAACGGAGCACGACAGAAGAAACCGGACAACGGGAACGCTTTTATAGGGTCGGAAAGGCGGTGGGAGGACAGAGAAGCGATGGGGTACAACAAAACCCCGACGCGAAACATGAATTCCGATACAACCCACATTCCCACCTGACGCTAACTCTGTGGGCCCCACGAACTTTGTTCACTCATTACAAAGCGAGTATGTGAGTAGAAATTGGAATCTAAAGAAGCGAAGGGAACAGGCCGAGCAGCGCATCGCGAGGATACACGTTAAATAAAAGTGAACCATTTACGTGGCGTTCGACGAGCGCACCATGATGGAGGAGTATATGATTAGGAGAGCGTGGGTAAGCCTTAATCAATAGCGTTCCGAGGAGCATGGGATGCGAAGACCGCGTAGGTGAGGTGAGGTGAGGTGGCAGCCGTCCAGGCCGTTGGATGAGGAACAATTTGATGGATCTCAAATTGAGATGCGGAAGATGGCTTATTTAAATTGAGATTGATGAAAATTAAATACATAGTTGAATGTACTATGAGAGATTGCTCGTATTTTGCAGGTATCCCGAGCCATTGACCAACAAGTGGACCAAATGCTTCCTTCTTCTCCTCTTGTTCCCCAAAAATTAGGGCGGATAACGAACCCCTATTTTGTCCGATGGCTCTCCAGTCTACCCGCCACTTCTTCCCGGAGCCACCTCCAACCATCCTTTGTTTTGTCCTCTTCTTCCCTTATATATCCTCGTTCCCCGATCCGTCTCTCTCGACGAGCCTTTCCAACTTCTGCCGCCTCACCGTAATCTCAAACCAGCGACGACAAGTACGAGGATGACCTCCGGGTATGGGCAGGTGTCGAACCTCGACCAGCCTGCGCAGGGAAAGAAGAAGAAGCTTGTGCTCGTCGCGGGCTCTGCGATAGTCCTCTTGGCCATGGTGGTCGCGGTGGCCGTCGGGGTCTCGCGACGCAATAATAGCAGCGGCTCATCCAGCGACGGCGAGCTCACAACCACGTCGAAGGCCATTCAGGCCATCTGCCGTCCCACCGACTACGCGGAAGAATGCCAGAGCTCCCTCGCTGCCAGGGCGGGCAACGTTACCGACCCCAAGAAGCTCGTGGAGCTGACGTTCGCCTCGGCGTTGGACCGCCTCCGTGAAGCCTTCAACCACTCCTCCGTCCTGCAGGAGGCCGCGAAAGACCCGCGGACGAGCGAGGCCTTCGAGAACTGCAAGGAGCTGCTCGATTACGCCATCGACGACCTCAAGAACTCGGTGGCCAGGTTCGGAGGGATCGATCTGACGAGGATGGACGACGTGGTCGACGACCTCAAGATCTGGCTGAGCGCCACGGTCACCTACCAGCAGACGTGCCTCGACGGGTTCGATAACACCACGGGGGACGCCGCCGACAACATGAGCAAGGCGTTGAATAGCTCGTCCGCCATGACGAGCAACGCTCTCGCCATCGTCGATGGGCTATCTTCCGTCCTGCCCTCCTTCCAGCTCCCCTCCCTCGGCAGGCGGCTGCTGTCGGAGGACGAAGGGGAGCGCGGCGAGTTCCCCTCCTGGGTCGGCAACGACAAGCGGAAGCTTCTGGCGCTCTCAACGACCGATATAAAGCCGGACGTGACGGTGGCTCAGGACGGGAGTGGAAAGTACAAGACCATCACCCAAGCTCTTGGCGCGGTGCCGAAGAAGGGCAACGCCACCTTCGTGATCTACATAAAGGAAGGCGTGTACAAGGAGAACGTGATGGTGGAGCGAAGCATGACCAATGTCATGATGCTCGGCGACGGCCCGACCAAGACGAAGATCACCGGAAGCTTAAACTACGTCGATGGCACGCCGACCTTCAAGACAGCAACCCTCGGTATCTACTTGCCTCGGTTCATGAATCCCGTGCACTCGGTGCGTTTCTAAACGTTCATTTTACGTGATCGAAACTGCAGCGGTGGTCGGCGACGGGTTCATCGGCAAGAACCTGGGAGTGGAGAACACGGCGGGCGCGGCGAAGCACCAGGCGGTGGCCCTGCTGGTGCAGTCGGACAAGTCCGTCTTCTATCTGTGTCAGATGGACGGCTACCAGGACACGCTTTACACCCACACCAAGCGGCAGTTCTACAGGGAGTGCACCATCTCCGGCACCATCGACTTCGTGTTCGGCGACGCCGCCGTCGTGTTCCAGAACTGCCTGATGCTCGTGAGGAAGCCCATGGCAAACCAGCAGTGCATCGTCACCGCGCAGGGCCGCAAGGACCGGCACGAGGCAACCGGCACCGTCCTCCACAACTGCACCATCAGCGCGGACCCGACGCTCTCGTCGGCGAGCACCACGACGCGGTCCTACCTCGGCCGGCCGTGGAAGGAGTACTCGAGGACCATAATCATGCAATCGCAGATCGACGGCCTCATCAACCAGGAGGGGTGGCTGCCATGGGGAGGGGACTTCGGCCTGACAACCTGCTTCTACAGCGAAATCGGCAACCGTGGCCCGGGGGCGGCGACGACGAAGAGGGTGACATGGAAAGGGTACAAGAAGGTCGACCTGGCGCACGCGCAAAAGTACACAGTGAAGCAGTTCATCCAAGGGAAGACATGGCTTCCGAAAACCGGCGTTCCGTTTACTCCTGGATTGATGTAGGAGGAGACCGGAGAAGACGAATAGGTTTCAGACCTTGGCATGCATTCATTCGGCATTGGAGAACTAGAAAGGAGGTTTATATGTAGACATGTCTCTTCAAACGAGGCATCCATCCCGGTCCATGGAAGACATGGATCGAGTGATAGGTCGAATGACATAAAATTTAATGATAATAAATTATGATTTTTTTTTATAGAAAAAAAAATTTTGGTTGATGAACAAATCATCAATTGTGCGAACCACGAAACAGAGAGAGAGAGAGATGGGTGGTTGGTTTGAAATCAGCGCGCCGACGGTGGAAGCGTCGTCCTCCTCGCCGCGAGAAGCTGCGCCATCTTCTTAAGAGCGAAGTGGGTGCAGCTGGAAAGGGCAATCCAGCAGAGGACCTGGTAAACGAGAAGGAATGCCGGAGGCAGCGACGAAGACGGTGTCGAGGCCCCGTCGCCGCCGAGGTTCCAGCCCTTTCCGCCGCGGCCGAAGGGAGGGTCGGAGGAGGAGGAGCCGACGCCCTCGGGCCCGCGGCGGGTGCGGCGCCCGGTGCGGTGGACGAGAGCGCGGGACGTGGCGGCGGAGCGAGAAGGGTCTGATCTGACGGCGGAGAGGGAGAGGGTGGCGGCGTGCGGGGCCAAGAGGCGGGGCTTGGCGGATAAGCCGAGGCCGCAGGTGGCCGCCGCCGAGGACGTCTCCATGCGTGCGTGCGTGCGTCCGTTCCTCCTCCCGGCTATCGATGGGAGGCAGGCAGACGAGGAAGAAGCACAAATTAAATGAAACAAAGAACAAACGGAGGGGGTTTCTTCGGCTCCTGCGTTTGTTGTCGTTTCATTTCGGTGCTGTGCGTGGCAAGGAAGAGGAAGCGGCGGACCGCACGGCACGGCATCGCCCTGCACGCAGCCGTGCCACGGGAGCGGGTCGGATGTACGGAGCACCCGCATTCATCCGACCCGTTTAAGTCGGATCATCCACTTACTCCTCGCAACTTAACCCAAGATAAAATTAGATTAAAAATTCTGGATATTATATATATATATATATTAGCAAAACGACAAATGGGCGACTTGACCGAGGCTAAAAAATCCGTCCCTGTGTTCCCCGGATTCCCATCAAAGTTGAGACTCCGCCCTTACCATGTTCCTGCGGAGCAGCAGACGCAGGCCTTCCTTCCTCCTTATGTATCGATCGCCGCATCTGCCACCACCACCGCCACCACCACCACCACTAGCATGGGGGAAGAGGAGAGAGGAAGAGGTCGAAGTTTGTGCGGTAGCAGCAGTGAAATGGCGGGTCTGAGCGTTCTTTTGGAGACCCAAAAGACGTTTCCAAAACACACCCATATCATAAGCAAGACTTCCTTCCTCAAGAACTCTACCTTCTCCTTCTCCTCCTCCACATCTGCTTCTGCCCGTCGGAGCACTTTTCTGGAACACTGCTGCCTCTGCAGGGGAAAGCTTCAACAAGGCCAAGACATCTACATGTACAGGTCAGGAACAAAGCTGGGAACCAACACCTCTCTCTCTCTCTCTCTAAAGGGGCTTTATGCAGCTTGCTTCTGGCTTACGATATGCTGTTGCAGAGGAGACCGAGCCTTCTGCAGCGAGGAGTGCCGGTGCAGGCAGATCTTTATGGACGAGGAGAGCGGAACGAGGGACTGCTGCTCCCTCGCCGCCGCCGCAGCGGCGGAGCGCCGCCGGGGGAGGGCGGCCGCTTGCCGCTGGTTTCGCTGACGCGGGCAGCTGTCGGATTGTTTTGTTTGACGGAAACGCCCTCCGTCGTTTTGTTCTTTTTTAGTGGGGTCACGAAGGACAAGGCTATTTTGGTCTTTACGTCGTCCACATATAGTAGATAATATAAGCTACATTTCTTCATTGTATACTGCCTTACGTCGTTATATAAATTATTATTGGAACCATAAAATTCTTATATTTTAAGAAAAGTGAACCATAAATTTCTTCGCGTAAATAACTCATCATTTGTTGATTCATTATTAAGAAATTATTTATTTATTTTTTATAATTTTATCTTCTCGAGATGAGGATAAAACTCTGAATTATTTTTATGTTTTTAGAAATTAAACCTTAATGATCATATTTAAAGTCACCAAAACAACAATTCCTTTTCTTTTTATTAACTCTACAAATTAAGCCTGTCAAACAATAACATTACAGTATTTTAAAATACAAAAAAATGATAACATTTTAATTAAAAAAATAGAAGCAACACTCGATCCTTGCAAATATTTTTCTGACTCAAACATTATCATCGAAACAACAACCATCAATTATAACAAACAGTGCACTAAATATGCATTTGGGTGTCGAGGAAAGATACCAGTATCCTACATTGCTGTACAAGAACAAAAGCTTTTAGTGTTGTTTACACATGGTTTTTGGGGCTTGATGGACAAGCTTGGCTCTACCGATCACTTAGAACAGAGAGTTAAATTAGTTGTAAGCTCTACCAAATACCAGAACTGGAACAGAGTTAGTGCAAGCTCCGGCGGCGGATCCACACCCATTAGATCTCCCCCTTGGAGCCGAGTTAAACTTCGACAGAGGATCGATCGAAGACGCGTCAAACTTTGCCGGTTTCTGACTGGAATTCACAACAACATGTTAGAATCTTCGGCAACCAAAAGGAAAGAGACAGTGGAAGCAAATCAGTAATGAGAAACTGGAGTGGGAAAGGGGAGGATACCTTCTTAGGTGCTGTTTTTAATGCATTGGAGCTGCCTGGAGTAGACATGAATTCACAGGGTTTCAATATCTCAAATGAACAGAAGAGGTTTTCGTCGATGCTCAACAATGCGCCTGCGTTATCAAACTCTCCACAGTAGTTTGGTGCCGAAAATAAAGTAACCAATCTCCTATTTGCGAAAAATTCATAACCATCCTCAACCACCTAAGAGGAAATTAATTTACTGTTAGCAACATTTACGAGTATAGAGAAAAAGGAAAGATGACAAAGTAAGCCAAAGCTCTACCGACTTGGTGACCGCGGCATACAAGATCAAGCTCATGCTGGTCCAAAAACTCTGCAAGTTTATCGGCACCAAATGTGACCGAAACGCCACGATCGCTCTCGCCCCATCCTTGAATCTTAGGATCGGGATCGGACCAAAGCAAATCACAGAGAAGACCATAGTCTGGTATTTCAGTGGGCCTTTTGATTTCTCTGATTTGGTCCAAGCTATTCAACTCCGGTGAAAGACCCCCGTGCATGCACAATATCTTTTCATCAATTACTGCCGCCATTGGTAAACAATTAAAACTATCACAGAATGTCTTCCAGAGACGAACGTTGAATCTCCTTTTACATTCGTCGTAAAATCCATAAACCCGGTTTATTTTTGCATCTTCATGATTTCCACGTAGTAGAAAGATTTTATCAGGGTACTTGACTTTATATGCCAGAAGCAAACATATCGTCTCCAAGCTTTGTTTGCCTCTATCCACATAATCCCCAAGAAATAAATAAGTAGAATGAGGAGGAAAGCCACCTTTTTCAAACAGCTTCAGAAGGTCAAGATATTGTCCATGTATATCACCTGAAATAGATGTCAAAATTGGTATCTTGGTAGCTATTGGGAACAAGATTTTTTGCTAAGTTATGCCTAGTGGCCTGACCAAGAACTTCACATTCTGATAAACGAAAACTTCGAAGCATTCTGGAAACAAAGGGTTGAGATTGGTATCAATTCACAAAGGGAAAAACATTCTTTATTTGTTGATGCATTTTATACTGATTTTGTTCTCCGTTTCAGTCTGCTGCAACTACGGCCAAGGCAGACTTTCTGAGTCAGTCCAAGCAATGAAATAAAACAAGAAACTTGAGCCAAGCAGACAACAATCACCTGATAGAGCAGCCACTATAACTGAAATATGTGATTTCAAGTATCTTTTCTGCTAATACTACTATTGACTTATTCTTCTTTTCTATTTTCTCAGTTGGAACACAATTCCTCAGACAAATGATTAATTGCAGTCATCGTTTGGCATGGTGGTGTACAGCAAAACATGAAGTCCAAGGAATCCGATTGGATGTTTCTATCAGCCATATTATTTGTTTCATTAATAACAAATATTAGGATGGAATTGTTTATAATAGTGGATACTATTCACAAGAATTCTAATTCAACTCAACTCAACTCTAATATATAATATGTGGATTTATGCAAACTTAGTCAGCTAGTTGCCAATTACAAGCAATAGTGCCACATTGACTCTGTCAAGCATAGCATCACAAAAGCTGTTTGAGCCAAACAGGCGAAGGACCATGCCTATCCAGAATAGGTGAAAGAGTGTTCATGCCTATCCAGAATGGTAAAATATTAAGAAATAATTGGATGGAAAGCTATAACTCGTTGTTAATTACATGAGGTAATATAGCTTGCAAGTGATCAATAATTCAATAGGTTGTTTCTTGGCATCAATGAGATAAGAACATTATTTTAGCTCACCACCTGATGATCCTAGAATCTTTACTTGTCCTATGATATATGAACCCTACATCCTTCCAAAGTCTAGCATTGTATGAAAAGAACTGCATTAAGAAGCTGACTCTATTTTAGTCACACAGCAAACTGGTCTAGTTAAATGCCATTTGACAATGATCATCTGCCTAAAAGCTATACATAACATAGCGTTAATATGATCTAAGTTTGATGTGGTATCTTGAAAGCCAAGGGCTTTTTTTGGATCTTGCACTCGCTTGTGCAAAGCAGCAAAGTCGATGAATTCATCTATTCAAGTAATTCCCTCATCTAATCAGTCTCATGTAGCAACCATAGAATACAAAGTATCAAATTACCATAACAGAGATTTTGAATATGGTTTAACCCACCAAAGTGCATCCTTTCTAGGTCTGGAAATCTCAGCGTCAAGGTCTCCTCTCCTGCATTGTCGAGATGGAGGGGGATCCACGTCCAGAACGATAGGAGGGCCTAAAACTCAACTCGACCACTCACTCCATGATCTCAGCCCCTCGGTCGGATTTGCCTCATAGAACTCTTCTACTCAGTGGAACACTTCGATCTGGAACAATACTACATCTTGGACTTGTGCCGTATCAGTTCGCTTCAACTCCATCAGGCATCCCGCCTCGACCCACATTGATACTCCCATAATCAACTACGTGTTGTCTACCTTAGAAAATTAGCAAGGCGACCAAATCTGACCTCATCAAATGGGGAAAAAGATGAAGATGACATTCGAACTTTCGTTCCGTGGAAATTCCTCCACTGTTGACCTTGACCTTTCAGCAACTTGGGATAGAAGAATAAATCACAGACAAATGGAATCTATACATTGACTAGGACATCGATATTTGTGAAGCAAGATTTGTTGATCATGTTAATCACGAGAAAGTTGACACCGATTTCACGGGACATTTGCTGATGTGTTTTCCTTAATGCTATTCGCAACATTATAAGGCCCCAAAAGCATTCAATTCGATAGTATTGTTATGCGCCTAACTCAATGTAGATCAAAGCTCTAAATCACAAGCCAGGAAATCGCGAATCTAAAGTAGCGACGTATCGAATGCGACCAATGTCAAGGATGAGATCGGGAATCGGACAACCAACCACAGATCTTGATGGGGGCGTGGAGGTCGAGGAGGTTGGGCTGGGCGCGGAAGACGTGCTTGGCTTCGATGCAGAGCTGGCGGATCTCCGACTCCGAGAGCTGGACCTGGCGGCCGCCCTGCCTGCCTTCCAACAGCCGGTGGATCACGTCGTCAAGCACCGGCCCTTCCATGGCCCCCATCGAGCTCTTCGTCATCAACATCTTCCCCGCCTCCCGATCTCGATTCGCCTCTCTCCCTCACACGCACACTCTCTATCTGTGGATCCGTCGAGGAGGAGCCGACCTTTTGATTTCTTTCTTTATTGTTTAATTTATGAGAAGAAGGATTCAAAAGCGCGTCGATGCGAAATAGCCGTTGATTTCGGGAGATCGGGTGCGTCTCAGCGGTCCGATTAAGCGCGCGGTGGCCCCCGATTGCTGCAAAATGGATTCCGAGCGATGTGTGCCACTTCCACGCGCATGTAGCACGCGACGATCTTACGCGGAAGACGACACTAAACACTTTTCTCATCCAACGACAAGGGAGCTGCCACGTCAACGCCAAGTGTTCCTCCGTGCCCGTGCTTTGGGGTTCGTTTGCGGGGCATCTTGGCTTTGATTTAATTTTATCCTCCCGATTTATTAATCGTTACTTGACGTAATCTATACAAGCACAATACATGCGTTAAAGTTCGTGCAGCGCATGATCGCATCAGGGCCAAGATTAAGGCAGAAAGGTGTTCAAGAACATTAAATACATTAAACTACAACTCGACATTTCTGCAGACATTTTACATCATGAACTTGTGATAACAATGCCTCGTCTTGTTCTAATGATCGATCACAAATATTGGATGTGTTTGCGGTTGCAGATCACATCTTTTCCAACTTAACCATAGAACAGATGATTCCAACAAACAAGTGGATTAAATGTCCATAAGACCACCTTAACCATAGAACAACAGGGACCATGAAACATGAAAGAAATCAAAGGCGTTGACCAAATAGTTCAGCTAGGTAATAACAATTAACTTGGTTCTATCTGGAAATCAAAGGCATTTCCAGAGAGAATGATCCCTTTGTTTGGACGAAAGCCACTATTATTAACTTGGTTCTTGCACAAACCAAGTCTACAGATTCTCAACGAAAACAGGAGATGATGCTTTCACTCATCAAAGCAAACAGTACGAAACCGATCCATGTTGCTGCTCTGGTCAAATTGGGAAAGGATGCTTATAAGAACAGCTACTGGTGACTGCTCGCTTTGCCCCCTTCGGCTTCCTCTGCCTTCTGTGCAGCTGCTCGTATCTGACGCTGCTCCTCCTTGTAAACACGGTTTCTACGTCGGTACTGCACTAAAAATTTGCGTTTCATCAAATATAGGATCACAGACTTCTAGCTTGTTATCTTTTCAGAACATGCCATAGGTCAAAAGATGCATGTTTCTTAAGATTAAACATTCTTACCAAGAAAAAAAAGCTTATATGATACCTTAAACATCTAGCATAAACATGAATTACATTAAAGGACATCTTGTAAACCTATGCATCAGAGAGAATAGAGTAGGACAACCTAACGAAATATTTCCACCGTTAAAAACTCTCACAAGTGTTCGGAAGCACAAACTAAATATAGCTTATTAACCTTTGCCCCAGCATATGTCAAATTTCCGGTTAAGCAGTCTGTGATGGATGAACCAAATGGACATTTATTTGACCAGGACATATGATAGCAAAGATTTCATTCATTTATGCAAGAAAACCAACACAATTCTCGAGAGTTATTCTTTGATGTTAGCCTGTGAATCAGAGAGAATGGAGTGGGACAATCTAATGAAATATTTATCCACCGTCAACAAATGTGAAAAGTGTTCAGAAGCGCAAACTAGATTATTTACCTCACCCACACACATCTCAAATTTCTGGTCAAGCGGTGAGCGATGAATGATCCACGTGCACATATTCATTTGACTGGGAATCGACAGCAAAGTTCTCATTCATTTTATGCAAGAAAACCAAACACATTTCTTGAGAGTTATTCTTTAGCTATTAACCTGGAACAAGTGCTAAATCTAGGGTCTAGAAATCATGACCTCATTCATCGAAAATGCACCAATGCTTTGCAAAAAAGCAAAGGAATAACAAAAAAAAACCACAAGAAAGTCAAAGTCATGTTACATTATGGTGTACTTTCTGTTTACGTGATGGTAAACGAAACACAAACATGAATGCAGAAATAGGTTATGTGGCGACACATTTTTAGCAACATTTCAGATTAAGAATCCTCATAAATTGCAAATAAGTTAGGGACGATCAATGTACATCATAGGTTCCAAACTTGATGATTGCTTTATAAAATTACTTGGAACAGTCAATAGAAGCAAACAATTGAAAATTCTAGCAATAATTGAAAAGGTACAATTAATGACCAAAAGAAAGGACATGTGTCAAGCAAATAAGAAGCAGGAGTGACAGTGATAGCATTAAATATTTTAAATAGTGAACATGGTGCGAAACTGCCGTAATTATTAATATATGGGGTGGTCTAGAACCACTCATAACTATAGAAATGGCATCTTCAATCAAAAGAAAAATGGTACCATGGACAAGAAATAACTAAACAAGTCCTGACATTGTAGATGGAATCACAAACAAGGATTACCTCATAGCTCTTTCTATTTCTGGCAACATAACAAAAAATAACAATAAACTCTAGTACAAAACCAAGAGAACTTCAAAATGCTGATAACTTCTTTATGCCCTAGTCATTTCACAGAAAAACATGGAAGATCCAGAAAAAAAAAAGTTCAAATGTATTTAAGCTTTTTTTCCCACCTAGAATTTACTGAACCTCGAACTAGAAAATAAATGAAGGGAAAGAGCCAGATTTGCAGTGGCCATTCAAGTGTTCTATTCCTTTTCACCTTCACCAGAAGCAAGGCAGTGGGAACTCCTACAATCTTACAGCAATTTTCTTTTGGCAAACTGAATCTGATGAAATTGCTTGAAGATTCAGGCCTGCTGATGTACTTTTCTGAACTGAAAATATTATGGAACTTTGTGATTTTCTTACGTTAATACTCATCTTCCAGCACATTACACCGGGTATAGTTCATTCCATATTCAAAACAAGTCATTTCTCTTCCTAATGAGAAATAAACTGAAATAAAGAGGTGCATAAAGATACGTTGCAACCTACGATACCACATGTTGCTAGAGTCTAAAAAAATCGAGGCCAAGTGTTATGAGCCTGATATGAACAAAAATAGATAACGTCTATACTGAACCATAAATTCTTAACTATTGGACTCCACTACCACTTCTCACTGGCAATATTTTTCACTTTCGCAGGCCACCCATCTCTAGTGACCGACTGGGGGAGGGGGGTGGCAGGGGAGAGCAACTGGAGGAATACCTTTTTCTAATTGAAACTGAAACTAGAGAATTTATCATACACTGAAATCTAGATTTGGCTTAGTTGTGTAATTGCAATCGTATGTTTACTAGCATCGGTTCACAGATATACCAGTCAAATGCACAAAACATATTGTGAGATAGTCTGCTTGGCCAAGCAGCACCTTCAACTACATTTGCTCCATGCAGAAGAGGTTAAAATTGATTGCTTAAAAAAAAATCCTTAAAAAACACATTTTTGTAAATCTTGAAGATAAATTTTTTTAACAGGCTAAAGAGTTTGTTAGTAATGAACTTTTTCTTCTATAATTTCTGAATGTTGCATATCTCTTTCTTCCTTTCCTTCATTGCTCATAGATGTCTCTATCAATACAAGAGTCGAAGCATTGGAATTGTTTTTCCATTTGTTCTTAATTCTTTATTTTTGCTCACCCCGAAATTCTTGTTCTAACAAAAATACAAATGAGAAGCAGCTTTTGGTAAAGATAACTTAGTTTTAGGAGGTAACCATACCAGTGTTTTGAATAGTCAAGAATAAACTTCCTAAAATAAAAAATAATACACGAGAAGTAAACAATATGATGCTTCATTTATAAAATAAATTGCATGGATTTGCTAAATGTCACTAAGGCCGTAATAACTCTCAGCTAGTTAGTCAAATTATATAACATATTGATTTACTAAAGGAAAATAAACATAATGAACAGATCAATGCCAAAAACGGAAGGTACAGATTGTTTAGTTGCTAGACCTAAATTGAAACATTGCTTTGCTGCAAACTTCCCGATCACCCTAAACATCTTAATAACCTGACTACGGCCCTTCTCAAAACTTGAAGATCAACACCAAAGTGCATTAAGATGTGAAACTACATAAAAATTCTGAGGCATTTCATTTTTGCATTAATTCCACTTCATTTCTTCCACTACTAACCTTTTGAGATTTCTTTTTGTCAGATTGAACTGTTTGCTGATTCCTAGTCGCCAGTACATTAATTGTCAGTCTACCAAATTTCCCATATCTAATCATTCCTGGAAGCCAATTCAATCAACTTTTGTTGGTTTCTAGGCCCTTAGTTTTGTTTTGTCATTTCTCTAGCAAATTTCCAGCCTCAATCTGTAGATATTTTCATAAAAGTACATCTATAAATTCATTATAATTGAAGTTATAATGGGATAAATAAAAACTTCAAAACAAAAACATGAACAGCACGCCTCCTATCATGCCCAAGTAATTAAATACAAACTTACGCAACAAGTATCCTTCGATTCCCAACACAAAGGAGGAATCCATACATATATCCAAAAATAATTTACTTATAGCTTCATATCTAATATAATTACTCTCTAAACCACAAAACACCTAATCTAAGATAACTCGCTACAAGAAAGAGTGCCAAAGCTTGTTGGACTATCTTGTTCACCAAAATCGAACAGACCCAATTAAAACGAAAGATCCTCCTGAAATCCAGCAAAAATTCGTGAGCAACTTAGAAGTGAAATTGTTGTGGAGGAGTTTCATGAACTTTCTAACACACTTCCGTTTATTCCAATCCCAGCATTCCTAAATGATGGACGATCATAAGGGGCAAGCCTTGCATAAGAGAACCGCAATCCTGAACTGACTGTCGATCCTGCTACAACTCAAAACTAAGCTAGCCTTGAATGAGAAAAGGATTTGCAATGAATCCAACGCTATCCTTCCACTGTGTCCTTAGAGATTGAACCCATGTTCTCTATTCATCAATTGCGAATTATGCCCACAACAGAAGTACGAGTCCTGTCAGATCCGACAGCGAATGATGCATCGTCGCATGAACGACTTAGCGATATAGGCACGGATTGGCACGATCTTAAAGAAGAAGAAAAACGAGAGGAAGAGAGTGGAGTTTGAGGGTGCGGATGGAATGACCTCTTTGGTGTGGTGGAGGCACTCGAAGTAGTCCTCGCGGAGGAGGTTGCAGTCTTTGGGCTCCCGGCAGCGGGACATGCACTCGCTGAAGTCGATCCAGAAGTCGTAGCATCGCCCCTTGTTCCCCGTTATCCCCCATCCCGATGCCATCGCCTCTCCTTCTCCGCCGCTCCCCCGATTCTTCTCTTTCCCCTTGCGTTCTCCCCCAAATCTCCGCCTCGATCTGGGACTCGGCGGACAAAGTCACAGGACTATAAGCGATTATGGTAATACGGCTCATCTCCACCGTCCGATGGATAATTTCGGATGAGATATTAAGCGTCCGGGTTTTTGATCGGGTCAGAATAGTCAGGTCCAGCAATCGATGCACCGATCCGACCCGATTAAATCATATTGATTTTATTCGATAAATGGAAAATATTGGTTTCGGGTCTCGTTTTAACCCGATCCAGAACCCGCTAACTTCCGTGTAACATGTTCCGCGGAGTACCATAAACTCGAAGTGTTTTATCGATCCACTCAATCAAGGTAGCGGCCAAGATCAAGTCACGCGGTCGCGCAGCAGAAGATATATCTTATTCCACGAGATATCCTAACAAGGGCACGCATAAAAGCCGCCGCAGTGGGAACGCTTGCTCCTCCATCTCTGCGAAAACCCTAACCCTCTGTGCGGCGGTGTCTGTAGCGAGAGCAGAGGAAACCACGATGAGTCGCGGGGGAAGCACAGCGGCGGCGGCGAAGGGGGGGAAGAAGAAGGGCTCGACCTTCGTGATCGACTGCGCGAAGCCGGTGGAGGATAAGATCATGGACATCGCCTCGCTGGAGAAGTTCCTCCAGGAGCGGATCAAGGTCGCTGGCGGCAAGGCCGGCGCCCTCGGCGACGCCGTGACCGTCACCCGGGACAAGAGCAAGATCACCGTCACCTCGGAGGGCCCGTTCTCCAAGCGGTAACTTTCCTGCCCTGATCTCTTGATGTAGATAGATCTCTGAAGTATTTTCCTTTACTTTTCCTCCATTTCTTCTAAGGCTGAATTGACACAATTCGTCAGCGAATTTATCCTTGTTTATACATCATAATCTGTGGCGTCAATTTGCTTTGTGCGGCGAGATGATGTGTTTCCTTTTTCCTGGTAACCCAACTGAAGCGTAATGTGTGAACTGAGCCCTATTTCGTATGTTAGGTTATGCGCACTTGATTTTGTGGATTAAAATGGTGGATAATCGAAGCGAATTTTAGCTTCTGTGGCACTTTGGATTACAATTTCCATTAAAATTTGGTGTTTGGATATGAGAATTACATGAATGAGTACCTTCAATATAGATGGAATGTTAATGGTGGATAATTGAAGCGAATTTTTGCTTCTGTGGCACTTTGGATTACAATTTCCATTAAAATTTGGTGTTTGGATATGAGAATTAGATGAATGAGTACCTTCAATATAGATGGAATGTTAATGGTGGATAATTGAAGCGAATTTTTGCTTCTGTGGCACTTTGGATTACAATTTCCATTAAAATTTGGTGTTTGGATATGTGAATTAGATGAATTAGGACCTTTAATATAGATGGAATGTTGTGGACTGCGGTAATCTCATGTTTGTGGCACCTTGGTTTGAGCTATTAATCATTCTTTAGTCGCTGGTAAGCAATTTAGACTTCTATATGTTGATGTATATGTTGATTTTTATGTTGTCTGCATATGGTTAGTATCTGCTTGATTGTAACATCTCCTACCGAGTTACTATAATTCTCAGAACCCATGTAGCCATGTTGTTCATAGTTTGAGTTAGCCACTTCAAGGATTGTAGTTTGAAGGTTTTGACTACTTGATCGAACATTGCTTTTCTTGCTGTCGTAAATGACGGCAGCATAATGTGTGAACATATGGAGAACATATGTTTGTCATTGTTACGGAGAACCAGTTAACGATATATACATTTTGTTGTGGCCATCATTGTCGTCATTCTTTCTTCCAACAAGTCTGCAACTGCAATTTCTTTTTCTTTTCCTTCCGACAACAATAAATCACCATCGACAACCCTTTCATCATAAGGAATGTAATCGATGTGTAGAGGAAACTGACATAATGCTTCTTTTCTTTTGGTTTAGGTACTTGAAGTACTTGACGAAGAAGTACTTAAAGAAACACAATGTGCGGGATTGGTTGCGAGTTATCGCTTCAAACAAAGATCGCACCGTCTACGAGCTCAGATACTTCAACATTGCTGAGAACGAAGGCGAGGAGGAAGATTAATTATGCTCATCAGAAGTTGAGATTATTAGGAGGTTCTCTCTTGAATCTGGCACGCTATATTTTCCAAATTCCAAGTACTTGATCGACGAGTTTATATTAGTAATCGAACTGTGTGCTTCAAGTTTTCAGTCCTCTCTCTTCTGTGGCTTGTAACTGCACTGTGTTTCTACAAAACCCTGTTAAAATTAATCTTGGAACCCTATGCAACTTATCATGCATCACTATTTCATGTCCATATCGCTTCATTTTCCTAGTTGCATCCTTGTGTTTTGTGTACTGAAAATTTGACCTCACGTTGACCTGGGGATGCATCCTGGCTTTTTGTAGTCTCTATCCACTAGTGATAGATGCTGACGAGGAAAGTTACACTGCCATTGCTAATAAGGTTGTTTATTAATGCAGACTTTTCCTTTTGTCTTCCAACCTAAAGCATTTCTAATTGGTTTGATTTGGCATCACTGAAGAACAAAAGTTCCCGCAGTTTAGGGCAGCCACACAAGGTGGTAAATCCATCAGCCATAGGTTGCTTCTATGCTAGGATAAAGGAGGGACCGACCTCATCAATCTGATGGAGACTGATCCTGATCTCCACGCAACTAAATAATATTACAAACAAAGATTCGAGTGGTGCCAATGAAATTTAATACCACTAAATGCTTTCCACATAGTCTTAAAAGTCAAATAACAATTATTCTAGAATTATAAAGAAATAAAATTACGTATAAAAATGTCGTGGAATGCACTACAACGATGGAAGAATGTGCAAAATTACTTGCCATGTGGGACCCGCACAATCCTATCCAACAGGCGCGTGCGAGATAGATGGCTGGTATAAAATTGGCGTGAGCGGCACACTCCTTGGAACCCGATCTTATCCGTGCCGTCGTGGGACCGCCCCCCATCACCGTCATTATCGAATCCAACGGCTGTTCCCATCCGATCGTCGTTGGTTCCCGCGCCCGCTCGACGACAAGGAAACCCCACCCTTCTTGGACCTGCACACGTACCCGCTCTCTCCCCACTCGCAGTGGATAAAGCCGACGCCCTTCAGGAAGCTTCTCCTCCGTGGAGAGCTAGCGTGACTCCGTACTCCATGGGTCTCCTCGACAAGCTCTGGGACGACACCCTCGCCGGCCCTCGCCCCGAGTCCGGGCTCGGCCGCCTCCGGAAGTACTCCTCCTTCGCCTTCCGCCCGGCCTCCTCCTCACCTGTCGCCGCCGCCGCCGCCGCCAAAGGTACAGCGGAGAGGACCCTCTCTCTCTCTCTCTCTCTCTCTCCGTCTTCCTTTCTTGAGCTTGTAGTTTGGGAAAGCTCGCGGATCTGGCGTCTGAAATCCATTGTGGTGTGGCAGATGAGGCGGCGACCGGTGGCTCGGGGAGGCCGTACGGCGAGGGTTCCGCGGAGGAGGAGGCGGCGGCGCCGAGGGTAACGAGGAGCATCATGATAAAGAGGCCTGCCGGGTGGGCGTCGCCGGGAGGCGGGACGCCGCCGTCGTCACCGGGGGGCTCCACCCCGCCCGTCTCTCCCTTCTCCGGTACGATCTACGGCCTCGGTCGTTCGCTTACGTTCTCAGTGCAGGAGAAACCTCCGAAGATTTCCTTTTCCTGTTGTGAGTGCTTGTGACGGTTGATTAGTTGGTGAACGAGCAGGAGCGAAGCTTTTTAGGAGGAAGTCGATGTCGGACGCGCAAGGAAGGAAAGCGGAGGCGGTCGGGGTGGAAGCCACGACCTCCTCTTGTCCTCCCTTCGAACTCTAACTCATGCTCGCCTGCTGCTGCTGCTGCTTTAGAGAGATTGTTGCTTGGATAGAAATCGCTGTGCCATGATCACATAGCTCTACGTAGGTGGTTGTACGTTACAGAAGGAGGCGATGCTGTTTGCGTAACTCATGGATGTGTTCTGTGTGTAGTTTGTATCTCAGAGAGAGAGAGAGAGAGAGAGAGAGAGAGATCATCTTTGTTCTTAGGCACTAGTGTGGTGTAATAATAAGCTTTTTAGATATGTACATGGGAAAGTTGGTAGTGTCAGATTAATGCTGTGTTCTGTAAGTAGTTTGTGTCAGAGAGAGAGAGAGAGAGAGAGAGAGAGAGAGGGATAATTTTTGTTCTTATGCGATAGTTTGGTGTTAAAATGTGCTTTTTAGATATGTACATGGGAAAGTTGGTAGTGCCAGATTAATGTTTTATTATTAAGATTATAAAGGTCTATTAATCAGACCATTATAATATGAAAAAATTGGAAATACACTTAATTTTTTATTTATTACAACCTATGTTTAAATGAGGCGTAGCTCAAATGATAAAAATGAAGAATATCAACATAATAAAATATAATTTGAACTTTACATTTATCAAAATATTCTAATTTTTTATTTATCATAAATTATATTTAAAAAATATCTATTTAATTTTTTTATCATAAGGAAGAAGCGAAAATTGCATTGTATTTGTTTTCTATGACGCTCTTTCATTAATCATATACTTTTAATATTATATCATTCATTACATGAATGATATAATCGAGCACAATTAATCCACCAATTCCTGCCAAAATTAGGCAATGGGGGCCACAGACGCGGGATAACAACCTTTCCCTCCTTTTTTGCGGGTTAACGGTCGCCGTCCCACCCCAACCGTCAATTCCTCCTCCCAAAACGGACGTAAAGGAGGCAAACTAACTCCAACAAAGAAGGCTAACCGTTCACGTACCGCTGCTTCAACAGCTATAACAACCCCTTCTTCCTCCTCTTCTCTCCCACTCCCCGTTATAGCAGCCTTGGGCTTTCCAGGGCGGGGAAGCCGCACCATCTGCCCACCATGGAGGTCTGCCTCCGCTCTCTCCTCCTCTTCCTCCTCTTCTCCTCCTCCCTGTCCTCCGCGTTCGCTCTCTCAAGCGCCGAAGCTGCCCTGATCGCCCGCCGCCAGCTCCTGGCATTGTCCAAGAACGGCGACCTCCCAGACGATTACGAGTTCGACGTCAAGGTCGACCTCAGCTTCCCCAACGCCCGCCTCCGCCGCGCCTACATCGGCCTCCAGGCCTGGCGGCACGCCTTGTACTCCGACCCCTCCAACTTCACTGGCAACTGGGTCGGCGCCGACGTGTGCGGCTACCGTGGCGTGTTTTGCGCCCCGGCACTCGACGACCCGAAGCTCACCGTTGTCGCCGGCGTCGACCTGAACGGCGCCGACATCGCTGGCTACCTCCCCGTCGAGCTCGGCCTCCTTACCGAGGTCGCGCTCTTCCATATCAATTCCAACCGCTTCTGCGGCATCATCCCCAAGAGCTTCTCCCGGCTCGTCCTCCTCCACGAGCTCGACGTCAGCAACAACCGCTTCGTCGGGCCGTTTCCGATGGTCGTCGTCGGCCTCCCATCTTTAAGGTACCTCGACCTCCGGTTCAACGACTTCGAGGGCGCCCTCCCGCCGGAGCTCTTCGACAAGGGCCTCGACGCCATCTTCCTCAACGACAACCGTTTCAGCTCTCCCATCCCCGACAACTTCGGCAACTCCACGGCCTCGGTGGTGGTTCTGGCCAACAACAAGCTCGGCGGCTGCATTCCCGGTAGCACCGGAAGGATGGGAGCCACCCTGAACGAACTCGTACTGTTGAACAACGGGCTCGTCGGCTGCTTGCCGGCCGAGGTGGGGGAGTTGGGCAACGCGACGGTGTTGGATGCGAGCTGGAACTCGCTCATCGGCGATCTCCCGACCAGCTTTGCGGCGTTGAGCAAGGTGGAGGATCTGGACTTGTCGCACAACGTCCTCACAGGAATGGTGCCGGCGAATCTCTGTCGCTTGCCGAGCCTCGCCAACTTCACGTTCTCCTTCAACTACTTCAAGGGCGAAGCCGCCGAGTGCGTGCCCTCCGCAGGGTCTGATGTCGGTTTCGACGACAAGGGCAATTGCCTTGAGAAGCGGCCCGGGCAGAAGTCGGCGAAGACATGTTTTCGGGTGTTGAGTCGCCCTGTGGACTGCAGCAAAGATAAATGTGGGTCTTCTCCGAGCTCTTCCGCTCCCTCTTCGGCGACACCGACATCTCCGAAGTCTTCACCAAAGCCGGCGACGACGCCTCCGAAATCTTCACCAACATCTCCGAAGGCATCACCCAACCCGGTGACACCGCCACCTCAGGAGCGATCGCCTGCGCCAGTGGCAGCAACCCCTCCAAATTCATCACCGCAGCCCCCAACGCCCAGGCCACCAGCGAATTCACCGCCGCCGCCTCAGCATACCGAGTCGCCAGTGACACCGGTGCACCCACCGCCACCAACTCCGCATAACGAGTCACCCGTGACAC
This sequence comes from Musa beccarii, assembly GCA_024322285.1. Taxonomy (NCBI): domain Eukaryota; kingdom Viridiplantae; phylum Streptophyta; class Magnoliopsida; order Zingiberales; family Musaceae; genus Musa; species Musa beccarii. The sequence continues at coordinate 37,803,065 of CM044398.1, read as the reverse complement.
GAGCACATCCTCCTCCACCACCACCTGTAAGCACACCACCGCCACAGTCATTCGCCTCTCCGCCTCTTGCTCAGTCGCCATCCCAACCAGAGATCCGCTCTCCACCTCCACCGGTAGTATCACCACCTCCACCGGTCTATTCTCCACCTCCTCCAGTCAACTCACCAACACCTCCAGTTCATTCATCACAACCTCCATCGTACTCACCACCCCCACCATCTGGATCATCATCTCAACCACCACCTTCAATCAATTCACCACCACCACCCGCAGCATCATCCCAAATATCACGACCACCACCACCTCCCCATTCCGAGTCACCGGTGACACGAGCGCATTCTCCTCCGCCGCCACCTGTAAGCACACCACCGCCTCAGTCATTCGCCTCTCCGCCTCTTGTTCAGTCGCCATCCCAACCACAGCTCCGCTCTCCACCTCCTCCGGTTAATTCTCCATCACCACCAGTAGTAATACCACCTCCACCGGTTTCTTCTCCACCTCCTACAGTCAACTCACAACCTCCAACGTACTCACCACCCCCACCGTCTGGATCATCATCTCAACCACCACCTTCAATCAATTCACCACCACCACCCACAGCATCATCCCCATCACCAGCTCCGTCGGTGGCATCACCTCCATCGCCCGTGGCATCATCTCCATCACCCACAGCATCATCCCCTTCACCAGCTCCGTCGGTAGTATCACCTCCACCGCCCGTGGCATCATCTCCACCACCACCCACAGCATCATCCCCATCACCAGCTCCGTCGGTAGTATCACCTCCACCGCCCGTGGCATCATCTACACCACCACCCACGGCATCATCCCCATCACCAGCTCCGTCGGTAGCATCATCTCCACCACCACCCACAGCATCATCCCCATCACCAGCTCCGTCGGTAGCATCATCTCCACCACCACCCACAGCATCATCCCCATCACCAGCTCCGACGGTTGCAACACCTCCACCGCCCGTGGCATCATCTCCACCACCACCTGTGTACTCACCACCGCCACCACCAGTGCAAACACTTCCACCACCACCTGTGTACTCACCTCCACCACCCGTAGCATCACCACCGCCTACGGTGCAAACACCACCACCGCCCACAGCATCATCCCCATCGCCATCTCCAGCGGCAGCATCAACTCCACCGCCCGTGGCATCATCCCCATCGCCATCTCCAGCGGCAGCATCAACTCCACCGCCCGTGGCATCATCCCCATCACCATCTCCATCGGTAGCATCAACTCCACCACCCATGGCATCATCCCCATCACCATCTCCATCGGCAGCATCAACTCCACCGCCCGTGGCATCGTCTCCCCCACCGGGCGTAGCATCAACCCCACCACCAACAATGCACTCTCCACCACCGCCGGCGGCATCACCACCGTCACCACCAGTGCAAGCACCTCCACCACCCGTAGCATCACCACCGCCAGCAGTGCAAACACCAGCACCGGCCCCGGGATCTTCATCCCCTCCTCCTGCCTCCTCTCCGCCACCACCGACTTCATATCCTCCGGTCGTCTCCCCTGCTTCACTTCCCGGACCCGACACGTTACCGCCGGTCGGCGGATTGAGCTACGCATCTCCACCTCCACCTATCTACAAAGGCTATTAAGCTCGAGCGGTCTCGTTCGCACTTCGACCATCCGCGCACTCGTTGGGGAAGAAATCATCTCGCTTAGGCTAAAGAGCATACCTTATTCCTTTTGGATGCATGCAATCCATCTTCTGCTCTGGAATGGATCTCCAATTCTCCATCTTTTATGTATCTTGACGATTATATGACAGTCTTTTCATTGCCTTTTGACGGTGGAGCAATTTTTTACCGACAAATAATTGTTCTCCGGCTTGTTGATTGATGAAGTTTCATGCATAGCACTTTTACCTGACCACTAATAATTTACATCAATAAATTGCATTTTTTTGGCACAATAAAATACATTAAGGTGTTAACCATCTCAGTATTTCTCTATCCAAACACAAATCAACCAATTAGCATGCACCCTAGTGAGCTTTATTCTAATTTTTTAATTAAATATTCTTGATAAAATTTGATTAATATTGGAAATGCTCTACACAATCCTCCGAATTCCAAAAAGGTGTTTGCTATGATATTAATAACATGTGAGAAATTGCTGAGGCTGTATGACATTAATAAGCAGTTTTTTTTTTTCTAGTCATTATACAACACACTGTGGATGGAAAGAAACCACAGAATCTGCAGATGTGTGCAAAGCCAAGAGGGAGGACTCTGCTTTCAATCAATGAAACTGTTGACTCCTAAACTTTCCATGGCTCTGTTGTGATCCTGCAGCTTGCTATAGATTCGAGTTCAGTCTGAGGCAAAGCTTGTCACAAGTTATCTGATGCTGTGCTTGGGAATTCTGCAGTTGCTGTTTATGAATGAGTTGCAGTAGTCTACTGATGAGGGCAAAGAGAGATTTCCCTTGCATTATTTCATGAAGCCTTCATATTAATACTTCAGATGTAGCTCACTTTACCAATGTTTCCTTATCACAACATATTGCCCATCAAATCTTTTTTCTATCAATATATTTTATCTGTTGTGCATGCATTAGCAGCAGAAGCAGAGAGATTCCACCACCAACTGCTACTGTGTGGTGTCTGCATCACCTTCATTCACTTGTAGATCTGATTTCTGCATCACAGCACAGCATGTGTCTTGATGGACTTTTCAGCAGTGGAAATCACCTTAATTTGGATCTGACACAGATCAGAGACACACATGAGGTGTTTACCAGCCAAATTCTCAGATCTAACAACATGGAATAGCACCCACTTGCTTCAGCATTCCAGGGTAGATCTAAAGCATCGGATATAGAATCTTGAAAAGATAACATGAGCTGGATCCAAACCACAAAGTGCCAACTGATGTCTATGTTCTCTGTTTCAAGGAACAACAGCTTCATATTAGGGTGGCATGTTAATGTTTTCTGTCACTCCCTATGAAACCATTCCTTGTGATAAGAACAAAGCTTTCTTCATTCTGTTCTAGAAAACCAAAAGCAAAAAACCAAGAACAAAGATTCTTCTGTTCCTCTTGTTGGCAACCAAGACATGAAACCTTGACAGTAAATCCAGAAGAACAAACCAAACCAGTGTGGACCTAAGAGGACAGTTCTCAATGCAATGCCACGATCGGCAGCTGTTGAAACACCAAATTGGATGGTTCATCTGGTTGCCACTGTTGAATTGGATGAGTGTACCATGAATCAGGTGCTTCAGGTCTGATGATCGTCTCAGTCAAGTCTACCGACTTTGGTTGGCCATAACTACTGCAGATAGATTCTAGGAAATTAGTACCTATCAGAAATGTCATGCTTTGAGGGTCGCAGCACAATATCGACTCGACTTATCACTTTTCATAACTTGAAGGTACATAGAACATGTTTTTTCTTCATAGAACTAACATTGATACGGATACAAAAATTTGTTAAGGTTTCAAGTTAAATTTGAATCGATATTCCTGACCTTGGAACTCCAGTGGCATGTCTGAATTCACTTATAGCAGGAATCAGATGTTTACGTCGGAACCGACGATGCAAACATTGCAAGATGGGGGCATAATTTACAAGAACATCGATCCCCTACCGAGTCTCCAGCTGGCTATGACTGGTCTTGTGCTCACACAATTGTTTGAGATATGAAAATAAGAACAGGAACCATTAACTTGAAAGTCGATAGCTGGGTCAGCAAGTTTTCCTTTTCAATTTTCGATTGAGGTATCTTCTTTCTTTTAAAAGCACTAGGTTCTCCAAGGAAGACCCTCCTTGAGTCTCCATGTTCAGGTCAAGGTAGACTTGGCCTCAAGGTAGCCATGGGTGGACAAAGAACAAGAAAGTTGAAAATGATGTTGCAATCACTTAAAAACCAAGACAGGGAATCTTTCCACTCAAATATAAATAGCTTCCCTGGTTCCCAGCCTACATTTGGCACCAAGCCCATGAAAAGCAATATTCATCTCTACCTTGTATCAAAGCCAAACAAGGTAAAAAGACATGTTTTATATCTCTTTTGTCATCTAAAACATATTTATCATCGACTTTTATCCATGCCTGCTATTCAAACATGTTCTTAAAATTAAGGATGGCAAAAATCTATTTTTCAAACCATGCAAAGAAAGAAAACAAATATAAAGTTGATGTATGGTCAACGTCTTTCACATCAGAAGAAATACATGAGCAATCACAAAGATGATGGTAGCCCTTTTAGAAGGCATCCTAAACCCCTGACTTTTAAGTTGGCAGCTAAATAAGAAAAGCTCATCTTATAGACAGGAGTAAGAATCAAAACCTTGAAGACTCTTTATGATGTTCTTGTCAAATCTCTTTAGAACAAAAGCCCATCTTAGGAAGACATGCCTGTAAAAGACATTGCTAAACTTCACCAATTTACTCAAAACTTGCAAGAGTAGATAATAGAAACTGGGGTCCTCTTTCTGTAAACAAATGGCAGTCACAAGCACTATGGGACATATGGTCAACACCTCGAAATCCCAACCTAAATAAAAGAGAATAAAGTAACATAAGCATCAAAACTTAGAGAAGGCAAAAGCTCCAAGTTATCCTTTTGGGATTCTGAGGTGGAGGGTGTGCTCTTCTGAGTTTTCACCTTCACCTTTCTCTCTCTAAAACATAGACCCCCTACCTGAGTCATCCTTATTCACACATCATCTTCACTGACTTAACAAACCAATCATAAATTTTACCACACCAATATAGTAAACTGACCTTCAGATGCTCTGTCCCTCACCTTTTGGTTTCTAGTGGCTAACAAGAGATCTTACTGATCCACTTCCAATCTGCAATTTTAACTTCTCTTGCATCCAAACAACAAAAATAAGCACTAGAAATAGCATCATCTCAGTTCTAATAATTCAATTCCATTACCCTTAAACCAAACCCACTGTGTTACCAATTACTAAAGCTCTTTAATCATGCTTATATTTTTATTTTCTCATTAACAGGAAATCTAGAACAAGAAGAAGAAGATCTCAATTACGGCAAAGAATCACTCTTTCTTTACAGACATTCAGGTAGCTCGAAGCATCAAGAAGTGCAAGAATGTTTGAGCATCAAAACTTGGAAATAGCATCTGCGCCCAAATCCTGTTCCTTTTTCTCAAAGGAGACCTTTTTTTGGAGAGGAAATGCACAGAAGGAAACGGAAGTGAGCCATGATCAACTAAATTAAGCTTTTTTTTACACGAATCACATGAAAGCGCTGTTTACAACGCCGAAACAACAATAGCGCCATCAAGAACGACACCATTTATTTGAAACTGGAGCAAAGCAACCAAATCACATACCAAATTCGTGCTTGTTCTTCCTAAAAATTGGTGCATTTTTATATGGAACCTTTTCAACCGCGGCACTGGGCGATGGAGGAGCAGCTGCGGGAGTAGGGGTTGGCCTGGGCGCCGGGGCGGCAGTTGTAGTAGGAGGCGCCGCGGAGGGAGCAGGGGGTGGTGTCGCCCTTGAGGGCGCCGTAACTGACGTAGTTAGAGGTGGCGAGCATCCGGCGGGTCACCTCGGCTCCGAGGTCGAACTGCTCGCCGGCGAGGCACTCCGCGACGGTGCCGCGGCACCCGGAGAGGGAGGGGATCCAGGCGAGCGGGACCTCGCCCCCTCCTCCTCCACTTGCGGCCGCTGCGGCGGCGAAGAGGAGGAGGAGGAGGGCGACCAAAAGGAGGGAGCTTTGCGTCGGCCTCACCATGTGGTGCTTGCTCTTTCGCCCTCTTCCTCCTGGAGAGCACAAATACCTCTCTCTTCCTCTCTCTCGGAAGAAAGGAACTCTTGGCATTACAGTCTTGCTTTCTCCTTCCTTCTCCTACCAACAAAGAGAAAAAGAGAGGATCTTGGTGGTGTCGAGATCTTCCAATGGATTCGTATGCATGGCTCGGTCAATCCTGCATACCAAGTAACATGGTTTGGTTCATCATCTAAAATTGGACCGGCTCATTCACTGTTTCCGCTCGTGAACCGGTTCGTCTCACGTGCGAGGAGAACTAGCACGTGCAGGAACTAGGGCTGGCGACAGGCTATATATGATCTCGAATCCGCCCTCCTCGCCGTGTCGGCGCTGCTTCCCCTTGGTCGCATCCGTTGCTTCCGGTAGGACTGGCAGATGCAAAGCCACTCTTCGATTCTTCTCGGTTTAGTGATTTATCGTGGTTTGTGGTATCTTAATGTGGTTAACATTGTTTCTTTTGCCTCGGCATATCCGTTTATTAGCTCGTGGAAATATTTCGTGCTATGATTTGATTGCTTTGACGTTCTGCGGCTGTTCTGTTGTTCTTTTCGAAGTAGAAATTCTAAAAGTTGTATCCTTTGATTGAGTTGTGTTGCAATTTTCGTTCTTTTTTCCCCGTTAGAGCATGTTTCCTTGTAATTGTGGTGCCCAGAAGAGGTTGCCTCGAGCTGATTTATGATTCAAATTTCTTTGTATTTTAGGTGATTTTGTGATCGTTGTGCACGTGTTTCGGCAAGAGAATCGACTGACAAGATGCAGAACGAAGCGGGTGAGATGATTGATCTCTACATCCCGAGGAAATGGTAATCGTCATATAATTTTGTGGAGTGCTTCTTTTTTATTTTTTGTGATAAAGCGTGATTTTGCATCTTATTGATGATCAATCTCGATGTTGTTGTTGTAGTTCTGCTACCAATAGGCTCATTACAGCCAAGGATCATGCCTCGGTCCAGATCAATGTTGGGCATTTGGATGAGAGTGGCGTTTACACCGGCCAGTTTTCCACTTTTGCACTTTCTGGCTTTATCCGAGCTCAGGTCTGCTGCCACTTTTGGATTTTCTGATGCACTTATTCATGCTTTCTGGAATTATTTGTTCTTTATGTCGTGGTTGATATGCTGCTGTTTTTTAAGGAAAATATGAGGCCATTTTTACTATTTTCTTCTTTTAATATCGCTGCTTATTGCAGACTTATTTGAAAATGAGCACATTGCTCCATATATTAATGTTGTTATTGGTTGCTTTTCAAAATATCTGACCTTTTTCTCTCATGAAAAGATGTCCTCCAACTGGTTGTAATCCAGGTTTGAAGTATGAGAGACTAGGATTGATTTCAGGATTAGTATTGGAATCTTGTCTTAGGAACAATCAAATTATTTTGCTGGATTGGTGTAGTAGCTTAGCAAGTATAAGACTTACAAAAACGAGGAAAGTCATCTACATCACAGAAACCATAAGATTGCAGAAAGTAAAGAGATTAAATTTATAATACTCTTGAGATTGAAGGATTCATGCTAGTCGGGCATAAATACAACAAAGCTTATTGGGAATAGTGAAGAAATCACATTCCTTTCTTCTACATTGACATTTTATTTTTTCATATCCAAAGGATACTGGAAGGGGGAGGGGGAGTTGTTGTGAGAGCAAAGCTCATGTAACATGAAAATTCACCATCGTTAGGGGTACGTAGTTGTGCTCATCTCACTTGTATTTGTGTTCCCTAAGTCTCCTTTATTTGTATGAGTCAGGGGCTTGTCCTAATTGTCAGTTTCCGGCATTACATAGTTTTTATGCTGTATTTGGGAAAAGAATTGTGACAAATTTTCTACTGTAGTTTGTCATTATGTTACCCAATTAGCTATTTGATTGTGGTTTGCGTGGTATTTGATTTACAAAATAGGATACTTTTGTTGTCAGCATCTGATTGAAAGATCAGTTTAGCTACCTTGTTTTAGGTCTCAAGTTCTGTATGGATTTTGAGACTGTGGGTACAACACTTACCGCCTTGATAAGGTGTTGCACTTCCTCAAAGTCACAACAAAGCTCACGACCGATAATGATGACCAGATTTACATGAATGTTCTGTTGGTGCATCATAATACCTTTCCACGACTCCGACAGAGTCCATTTGAGTTGTTTATCTTTGTCATTAATTAACATGCCAGTAATTATCATAAACTTGAACTGAAAAATGGTTTTTTCTTTACAATTATATTATCTATAATAAAGCAAGCTAGCACGGATGGCCTCTCTCATTGGAATATTGTTTCACCAGTCCAGAGTTATTTACATGATCATTGTTATGCTTCTACATACTAACCACAGACAGACCGAAATTTGCTTATAAGATCAGTCGGATGAACAGTTGTTTGACATGGAGATTTGTCTGATCAAGTAGCATTACTTACATTTAGTGATGACATGTTGGATAATAAAATGGTTCTTAGCATGACTGAGTGCTTGTTGCCTTTGAATTACTGCTGCACGACTTGTATGCTCCTGACAAGTTCATCTTGTTCCACAACTTCCCCGCAGGGTGATGCTGATGGTGCTCTGGATAGGCTCTGGCAGAAGAGAAAGGTCGAAGTGAAGCAGCAGTAGAAGTCGATCGTCGAAGCAATGCTTGATTAAAATTCCCTTAACGAAGGGATTAACTACTGTTAAGCTCACTTAGCTTTGCGTGAAGCTTCAATTTGTGCTCTGTTTGGATTATTACTATTACTGATATCTAGCAGTGTTTCAAATCATGTGATTGAGTTAATGTCCAGTAATGACACTGCCTTATTTTTGGCCATAGCTGAGTTGTGTTTCCTGATGCACTGGAAAATAAATGCTATTTCATTTCATGATTTCATCGAATGGAAATTTATTAGGGTTCGAATGATTATTCCACTATTAACTTGGATGAAGATGGAAGCCAGATGGGTTTGATTAGTTTTAGAAAATAGTAATTAACTTTGATTACCATATCTCATGTAATCTTTTATAACGATTTAATCGATGAGAATATTGTATGGCATTGTGAGTTTTAATTCTAGTGCCAAAATGTTGAGGGTAAATTGTCGATGATAGTTTGAATCAAACTCGTCCACTTGGTTTAAACTTACTTAAAAGGAAAGAATTAATCAAGTGAGCTCGGACGCTCAATTTGATGTCAACGTATAAAAAAGATCGAGGCGACTTTGCTCGCACGGGTGCGCGTGCGAACGAGTTCAACTCGACCACGTTGAAGGCGTTTACGGCTTAAACCGGCGTCCCATAAATTAATGGGTCCAATCGACGGTCGGGTTCACGTCTCCGACCGTGGTCCTCCGGACCGGGTCGGATCGGACCGCATCGGAAACGCATGCGGGGGTAATGCGGTCATTCAGCTCTTCTTAAGTGGCGATCGCGTCTTTGCGCTAGGGTTTCTCCGTCGGGCTTGTTCGGTATTTAGAGGTGGAGTCGGCGCTTCCGAGTACTGGAGAGGAGGCGGAGGAAGGAGGCGGAGATCCAACGACATGGTTTGTCCCAGCCCGAGCTTATGATGCCTATTACGAATATTGTTTTGTTTCTCGTCGTTCTTGCGATTCGATGAGTAGCTTGCTTTTGTTTTAAGTGCACATCTTGGATTAGGGTTTATGCATCGCGCATTTGTTTCGAATGATGATGTTCGTTGTTATTTTGGATGTTTTACCCGTCAAATATTTATTTTTCTTTGAAAAAGGTCCCGCTCGTGGCGATTGGAACTATGTATTTACTGGATTGTTTTAGATGGATTTATTTGCTTGAATATACTTGCCTTTGATCTTCTTTTTTTTTTTTTTGTGGAGTGTCGGATTTGTTTATATTGCTTGGGCGATCAATTTTTTGTTATTTCTATTCGATGTTTTCCGCATCAAGGTATCTTTTTTGCTTCATAGCTTTCTGACGTCTTGCAAAGGTAGCTATTTGGTTGATATGGTCAGTTTCTTTTGTTTCTCTGCCCCATGTAACAGATGGATCTTGTTTTCCTAACTGGGAAACATGTCGGATATTTGTTTGTGGCTTATGCTTTTGTAGTCTCAGAAGGCATGAAACATCACAGTGATTGGTTTATGAGATTGTTGTTGTCAGTCGTAATTGTCAAGAACTAGGGAAGATCCTGATGTGCTATTTTGTCAAACTAGGTTATAACGCTATCTGCCTTCTAATTGCTCCTTTTTTATTTTTGTGTGGGACGTATGAGGATTCATTCCTTTTGCTTGCTTGACTTGTTTTCCTTGATGCGCTTCAGGCAAGGGGATTGAAGAAGCATCTGAAGAGGCTCAATGCGCCGAAGCACTGGATGCTGGACAAGCTCGGTGGAGCATTCGTAAGCTGAAATCTTTTATTTTGAGCCATCGTTTGGTTTACGCACTTCGTTTCACTTTGCGTAGTTTCCGTCATCTGCTAGGCTCCCAAGCCGTCGTCTGGCCCTCATAAAGCCAGGGAATGCTTGCCCTTGATCCTTATTCTAAGGAACAAACTGAAATATGCTCTTACATACCGCGAAGTCATTGCTATTCTGATGCAACGCCATGTGATGGTGGATGGAAAAGTCAGGACTGACAAGACTTACCCTGCTGGTTTCATGGGTATGCAATCGACCCTTTTCTGATGAGACATGATATGTTGTTCTTTCTAGCGCAAGTTCTTTTTGTTTCAATAAAACTGTTGAAAATGACAATAATGTTAGGAGTTGAAACTTAAAAGAAGCTATTTCTCATTCATGATTTACGTCTCTGTTATTTGCTAGATTATATGCCTAACATGGTTTGTAATCTGCAGATGTTGTTTCAATACCTAAGACAAATGAGAACTTTCGACTCCTTTATGACACCAAGGGACGCTTTCGTCTCCACTCAGTGAGGGATGAAGAGGCAAAAGTAAGTAGACATTGTGCTTGGTTTCTTTGTGAATATTTGTGGGACTCATGACAATAAATTACTGATGATAATTTGAGCATAAAAAATATGTATTTGTTGATTTATCTTGATCAGTGTTTGATTTGTCATAACATTTCATAGGTGTTAGAATTGCCAAGGCCAACATGTTTGGTGAAGATCATAATTCATTCTGTTTCCATAGCTAAAACGAGTAGTAAATGGTAGAACTAATTATATGTAGTTTTGCGGATTGGTTTGCTGTTAAAAATCTTGAAATCTATCACTGTGTTGAAAGTCCTTTTTCACCATTTACAGTTCAAGCTCTGCAAGGTTCGCTCCGTGCGGTTTGGACAGAAGGGCATTCCCTACCTGAACACATATGACGGTCGTACCATTCGTTACCCGGATCCTCTTATCAAGGCCAATGACACCATCAAGCTCGACTTGGAAACCAACAAGATCGTCGACTTCATCAAGTTTGATGTTGGAAATGTTGTGATGGTGACTGGTGGGAGGAACACCGGTCGTGTCGGTGTGATTAAGAACAGGGAGAAGCACAAGGGGAGCTTTGAGACCATCCACGTCCAAGATGCCACCGGCCATGAGTTTGCGACTCGCATGGGCAACGTCTTCACCGTCAGCAAGGGGACAAAGCCATGGGTGTCTCTTCCAAAGGGCAAGGGTATCAAGCTCAGCATCATCGAGGAGGCACGGAAGCGCTTGGCCGCTGCTGGCGCAACCGCCACTGCTTAGTTCTATTCTCTGCATCCATCTGAATTTTGTTGTAGGGCTCTTTGTTGACTGGATTAGAACCTTGCCTTCAGTTTTATCACTTGCATGCCAGTTTCTCTTTGGACACAAGGGGAAGATGAAATAATTGCCATAGTCATGGTTATAGGATCCTCTGCATTTTGCCACTCTTATTCTTACTGCTTAATTTTGACATTGTTATTTGGTTTTATCAATGCCTATTTGTGTTTTCCTTTTATTTTGATGTTGCTTGCTAGGTGTTGGCTTGTGGACAGACTGTTTAGGGGTGTTGACACCAATAATTAAAGAAGTATTGTGCTTAAAGAAAAAGTGTAAAATGTCTAAAGGCACTTAATAAGGGATTAAGATTGTTTAGAATAATGAGATCTAATAGATGTTTCATTTTACTCCCATGAGGCGCATCTCAAGTAGGTTGGACGTTAAGACATTACGATCAAGGATTGAAATTTCATATTGTATTGGAGTTTCGAGATTTGTTCGGTATGATACGTATCGTTAGTATGTTAGGGTATATCGATGGTATCACACTAGGTTGTACCGATCGGTATATCTTAGTAACGATCAAAATTTAGGACGATATTGGTTGGTACATCTGGTATCGATCGATATGTCTCGGTACCAATCAAAATATTCGTACTGTTCGATAGCGAACGGTTCGTTTATCGATATCCTCTTGGATTGGTATGCACCATCCGTATCGGACGGTATCATTCAAAATTGCATACCATGATTACGATCTACTCAATGCAGCTTCAAATTCTGCGAGTCTTAACCCACAAATCATATCTTTTGCAATATGGAATCTATCACTCTTCAGTTTAGGATGTGAATCAATTTGCAGTTGTTTAACAGTTACAGCAAGTGCAGAAATATGCTGAAACAGATTTGTGACAGCAAATGCAACATGCATTCCAGAATTGTGACCTGAAGGCCAAAAAAATGGTTACTTTGTTGATAAATGATTCAACAAATTAAGCACAACGCAGAGCTTTACAGATTAAGAGTCACAATTGCGTCCAAAAGTCGTCTCGACTCTTTCTTATGCACAGCTCATTTTTTCGGTTTTCAGTTTCCCTCGAGAGTGAAGCGAACAAACCTCCTCACTTTGATGTTCACCAGATCCTTCACCTTAATGCTATCATCTTTGATGAAGGGCTGCTCCAAAAGAGCAAGCTCTCCCGGCCTCGTTGTGATCCTTCTACAATCTTCTCCTTTATTTGGTCAGGCTTTGACTTGAGATCGTCTCTCTGCATCTCTATATCCTTCTCCTTCGTGACAACACTATCTGGGATATCCTTCGTGGAGACAAACTCAACCTGCGGGCAGGCCACTACCTGCATAGCAAGGTCATCGACCAGTTCCTTGAACTTTTCATTCCGACCCACAAAATTGGTTTCACAGTTGACCTCGACGAGTCATGTAGGATGAAATCTGACCTTCGGCAGTTAGTCTGGAGGATTTCTTCCATCATGCCAGCAGCACCTGTTTCCTCCCTGAGTTGCTTTACCAATACAGCTGACACTGCAATTGTTTCAGGCCTGAAATAGGAAAGGCTGTTGGTCAGAATCTTCTAAATGCGAGACTCGATCAAAGTGGATTCACAATCAAATAAAAAGGCCTATATTTCATATTGATGTTCAAACTGTTGGATTTTGGAATAAAGAATGCGAGAAAGAGGTGGTAGTAATTGAAGGGGCAAAAGTTAGCATCATCAACTAACTATGGTAATTCAACTTCAAAACCCATGTTCTTACTTTTTTATCGGCTTGTTCTTTCTTCTTTATTAGAAAGAAATGATGGCCACCAGCATAATTAACTTCCTCGGTAATCAAAACTCGAGCAGCAGTGAAGAAATGAAAGCTTAACGGGATGGCATATTATTTCACAAGAAACTAAAGGCTCTGAATTCTACATTTCAAAGTATATACATAAAAGTATAAAGCCAAATCTTTGTGTCATGTGACACAATCATGACTAGCTCTAGACATGGCATACAAACTATGCAAGGAATAGAAAGGCTTACTTCTCAACAGCGCAGGTTGATCCACTGGGACTGCAGGTGAAGGTTTAGCCGCAGTTTGTGCAGCCACTTCAGCAGCAAAATCCTGGCTTTTCTTCTCCAAGCCTTCTCCAAGATTGTACCGGACAAACCTTTTCACCTTGATATTTTCTCCAAGGGTTGCAATTCTCCGCTTAACCAAATCCTTAACTACCAGCTTTATCATTCTTTACATAAGGTTGCTCAAGCAAAGCAAATTCTTCAAGCCTCTTCTTAATTCAGCCCTCTACTATTTTCGATCTTATGTTCTCAGATTTTGTCAAAAGGTCTTCCTTCTGCATTTCAATTTCCCTCTCCTTCACAATTTCTTCGGGGACATCTTCAGAAACCAAGTAACGGAGGGCATGCAGCTACTTGCATGGCAAGGTCATCAACCAACTCCTTAAAGATTTCACCTCGAGAGACAGAAATCAGTTTCACAATTCGCCTCTATGAGGACTCATATTCTGCTGTCATGGATATAAGATCCTATCCTACCTTCTGCAGTTGCTCTGCTGGCCTGTTTATCTGCACTTGCTAGGGTTTCTTTCGAAGGAACTCTTGGGCTTTAACAATGTCACCCCCAGTTTCTGCAAGAGCCTTCTTGCAGTCCATCATACCTGCCCCTGTTTCTTCACATAATTGCTTGACTAGAGCTGTTGAAATAGTAGCTGCATTTTGTTACATTAATCACAGGTCAGAAGAACACAATTATATTGGAGAAATAAGCACAACTACATACTTGCAGCAACCCTATACTTGACATTGAAATGCTTATTAGAAATAATACTGAGAAGTGATAAGATTTTAGGTGTTGGTCAGCAGCTTATATTAAGAAGAAGTTTTTATGGAATCGCTCAAAACTGGAATTGCAAAGATAAATTTCAAAATATAGAAGTTTTAGATTAAATAGGATTACGATCAGATATGTGGATGCAAATTACGTTATATTAAAAGAAGTAACACAAATGGTAAAGAAAATCAAGATGACAAACCAAACAATGATGTCGTCCAGTTCAAACATAAAAAGTCAATGAAACTGACATGAAAAGATTAAAATAGATGTTTAGTGTTTTAACACGCTGAGACAAAATTGCATGTTAAAAAATCTGGAGTATTGCTGATTGGGGATAAAAATAAAACAAAATTGAATTATGAAGTCTAAACTGGAATTTAGAAAGAAACACTGCAAAATGATAAAATTAGTTTTGCATGTCTAGTGATATTGTCCTTAAAATTGTTAATGGTGGGAGGAAATGTGCAGGTACGATTGATGTTTTTGGTTCCTGAAGCATATTCGAGCACAACAGGCAACATAGGGATCGAGAACGTTGCAATGAGGTTAATGAACAAAACAGAGCTCCTTGCAGATCTTAATGGACAAAAGAATTTAGATTCATGCATTGATATCAGATGAAAAACAAAAATTTCACCACTAGCAAGTCTCCTGTGTTTCTCATATTCTCAAATTTCTTGATGAAGGAATGTGATTTTGACATTACTTTGAGCTCTTGTTAACATGCAAAAATACTGAAGATAATTCATGCATGCATATTTCAACAAAGAAAGAGAGTCTAGCATTCAGTGTCCTCTTGGCTTAACTCTGTCTCAGAGCATCTGATGAGTGCCAAATTACTTCCATAAGAAAAATGGTGATGTTAAACTTAAAAGGCTATCTCTTAGTTCAATAATGTCCTGTACTCGTTCTTCACCCTGGTAAATCAATTATCCAATATGATTCTCCCTATGCAAGAAAGTAAAAGGTAAAGCGTGCCAGAAAGATCTTACCAGAAAAGGTTTTCCATAACAGAAGAAAAAACTTACTAATCTTTGATGGAGCCTCCTTCATCAGAAGGACCAGGTTGCCCATTTAGGCTTCCACCAGACTCGGCAGAGACAGTCTCACTCTCAACCAGCATAGTCGATTCATCTTTGGTAGCTATAGTGCTATCTGACTGGCTGCTAGCAACAATGGCTTCTGTAGATAAGGTCCCATCATTCAGCGGTCCATCATCACTTTTGGTTACTAATTCCCTAGAAGATTCCTCAACTTGCATAGAACCTACATGGCCCTCTTGCTCTTCTGAACTGTGAGTTTCAAAACATTGTTCATCTTGCACAAAAGTTCCAGCTGGTGCATCAGTTCCCTTCACTTCATGAGTTATAGAAGCTTCAGCTTCTACTGAACTTTTTGAAGTCAAAACTCCAGCTTCTGAACTCTCAGACAATGCCATCAGGGTTTCATCCCTTCTCTAAAGGACACACCTCTAGTGTACTATTTATCATGCCCATGACAAATTTAGGTAAATTTGAAAGCATCTAAGTAGCATGCTCACCCTAAGATGAGTGCTCTCTTATACCAACCCCAAAGCCTCTAGTAGCACAATCGAGACAATGACGGTTACTCGTCCTTGTTGGATAGATAAGTGTCAACTGGAAGTGCAATGATGTATGCAGTTGAGGCATCCCGATAGACCGAGAGACGTGAACCTTGTTCATACACTACCTAATCAATTTGATCAGGCACTCACCATATATTTTCATTGTTCAATCGTTTAACAACATGAAAAACCAGAATCTCTACTCTCCCTCTCTTTTTGTCTATCTACGGGATGGAAGGACAAAGGTCTTTGGTGTCCATTTCAATCAAGAATTCGGGCCTCATAATCACTAGCTAATATTCTTTTCTCTCATGCCTTTCTCCATTCATGGCTTGGTTCAATATTCTAGTATTAGCCATAGAGGAATCACAACAATGCATCCCAAACTTCATGGTCAAACTCTACTATGGTGATGAACTGACGATACTGTAAGGGAGGTCCTACAAAATAATAGCTTGATGGCATAATGATATATTTGGATTTTTCTATGTTTAAAAATATAAAATAGATAAAAATAAAAAAATACAAAGGTCATCTTGTTCAAAACCTAGATTGACTTCTCTTCCCTATCACTTCACCTCAAAACACCTTGTTTTATTTCCCTATAGATAGAGATATATAGAGAAAAACATACTATCACATCTTCAACCAAAACCAAGGTTCATCGTACCGTGGCATATCGCTCAGTACTAGCGATACATACTGGACCAGTATGCGGACTGCCCCATACTAGGCAGGACACATCACACGACCCTGTATCGAGCGATACAGGAGGTCTGCACCGGTTGAAACGATCAAAATCCAACCGTTATCAACCTGTACCGATCAGTATCGATTGGATTTTGACCGATATCGATCAAGGGCTGAGATTGCTCTGTTTCAAATGATCAATTTGACATTTGAACCAAAGAAAAGGGTTTTTAAACCCTTTCCCTCCCTCCTCTTTCAACCTATTTCACTATCCCAAACTCTTCAGCTCTCTCAAACTCTTTCTCACTCACATCTCTCTTACATTCTCACAATTTCATTCTCTTAAACTCAACAAAGCTACATAACTAGAGGAAAAACACTCTAATCAAGAGGTATGTATTATCTTTCTAGATTTTTGTTGATTTATGACATCTAGTGGTTGCGAACATAACTGGTCAACGTTCGCATTGATTCACACTATCGTATAGATAGTGGGAGAAACTTACATATGTCCATCACAACATGCAACTAAGGTTGTGGTGTACCGAGCTAGACAAGGAGCCAGAGAAACCAGATATTGATCCCATCAACCTCTAATACTACAATGAAGATTCATAGCCGATGTTAGAGTGGGTAGAGATAGCGGAGAACCAAGAGGATCCTCTACTTTATAAGGCGAGAGATCCTCCACGTCTTTCACGTTTTATCACCAAGGCAATAGAAGAAGAGGAAGCATATCCTTAGTAGGAGGAAGATACTCCTCGATTAAAACATGACGTACGGAACTTGACAATATCAAGTTAAACTATTCGAGAAACTAGAGACACCCAACTATCATAATTGTCCACCTAGTATACAAAGGCAAAGGCAAAGGAAGGGGAAGGCAGTAACATCAATCGCACCATTGGAAAGAATCGAGTCGAGTGATGAGACACTTTCTTAATCACATTCAACAGCCCGTTCGGTCTAGAGACAAAGTAGCAACATGGATAACAGTGCCTCGATCGATGACGGTGGCAACACCGAGGAGTTGATGATCCCGTTTACATAGTTTGAGTGTGGTATATGGATCAAGGAGCAATAAAACATTTTACGCATGCCGCCTAAGATTCAAATCATGGAGCTCGACGCGATACTGATCAAGTTTATACACAGAAGGGGAAGAGGAAGACAATGGATGATTTTGAACAGATGTGACAGAGACTACGTAATATATACATAGAGCGGAGTCATCGTATCAGCTGGACAATGATAGTTGGTCATTCTTCTTTGAGCAGTAGTACGATGATCGATATTATGATGCGAAGCAGTAAATCAATGGTGAAAGTAAAAATATCGACATTCTCTATGCTTTGCATCGATACATGCCACAATCGTACTTGCATAAGGAGCAACCTCAAGCACATATGGTTCACGATGATCATACTACAACAATCACCACGTTGTTACACCAATAACATACGGTGTATCACTAGGTGGACAAACATATCAAATTGATATACAAATGCATTGGATCGAGGACCACCGCCCATGAAGTCCCATCATTTTTTTGGTGGTAAAACCAATTATATCCATCGATTAATGAATTGATTCGATTGAATCTTAAAAGTTTAAGTTGTTGAAAAATAATCTAACAATTCAAATTATTTCTTTGTAGATAATTTAATATCACTAAAAGGACAATCTGGAACGTACCACAACGCTACTCCTTAAAGCCCGAAAAAGACATGTGCCAATATTCTTTCCTAATTTAGATTATTTTTGCTCAAACTATACTAAATTTATATTTATTTCCAACTTAAAAATCCTAATCCAATTTTTTTTATAGAAAATTTTGGGGCTATTTTCGACCTTTTATTCCTTGCCCCTGGTATGCACCAATGTATCGCCACACTGTCATGGACTTAGCTGGTTTTGCCTAAGCCGTGCGGCACCAATGCGTATCACCGCAAAGGTCAGCCTTCCCGAAATCTCCTACAATCCCTTAGGACCTGCAAAAGAGAAGATGAGACAAAGAAAGCGCTTCACACGGGATCCGCAAGCCACTCTTTTAGCAAACACTTTATAGCCAATGCAAATTCCAACCATGGATATTACAAGCTCAGAACGGTTGCACAACAAAGGTATAAAATTGGTCCACTACAGACCGAGTTCTAGTACAAGTATGCACTCGACGCAAACTTTATGTACAAGCCTACAATGGCTACCAAACTCACTCAAGTGGGACATTTTGCCTTTGGCAAGCCCTTTACAACCTTTACACACAATGACAAACCAAAAGGGACACGGACATGCATAAGCATTACACCGAACAAGCCGTTTACAATTTGTCCGTGACATTCTCCCCCACTTATTCCTTCGACGTCCTCGTCAAAGCCTTTGCTGGCGCTGCAACTTCTTTTCTTTGTTGGATCTTCTATCTTCTGCTCCTGCTGCGATGCGCCCCTTGGCTCCCAATTGTTCTCAGCTTGTTATTGTTGAATCGTCGAACTTTAATCCGCCATGATGCTTCAACTCGCCAATGACTCTGACTCTGGTGTGGGGTTGGCGAGTTGTCTTTGATCCTTCTTTGTTCTTGCGGATTCATCCGATGAAGGAAAAAGACCATCTTTGATATCGTCGATCTTGAAATTCTTCTTGTCTCTTGAATCGGATAGATGCTTGTTGGAGCTTTAACGAGCATCACCTTGCAACCTTTAAAGTTTTGTGTCCTTCCTCATGAAAATTTGCCCATCGAATCTTCTTCCACTTAGTTGTCTTGCCCAAGCGAGCTCGCATCACTTCCGCTTTCGATTGGCATTTAATTAAAAATGGCGGACAATCTACTCTCAAGAGCAATCGATCACCGTTGGTGGGACTTGACAACTGTTGTCTTCATTAGTCTCTTGAAGGGTCTTGAATTTGTGCGAGCTCCTCTGCTAGATAACTAAGAGAGCGGGATACTCGGTTTCGCCCATTCTCTTGAGAGTTGAGAAGGCAAAGGTTACTTGACTTCGCCCTCCTCGAGGTTGTGCCTTCGTGCGTCAGTGGTTACTAGACTTCGCTTTGCTCTTAGCTCACACTTCAAGCACTTGAAGTGTTTGCGAATCCTTCTTGACGAGTCACTATGATTCGCTTTCTCATTGCCATTGAACTTCTGGAATGCAAGAAGTTATCACTCCAACTTAGAGTAAGTCTCTGATAGATTTGGTCGCCTTTGGGATTGTACCGCCTTCTCCATCATTTCTGTCGCCGAATCCTCTGAGTAGCAAAGGTACAACACCGCGTACTGCCTGCTCTGATCCTTGGTCATGCACTCTTGCATCGACCCGAAGTCCTTCACTCACGGCTATCTTGATGGAAAGTTTGTTGACACCGGTCTTACGAAGTTCTCTGGCCTCCGCCCTTCAGCCTTGTCTTGGTACATGAAGTTTGACAAAGCATTCTCCTCCTCCATGGCCCATATGATGACCAAGCGCTCTCCCTCTGTGAGAGCAAGGGATTGATGACTCCTCGGAAGTCCCGCCTCTGCGGTACCATGGCACTGCAATGCCCATGGCACTACTATCCGTTGTCTCACATCTGCATCCATTCTTCGTGATCGGTAGATTTGCCTCTGTGGCACTGCAGCACTCCTCTGAGTCCACCTTCCTTCTAACCGATGACTGATCTTGTGTAGCTGAGTCCCTTTGGACTCGTCATTGCTTCCTTACCCTTTTTCGACCACCTGCGTCAACACCTTTGTGTTCTCTGAGCAGTTCCACTTGATCGATGGAAAGACAGACTGCAACTCCCATGTATGGCCTCCGCTATCATATTGCAGGGCTTGCACCGCTTCTGTTCTCCTTAGCTTCATTGGTCGCAACGTTCGCTTACTCGACATTGTCCTCTGACTTGCCGGGTTCCCTTAAGCGAATGTGAGCTCTGAAGCAGTTCCATTCTTCAGCCGCTCCGATCATACCTCTGCATGATTCAGTCACCACATGGGACTCCCTGGTACTTGCATCTGAACTTCTTCCTCGATAGAGCACAGC
Source organism: Musa beccarii (assembly GCA_024322285.1). NCBI lineage: Eukaryota > Viridiplantae > Streptophyta > Magnoliopsida > Zingiberales > Musaceae > Musa > Musa beccarii. The sequence goes on along the minus strand of CM044398.1, from coordinate 37,782,499 downwards.
CCCCATAAGCTGATGTCCAAGGCTTCCATTCAATGCAACATTCGGTGCACGCACGGAAGACCCGCCTCTGCGGTACCATGACATTCACTGCTTGAATCCATAGCTCTTCTTGCCGTCGTGTTGTTCACCGACTTGGAGCTCCTAGTCGCGCTCCCGATCATACCTCTGCATGATCTAGTCCCCCCATGGGACTCACTGTGTGTGTCGACTTGCCACGAACTATTCGACCACGATCCGCTGCATCATGTCGCCGCTTGGTGACATCTCCTTGCATTCTGATCCCTGTGGTATGAACTCGAACTGCGATATCTCCATGTGTGGACTTCGCCAACACATTGCAGGGTCTCTGCCACCTTCGATTTTGTTCGCTCCTTTGGCAATCGACCTTCGTCCACCCGCTCTCAGGTCACACTCGGACGAAGACTAGCTCTAGGGCAGTCCATCGCCTAGTAGCTCCACTGAAGTCCCCTGACTTCGTAGAAATTAGTGCACCATTGTCTGGATCCTGGGCCTCTGCCCCCTACCAGCACAATCTCCGCTGCGCACCGCTTTCCTCACGGCAACTCGAATAGCAACACTGTGGCATATTCTTCAAGAGTAACTGCCTCTGCATCCTCTTTCCCCGTGCCAAGGCCTCTGTCTAAGGAAAGCTCCAAGCCTCCGCTCCATATTCCATCTTCTAAGCCAACTCCCTTCATGCGGCTTGGGTACTTCACCAAGTTACCCCTAAGTTGCTTTGCTTCTCGATTGGCATTGGATTAATAGTGGCCCTCACGCTCACCATTCCACGGGTCAGCCCTCTATTGAGTCCGATCTTACTATTAGCTCCAAGTGTGCCTTCACTTTGTGTTGCCTTGGGTCGCTCCCCCACTTGATCTCGCTATGCGTCCACCAACGCATTGCCTCTTGCGAGATCATGCGACGACTCCTCGTCGCTCGCTTGATCCAGCTTTCTCTTGAGGTACTCCTCAACCAGTGCGATTCATTGCACGTGATTCTCCCACTAGAGAATTGGGACTTATCCCTCCTGGATATCTGTCCAATTGGAGCAACTTCTCTCTTTGCATCCTTCCCTCTGGAAGTTTTTGGAGACCACCATCCCCTTGGGACTACTCCGCCTTTCTGAACAAACTGTGCCGAATTTTACCTATGCAAATGCACTTGCTGGATGCGACACTTCGCGAATACACTCGCGTTGCACCCCTCTCCGGGTCTAGCAAAATCTTGAACATCTGCACACTTCACCTCTTACGAAAGTATCCTGCGTATGCCGAAGAGAAAGTTTGATGCTCCATGGCGTCCGACCTTCGGCCGCCTTGGGATGGCCACGGACGATCCATCATCCGTCTGAAGCCCTTGCGTGAGTATCGAATTCCTTGAGTTTGCAACTCCCCTCATCTCTGTGAGCTTTGCACAACTCTTTCGATCATTGAACAACCCAATCCATCTTGCACGGTTTCATCCTTTGCCAAGCACCCCGCTTGCCTCGAGCACCGTCAAGTTTAGGTGCCAACGTCGAGCCATTGCTCGAACTCAGCCATCCCAACCTTTGTGCGCTACGCAATTCTTCTTAGCTTGTTGTCCTCGTGGTGCCTCGCTAGATTCCCCACGTTTGCATGCTAAGTGTTTCTAAGTGGGCTTGTCCCGCTCTGATACCATCTGTCACGGACTTAGTTGGTTTTGCCTAAGCTGTGCGGCACCAATGCGTATCACCGCAAAGGTCAGCCTCTCCGAAATCTCCTACAATCCCTTAGGACCTGCAAAAGAGAAGACGGGACAAAGAAAGCGCTTCACACGGGATCCGCAAGCCATTCTTTTAGCAAACACTTTATAGCCAATGCAAATTCCAACCATGGATATTACAAGCTCAGAACGGTTGCACAACAAAGGTATAAAATTAGTCCACTACAGACAAAGTTCTAGTACAAGTATGCACTCGACGCAAACTTTATGTACAAGCCTACAATGGCTACCAAACTCACTCAAATGGGACATTTTGCCTTTGGCAAGCCCTTTACAAGCCTACAATGGCTACCAAACTCACTATGACAAACCAAAAGGGACACGGACATGCATAAGCATTACACCGAACAAGCCGTTTACAATTTGTCCATGACATTCTACCCCACTTATTCCTTCGACGTCCTCGTTGAAGCCTTTGCTGACGCTGCAACTTCTTTTCTTTGTTGTGCAACCGTTCTGAGCTTGTAATATCCATGGTTGGAATTTGCATTGGCTATAAAGTGTTTGCTAAAAGAGTGGCTTGCGGATCCCGTGTGAAGCGCTTTCTTTGTCCCGTCTTCTCTTTTGCAGGTCCTAAGGGATTGTAGGAGATTTCGGGGAGGCTGACCTTTGCGATGATACGCATTGGTGCCGCACGGCTTAGGCAAAACCAGCTAAGTCCGTGACAACACGGTACGTCGATATGGATTGGTACATACCATATCAATGATTGACCAGTACACTAGTACGGATTAGTAACACTAACCCTGCTTGAAACAACTAAGAGAAAATATACTTTTAAGGGTACTTTTAGCAATCGATTGAGATAGGCCTAGTAGCTTAGAGTATTAGAAACATGATTATGAACCTCATATTGGGGGGTTCAAATCCCCTCTCACCCATAATCTTCCCTTTTAGGAAAGACTTTTCTCTCTAAGGTAGGGGTAGTAAATTCATGATCGAGATAGTGGACACAAAGCTATGGCAATATTTTTAATATTTTAATTTCCTAAATAACTAAAATTTGATTTAAAGATTATAAATCTTGATTGAAGATATAATTTTTTTATGGAAGATTAGTTCTATACAAAGATGAAAATTTGTCAACCCAATATATCACCAAAAAGGAATATTATTCACCAAATCAAATATACAAATATATCTTTTTTAGCAAAGGAAAGATGGAATGATTAAAATAATTTAATTTATGGAATGCTATTGTTTGTATTCTTTCTTATTTGCAGTCTTGTACTTAGCGACAATAAAAGGATAGAGTTAATGAGGAGACAAAATAAATCAATAAATTGAGTTTGTTTCCCATATTATATGTGAATGGAGTGAGACCATATTTATTTTTCCGGTCTATGTGTAAGATGTGTGAATGTCCAAGACCTTCATTGTAGGAGTATTCTCCTAGGATGCAAATATTCTAATTATTTTTCTTATATCTTTTAGTTATTTTCATTCTCTTTCTTAATTCTTCAATCATTAAAAAAATCTACTACTTGTCCTACATCAACCTGTCACCTATAGAGTTTGGGCTTAGATTCTAAAACTACCACACTTCATAGTATATTAATGGAAAACGAAGCATATACCAATTGTCATATAATCTCAAACTCTACAAGCTTACATAACATTTATCCATAACTGATGACGAGATGAAGAAAAAATAAGTGGAAAAAGGATGGAAGGGAAGATAACAAGCTCACCACCAAAGTAAAACACTCAAGGGATATAAATATCATGATCCACAAAGAGTCGATCTAAGAGGGTTTAGGAACTTGCTACTCCAAGAAAATTCACTGAAGAGATACATAGTTATATGAGAATGACAATGTCTCTCAAGAAACAAGACTTGTATTCAAAATATTTTATACTTTAGATTTACAAGACGTGGTATATTTAGTGGTAAACATGGAACAACCCTCCAAGCATGGGTTGATTAATTCTTCACCATTTTCAAGATTAAAGTAAATGAAAACTAATTAAAGACTTAAAGAATAAATAAAAATCACCAGGAAAATCCAAAAGTGAAGTGAGAAGAACCTTATTTCAATCTCGATAGAGCAGCCACTACGACCTTTGGAGAAAGAACTGAACATAATTTTCCTTAGAAAACTTCAAATCAAATTCTTTGGATTACCGAATAAGCTTTTTGATGATATATAATTCACTGAATAAACATCTCAGAACTCAATGTGAAATGAGTATTCAAATTCTGATTTACTGCAAAGCTAAGACTACTGTGACTATTTGGACTTCTCTTAATTCTAAGTGTGGAGACACCAACTTGTCAACACCCAATCATCATGCAGCTGCAAGTCCTTCAAACCAGAATCGTCCAATTGAATCATGAATGAGGGTAAAGATAAAGAACAAATCCAGAAATGGGATTTCTGATGTCTGTGTTCTATGTGGGAGAGACGAGAGGAGGGTACTGTCAGTCCCCAAGAGAGTGGCTGCCAGCATTTTTTCTCTTTTATATTAACTGGTAACAATTCATCAAAATGAAAGTTCAATCTTTTGTCTAATTGGAATAGCAAAAGCCTTCTCACTCACGCCCTGGACTAGTATCAGGTCAAAGCCCAATCACATAATTCCCGCTATCAGTTGGATCCTCAACACCAGTAATTCTCCGGGTAAATGCGATGTAAAGTCAGAAACCTAAAGAAAACGATCACTTTGAGGCATAAATAAGTAATTTGGCATTCTGGCTCTCCCGATGTCATGTTTCACGCACTTGTGATGGCAACGAAGCCAACAAGAACTAGTGCCCATAACTCATTAAAATAAACTCCTTCCTAAATTCTAACTAGATCAACCAATTTCTAGAGCTCAAATCCCAGTTTCGACAAGAAATGCACAGAGAAAGCAGAGAAATTTTCGATCAAGAAAACAACACAAATCGAGCGGATACAGTCGAGGGAAGAGGGCAAGGAGCAACTCGATTGAGAGACGGAAACAGGTGAAAAAGAGCACCTTTACCGGGGCCGAGCTACTCGTCTCCTCCTACTCCTCCGTCGGAGTGAGAGGCGAGCGGTAAGGAGCCTTGGGCGGTCAAAGCGCCACCAATTCATCACAACACCACTGGCGACGCCCATTGGAAGTCCACGCGGCGATGTCTTGTTCCCTTATTTTCCTATGGGACGAACCATCGAGCAGCTTACCGGCATCCTCCGAGGAGCAGTGACGATGGCGCAGGCGACGGCACCCAAGTTCAGTGATGGAGGGATGGGTTCTCTCGACCTACTTCGGACGGCAATATCAGCAACGGATTCGGAAAGGGAGTACCTGTATCCGGAAATGAGACAGTTTACGTAGGACAAACCATCGAACGACTTATCTGCGTCCTCCGAGGAGCAGGCGAGGTGGATCAGCGAGGGCATCCGAGTTCGATGATAGGAAAATCGAACTGCTTTGGACAGTAAACAGCGGAGCAGACTTGATGGATAAGCGAGAGCATCCGAGTTCGATGCTATGGAAATTGATGGACGCCGTCATATACTTGCAAGGGAGCAGTCGTATTGGGAGTACCATATCAAGCATCACCTTTATCGCTTGCCGTTCTTCGTCGACTTATGGCAACGATGGCAACCAAAACAGGACATATATACACCACTCCAGAAATGGCAACATTCGGTACGTCGAATCCAGCGGTGCCTGTGACAGGTCAAAGGCCACGCGCGTCCCCGTGTATAAAAGGTGCAACGCGCCGCAGTCTTCCCCCAGCTCCCGGGCAGGGTTCAACGCGTTTCTCCGTGCACGCTCTCCTTCCCTGAAGCGCTGCTGCTTGCTTGTCATTGTTCCTAGAATTCCCATTGCGGATGTCGATGGTGAGTGAGTCGTCTGTCGCCTCCGTAACGTCGGCGTCCATTCTTCTTTCTCTTTCGCTTGTTTGACGAAATGAGGTTGCTTCCTGTCCAGTCTCCGACGAGAAAGGGCAAGAAAATCGTGCGTATCAGCGATGACGAGGAGGAGAAACCTGCAGCAGATCCTCCTCGCTCGCCTTCCAAAGACATTGCAGGCCCATCCGAGAAGGCAAGGACACTGAGTTTGCTTTCTTTTCTGCAAGACAAACGACGAAGATGAGATCCGTCAAAGTCTTTATACCCCAAGCTAGCTGACTCTGACATTTCTGAAACAACCATTGTGTTTCCAGGTTTCTGAGGCTGGGAGTTGTCGCAATGCGTTGATTCGTCACTTCATCGAGATGGGCTTTTCTGAAGATTCTGTGATGAAAGCCGTCGAGGAAAATGGTCAGTGTTTTCCGTTGACTGTAGAGATCGCCACAATTGATCCTTGTGTAATCAACTGTTTTGGGTGCAGGAGGAAGCGATCGTGATGCTATACTAGAAACACTTCTTGCATCTGCGGTTAGGAGCTCCATTTTGTGCTTCTTTTTGATGTCATATTGAGCTGGAAAGCTTTGAACTTTGGATGGTGAAGAATATTTATATTCTGCTCGACAGGCTATAGAAGAATCTCCTGCAAGGCTTCATCGTCCCGCTGGTGATGGAAGCAGCTCGGGCCATGATCTATCGGATGAAGTCGACTTCAGCGACGAGGTCAACAACTTTGCTAGCCTCTTTGATTTGAGACAGCAGCAGCATGCTCATTGAAGTCAAGATGCTGGACTTCACTGCTTTTTAACTTGACAATAATTGATTTTGATTGATGTTTGACTACTTCTTCTGCTCTAAAATTATCTACAGGATTCCATGGAGGATGATTCTGAAGATAAGCTGATAACGTTGGTGGAGATGGGTTTTCCCAGCAACGAGGCATCCGCTGCCATTCACAGATGTGGTATCGTATCTGCATCAAGCTGCTCCAGTTCATGCACTTCATTTTAGTTAGCATTTGCGACTGTTATTGTTCTTCACCTTCGCCAGGTCCAAATGCTTCCATCTGGGAGCTGGCGGATTCCATACATGCTGCCGAGGTAGCAAAGACGTTCGAGCGGGATCCGGGGGAATCGTCTCGTGTCAACGAGGAGGTAACTCGAATCGTCTCCGTAAAGTCGATGCAGATTTGGCATGGTTTGATTCATCGTTTTATGTGACAGCCTGAAAGCCATCAACGGAGTCCGTCGAGAGGCAAGAAGAGGAAGCATGCAGAGACGAGAAGCAAAAGGAGGCGTTCTTTGACCGGAAATCAATCCCCGACGATCTCCTCTTCTAGGCAAATGGTTGGATTTGGGCTTCCAGATGAGCCGACGACTGCAACGTGCAGAAGACTCCTCCCGGAGGCGGCCGCAGGTCCTCCGTATTTTTACTACGAGAACGACGCCTTGGCACCGAAGGAAGTCTGGGCAACCATCTCGCACTTGTTATACGACGTCGAACCGGAATTCGTGGACTCGAAGCACTTCTGCGCTGTCTCGAGGAAGCGGGCGTACGTCCACAACCTCCCGATCCAGAACAGATTTCCTGTGATGCCAGTGGCTCCGAAGACCATCCAAGAAGCACTGCCGGAGACGACGAAGTGGTGGCCTGCTTGGGACACCAGGACGCAGTTGAACTGCTTGCTGAGCAGCACCGCAAGCGCGAGGCTGACTGATAAGATCCGGAAAGAGCTCCAAAAGTTTGGCGACCCGCCGCCTTCGAGGACCCAGCGGTACGTCGTCGACGAATGCCGAAGATGGAATCTGGTCTGGGTGGGGCGGCACAAAGTAGCTCCACTCGAACCGGGCGAGATCGAACTGGTCTTGGGGTTCGCCAAGGATCACACCAGAGGGGGTGGCATCACCAGGACGGAGAGATACAGGTGCCTCGGGAGCTCGTTTCAAGTAGACACAGTGGGTTACCATTTGTCGGTGCTGAGGGAGATGTTCCCGAATGGCATGACGGTTCTGTCGCTGTTCTCCGGGATCGGAGGAGCCGAAGTTGCTCTCCATCGCCTGGGAATTCATCTGAGGGCGGTGGTGTCGGTGGAGAATTCAGAACAAAGTAGAAGTATACTCAGGAGCTGGTGGGCTGAGACCAACCAGACGGGGGCGCTGATCGAGCATTCCGATGTCCGGCAGCTCGATCGCGAGAGACTGGAGCAGTTGATCGCAAGACTCGGGGGGTTTGATCTGGTGATCGGTGGGAGTCCTTGTGATGACCTCGCCGGAAGCAGCCGTCGCCAGCGGGATGGGCTCCAGGGTGATCATTCTTCTGCTCTGTTCTATGAATACTTCCGCATCCTGGAACTGGTTAGAAGTATCATGGGGAAGAAGGTTTGATTCCATTGACAAAACAACATTGCTTGCCAACTCCGACGAGTGAGATCGGAGGGAACTGTTGACGAAGCGTCTCTTCCATTCTTTTTTGTTCATTGTTGCTGCTAAGACGAATTGGGAAGTCCTTCACAGATTCAATTATAGTAAGATAGGTTTTGGGAAACCACCCGAAATGGTTTGAAACGGGTGGTGCGCAGTTAGCCGTTGGTTGACTTGTGTGTGAGTCAACACTATCGGTCAACGATACATTTGGATGGGTTAAGATCCAATTAGGGGTTATTAAAAAGATATAACTCAGTCCCAATTAGGGGTTATTAAAAAGATGAAATGCATTTACTCATCCTTATAGTCTAGAATTTCTATTTATTTATGCCGTATATATACTCTATTTTTTATTTAAATATAAAAAACCAATAAATTAGGATAAAAATCTTTTAAAACGATTTTTTTAAAAAATAATTATTTTTTGATTTTTTTCTTCTAAAAATTGATATGTACCATTACCACGTGTCAATGATGGTTCGTGACCATCACATCAACAAACCTAAATATTATCGCACGGGATACATTGAGTTGAAATATTTGGATTGATAATAATTTTTTAAAATTAATTATCATGATATTATATATTCAAATCATAGGGGATGAATTGTATTATACACATGGGTTCTATAGAGAAAATATTATATATATGTATGTATATATATATATATAATAAACTTAAAAATAAGAAACCTAATAGGAGCAATAACTAATCATCCATAAAAAGAGACTAATTTTACTTACGATGCAATAGAGTATATTTACATCAAGGAATGCCAAATGACATGCACAGCTGAGTTGGCGTACATGTTGGCATCGAGTTAGTATCACTAGAAGATGACTATTTCATTGACATGACACATAGTGAGATGATGTATTGTAACATCGTATAAATGTTTGAAATTTCTTATTACTTGTCTCCCACTGTGTTTTAATGTGTGGAGGGGGTCGAGATACGATATTCTACTTGGTAGGCTATCGACCACATCATATGTTAATTGCGTAACTACGTTGGTCTCGAGCTGCTAGTTATAGATGTCCCGTAAGTCAATCACATGAGTGATGATACTTATGACTTGACATGCATTCTTTCTTTTGCTTATTATTATTATGTATTTTATCACTTTATCTTGCGTGTTGCATATATTGTGATGTCCTTGGATTTGTGCAATGTGAATCGGATCGTGATGAGATCACGATAATGAGACCGATTCACCTTTAAATATATACCCTAAATAATCCCGGTCATAGGTTACTCGATAGGGACATTGAGATAATCGGATAGACTGGTGTGCTGTATACCCGTCCATATGATGGAGGTGGCTGATCTCATAGCTACTCGTGTGGAGACACTAAGGGTACAATATAAGTGCTCATTGGAGAATGAGTTCACTGATTGATCCGCTTATGGAATGTTGGATGGTTATTGATACCTCACGTCAAACAACGATTCCGTAGTCCCAGTAGTGACTTGAGACACCAATGATGTCCTGTATGAGTATTCCACTCTTTGATACTGGACTTATAGGTTTAGAAGTTCCAGATCTAGTACAATCGATTATTGGGAGTGATAGCCAACCTTACAAGAGCTATTGAGTATCAATAGAGGATCATATGCTGTCGGTATCACGAGAGGAATATCCCATGTATTCTTGCTCGAACAAATCCTTGGCCAAAGTTATTTGGATTGAGAGAGAAAGAGTTCTTTGGGAGAATCCGACTAGAGCAAGACTCGAGGAAAGACCGTATGAGCCTGACAGCACCATGCCCGGTATAGGGTCTCTGGGATATCAGATGGATGAGGGACTATAGATACATGGTAACTGAGAACAGATAGGTTCAAAGGATTGGATTTTCCTGTATCATCTGGGGGCTACGGCGTAGTGGCCTAGTACGTCCGCAGTCGATAAGCCGGGTGAATTATTATAGAGACAATGATTCACCGAGTCAGAAGAAGTTCTGATAAGTATGACTCACGACCTGCTCGATATTGAGCATAGAGGGTCACACACATATGATAGGTGTTGTGACGAGTAGAGGTTCAGCTATGAGATATCCGTCGGAGCCCATAACTTATTGGATATCCGTTAAGCCCTTGAATTATTGGATCATAACATGAGATCCAATAAGAGCTAATATGAGATTATTTGGTAGAGACCCACTAATCCAAGAGGTTTGGGTGATTGGATGAAGATCTAATACCCAACAGGGTAAGATCCATTAAGGTTTACAAGGGGCCTCTATAAATAGGGAGGGAACCAAAGCTCCATAGACTGGGGGTTCTCTTGGTAGCCGTCTTCTATTCTCCTCTCCCAAGAGAGAAATATCGTTGCAGTCTCTGTCGTATGGATACCACTAGAGAGGAGGACGCTTGACCTTCTTCATCCAGTCCTACATATTTGCAGGGATTCAGGGATATACGATCTCCTTAGGTACTTTCCTTTACACATGTAGTTTTCGGATTCACGGATTTATTTTTAACATACCGATCTTCGCACGACAACAGAACCTTTCGTAAAAATTCAACATAATCAACGTATAATTCATGGCTAGATCTGTTTGCGTCGTGGCAAGTCATGTTATGCTTCATTGGCTATAAAATTGTATCAGGAGTATGCCTGACAGCTTCTTTGAGGCTTAAGTTATACATAGTTGTGAGGTGTCAGCTATTCATATCTTTTAAAGTTGAATGTATAAAAACTTGTGTCTCAGAGAGAGAGAGAGAGAGAGAGAGAGAGAGAGAGAGAGAGAGAGAGAGAGAGAGAAATTTTGTTTTTTTTCTTCCTTTCACTCCTTTATTATTAACATCAAATGCCTTGTCTTAGATCTTATAAATCTTTGGTACTCCTACTTTTTTTCACATTGTTTTTCTATATATATTTTTTTTATAGCAATTCTAAAACAGTTCTAAGTCATCATTTTTACCGTCCAATAGAAAGACTGACCACTGTCATCGTTTCATAGAAGATGACAACAATGAACAAAGAGTCACAGAATCCCAAATACATGGAGTCAACATCGATCTTTGTTCTTCATTCAGCTTTATACCCAACAATACTTTATTCACGAAATAAAACATATTTTTAATAGAAATAAAATGCAAACAGAACACAGCACATTTAATAATATGTAGGATCAGAGATATCTCCAAAAAATATTCTCATTTCATCATAAAAGTATAGATCCATCCATCAAATAGCACAGATGAACCAACAATTGCTGGTATCACCCTGCCGGCAAATGGCTCACAAGAATAGCCCAGTGAATTGTGACACCATGCAAAGCCAGCTGCTTCAACACCATGCAATTCTTACAACTTAGGAGACGATGTTAAAGACACGATACGCAAGTATTGGAGGAAAGCATAACTCGGGGAAAGCTTGACATCTGAAACAAAAAGTATCATACTAGATTGATACCTTCTCAGCTTGGACCTTTGCTTGCAAATCCTGGGAGTCTCGGAAATCAAGCAATATGGGCAACTGATGCTGCATTGATGAAGACGACTTCTTCCTGCCTGGACGCCACAAATATACTATTTTACCTGTCGAAAACTCAAGAAGCATTATGCCTCAGAAATCTCATGATCAGTATGAAAGTAAAAGAAGTCGGTTATAAGACTGAGAACCTGAATTATGCAATGAGAAACCGATGCCTGTACAGAGTGAACCAACTGTTGCCACAAATTACATTACAGCTTTTTCCATTACAAAAATAAGCATCGGTAAAGTCTTTACTAGATTATTGATTACAGAGCTCTTAAATGGCAATGGGGACTGGCATGAACCCAGAAGACGAAGCCGGAATACATTGGCATGTTTAAAATACATAATAAGTGGTAAACTCAAATATCCTAGGCCAGTATCGAGCTTGTCAACATGATTAGAAAGAGAGAAAAAAATAAAATATACATGGTAAAAAGAAGCTTCTTTGCCAGTCCTATCTATCAGGCTAACCAAGAAAAAAAAATAGTATGATTAAAAAATGAAAGAGGATGAGGGTGGATTCTTTTTTGTCTTCATACATCAAATGGGCATTCCTGTCCCTTCAGGATCAGCACCTTGTGCTACAAATGCAGGGCATGCTAATTGGCAGGCAATCTATCAAAATCGACTGCTGCCCTTGTCTTTCTGAGTTTCCTTATTGGCATGAGCACCAGCAAGCCGTTCTGATTGAGCAGGATTTTGTGCCTTAACTGGAACCTGCTTCTTTCGCTTTAGGCGGCCTACAGCAGCAGGATCGATCAATGGTCCAGACCAACCAGTCAAAGGCCCCTTCTGGTATGGAAACACTGTGCTGAATGAAGCATCTGAGTGACCGAATGAAGGATCAATGGAAAGTGAAGAATGTAGTTGGTGTCCAACTGCACCATCTTGATGTGGTGGAGGAAACTTTTCGCTCTTGCTCTTTGCATTTGCATGTGTAATAAGACGCCTTCTCTGCTAGAAACAAAGAAACAGGGTATAATAAGATATACAGCCATTGTATAACATTGCAGCTAGAGAAAATACAGGGTATAAATAAATAGAGCCCCTGGGAAAATGATCATCCAGGATATCACTGATGCACTACCGTATAATTAAACAAAGCGAGAAAGGCAGTTCAGGAGCAGTATGTTTTGGGCCTGTATTTAACAGTTATCAGTAGAAATTAGCTATTATTAGAGCTAACAAAGGTGACAAGCAGTGGGAATGACAAAGAACTTCTAACAAGCTTCCTTGTAATATCTAAAAACCTCAAGCAGTGATCTGACAACTCTGACCAACAAGGCTCAGCATACACAATTAGACTGTCACCTTTTCCTTGCAGGTTTTCCCAATAGATATCGTGTTTCCATTTGATGAATAGAACAAAGAAAATTCTTCAGTATTTTTTAAGGTCCCAGTCACATATAGAGGCGAATGAGTGACGGGCACAGAGCCTTTCAGACAGTCCTAAAACCAAATTTTTTTATGGTAAGCATGCTATTTATTGATTGCCATGGGTTTCTCATTAAGAAATAGCTCTCAATGTTGGTCAAATATAATGTACACAATATCCTAACCAAGTATACATGGTTTAACTGTAGCCTAATAATATAACTGGTACATCAGCCCACACTGAGGGTCCATGGATTGCTGCAACATCAATAATTTGCCTATTAGATAACTAATCTATTGCTTAACATGTTTTTCATTCTAAAGTTGTTTGAGCATGTTGTGTGTAAGGGCTACAGCGGTGTGGGACACAGCTTTCTGCTGACAAATTGGAATGATACAACTCTAGTGTCAATATAATTGAATAAACTCCAATCAAAATTGGGCCTAAATAAGTTGCATGAGGTGGCCATTTTTGTGCATTTCCAGCCATAACTAAAAGGAACCAGGATGAGTAATTTCAAAACTCAAGATCTGTGCCTGTTATAGACCAACCACTTTTTGTCGACATAGTTTCTCTTGGATACATACCCAATAAGTATGATTTCCATTCTTCGTGTCATTCTCACCTCAGGCAAGTGTAGATTTATTTATTATTTATTTTTAAGGCCTTCCTGCGCAGGTGTCATGCTGAAATTTGAAACCTTATTATAGAAAATTGCATAGAGGTCTGTTTATGTGGGCCCACTATATAATGTGCCGGTATTGTACCACCCAACAAGTATCTGTATATTGGAGATCAATTAATAGTAAAAAACAAATTATAACAATTCTTCATTAGATTCCGTTGTAAATTTCTAAAAACTGATTTGATGTTGTGGTCACCTGAACTGCCAACAATAAAGACAATTGCATAGCCCATGGCAACTTCCTGCTTAGGTGGCAGGGTAAGGCTGGTTTATCCAAAGGGAACACATATTATTTACATGCAAGTGAATCATAACAGCCATTAATGTTCGCATTTCAGTTATGCAAATGCTTTTTCCTTGTCTAAACTGAATCTGATCCCATTAACGAAGCAAGACCAATGTTAGGAAATCTAAGCCAAGGATGATCATACTGGCAACACCAAGGGTTGCTTTGGTAGCAGCACAGGATTTTTGGTACCAAGAGTGTACCCGTACTATCCGATTGGCTTGCATCAGTCAGCACAAGGCCCATGCAACACCATGCCAATATGTATGAACCAGTCCACATGAACCTAAATACTGGTACATGAAATGATGACCCTTGATTAAAGCTAATATTGACACATATATTGCTAACAGTTCAGATGGAGTCAATGAAAAAAATAAATGAATAGTAATAAGTAGCAATCATAAAAGCTTGACATACATCAATGTTTACTCGGAGTTCAGCATTAGCCTCGGGTGCAGGAACTGCTCTAGAAGCTCGATCACGTGATCGCATCTTCTTTGATTCATTGACATTGGCCTTACCACCAGCGGTCCTCAACCTACATTAGTGGATTTGGTTACATAAGAGAAATGAGCCAGAAATAATTGGAAATGCTTTATAGTTGAATGCAATCCATGAGTATTTCCAGTTTCAAATATATACATGTTGAACATGCACCCTAACAGTACCATTATATTAAAAAAAACATCCAATAAGGTAAAACAATGCATTAGTAAATAAAAAGTTTCTATTTAAAGAACTACAGCATTCATGCACTTGGCATTTAAGGAAAACAAAAACAACATAAATGATCAGCTGAACATAATTTTAGTACTGGAAAATTTGAGTTCAATGTGATGCTCCACGCACATGTTTCATGAACCAAGCATCACAATCAGCCACAGAACACTGAGACTACATAAAGGTCATAATAATATATTATTGTTCAGAATGACAATGCATCAAAGAAACTCCACCTCACCTCTCAAAACACACACACCAACGGGAAAAAAAAAACCTACCTAAAAGGAAAAAAAAGAGCAACAAAGATGGGTTGCACCAAATTGCTAAAATAGTGACTCTTATTCACACAACACAAACCAATAGGGCATTAATCATATACCTTCTAGCTTCATCCCTCAGTTTAGCATCCATCTCCTTGCTTGGAGGGTATTTTGGAAGGCTTGAAGGATCGCATGCATATGGTGCAGTATTAAAAAACTGCAGAACAAACAAAAGATTAAGTTAGCAAGCTAGATACCATGTTCATGTCAAGAAAATAGCTTGGTGAGACCTTTTTTAGAACAAATTAGTAAAAGATACAATGTTCATGTCGACAAAGTAGCTTAGCAAGATTTTTTTTTATAGAAGAGATTAATAAGGATTGTTAAAAATTAAAACATCTACAACAGCAATACATGGGACTAATGAACTTATTTGAATTTGGGAGATCTTCACATCTTAATCCCAACATGGAAACATAAACCAAGATGGTGAATAACTTTTACCCATTGCAACTTTCAGTTATGATGTTTGTTCCTCCTATTTTTTGGAAAAAAAACATTAACATCCACAACTTGCTGAGAAGTTTCAGAATAAACATTGAATTGTGACAAAAAAAAAAAAAAAGTCTTCTGCAGCATGTAAGTAACATCCCATAAGGTTGTAGGACATCTCAGGAGAACTAATTGGTAGTAATTAGTAAATAGACATATCAGGAGAGCTCTGATAGCTCATTATGGTGCCAGTAGGCGAAAACCAATGCACAGGATCTTGATGGTAATAACATTCATGTCTATGGGGTCGATAACAAAGGGTAAAACCTATCATCTGCTGCAAGCAAGACAGCAGATATGAGGGACTGGTGAAATATGTAGATGGGCTTGTCAAACTCTAGCACTCTTCAAGGGGGTCTTCCTTAAATAAAGGGCAATTTTCTTGGATACAGGTTATGTAACAGAACCAATATGTCTATGTCAATGAATTTATCTATTAGGTTCTTTATATAAGAGACATAATAACAGATCATTTCAGATCATCACGTTAGACCAAAGCCCAAAAACTATCAGAATACTCTCTATTGACATTTGTCATATCAACTTAACCTAAAATCATTTGAACTAAAATTATGGCGAATATAAGGTAAACCTTTTTTCTTTGCACATTGTCCTTTGTTAACATGCTATACGAAATTAAGATGGATATCTGAGAAGGATAGAACTGACCAACTGAAAAACATATTAACCTAAAGCCTTGTTGTGCATACTTTCAACTGTGAATTAACCAACAATGGTATATACAAGGGATTAATAACAAAAATCTGAAATTATGACTTTATGTAGGTGCAAGTCATCATCCCGATGCAAAAGATAACAAAAATATGAATTGAAAGAATGCAATCAATCAAGATCAACTGAGATGCATGTCACACAGTTAACGCAAAGGTTCCATATAACAGAATTGAGACAATGTTTGGCCGGTAAGCAAAGAAAAATAGGCAAACAACACTCTGTGGATAACAATATAGAAAAGCAGTTGTCCGCACAACTTTAAGTGGCATAAAACCATAATTATAAAGACCTAGTTCCTGCAATTAAGATCCATGCAATGTCCTCAATATACGTTTAAAAGTCATGTCATCTCTAAGTTGAAAAACATAACAGAATCGCATTATAAAACTCATTTAATAAGAAAGTGGGTTTGAAAATTAAATTTTACCTCACTATTTAAAGCTGCTGTGGCAGTTTGGCGATCGGTCGGTTCAATTGCAAGAAGAGTTTCGATTAATGCCAAGGATGATGGTGAAAAATCTTTAAATGTTTCTCGGATGCAACGCTTGTAAGGCTGCTGGGGTTTAAAAATTGTAGTATGTGGTAACTTTGACTTCTTCCAGTATTCCTCTGAAGGAGAGCCACATAATTTGAAAATTTTGTGTAGTTGTTCAACCTAATAATCAAAAGAATATTCATTATGTGAAAGAAATAAGGCCACAGTATCGATTTTAATTAAATTATAGAACATAAAGCATAAACAATATCTGTAACTTCCTATTAGTATCGATGTGTACATATTCAGCCACTACCTTGCAGCTAAAAATTATACTGCAGTTCCTCCAATGCATTTATGGCAGAATGGGAACTCATATGTAACAAGGTGCACAGGTCTTCCATACATATTCCTTGCGATTTGTCATAACCAAATTTAATATTAAGATAAAAAATAATTGTATACCTTATTTTAGTTTCTTATTCTACTGATTGTTGCATAATCGATTCGAGTATCATATCAGGCAATCCACCAAATTGTGTTAAAGGACACTGATGCTTCAGCAAAATACCTATACATTTTTCAGGATGTACCGCATATACCTTACTGGTGAAAGGGGGCCACTACAAAGTCAGTACCAGAGATATACTTTCTTGGTCAAAAAACTTTGCAACTAGTGAGAGGCTACTTCTGATATGGATATGTTCCATCCAAGGATGCTGATACTTAAGATAAGCTTATACCACCAAAAGAACACCAAAGACCCTTGCTGAAAGTATCTAGAAAGCACCACCAATATAACGAACACTATAAAGCAACAATTCAGAAGTTCCAAAACCTACCTCGGTCCTGCCAGGCATAATAGGCCTTTTAGCTAACAATTCTGCTAAAATACAGCCAGAACTCCACAGGTCTACGCCCACACTGTAGTCAGTGGCCCCTAATAGCAGTTCCGGTGGTCGATACCAGAGAGTGACCACCCGGCTAGTCATTGGATGCTTGCAGTTAGGATCGAAGAAAGTAGCCAAGCCAAAGTCCGCAATCTTGAGCAACCCATTGTTGTCAAGTAGGAGATTTGAACCCTTAATATCGCGGTGCAGCACACAATTGTCATGACAGTGCTCCAATCCCGACAACAGTTGATGCATGTAGCACTTCACCTGATCAAAACAAAAGATTCAGCAAGGGTTCTGAAGAGAGGCAACATCTGAATGTTGAAACTAGTGAGAATCTAACCTGGGGCTGTGTAAACTCTATGGTAGAGCTAGCTGCAAGACCAGCAAGATCATGCTCCATGTACTCGAAGACTAAATACAAGCTACAAGACATCCTGGATGTCACCAAACCCTCTAGCTTCACGACATTGGGGTGATCCAAGTGCCGCAATATATTGATCTCCCTTGCCATAAATTTCACACTCTCCGGCTCCATCGTATCAAACCGGACCTTCTTTAACGCAACGATTTTGCCGGTCAAAATGTCCTTAGCCTTGTAAACATTACTATACGTCCCTTGCCCAATCTAAATCAGAACAAGAACGCATCTTTAGTACCAGAACCGACAAAAGACGAAGGAAAAAGAGATGCTCCAAGCACAAAGACGAATCTTGCCTTATCGATCTTCTCGAACGTATCAGCTCGGCGGGGCGTCCAACCCTTGATGGCCTCCCCGGCGGCGTGGGAGAGCCAGGCGGGCCACCCGGCAGCCACCTGCTCGCCATGGACATGGCCGGGGGGGTTGCTCAGCCTCGGGTCTGGCCGCGGCCGGCGCCGACGTGGCTGCCTCCCCCCGGGCGGTCCTTCCGTGTCCTCAACCCGGACGGCGGCGTCGGGCGCATCAGCGACGGTCTCGACCGTAGGTAGGGAGGCCTGCGACTTGCGGCCTGAGGCGACGTGGGCGGGTCCGGAGGGCCGCTCCTTCTCCCGGCGGCGAGGGAGGTCAACGGAGGCGGGGGTGGGACGAGCGGAAGCCTGTTTGGCGAAGACGCAACCCATGGCTCAGCTCATCGCAACCCTCAGTGACGGGTGGGTCGGAGCACGGAGGCGTGATCGGCGGCGTCCGGCAAGGCGGGGCGATCGAGGACAAGCGATTTAGGGTTCGCCGTCGTCTTCCAACAGTCTCTCAGACAACCACGGGGTTGGAGAAGAGCAGCAGGCGGTAAAAATAAAAGGACCGCTCGAGGCGGTGACGAGATACCTGGCGGTAAGGTGTCTCGCGGAGGGTTTATAACGACAGGAGACAAAGGAGAGCCAAAGGGGGTTATCGAGGAACCGGGCGGTGAGGTCTTACGCTCCGAGGAATGCCAACAAGAGACTGAGGAGAATGGGGAAGTCAAAAGGAAATAGGTTAGATCATGGTGGATGAGTATTAGATTCTTTTAAGGCATACAAATATGTGATAGATTTTATGAGGTCAAAGATGGAGTTGGAATGGTGAGAACTAATATTGCGGTGGTTGGGCCCACAAGAGGGTGAGGGAAGTGGAGTTGGAAAGTTTGACCAATTCGGTGATTTGGTGAGCGCGAATCTCAAAGTGCAAGAGAATATGCCGCCATCTCGGGCATGTGAAGATGGCCATGCATGGCCATGGATGGACTTAATGGGGCCTAGCATCCATGGTCATAGCTATTGGTGCATTGCAACCTTGGAATACATTTAACATGACAAGCTTGCTATTTGCAATTTGTAACTTTCTTACTATTGATAGTCTCTAAAATAATAATCATAATAATAATATTTTATTATTTGTGATTTTTAATTACCAATATTATCCTTTTTTATTTTTTTATTATAACCCTTTAATATTGATGATGTAATCTCTAAAATAATAATCATAATAATAATATTTTATTATTTGTGATTTTTAATTATCAATATTATCCTTTTTTATTTTTTTATAACCCTTTAATATTGATGATGGCTTCCTTATTGCTTAGAGAGAGAGAGAGAGAGAGAGAGAGAGAGAGAGAGAGAGAGAGATTGGATGGAATTCTCAAAAGAGTAGGAGAAATAAAAAAAAATTGTAGAAGAGAAGCAAAAAAAGAGAAAGTGGAGAAAGAGGAGGAGGAGATAGAAGAGGATATTTATTTATGTTCATTTATAGAGAGATATTTTGGAAATATTAAAATTATTAAAATGAGGTTTAAATAGTAAAATGGGATTTTGAATATACATCTTCTTTACATAAATATAAATTTTAAATTAGATTGAATGTATTAGTTAGTTCAGTTGATAAAAGCATTGTTGGATCATTACAATATTTATGGGATCAAATCTCACATTCATTACTTGTCCTTAAAAAAAAGAATCAAATTAGATTGATCAATTGGCATGAAAAAAATTGAATATTGATTTTTTTTATCAATTTGATTCATTGATTAAATTATTCGAATCTTGAAAAAGTTCAAATATCCTCAACTTTATCCATTATAAAAAATTTCAAAGGTATTTAAATCTTTTTTTATTATAAGGATAAAATAAAAGTCATTCTCTTATCCCCACAACATATCTATTTTTTAATCATCATCTATACTACTCTCTATCACCATAAGAATAAAAATATTAACACATGTTTTATATTTATTAATATACCATATAATATATATATATATATATATATATATATATATATATATATATATATATATATATGAAACCTAATGACCTACCAATTCAATCAATGCTTCAGTGATCCAAGACTCGATTAGATAAATGTATCTGATAATTTCGAAGATATATGTTTGAATATACAGGTGGTTGATCATTTAAAAAAAAAAATTTCCATTACATCAACTAATATACATGATGCTTATACATGGATTTAAAACTAAGAACTATCAATTATGCAATATCGCGTTAAGCAAATCGGATATCTCAATAGACCCGACTTAACTTGATCGATAAAAAGCAAATATGGATCAAAGAATATTTTGAACATTTAACTAAATCATGGTATCATAAACAAGAATTCTTAGCAAAATAATTCGCTTTTTTCACTTCCTTCCTGTTGCATTTTCCATAATATCTCGACCAGCTGATGACAATTTCATCACTTACTCATGTCAAACATTTACCATGCAGGATGCAGCTTCCCTTTCAGTTGCAGTTACGAAGAAGCAGCAGCTTCGGGTTCGAATTTTCTGAATTTTCGAAGATCAATCAATTCTGACGATATTTCTCCATATGATGTAATTTTTCTTTCTATCCATCTGTTAGATCAATGATCTGGATCATGATTCTTGTATCATGATGTTGCTTCCGTATCCTGATGTCGATTGCGCTGGCAAGTGATGATTGCCTTCTGAAGAATAAAACACTGTTTTGTGCATGTAGCTCAGACTTGTTGATAAGGAACTGTTGGTCCATCAGGGGAAGAGGATGAGCAACTCAAAAATACTTCTGCAGAAATTGGATGGCAAGCTTTGCTCAGTTCCTTCCTCGGGCTACCGGACAGCCTTGACTTTGTTTTCTTGTCCCATCGCTTTGCTGAAATTTTCAATCAAGACAAGGTTATGCAAGTGCCCTGATAACAATCTTTTCAGCCAGCCAAAAAGAAGAAAGTAGAAACAGTGACTTGCATGTATAGTACAATTTGTCCATTACAAAGGTTGAAGTATTAGTTCATATTGGCCAAATGACGTAAGTTTGTGGATCAGTATATTAGTTGAACTTTAATTTAAAAAATGTATGCTACACGCAACAGGAGTAAATACGATCGTCCAAATTCTCTTCACATATTATGCCAAGTAGAGATGATTTCCCAATGTCTAATTTGTTCCTCAAGAAAGAAGAGTAGTAGTTGCATTTTGTGGCATTACATAAAAGAGAGTTGATGAAGACCAGGTCCTTCAAAGATACTTAGCCGCCAAAATAGCATAAGAGACATCATTACTAATTATGCCAGGGATCACAAGTCACATCAATCATATAAAAGAAACCGGGTTTAAACGGTAACTTGAATAATAGTTTGATAACCTAAGCAATCCCTTTTGTTTAACTACGTGTTCATGCCAAGTTGAGATACTGAGGTCAACTACAATGATTTATACAATATCCTCATTCTCTAAGACCCAATGGATTGAATAATCTCCTAAGTAGCAAAAGATGATTGACAAGTTCCAAGTGAATCATGTTCAAACTTCAACAACCAAATGCCAAATTCCTATCCTATCCTTTATTTAAAGCATGCAACTAAAGCATGGAAGAAACATATCACAATCAAAACTCAAAATGGAGACAAAGAGTCAAACCTTTGGATATATTGTCTTCTTTTTTTCTTCTAACAGATGACTATTTGTTGCTTGTGTGGAAGGACATAGTGACATTTAGCCAATTCATAGAAGTTGACCAACAGAAGATTCCTTCATAAAAGCAGCAGTGAGGTCCCAATAAGCCATCATTTCTTCTCTGCCTCCCTCTTCTCCCTTCTTCCCTCCACCACAATGGGGTGTTGCTGCTGCCTGGGATCATCTCATAATGGGGTGATGCCATCACACTCCTTTTGGTGCTGGTCATTGCATTGATGCTACAGTTCACCACCACGACGTGCCATCTTAGTGTGCTGCTGAATAATGGCTCTCTTCATTGCGCATTTCCAACAAGAACTGTTTATTTGTATCTGAACTCTGTTTTCCTCTCTTCCATTCCTCTGCTTTGTTGTTGTAAAGACTTGTACCCGAGATCACTGTATCTGCATAACTTCATGTTAGCAATGCTATGCCTTTGTAAAACATAATATTCTTACATCAAAAAAGTTTCAACACGGATGAGGAACAACATAATCACATAAGCAAATTATGAGTGCAGAACAAACTACCTGAGCTGACAATCATACCAGTCTGTTGATCTGAGAAAAGACAAGCGTCACTCTGGAGCAAATTTTGGACAAAACCATCTAAGCTTTTTCACACAAGCGTTAGGAATTTAACATTCTGCAAACAAGCATTTTCAAACTGCATATCCGTGCAATGATTGCACCGAGAAGACAACAAAGCAAGAATCCAAATGTGAGGCACTCCACGTTGGCCTACTGCTACAGATCAGCTGTGTATACTGATTTCAATAGATTTAGAGTGAAGAAAAGTTTCCAAGGTTACCATGTGCCACATTAGCTTCAAGGAAAAAATGGGATAGACGAACAAGAGTGTTGTAATTATACCCTTTTCTTTACAAACAAGTGCATTTGGAGATGACAACAAAAGGAAGTGCATAGAGAACCAGAAAACAATCAAATTAAAAGGAAGACCTTCTGGGGAAGAGCCACAATTAGGTATGAACAGTTTTTTAACTCACAAAAGCACTAATTAACTTTCTCAAATTTACCAGTAAATGAAGCCAACAAAACTTGATGCTGCAACTAGTTAGTTACTGATGAGAACTTTGACCCAGTCACTTAAAGTTGCAGGCTTCCTAGCAGTCATCAGATAAGAAACAAAGTGCATCCAAACCTAGGTCAAGAGGCTTGGAATTCAATTTCCAAAAGCGTGATAAAAAGAAAATCTAGAAAAGCATTGACTAAATGGTGAGAAATTCCGACCAAGAGACTTCCTATCTAATATTTGGCATCCATGCTCATTAAGGATCTGAGTGTTGAGCAGTTAAGAAACAATATATACAAAAAGTTTGTCTTGTTGAAATGAGAATATTGCGATGAATGTGCAAAGTTACTAAGAAAGATATAAAAAAAATACTTTTATTCGTGAACAATTAGATATTACTTCGATAGAGGATAAGATGAGAAAAAACCATTTAAGATAGTATAGACATATGCTTAAGAGACAATCATTTAAGAAAAGATAAAATAATTAATATTAGTGGTACGAGAAAAGATAGATGAAGACCTAAAAAGATTTTAATAAAAACTATAAATAAAGATTTAAGTACTCTAAATTCTGAACTTAACTAAATATATGGCAAGAGAACCATATAACCAACCTCAAATAGTTGAGACTTAAGGCTTAGTTATTATTGTTGTTGCTGTTCATTAAAGATCTATAAGCAAAATTTTCTAGACATATTTGCATAATGAATTTTACTGCAGTATATTCAAACTTGAACTTTGACTTAATCATAACATCCGCAATTAGTGTCAGACCAACCAAATGTTTGGAGGTATTGATCAATAATAAGTCCAATGTCATGATCATCATCTGTTCAAATCTATTCATATGGTTGTTCAGAGCACTAAGTAGGAAAGGTATTAATACAATTGTGCTGGTCCTATACAATGTTATGCCTCACTAAATTACATCAGGTACCATCCAAAAAATACATGCCAGTTTAGATCAGCTTGTATATTTTCTCCAAAGATTGTCTTTAACTTTGCTATGCACAGAGTTTGGGCATTCACCACTTTTTATTTTCAGTTTTCCATAAGTTCAACTATTTAGACTGGATGCTATTTGAATGTTAAAGGATGCCCTGGTAGAGATTGTAAACAGCAACAAGAGATTGCAGATAAGGGAGAAAAATTAAACATTCAGTAATTCTTGGGTCAAACTTCAGTATGTACTCACAAGCAAGAGAGTTAAAGTTTCTTATTTACTGAATGTCCATGCACCAGTCTTGAATCTATTTTCCTAACTAATATGTGAAGACTGAATATCCTATATAGATACAGAAATCTAAACACTAATCAAACTAGCTGTAACTAGAGCAGCCGAATCACCAAAATTTATTCTAAATAATCAAATGTTTCATAATATTTGTAGCCAAAATAGTGACATCTCTAGGAGAGACTTTTATCATTGAAATATAGCAAATCGATTCTCTAAACCTTCAGTTATATGAAGGCAGAAAAATTAGCTTTATTATCAAACTTCTCCTATAATTGATCAAAACCTTCAAATTTTTGAACATGGTCAATGCTTCTTGATTTACACAGTTTGCAACCCTGTAACCTATGCAGTTGAAGATCCAAGTAAAAATGTCTCTGTATTGCATATTGGTTTAGGAAGGTCATCTTTATCATGGATCAAATGTGGGGACTTCAGCGGAATAACCCCAAGAAGCCTGATACAGAGTCCGCTGTATGATATTCCTGTATGGATCTTCCTCCCTTTTTCTCTTCAAGTACGAGATTATGCGCTCAATCTCTGACTTGATCTGCAAATATAGAACATTTGCATTCCTTCTATGCTTCAGAATGTCCATTCCTCGTGTTTCAATTGGTTTTCCAAATAGATAATATAAACGACCAGGTAATTTTGGAAGAAGTCCAGGAAAATAAAATTGCTGGTTTGAAATCTCGTCATCAACACCAGCCCTACAAGCATAAGTAACCCCTCAAGCATGAAACTCTCTATTATATAAGCATCCACATCTATAGGCTATGTTTCACAAGAATAAGACTATATACAAAAAGTAACCATTATCATTATGTGAATTAGAAAATGTACCTTATCTTCACAACATCTTGATTCATTTCTTCAATCCACTCTTTGATGAATGGAATGTTCTTCTGATCATCATAATCAAGAACCAACTACCAAAAGCAATACGCAAGTTATCATTTAACCAGTACATGAAGAACCATAATAAAAATACAAAAATTGGAATGTTTGCAAGGCATACAAAGGCAAAAGAGGGGAATTTGCTGACCAGAAATAGCAAAGAGTAGTCTGGAGAGAATTCCAATAAAGAAAACTAGATTAAGAATGATTGCCAATATGAAATGTTGAAAATGCTGAATCCCCCAGCCAAAAATAGCACATATTTTCCACAATAACATATGCAAACCACTATACCATAATCAAAACTCAAGGGAGGTTTCTAGAATCCCTAGCAAATTTTATAGATAATTCTAGTAAGTTAATAGCCAACAGAACATTAGTTAGCCAATAACCATTTTGCTTAAGCAAGGCCATCATACCTTGTGAAGCAGCACAAGACAAAGGTAGGCAAATTACTTCCTCTATCATAGGAAAAAGTTAAGTGTTAAAATAAAGAAATTAAATGCTACAAAGGCCAGGAGATTATTGAGCCAATTTATTTTTTCTATTGATCAAACTCATGAAGCAGGTTTTATGGCCATTGTTCCAAATACCACCCAAACTGGTATATACAAGGCCATATTAATTGCTCTAAGGCTGAATTGCCATGTGAGCCAAGGTTTTCGCACAATCTGGTCTAGTAGATCACCGCTTAGTAACCTACATAAACTGAATAGTAAGCCTGGTCTAGAATTTTTTTTTTTTAATTTTAGGATTTAGAGTTTAGTAGTGTTATCAAAGGCTAGGCACTAAAAGGCATCAAGTTTCAAAATGCCTAAGGCCCTAAGCGCCCGCCCGAATGAAGAAAAGTGCTCATCAATATAAAAATTACAAATTATAATTAAGTAGAAAGATAATCATTAAAATAAAAATTATTAAAAATATATAATTAGGTAGAGCTAAGAGAGAGAGGGAGAGGAGGTACCGCCATTGTGGCCTACAAGAGGGAAGGCACCGCCATGCTAGGAGAACGTCGATCTTCGGTTGCTAAGTGCCTTGCACGCAAGAGGATCGCTCAATCTTCCATCAGCCAACTTCCACGCAATGGGGTCAGATGCCTAGGGTTTTCCAATGAGAGGTGGTAACCTATTTGCAATGTTTAACCCATTTGATTGAATTGAGTTCAACTCAGGTGGTAACCCAGTTCGAGCGCATGGTCGATGCGCCCAACACCCAGGCTCCACAACAAACTTAGGATCGCCCTCCTCAATTGGATTAGAGGTGCTTGGGCCTTGCCTCACCTCATCTTGGCACCTAGGCGAGCACTCATTGACATCTCTGGTCTTTAATACCCCTCTCAATTGAAAATGGAATTTTGCCTTGCATCCTGCTACTCATGGCACTCATTGTCGCTAGCCCATCTGCCCATCACTACCAGCTCATCCAATACTTCTCTTCCCTTGCCTCTTCCTTCTCCTCTTCCTCCTACTCAAGTCTCCTTCTCCTCCTTTTTTTCTTATCCTTCTCCTTCCCCTCCTCCTCGCTCCTCGATGCTGGTCAGTATGCCAGCGTATCAGTACATATTGGACACACAACAGTTCCACTAGGGATCAGTATGGGTTCAGAAATCTATTGATCTTGTAACCAGTTAATCTATTATCTAGTCACATGAAAAGTGAAGCTCAAAGGCAGTTCTCCATGATCTCAAAGTCTAAGATGTTTTTATGCTGCTCAGGATTAATGGTAAGAGATCTCAGCTATAGATAAGTGACCTCACTGGTACATGCTCACCAGGACTAAGAAGCGAGAAAGATAATTGATATACAACAAGGGTGCCATCATGTACTTAGCTAGGATTGCTAAGTCATATGACACTCGTGTGACAATTGCTCACAAGGGTCAACCTAGACTTTAACCTTGTATAGTCCAAGAAAGACCTATGCAGAAAAAGGAAAAAAATTAAAATGATGAATGCAAGGTAAGATATTGCCATCACCCAAAAAAAAGGAGAAAACTGAGACCACAAGTAATATAAAGGCACTAGATTTTATATGCACACAAAGGGCTTCAAAGGTAGACATCGGCCCAATGTTCAATTAACACTTTCATCGAATACAAAACAAACTTATGAAAGGTGTTGTACCACCTCTCAAACATATAATCAAGGCCTCATCTCCTAGCATGTTACACAGGGTTCTTCTCAAACATATAATCAGGGCCTCATGTGGAAGCATTTTTTAGGGATTTTGGCTGGTTTCGGCATCATGTGATGACTGCTCAGCTTGCTCCATATTCAAGATTTACAAGCTATAAACCAAAGCAAAATGGGATTGCCAAGGCTACTGCAAACCTGTTCAAGCTGCCTAATGCAAAAACAAACCAAAATACACTAGCAATATATGAATAAGAGTTATAATTATTGCATGAGCACCTGCACTGCATGACTGCAGCGTGGTGTAGTGGAGCTGCAGCAACACCCTGTGATAACATAGACCAACACTATTGCCTTTTTTTTTTTTAATCCCCGCTCTTAGGGTTTTCATAATCTATTCTCATCTGTCACAAATGTGTGACTTATTGGGAGCTGCCTACCACAATGTAGGCCTGCCACACATCATTGTCAGATTGATACATCTTTTTTCTCCTCCCTCATCTCCTTCACCACCTCCTCTTCTCCTACATCTCCTCCTTGTTCTTCTTCCTTCTTCCTTCCCTACCCCAAAACCAACAATATGGTACCATAATACATGCCAGCATAACATGTGTTGGTACACTGACATGGACTAGACTCGTACCAATCCAATCGGAGATGGGTATGGGTCTGATACAGAAAATTGCATTCCTTGATATGCAAGAGGAACCTGTACGGCTATACCATAAGGCACTTTCTTTATATAAACCATGGATTCTTGGCTTAAAAATTCCATATAAAAGAGCAGCTCAGTGCATGAAGCAACACCACTGTGTGTCGAAGCATGAATTTAGAATCCCACATATTGTACACTAAATACATACAATTATACGAAAGTCTAGTTTCATTAGTAGTCATACCGAGACGTCAGACAAGTTTTTCAATTGACCTAGTACTCAAAAAGCTTGATAGGAAGATAACTTAGCTGCTAACATGGTAGCTTGAAAGGTCACAACTTAAAGTTGGGACACTTCCTCTTCTCAATAAAAACATGGTAGACAGCTAACATCATATTATTTCCCATGTTCTGTGATATGAAATTATGGACATCCCTTTCTATTCTCCATCTACCATGCTATAGTCCATCTCGAGAGTAGGAAGTGATGGTCCTTAACGGACATTATGGACTTTAGTAGAACCTCAAGGTGGAAAAGATCATGCAGTCAACAAACAACAAAAAGCAAAATGTTCCAATTATTGGAGACCCTGCATTGTTTTCCAACCATTTAACCACAAAAAGTTGGAACCAAGTTTTGTCATTGTGGTTTCAGAATCTTTCCCTTGATGAACCACTTAATTGCCTGACCTGGTAAACATACTCTGTGTAATGACGCTATAGAAATGAAGCACTCACATCCTTTTCTTGATGGGGACAAGCATCTCACAAAGTTTATTGTTTATGAGGAAGTCAGTAATCTCATATTGGTTATTTGTCCGGTCATCTCAATGTCTTCTGTTAATCTATAGCAAGAAAATCAGTCAATATGAAGCAGGCAATTCAGATCAGCATAACCATTTGCTCCATATTACATTTAAAAGAAGCAGCACCTCACATATGCATAATTAAGATGACAAAAGTAACAAAGATTACGATATTAAAGAAGATAATAGCCTACACATAATTAATAAACTAGTTTTGCTGAAACAACAAGTCAACAGGTTACCTCCACTATGTCATCCTCTCCAACAACCCCAAATGGCACAATTGTGGCCCCAAAGCGAGCAGCCATTCTAACAAATTCAGGATTCTTTGGCCAAAATAGCTTATGTTCTTCACCCTGTAGGCGTCCATGCATTAACTCAAATGTTAATGAAAATTATCAGCCAATGGTAGCCTCTATTGAGAGTATAACTGTTAGAATTCAGAAGTATATTCTAATAGAACTTATTTTTTTATAGTAGACTACAAGAATGTTGAAACTTGAAAGTACTTGAACCCATTGGTGTATGCTGTTCTTTCTTAGGCTACTGTAAAATAAGACTTGGTTAAAAGGTCGTAGGATGGAAATACTGTTTAGGACTCTAATCATGATGTATTAAGCAGGTTACTCATTGATGAATCCTCATCAAGAAGACAAAAAGATAATTCACACAGTTGGGCATATTTAACTGTAAATTGTAGTTAGAGTGGGAACTCACTACCAAAATTCACCATACCGTAGCGTACAGCCAAGTATGAGTGGTACATACTAGTTTGATAGAAAACTAGTATGGATAGTACATACTGGTACGTCAATATGTCTTACCATATTATGTGTCAGTACATCAGTACAGACTGATAAGATGAACCATGCTCATTACAAGTTCTAATAGTGGCAGGAACTAGAAAGTGAGGCGAAGTAATACTATACTTCCTCATAATTGTTTTGTTTGATTGGCATTTAGTGATAATTAAAAGTAGCTCTCTTTTCTTACAACTAAAAGTGGCTTTGAATATCTAGAAAAGGAATTTGAATGTAAAATTTTATTCACTTACCAAAGCACTAAAATCAACTGCCCCTTTTTCTCCATTTGGAAGTTGAGCTTCTCAATTCCGTGATCAACTTTTTTAGACCAAAGACAAGTGTCACACTTCCTCACTTTCAAGTCCTGGTTACTTGGAACCCACACACGCCTTTGGAGGCACAATTCAACCTATTGATTGACATCAGTAATTTTCATTCTCTCCATAGGAAGGCCAAGTAACAAGTTTTGACTGGTTAAAATGTTGTATCGAGTTCTAACAATCCAAAAGTTACAGTGATGTGCTATAGATGACTTGCTCCAACAAGCAAGAGGTATTATTATATCTTATAATGCAACAAGCCTTAATGTCTCATATACTCTTGTAGACCAGGTATTCCTGCAAAAAAGAGAAAAGCTCTTTCTAATGGGGTATGAGCTGTATCAACACTTCTCTGCTTCACTCTCCCCCTCTCTCCACCTTTCTCTTCCTTGTCTCCCACTCTCCGTCACCTCTCTCCCATTACTGCTTGCACTTTAGACATGTATGCAGCATGGTAAGCTTGTTCGGCAAACTTGTGGCTGGAAGCAATTTTTTCAGTAATTAGTATATTATTACTGACATGTCTTGAATATCTCAACCTAATTGTATGGCTTCACTTCATCTAGATCCCATAAATTTGCTCACTTAGAAATCCAGAATACATACTTGTGAATGAAAATGATAAAGAACCTCTATGGACCATCAACATAACATGAATTACCATAAAACATGCAAGTTCATCTCCATGTTTAAGTGAATTAGAACTTTTAGTGTAAATAGAAAGCTCGCATGATGAATGGGATTCTTTAAAAACAGGTAAAAGAACTTTTAGTGTAGCTACCTTACGATGTAAGGCCTCACGAGCACCTCCTGGATAAAGGAGTACAAATGATCCTCTTGAAAACAGCCTATACATGTTCAAAGGAGTCACCGGCAATGCACCATAGATGTTCACAGTATCGATGGTAGAAATCTCTTTCCGTGAGGTTTCAGTTGTTTTCGAGAACAAAACTGGGTGTCCCATGCCACGTATGATAACTTTTTTCTCCCTCAAAAACTCTTCATAAATGGGACGAAGTTCGAGCCCAATCAGCATATGGTTACCCACTAATAATACAGGACCTTTGTCAGGAACCCCAGCAAGATTCCTCACAACCCTTCCATCTTTCAGGGTAGAGAAGATGACTGGACTTGTTGCAACTTTAAACCACCTGTGGTCATTAAGTGTTAGATGTGATTCAGCAAGAAATGTTGATCATCAAACATGATTTATAAAATAGAACTACAGACAAGCTACCTATCACTTTGATGAATTGTTTTGAAATCACTGACAGATGGAGGAAGGTAATCTGTTACATTATCATGTCGTCTTGAACGACGGTATGCGATAGTGCCTTTAAGTATAGTCAACAGATTAATGCCATCTTCCTGAAAAAGTATGAAAAGTGAGTATTTAGTGTTTCCTATCCAGCCAATTGGTTAGGCTCGGGTATTTTAATTACCAACTATTTCACAATTCAAAAAGCAAGGCTGCTCTACTATAAACAAAGACAGTAGTACAAGCATCTAAGGTTTTATTCAGCTTTCATGTTCAAGTATAAACCGGTTTTTAATAGACACAATGAAAATTTAGCACATCACAGAGCTATTTTTTTTTCAATAAACCCAGAAATTGTTGTCCAGAATTAATTTTTTACCACCCAAGTGCATTGGGCACAAAGCCCTCAATGAAACTGGAAACACAATGCAATCACAAATTCACAAACAAAAGTAAGCTATAAAGAAACAGAATGTTCAAGGATTAGAGAACATAGGTTGTCCCTTGACCAGTAATGGCAGCTTACCAGTAGTAAGGTATGACCACTGTCCTTGAAATATCTAACTTTGCAATTCTTTAGTGAAGCCCAAAGTCGGTCTGCTTCATCTCCGCTTGGTAGCAGGTTATCCTTGCCGCTAATACATTTTTCACAGCTACAAGTTAGATATCTACTTTCTGAATCAAACCAGTAGTCATACTGGACAGCAAACAGGAAGTAATACACAAAAGAAACAAGATATGGAAAGCTTCGCTGTACATGTGTACATGTTGGAAAGCTTCTTTGAAATATCTAAATATGTTAGTTTTAAAAGTTTATTTCCAAAAATACCCTGAAAGCAAATCAAATGTGTATATATTAAAGGTACATAAGTCAACTCAACCAAAAAGCAACAAATCAAACCTAATTTTTCTCTTGAAAAGTTGGTAAAGTTGGCAGCATTTTTACATGTCTCCGAGATATATGAATTATACAAATATGCAAGAACAGACACAACAACAAGAGAAACTAAAAATTTTGTGACCTAACACAATCCTCAGTGCATCTCCTATTTAAATATATTATCAAACTAGAAAGAAGAAGTCTGTCAAGAAACTGCAAAAAATAAGTAAAACAATATAGCATCCTTTGCATATACACTAATAATCATGCCATAGATTCACACTTATATGGTGAAAAGTACCTAGCAAGAACTAGTACTTCAGCCTTTACAGCATGCAGACGAGAATTCACATAAGCAGCACCTGATTTTAGCAGATTGAGTTTCCACAGAAGAGTGTCCTGGGGTATGATATCTGCCAAATCCTGTTATATTGTACAAATTATGTATCATGGTATAAAGTATAAACAATTTTTGCCATGAACCCTCTGCGGAGTCCAGACTTTGATGATACACCTATAATTACTATTCACAGGAAGGTCATCAATTCTTATGATATACAAGAGAGGGCAAGAGATAAAGGACAAGCATGTAGCATTATAAGATGGAAATGCATGTCAAATATACTTCCCTTACTAGCTAAACAATACATCCTAGTATAGCTGGATAAGTTTTCTCTATAGCCTTATGAAAGAATGTTGATACATAACTTTATTAATCCAACAAATAAAACATTTTGGAAAACAAGGTTTTCTAAAGTTCACAGAAAAAAGAAGAATTTACAATTTACACAATTCATTATGCAGTAATTCAAATCACTTAAAAGTTAAAACTTAAAACAATTAATCAAGACAGAAAATCAAATTGGAAATTTGAAAAAATAAATAGTTACGCACTAATCTTGTCTGATCTATCTTGCTATAAACTACTAAATATTCTAAACATTATTTGTTCTATCTAATATATGTTAGATAATCCTAGAACCTAAAAGACAGTTTTAGTGGTTCAACTGCACAAAACAATAGAGGCACGCACTTGAAATGAAAGTTTAGATTTCAAAAGATCATGAGATTGCTATTTCATTTTGCTCTTTCCTAGTAACATACAGTCAGTAAAAGATAATTCTGGTAACACTGGGTTCTAATTCAATAATAAAACAGCTAGAAGTCAATTTGTTAGATCTGGTGCCCATTATTCAAACAGGCATCCACCTGACCGATACTTGGTATGAGTATGACCAAAAAAGAAAGTTAACAATTAAAAAATTGATCAGCTGGCTTAAAGATATTTAAGATTAATTTTCCAAAATCACCTAATATCGACTACAGAATTTAGGGTGCTCTTTTGTAAGCACAAGGAGTTAATTGATTTGCAGTCTATACCTATTTTTGTACCAAAAGCATGACTAGAAAAAAGCACCCATATACAGGTGCACGAACACAAAAGATAACGGACCAGTCAACTCTTAAAGATAATAAAGCTGGCTCATGATTTGGTCCCAGCCATTCAACAACAAATCAAGGTAATTTGTCATGTTTGAGTTTTTATATTTCCCTATACAAAAATACATATATAAGAAAGAAATTGAATGCACTGTCCATCTAAAGCTGATCACTGTGGATGATCGAGTAATTGACAGCTGCTAACCTTTTCAGTTAATGAAAGATTTGGCTAAGCCTTTACGCAAGCCCTGTGTCTTATAAAAAT
Source organism: Musa beccarii (assembly GCA_024322285.1). Classification (NCBI taxonomy): domain Eukaryota; kingdom Viridiplantae; phylum Streptophyta; class Magnoliopsida; order Zingiberales; family Musaceae; genus Musa; species Musa beccarii. The sequence goes on along the minus strand of CM044398.1, from coordinate 37,748,923 downwards.
GAGGGGCTTGTTTACTTTTCTTAATGATGATGAAAAATCATTAGATAACAGGTTCATAACCTTCACATAGTAATAGTGCTGTATCTTATGAATAGGGCTGACGAAGCTGATTTGTTCTTCTTAATGATAATGAAATGATGCATCATGCATGCCCCATATCCCAAATAGTCAGAAACAAAAATCTTGCTGTTGAATAATGAGCTAATGTGATAGTTACTTGGTTATTGATTATATTTGCACACATGTAAGGTGTGGTAGTGTGACACCATAAGCTCCAGTCAATCCTGTCCTAAGCCTGTTGGATCAGTCAAAACTGACCGGCATCTGACCAATATAAATGAACCATCAGGTACATGGACTGGGTCGGGGTTGAGATTTTGTGGAGCACTAGTGGTCAAGTTGACTTCTGCCAAACCCTCATGGAAAATTGAGTTATCGATAGGACCCGGGACCCAGTTTTGAGCTCAAATTGAATTTGGTGTATCTGCTCGGTTTAACAGGCTGGACATAAGCTACTTTTAAAAGATGAGCCTGGTCACTGTTCAGTTACTTTGCCTTGACTCAAAGGCCCAAGTAAATGCATCACTTTTTGATGAAGGGTCACTACATGTCAACACATCAGTTGTTTCCCTGGTAGTCACTGTTGAGAGTCCGATTTGAGACTTCAGCTGCATTGAGGACATAAAAGGGCATGTCCAAGTTTGGAGGATCTGCATTTATGGTAGAGATTGAAGCATGGAAAAACCTTCTCAATTTTTCTCTCTTGAGCACATGCCACACATACAAGCTGATGCAGCTAAGCAGAAACTTCCCAGAAAAAAGATGCCATACAGAATCAGTCATTAAGTGAGGGTGTAGCAATGAATCAATAAAACTGACACAAGAATTTAAAAGCAGTAGAGCTATAGGTAAAAATATGTGTCGACAAATCAAGACTGGCAGAAAGGATCTCATCAGTGAACATGCTTAGCTCAACTGCCCTCCTGAAACAAAGTGCATATGAATGCAATAACGTAAACCTTGTAAGACTTCAAATTCAGAAATGAGATTTTCTTTAAAGCCAACTCATGAAGAAGAAATAGCACTTATTGAAAAACAAAAAAGATGTCTTCTCAAATTTCAGTATCACAAAAAGAAATTAAGGTTGCACAAAGAAGTGACTAAATCAGTTCCAGAAGTTGCAAAGAGGCCACTTTTTCTTGAGGTTGATATCAGGCTAATGCATCAAAACCATTAATAACTAGAGAAAGAAGTTCAAGAAGCTTCTAGTGCAAGAATTATGCAAATACAATGCATGTAAAGATAATGAATGATCTCTACCACGAAGAGAATCAGTAGGACTTAATCAGCTTTTGATGATAAAAAAAGAATTATATAGAGGGTGACCCTTGTCATCATAGTAAGGTTGCTTCATCGTGATATAGGTGACCTAGCTTCAAATCATGAAACAGTTCCACCACTTACAAGGTTCAATACATATTGACCCTCCCCAAACCCGTCATTGGCAGAAACCCATCACAATGCATTGTCCTTCTATAATTGCATTAATAAAGCATTGTGTAAAGTGCAGTGATTACCGATTTACTTCCATAAATTCTGAACAAGATAGAAGTAGCAAATAGATGAGAATTAATTGAGTAGTCTTACCGAAAGTAAAGGCAATAATGAAGTGAGACTGTTTGACAATTCTTCAAATGTTTGCAGTATAGGAAGGTTATCTTCCACACTCGCCATTGCCATTTTTACAGGATCACCTATTGCCAATGAGCCAAACAGTTAGTGGAATACTGTTTCCAAAGAGAATAAGGTAACTGGTACCAAGGTTTGTTGTACCGCCCGAGTCGGTATGATACGAGCGGTACGTACCAATCCGACTCACCACCGAGACATGGCTCACCCAAGTCCCTGTTGGCACACCCCGGCATTCCATGTGTTGGTACACCTATATAGACTGGTATTTACCATACTGACCAATCTCCAAGACGAGTCTGGTACCCAAAAAGCCAAACCCTGACTAGTACAATAAGAAAACATGCAAGCATCTTTTATGACATGTCCAAATTTTGTCGAAAGGAATGATACAACAAGAACATAAGCATCCCTGCTTATGGCGTCAACCACATATGGACCCTTTTCCAATTCTATCGAATGTCTCCCAATAGACAAATGGACCCTTTTCTAGGATGGAGCTCTATCAAAGAGTACAATGTCACTGCTCAAACAAAGGACCAATACGTTATTTAAATCTTCCTCTACCTTTTCTCACATCACATCTTAGTTAACTTGCCTCAATCATATTTGTAGGCAAGAATTGATGCTCAGGCCAAAAATTCTTGTTCGATGAAAGAACAAGTTCCATAACTGGGGTATTGGACTGGTTTATGTTTAAGTTACACTGGTTGATTTGAAGACAAGTCTAATTCAGACCAAATTGATTTATTCTTGCCTAGGATTCCACTTGCCCCTATTCTTTTCAGGTTCAGGATCAGACTGGTGAAAAGAAAAGAGAATATCACAGGAGAGAAGCTTTCAACTGCCTCCATCACTTCTTTTTCTACTTTTGTGTTCAGTTCCATTGGCACATTGCCACATGCCTCAGTATTGGCATAATTCACATGTTGTGCATAATTTGGATCCAAGTCTAATTCTGACCAAATGAACTTATACTTGCCTAGGACTCCACTTGCCCTATTCTTTTCAGGTTAAGGTTCAGACTCTAGTGAAAAGGAAAGAGAATATCACAAGAGAGAAGTTTTCAACTACCTCCATCACTTCTTTTTCTTCTATGTGTTCAGTTCCACTGGCACATTGCCACATGCCTTAGTATTGACATAACTCACATAATGTGCATGATATCCAGGCAACCAAATGAAATTGTTGGTGTAGGCAACACCGGAACCCTAGTTAATGAATCTGCTTTGACAAGTCCAAAACCATTTTATATGTATTTTGCTCAGTTTATCCTCATTATATGCATGCATCCATCTCAATATTCTCATCTGAGTGATACCTTTTCTTTTATGTGTTATTTCTTAAATACCCAATATAAAGGATCACTGCTCACTTCCTATGGAACTAAAGGCACATCACAATCGCACTAGATTCCAAATGCCTCTGGATGAAATATTAGCAATTTTCATTCTTTAATGTGCAAATACGTAGCCAAGCCTATTGGATGAACTGAATTTTGTATTATGAAAAAACATTACTAATCATTCCTTTATTTTCATCTTTTTACCAATCCTTAATATTGCTAGAGCTCTTTGGCACTTCCACAAGTGTGCTTGGCTTGAATCCACCCAGCACCACCCAAACCTTTGCATGATACCTCCAAAAGTTAAATTTTAATATGAATGGAACTCAACAACCACATTCAATCTCGTGAGATCCTAGTAAGAAAAGGATGATTGGTTGTCCATCTTTAGATCATATCATTTCCCAGTTGCCTAGCCACAGATGTGCGAGGATGTATCATGCCTCGTTTGAAAGCTCCACCATTTGTCAACATGCTTTCGATGCTTTATAGGCACATGGAGAATTTATTTTATTTCCTGAATGGTAACTTAGCTAAGATAGCTAAGTTGGTTGTTTGTCATATGTATATCAATAACAAATTGTACTAGATCCTCTTTTATTTCTCTAGGCGTTTCTCACTTTATATTCAACAAAAAGTAATCTCAAGATCCTATCAATCACGAAAAATCATAAATTGGACTAGGACAGCAGGTGGAATGACTTTATCAAGAATACTCGGTTGATGACCGTATCAGCATGCTACTTGCATAATTTTCTGACGTTGAATCAGAAGAAAAACATTTCACAAAGTATGCATGCCATCTAATCTGATATTATATGCACCATACTGACGTAGCTTAGTTACGAAATTTGCAGAAACTAATTCACTCAACTCCATAGCATCTCATTCCTTTGACCGAAGTTTAACAAAGATCACTCCTGATCAAAAAGTGTAAATCTATTATCTATTATATGAAGTAAAAAATGAGAATGTGATAAAGACACAAACCCACGATGAAGCTAAGAAGGTAAGGAACAGTAACATGAAGGTTGCTAGGTAGAGCCCCCAGGATAGGGATTAAAGGCTGCACTTGAGATTTGCCAAATGATGTTGCTGAAGGAAATGATACGTACATCAGTAACAACTTAGATAATCAAGAATTATTTATAAAAAAAATTTCAAGGCCACCAAATAGCATTTGTGTTACAAACCTGGATTGACTAACACTAATACTAAGTCAATGTTAGGATTGCGAGCCGCAATAGCGAGAGCTAAGCATCCACCAAAGGAATCTCCAACAAGATATATAGGCTTATCCGGAGACATAGCATGCTCACTCTTCACAGAGTTCTCCACAAACTTTACAAGTCCTTAGTGCAAAAATATGATCCATTAGGACTAGGAAGACCTGTGCTTTAACAGTTTAACATATACAAAACACCCCACAATCCACCAAAAGAAAAATAAACCACCCACAAAAACAAAAGATGAAAGAGAAAGTAATATGAAGCAGTCTTCCACAATCAAGCATCATCTATCAGACAAACAAGTTAACAAGATGCAAACAGAAGCACTTTAAAAATCAATGGAGGCAGGATGAATGTCACTTTGACTAGTAGTAAGAGAAAAGCTAAGAATTCAGTTTTTTATCAAGTCAAGACTGCACAAAAAGGATAACATTAAGAAGTTCCATATGCTAATATATGTTCATGCCAGGGCATCAATAGATGATACAGCCAGGCAATGAAGGAGTTTGAAAAAAACAACAATTGACAACAAGACATTGCTTGTCTCATTCATACGCACTACTAGGAACAGAACAGAAAGAATAACAAGCCATAATGTACTAACAATTTGGGGTTAGTTACATGAATCTTTTTTCCAAAATTTGATATAAATCCATGATCACAAGATCTGACCAAGTAATATACAGTCTGTCACCTGTATATTGCAATGTCCTTCTTCTATGCCTGGGATTGAACAACAAAAAAAAACATGCATGGGCATAGTTTAGCTGATTACTACAAAATAAAACATTCTAACATAATCCTTATGCTGTTCTTTTAAATGGGAGTAGAAAAAACTTTCTTGGTCAATGACACATACCCCATTACATACTATTATAATAATAAGTTGATGGGCCCTATATTACAACCACAAAAGAATAAGTAACAAATATGGAAAAGGTAATAATGGCAATTCAACACTCAACTTACTAAAAACAACTCAAAAAGGGTTACTAAATCTATTTTGAGGATGAATTCAAAGTATCAAGTGAGAATGAGATGCTAGTTTTGGACTAAAATTTGAGCCAAACATGCTGCTCCATAATGAGTAGTAAATACCATGTCACCATCATACAATCATAGTTTATTTCCATGCAAAATCCATAATCGTATGTTAATGTCTAAACATTGCTTCACAGTTCATTGCATGTGCCGATAAATTACAAATGGCACCATGCCTCAACAAATGCATTACAGTTTTAAAATTTCATATGCAAAAGTCAAAGGTAGTCCTCAACAATGAAAAGATTGCCGGGTGTATGTCCAAAACGAATCAGTACAAAACTACTTGGAACAATTGTGCATACAGTTTTGCTTATCTGCCTTAAAATTGGATAGTTTTGCTTGCATATATAAAATGAAGCTCAGGAAAACATTTCTTTAGCACTCACTCCATCTCAAATACAAAGGGATCATCATGTTACCAAGATGTTCTTGGTCTCCAAGGGCACTTCACACTTGTGAGAGCCACCAAAAGTATAATGATCCATTCAGAATAAATATATTTGAAAAACTATGGTGCATGGCCTCTCTCACTGAGGATTTTATCACCACATGCATAATTCTTACGAACTCTAAGCAGCCCATCCATGATCACCTATTTGATCTGTATCGACCACCATTGCAGTAATGATTAAAAGGGGTTTTCCTAACGTGGCTAGCTACTAACTCTCTATGTATCTTTTATCATTATGGGTGTCCAACTTGTTCAATGGTGTGGTAATTATTCTTAGAGATGACTTTTGTGGCTTCATGTTAAAAGAGCAACGAATTACTACTGAAGAAGAAGGATTGTTTTCCTTAAAAAGTAGATCCTATTTGTCCAAGGTAAGCAAGCATGTCTATATAAGCTTTTGTCTTGGTCGATGCCACAAAAGGACAGACATTTCTTACAAACACTTCCTAATTGTTTTTAATCTTTTCTTGTAAATCACAAAAAAAGTTGTCATTTAGATGAAAACCAGATAAATTATTGTCTCCACTATAAGAAATAAAAAAGGGCTGATGCACAACAAATTCTTTTTAGATAGTACGAGAAGTAAATTCAAATCTACAAAGTGAATTCATCAGATTTTCTTGTAAATGTACTCTAGCTTAAAAGACTAATTGAATCAAAAATAGAAAGAAAAAGATTATCTGCCATAATACAAAATTGATTCCAAAAGTATTACATTGCAGTTTATCCCATAATCTAGCAATAGCTACATACATAGAGGAACAGCGAACACGTTTGTAGCGGAAGGAATTGTCAACATTTGTGCATAGACAAAAGTGCTCAAACACAGATTAAAGGATGATCCAAACCTTCGAATGCTGTTCTATCATTTACCGGGATGTGCAAGCACCTGACTTCGAAAACCCTGAAGATCAGAAAAAATGGAAAGAACACCAATCATATCTTTGAAAATAATATAGACATAATCAGAAATTGGGAACAAAAATTCACTGGATAAAAAAAAAACAAAGTTGTTAAAATCAGGTAATGCAACAATGGCGAAGGTTATTCAGCAAAAGACAAGTAATAAAGATTCGTAACATCTTGCGAAGAGTTAGTTCCCAACTTCTTGCAGAACTCAGGAGCTAAATTCATAAAGCCACTCATTCATACTGCGTAAGCATCTTACTTTCCAAGAGATTTGTGATGCAAAATCAACCCCATTCCAACACCATCGGCACCTGCACAAAAAGAGTTGGGTCAGAAATGTACGCTAGTAGATATGAATCGATCGCCAATCCCGTAGAGAACGTACAAGTGCATGAACGAAATGATCCTTTCGTTCAGAAAACAAACAGAAAAAGAAGATCAAGAGCCAGAATCAAAGATCACCAGGCAAGAAGAGCAGCAAAGGCGAGTCCTTTATCGGCGCCCCGCATTCGACAGGGCAGAACCAGCGAGGAGGGCCACCGTCGGGCTTATCGATCGCCTTGGCGGCGTCGAAGTAGTCCTTGACGCTGACGGCCCCGAACCCATCATCATAAAGCACGTCCAATCCCCCATTCTCGGCACTGGACACCTTCTTCACCTCTTCAGAGTGACCGAACGTCCGCCGAGCCCGGTCCGACTCCAAGCGAGGCGCATCCCTCGCCCGACTCTCGCTTACCGCCGCAAGCCGAAGCCTCGGTCCGGGAGGGCGAGGCCGACACGGCGAGAACGGCGGGGAAGGGAGCGCGGGGAACGGCGTCGAAGACAAGGACATGTATGAAGGACGAGGAGCCGAGAAGAGGGGCGAGACGGAAGCTGGAAGCGATCGAGAGATGAAAGCGAGCGAGCGCGGTTGGCAAAGACGGGAAGAGCCGAGTTAAAGTTAAAAGGAGAATTGCAAGAAACCCCCTCACGATTCGTCAAATTATAAATTATCCCGACCGTTGTAATTACCAAAAGGTTTAGAGAGAAAAAAAAAGGCCAAGCAGAATAATATAATATATATATATATATATATATATATATATAAGATGAGATTTTTTCGACCTCAAATTAATATCTAAATGTCATGAAATTTGAATGAAATAAGGTCATGTTTGTTATGTCATATTACATATTTAAAATATTATTTTTTTTCATAAAAAGTAAATGATAAAGATGAAAAGGAGAATTGCAAGAAACCCCCTCACGATTCGTCAAATTATAAATTATGCCGACCGTTGTAATTACCAAAAGGTTTAGAGAGGAAAAAAAAAAGCCAAACAGAATAATATATATATATATATATAATATCTAAATGTCATGAAATTTGAATGAAATAAGGTCATGTTTGTTATGTCATATTATATATTTAAAATATTATTTTTTTCATAAAAAGCAACTAATAAAGATGAAAAGGAGAATTGCAAGAAACCCCCTCATGATTCGTCAAATTATAAATTATGCCGACCGTTGTAATTACCAAAAGGTTTAGAGAGGAAAAAAATAGCCAAACAGAATAATATATATATATATATTAATATCTAAATGTCATGAAATTTGAATGAAATAAGGTCATGTTTGTTATGCCATATTATATATTTAAAATATTATTTTTTTCATAAAAAGTAAATGATAAAGATGAAATTTAAGATCAGGACCTTACGATAAGCTAAGCTAGTTTTAGTTTTTTTTTGTAAATTATCAAGTTATTTTTTAAAGTAACATCAAGGCATGAATCGTTTATGCTTGGATGCTGCTGTTCAAAAAGGAAAAATGAAGAGGAAGAAGAAGGATGAAAAGTTGGGATTCCGATGCCTTGTAGCATCGTTTTCTCATCACAACCACTCGTTTCGAAGCCCCACAAGTCATCATCTTATTTGGGCAGCATGGTTTCTTGTTGATCTTTGCGACTGGGTTGTGTGGCTGTCGAGCGTCAGATGAACAGGTGGGTGGGTTTGTCTTTGCATGCGAATCGGAGGTGCGTCAGAACAAGCCTTACCTTCTTCGACTTCAGGAGGAGGAGGAGTAGGAGGAGGTTGACACAGAAACACGTCGTCGGAGCGTGAACGATACGTAGCTCTCGGGGCGGCTTCGGCTCAAGAACGAAGACCTCATGAAGAAGAAGAAGAAGAAGAAGATAGCAAGAGGGAGGCGACTACTGTGTTTAGATTCTTTGAGCAGGTGTGGACCAAAAGAAAAGGAAAGCCAAATAGATTGTGGAGCAATTATTATTAGAGGCACTTTCAATACAATCTCACCATGGAAGTGTTTTTTTTTTTTGATTATTTGATTGAGAACAGGCCATTTGAGGGATAAAATTATTTTTTTTAAAAAAAAAAGAATTCCAATTGATGAAAATGAGAAACATTGAGAAATTAGGGGTTAGTTTGTCGATAAATAATGTTTTGTCTCCGATTGACCACGTGGATGCAAACACATCAGCATGATAGCACGACCTCTGGGCTGGCGCGGAGCGCCACATCAGACATACCACCTTGGACCCGACATGACAGTTGCTCCTCCTCTCGCTGTCTGGAACTGTCATGCAGCAGGTCACCCCCGAAAGTTTGGAACGGTGTCGCACGACACCGTTCCGAACTTGTCGATCGAGGAATCGGTCGCCGCGAGAAGACCGCGTACGGCCAACCCTCGGGTGCAAGCATAAAACCCCCGGTCAGCTCCTAGGGCAGGGGGTGATCATTCGGAGACAAAATCTACCCAACACTAACTTAATCCTCGAAGGAGCCAAGTCGAGAACTCTCCCCTCCCGACCCAGGCTATTGTGCAGGGACTCGACGACGACGGGCATCGATTCTTCTAAGGGATCGCGTCTGAAGCAAACCCCGATCACAACCAACGTAGGCCTAATCTCGGGACGAGCCAGGGCATCGATGACTGAACTGAGCCGTGCTGACACTTCGATCGGCATCAAGACAGGGCATCGATAACAGTATCTTAATATTTTGATGCATGATATGGTGTGGTGTGGTGTGGAAAAAGTTTCTCTAGTAAATCTAGAGAGATTGCCCATAAATATCTTCATGATTTATATAAAAGTACACAGAGACTTTACATAAATCCTTATGATATATGATTTTTTATAGTAAAATTTTAATTTTTTTTGTATGAATAAAGCATAATCTTATATTCATTATTTTTTAAAAAAATTTACATTTGTTTTATTAATAAAATTCAGAGACCCAAAGTCCTCAAATTGACACCCACCACAAAGCTGAATCAAAAGACAGTAGTACTGTTGAGAGATCACATCACCATCATCGTCATCATCATCTTGACACTGTACAACTGTGAATGAACTCACTCATCTCTTCTGGTGGCGCACACACAGTCGAGAAGCTGTTTGCAGACTGGGTTTTGGCACGTAGTCTGGTTTGTGGCCACTGCTGTGTCTCTCGTCGTTGCAGCTTCCGATGTCACTTCCCCGAAGCATCGAGTCCTTCGAACCACACGGAGGCACACGAGATAGTGGGGTTGCCGACTCCACGGCGGCGACGTTACCCACCCAACCTTTTCTTATCATCTGGGGGAGAACACAAACAGATCGTACAATGAATGGTAGGAATTGTTGGAGGGTTGTCGATCCACCGTGAAGAGCACAGGCAGATTGGGAGAATCCGCGGAAAGAGAGGGTGTCATAAGTGTTGTGGAACGAATGCGGCCACCGGATGACGCGTTGGGTTGGCCTGGTCCAGTTCGACGCAAGGTGCTCGATTGAATTCTGCGGTAGAAGCGAGCTGTTGGCGCATTGCCGATCCGATTCTTGCAAAAAGGTCTAGGTCAGGTTTTTCCCGACTAGGCCCCTCCGATGCTAAAGTTAGTTCCCCTTTTTCGGAGTCAAGTGGGGGGTTATAGGGATGTTTGAACCTAGTTAAGTGTACCTCCGTCCGTCTTGACGAGGAGGTTGTACAGGGTGACACCGTACAGGACGACCCTACACGGCGCCATTCCGGGATCTCGGGGCCGGCCTGCTCCGTGTGTCGTCGTCCCGTGATCTCGGGGCTGCCTGCCATGTCCGTCGCCGTCCTGGGACCTCGGGGCCGCCTGCCCCGTGCGTCGTTGTCCCGGGATTTCGAGGATGACCGTAGATCAGTGCATCACCGTCTCGGGATTTTGGAATGGACTGTTCCGAGTTTGGGGCAATACGGCGTCGTCGTCACGTCCGACCCGAGGTGGTGGGTCTGGCATCCCACGTGGGGTATCTTTATATTGGCGTGTGCGTTGGCTACTACCACATGGATGACGTCAGAGTATCCCCTATCACTCCCCCTCGTCCCTTAATGAGGCATGCTCCGAGGTCTTCATAGAGGGGTTTGAGACATGTTTGGCTCATGCTCGTCACCGAGTCAACGTTGGTTTCGTGACAGCGGGTGCTAGGCTGGGATGATGCGTCAGGGGGGGGGCATCTTGCTGATTGGGTGGGCGCTCGATCAGGTGGACCCGAGCACATATGGAGCGGAGCTCGAGTTGATGAACTCGTGTATGAAAGGGCTGTACCCCGGGCTGGTGGACTCAGTCATGAATGAACTAGCACCCGAGCTAGTGAACTCGGGCGCAGAGGGGCTGGTGCCCGAGCTGGTGAACTCGGGCACGAACTAGTACCCGAGCTGATGAACTCGGGCACGGAGGGATTAGTGCCCAAGCTGGTGAACTCATGCACGAACTGGTGTCCAAGCTGGTGAACTCGGGCACAAACTGGTACCCGAGCTGATGAACTCAAGCACGGAGGGATTGGTGCCTGAGCTGGTGAACTCGAGCATGAACTGGTCCTCGAGCTGATGAACTCGAGCTCGGAGGGACTGGTACCCGAGCTGGTGAATTCGGGCATGAAAGGATTGGTACCTGAGCGGGTGAGCTCGGGCACGAATGGACTGGTGCTCGAGCTGGTGGACTCAGGCACGAATGAATTGGTGTCAGAGCTGGTGAACTAGGGCATGAACTGGTACCCGAGCTGATGAACTCGAGCACGGAGGAACTGGTGCCCGAGCTAGTGAACTCAGGCATGAACTGGTACCCGAGCTGATGAACTCGGGCATGGAGGGATTGGTGCCCAAGCTGGTGAACTTGGGCATACAGGGATTAGTGCCCGAGCTGGTGAACTCAAGCATGAAAGGACTGGTACCAGAGCGGGTGAGCTCGGGCACGAATGGACTAGTGCCCGAGCTAGTAGACTCGAGCACAAATGAATTAGTGTCCGAGCTGGTGAACTCGGGCACGAACTAGTACCCGAGCTGATGGACTTGGGCACAATACGCCCCTTTACTGCTGCTACGATATGGGCCTCATAAGGGGTCATCAATGGCACGTGCTGGGCATTGCTGAGTTGATGTCACGTGCCTCCACGGGGGGAGCATTTGCCATCTTTTCGGTGGGAAACTGGGGGCGAGCGCGCCCGATGGGATCACTCTACACCATCCCGACTCTCGACGAGGTCAAAAATTTTATGGTCCGGTGGTAGGTGGAGACGATCGCCCTTATCCTATTGAGCGTTGACCATCTGAGAATTACGTTGTATGCCAAGGGTAGGCCGACCACCATGAAGGTGACCGTCACCATCTTCGTTCTTAGCTCACTCCCTATGGTGACGGGAAGGGAAGTCATCCCGAGGGGCGAGACCGACTCCCCTGTGAACCAGATTAGTGCGATCGCCATAGGGGAGAGATCGTCGTCCGTGAGTTCGAGTTTCCTGAAGGCGTCCAAGTATAAGATGTCAGCGGAACTCTCGGTATCGACCATCACCCTCTTCACCCTGGCATTGGCTATACGGACCGAGACCACCAAAGCGTCATCATGGTCCGAGAACTCTACCTCTTCCGTGCTGAATGTAATTTCTTCCTCGGAACGTAGTCTCGGACGCTTCTCCACCGTGCTCTGTGCATACGCCTTCCTTGCGATGGAATTGCTACCACCAGAAGTCGGTCCGCTGACAATGACGTCGATTTATCTTTTGACCGGACCCTTCAGCCGGGGCGATGACTCCCTCGATTTTTTGAGGAAGCGCCCGGGATGCCCTCGCCGGATTAGCTCCTCGATCTGGTTCTGCAGGTCACAGCAATCCTCCGTGTCATGGCCGTAATCTCAGTGAAACCTGCAATACTTAGACTAGTCTTTGTTAGTGACTTTCACCGGGTTAGGTTCCTGTAGGAGCCCCTTCTCCCGGATTTGGAGGAAAATCTCAGTTTGAGAGGTGTTCAGGAGGAGCCTCGAGCGTAGCGGTTTGGGTCGGTCGGGCCTTCTTCGTGGTGGTTCGGGGAGCGACCTCGAGGTTGCCGCTCGGGCAAAATCCATCCGAGGCCTTCTGCTGTCCTCGCGCTTCCCTACTATCAGCCCTTCAGCGGTGACATGCTGTCATTCTAGCGCCAAAAATATTGTGGAACGAATGCGGCCACCGGATGACGCATCGGTTTGGCCTGGTCTAGTCGCCGAAGTTACAAGGGTATCTTTAAGCTAACGTGTGCGCTGGCTACTGCCATGTGGATGACATCAGAGTATCCCCTATAAGTTTCTTGGGCAGAATTATCTCTGATGCTCAAAAGAGTTGCACAAGCTCAGCTAGAACGAGTTTATTTCTATTTTATTGTTGGTGTCAGAATGTGTCCGAGGATTTCTCATTTCTTGAATGATTTTTATTGTAGTACATGACACAAAGAAAAAAAATAGAAACTTGCATGTTTAGAACGAAAGATAATAAAAAATTCTTCAATTTTGAATAGTCAAAAGAGAATATTATTTGTTCTATTATGAAAATATCATATTGGTTTGATGATAATATATCCATGAGAGTGGGTTTTGTTATTAGAAAGGGGAATTAGTCGTATTCGTTAGGTTGATAAAATCCATCATTAATCAAAAATTTAGATTTAGAGGACACGAATACTATAAATTTTATGTAATATTATAATGTAGAGATTGTCAACCAACAAAATCTATAAATTTTATGTAATAAAATACGTTAGTCCATCATTGTTGGAGTTGGTTTGCAACTCCAAATACTATAAATTTTATGTAATATAAAATGCTATAAATTTTATAGTATAAATTTTATGTAATATAAAATACTATAAATTTGATGTTATATATATATATATATATATATATATATATATATATATATATATATATAATACGTCTCATCGTCATGCAATATAAAATTTTATGTAACTCCACAAGCAACTCCAAATACGTCTCACCACAAGCAACTCCAAATACTATAAATTTTATGTAATATAAAATACGTCTCACCGTCATCAAAATCTCCCAAAAATATAAAATATATTTTTAGCTCGTCCAAAAATATATAAGCTTTGAAGTGTACGCTTTTACTATCATCAAGTTGGTCGCCTCGGGAGGTGTTCGGGTAAGAAATCGACGTCAAGTCAGGTGAAGCGGTTCGTCTGCCTGCTCGGGGATGATGCCTCCTTTCGTCGATCGACCCGTCACGTGTTTTCTGGTTCCTACACACAGGTCGGGTCGGGGTTTCCCGACTCGACCCCTTCGAAGCTTAAGTTAGCGTTGTGAGAGAGAGATGAGTGTTCAAAAAGAAGCCTCCCGGAATGGCATTGGCCTAGGGCTTTTATAGATAACGGGATCCTGATCCATAATGTGCTGTGGGAGTACGGTCCCGGATGTTCGGGGCAGCGCTATGGAGGCACCGCCCCGGGCTTTCCGAGATGACACTATCTCTCAGACGACGCCCGTACTCGTACGGGCGCGCGCTTGGTGGTGCTGTCGAGACGTCGTCCCGAGATTTTCAAGACGGCACGATGCTTGTCCTGATACGATCGTAGGTTGTCAATCTGTGCTGATGTGGCATGCCACCTTGGCCTTCGTACCGATGTGGCGGTAGGATGCCACTCATGGGAGGATGGCGTCGGTACGCCCCATCACGTTGGAACTACGAATCGGTATTCGTCGGATCGAAATTAACAGTGGGCGATAGCTTGCACGTAAAAGAAAGATTGCTGGCATTAGTTGAGTAGGAAGGTGGCAACATCAAGTGTCGCTGTTTCTTGTGGAGAGCTTCGCTTCTTCGGTGGGGAAGAAGAAGTGTGATTTCCATAAAGTATTCGGGTTGACCTAAATCGACCCCTGTTGAAACCAGCAAAATCCGAAATAAAATTTATTTCAATCACTTATTCTTTGTATAATAATAATAATAAAACTCTAACATCAGTAAAACCCGATGATTCCAAACACTTCTTTTATCCTTGGAAATATTACCTCGATCCAAATTAATATGCACTCGATTCTAATTTAACAACTATACAAGTCAACGGAGTTTAGACGACGGGAAACGTGACATCGACATCTTTCCATCTCCATTCTACTAGGAAAGGAGGTGGACGTGCACGTGTCACAATGCCACGTCCTTTTCTTCTAGAAGCAACTAGAAGGGCCTACCGCTGCCGTGGAAGTCAACTCGAAAGGTGACATCCAAAGGCAAAGGCATGTGGAGAATTGGTGACACGCACACACCACCACCACCCGATCACCACCTTTGACGTCTCATGCGATCGCCGCCTCTTCCTGTTTCGTCCCCATCCACGGCCGGACCGCCCTTCGTCCTCCTCGGTGCGTGTGGTGGGGCCACCCCACATCATTCCCCCCACCTCAGCAATCATTTCATTCAGGTTTCTTCTTCTTCTTCTTCTTTTTTTTTTTACGTTCTTATTCTTATGTCATTGGATTTGCTTGCCCTGAGCGCAGGTTTCTTGTGCCATTGGATGATAGCAACAGCGTTCCAGCTCAGCCACAGCCACCTTCTCTCCCCTCTCCCGGGTATAAAGGTGCACCCAGGGACCGCCTCGGGAGGCTCTGCTTGTGCCACCGCATCCGCTCCTCCCATGGAGGCCTCCGGCGACTCCGAGGCCGCTTCCGATCCCGTCGCGGAGGACGACAACGACGACGACGACGACGACATGGAGTCCTGCTGCTGCATCGACGACCACGCTGCTCGCGCCGGCTCATGCTTCTCGGAAGCTGAGTCGGCCGATCACGACGGCGGCCACGAAGAAGAAGAAGACCAAGCCGAAGAAGGTGGCGGTGATGACGGAGCTCCTGCGGAGGACCTCACTGCGTCAACGCGGTCATCGTCGGGGGCGGAGGAGGAGGAGGAGGAGGAGCAGGAACGGGTGGTGGATCCCGGAGAAGAGAACAAGCTATTCTGGGAGACCTGCTTGGCTTCCGGATATCCTCCTTAGACAAACGCTCTCTCTCTCTCTCTCTCTCTCTCTCTCTCTCTTCTTTTGTTCTATGAAGTGGTCAGAGAGACTATAAACTTGGGAGAAGATGATGCATCAATAAATATCTTTAGAGGAATTCATGAACACACATAATATTTATTATGGTTGACGAGTATTTTTTGATTTCTAACATCAACTCGATCGCTTAGAGGACCAGTTGACTTGTGACTTGACCTACTCTTCACTGCCTTCTTCTTGGCTTTGGAACAGCAGCAAGCTGATAACAACATTTCAACGCCAATATTACTTCCTTGATCAACACAATGACCAAGTAAACCCAGTCAACGTCCTATTTTATAAGCTAATTAATTTATATATATACATATATAAAGAGAGAGAGAGAGAGAGAGAGAGAGAGAGAGAGAGATGATAAAGTTAGTCTAATTAATCAACAGTTTTGATTAGTGTGATTACAGTGCATAATATGACGAATTAAGTCCACAGTTGGATTCTTTTTAATTTCTCTCGGTCAACGAAAAAAAAAAAAAAGAAGAAGAATGATGCAAACACGAAACTTAAAGCGGAAAATTTGAGAATATTGATGGTTTAGATGGAGATGGAGCCATCTGTTTTAGAAAATCTAGTAGTATTCATTGCCTATCTAGCTATTTTCCTACACATCTTAATGGTAGATACTAATTTTGTTCACTTGTCATGAGTTAACAACAACAAGAACAAATTTGTACTTAAGCCGACAGCTTCCTAATCGTCGATGATTTCGGCTTGGATCCCTCCGAATCATTGCATCGCTCACAATGGATTAGGGCCTAAATTTGGAGTTGACATGTCTCACCAAAAGAGGAGATGTTACTAACCCACACTCACTCCATGCAAGATTTGGGTGGCCCAACCCAACATGACCTCAATAAATTGTACAATGTCATAATTAATTAATTAATTATGTAGCTAGATTTCCTAAAGATGGATACATAAAATTGATCCCTTACCTACCCCCCAAGTGCTAACTATATGCCCTATGGAACACGATGTTAGCAGTTAAGATTTCTCTTGATAAATAGTTAAGATTTTTCCAACTACATGAGGAAACATCGTAACTCTATTGAGGAAAATATTTCATCCTAACATGTATAAATAGAGAACACCATCTTATCAATTCAATGAATCTTTTTTTCGTACTTTTATTCTATCACACAAGCTCAAGAAACAAGAGTGATGCCAAGACATGGAGCTTCTCATTCATCGAAGGCTGCAGTGTTGGGGTGGAAAGAAGAACAAATGGAAACAAGGAGACTACCTTTGAATACGAAATGACCCGAACACAAGTATGATGCTGACACACAAAAGAGAGAGAAAAAAAAAAGAGGAACAAAGTGTTTGTATGTATGTGAAGAAAAAAAAGAGAAAAGAATTGACCTTGTTGAGTGGAACAATGATCAAGAAAGAGGTAGTTTTTTTTTTCTCTTTTTTTTCTTTGAAGTAGAATTGTATGCCTTCAACTCAACAATGATCATAGAATCTGCTGCACACTTTAAATATAATGAATGAATCAATTTGATGAGTTGTATTGAACTAAAATGTTAAGGCTCGTCCTAAGAGATGCCCAAACATCTATCTAATAGGATTTTTTTTCTTTTTCTTTTTCTTAACGCTCAAGTTGGTAGAGACAACGATAGCTAAAAGGAGAACAATGTGCATGTCGATGATGATAACAGTGAATCCACCTGACAATATTCTCTACATTAGTAAGATTGATTAATAATATTTTTAACATAAACTTAGTACATTAGTGATGATAGTGCACCATATATATACATACTCATCAAAGATTAAAAATACGAAATCTCATCTAACAAATTCACACCTAGGATATTGGTTGGTAACAGTCCATCAAACTTACTAAGGATTTAGAGTTTGACTTTGCGTCTAAAATATTGATCTCGATAGCAAGATCTTCGAATCACATTTCATTCTTTCTCACTTGGTTGAGAATATGTATATATATCCGAAAATATTTTCTATGAAGATTTGGGTTGCAACTAAGGTGGGAAAAAATAGATTAGAATTTGTTATCAAAGTTCCAACTTCTCGGTTGTAAGGTCGCATTCGCTTGATGATGAATCAGGTCATGAACAATAGCTTGGTGGAATGATTGGGGATGGAGAGGATTTAACATCACTCCAAAAGGACGATTAGGTTTGAATGGCAGACAACCAAAGTTGGTTTTCCAACCACCATATTTTTTTTTAGGACGACATGTTGAAAACATATTAAATATTTTCAATGTGGATTATGATTAGCCTCTCATCTCCTAATCCTACTACGATACTTGGTCAAATATTTTTCGAGTGCAAAAGGATTTAAATTATTTGGAGAATAAGGTTGTTTTCGAGAATCAAAACAAGAATCAAAATATATATGTATATAAAAAAGTAAAATGTGATCCCCTTGATAACTGTGTTATAAGTAAATTTTATACCTAGTCATAGAAGAGCAAAATATTTTGTGAAGATGACATCTTTAATCGTCTCTAATAATATATCTTTTATCTTTTATCCACCTACGATAAAAAAAAAAAAAAGAAGAAGAAGAAGAAGACAACCCACAGCTATTCCTCTATCACCATAAATTTTCGACATACACACAAAAGATCAAAACTCAAGATATAGTTTTATCTATTATATTTGGTTATCTCCATGAATGTAAACCAAAAAAAAAAAAACACACAAATCATGTAAATACGATGTTATCTTCTTCTCTGATTTGAGTGTTGTTGTTGATTTCTGAATCGTCTGCTTTGGTTCGAAGGTCTTGTCTCTCCGAGATCGAGGATGAGGATGGCGGTGTTAGATTGGTTGGCCACAGTTTAAGCGGATAATTTACAGGATAATGTTAGAATAATTAGTTCCGCAACATTCTCCATGATTTAAGTGAACGCGGCCGACACACTTCGTCATCCGCACGGCGGCGGCTGTGCGTGCATGGCCCGCTACAGCTCTGAGAAGCAGACTTTTCTGGCGCGCCACCGGTGGCTGCATGCACCACCGCCACGAGATGAGCTCCGACAAAGAACGAGGACAGCTATCATGTTTGTTTGCATACGTACAGATGGTTGCGAACGATGGGTAGCACGGCACATGAAGCGGAATCTCCAGTGATGGCTAACTTGAACTACCAACTCCATCTTCTTCTTCTTCTTCTTCATCTTCTTCTTCTTCATAATGACCTTCAGTCAATCTTAGGTATTTTTTGTTTTGTCGTATGCTGTAAGGTGGAAGAAGACATGAGGAAGCATGTCAACTTTAGCACACAGCTTCCGAGGACTGATCTTTAAGACTCTTCCCATGCTTCAATTTATATCTTTAAAAATACATTTTTTTTAATAAAATAACCCCCCCTTGTAGCTTCATTTATAGATAATTTTTCATCTAAAATATTTTAATATTTTCTCTCCCATCACATCGACAAATATATATGATTGCGATAAAATCGGGTGATATCCAGATCGACACGATTCGGTTTAGACCTAGGCTTATAGAACGGTCGATGTGGACTAATGCTCAAACGCTTTCTTTATGGGTGAGGGAGACTCGCTTTATGGGTTCTTGAACGTAACTCTTCCAGCATTAAATAATTTTAGTAAACAATAATTTGATCTCAATTATCATACCTAAGATAGCCTTTTTATAGATGATTCCTTTTTATAGATTAATATTTTCTCTCCCATCGCAAGGACGATGTATGATTGTGATAATATCGGTGATATCTAGATCACCACGATTCGGTTTGGACCTAGGCTTATAGAAAGTTACGATGTGGATGAAGGCTCAAACGCTTTCTTTATGGGTTCTTGAACGTAGCTCTTCTGGCATAAAATAATTTTAGTAAACAATAATTTGATCCTCATTATCATACCCAAGATAGCTTTTTTTTTTTATAGATGATTCCTTTTTATAGATTAATATTTTCTCACCCATCACAACGATGATGTATGGTTTTGATAATATCGGTGATATCCAGATCGACACGATTCGGTTTAGAGCTAGGCTTATAGAAAGTTCGATGTGGACGAAGCCTCAAACGCTTCTTTTACGCACGAGGGAGACTCGTACGCGTGCTTCGTAGTCAACTTATACGAAGACCAAGGTCTGATAGAATAATTTTAGCAAACAATAATCGATCTCGTTATCGTATCGATCGGGTCCTATCTTGATTGTGTTGTCACACATCAAGTCGTGATCGGGATAAATACTTTCTTTATTAATATACACAACCACGAAGAATGCCGGAAAAAAAAAAGTAAATTTGTTACACGTCTATCGAAAGACAAAAAAAAAAAAAAAAGATTGATGGCGTCTTGACGTCGGCTAGCTCATGCGGTCGGTTAGCTTGTCATTAAAAGCGTCGGATATGGATCGACCCAACACATCTCACCGATCACGTTGACGAAAACTATGTCTCACCTTTTTCTTTTTTTTTTAATGTTCTTTTCTATACGATCATGACGTAAAAAAAAAGAAAAAAAAGTAAACGATGTGACAAAAGATGCTTTCGTCCTCTCTTCCACGGGCTCATCTTTGCATCGATTTAGTGATGTCTCCAGAGCCCGTCATTGTTGAGCCTTGCTATATTATTATCGTAAATCTCAAAAACAAAATCTTCTTTGGATCAACAATAATTTAGAAAACAACTCCAAGTTTAAATCTCAAGGCGAAAGCTCGCAACTTGTCCTTCTACCTCCTCCATTGCTTAATAGTAATAGTTAGAAGGACCACCATCAATTATTGGTGAAGAAGAGAAAAGAATGATTCCTTGAGCTATAAGATAAGAGCAATGGCCTCCGTAGGCCATTGACTGACGATGACAGCGACGCTGCCTCGTGTCTTCGTTTTCACTGCCTTATTGTAACTCTAATTTTGACGCGCATTTAGTCTCCACGTTGATCTTTGATTCCAATTAGCTGCAGCAACTCACCGGTGTTTTGGTGGTTGTTCATGACGTGAATCATGCAACATGCAAAAGATTGCATGCTAATGTTATTAAGACACACGATTAATCTCTTCATAAATAGTTTCTTAGGCCTTCGCTTAAAGATTAGATCTGTGTATAGATAGATACATGTTGCAGTCTATATAAGGGGCTTCTGCTGGCCGACAAGAAGACTAGCGGAGATGAAGACGGCGAGCTTTCTTCTGCTGTTGGCCATGGCGATGGCTGTTGGAAGTTGCGCGAGATGCCAAGCTGCAGGCCTGAAGAAGGGCTTCTACAAGAAGACTTGTCCTCAGGCCGAGGAAACCGTTCGGAGCATCGTACAAAAGCATGTCTCGGCCGACTCGGAGCTGCCGGCGAAGTTGCTGAGGCTGTTCTTCCATGACTGCTTCGTCAGGGTACGTAGGACCGAGTGTTGTTTGGAAGCAAGGTGGGAGGTGGGCGAGTAACGTGCATGCGCATTCTCGATGATGATGATGATGACAGGGTTGTGATGCCTCCATCTTGATCGAGTCGACCGCCGACAACACGGCCGAGAAGGACGCAGGCCCCAACCTATCGCTGGCAGGCTTCGATGTCATCGAGGAGGTGAAGACGTCACTGGAGACGGCGTGCCCGGGGACGGTCTCGTGCGCGGACATAGTTGCATTGGCGGCGAGGGACTCCGTCTCCTTACAAGTACTGTTCCTGAGCTAAGAAAACCTGCACTACACTGGTTGTGGTCGTGGAGAGTGGCGCTCACGGATGCGTCCGTTTGCAGTTCGGCAAGCTTCTGTGGAAGGTGAAGACCGGGAGGAGGGACGGTAGTATCTCCCGGCAATCGGAGGCCCTCAACGACATCCCCTCGCCGGCCTCAAACTTCTCGGTGCTGGCCGGGCAATTCGCGGGCAAAGGCCTCCACGTCGACGATCTCGTCGTCTTGTCAGGTATAGTTAATTTGTGTCGGCGTCGCGCATCTACTGCTTCATGCACCGTGCGAGGTAAACGACAGTTGTCGACGATGCACACCGCGACGAGGACGACCGCTGTCGTCGTGCAATCATGCATAAAGTGGTGGTACTGCGGCATGGTTCATGGCGGCCGGGGGTCGATGGGCTGTCCCATCGAGGGGGACCGGGTTCGGTGCTGCAACAGCCAAAATTATTTTGGATCTGTAGCGGCGACGCCTGTGGGGGGCGGCCAACCATGTCGACGTTGCTTTTTTACTGTTGTTGATGTAAGGAAGGGGGAGGGAGGAGGAGGAGGAGGAGGAAGGGTGGTGATGCCGTTCGTGTCGCGTGCTTTGGCTGCAGGTGCGCACACCATCGGGGTCGGGCACTGCAACCTGTTCAGCCAGAGGCTGTACAACTTCACCGGGCGGAACGCGGCGGACGACACCGACCCGGCGCTGGACCCGGCGTACGCGGCGTTGCTGAAGACCAAGTGCAGGAGCGTGGCGGACAACACGACGACGGTGGAGATGGACCCGGGGAGCAGCACCGAGTTCGACAGCCACTACTACGCCAACCTGAGGGAGAGGAGGGGGCTGTTCGTGTCCGACGCCGCGCTGCTCACGGACCAGCGGTCGGCCAAGCTGGTGGGCAAGCTGCTGCGCCCGGGAGACTTCTTCGACGCCTTCAAGAACTCGATAACCAGGATGGGCGCCATCGGCGCGCTCACCGGCACCGCCGGGGAGATCAGGAGCAAGTGCAGCGTCGTCAACTCGTGAAGCCCGACGTCGCTTTAGCGGCTGTTCTCTGCTCGTTGTTGATGTCGTAATTGATAAGATGGTTGTTCAATAACAGATGGGCATTCTAATGCTACCCAAACAATACATACACTGAGAATGCACTAATCGATAGATCAAAAACAACAACTTCTTTTTTTTTTTTTGGGGGATTTGTAACTCTACTTTTACAAACATAACAAGATTAATTGGTAGCTTACCGATGATGTACAGGAGGATTTATTTTGAGGGCGATGGAAGACAAATTACATTACCGGAGGAGGAAGGAACAATACTAGCACAACATTGCACACAAGGCAAAGCCATGAGGTAGAAATTTCTCCTGTTTAAGGTCCGTGCTCATATGTAAGCAAGAGAACTCCGGTCACTGGCAGACTGTGGCCGACCTCGAGTGGGCGTAGGTGGTCTCTGGATGTTGAGTTCCTGCAAAAACAGTGCATCCAAAGATGAAGGTCGATCCAAGAAACTTGTTGTTTTAAGACAACCATGCAGATGGATTTGTTATATTTAGTCGACGGATAATGCAGAGCTAGATTTTTTTTCTTTTTCTTTTTTTAACTACACCTTTTGCAATTTCAGATTGTTTCTAAATCTTCTTATATCAGAAAAGCAAGTTCTAAATTATGAACATGTTTTTTAATCTTCTTATATCGGAAAACTCTGAAATTATGTTCTCTATATTGAACATATCGAACATAATACCAGAGCGTTCCTACTTTGGCTTTAAATGATATACAAGGTAAAACACAAAGATCATGATGGCACAATGGATAAGGGGTGAAGAATAACTTTGCACAAAGATCATGATTCGTATTCATGGGATGTGACCGTTAGTTCTGACCTGCATCCATGTGTCCTCTAAGGCATGCTCGGGTGAAGACTCGGGTGACTGAAGTGGTGGCGGAAGCGGATGAATCAACTTGGGAACCACCACTAACCCCCTTCCGACGACGAGTATTGCCCCGGCATTATTGGCCGTACCTGATGCAAGTTACGTCGTAGTGAAAAAGCACTGTTTACGAATGCATTATAACTCAAGGAAAGACGAGGACAATGTTACCACAATAATTAGTTGCTGAAAACAGCGTGATTAGCTGTCCCTGAGCAAACCGTTCGAAACCATCCATCACACATTCATGAGCTCTTATGATGAGCTGCAATTTGTTTCTCTTACAGAATTCAGTGACTCGGTCGGGCTGCAAGTTCAAAGGACTTCACGATTACTTCTAGGCAGCTACAAAAAGATAAAAGTACAGCCTAAACATAATCTATCCATTCAAAACAATGTTGTTATAGGGAAGCAAGTGAAACAGACTGAGACAACGTATGCTATCATGTGCTATGTACATCATCACATGAATAAAATGAGAATAAAAGTAGGCAGCATCCTTGAGTCCATTTTACAATTACTTGTGAATCTTGCAACCATTGTCATCGAGTCAAAATTAGCATTGTTGATCTGGCTGCACACACACAATCTGGAGTAAGGGCCACATTCACATGGGTTTGTCATTTATAAGTCTGTCACCTAACTTCTATGTGATATTGATCTCTCAGAACCATTTCACAAGTATCCGAGTCACAAAAAAAAAAGACGGGCAACCATGGATTGCCATGGGACATGACTCTAATTACCATGATTTTCTTTTCTCATCCCTTTTAAATATACAATTGTGTTAAAATTAAGCTTATCTCTGGATGTAACAATGTAGAACTTATTAGCACTGTTCAAGACAATGGCATGCAAATCCTCCATAATATAACATGGGAACTGACTACATTTTGTGTTCCCAAAGGCTAATGTGAAGTGTAAAGGCATAAATGTAAATTTTGCAATGAGCAGTTGTTTTTGTAGTTTGGTAAGTTTGCACCAAGCCTGGTTAATACCCAGAAAAGTGAAAGGAAAAAGGAGGGAAGGCCACACCGAACACATTCATAATGCTTGATAGTCAAAAAGCAAGACTTAAAAAAAAAAAAAACAGAAAATTGCATATGTTTGCTTTAAGCTAAGACCAAATTGTCAGGCCAAGACTTCCAAACCTCTCCAAGATGGGCAAGGTAAGCACACTTCCTGGTCATCTCCACCAACAAAATAGATGAGTTCTCATTTCATGAGTTTTTAACTCCAACCAGACAGAATTCGATGGAGTCAACATATATCTATCATACCCAGAATAAGTACCGATGAATGATAAGTTCCAAGAATACATCCAAGGTAGTATCCATTGTTTTAACTCCAGTTGCTAGGTGGTTTCTTAGCATGAAGCAACCATAATGATAGTTAAGCATGTAAAGCAAATTATAGGACATCAACTAATGATTGGTAAATTATGCATCAAGCATCACAATTTAAGAGCAACGTTGTAGTCATTCAATAAGCAAGCGGTCTCATAAAAAATGATATATAAATATACCCCAAAAGTGACCAGGCCAGGTCCCCTGGCATTTGGTCTCAAACCCTCTATGCTATCATTCTCTGTGGGATCAGACCTGCAGATTGAACGATCATCAGTATAATTTTTCAAAGGTGTGACAGATATGATGTAAATAGGAGTTGCATAGGAATTTAAGTACCAAAGAAGGTCCATTAGAATAATAGATCCAACATCCATGGTAATGGGCCTTTCAAGCTTCTCTATCTGCTCGACAGAGTTTATAGACCTCCCGATACCACCATGCATACAGATAATCTTCTTCTCTATGAGAGCAGCAAGTGGAAGGTAGTTGAAAAGTTGATTAAATCGAGTCCATGCCCATATCCCATCATTTTCCCCCTGAAAAACTGTGTAATTAGCAATTTCTGATCATACAACCACAAAGGTATTTATAGTCATTTATCCTCCTACCATTCTCTCGATGCATTCAAGACGAAAACCAAAAAGAGCGTTGATGTCAGCTGCTTCATGGTTTCCTCGGATCAGATGGACATTCTCTGGATACTCTATCTGTATCCATTCGTTAAGTTATATTGCAAAATTTAGAAAGGCGCATATGATAAGAAATTTCAAGAGCCAAAACTTACTTTCAGCGCAAGTAGCAATGTTATTGTTTCCAAGCTATGCTGACCTCGGTCCACATAATCCCCCAAAAAAAGATAGTCTATGTACCTGAAATACAAAATGACTATAGATACAGAAAAGCACAAACCCACTGCCTATTATCACATCACAAAAAATATATAGGCAAGTATTCCGGTTTGCATGATTAAATTTCTATTAGTCAATATATGATGAGGAAAAAAGTCCCAAGTCCTGCTTGATCTAGAATGTGAGTTCTCAAAAGAGTTATTGAGGGATTAGAATCAAGAAATGATCATTTTGCATGTAGTCGCTCTTCGACCTAGCTAAGAGCTGCATGAAACAACCAACGTAAAGGTACAGTCATCCAAGGCCACAAACACTTAATAATTTTCAGATGGCTGACCACTTTTGCTCTAAATGATTTTATTGAACTATGCCAGATAAATAAAGAATCCATTCCCTTCAATGAAGATTTGATGGTGCCACAAGCAAACCAGAGTTACTAGATAACCTGCAACACCTTGCGGTGCGCAATATGGATTTACCACATTAAAAAAAAAGCATGTCAGAGAATGACAAGAGGGGGCAAAAGGCAAAAGCTGCCTAGTGATGCAGTTTAAACACCAACTGCATAAGCTTGGTCTTCTTGACGGTGATATAGAGAAGGTTTAGCTTAATTAAAGAAAAATTAATGCTTTCAGTAAAGTAACATACAGCAACATTTCCTAATCATCAATATTCCAACATTAGCCAGCCCACCAATAATCCATTTAAAATGCATAATTATTATTAGTTTATTATGATCAAAAACCAAAATAAGCTTTCAGGATCAGATATGTAGCCGAAATCTACTAATCAAGTTCCTTCCACTCATTATGTTTTGATCATAATACCTAATTGTATATGTTAGTCTCTTGGTGATTCAGATAATCTCTTATCAAAGAAGGCCAGCTAAATTGGTTTCCCAGTCCCAAGGAAAATAAACACCCCGAGATACTGCTAGGTCAAACTTTTGTTAAATGTATAGAACTGTTTTGTTATATTTTTCATGCTTTTCCTGTCACTTTTTCCCTTTTTTTTTTCTTTTTCTTTTTCTTTTTCACCCTGGTGACCGCCAATCTCAGCATACTAAAGATGTCATTCATTCTAAGATACCAGTCTGCATGATGACTGGAACTCTGATTGTATCAAGGTCCGCAATTCTAGTCTCAGCCTATCCCAAGATAAGAAAATTTTGAAACTAGAAAATATATTTATGTAAAATCCATGATATGACGTTTAATGTATCGGAACCAAGCTGATCCCTGGCCGGACTAGCATGGGTTTGGTATGTGCCAATGTATCACACATGGTACACAGACATGTGCTGCGGAACTTTTTTAAGATCCGAGTTAATAAGGTGCTGGGAGGCATGTGCCATGGTCCGTCCATGCCACCGATCTGATAGACTGCCAAACTGATACGTACTTGTTCGGACAAAATGTACAACCATGATAACCACTACTAAATTTGTCATAAATTCCATCAAGGTTTTACTCAATATGCACCACTAGTTTATAACCTTCCATTCAGAACATATACTCATACCTGATCTACTTGCAATACCACTTTATGAAATTAACATAATAAGCTTTTACATAATATCCTGCTTCAAACATACCTATTTTAATGAAAATATTAACAAAAGAAAAAGAAAACAGCATATCAACAAGTCAATTTTTGAGTCTTACGTTATGTCCCCAGCAGTTGAGGGAAAACCATACTCATCAAATAGTCTCATAAGATCACCAAACTGACCATGAAGATCACCAAATACTTTAATTGGAGCTTTCAACTGCAAGACTGTTGGTTCTTGCCTAAATATCTGCTCAGCAGCATGACAAAGTTCACCAACTTCATAGGAATCAAGAAAAAATCTTCTGTCAGCAGGGCCTTTCCAACTTCTTGGCCTGAGCAAAAAGGATATTATCTGCAACAAGATACCTAACATTAAACATTTCTGCTACAACTCCAGATAGAATAGCTAAGTCACATGCTTGCCTTCTTATGCAAGCCTTGTGGAGATTTCTGCCTATTCAAGAACTTTTTTGTTGAGTATGTCTGTTCACCATTTGTTGGATGCACTCTTCTACTCTCATTCTCAAACTGGTCCAATGAAAGCTGCCTTATAAGCCCTCCTAGGCTGCCAACAGTTTCCTTAGCAACCACCACCTGAAATGCCAGAATATTAATGATCACAGATTCATAAAAATGGGTGAGAACTGAAAAGTTGGCAAAGAAAAACATACCGCTCGAGTGTGCAACCGTACATCTGGCTCAAGAGAATAAGCAACATCTGAGGAATCCTCTGCATTTGAGAATTCATCATTGACTTGAGATTCTGACTCTTTGTCGTCTGAGAGGCTTTCAATTGATGCTTCCTTTGCCGCTCGCCAGACAGCACTGACAGCTTCAGCTTCAGCAGCAGAAGCCTCAGTGAGCATGTCAATAGACTTCTGATCCACACTGACAATAAAATAAAGACCCATATCAGCCTTCAGAACTTTCCTCAAGTTCAGCAAATATGTAAAACAATATAAAGAAAATGAACTGAAAACCGAAAAACCTCAAACTGGCAGATGAAGCCATCCCTGGTTTCTTATCCAATTCTTGTTCGACAGACTGTGAATCCAAATTAACACTTTGATTAGGTTTTTGATTTACAGCAGGGACCCTATCAAGATTGTACATGGAGGAACTAATTTCAGATTGCAAAGGAGAATTTTCTGCTACAAGAAAATCACCAAGTAGCATATCTGCAAAAAGGTCAACACTACAATTTCAGAGGTTGAGGAAAAAAGTAACAAAATTCAGAAGTGAAATAAATTTATTCAAAAATAATAATAAATTGATTCATGAAGAAGACACATAGCATCTCTCAGTTAATTATCATTGTCAGCACAACCAACAGGAAAATGCTTACGCATTCAAAGCTCAAATGCTTGTATCATCTCAAAAGCAATCACGTTCATTGATAAAAATATATTTCGTTCCTGATAGGGAGGCAGTGTTTATAGCAGTACCAAAATGCATATTGTGCTTTTGGAATTTGATTGCTTACATTGTGTGTGTGTGTGTGTGTGAGAGAGAGAGAGAGAGAGAGAGAGAGAGAGAGAGAGATCAACAGCTTGACAGCTGTTGATGATACAAGAGGGGAGAGGGGAAAAAGGTTAAAGAAGTCTTGATGCCAGGCGTAAGGCATACCACCCAACACACTAGTTTGTATTGGCCATATTTCAACCAGACTGCCCGGCATATTAAGTTTACCAAGCTATAAACGCTATTCCAAAGTAGACCAAGCAAAATTACCCAGTCTGTGTGCCACTCAAACCAGTAAAAGCCTGACGCATACTGACTGCTACCGTCATTTTTTTATAAAACCTTGATGGTGATCTTATGAATAATATCTCTATGCTAAACATGCTAATGAATATAGAACTACAACAATAAAGTGAATAAGGTCAATGAACTTTAGCTTGGATATTCATGCACTCTAGAATTCTTCCCATGCAACTATTAGAACAGCCAGCAACATAAAGCAAGCAAAATCCCTTGTGACTGATAATGCCTTGTGATAAGTCATGCAAGCAACATGTTCACGATGCAGTGATTTAAAAAACGCTAGGCGCCAAAAGGCACCAAGGTTTAAAATCGCCCAAGGCGCTAGGTGCTCGCCCAAGCGCTAGCCCGAGCGAAGCGAGGCTCTAAAATATAACAATACATAATATAATTAATAAATATAATTATTTAAATAAAAATATACTATTAAATTAAGAAAATCAAAATCTAAGGTGCAAAATCATAATATCACATTACTAAAAAGTCTAAAAAACCGAAACAATAAAATTTTAACCCAACTCTATATCTCATCATACTTATTATGCAATATATTAATAGTCCTAGCATTTGTCAAATTTTAAATAATTATTACTATAACAATATGCAGATATATTAATAATATATTATTAATTTAATAAATAAAAAATTTTGTTATTAGTATACTGTTAACAGTATACTATCGAAGTAGGACTGAGAAGACCGAGTCTGTTGAGGCGCAGCAGGCGACAGCGGTAGCTGGAGTGGGAGTGACGAGCGATGGCAACAGCAGCAGCAGGCGATAGTGGCAACTAGAGTGGGTGCGACGAGCGACGGCGCATACTGGAGCGGCGAGCGGCACATGGGGCGAGCGCGGCGAAGCGACGGCGAGCAAAGAACGGCAATGGAGCAACGAGCGGCAATGCGCGCGCGCAATCGCAAGGGTTAGGGTGGGGAAGTCGCGAGGGTTAGGTTGTTATCGGTGATTTAGTTAGTTCAATCGAACCAACGCCCGAAGCGCCCGACGCCTAGGCTCAGGCAAGCGCCCAGGCGGCGCCTCTTTGAAGTGCGCCGCCAGGAAGTGAAGCGAGGCACTCGAGCCTCACCTCGCCTCGCCCGAGCGCCTAGGCAAGCGCCCGAGCGCCTTTTTAAATCACTGTCACGATGTAATATAATAAGCCACCAATCAATTTTGTATTCAATTCACAATGACCAAATTATTGGACTAAATGACAAGACAACAGACCTTTCCTAGAGTCCAATAAGAATACAGCCAAGACCAGAGTAATAGAGAAGTTATACCCATAGCTTTGTTCCAACCAAGCAACCTTGCATGTTCACTTCTACGAGTAAGCATTAAGAATTGGAAACACCAGTTATGGTCAAAAATCTAGACTGGATGAGTGACAATCATTTACGATTATCATATCTGCAAAATTTCTCTACATTTTAGTAGCATACATGTAACCACAGTTGAGTCATAATCTGCATTCGCAAAAGCCTAAAGGTAAAGTTGACAATCATTGTAAGTTGCTTCTTTTATACCATGAACCTAAACACTTTATTAACAAGAAAATCATTGAGTTAAAAAGGGTAAATCAATTTATAATAAGGGTACAAAGATAATCATATGATCTCATATCAGGGGAAAGAAAAGGCCTGCTACAATTGCTTAATCTGTTGCAATATAAGCCACTAACATAAAAAAGTAATAACCAGTTCCTTGTACAATTAAGCGTCACAATTTACCTCCCCTAAGGCCACCATAGACGTATATTTGAGTGCCAACAGAGGCTGATGCATGGCGACACCTACGCAGAAGTTCTAAGGGACCATCCCGGTCAGTTGGTGACTTGTGAGTGCGAGCGGACGTTACAATTCCATGTCGGTCCAACCACACCCCAGCAGCAGTGTCCAGAACTTCAACCAGAAATGTGGTTACACAATATTTTTGGATAGAATAAGCAGTACACAACTTGCAGCAAATGGTTGTTAAGGCTTACCTGCAATAGCACCTTCACCTTCAATATTTCGCCCTCCCTTGAGAGCACCTCCCGTAACATGCAAACGAGCCCCTACAAAAACCTGTAACTTGGACAGTCACTTTAACTGAAAGTGTACTACAAGAATTTGATGTTATTGCTAGAAGTATATTTTTGTAAATATGCATGATCAAGAAGCAAGCGGCAAAACATACTATGAAAAAGCAATCACTCCAAACTCATAAAGCCAGTAGCCGTACCATGTGCTAAAATTCTCCCATATAGAAATAGGTAACACCAGAAGAAGTTTAAATGTTTTACATAGTATAGCTAAGCATGATAATGCATCTGATAAGACCACTTACCGCTGCATGCTGATACCTTGGAGATGGTGACACACCAGGAGCTAGAGTCCACTCCCATTGGCCATTTGTATGCATAAGTAGTCCATACGCATCGGACAGAGCCTGCAAGCACAGTAAGCAGGTTTATTCAGTAGATATCCAGGGGAAGGCCTTCAGAACTCCCACTTATACACTTGGTATTTAGTATCAGAAACCTCACAAAACTTAAAAACAAAAGCATAAAGAACAGAATAAAAGGTGGTTAACATCTAAAACATGGCTGCCTACATGGTTCATTTTCCACCATTGAGCCCTATTGGAGCAATGTCGCTACTTAATATAAGGCTAGAAAATCTTTCCATATCATGGATAGCCACAACTTTTTTGGCCTTCCTCTACCTATCTTGAAACCACTTATCTGAATTTGGTCAGCCAAATGAAAGAAAGTCAATTCTACAAGGCAACAGCTAATATACACATCCTGACAGAATGCAATTGCAATCTGAATGTGTCAAGAATTTGTGTGTACTTTGTGAACTCACCTTGTGCTTAAGAGCTAGACCATGTTTGTCTCCTTCAGGTTGAATACAACAATCCTTGTTACTGTAAGACTAAACAAGGTGGTTCAGTGAACAAGGCTCCTGCCAATGTGGGTCAGTGTTTAGGGCTTTAACCTTAGAAGTGGAGGCTATTCCTATGAGTCAAACTCTTGATACCCAAATCACAAAGGAATGTCACTACCATGGCTGTCTGACTTCAATTTAAAAATCATGTAACAAAACATGCATTATATTCAACACCAAGAAGCACGGACACTAACACGGGAGATGGACACGACATGATATAGACACGACGACACAACATTTTTTTTAAATATTAGGACACGGACATGCCAAGGACACATGTATTTTTTCATATATATAATATTCGATTAACATGGGTTTTGTAGTATTTATACTTAAACTTTATAAACTAATATTTGCTGAAATTTTAAATCCAGACGTCTTGTATCAGGGTTTAAAGATCAGTTGATATTTTTGTTGGAATTTGGATCCCTATTTGGGACTTTCTTAGAGCCCCACAGTTAAAATATCCCATGCTAACTTTAGCTAATGCTCATTTTAAGATGCAAAAACATATTTGGTAGTGATCTGTGAGCTTGGATATATGATTAATTTTACATGAATTGCCTACTGCTATATGTTAGTTCTTGATAAACCTCTAGACATTATATATCTGCTTGAAATTATTCATAGGTATAATAAAAATTTTTATGTGGTTAATAAGAAGTGAAGGAAAGTGTAGTTATATATTCAGCTTTTGATAACATATTTTTTCTATTAGAATTAATAACAACCGCCGAAGTATGATTCTATAATCAATTAAGAGAAAATATTAATTAAAACATAGTAATATAGGGTCCTTCAAGCAAAAGTTTATTTTAAAAATAAATCAATAAATTATTAACTAATTAAGATCTTAGTTTAGAATTGATTAATAATTTAATTTATTTCTAGAGCCCTAATTACTTTAACTAAAATACAAAGTACAAACCTGCAAGGTTTCTTAGCATTGAGGGGAAACATGCCACCATGCATCCCATCATGGTTTGGGGGGGAGCACGCCACCATGCATCCAATCATGGTTTGGGGAGAAGCATGCCACCATGCATCCCACCATGGTTTGGGTCAGCATTGTACCTTGTGATGCAGGAGAAATCTGACCTAAATCTGGGAAAGTTGCAGACAGGCAAACTGTGAAGGATGGGTCTGGGTCAGCATTGTGCCTTGCGACGACGTTCGCCGGTGAGGAAGAAGGGTGGGTCCAGTGATAGAAAGGTGACGTTGTTTGCTGGTGAGGAAGAAGGCATTGTGAGTGAGCCGAGAGGATGCCGAGGGTATGAGGGCGAGGGACGGTGGCTTACATTGGACGCAGGTGGGCTTGGGACACTGGGTAGTGCTGCAGCGGTGTATTCGGTGCACCTCCCCGAAGCTGATGGCCCTGACGTGAGGGCCATGCAACCTCAGCGGCACACGCAAGCAGCACGCAAGGAAGGGTGCAGAAGCGGTGCCCCAAAAAATAAATAAATAAATAAGACACATGTCTGACGCATGTCCAATCATGTTAGAGACGTATCTGTGTCCATCATGTGTCCGACATTGATAGGCCCACCAAATTGGCATGTCCATGCTTCTTAGATTCAATAACAAATCTCGTGCTGGTGGCTTAGTAGTACTTAAAAACAAGGACTCATAGTCATCAAGTTCTGTAATGATCAACTATTGACATGATACAAGCTATTTGTTTCCAACTTTCTGAGTTCAGACACAAACATTACCACCATTATTCACAATTAAGGGATATGTCATAAGATAGCTTTGGCCTGTTTTATTCTGTTATTGTTTCTTACTGGTCCTTTTATTTTAAGTAAAAAAATCAAATTGAATGTATCAAGGCTGATGCTGTTCGAGCATATGACTGTGACCAACTCTTAATACAAGAGTACGCAAAAAAAAGCCTGGTTTTCACAAGAATGACTAAGTAGCATACAAATTATATCAGAAGAAAGCCCACAGGTTACAAGGTATATAGTTCATGAGTATAACCACATCTATGTGAGAAAAGAAGTCAATCAAACCAAAGAAGAATTTAGCATACACCTTTTTGTAAACTGGCATACTTGAGTTATTTGTAAAGAGCACTGATCAGTAGAAGGAACCACTTATTATAACAAAAGAAAAGAATAAAGCAGTTTGTACCATCCCTGAAGAATCTCTTCCACCACAAAGCAAAAGCATGCCATCAGAACGTGCACTTGCAGTGGCATACCTGTGAAACAGAATAATGAATGGAAAACGAAACCAAATGTCACAATAATCAAGCTAAACTACAATATCCCAACTTCACATGGCATTCACACTTTGGAATTTCCATCACATGTCAAAATGAATTTATAAAGTACAAACCGCATAAATAATAAATAAGTCAACACTACTTATTAGTTGCAAAATCGTATATTAGCCGACAAAAGTGTATATGAACTATAGACCAATAACAAAGGATCTAGAACTAGATCATTGTTTAGGTATAGAAAATGGGATTGCTAAGTCACCACAGAATCTACTCAGAATAAATAAAAAAATAATATCCTTCAAATACTAACAATAGAATCATGTATGCACAACTTCAAAAGAGAATGTCCACTAAATTAAAATTTTAAAAAATACATGTATCCTTCCTTTACCCAGAGCCATGCTGCACCTTTCACAAGTAAAATCATCCGATGATGTCCAAAATAGTTATTGCTCAAAAAGAACCTAACAAACTTTGGAAATAACAAAGATAAAGCACAATCTCACATTCGAGCTGAAGGTCTGTCGCCTTCTGGGTTTAGTTTTTGCCATCTGTAGGGTTTCTGTGCAGTGTCCAAAGCCCATGCATCAGAGAGAACTCTCTTGCCTGAACAAAAGAACCAAATTTCAATTAAACAAAATAGTAACGAATAACCAGTAATGACTCAATCTTCTTCCTGTTGCAAAGCACCCAAAGAAAGACTTAAGTAGAAAACATAGTAGATGCTTCTTAAAGAAAGCATTAATATGCAAATGTAAGATGCAAAAGAATTCCAAAATCTGACCCAATCTGCAGATGTGGCATTGAGATGACCAAAGAAAGATCAGCAGATGCAAACCTCTATAGTAGAATTTAGACAAAGTTTGCACTATCACTTAAGGACATTTAGGTATATTATCACTGATGTGTTCGTCAACCATTTTAAATCACTCACTTTTAGCAATTACATCTAGGATGCTAGATGAGACATTTATAGCTTCTATCAAGCACTAATATGATCAACATAAATCAATGCTTCTTAAAGAAAGCATTAATATGCAAATGAAAGATGCAAAAGAATTCCAAAATCTGACCCAATCTACAGATGTGGCCTTGAGATGACCAAAGAAAGATCAGCAGATGCAAACCTCTATAGTAGAAATTAGACAAAGTTTGCGCCATCACTTAAGGACATTTAGGTATATTATCATTGATGTGTTCGTCAACCATTTTAAATCACTCACTTTTAGCAATTACATCTAGGATGCTAGATGAGACATTTATAGCTTCTATCAAGCACTAATATGATCAACATAGATCAAGTGGAACACAACAAATCCCTCTTCACTGTCATGCAATGTAAGAATGTCAATAGGTCAATATATGTGAATTTATGGCCAAATTTGAGGTATGTGATTGAAAACAGACATTTTTTTTCTATTTATCGTGCTAAAGTTAGCAAGAATTGAAGAACAGAATTCCGAGAAAGAAGTTAAACACGAAAAATAAAGAAAAAAAGTGACATCCATTTTGAAATTGTTAAGATGCATCAATTACGTTTTCAACTACAGAGGTCAACCATGAGTTTTCTCATGCTGCACATAGGGCTGTAACCATGAGACAAGGAAGACAAACCAAAAGTCTATTAAGAAGCTAATTTACAAAAGAAAGCATACGATTACATAATTAGGCATGTTAGGCCCTGGTTTGTTTAGCAAGTGTTTCATTTATCTCCTTTCAAACTCTCTTGCCAGAACCACCAATAGAACTTAACACTTAGAAATCGACAACTTTATGTTTTTCACTAATTCTCAATAATTCATTTGCACTCTTGTACCACATAATCGTTAAGCTGATTGAGCATAATACTACAGTTCGAAGAAAAAAAACTCACCATCATTTCCACTGATTGTAACAAGATAACGCTGAGCTACCAAGTCCATGGTATGGCCATAGCGAGGACCTGGCCCGGGTCCTTGAACGACCAACCTGCAACAGATCACGACAGTGCATTATACAGACACTACTTGTTTGACACCCTCATACGTAAGTAAACCAGAAGAGGCTCGTAAAAGACTGACAAAGGACACTTTGATCTTCACCTGTGCCACTTGAACTTATCATTTGTCAGGTCAAGAACATAGAGATCATCCGTGGAGTGCCCGGCAGGTCCAATGCCACCCTAGTAGAACCAATCACCAGCTATTTGTTTCAGATAAAGAAAATAGAACAACACCCAAAGCCCAATAATTCACGATTAGTGCGGTCCTTTCCAAATCTTGATACCTGGAAAACAACCATCGTCCCAACCGCTGCAGAGGCATGTGCAGCCCTCGGAGAAGGCGGCTCTCCCGCGGGATGAATCCTGCCAGTGGAAAAAGAGGATTGCTGCATTCGCATCGACAAAATCAACTTGTAACCGGAGATCATCGACGACGACAAAGAGAAGTCCACACCTGGTCCACTTTCTGGTATTAACGTCATACGAGTGAACCGAATTCGTGACGCCCGCGAGCCCTTCACGCCAAAAAAAGGGGCACCACCATCAGTGGAAAACAGCATCGAACCGCGGGCAAAGCGAGAGGAGGGAAGAGAGGGGCGGTGAGTTACTGATGCCAGGGACGGCGGAGGACGCGCCGCCCTCGATGGCGGTGGCGCCGCCGAAGAGGATGAGGCGGGGCCCGCGGGGATTGGTGGCGTCCACGGCGGTGAGGGAGTGAGCGCATCGGGGGCCCGGGGCGTCGTCGTCCGTCTCCCAGCTCGAGTCCAGCCGCCGGTAGTTCGGCGCCGGGATCAGCCACGGCTTCGAGCCCATGCTCCGCCCGCGACTCCTTCCTCCTCCTCCTCCTCCTCCGACCGCGCCGGGAGAAATCGCAAGGCGTCGATACCGAAGAGGAACCGGGGCAGGCGAAGTGGACACGACAGCTGGAAAGAGAAAAATAAGGTCTTCCCCCGAGAAACCCTACTGTGGGTCCCGCTCTAAGCTAGAGCTCCCCCGAGGACACCGCCCTGGGTAGGTTGGCGCGTTTCGAGAGCCCGCGTCGCTCTTCTCCAAGTCAAAGATCGCATCGTCAACCGACGGTAAAAGTGCCCCCCCACGCCACCGTGGCCACGTCCCGGCGTCCGTACACGACGATCCACCGCCGATCACGCATCCAACGGCCCACACTCGCGCACGCCGAAGCTTGTCCGCGCGGCTTGCATCACGCCGCTTGAAGTCGGAGAGAAATCTCGGATGCTACAGAATGACCGGCGAAGGCCCGAGAAAAAGTCAAGTCAAACTGTCAACGATTCCAGTCCCCGCACGAGCCTACGTGTCCACAGGCGATTACCTGTCCGTGCTCGTCGGCCGCCGCCGGGACACTCGATATGAGATGGCAGCTTCCCTGTACCGGTTCTATTCTCCATCAGTAGAATAGCAGTCACCGGGAGTACTACCTCTTCTTCGAAATGAAAGAGGCTGCACAAAGTTAATACCTTCACCAGTTACGTAAATAGCGATAACTAGGTAGTACAAAGCATACCAAATTACTGACACGGTGCGTTAATGCTTAGAAACTATCGAATTAAATTCATAGAAATTGTCACCATCAGTTCATCGGTACACAAGCGAGCAGAAATAATCAACAGTCAACTTAGAAATTAACTCCAAGCTTCAAAAGCAGGTCGGCCTTCTTCGTCCACCCATCGGTCGTCACCTCGGTTTTTATTTCCTTCTGCTCACAGGAAAATAAGCTACTGTGAGACGAAATTGTACCATGCACGATGCTTATATTGAGCAATCAACACAACCTGCTCCCTTTAGCTCGAGGAACAAGCAACCCCCTTTTCTCCAGGCTTTTGAAACGATCTCTTGCGAGAGTACAGCAACCCTTTTTAAGGGGAAAAGAAAAAAAAAGGTGGAATTCAATAGTGATGAATGAAGATCTAGAGATGGATCTAAACATACTCGAGAGAACCAATAATTTTACCTTCAGCTTCCTGAGGGATCCAGAAATCTCCTCTGTCAGAAGAACTTGAACAGGAGCCGGTTCAAATCTGTAAAAAGAGCAGAGAACAAAGCTAATCATATCTTCCTAAAGAATCAACAAACCAAATATATATATATATATATATATATATATATATATATATATATATAATTTCAAAATGGTTGCCAATTGAGCCAGATAGGGGAATGCACTCGAAGCATCCCGTCGTCACCAAATTAACAAGATATCAAGACACATGGAACAATCTTTGCTCGTTGGAATCAAATCGAAATGGCCCGGAACATTTAATTGTGTACATCGCTCATCAACCAAGATTCCCACATGGAACCAAAAGTTAGATGGTGAATTCATTTGCTGGCAGCAGACTGGCATGCTTGGAGGCAGGAATTCTACTGTCAACCTCCAAGCATCATAAAACATACAGCTCAATTTTAACATTAATGCAGAGGTGCGGTGTGCACAGTGAACCATAAAACACATCTGTTCTGCACCAGTATTCATCAATGTCCGTGCACAAAGAATGAACACGTTAAAAACTTTAATACTTCATTAGAGTAAATCATTCCTGATAGAATCTAGTTAACCATGTCGGGTTAAATTAATTAAAAGAAGTATGTTACTAGGAAAAGCTGAGTAGTTTACTAAAAATTCTAAAAAAAAATAATGGCCAAATAGTATTCCATGCCAATTTCATTCAGCAAATCCCTTATCGCTATAATTACTAAAGTGTAAAGTTGATTGGGATAGCATAGATATCTAGTAGCATATTGTTTTCTGTACATAGTACAGGCTGGCTGCCAGCTAGGAAAAGCATCACATAACAGTGTGCTCTCTCATTGCAGTATTTAACGATGACGGTGAAGTGAAATCCAATAATATAGAGCAAGAATATGTTTCATACTTGTGCTTCCCAAGGCGAGGTGGAGCAGATTTCAATCTTTCCTGCCGAGCTACGTCGCGTCTCATGTGTCTTCTGTGCTTTTCTTCATCCTCTTTAGCTATTTCCTCCATTATATCTGGTAAACTGTACAAGTGCCTAAAGATGTTAATCTTAAATGTCAAAGAAACCACAGGACCACTTGGGCCACGAGGACAATCATATTACCTATCTAGTTCCTCAGAAAAATTCTTCCGCTTCTTAGCTTCTTCTTCTGCTTTTAGCTGCTCCTTACGCCTGGCTCTCCGATTTAGCTCCACTCGAGTTACTCTCTTTGTTTTTGATTTCCTGCTACAAGAATAAATATGATAGGTCTCATGATCTAAGATGAATAAGATTGCAAATCATGTGAGAGCTAATTGTGCTACAAACTTCATCAACGACCTTTCCTCAAAAGTTGGCATCCACAACCATGACAAAATATGTACCAAATTGCAAATCAGCATTAAGGGTTGCCTTCAATAAAATGTTTTGCGATGTATGACACAAGAATTTTGGTTGCCAGCTGCAGGTGTAGAATAACCTAATCTAATCGTTGCAAAAATCTCAGATAATTCTTTAACAAAAATTGATACAGAGGAGTTCCAAACACTAGACAAACAACCCGTTCCGTCAGTATGAGCAATCATAAATAGTTAAATTTTGTTAATGATCACAGATGTCAGTCAATTTTTTTTAATCCACCACAGGAGACTACAAATAATTAACATAATAAACAGAACATCCAAGTTACTGACTTTTAAGAGAACAAATTACATGGTCAAGCTTTGTTAGAAGATCATTGGAAATCAAAATTGATTAGCATAATATATTACGCAAGTAATAGCTTAATATGTTATGCGAGTAGCTAATCTGCAATATAAAATAAAGCCAACTTCGAGATACCTAATTTCATAAAATTGATTAATGAAAAGAATAATAGTGCATGTTCAACAACGTACCAGGGCAAAAGATTGACAAGCATGTGTCAATACCATTTTCGCATGGCATAATACAATTATGCATCGGATAAGTTGGATGAATGGAAGAGAATTGCACACATTCAATAATGGATTATGGCAAGGATTGCCACTTTAGAGCACACAAAGACATGACCACTTGGTGTGTCTTGGAGCTAGATAATAGTCCAAAAATTGGCATGGTTGTGGGTGAACATGATCCGGCACTATAATTCTTGCACTAAGGTAAACATAGAATAGACAACAACATTAACGGTCATAGTTCGAATTATTTGTGATCAGTAAAATAAAATCCTTTCACCACAAAACTATGTTGACAGCAATATATAAAAAAAATGGAAATTTTATTATACATGCATTCAATTAGCTCCATTTATGTGTCATGGTGGTTCTTAGCATATTCTAACTAGGAACATGTCAAAGATTATATCAGCATGACATGTACGAATGGAATTCTTGCCTTGTTACTCACAATCACAAGTTAAAGCAGCAGCAATGGAATCTTGATCTCTCAAAAGCATTGAAGGTAACTCATGAATCTAATCTCAAAAAACCAAAACAGAATGCCTTCCATTGACATGCAACTTGGGACGAGTGGATTAACAAATTTGATTGCTTCAATAGTAGAATAAAGAAATTAACTTTTATAAGTAATAACCCTCATTACATTTAAACAATCTCTTTAATTTATCAGGTCTCTTAAACTTGCCAGGAAAAATGAAGAAAAAAGGTAAAAGGTACAAAAATGTACTTATGAGCAAGGTTCACAATCTCATGTACTGTTTGTGTACCAGTCAAGGCTTGGACCCTTACCATACTGGCTCATATCATTGTATTGAGTGTACACCTGTGTGAACCAAGTTTCAAAAATATCCCGAAAAAAGATTAAAAAATCAAAAGAAAAACTCTGATACAAGGCCTGTACCACCCTGTACCAGGCAATATAGGCATTTCAACTGAGTAGACCGGGTGATAAACCTTGTATGGGGCATAATGCCCAGTTCATCTTGGGCAACATACAGATAAACCATCAAAAAGGTAAATACTGTCCTTACCGTATTGTATGATACGGAATTACAATCCTTGCTCACAAGTTGCAACTACATCATCTAATTCATACACACTATATCTGGTACTCAAAGAAAGAAAAATTATGCAGCGAGCACATTTCTTTACAATGTGCAAAACCAACATTTAGAAGTCAGCCTACACAAAGAACTATCCTTTGGTGCCCATAATTATAATCATAGACTTTACATTACAGGGAAAACCCCACTAACTAATAACTTGAAGAAAGAAAAGAATTGATTCACAAAAGGATACCTTAATTCAGGTAGCTCACTGTCATTGTTGCCTGTTTCCCCTTCTATGTCACTTTCATTTCCATCATCTGCCTCTAGAAAATATTTCTGAAAAAAAAAAGGAAGAAGATGGCAGATGAGCAAAATTACTAGTCAGATTATAGTCCACTATCAACTTAATAGAAAAAAGATAGGAGAGGACCATGCCCTCTAAGATCAATGGGTGGCTCTGGAGCTCCTGTCAAAGTGTCAATGAGATCCAGGCATATCCCGATTGATAGATAATATCCTTTCAGATTTTACTATATCCATGTTACTATTACAAAAGTAATCAACTGAATACAAAATATCATAAGTGCAGTCATTATAGCATATATTATACACAATCGTAAAGCTACGACTTCTTTTCAAACAACTTTGTATGACATATTAGCAACCCTATTAACTTTATTTTGAACCTAATTATAATACACAATCCTATTAGACTTGCATTATGCTAGGCTATGATTGCCATTGAGTTACAACCCACCCCCATCTTGTGAGCACCATTTGGGTGCAAAACATGGTTTGCAATTTAAAATAGGTGGTATATATGGGTCCGACTAGCCGCTGAGATTTGGACCAAGTGAGTTCGACAGATCCAGGTCATACAAGCAAACCTGCTGAAATCTGACATGTATCAGGTGACAACTATGACGAATTAGTTGCGGTCGAATTTTGGTCAAATCAACCAATCTGACAGTTGGGAGCTGGCTAGAGGCCGGTTGAGGGTGTATTTAATCACCCCGTCGCTCATTTCTCCTCTCTCACGCTCACTCGCTCATCCTCATTCTCAAACTATTTCTCTTGATTTCATGGGTAAAAGGTTTAGATCTTCTCTAATTGCCATGAGAGATAATTAGGGAAGGATGATTGGCAACATTAAATCATAGGATTCGATCATAATCACCTTCAAATCAAGGTAATCGGAACCCTCATCTTTAATTACATGGAACTAGAGTTAATTAGGGTCTCTCTTTCATTTTTAACCGATTAGGCATACAAAATATTTATGAACTGATCTCTTTTTCTATGGTATAAAGCTAGCAACTCCATTGTAACCAAACAATTGTGAATAACTGGAGCAGCATATTAAGTACTTCATTTCTCAAAGTGCTAGCAAAAAAGAACAAAAAACCAAACAACGAGCAAGCAGTTAATTACTTGAGACAAAATTAATATCTTTATTTATCAGATCACTTCAATATTATAAAAAGAAAAATACAAAATTGGTTATTTATGCTCACATCTTCTTCTGTCACTGGTTCACCAGGAACCGTAACTGGCACTGGTTGAGGCCCCAGTTCTTTTTTGTAGATATTTTGCATTTCGTCAGCAACAGCTTGAGCCAATGAATCCTATATTTGCAGTAGTGAAGCAAAATTCAGTGAGATTTGCAAAGAAAAAAAAAAGAATTGAGAAAGCTATTCGTTCAAAAAACCATAAAAAGTTTGATCTAGCTAACTTTAAGAAAGCCAATTAGGATGAAATATAAATAAACAAAGAGAGCAATATTACTTGATGAGCCTCAAATGGAGGATTGAATGAACACCCTGGCGGCTCCACTTCTACAGCTGGAATGAGTGTAGCCTTTTGCTTCTGCAAGATTAAAAAATTGGGATGATAAGACCAAAAAAAAAAGTGCCAGGCACCTAAGATACAGAAGAATATTCTCAAACACAGTATGCAAGAACCAGAGGACTACTTACCAATCACTATGATTATTTTTAAAAAACCATAAAATTTTACAAGAAAAAACACAGTCTAAAAGTATAAAACAGAATGATTACACAAGAATGATAAGGTGACATCATAAATGAGTAATCTATCTCGTTAAGAAAACAGAAACATTTTGATAAGCATAAGTATATGCTACAGCACTGCAGACAATAACTGATTGGCTCAACCTCTAAATCCCCAATCTCTTCAGGCTTTATCTTCCTTTACATATCATTTTTGTATCAATTCACTTGGGAGTTTTGAGTTTTCTAGACATTCTACCTGAAAAAAATTGTACGTCTCCACCATTATATGCTAGAAAAGGGACTAATATCTTGTTTTTCATATGCTAGAAAGAACAGTAAAACCTTGTCTCATGACTTGCGGTGGTACACAAATTTGTCAAGATGCTCCATCTAAAAAGCTTAGTATCTTAAACTTGCTTTCGTATGTGAAGGAATGATTACGAGGCGTTGGCGGTACAAACAAGCATCACAATCTACACTTTCTTATAAGTGCCAATGACTTGATAGTTGATACCAGAACTTATCTACTAGGATATAGATATAAGACAAGACAATTTCACCTTTCTGGTCTTGCCAGCTGCTTCACCTGCAAGATTGATGACGAAATTAAAATTTTGCTTCCAAAATTAAAAAAAAAATTGATGAATATATAAGTCACAGAAGAAACCTTCATCACCCCAAATGTCAGTTAGAATAAAAGTTGTATCCTCTTCCTGAAGGCATAACAACATAAGATAGGTAAATAATAAAAATTCAAAGCTGATTGCAGACCACGGAAGCATCTCAAAATTAATTGCATACCTTGGGGTCCGTTTGAGCCTGAGGTATTTCTGTATTAACTTTTTTCTTTTCCCTCTTCAGTTTTTTCAGGGTAGAAGATGGAATAGCTTGCACGAAAGGATTCTTCTGCAGCAAGCTCTCATAATGGAGAATTTTCTCCCTATGCTTCTCAATCTTTCTTTTCGGAGGGATTTCTGTGGCAGCACCAAAATTTTCAATATAGCTCACAGTATAGAGTTCGAAGAGTGTGAGAAGTGCTTGTGTAGAGACAATTATTGAATCCAGGCATCACCACAAGAAAAGTAGAGATGAACTAAAGGGTGCGTCCAACACGGTACCAAAGTGGATCAGTCACTTGTATAATTTTAAGAAGGGGAAGTAAAACAGTCCTGTAGTTGATTTTCAACCAAAAAGGTAGCCTTCATCCTCAAAGACATCTGAGGTATTTCAAGAAGATACACCGTAAGCTAAACGAAAACAAACTTTCTTCCTCAAATCTTATGGATGTCGCATTACATGATGAGCCATAGGATGATCGACAGCCCAAAGAAACTATATCGACAAAGAAATTTTCCTGAAGACAAAACGATGCACACTAAATAGTTATTCAAAGCCCAAATAGTGCAAGCAATTATATTTAACACCGTGTGTATTATCTCGGAAGCAAATAGCCACCCAAAACAATGGCTGGCAATGTCTTTAAATACTCGTTTTCATTCAAGGAGCACCGGTTATGCGATGACATTGGCGGAAACAAGGAAACGGTA
The DNA here is from genome assembly GCA_024322285.1 of Musa beccarii. Classification (NCBI taxonomy): domain Eukaryota; kingdom Viridiplantae; phylum Streptophyta; class Magnoliopsida; order Zingiberales; family Musaceae; genus Musa; species Musa beccarii. The sequence goes on along the minus strand of CM044398.1, from coordinate 37,704,232 downwards.
AGAGGCAACAAGAATCAAACATCGTGGTCGGATCTTTGCGTAAAACGAAGGAGAAAGGGCAAGATGAAGGAGAACCGAAACGCTGGGGTAGAAGAAGCGCACCGGCGTTGGATTTGGAGTCGAGGTAGAAGAGGGAATCGCTGGGGAGGGAGGCGATGGTGGCGGCGCGGCCGGTGAGGGCGTCCTTGGTGGACTTCTCGAAGTAGTCATCGATGTCGTCCGTGCTGATGTTGGCCCTCCACGCCTTCTTCCCCTTCCGCGATCCCTTCGCCGCCTTCCCCATTCTTTCGCTCCTTCCTAGCCTCCGTCCGCCGCCTTCGAGACGCGATTGAAGCGAGCAAGGGTTGATGACGCATCTCGTCAATTTAAATACCCGATTTTTAAATATGTTTATCCAATGTTTTAAAATTATTTATTTTTTTATTTATTTTATTTTTTATAAAAATATTTTTTTATACATCAAATGTTTGTTAAATCGATTATAAAATCATCTTCTTTATAAAAAAAACATCTCGTTTTATTTATTTATATATCTTTCACCTATTGATCATTTATAACAAATTATAAATAATATAAAAATATCTAACGATTCAGATAATTCTAACTAAGTTCGTAACGTTATTTCCACGTCGATTGAGGATAAATAAAATCATCTCTAATATTTTATTATAATTTTTACTATAATTAATTTATTATAATCATGCTTAATTTCTTGTGAATATTAGGTGAAACCCTACACTAGCAATTTATTATCATCTAACTTGATTAATATCGATAACATTCTTTTTCTTTGATCTCTTCGAATGAGAATTTAATTCTCTCTTCTTTTAATTTTTTTAAATTTTTCTCTCATCTTATCCTCCTCCTCTTTCTCTCTTTCTTTTTTTTCTTTCTATTATATTTCTCCTCTCTTATTACATGTATATCCTTAATATAATTCAATTGGATTTAGAAAATAATTATACTATAAAATTTTGTGCATACTAAAATGGTGATTGGTTCTTGCTGGCATAATTAGTTATTCTTTTTGCATATATACGATTCAATAGAATTGGATCTCTCTCTCACACACAAATATATATATATATATATATAATTTATCGTAAAATATTTTTTGAAAATGATAATAATGTTCTTAAATAGTAGTGAACTAATGTTTCTTTTAAATTGATGGATATAAGTTTGGTTAAAAAAATTATATTGTATATTTTATTGGATTTGTTTTTTATAATTTTTTGAAAGTGAAATCAATCAAAATATTGTAATAGTCATACATTCGATGACTGGACCACAATTAAATTGACTATGCTCTTAAATCGAATAAACGCTGATTTCAAACGCAGTTATCACACGCGACGGCGTCATTCAAAGGTATCAACGGCCAACAGCAACCGAGACAAACGGTCCCACCGCCCACCAAATCCCACGTAAGCCGCCCACCGTTCGTGTCCAAAACCCGCCCCTCCTTTGGACGGAAGCAGTTTGGGCCCACCCTTCGGAGGGGCCCTTCTTATCCGACGTCGTCGCCACCTGTGCCGCGTCACGCCTCGACGAGCTTTGACCCGGCCGGCTGCCAGACGGCGGTCCTCGTGGAGGACGTCCGCCCCTAGAAGCCGCCGCCGTGGGCCCAGAAGAAGCCTCGTCGAATTCGACTCGCAGTTCCTTGGAATCCAATCCCCGTCCCCGATTCTCCAGGCGCCTAAAAAGCTTCGATCTTTGCCGCGATCGAGCTCCATGGTGAACCCCAATCACACCCTCGGAGTGCCCGGCCTGAGCGCCAGGCCAGAGCCCCACCGCAGGAAGCAGCGGGAGCAGTCTCCGAAGGGGCAAGCCGCGACCTTGAAGCGGGGGGAGGCGCCGACGGCCACGGCCCACGCGGAGGTGTACGCCGGGTCGGGTTTCTTTAACTCGCCGTCGCCCAGCTCGCTGCCGCTGCCGAGGTTCTCGCTGAAGAAGGACGCGCCGGCCGTGGGCGAATGCTTCGGCTGGAGCAGCACTCACTCCTAGTCGATATGCAATCGGGTCGACCTCTCGCCGTCGATGTTTTTGAATTACGTTAAGAACAGATCTGATTGCCGAGGAAGAAAGAGAAGATTAGATTCACAGTTTTAGATCTCTTCTTCTTCTTCTTCTACAGTGTGCATTGTAATGTTATGCAGTGATGTTAGACTAGATTTGATGAAATGTTGACTTTGATGAGCAACATTTGTTCTGCTATATTAAACGAATGCATGGGCTAATTATCTCATATTTTTCAGCAAGAAAGATGAAGTATAGCCAAGAAGAGAAAATACATGTGGAAACCATCTTTGAATGGTAGATGCGGAGAAGAAGTTTGCACTACAACGCCACCTCTAAATTAATGGCATGTTTGTCGTCCACTTTAGACGCAAACAATTCAGATTTCATATACATAAAAGGTAGATTAATCGAGTAGAACAAGGATTCCTATGTGCTTGGGGTTTGAAACAAGAGAATCGAAGGCAAGAAAAGTTCCTCGGCTGATAGAAACGCCACCTTGGAAGAACCCATTTGCCGCATGAAGTTACACCAAACACATTCTGCAGTCGGTGTCGTCGTGAAGCAGCAAGCTTTCACCTCATCACACGAGATGCTTAGAGTCTCATTCAGGTTGCAGGTTGACGAGCACAGCATCACCCGGTTGCGCTGCCAAGGAAAACTTTCCTCGCAGTGTTCCCAGACATGTCACTCCTCCCTCATTTACGTGCATCGCGTAGTGTTCGGGACTAGGGTTTCTCCCTTGCAAGCAAGCAAGCATGTCAGCATCAGATGATCTGCTGCGAAAGCATCGACTGTTAGGTGAAATTTTAGTCCGAATCAACAGTCTGCGTTTGACACGAAACCTACGCGATGTCAACCTCAGATTAACGACAAAAGGTGTGTGGAAAGTTATCAGAAAAGTACAAGTTCGTAAGCACCTGCAGAGCACAAGGAATGTGGGAACACAGTACTGACGGCGGAGAGAAGGGAAAGAACTACCGTTCAAGCCGTATCCACCAACCAAGCTTCAGCTTTGGCATCACTTTGAAGGATAACCAGCGACCTTTAGGTGGCAAGCATGTCGTTCTTGCAAGCAATCATCACCATCTCCACCACCACTTAGGGGTCTCCCCATAAGTAGAGGTGTAGAGTTGGAAGGATCGGAGCAAACAGCAGCATGGCGGGAGGAGACCAAACGGAGTCTTTAACCAGCTCCTCCAAGGCCACGAAGACCGTGGCGGACAAGACCTTGAAAGGCTTCGGCAACCTCATCCGCGTCCTCCCCAGCGGCACCGTCTTCATCTACCAGTTCCTCAACCCGCTCCTCACCAACAAGGGCGACTGCCACGTCGTCAATAAGTACCTCACCGGCGCCCTCCTGTGCTTCTGCGGCTTCTTCTGCTGCTTCTCCTCGTTCACCGACAGCTACACCGGGAGCGACGGGAAGCTTCACTACGGCGTCGCCACCAAAGACGGCCTCTGGCTGTTCTCCGACGAGAGCTCCGGCTCCGTCGACCTCTCCAAGTACAAGCTCCGCTTCGGGGACTTCGTGCACGCGTTTTTCGCGCTGGAGGTGTTCGCGGCGATCTCTCTGTTGGACTCCAACTCCGTCTCCTGCTTCTACCCCTCCTTCGGGTCCCAGCAGAAGGTGGCGCTGATGGTGTTGCCGCCGGTGCTGGGCGCCATAGCGAGCTCGGTCTTCGTGGTGTTCCCCAACACTCGCCATGGCATCGGCTACCCTCCCTCGGAGACCTCGTCGAATTCCTCAGAGTGATGGGTTATGCGCTGCTTCGTGCTAACAGCGCAACGCGCAAGGACGTGAGAAACTATGCATGCAGTTCTCTGCTATATATATGTTCATCTCATTTCAGTAAAATGAATCAAAGTTTGATGATGATTCATCTACTGCTGTCATCTGCCCTTTGATCGTAGATAGATGCCCTCGAACAGCACGTAAAATTGCTAATTTTGGCACTAAAAATAATTAGTAATTATTAACGAGTGTTGGAATATTAAATTGAAATTATGGTAAGATAAAAAAGTTGATTTAATAATTTTAATAAAATGGTAATTTAACGTCTTACTCGTTGCACATCGTACGTGCTTCCGCCTCCCAAACACCGCCGTTATCTGCGAAGCATTTGACGGACGTTATCTGCCGTCATTCTCGTTGGCGGACGCGGGAATGAGAGCGCCGCCCCCCCCCGCCGGTCTGGCGTAACCCACGTGTCGCGTTGACCGCGTCGCCCCTCGATCGTACGCGGTTGTCCACTTAAGAGCAGCGTTGACCTGGCGATCGCATTTAACGTTGATTAGGATTTTGTTCTTGGTTTCTTGGCTAAATCGATCCCCCCCACCCAAAATCCAATAAACCAAAAGCTTTTATCGCGACGTGACAGCTCTATTTTGCGCTTCGTTTTCGTGCGTGTTAGGCACTGCGATCTCCCAAGGCGGCCTCCAAGCTCGGTCAAGCCGCCCGGTCTCCTTACTGCGCTCTCGGTCTCTCTCGCTATATAACCTCATCCGCGTCTCTCCTTCCACCTCAAGGCTCTCTCTTCTCCTCTCCTTCGCCTTGCTTCGAAGCTGAATCCTTGGAGGGGCTGTTGCGATGGCTCCGAGGGCAGCGAAGGGCGGCGAGGCAGAGAGGGAGCTCAAGGAGGCGCGGTTCCGGGGCGTGAGGAAGCGGCCGTGGGGGCGGTACGCGGCGGAGATCCGCGACCCAGTAAAGAAGACGCGCGTTTGGCTCGGCACCTTCAACAGCGCCGAGGAGGCGGCACGCGCCTACGACGCCGCTGCCCTCCGGTTCCGCGGCCTCGGTGCCAAGACCAACTTCCCTAGCCCCGGTCCTCCCCACGCCCTCGCCAACCCCTTCAGCCCCGCCAGCAGCAGCGGCACCGTCGAGTCGTCCACCCCTTTCCCGAAGGCCACCGCGGCCGCAGCAGTCCTCACGCCGCTCGATCTCGAGCCGGGCGACGCGTCCGCCCGCTCCTCCCTGCCGCGCAGCCCGGTCGCCGTGGATCCGGCAGCGGCCTTGACCGGGTTCATGGTCGTCGGGATGGCGGGTTGCTCCTTCGCCATGGATTACTCTCTCTCGCCGGCGGCGCCGCCGACCAGGCTTCCCTTCGACGTCGACCTCAACCTTCCGCCTCCGCCCGAGGTCGCCTGATCCACACGCCAGCGTTGCCAGAGATTTGGATCACAAAATTTACTGAAAAATTTACGTACAAAATTTTCAGCTTGCGTTTGACAAGCTGTGACCATCATTTAGCCATCTCAGAGACGGAACTCGTTGTCATCAAATTAAATTGTTTTGTTTTCCAAAAATCCTTTTTTTCTCCCCTTCTCCTTGCCAAGTGCTTAATTAATACATTGATTTTTGAGGTAATAATTAAGATTATGCATGTCGAACCAAGAAACGCCAGCGGGCACGACTACGCCGCCGGTTTGGGCACACAGAAACACGACAAGCAACGGCGACTAAGTCGCCGGTTTGGCCACACGGAAACACGACAAGTGACTACTATTCCGCGTCCTGGTGGGCCATCCATTACAATCTACGCCCTGTAATAGACGATGTGTCGGCGTATCATGGATGTGCTTTGCGATTCGTAACTATGAGATCCCAATATTATTTTTTTAAGTATAAAGATCGAAATATTAATTATAATTAACTATAGAAGATAATATATACTTATGATCTATCTTTCCATAGTCAACCCTTTACTTGGGGCCAATGCCGACAGTTTCATCAGCCCCGACGCCGGCCATTAGTCAACTCAAGATTTGTTCTTTCGATTGATGAGTGCAATTGATCTCATTTTAATTCCATCGGTCACAAGTCCCAACTTATCTTTTCCTGTTCTACTTGCTCGCATCAACGCAGTAAACTCACCGGTTCATACGAGATAAGGGAAGCGTCGGAGCACCCGACTCTCCTCCAATGGGGAGGCGGTAATCACATCCATCTTCTTATCCGGAATAAATAACACGCGCACCCACTCCACGGCATACCATCACCACCCCCCACCACCTAAACCGGGGGCCGTCGCCGGTGACCGGAACTCGTTATAACCGTCCCGCCCCTTCTTCTTAATTCTCCACTCTTATTCCGTCTCCATCTCTCGAGAACAATGCCCGCCGCTGCTGCCGCGTCTCTCGTCCTCTTCGCCCCGTCGCGCTCCTCCTCCTCCTCCTCCTCCCCGCGAACCCTCAGACGCCCCTCCCTCCTCCCCCTCCGCCGCGCCACCGCCGCACCTTCCCGCCCCCGAATCCCCCTCCTCGTCGCCGTCCGCGCGGGCGTCGCCATCGAGAAGGAGACGCCGGAGGAGGAGCGGCCGGAGACCTTCCTCCGCGCCGCCGATGGCCACCACGGCGCTGCCTCTGCCTCCGTCCGCGCCCGCTTCGAGCGGATGATACGGGAGGCCCAGGACGAGGTGTGCGCCGCCATTGAGGCGGCCGATGGCGCCGGGAAGTTCAAGGAGGATGTTTGGTCGCGGCCGGGCGGAGGCGGCGGGATCAGCCGGGTGCTGCAGGACGGAGGGGTGTGGGAGAAGGCCGGGGTTAATGTGTCCGTGGTGTATGGTGTTATGCCGCCGGAGGCCTACCGGGCCGCCAAGGGAGAAGCTGTATCTGGTAATGGGAATTCTTCGGTCAAGTCTGGACCTGTGCCGTTCTTCGCTGCTGGGATCAGTTCGGTATGTGTTGGAAATCTTGTCGAGCTACATTCTTTTGCTTGCCTGGTTCGAATGAAAGTGACTGGCGTGACAATGCTGAGAATTAGGACTCTAGTTGTTAAAGAAGCAATTTATGCAAGAACGTAAAGCCCTGAGCTTTAGATCATTGGATTCATTTTTGGGATAGATTATTGGATTTCTTTCATAGGGATCATAAGAGCTAGATTTTTGATTGAAGGGATTGTAAGAGCTAGACTTAAGAATGTCTGAATAAGAATGCGTTGTCAAATTTTATTTCACAAAGATACCCCTACTCTCCTTCCTTATACTTCTGGGTATCGACACCCGAAAAAAAAAGAAAAAAAAACTGACATTGAATTAGAGAAGTATTTGGTGGTCTGATCCACGAATGGATTACACTTCAGGGGAAATACTAGATCCTTCAGTGAGTAATAATTCGATTTTGGTATATGTACCACTGTCTTGTTGAGGGGGTTAGACTGTGGAAAAAGTGCAAGGTCCCAAGTGCCTGGAAGTCACCAAAATAATTGTTTATGGCTTTTAACTGCTTCTGAGTATGGAGATTTCATCCCTCTAATGACTTTTTGGCATTTTAATTCTGTATAAGCTACCCTTTGCATTAGGAAGACTATCATGGCTCTTCTGAGTGGTACTACATTTGATCTTTATTTCTTGTGTCATTTTCTGTCACCTAAAATTTTCTGATGTCTAAGGTCTTCAACTTGATCTTTTTCTACTACCAAATGCTTTTAACTTAAAACTATATGTATAATACCTTCTAAATACATCATTAATTCCAGACAGATAATTTTCTCCGTCTTATAGATAACCAACTCATCTCTTCTTGGAGAATTTCAAGAGTTGGCACGAAATCTATTATTTGATCAGGCTGTTGTACCATCCAAGTAAATGATACAGATGATTGTTTGTCGACTATCCTAATCAGATTGGTTCTTGTTTTGTAGGTTTTGCATCCAAAGAATCCATTTGCCCCAACATTGCATTTCAACTATCGGTACTTTGAAACTGATGCACCAAAAGGTACCTATTGCAGAGTTTCTTTTTCTCAATTGTGAACAATTATAAAGGATTCATGATGATTCCAGCTGTGCAGTTGAATGTTATTTATTTAGAAATGTCTTTGTGATGTACGATAGCTTGTTATGCTTTGCACGAGAAGCTGCCATCTGCATGGTTCCAATGATGTCTTTTAGTTCTGGTAGAGGAATGTCTATGAGCTTAAATCTGCATACCTAACAGTAGGCAGGCTCTAAGATGATACAACAGTAGGTCACTTTAGTCAAGATGAATTGTATTTCCTGTGAAACTAATTTAGTTTTCATTTTTCCCATTCATCATAGTCATTTGCTTCTTATGAAACTACTTCAATTTACTAAGGCATCCTCAACTTTTGGTAATTTGACTTTCCCTTTAACATTTCTATCTTTTCAGTTCTTTATCTCACGATGCCAGCACTGTGTCTATCTACATAAGAGAGTTTTTTTATGCCTCATGCTCAATTTTGTTTCTCCAGATGTGTGAGAAAGAACTAATTTAGCAAGTCTTATAAGATTTTCTGCATGGTGGTGATCGTTGCTGTAATGCATCAATGTATCAGTTCAACTCATAGACATATCTTATAAGGTAATCGGATCAATTCTTTACTAATTGTTTGCAAAAATATCTAAATTAAAAAAAAGAGACTTTTGATCACAAGAAGGAGGGCTATTTCCCTAACTTTGTTGGACAAAGGTCATTTTGTTGTATTTTCAGAAGTAAGGTTGACGTTGTAGCATTTGTTGATGAGTTTGTGATTATCGTGATCATCATGACTCATGGAGACTTAGTTGTTAGCATGCCTTGTTCTCATTAGGTTTTAAAAGCAAATTAATACAAATGTTGTTTTCAACTTTGCATCAACAAGTGGACCTCAATGCTCTTTCATCATATCATCTTGAAGAGGACTATGTAACATTGTTTTCTTTATAATCTATTTCATCTTAGTTCTCTGCCACAGTTTATAAAACATGACATTAACGAATACATATAGTGTTATTTATTATCTAATACTTGTATTTGCCTGCAGATGCCCCTGGAGCACCTAGACAATGGTGGTTTGGTGGTGGCACAGATTTCACTCCTGCTTATATCTTTGAGGAGGATGTAAAACATTTCCATAGGGTATGTTTAAAGTTTAAATCACCCGATGTCTATCATTATAAGTTTGGATTATATTGATCATTTACATCAGAAATTGCAATATGATTATGCAGAAAAGTAAAGAAATGGTTGCACCAATGTATTTCCTCTTTTTTTGCTATATATATTGTTTTGTAAAATTTTGGAAGTGGACAGAGTGAAAACATAGTTTTGCTCATCTTTCAGTTAATAAGCTGATTACCTAAATTTTTTGGTTTTTCTACTTCCCACTTCTGTTTGGGTGTAATGTATTGTTTTGGTCCGGTAACCTGTCTGGTTTATTAGATTTCGTCATTTCAGCATCCTCTAAATTATATGCGTCTGTACCATCTGACTTCAAATTGTCTTATGTGATTTCATCATTTTATGATTTTAGCTTGTGTCTTTTTAGGTCCAAAAGGAAGCATGTGACAAATTTGATCCAAGTTTCTATCCCAGATTCAAGAAATGGTGTGATGATTATTTCTTCATAAAGGTACATCTTCCGATGTTTTTCTTTTCTTTCGTTAAGTGAGCTTTTATTTTGTTTTAGTTACTGATGGTATTGTTTGGGACCATTTTGGTGAAAATTTGGACAGATCAGCTTTATTTAGCAGCCTTAAGGTCTACGTAGGCCTAGGTCTGATGGTCATAAGTGGGAATTATGTTTTTGGGATATTATCCTACTTGTCTTATGCTTTAGAAATGTGATGCTTAATTGCCATTTGCTAGCCGCATGAAGTATAGATAGTTGACAGTGAATACCTGATGGTTATGAATTTATTCATTTAAATATTTTTGTGATGCTGCTGCATGCCACATGGCATGTACAAGGCTAGCAATGAACATGCATGTGTGACACAATTTAACATGGCATGTGACATAAGTCATGCCGAATGCCAACCCTAGGTGGGTGCATCCATAGAAAGTTGATTTCATTCTTGTGCACCTTTTCTTTTAGAAAGCTCTTCTCTAGCTTTTTTATTGTTGTGGAAAATGCGTTAGTTAGGTCACAGCATCTGTTTTCTGCTCACATTCAATGCAAAAATAAAAAAGTTTTCTGGATTTAATTTCTTCTTCCTTTATCATTTGATGTTTTCTGCAGCACCGTGGTGAAAGGCGTGGGCTCGGTGGCATATTTTTTGATGATCTTAATGACTATGATCAGGAGATGCTTCTGGCTTTCTCTACTGGTAATCCCGCACATAAATTCTCATGTAACCAATAGCGATAACTATGTGCATCGTTTTGTCTGTATTGTTCATGTAGAGCGAAGGAAAGACACATGAAATAATACATTATAGAACTAATCGTGCTAACTTTATTTAACGTCTTTTTCAGAGTGTGCAAGGTCTGTTGTTCGAGCGTACGTACCCATTATAGAGCGAAGGAAAGACACACCTTTTACCGAGCAGCATAAGGCATGGCAACAGTTAAGAAGGGGACGCTATGTAGAATTCAATCTGGTGAGCAAAGAGAAAATAACATGCTTTTGCAGTCTACGAGAACAATAATTGTGATGTGTCCATTCTGAAGGTTTATGATCGTGGTACAACATTTGGACTGAAGACGGGAGGACGAATCGAAAGTATTCTCGTTTCCCTTCCATTGACTGCTCGGTGGGAATACGATCACGTATGCTAATCAACCCCCCTTTCTTTCTGTTTCCGTGCCATGCGCATGCACAATCTAATGAATGGAACGAACTTTGCCACAGAAACCAGAAGAAGGAAGCGAAGAATGGAAACTCTTAGATGCATGCATCAATCCAAAGGAATGGATTTAGTCTCAGCCAAATGGTCCAATTTTCGGGTGCAGTCATGACAGGTGAAAGTTATGATCTGAATTGTTGAATAAGTTCAATCAGGTTGTTTCGGATAACATTCACAGATGAGTTATTTTGGAATCAGTGTTGGTGATTATGTTGGGATGGTGTTGGATATGAATGAATGTCTGAAATCTTTGATTACCAACCGGGCCGATTCCTTGGAAAAAAAAAAACAAGAAATTGCACTTCAAATCAGTGAAAAATATGGACCACTACATATGGATCAGAGACAAGAGTTCAAGATCAAATGATTGTATCCAACCAATAGAAAGGTTTATGCCAGTGTGGAATATTAGCAACCCAAAACAATATGGTTGTCACTTGGTGATGCAGTTCCAAAGATTGATGTCTTATTCTGGGGTAATTTATACACCCTCATTCCAGCAGGATAAATGTGGTTCCAGAGATCCTGTTCCCCAACACCATAAACCTCCATGATCTTTCTTGTGGCTCTACAACAGGCTTCCAAGAGAGTGCTTGACTCTTTCAGAAGCCACTTGAACTTGATCCAAGACATTGACCCTTTCCTTCAGGAACATGATGACCATTAGTTGTTTGTCCATCACACACCCCATTAGTGGAGATGAAGCCCCCCACCACCACTTGTCTCATCTGTGTGCAGCTCACTGACCATTAGAATCACCAGCTACTTCTTTTGTACAGAAACCTACATGTTCCACTCATGGTGATTATGACATAAAATACTCAGCTTTAGCTCAACCAAGCACTCCTCTCATTGACTAGGATGGGGGACTTGGACCAATTCTTTAAACAGCTGCTTGCAATCATGCATGCCCATCTTGTTTAATGCTGCTGTTCTTATCTTATACTTTGCATTGGCTTAGGCTCCAAGCTACCATAGAACTGTTCCCTTTGTGCACAACAGTTGCATTTGCCTGTTTCACTGCCTACCCTTTCCATCTTCTAACACTAAACCTGTATACATAATACACACTTCTTCTCTTTTATCTTCTATCTCCGTAAAGAAGATAAAAAGGTGGAGGCTGTACTCACCTCATTCTCATGTCTATGGATGCCAGGAGGAAGAAGAAACAGTCCATCTCCGTGATCTCACGGTCTTAACAGTAGCAGAGTTGCTTTAGCGGTGGCCGTCGGATCAACACAAGGATGTGCCCAGATCTTGGCGACGAGAAGCTCCCCGAAAGCGGCCGTCGCCGTCACTTCCCTTCACATGCGGTCACGAGGGTGCTAACTCTCACGGAAGCCATAATAATATCTCGCCTGCATCTCGGAACTCGCTACATTTACTACACACACTGTGCTGCAGGAAGCGCTCTAGTCGCCGGCGACGGCGAGGGGAGCGGAGCTCGAACGTTTCGGGGGTGACGTGGGCGGAAAGCGAGACGGGGCCAGCTTGGAAAGCGCGCCCGCGCATGTTAGCGCCCGCCGCTGACATCCTCTGACGTGTTCCACCGCGGCAGCCATCTACCGATACGTGGACGGTAACGGAGCTGCGTTCCCACGTGCGAAACGGTGCGCACGTTAGCGGCGCGGCGCTTAATTATTTATTTTCGAGTTCTGCCCGCCCCCACCGCCTTCGTCGTCGCCTTAAGGAAATCCTCCCTCGCCCCCACCCGGAGACCGGAGTGCCGCGACCTCCTCCGCCTTCGCCTGCTCGCTTCCTCTCGCCGCCTCCTCTTCCTTCTTCCTCCTATGTTTGTGTACGTGTACGCGTACGTACTGCTGCTGCTGCTGCTGCTGCTGTAAACTTGCTTTATCGCTTCTCTTTTTGTGATTTTGGATTGGGGAGGGGGGAGGGTTTTATCGAGTGCTGGAGACAGCGAAAGATGCCGCGGGCCTGCGCTCGTGATCCCCGTGTGGCGGTCCGTGAGAATGTCCCATCGGCGGCCTCTCCTCCCTCGGCATCCCACATCCTCCTCCAACGACCCCCCGCCTTCTTTTGATCACGAGAGCCACCCGCCCCCGTCGCCGAGGCAGCTCGTGGAGTCCGGCGATTGGGCACCAGCGGCCGCTTGGAAACCCGGGAGCCGGTTCTTGAGCACTCGCCCGAGGTCCCGCCTCGATGAGGAGCGCCGGCCCTTGCTCGGACCCCAGGGGGGCGGTGTGATGCCGGCGGCGGAAATGTTCGGCGACCAGGACCGCGTCCTGATTCCGTTGCAGCTGCTGTCCAACGGCGGCGGGAGCAGCAGCTTCGGCGGCAGCTTGTTCACGGTGGACGGGAACGTGTTCTCCGGGACGACTGCCACCGTGGAGGGGAGCGGCAGTCTGTTGGCGGCAGTGGATCCGAGGGATGAGTCGGGGGATCGGAATTGGCCGCAGAGGGCGCGGGAGAGCTATTATCTGCAGTCGTCGCTGGCCACCAGGTTGACGTCGCAGGCGTTCTTGGCCGGACAGCCGCTTCTCCTGCTGGAAAACTCTCAGGAGATTTGCGGTGTCTCGTCCGATTCGGAGACTGTGTCGTATCGACTATGGGTAACGTTTTCCTCCTTAATAACTTGGTTTCTAACAGCTTGATCACCAGATCTGGCTTTGTTCTGCAGATTCTTATAGAACATGGCAATTAAATCTTCTTTACTGGCTTTTAGTCTTTTTGCTTTTTTTTGGTTAAGGAAGAGGACTTTAGGCTTTCTGTCTATAGATGTGCGAGAGGGGAACACTTAAACATTTACCCCTCCCCAACCGGAAAAAAAAAAAAAGAGTTCTCATAGTATTCTTGTGTGTCTATATTGTTGCATAATTAATTATCTGATCGTGTCCTTTTTATGTCTTCTCTTTCAAACTGATTAGATAAAGCGAATCGCTGAGATCAATTTCAGATATTGTTATTTAAACCTGATACATGCCTAAATTTGCAAATTGTTTCTGTTAAATCATTTGTTCCTCACTTCCTCCGATAAGTATAACCAGAAATGCATTATTAGTTCAACTTGGATTTCTTATGACAAGTCAATGTAGACACGCTTTTAGTTTCTTGTTTGGTTTGTTTGAGGCTTACACGTTGAATGAGAACTCCTATTGGACCGCTGTAATCATCTGTTTATGTTCTTTTTGCATATAATTTTTTATTATAATGATGTTTTGCCAGCTAGATCTGGCTCTTTGCTCAAAGGAGATCTGAGACAGGTTTTTGAATGCATTTTGGGTTCAGGGCTTTTTTATTGTGTTTTATTACTTCCTTTTTTGATTAAACCTTTAATATGTTTTCGTGACAATCCAAAATGCCAAAGAGTAAACACTATCTAGCCCACTTGAATGGACTATATTATCTGCTGACATTATAAAATTCATTCATTGAGTTCTTTTAAATAAACATGATAGCTTCTGAGAAATTGAAATCTCCACACAAACCCATACGGAGTTATGCTTGAAAGATTTATGTACTTCTTACAACCCCAAAGGTCCAGGCATGTACATGTGTTTTTACCTTCTATGTTTAGGTGGATTGGACTCTCTGATCCCATTCTAAATTGGGATTCTCCTCCTTGGTTTTAGTTATAATTTCTATAAAAAAAAGTTTAAGTTTCATATGTTAGTATGTCTTATTCCAGCATGTAACCTGCTAATTTATTACCTTGTATCCATTCTTAATCATAGATTGTGCTTTAGCATGCACACACACCCCAACAACTAGAAAGATTACATGACAATTACCACAGTAGGTTTTTAATTATTCAAGATAGGATGGTGTTGCACTCATATGATTAATCAGTTTCATTGCTAATATCTGATGCAGCAGTTGAACAAAAATTTAAAGTATCAACAAGTTGGTAAAATCGAGCTATACAGCATACGACAATAACATCATCAACAACCTGAGTCCACAGCTATTTGTAGTTCATTGCTAGAATCCTTTTCTGCCTTTGATTTCTCCTCATGGTAGAAGTAGGGGTAATCAAGTCACTTTTTAGAATTCTATTTAAAGTTTCCTTAGGTCCTTCTTTAACTCACATAATATAGTTAATCATAAGTAACTTCCATCGCTTAATAACTACATTTATAGTTCACTGATATCCCCACTACCTTCAGTAGTTCTGCTTCATTTAATTTAAATATTTCCTTCTATATACTTTTCAGTAATGGCACACCTCCTTCTCAAAGTTGTCATGTTGCAAATATTGACTTCTTTTGATAAGTTGCCACCTGATCTTAGATGTTTTTAGTTCTTACATATCTTTTGATTTCCTTATTCACACAGCATTAAATCATAAGTATTGCACATAAATATTGGAAAGTAAACACAAGTAGTCTCATTATCATTAAGCTGATATTTGATCCCAAAACCAGAAATTCTGATAAATTCATAACTTGTGGATGTGCTCTATATGGGTCAGACAAGCATGGTGCAAGGAGAAAGTGTGATTGAAGTTTTGACGTGTATTAATATTGGACAGGATAGGTTATGCATCCTTATTCTGGTGTCCTGGAGGAGATGGTTTTGTAAAATGCATGCCATTTAAATGCTAAATTCTGTCATAAATTTATTGACTGTTTCTGTAGGACAATTTTACTATCAATTATTTTTTTGCAGGTCAATGGTTGTTTGTCTTATTCTGATAAGATTGTTGATGGATTCTATAACATTATGGGAATGGATCCTTACTTGTGGGCAATGTGCAATGAACCAGAGGTTGGAAAAAGGTTGCCCTCGTTGACGGCTCTCCAAGTAGTTAATCCGAGCGAGTCTTCGATGGAAGTTGTCCTTGTTGATAAGTATGCTGATCTTAGCCTTAAACAGCTCGAAAACAGAGCTTTGGAGCTTTACCATGCATCAGAAACTAAGTTAGAGCTTGTAAAAAAACTTGCCGGACTTGTTTCTGGCTTTATGGGGTATGTCCGCGATAATTTTTGCCCAACTACTTGGAAACTTTCTATTAGCTGTTGAAACTGAATATATCTTTTGGGAGTTTGAAGGGGTGCATTCAAATCAGAGCAAGGTGATCTTCATCGATTATGGAAATCATATAGCAAAGAACTAAGAAAACGTCAAAAATGTGTTGTGATTCCTATTGGCAACTTGTCTATAGGACTTTGTAGGCATCGTGCCATTCTCTTTAAGGTAAGCTATTTTCTTTTCTTCATAACACAGACACAGCACAACAATCAATAACACACCCCACTCAAACCCCCTTCTCTTTTCTCTTTTCAATCGTAGCTTTCTTATGCTATCAGTAGGAGTTTCACTTGATTCTGATGATGGTAGTGGATTGCTAAGATGCTTGTAATTTTTTTCCAGATACTAGATACACCGACTTTGTTTCTGTTGATATGCAGGAACTGGCTGATTACATAGGCATTCCATGCCGTATAGCTCATGGCTGTAAGTACTGTTCTTCGGTGCATCCTTCTTCTTGCCTAGTGAAAGTTGAGGATGCCAAACAGTCATTCAGGTAGTCTTTCTCTACTGTCCTTACCAAGAGTTAATTTTGTATTACTGCTCTGATTTCGAATCCTTATAAAGGACAGACATCTTAGATTTGCAGATTATTTAGTAGTCTGGATGCTGCTTTAATCTCAAGATACTTATTTAGACTTACGTAGCAGTATCAACTGTGCATCTCCTCAAGGCCATTTATAATGAGAGCTGAAAATCTAATAAGTTGTTATCTAGGATTGTCAAGGTAAATTTCCATAGTGCCTAAAGTTGATACTATGACTTGCACATTTAAGTGTTGAATGTTTGTGCCAAAGAACTTTGGGTGTAGGTCAGGATACAAAAGTGTCTTGTATCTATTCCGTGCCAGTCTTGTTTCTGATGTGAAGTTGTGCACCTAATTAAAATGTGGCCTGGCTTGTCACACTAGGTTGTATGGCTCAATAACTCAAGTGATTGGATGAATCATTTTAGATTATCTTGTATAATTAAAATTTAAAGTCATGATTTCTGTTTTGCTAGGTCTGAAACTTGATACTCAAGTAATTCCCTATGTAAAATTGTTTATTAGTCACTATTGATGGCTCTTGATTTAATAAAAAACCTGCCTGGTTCGCCATAAGTCCTTGAAATTTATGGGGAGCATAAAATTTGATGTGACATGAGTTGAAACATACACATATATAAATGGTGAGGACATCCTTGTCTATGATTGAGTCATTATACTTTGAAGATCAATAATAGTGGAACCTTGTGCAGATTGGATGTTCAGAACATCCTATTTAACTCCTCACTGTATAGGCTGCTCTATGTTGAAGTTGACTCAAATGGTGCATCTGAGGGTAGGTAACACTAGGTAGAACCACTTGGGCGCTCTTACATCTTTTAGCATCTTTAGCTTTACAAGTTCAGAAACAATGAACAAATGTGGCACCTTAAAAATTATGGACCTAGGAATAGTTCCTTGTAGAACTTGGTCTAATAGCACTTGATGGAACCATCTTGAGTTAGAACCACAGGAAGGATGAATACTGGATTAGTACTTGAGTACGTCCAACAACTCAAGTAGTCTACCTATACCAATAAGATGAGTCTAGAAACAGGTAAGGTTCTTTGTTTGTTGATTTGTATGAGGTCCACTGAACTATATGTATGAGAGTATATATTCATGTATATAGGCATGCGTGGCTGGGTTGTAGATTAGGTGTTGGCAGGTCTGTGGTTGTCCTGCTGATGTCCAGCTGGGTCCTTCCATGTGGAGTTTATAAATTTGGTTGCAACTGAAACGCACATACATTACAAATTGTTCTGTCCTTGTGTTCGAGCCAAATGCTATGTCTGTATGACTAGGTAACTGTCATAACTTTCTCTGGTTCTACTACTGCCCCACACTTTGCAGTCAACAGGTTCTTTTAATAGAATTGCCTAGATCTTCAATTAGGTCAACCATTTTCATTTGTGGCTTTGTTGGTTCATTCTTTTTTTTGAACTTATGAGTGGTTATTTTGTTAAGCTTAGGGTTATTTTGTGATTTTCCACATAAAGCATCTCCTTACTGTCACGGACTTAGCTGGTTTTGCCTAAGCCGTGCGGCACCAATGCGTATCACCGCAAAGGTCAGCCTACCCGAAATCTCCTATAATCCCTTAGGACCTGCAAAAGAGAAGACGGAGACGGAAAGCGCTTCACACAGATCCATGAAGCCACTCTTTTAGTAAACACTTTATAGCCAATGCACATTCCAACAATGGATATCACAAGCTTCGGAAACTGCACAACAAAGGTATAAAATTGGTCCACTACAGACCGAATTCTATTACAAGTATTCCTCGACGCTGTTTACTTTATGTACAAGCCTACATAATTTGTCATTTTGCCTTTAGCAAGCCCTTTACAAGCTTTACATTATATGACAACCCAAAAGAGACACGACAAGCATAAGCATTACACCGAACAAGCCGTTTACAATTTTGTCCGTGACATTCTCCCCAATTTGGCGTCCTCGTCAAAACCTTTCTTGGCATTCAACTTCTTTTCTTTGTTGGATCTTCGATCTTACGCTCCTATTGCGATCGCCCCTTGGCTCCCAATTGTTCTCCGCTTGTTGTTGAGTCGTCGAACTTTAATCCGCCGTGCTGCTTCAACTCGCCAATGACTCTGACTTTGGTGTGGGGTTGGCAAAGTTGTGCTAATCCTTGTTGGTTCTTGCGGATTCATCTGATGAAGGAAAAAGACCATCTTTGATATGCGCCCTCTTGAAATTCTTCTTGTCTCTTGAATCGGATAGATGCTTTGTTGGAGCTTTGAGCATCACCTCATGACCTTTGAAGTTTACAAGTCCTTCCTCATGAAATTTGCCCATCGAATCTTCTTCCACTTAGTTGTCTTGAAGGGTCTTCATGAGAGCTCCTCTATTTGGATAACTAAGAGAGTTCTTGGAGTTCCGCCCGTTCTCTTGGGAGTTGAGAAGGCAAAGGTTACTTAACCGCCCCGCCTCCTCGAGGTTGTGCCGTGCATCAGTAGTTCTTGGAATTACTGCTCGGCTCATTTCATACTTGAAGCACTTGAAGTGTTTGCGATCCTTCTTGTTGAGTCGATCTGTGATTCACCTTCTCATTGCCATTGAACTTTTGGAATGCAAGAAGTTATCACTCCACTTGAGTAAGTCTCCGATAGATTTGGTCGCCTTTGGGATTGTACCGCCTTCTCCATTATTTCTTTCGCCGACTCCTCGAGTAGTAAAGGTACAACTGACCAGCGTCTTGTCTGCTCTCCGATCCTTGGTCATGCACTCTTGCATCGACCAAAGTCCTTCACTCATTTACCTTGATAGAAAGTCAGGTGACATTGGTCTTACGAAGTTCTCGGCCTTATTTGACCTTGTCTTGGTACATGGAGTTTGCCAAAGCATTCTCCTCCTCCACGGCCATATCACGACCAAGTGCTCTCCCTCTAAGAGAGCAAGGATTGATGACTCCGGAAGTCCGCCTCGGCGGTACCGTAACTGCGCCTTGATGGCACTACTATCCGTTGTTTCGCATCTGCGTCCCTTCTTCGTGATCGGTAGATCTGCCTCTGCTGACATTGTGACACTCCTCTGAGTTCACCTTCATCTAACCGATGATTGATATTGGGTAGTGAGTCCCATGGACTCGTCATTGCTTCACGCCTATTCGAGGCCCCACGCTTCAACACCTCTGTGTTCTCTGAGCGATTAAAGCTGTCGATGGAAATCTGATTATAACTCCCGTGTGGCCACCGCCACTCATGTTGTGGACTTGCACCATTTACTTTCTCCTTAGCTTTATTGGGCTGCGATGTTCGCTTACTCGGCCTTGTCCTCGACTTGCGGGCTCCCTTAAGCGAAAGTGAGCTCAAGTAGTTCCACTCTTCAGACTCCGATCATACCTCAGTATGATCCGGTCCCCAATGGGACTCACTGGTACTTGCATTCGAACTTCTTCCTCGACAGGCACGGCCCCATAAGTGATGTCCAGGCTTCCATTCAATGCAACATTCGGTGCAAAGACCCGCCTCATGCGGTACCATGGCATTCACTTGCTTGAATCCATAGCTCTTCTTCTACCGTCGTTTGTTCACCAACTTGGAGCTCCTTGTCGCGCTCCGGTCGTATCTCCAGATGACCATGTCCCTCACGGGATATCTTTGTGTGTGTCGTCTTGCCACGAACCATTCCACCCCGATCCCTGCATCATGTCGCCTCCTGGTGACATCTCTGCATTCGATCCTGTGGTATGAACTCGAATCTGCGATATCTCCATGTGTGGACTCGCCAACACATCGCGGGGCCTTCGCCAACCGATTCTGATTACGCTTCTTTGTCGACCTTCGTCCACCCACTCTCGGGTCACACTCGACGAAGGCTAGCCTAGATTCCTCCGAAGTCTCGACTTGAAATAGGTGCAGTTATGCGGATCCCGGGACTCGCCCCTACCCGGACAATCTCCATTTGCTTTCACGTGCAACTTGAATAGCAACAACATGTGGCATATTCTTGAAGTAGCTTGTCTCTGCATCCTCTTGCCCGTCTAAGGCCTTTTGACACCAACTTTGCCTCGTAAAGCTGCGTCACCTTAGAATCTCCACCAAGTGCTTTATCGAGATAAGATGTTTGTGCCTCGAAGCTTCCTTCGTCTTTGGCACCATGCAAGATGAGTTTGCTCCATCTGAATATGAAACCCATGGAACGACATGATCCGATTCTTGCCTCGGCAAGAGTCCATGTCCTTGACCTTGTGTAAGGAAAGCACTAAGCCTCGCTCCATGTTCCGTCTTAAAGCCAACTCCTTCACGCGCGATTTGGGTACTTCACCAAGTCTTCCCCAAGTTGTTACGCTTCTCGATTAGCATTGGATTAATGGTGGCCCGCCCACCATTCCACGGTCGACCCTCGGTTGAGTCCGAACTCACGATCGGCTCTTAGTGTGCCTTCACTTTGTGTTGCCCTGGTTGCTCCCCACTTGATCTCGCTATCGTCCACCAGCGCATTGCCACTTGCGAGATCATCGATGACTCCTCATCGCTCACTCGATCCTCGAGCTCTGTCTTGAGTACTCCTCAAGCAGTTCATTGCACCAGATTCACATTATGGAGAGCGGGACTTATCCCTCCTGGATATCTGCCCCGTTGGAGCAACATCTCTCTTCGCATCCTTCCCTTAGGAAGTTTTGGAGACCACCATCCCCTTGGACTACTCCGCCTTTCTTTGAACAAATCGTGTACCCATTACGCCTTCGCAAATGCACTTTGCTAGATTGTAACACTTCACCAATCATTTCGCCTTGCACCCCTCTGGTCTAGCAACATGCCGCACTGTTGCACATTTCACCATACGAAAGTATCCTGCACATGCCGAAGAGAAAGTTTGAATGCTCGATGCGGACCTTCACCGCCTTGGGATGGCCCAGCATATCCATCGTCCGCGTACGCAAGACCTTGCATGAGTATCGAATTCCTTGAGTTTGCAACTTTCCTCACCTCTGTGAGCTTTGCACAACTCTTTTCGATCATTGAGCAACCCATTGCAACTTGCGGTCTCATCCTTGGCCAAGCACCCGCTTGCCTCGAGCACCAGTCAAGTTTGGGTGTCAATTGCTCGAACTCACCATCCCCACCTTTGTGCGCTCCGCAATTCTTCTTAGCTTGTCCTCGTGGTGCTGACAAGGTCCCCACGCGTTGCATGCTAAGTGTTCTAAGTGAGCTTGTCCCGCTCGATACCAACATCACGGACTTAGTGGTTTTGCCTAAGCCGTGCGGCACCAATGCGTATCACCGCAAAGGTCACCTACCCAAATCTCCTATAATCCCTTAGGACTGCAAAGAGAAGATTGGGACGGAAAAGCGCTTCACACAGATCCGCATAGCCACTCTTTTAGTAAACACTTTATAGCCAATGCACATTCCAACAATGGGTATCACAAGCTCAGAACAGTTGCACAACAAAGGTATAAAATTGGTCCACTACAGACCGAATTCTATTACAAGTATTCCCTCGACGCGTACTTTATGTACAAGCCTACAATGGCTGTCAAACTCACTCAAATATGGGCATTTTGCCTTTGGCAAGCCCTTTACAAGCTTTACATTATATGACAACCCAAAAGAGACACGGACAAGCATAAGCATTACACCGAACAAGCCGTTTACAATTTTGTCCGTGACATTACGTCAAACAAATCTTCAAGAGAACAACAGAGTTTCGGTGCGATGTCTTATCATTCACTTAGTTGTTAATTTAAGTGACCACACAAGCAAAAATGAATTGAAAAAGGACACATATTGTATTTGATGAACATCCATTAATCAACCTATGGTCTTCCATCTGCTTTATTTTTCTTTGGCAGAACTGGCTGAAATTGCTGGTACTTGTCATCTGACACTTGATTCATGTTTTCTGCATAGTTTGATTAGATTATTATTATTATTATTATTATTTGATGAAAGAGTGCTTGCTGTATAAATTTGGTGAGTCCTATGTTCAGCATGTTATGTCACTGAGCTAAAAGCCTTATATTTCAATTGTTACTTTCATCTTTTCCTTACTTGCACATTAGTTGACAATTCTTGATCTTTTTCACATTCTTTCCTTCCTCATTGTATATTTTAACAGGGAATATGTGGTAGATTTAGTTGGTGAACCAGGAAAATTCTATAATCCAGATTCATCCATCAATGGCAATTTGCTTTCGTCTCTGCCCTCCCCGTTCCAAGTTCCCCATTTGCTTGGTTGTAAGAACTTGTATACTTCTGAGACGACATGGAATCAGATACTAGTTCAAGAGCAACCAGGTGTGTTTCTTTCAGATTCTGCAGTTTATTCCTTATCTGCACCTATCAAGAGTAAAAAATGTTATTAATGAGACATGACAAGAGATAAATATTGGTTTTTTTTTTTTTGGGCTTTCTAAGGTTATCTTTGCAGTAAATTTTGCGCAGATCATGTGCCTTAGGCATCTTGTAGTGTTGCAATTATATCTAGTTGAATTGTTGCTTTTTGTTAAAGCAAAACTATAAACAGTGACAAATTTTCACTATGGTTGTGAGGTGGAATAAATATATTGGCAGTATGACCTAGACGTTGATCTATTGGCTGGACCATACTGAGCAGTAGTTTGGACCATTATAACCTAGATCTGTTGGCTGGGTCACACTGGCCATGACCTATATATGTATCAGTTAAAAAAAAAATATTAGAATACTTTAGTATGAAGTGATTGGAAGTAGTACTTAGGCTAATCCTGTTATATAAGATGCTGAATCATTATAGCTGTTGGCATTATCATCTAGACCAATTTCATGTGCATTACCATTAACTTTCTCATGTATGTTTGGTACTTCTCATCATAATCTTTCAGAAGTTCCATAAAGATTTGCTGTGAACTTGTTATTGTAACACTATCTATCGGAAACAAAATGAAAGTATGTATATGGTTTACATGTTGGTTATTTCTTTGGTAGTGAAGATTGAGAGTGCATGCACCAAGTCTTAGACCGAAAATACTCGTTAACTTCAGAATGATTTCTAGCAAGCACAACTTGACTATGTTGGTATAATTACTTGTGGTGAAATTTTCACATACATATCATGAGATGGTTGTATGAGCCATTAGCTCGTTGTGCAGTCTGATGATCTCTATCCATAGCTATGCTTCTGACAGTACGTCCCTTGGGAGTCATTACAGCTGCAAAATAATCTGTACATGGATCTAATATGATGGATAGGGAGATTTTTAAGTGGTTTGTGTTGCAGGTATGATTGCAAAAAACTGTTATAATCCATCTGAAATAGAAGCTTCCAGACAATTAAAAGTAAAGGCAGTTGGTAGCAAGGGTGAGAAGAAGGGGAATCCTCCAACAGCACCTAAATACTTGAATCTGGAGCCTTCTCTTGCTATGGATTGGCTTGAGATATCATGGGACAAGTTGGAGATCAAGGAACGAATTGGAGCTGGTACTTCTTTTATCGAAAAACTTGTCCTGGAAGTTAATTCTTTCTAGTATTTTTTGTTCCAAAATGATTTAAACTGAGTCTTCATAATTTCCTTGATATTTATGCTTAGCTTATAAGAACTTCTTATCTTTAGGTTCATTTGGGACAGTTTATCGTGCTGAATGGCATGGATCAGTAAGTACTTTATCCTTTTGAAGTTCCATTGTTTCTACAAGTTATATCAGTTGTGTGTTGATATACATGCTCAAAATATAAATTTTATGATGAAGGTACATCTTAGGGAAACATACTGTGCCTAAAATTTTAGATCATGTATCTGTACTGCCGGATGAAATAATTCCTTTGTCTTTTCTGTGACAAATAGTTTTATATCGGTTGACCTGTGAGGATGAAGTGCATGTCCCATGTTAGACTCTAGACTTGTCCTCAGATATAATTTTCTTGTATATGGTCATTAAATTTGATTTAGCAACTAACTTGCCAATTAGAGCCCTGAAGCTTCCTTGTTTAAGCAATTTAGATACTGGTGCTTTCTTTGATGTGTCATTCTAGAAACAAAAAATAAATAAATTTGCATGGATGTGTATGTTCCATGGGTTTAACTTCTGGTCCATGTTATTCTGCACCATGACGGCATATTATTGGTATCAGGATCTTGATCATCCTGAGTGTGTGTGAACATTGTGGTGGCTTAACAAGGCATGCTGACCAGCACAAACTCCATTTTTATCCTCTATGGGCATCTCTCATGCCGGACCACCAGCACAAAATAGTGATGTTCTTACCTGTACTTCCATGAAATTAGGGACCTAATATTTCTTTGCTTTCAGGAATGGTGTTATGTGCAGTTTGCCTTGGCATGTGCATAACAACATGCGTATCATGGTCTTGTATAAGATAGTTAGGAAATCACGTGAAAGGACATGGCAATTAACTTTTTTGTTGTAGCTTGGCAAGTGGTTTTCAAGTCTAAAAGTGGACACCTGATTTGTAGCTTGGAAGTTCTTTTGAACTCTGCAAGTTTGGAATCATAAGTGGCTGGCTGCTTGACAACATTGCTACTTTAATTCTATACATTCAAATGCGTGGTATGAGCTAGGTGGTTACCACGTCTAAAAAGCAATTAGATAAAAAAAAAAAGTTAAAAATGTAGCAAGTAAACTTGTTGCCTCAAAAATAAAAACTATGTTATTATGGTATCTTTTTTTACAGAAAGATTCTGATGTAGCAATCAAGACTCACTATGCCACAAGTTTACTGAACTCTTCTATCAATGCATGACACAGGATGTTGCAGTGAAAGTGCTTGCTGATCAAGACTTTCATGATGATCAGTTCAAGGAGTTTCTGAGAGAGGTAAATCAAACTATTTGAATAAATTGTCAGTGATAATATAATCTTCGACTCTAATTTGATTGACTGTATAAGTACGTTGTTAAGTAATAGATTGGCAGACATACTGGATAACTTTTAGCAGCGGTGGCACATTCTATAAATCACAACACCATCTAATATTTATTGATGCTTAATAATTGCCATAGCATATCATGAATTGGAAATGACAGCTGTGTCTTAGTTTTTAACTATTCAGAAGAATTAAGATAAGAAAGGCAATGACGTATGGCTTAATATGAATTTAGTTCTTCATATGTGGTAGTGATTTGGTGAGTATTGGCCATTATTCTCTCTTTTTTCTCATTGTAACTTGTTATGATAGGAAACTGTTGTGGTGAATATTTTAATTAAACAGACTAGTGATATAGAGGGTAGATAACAACCCAGTCAAAGAGTTATAATGAGTTGCAAGGGTTTCTAGGATGTCTATCATGTCACTTTATGATAGGTTGTCAATGGCTTGTCCAGTTTCGATGGCTTTTGCAGCTAAGGTTGGCTTTGTTTCCTTGCCCAGTCTGCAAACTGTGAAGTATGTCTGCAGTTAAAAGATTTCTTGGTGAGGTTTGCTTACATCCAGAAGAATATTTTCACTAAGAATTTGCATCTGAGGGTACCTTACCTGCAAAACAGATGGGTAGCTTCAAGAATAGAAATGTAAAATATCAAATTGAAATACAGAACTTTGAAGAAAAAAAGATCTGAGTAGAAGCTGCTGCTTGCAAGTTCTTAACCTGCAGGCCAACTTTTACCCGGTGAAACAAACCCAGGCCTTTCTTTCTTAATTTATGCATTTTTTACACCATCATATTTAATATATATATATTTTTCTTTGTGACATACAACATGATCATCATCTCATGTTTGTGGGTTCCCTGCTATCATTTTGGGCTGCAGGTTGCTATAATGAAACGAGTTCGCCATCCAAATGTTGTACTATTCATGGGAGCTGTCACAAAACAACCATATTTGTCAATAGTGACCGAGTATCTGCCTAGGTATCCCCATATAATATTCCTTAAGATTCAGAAGGAACAACAATTCAGTCTTAAGTTGATTATTTAGTGTTTATATTTAAAATTGTATGCTTGAAAACAGGGGAAGTCTTTACCGTCTCATAAACAGAGCTGCTGCTGGAGAAATTTTGGACAGGCGGCGTCGGTTACGGATGGCCCTTGATGTGGTTTGTAACTTTGCTTGGTATTTAAAAGGACAAAAAAAAGTTGACCATGATTTGCAGTTCATGATTCATAAGTGAATTACAGGCCAAAGGTGTCAATTATCTTCATTGTCTAAATCCACCTATTGTGCATTGGGATCTGAAGACTCCTAATCTTTTGGTAGACAAGAATTGGTCAGTGAAGGTAAGTTCGACCACTTGTTGATTGTTTTACCTATTTTTAACTGATAGTGATGCTTTTGTTGAGCTTTTGGCTGTAGGTTTGTGATTTTGGGTTATCGAGATTCAAGGCTAATACCTACATATCATCAAAATCTGTTGCAGGAACAGTAAGCATTCGTTTTCCTTCACTTCTACTCACTTGTTAAGTAGTCATTAACATGGATTATAAGAATGATAGAAATATATCATATAATTCTAAAGGAATTCCAGTACATATTGCTTCTTATGGCATTATGTTCTCTTTTGTTTCATGGCTAGTGTTTCCTACGTGGCTGCTGCTTTAAGAATTGACATTACATTCTTTGAGGTATCTATGGTATTGGTCCATCCCAATGTTGGATGATAAAGTGGCTGAGATGATACATTAATGGGGATCCATATGGTAAATCAGTTTGTTAGCATTATACCCTAATTTGTAGAAATTTAATGCCAGTGCTGCAGTCAATTGGCAAGTCAATATCAAAGAAGGAATAAGTTACCTTTGGATTGGTGTACCGGCTGTATACGTTTTGCTTTCAGCCTTTGTGTTGGAAGATGTTGGCTTACTAATTTAGTTTTGATACACCGAGTCAGAAAGCATATCTTCTAGAAATTGACTTTCGATATTGGCAACTTTGCAAATGTAGCATCACTCTTTGGTATTATGAGTAGAGTCAACATACTAGTATTATCAGTGCAGTCAGCGTACAACCTTTTGGTTTTGCAGCCTGAGTGGATGGCTCCAGAATTTCTTCGTGGAGAACCATCAAATGAAAAATGTGATGTTTACAGCTTTGGGGTGATCTTATGGGAGCTATTAACGATGCAGCAACCTTGGACTGGGCTTAACCCTGCACAGGTGGTATTTGTAGTAGTTTTCTTCGAGGAACTATTTTTGCTTATTTACAGTAATGGTTTTTTTTTTTTTTTTTGTAAATTTACA
This sequence comes from Musa beccarii, assembly GCA_024322285.1. NCBI lineage: Eukaryota > Viridiplantae > Streptophyta > Magnoliopsida > Zingiberales > Musaceae > Musa > Musa beccarii. The sequence goes on along the minus strand of CM044398.1, from coordinate 37,676,992 downwards.
CCACAAGTTAGACAAGTTTCCACAACTTGTTTTAGGTGGTATTCTTTTTAGTTCCGCACGGAATGTTCATGGGTTGTCTCTGGAGATATGAAGGTCTGATAGGGGATATGTGCAGGTTGTCGGAGCAGTTGCCTTTCAGAATAGACGGCTGACAATTCCTCAAGATACTTGTCCCGTGTTAGCAGCTCTCATGGAATCATGCTGGGCTGAGTAAGTACATTATTCTTGTGATGTTTATTAAGAATCAGCATCCATCAATAGCATTTCTTGAAATGGATGAGATGGTTAAACACCTAGGTGCACGAATGAGGTAGTTTCTTTTTGGAGTTTGTGATAACAGCTTATGCAGTTGTTGGCCTTTTTTTCTTTGAGAAACATGATGAGCTCCAAACCGAGAACTTGTCGCCTGTAGGTCGCCAATGGGCTGTTCTATGGTTGGTCAGAGTTGCGTTTGTGGCAGATGAAACTTCATACTGCGAACCCATTTGTATCACCATCCGAGTGATATACTCGTTTAAGTTTCAGCCTTGGGCTAGAAGTTCTCGTGAATTCTAGGAAACTAGTCACTATTGATGATTATATATATCTTAGGTATCTTATGTTCTCTTGGAGTCTTCAAGTGGTCATCTGTAGGCAACTTTATAGGTTTGTTAATTTACATGTACTGGCTGAACATTATCTATTTCGTCCTTTGACATGTAATCCGTGTGATGTGTGACGTTGGATTAGGTTTGTTTCTCCTCTGTCATTGCAGCAGCAGTAACATATTGTTTCTTCTCATGTAGTGATCCAAGACGGCGGCCTTCCTTCTCCAGCATCGTTGATACGTTGAAGAAGCTACTGAAACCACCTGTGCCACTGGAACAGATGGCCAGCCCATAGCCTGCCTCCACCAGCATGCAATGCTATTATTCTTTCGATCCATCCATGGTGATTACAAGTAAATCGCGTGAGTCCCACCGAGTTTATATTATTTTCTCTTGCGATCTGTAAAATATGCCGCAATAGCGTGCTTCGTTTCGTCACTAATATGTTCCTCTTGATGAACACGGCTATACCATGTGGTCACATCATTCGCAAGTCACTGTAGAATCCGATGCGACAAGGAAGTGATGCGAGCTGCAAATGAAACAGCAGACGCACCACCGAGAAGAAGGTTACTCCTAAAATTATGAAGGTATTGTGTATGTGTGCACTGTGAATAGCAAAATAGAAAGGCAGGATAAATTTTGTTATTAGGTCGATTGCCTGTCTTAAGCTGATCAAAAATAACATTCTGATACGAATTCGTTCATGTTTGTCGACGCTTCAAGGAGCTGACCGATGAGCTTTCAAGACTTTCAAGCTTTTTCATCCATAACCCATCAGTTCTCTACATATGTAGATTTTGTACATAAAGGTCGATAGATGATGCCTACTGCATTAGTAACATCCAGGAGTTATTTAGCATTTCTTGTAGGGAAAATTTATTTAAAAGTAGTTTAGTAATTACAGATCAATGTTGCTACAGCTAAAGCATCATCTTTGGACCTTTATTCAATTTAATCATGATGGATAATGATATTAATATTGTGGAAAGGCGTGAATGAGTACAAGGAAAATTAAAATAGCTTCTAAGGAGAAGATTATCCATAGTAGTTAAGTTACCATGTCAAAATGGATTCGATGGTTAACAATGGCTAGTTTTTTCTCAACTATAATGAATTGTCTTTTTTTAATGGGCCTTTTAATGCGTCATGAATTCCATATGGAGTCTAATAATTTCTTTTTAATTCTTCTGTTGGAAGGTTATTTAATCATGGATATCAAAAATATTCTGTGAAATTTTAAACAGGTCAATTGACAAAATAGTCAATTCCTTGCCGATTCTTTTGTTGGAAGGTGATTTAGCCATGCATGTCAAACCATTTCATGAAATTTCAAACATTCAAAGGTCGATTCATCAAAAAGAAAAAAAAAAGTCAATTAGCGAACCTTCGTATCCTTTTTTTTTTTTTTCGTTGGCAATCAATTAGTGAATTATTTTTGGTTCCAACTGCATTTATCAATTTTGCTTCTAGAATGTGAACAAGGGCACATAATATATACCGAGGGTTAATTGCATATTATCTCTTATAATTATATTTTTTTTTTGTGTTATAGTTTTTAAACTTAAAAAATTTATATTAAAATTCTCTATAGTTTATAAAAGTGAAACACTTGGCTCTAGTATTCTAATGTTATCGGTTTGATCGACGAAAATATGTGAGCTAATTTTAATATCTCAGTTATATTTTCGGTGATGATGTACAAAGATTAGATGACTGTTGTGGATGAAGAGGAATAACAATGATAAAATGTGAGTCATGATGTAGATGTCTCGATATCTGTATGAAAACATAATTGGGATATTTTAAATTTTTTTAATTTAAAGACGACGATAGTAAAAAAAAAAAAAATCTAATTACATAACAGACTATTTAATTAGCCCACACACCGATGCTTAATTGTAGGCCAAAAGAGGTAGGATCCGCTCCATTTCCCACAAGAATTCGGAATGCTTTATTCCCGCTTTCACACCTTTAAACCTACAGATGTTAAAATCTCAGCCGTCCAGGGACACGCATGGCAACCACTATATACACACCACCACTGTTCGGGATCACCGCTACCGATCGACTCTCTCTGAAGTGCCATGATCTGTGTGGTTTCACCAATCGTAAAGCAATCGGAAGGTTGTAGCTTCCCCGTACCCAACCCTGGCTCTCTTTTTCCGAGTCGTCCCCATCTTCCGTCTCTCTCTCCGCGGTCAACCCACGATTTTGACTACAAGACTTGCTGCGAAGAAGAAGAAACGAATGAAACGCAAAGGCTGTGTATGAATTCGCCTCCGCTGATTTGATCGTGTCTTCCTCCTCCTGCGCGATTCCTCGTGTGCTGGGATGAATAGTTCAGGCGGTTCTGCCGCTGGTCCGAGCTCCGGATCGGGGGATGGATCGGCCCCCCCGAGGAGGAATTCGAAGCGGCCAAAGTGTAATCTCACTTCCGAGATCTTCTTTCTACCGTCGTTTCCGTATGGATTTGCTGTTGTTTAGGCTTCCGATAGTTGCCTTATTGCAGAGATTGTTCTTGTTCGGGTAGGTTTTACGTGTTTGGGCATCGAAATCGTCTTCATCTTCTTTTTGTTCCTTCTGCTCCGTCTTGGGGGTGTTTTGCTTGGTCCTCGCCTTTTCCCCCTTTCTCGTTTGCGATTCCGGATCTCTCATTATCGGTGACATCCTTGTTTGATAGAGAGCGCCACAAATGTTCGGGTGAAAACTGATACTGTTGTTTGTCTTCCATTGGGTACTCAGATTCCAAGTTTACACAGCAGGAGCTCCCAGCTTGCAAACCAATCCTTACTCCAAAATGGGTAACCTTTACGTTCTCTACTGCTTTGCATGCTGTCTTTGCATATGGCCAGATAGATGTTGTAGAGACGAAACCAGGCAGAGCAATCTGATGCTGGATCGTGTAGGTGATCTCTGTTTTCACACTTGTTGGCGTCATCTTCGTCCCCATCGGTATCGCCGCCCTTATGGCCTCCAACAACGTATGCTGAAAAATTCTTATGTATCTCGCTGTCTCGTGTGCCTGTTTGATTCTCACTATGCCTCTTTTCTTTGTAGGTTGTCGAAATCGTGGATCGATATGATACAGAGTGCATACCAGCAAGCATGACCGGTGACAAGGTTGCATACATACAGAATGATACTATCAACAAAATTTGCACTAGAAATCTCACGGTAATCAGGCCCCTTTGTAACTATTCATGTAGTGGAGATACGAGGGAGTAGCTTATTACTTTGTTTTTATTGATCTATGGCAAAGAGGTTTGGCTTCCTGGTGATGGAAAACTTGCTTACCATAGAAGCTTTTAAATTTAAGATTTCTGACACGGCTTCTTTTGTCTTAGGTGCCAAAAGATATGGATCAGCCTATCTATGTCTACTATCAACTTGATAACTTCTATCAGAACCATAGGAGGTACCCATTTAGTAACCTTCTAAAGTTGGTATTGGTATTTTTCAGTGCTACTAGCATAATAAATCTTCACACTATTTGCTTTTGCTCTTTAATGCAATTTTCATATCACATAAATATCCAAGATGGCTGATTCTGGCACACAAAAAAAAAAGAGTCAATTTTGATTTATGGGTAACAGCTTGTCTACAACTTCGCTGATGGTGATTTCTGAATCTAGGTATGTGAAGAGCCGAAGTGATGCACAATTGAGGGATGCTGATCAAGCAAATAAGACTAGCGGATGTGATCCTGAAAAGACCACAAAAGATGGATCTCCAATTGTTCCTTGTGGTCTTATAGCATGGAGTTTGTTCAATGATACTTACAACTTTACCCTAGGCAACAAAAATTTGTCTGTAAACAAGAACGGCATTTCTTGGAAGAGTGACAGGGATCACAAATTTGGAAAAGATGTCTACCCAAAGAATTTTCAAAATGGAGTTTTACGAGGTGGTGCAAGCCTAGATCCAAATAAGCCTGTGAGACTCCATTTTATAAATCATGCTTTTCATTGGCATCTTAATTTTTAAGCGTGTGTTTAGTTTGTGTTGGTTGAAATAGTCCCATGGTAAGGAAACTTGAATCAAAATTGCTAAATTCCTCTTCCGTTGTCATAAGAAGTTTACAATTGTCACTCCTGAAAGGCAGGTGATTTGTGCTTGAATTGTTTGTTAATACCATTCTTTATTACAAAATTTAGTTATTTCCGAAGTACCCTTCTGCTAGCTGAAAAGGACCCATCTCTATCTTGATTGCTTGATGATAAGACTTGGTTTTCCATAACCTGATACCTGCTGTTGGGCCAAGCTCTAGCATCAAGTTACGATTACTGGTGCAATCAGGTTTTTACCGTGCTATTGTTTTTAATCGGATAAAACTGAACCAAGTTTTTACTTACTTTTTTTCCAGTTTGAATTGTCTGACTTCCTGTTATTTTTATTCTGGATCTTCAGTTGGAATTGATTAGTGACAATATGTTTGTTATCAATTCCTTCACACTCACTCTTGAGCTGCCTATAAGCATCTTCTTTTATTTGTGGCCGATTCACATTCCAGATTAAAGTTTTTCTGATTGCATGGTATGCGATGTTTTACAGATTTGGATATTGGTCTGTTCTAGTTGCATTGAAGTTCCCCTTATAATGTCGTACAACTGAACATCGACTGATCTAGTATGCTTTTTTGTATGGCCAGTTGAACGAGCAGGAGGATCTCATTGTATGGATGCGCACTGCTGCGCTTCCAACATTTAGAAAGCTTTATGGGAAAATACATCAGGATCTTAAAGCAAATGATATTATAATGGTGACACTGGAGAACAATTACAATACGTATAGCTTTAATGGCAAGAAAAAATTGGTGCTATCCACCTCAAGCTGGCTTGGTGGGAAAAACGACTTCCTCGGCATAGCATATCTGACCATTGGAGGGCTCTGCTTCTTTTTGGCCACAGCCTTTACCGTCGTATACTTGGTGAAACCTAGGTACACTCTTTTACTGAATTTCATCGGACAAACTAATCTTAGAAGAAAAATGTTTATCGGACAATTCCAGTGCTGTCTTGGAACTTTAAGTCTAATCTGAACTATGTGAAATCTGAATTCTCGAGTGACTTTTGAAATTTGTGTTTGTGCTCATGGGCTGCCAAGTCTTTTTATTTTGCTGTGGATACAGGCTGAAGGCTGTTAAATAATTAATTTTGTAGATTGAATTTAATACTAAATTGTTTCTTCTGTTGACTGAAAACAATATTCACATTCTTAGGATTTCTCGTATGAATGAGCTCATTAGTGTCTTCAGCTTTCAGTTGATAACTTCAGTAAATGTACATTTTGGAAGTGCCTATTGCTTGAAATAACTTCCAAACTCTTGACCGGGTATTGAGTTGGATATTAATACTGTTACTTTTCTTATGTTGGCCATCTTTTGAGTATTTTACTCCTGATAGAATGGCTTGGCACAATATAATACGGTACCATAGTGAGCTATATATACCAGGCATCAAAGCAATTGAAAACTCTGTCAACTCTTAATATCATCAGAATGCCAGTATGTAGTTGTTTCCCTCGGAGCTTTTCACTGTGTTCCATTGTATGTGCACGTTTGACTTTGATACACAATTCCCAACATTTGGTACTGTTGAAACGACATTTTCAAGCGTCACCGGGTATAGATGTTACTAGAATTTCTACTCCTTTAAACATGCATAGGCTACTTTCAATGTTCTTTCCCTGATTGTATTTCACGGTGTTATCTTCGTCTATTACAAAGATGATCATTTGTTGTTCTTTCTGTTCTTATCTCACTAGATGTTGGTCTCAAAATCCCTCTTTGCAACTTTAACCTTTAAACTCTCGCAACTAATAAGAAGAGAATGGAAAAAATTAACGGGTTGAATGGTGCATGCTCACATCTATTGGCCGCTATGTCGTATTGTACACCATAGTGATGGGTTTGTTTACTCTTCAAAACATGATGTTAATTTATGACGGTTATTTGTTTGCTAATTTACTCGTGTCCATCTTGCAGGAAGCTCGGTGATACGTCATATTTGTCATGGAATAGGAATCCTTCGGGGCACTAAAAGCTTGCAAACTTGTATAAATATAGTATAAAGGTTTTGCATGTATTAGAAATTAATATACTGTTGTACACAGATATATGCTTTGTGCTTCATCTATGTTATTGTACTCTTATCAAAAACCAAACATGAGTAGATGATTAGCTTAGGGTTTTATTGAACTTCTCATTCCTCCTATAGTTGTTCTTCACAATCATAACTCTAAACCCCCAACATCTTTGTGTGGATTCGGCTGCTTCGGAAATCATTGGCCCGATATATCAACTGTTTTCGATTCATTTAGAGGAGACCGACAGTTTGAAGGTGAGTGTTTGTGATGCTGGATGATTAGGGTTCCAAGTCATGAAAATTAACTGTTGGTTTTGTTTGTTCAAAGCTTTGTGCATTTTATCGACTACGGGCGGTTTACTTGCAAGTCTAGACTGTCATAAACTATTCCCCGTTTGCGACTGTTTGCAAGGAGAATGCTTCAAAGGGGGTGTCTCATCTTCGCTTCCACCACCTTCTTTATCGTTATTGATGATACCACCTCGCTCGTCTCCTCCTCCATCTCATCTTTTTTATGCCGGTGTTGCCAATACCTTCTTTCTCTCTTCTTCCTATGTCTGAATACTTGGAACTTCAAATTTGATATTGATGATACCTCCTTGCTCATCTCCTCCTCCTCCAATGCAACCTTTTATGTTGGTGTTGCCAATACCTCCTCCCTCTTCTCCTCCTTTTGCGTTCTTTATCGATATTGATGATACCACTTTGCTCGTCTCCTCCAACTCGATCTTTTTATGACCTTTTTATGCCGGTGTTGCCAATACCTTCTCCCTCTCTTTTCTTTCCATGTCTAAATACTTAGAACCATGGTATGCAAACGTCGACGTGGTCCAGAGGATATCAATACATATGCATATTTTGATTGGTAAAAACCGATAATAATGCATTGATCACCATCCAAGTTATGATGAGTTGAAATTATGAGGAATCAGCATAAGACATACAAGTATAGAAACTCTCGGTACACCAAAGAAAAAAAATTACAAACCACAGTTATAAAAATGAGTTCTAGTTTAATATCGATGATACCTCCTTGCTCATCTCCTCCTCCAATGCAACCTTTTATGTTGGCGTTGCCAATACCTCCTCCCTCTTCTCCTCCTATTGCCTCCTTTTGCGTTGGTACTGCCGATACGAACCGGGTGGTTCATATCAATACAATCCAAGTTTGATGAGTTGAAGATTTGAGGAATCAGTAAGACATACAAGTATAGAAAGAAAAAAAAAACACAATTAAAACAAGTGTCTATCTACTCTCCCAAGTTTGATGAGTTGAAGATTTGAGGAATCAGTAAGACATACAAGTATAGAAAGAAAAGAAAAAAAAATCAATTAAAACAAGTCCTTATCTACTCTATAACACACTGCTGGATCCAGAATTCATATTTTTCACACCCTGGATGATACAATATATACCACCTGTTTCTTTAGGACCACACAAATCTGATAGACTATTAAAACTAACACCTACCACCTGTTTCTTTAGTACCACACAAATCTGATAGACTCTTAAAACTAACACCGTATCATATAAAGTTCGTCTGACACACTTCGCAGCATTATCGACCCACTCGAGTTTGTCAACCATACAAGCTCAGATGTCACACCATGTACTTTAAAATAGACAAGTCTTGCACAAAGAACAGATGCGGACAACACAAAATTGAATGAGCATCAGCTGCACATCCAGACTTGCCAGAAATGAAACCCAGGGCCAAGATCATCCTGTTAGTTTAATCATCATCGACAACACGAATAATATGTAGGTAACAACATGCCAGATCCATGTCATCCTCCGGAGGCCAATTCCTCCTCCTAAATCGTGATCTCACTGGGCGCGTGGAAAGTTCTTCCACGGCATATAGCTTCCAGGTTCTCCCCAGCGTAGGAGCAAAGTGGAGAGATTTCCACACCTGCAAGCAAACACGACTATCGGATAGACTAGTTGCAACATCAACCGATTTAGTTTTATGAATTGGAGTTGGGTAATGCATGATTAAAATTTCCTACGGCATTTCCTTGTCAAGCAGTAAGATGAATTGCTGCAAGAGTAAATGCTGCAGTCATAGACAATGGGAAGATTACCGGTTAGGTATAGAGGCACTGAATGTGTCAAAAAGCCACCGGCTGCAACTACCCAACGGCTGTGGAGGCGAAGAAGCATCAGTCGAGCACTGTCGGGAGTATCGTAACTTGCTCCGTTGGCATTCTTGACGGGTGCAAATTCCTCCTCCCTCGGGACCTGTCTCACCAAATCACCATGTGTAAATGAATCCAAGACAACATCGTTCACCAAGCAGTGAAAACAATCCAGACAAAAGATATGGGAAAAACAAAGTGACTCCATGACAAACCAACCTCAAAAAGTGCCATTGATGGAGCGTATGCAAATGCATCAAAAACAAACTGCTCCAGCTTAAATCCAATAGTAAATCCATGGATTGAAGGGATTTTCTTCTCAGCCTGGTGGTAACTGCATTGCAAATGTGAATTTAAGCTGCTGAGGTTATGCTGTTGAAGTGGTTAATACAATGTGACATTGGTATTTAACTAATGAATCAATAACTCTTGACAAAAAGTGATATCAAGATGTCAAACAGCTTTACCAGAAACTCAGAGAAGCAGGTCTGTATAGAACAACAATAGAACACCCATTTTTAACAAATGATGATTATGAACATCAACTATTATCATATATGCAGCCCATGTGAAGAATATAATGGTTCAAATATAGGCATCGATTTAGAATCTTAAAGCACTAAACATTATCATATAGTTAAGGCAACCCAACTATGTTTCACCACCTATGGCATGCCCGATGGATCAAAAACTCTAGAAAGAGTCCACATAAAGCAACATAACCCAGAACATAAGTTGGAAGTGTAACAAAAACAAACTCTAGATATAAAGTGGAAACTATTTGAAATTACAAGAAAAAGCAAACTCTAGATATAAGTTAAATGCCTGAAAATCTAGCCAAATATAAGAAAATCAGAGTGAGATATATGGTAAAGTCACTGAAAAAAAAAGAAGAAAAAATTGTGGAACTATTTAGATAAACATGTTAGATATGTGCCCTAAAAGAAAAAAAAGGAAAAAAAAAAGTAGCAGGTTCCTTGTAGATTCCATCTTGAAGTAGTCAAAGTAACAAATTGAATTATTAAGGGCTTACATGCTGTCTTTTTCAAGGCCATTTGCTACTTGATTCAGGAAATCCAGGGTGAACATATGTAGGCACACCTAATACATGGGCAAAAACACAAATGATTAGCATATTGTCATCTACATTATCGTAATTGTGATTTGCTAAGAATTGAAGGAGTAATGAAAATTGGTAATAGCACAAATAAGAAACAACACCAAGATCATATTGGAAAGACTTCTAAAAAAAAGAAAACTAACAGATGCACAATAAACAATATCTAGCTGATCAGAGAGTTATCTTATATTCTGAAAACAATAATCCTTTCCTTCAGGTACAAAACTAGATCCAGAAAAGTCAAGAAGACTAAAATCATAAAGTATTATAACATACAAGATTGGTATACTAGAAATAGTTTGATGTAGCGTCCATGATGTTTTATATCAGTGTTTTCACCATGTCCTTATGTCTTTAGCATTTTCCATAGTTTATCTAATTTGTCTGATAAATCATAGGTTATTATTACCAATCATTTTAAGCTTTATTTTGCTGTTAGAACAGCAATTAATATCATATTGGATTCTCATATGAGGCTGTCATTGCATGTGCTAAATGCAATACTTAACAATTTCTTTGTTTTCATGCGTGATATTTTTCCAAGAAGATGCAAAAGTGACAAAGCAATTTTGAGGAAGAATGCAATAAGGAGATTTAAATGCAAAAACAATAAGATGCAAAAAGTGGCAATTGATTTACATTACTCCAACAATAGCGAAGCCGCCCAGTGGTCTGATTGATCTCAGTTGTCATTGATGCATCCATCTCGCTGTATTCAACCACTGCAAAAGGCCCACCTCTGCCCCTCTGGACAAAGACTCCAACCTTTTCCTGTGGGTAGGCCTGATTCACATGCACACTGGTAAGTCTTTTACTTGCACAGTCAGCACTTGGACAAGACAAATTATTTCAACCAATTATATTACATACAAATGGTACTTTAGCATAGATTGTAAAATGAATTTTGAAACAAATAGAAATTGGCATAATCTTCCAGCAACGTAGAAAATTCACCCCTAATCAGCTGCCACTAGTGACAAAAAGAATTTGTGATGACAACTTACTAAGACTTTTTTGAAATAGAAGTAAAATGTGGATATCATGTGTTTTGTAACATCAGGCCCCAATTAATTAAATCCTGTAACTTTCTATTTCTTTGACATCCTACAATTTGAGAAAGTAGTAAGGCAATAAGATAAAGCTAAAGCCTTTACATATAGGCCTTTCATTGATTTGGTTATTGTAAAGACACGTCCAAAATCCCTCAGAGAAACTTCAAGCTGACCTTGAAAAATGAAATGTGCCCTTCCCTATCTTCATAGATATGAAAAATGGTCGTGATCATATAACATGGACAATAACAGCTAGACTAATCATCATCATTCAGCTACACAAACAATTCCAAAATGGAAGCTCCATTGAATTTTGACAAATTGAAGAACTTGCCTACTTTGCAGGTGGAAACATCTATCTTTCTAGCTAAAAGCATACTCAATCAAAGAACAAACCTCCTAGAATTCCTGTATACCAAGAAAAGTTCTAGAAGGCAGAACATCGTGATATCATATATTCTCAAAGATACAACATATAATAAACCACAAAATCATGATGCTTCCATTGTGAGTAAACCAACGACAACGCATTAAAAATAACTACCACCAGAGCCACTACATGATCAAAACAATCAACGACAGACCCCTTTAACAATTATTTCAAACACAATTTTCAAAGCTTTTCAGATATTGGTATCATATGTGAGACATCATAACCTGATTAATGTGAGACATCAACTTCTCACCTTCCGTACAACTTTTGCTGCAGCAGCCACACCTTTGTCAATAAAATATCCAAAGAATGCTGGGTCAGCAACACGGACCTGCTCTCAGGTGTTTTAGTAAAAATAGATGGAAGGTGGTTCATAAATAGCTAAAGGAACATCTGATCTCACCAGCACATTATCAACTCCATAACAATCTACATATTTCACACCTCTCATTGCCATATCTTCCAGTAATTTTGAAGATTTAAGAGCTGTTAAAAGGATAAATCGTATAAAATTTATGAATCTGAGAGATTGGGAATACTATTAGCAAATAGCAAGCAGTAAATCTGGAAAACATACCAGAATATAATCCTCCATTTCCATCAGGAGCCCTTGAAACCTGGGTTTACAGAAAAAGACTATTATGACTTGTCATGCAATCACAAATTTGGCAACAGAGTAGAAAGAATGAAAGCTGATGTGTTTATGGAGTTCAGTACAATGGGAAGTCAACATACTACTAATAGATCAAACAAAAACAACAACAACAAAATTATAAGTCCCAACTATTTGGGGTCGGCTATATAGATCTTTTGCCACCATTGAGGCATGTAAAAGATTATATGTTTGGTTATGTTTAGAGTATTTAAATCTTTATTTATTTCTATTAAAGTCTTGTTATGTCTTTTTCTATCTCTCCTCTTACCACTAACATTAATTATTTTGCTTCTTCTAACTACTACATCCATAGGTCTCCTAAGCACATACCTATACCATCTGAAGCGATTCTCTCTCATTTTATTCTCTATCAAAGCAGTACCTGGTTGACCAGTCAATGGCAAACAAGAGATAGAAAAAAGAAGAATAATAACTTGACCAGTCACTGACTTTGATATATGTTGTTCAATTCTCTAAGAAATAAGAAATAGGAAACAATTAAAGTAAAACATGGCATATATGCTAGTTTGTCAATATACATATACATATGCAAAGTCAACATCCAACTTGTAGTCTCGTTCTACCATCAATGTGGGTTAGGCATTTGTTGCAAAATTTACTCTTCAACTTTGTCACTGATCGTACATTTTTGTCATCTTCATAATGTTAAGTATGTGAAATGGTATCAATAATGCGACCATGAAATATATTTTAAGACCTAATTCATTGTTATAGCATCATTGGAGAATTGTTTTTGTGGACAGGTACAATACTTGGCATTTCCATACTATCGGCTCAAAAACTGCTTCAACTACCAACAACCATATCATTTGACTCTTATCACCAAGCTTACTAAAGCAAAATTGGCTATATCTTCCTTGAACTAAAAGTAGGGGCATAACTGTGGTTTCCTGTACCATGCTGGCAACATACCCAAAACCTTTGAGCCACTGACATTCAAAACCTTGCAATAAATAAGTGACTGTCAATTCACTTGAGATACAGTGGTTAAGTTAGTAACAAAAAATCCCCATCTTTATTAAGAGAGTCTCCATGATAAATTTTCTGTTACGTATCTCCATGAGAGAAACAACATGGACAAAGACATAAATATACCTTATACGGAGTCTCCATGATGAATCTGCCATCCCCAGAAACACAGGGAAGAGTACCTTGTTGGAAAAAGGTCACCTGCAAAAGGAAAATAAAAAATAAAAAAAAGATCAGCAAAATAATTTCAAATGCATAACCTGTTAAGGAAATTCAAGCCTTACTTGATCAGATTCTAAGCCAAAATATTTATGACTTTCAAAGAATTTGCGAGTGGCTTCATCAGTAAATGGACTAGTCATTATGTACCAGTGGATCGGCATAAAACCAGCTGTCCATTAACTAAGAGAGTCAGGTTAAGCATACACAAAACATGTTGAAAAAGGTACAGAAAGTAATCCTTACTGTCATTTGACTGAGCTGCAAGTTTTTGGATGCACAAAATTCTTTCAGCCTGAAGTTGAAAGAGTGATTTTCCAGATGGAAGTCCAATATCTAAAGTAAAAGATAACAGGGCAAAATATCAGTCTGCATTTCCATTTAGTCATACAATCAACACCACTAGGAGTCCTCCAACTTGAAACCCAGAATTCTGAAGCAAATTCCTTATATGAAGGATACCATGGAAATCTTGCCAGAAAAAGAAGTTCGACCATCGATGTATCAGTTTGACATATTAAGGTAATTATAATTCCCTTATAGAATATTTTTAGATGCAAGAACTCCGGGTTCATGTGTCTTCATTAAGTGCCATTAAGGCTTGTGCACAAGAAACTCGGGTTCTCCCATGTGATTAACCACTCCTGCATATACATAGTAGATCTAGCCCTCTAGACAATGTAAACAATTTAAGGTAAATAGGCACACAATTGATTCTTTTCCCTTATTTTTGTGTAGTACATAAGTTATAGAAAACTTTTACGACTCAATCTGATAGACTTTTTACTAGAATCTAACAGAGGCAGTACACCGAGAATGACAGCATTATAGTTATAAGAATGCTATTAGTAGACCAATATAGAATTAGTCGATCAGTTACTTACTGAAACATCCCTTGGGGTCTGAACATAGTAGATCTAGCCCACTAGACAATGTAAACAATTTAAGGTAAATAGGCACACAATTGATTCTTTTCCCTTATTTTTGTGTGGTACATAAGTTATAGAAAACTTTTACGACTCAATCTGATAGACTTTTTGCTAGAATCTAACAGAGGCAGTACACCGAGAATGACAGCATTATAGTTATAAGAATGCTATTAGTAGACCAATATAGAATTAGTCGATCAGTTACTTACTGAAACATCCCTTCGGGTCTGAACTTCCAAGACGAGTGCCCTGTGACAAAATTGCAGAAGAAAAAAACCACATATGTAAGACTTCCTGCTTCTTGCCAAGGTGTAAATAAGGCTTCCTATGTCTTGGTAACAGGAAAATTTAACTATGTATACAACTTTCTGATCAGCGGCATTAATCCCAGTAAGAATAAAGGAATTGCTAGCACCATCCAAGAAGTCATATTTTAGCATCTCCAAAGACTTTATTGCTGATGAAAACAATCCTCATAGTGTTTTCAGTAAATTTCACATAGACTACTATGTTCTAAGCCCTTAAATTTGACAGTGAATTCACAGCAAGTGATTGCCCGCACATTTTTTGTCATTTTTTATTCGACATGACAAATGCAGTCAACATTTTTAGGCATCTTGCAATAGATCAATCAGTTTCAGTTATCTCGATTGGGTGATTGGCTATAGTAGCCAGGGAGTAGGCAACAAATTTGAGATCATAAGAATTTGCAACAAAGAAGCACAAGAAAAGAAAATGAGATCCACAAATACAATCATAGAATGATTGGAAAGATGATAATAGGAACAACTAAATTGAACAATAAAAACATGGAGTAACCAAAGGAAAAACTATGATAAAAATGAAGCAAAAAATAGAGGTATATATTTCATGTAGTTAGACAAGATCTACAATATAGGGAGAATGGAAGAATCAGGATACGAAAAGCTTGCATTGTTAATGACTCCGCCTAGTTGGTTCCATAATTTCAGGAATATTTTGCATGCTTATAAATACGATTAAAGTGCTACATATGCAGTGGGATCTTTGATGATAGTTGCAGAAGGCAAAAAGTCCATGGTCAGCAGTCAAGTTTAGATGGAGCAAAGAACTAGTGGGCATAACCCAAGTTTGTTGAACTTAAGTACCTGTCCACCGGAAAGAAGTACCACAGCTAACTTTCCTTCTGAAATAGCCTTCAATCCCCTCTTCCACCACCTCTCTCTTTCCTCAAGGGTTCTTGCTTCCACAGTTGAAACACTAGCCTCCGGTACGGGCTCAACAGCAGGCAACGGCAGGCCTATATATTTCTCT
Source organism: Musa beccarii (assembly GCA_024322285.1). Taxonomy (NCBI): domain Eukaryota; kingdom Viridiplantae; phylum Streptophyta; class Magnoliopsida; order Zingiberales; family Musaceae; genus Musa; species Musa beccarii. The sequence continues at coordinate 37,661,489 of CM044398.1, read as the reverse complement.
CCCAATATCAACAATTAACATTGAGAAAAGGATCTGTTTGAGATCCAAGAATGAACAGATTGCATGTCATTGGACAGTTTAAGCAACAGTGTCGAAATACTCACCTTGAGATCCAAGAGAACATCGAATGATCCGATCGATTCTAGGAAGATCCAAGCTCTGACAGAGAACAAGCAGACAGAACTAAGTGATCCACAAAGGCACAACCATGAACCAACATGTCAAGAACTAATCAAGAGTCCCAAATGAACCAGAGAATACCAGATTTTCCAGATCAAGCACAACTAACGCTATACGTGTCACAAAAAAAATCTCACTTCTATAAGAATTTTAGTTAAAACCACGAATCAGCAATCTCCGTTTCGTGAACAAGGAAAGAAAAAAACACAAATCCTCGAGCGAAAAACCCACATGGAATTCACCGCAAACCCGCATTCCTTCAATCAAGAGCCTACCGTAGAAGCAGCACAAACAGATTCGAAGATCCAAAATAACAATAAAGAGCCAACTGATGACGACAAGAATAACCAAACCTCGATGTCCTTCACGAGGAGGTTGCGCTCCTCCGGCGAGAGCTCGTCCCAGAAGGCGAAGGCGTCCTCTTGGCCGTAGTCCTTGAGCCTCTCCAGCAGCGCCTGCGGGGGCGGCGGCGGAGGCGACGGCGTCCCCCTCCTCCCCACATCGGATCCGACCACTATCTCCTTCATCCCTCCTTCCACCGAAACAGAGCAAACAGAGAGGAGGCAGAGGAGCTCGAACCGCCCGAGACGAAGGGGCCGTGGGTGCACATTATATACCCTCGTGGCTTGCGGCGTCAAAGCCCGCGACAGCCGAGTCCCTGAACAGCCAATAGCTTCTCGACAAGCAGAGGAGTCATAGATGGGGCCCACCGGAGAGGACCAATGGCAAGAAAGAAGAGAGACGGGAGCAAACATGGGATCGAGAGGCCATCAGATCTTGGAAGTGAATGCACTTACAAGTGGCCTTTTGTTTTCGCTTGTAGCTGAAGGGATGAACTCACTCACTCTGCCTTCTTTGATGATTGCAAAGGATGAACAACCAATGATCCAATATGATTTCACAGAAGAATTTTTTAAGGGACAGCTGAGGTTTCTTGAGAGACACACCATCAAACAAACAGATTAAACCATGTTCATCAGGTAATAGCTTTGATGTTTATGGCCAACAACAGAAGAATTTTTAGTGACAGTTCTTGGCTTACTACACAAGTGATGAAGACACACCATCAAACAAACAGATTAAACCATGTTCATCAGGTAAAGGTTTGAGCTTTGATGTTTATGGCCAACATAGATTGATCAAGGGACCTCAATAGCAGCCTTTTCCTTGTAATCATTGTGTTCTTCTTCCTCTGTGTGTGTGTGTGTTAAAAATGGAATCAGTGCCAAAAGAGGAGTTCAACATCTGATGTCTGACACATCTTGGAAGACAAGCAATGAATCTAACCTTTGATTGCTCCAATGGAAGGAATCCAGCAAAACATCATCATCACAACAAAGAACAATTACCCTCAACAGTGAAGGCATTCTTTGCTGAACCAACCAGCCCTGCACTTGTTTGGGTGAGTGCTCAGAGTTCATTTGGCTGCAGGAAGGAACAAGGCATGGCCCATCAAACAGTTGGATTCTCTTCCCCAACAACCCAATTATGGAGAAGCTCCCCACCACCCATTGGGTTGTCTGCACACCATCTCTCAGCATGTAAGAAGAAGTGAGAGGAAAGAGATGATTTCCTCCTGCTTGTTTAGTAGTCATCAGGATCATGTTTTCTGTAGTTTGATGTGGATGTCTCATCTTTCTTCTAGTTTTAGTACTCATAAAATACTCAACCTTCTGAAACTTTATTTATTTTTTAACTGTGATGTGAACATTTAAAGTTTTTTTTTTTCAAGAGTATCAGAATACAAACTGTTCCTTCTTCCTGGAAATTTTGTTCCATCTTCTTTTGTCTTTTCTTGATTTCTTTTTTTTTTTCTTCTCTGGGTCATGGACTTTGCTTTAGGAGATTTAAAAAGAAATGGTTCGAGTCCATCAAAATTTGTTGAGATCAATTTTAAATCTAATTGATAAATATCCGAATTTAAATTATTGGAATAATCCGAGAATACGGAAGAATACGGCTCCGCCGCCATCGGTTCGTACCGGCCACGTCAACCCAACCTAAACAGTTGGCCGTTGACGACACCGCAACGATCAAGTCAACATATGGCCTTCGATTTCCGTTATATTTACCTTGGCTGCCATCCTCCCTCGACACGTGGACCGCGGCCATCGTCTTCTTCTCCCTCTCGCTCTCGTGTCGCCCGTCGCTCTCTCCAGGGTTTCACAGGAGGCCAGCTCGAGGCGTCCTTCTCCGCCGCGCAGGTACAAGAGAAAAGGAGGGAACTTGGACGGTGTCTGGTCGAATTCCAGTTACGTCGGTGCCTCTTACTTTGTCCGATCTCTTGTGGCTCAGCGTTTCGGGGATTTGATGTGCTTTCCATCGAACTTAGGTTTTCACCTCTCGATTTGTCCCGACTTCTATCGTGTCTTTGTTCGGACAAGATCAAATGCTTTTCCTGCAAGGAATCCGGCTTTATGGTAGGTGATGGATTGAGCATCGGATGTGACGAGCCATGTTCGTTTGCGCTTTGTCTGTCTCCGCGTGAAGTGCCAAACTCCTTTTTCTGGCATTTTAGCAGTCTTGTTTCAATTTCTCCATGACTTGCATCTTAATGGAAACGAGGATTATATGGCACTTAGGGCTCAATCTTTAGAGTGAGAGTGTATCCTAAGTTCCTAATTATGGCTGCAAAGTTTCTCCCGAGCGATTAGTGGTGCCTAATCCTAATTCTTCTTTAGAGACATTTGGATTGTTTGTAAAGGCCTGGACTTCCTGTACAATTTTGCATAGGTGCTTGGTGAACAAAATGGAATCAGTCCTTTTGGTCCACCCGAGTGATAGATTTCTGAATGTGCCGTTCTTCAATTCGATTAAGTCTGACAAGGTCCGTCAGCATGAAGTGTGGATATCTAAATTAGGGAGTGGGCTAAGAGTTAGATGTGAATGAGTTTAGTGGTAGCTCCCCTCATAGCAGCAGCAGTATCTAAGAGTTGATGTAGCAAAACTATGAAGTGGATGAGAAAGAGGTGGAGCCTGTCAAAACATAATAGTGTTTCCTACCATTGTTGTTTTGACAAAAATGGTTAAAGCATGACTTCATTTTGTTTTTAGATTTGATTACATGACATGGCCATCCAATACAAGGATCATAAATAGAATTCCCATTGTCTGTTTCATAAGAGCTTGACTACCAAGCAACTGCTTTGGATTAATCAAGGAGGTGTTTTGGCAGATAATGACATGTAAAATTTAGCTGGAAAGTAAAGTCAGAAAGAGGTAAAGATGGCAATTCTTGGAGACGGTGGGTATCTGAGTAACTGTCCTCTGGCCCAATTGGCTGTAGCTATTCCTTATTTTCCAACTGAAGACAATGTATATCTTATGTTTGTTCACAACATTCAACATTCAAGATTTATTCAGTTCCTTTTTATCTCTATTTTGGTGCGTTTACATGTATTATTTATACCTTGTGCCGCTCAAAGATCAACCTCAGTTGCAATCTCTTAGTAGGTCGGGAAGATCTAACCATATTTAGTCTCGTATTGATTGGAGATTTACAGTGCTAAGGTTTATAATAAAGAGTCAAAAGTGCATTCAAGAATGGATAATTCAAGTGAAGATGAGGAAAATATAGGGTACAAAAGAATGTCAAAGAGGAAGATGAGGTCACCGATAAGTCGGCCCACTAAAATGGTAGGTAGTGTGGTTTTCGGATTAATTACATATTATTTTTTTGTAGTTAGTCATCTTTAGCATTTCGATTTCTAGACCCGTAAAAATTATATTGGCATTCTTATAATTATGAAAGTAAAATATTTAATCTTATTTCTTCTTATATCGATGAAATATATGACATGTGCTGTCATATGCAAGGATAGTGTGAAAAAAAGAGAGAAAAATAATTTTGCTAATAAAAATGCAGAAATCAATATATGCTTTGATAAAGGGTCGAAGAGCAGGGTCTTCACTCTGGCTCAACCATTGCTACCTCTTGTTAGTCGGAGAGAAGGTTATGGTATTTGTCACGGTGCTTAGAGAGAACGTTTGAGTAGGGTGTCGACCGGGTAGCAATAGCAGTGGAGTGTGATGCCAAGAAGGCTGACGTAGTCCTTGATAAGGAGGAAGTAATTAGCCATTTCCCTCCGAGAGAACTGGTCCTCGAGCACTGACACCATCTTCGTAATGATAATTTCCCAAATGGCGTCAATATCGGGACGTGCGATGAGGCCATTGCCTATGTGGAGGATATGATACTCGATGATGAAGAAACTAACGATGTACGCAAAGAAGATCTAGTACGTTTAGAGGAAGGGAGTCAAGGGAGAGATCTTGAAGTTAGAGGTGAGTTATAGTTTGTGGTTCTCGAAATAGTACCACTGGAAGCGCTCCTTGAGGTCGAGGGTCGTGTAGATGCATTGGGCATAGTAAAGAGGGGTGATATCGAGGATTGAAGTTTCGCTATCAGTGGCGATTGTGACGAGGTCGTCAAAGTTGTTGTTAGACCAATCGTTGTCCACCTCCTCGAGGTAGAGGGAGTATGGATGGTTGTGAAAGATAGGGATAGTGATGGTGGAGCCAGAGACCTTACTCTTTGGACTTTTTATTAGTGAAATTACTTTTTTATCTCTCATTTTCGCGTCATTTCTATACGTGGCAATACGTACCTTATCTTGCCTCAGTAAAATCGACGATGTAAAAAAAAAAAAAATATATTTTACTTTCAATATCAAAATAATATTTTTAGTAGATGACTAATTATAGGATAATATGTAATTATCTTATAGTTTTCACATGTTTTAGGTCTTATGTGCTTAAATTAATTTGAATGGACTTGGGCCGGCCCGGACCGGCCCAGCCCGGCAGTTTTACTATCGGCCGACTGCGCTCTTCTCCGACCACTCCTTCACCAGAGGCAGAGAAAGAGAACCCGACGACGAGAAAGAATTCCATCAATCTCTCTCTCTACAGATGGGTCGAGCCGTTCTCTCTTCCTCTCTCGTCTCCCTGAGACCGAGGATTCCCGGGGTACCCAAACCTTTTTTCCCCAAGTCGACCTCCAACAACGCCCTGCGGTTTCCCTCGAAGATTTCGCGGGGATCCCAAACCCGCGCGGCGGCGGTCTCCGAATCCCCCACCGGGAGGTTGTTCCCGAGGGTTGCGGCCGAGTCCACGGGGCCGATCCCCGCGGCGGACCTGCTGAAGGTCGTGGAGACGGCCGCGAGGACCGGCGCCGAGGTTCTTGCCTTCTCGAGATCCTTTTCTCTTTTCTTAGGTGAACTGCCTTTTGAGGTGACTGCTTTGCTTAGGGGGGTTTCATGTGACTTACGGAGTTTCGTTTTGCCTCCTTGTAAAAGAGTCTAATTTATGCTTATCGTAGTCCATTTTATGTCTCTTTCTGGAAGATTACGTTGATGTTCAAGTATGACCCAGTTTGTGACCTAATATTATTGCTAAAGCTACCTCCGTGAAATTTGATTAAAGAAAGGAAAATTCTTCCTAATTCAAAGTGTATAATTTTTCTTCCAACTTTTACCTGCGGTTCTCTTTGCAATGTGTAGCTTATTAGTTGTTTTGCATGTTAAATAGCCTTGTAAGTTGGAAATTTTCTTCGGCATGTGGTTACTGCTTTGATATGTTGACCATCAATAGGTAATTTTTAATAGTACCTTATTTCTAGCTGATGTTTTTCGTGACAGAAACTTGAACCCTGCTGAACCTTCATTTTGTGTGTTCCAGGGCTATTTAGAGTCTTGTTAGTTGATGTTGCATGCTTGGTGAATTTACATGGTCCACTTTTGTGGTCTGGTGTCATGACGAAAGCTTGTGATAACAAATTTCTAAAATTTAATTGATGAAATTTGATCTTTAAAACTGTGATATATATTTCCTAGATAGGAGATTATGGTAAATGTTAAGGTTTGCTGCAATGAGCATAGACCATTGTTCTCTTAGCAAGAAAGACACAAAAAAGGGGCAAAAATTAAAGTATATGACATAATTGAGACATTATGTTGGAATGATGAAATTTTATCAAACATTAAGCTGTCAACTTGTTGATTTCTGTAAGTGATTTGTGGTCCTTATGTTTACATAATATGAGCAAGGAAAACAGAAACGTAAAATTTCTTAGTTTTGAAATAAGATAAAATAGTGGTAGAGTCCTCTGGATCACTTAGTCCAAATGAACATTTTGAATGCTTCATTTCTTATATATGTATATACACATACATATGTATGTATGTATATGTACGTATGCGCATACATATAGTGTAATATATTAAATATGTGTATGTTATGTTTACATTTGTTTCCTCATTAGCCTTTTGGAATTTGTTTTTTCTCATTCCAGATCACAAACATTCCATGCTTTGGATCATGCCATCTAAATTGGAAATCACTAACTTTGTAACAATTTTATGTAACACAGGACCTGTTTGTAAGAACAGGCTTACCTATATTTTGAAAATTCTAGAATCACAAGACATGCTAGGCTGGGTTAGTGGTTTGCTTATGTTTTTTAAACCAAGAGAGTGGACACATAGAGGACCCTATTGGTTAGGAGCTATGCTATACCTTATATGGGAAAACATCTTGTAGAGGGTTAATTTTTTTAAAGCTACTGTACGCTTGTAGTTTCTGTATATCGTCTCCTTCAATGTAATATGTTTCATCTCTAATCTTTTCTATGTTTTAAATTTTGTTTTTCCAGGTTGTGATGGAAGCTGTTAATAAGCCTCGCAACATTAATTACAAAGGAATCACAGATTTGGTGACAGAGTAAGAGAAATTAGTTATACGCTGTGCTACATAATGGTGAAAGAATGTGTATCTAATATCTTCAATTTTCTTGATCTCTTTAGATTCTTGTGTATCTTAATATTAAAATACTATTTTTCTTCAAAATCGCTTATGTATGCTGAATGAACTCTGTGCTGCACCTATAATGTAACTGATGTTTCTTCTCTTGTTGATGTGTGTGTGTGCATGTGTGTGTATATACACACACACACACTTGAATATCATTTCGCTCTTTGTGGCAACTTGTTTTGTTGAAATTTGAAGGTATCTTATTTGTTGGTGCTTTGATTACAAGCATTAAGACAATTTCCTCCTTGCCAACTGGTCACTGGCCATTTAAGTCTTACCAGAGATCACTTTTTTGCATCAATACTCAATAGTTCTCAATTAGGAATTCAGCACCCTTATTTTGGGTTTTTTGTCAGGTTCGGATTGAAACTTGAAAGTTCCTACTTAGCTTACTTGACTTAGAGCTGTGTATCAGTAATTGAGATGAAAAGACTTGGATGTTAATCAACTTGAAATACTTCTCTTTTCAGATGTGTGGAAATTGTGTCTTCTTTGGGCTGTATGGTTAGTTTTCACAATTTAATATATGATTTTCATGGTCATATATGTTAGTTAGCAAATTTAGATTCAGGAGAGTTTGATTATTTACTCTCTGTCTTCAGAAGTTGGAAAATTAATTAAAAACTTGACTATAACAATTTCTTAATATGAGATTTTGGATGATATGGATTAAATTGTGGGGGCTTAATTTTGCTTTGCAATGCGTGAGATCTATTTTTGGATCTTTCATGCATAGAGGTCCTTTATATCATATCTTTGTATACCTTGATCCATAAAACTCATCTAAGTCGAAGACAGTGTTATCTGTCTCTTACAGCTAGAGTATTTCATTGCACACCACTAGCCCAAAGTTTTGGCCTTACCATCCATGCCAGCCTTATGGTTTATGTCCAGGAAGCCCCTTAACAGACAGTGCTCTCAGGTTCCACGTCTCTTCATCATCCCCTTTGTCATTCTGCTAAAACTATCAATCCTCTTCCTGTTGAAAGCAAAATATTTTTTCTCACATATTTTTCAACTTCTTAACTAGTAAGGTCCATATTCAAGCCATTTTTATAGTAGAAAATTCTAGCTCAGGAGTTAATGTTTGTATTTCTTGTGGGTGGATTGTTCACATCATTTTTTTGTATGATGTGTAGTTGGTGTAATTTATTTTTTCAATCACAAAACCATGGACTTTGTTATTTTTAGCTTGTGTAAAAAATATGTTACTGGAGGTCATTGTTATGATTTAGTAAATTTCTTATAGTAGCACAGAATTATCTCAGTTTTGCTACTGCCAGGACTCAATTAGTTGGCTGTGTGCTTTGTTATATTTCATTTATGCATTCAGTTTGCCAGCAGACAATGGAAATATATAATTGACAATTAATTGCTTGAGGATATTCTGTACTGCTAGCACATGCTACTTTTCAACTAAATCTCATTCATGTATAATAATTTCCTGCAGCACTGATAAATTGAGTGAATCAGTAATTCTGGAGGTAGTGAAAAAGAACTTTAAAGATCATCTTATTCTTGGTGAGGAAGGTGGCCTTATTGGGGACTCATTGTCAGAGTATCTCTGGTGCATTGATCCTTTAGGTTGGTTTTCTCAGACTTCTTGTTCACAAAATAGTATCTGAACAAACTAAAGATGGATCTGTGTAACTTTCAATATAAAAAATACTCGGGACTTTGCATGATATATGCTTTCTACAAGCTTTATTTTACTATGCGTTAAATGATCGGGGCAATGCTGCTTTAACCATATGAGCAGCCATTGGGACATTGCAATTATTGATCTGCAAGGGTGGAAGAACAACTTTAGTTAGCAATTAAATATTCTTCTAGTCGACATTGTTTTAATATTGCCAAATTTGACAAGGATACGTCCTCCTATTAAAGATGCTTTCTTCCATATTTACAGTTGATGCTAATTTTAAATCTAATGCTTAAGTCTTTTGTGTATAATAAATCTAGTTATTCTTAATCTTCTATTCATTACCTGGTTGGTTTGACACTATTTATGTGTATTTACATAGTAAATTAAGTAATTGATCTATGAATAACTTTGGCTCTTGAGGTCTAGTGGAGAACCAAGGATTAACTCGACAACCCAGGGATTAGATGAGGCAATACTAATTTAAGAAAGAGGTAGGCGCACATCCTTACAGTGGTTAGTTTCTGTTTACATATCTAGTCTTTTTCTGTATGGATTTATTCATGAGCTTGTGCCGGGCTTTGTTGAAGCATAATGCATTTACAGTAAGCTCAAAAAAGTTAATAAAGATGGTAATAAAAGTAAAAGGAGTCAAGACGGCTATGAAGCATTTTTTGATAAAAAGATAGCAATGAACAATTGTTTTTTATTTTTCACAGTGGTTAGTGTAGTTCTTGCTATGTAATTTTAAGAACTAAAGATTATTGCCTCCATATGGAGTCCCAACTTGGAATAGACTAGAGTGAGAATAAAGAGGATACGAAGGATATATCTCATGTAGGCCTTTTTCTATGCTCGATACCTCTTTCCTATCCCTTTTACTGTTCATTCTATTATTTCCCTTCTCTGTTTTGATAGAAGACTGCCTTTTACAGACTAAGGGCACCATTTGATTAATTCTCTGACTGGACCAGCTTTATTTCTCTGTTTTCTTCTTGTCCTTAGTTGCCATTTCCTTTTTCTAATTCTTTAATGGATTAATAAATCTGCTGTAGTTGCATAATTTAGTCTTGACAGCTCAAAGCTTTTTGAGGTACTGTTTTCTCTCACTTTAGTGTCTTTCAGAGCAATGTTCTGAATCCGTACTATACTGGTGTACCGATCAACTGTCGGTACAGTATGTACCGAGCTGTGCCAAGCTATCCCGAGCATACTGACATATGAAGGTGTACCGATATATTGCCCATATCGGTCCTTTATCGGATTGGTACGTACCGCCCATGTTGAGCGGCATGGTACGGTATTGTAAACCATGCTTCAGAGTTCTGACCAAAATCGGATACATTAGATGACGTGGTGATTGGTGACTTTTGAGGTGGATACCCTAAATTGGTGTTGGCTAGTTATGAGTCAGTGCATGATTGACATGGCATGCGAAAGTGAAAGTGTCCTGTTGAGGAGAAGTGGTGGCTGTTGTGCTTAGCAAGTGCAGGCTGCACAATGCAGGGTTGTGTCAGTGGAAACTATGGTAGAGAAACAAAACCCACTAAAGCTCTGAGAGCTTTTACGTGTTTACCCCTTTGTTAGTAACCATAACCCCATATGCTAACAACTCAGTATTTGAGTTGGGCAGCAACTGATTGGTTAGAGGCCTCCATGTTTATCATCAGGGTGGTCTTTCACCATGGGCAGCAATTTACTTGGTAATAACGTAATTTAACAGTTGGTGAGTTGATCAATCTATCAGAATGGACTATGTACAATAATCCTTGGTCGAACTACACAGATTATGCCTTGAGCATTGGGCAATTACTTAGCTAAAACCTCCTGAATCATGTTGACACTGGAAATTTTTGAGTTGACTGGGCGAGTTTTTGGATCATGATGAGTAGGCCATGAATAGGTTGCATGTAACTCCTGGTATGAGAAACACAATATGTTTCAAATTACTTGCTTTGCAAGTTCAGGACTATTCTCTTCATTCCTTTCTGCTCTTGAGAAACAAAGGATGTTGTACTTGGGTTGTTTAGGGCTTGAGACATTTTTCCCTGATATGTAGATGGAACGACAAACTTTGCTCATGGTTACCCAAGCTTTGCTGTATCAGTGGGAGTACTGTTCCGTGGAAAGCCAGCTGCTGCATCTGTGGTATTGGATGTTTTTCACTTGCATTCACTTGCAATTATCTTTGATTAAGCTTGTAATACGTTTTCCTTTTTTTTTTTTTTACAATGTCTGATTGGAAGAAGGGAAAAAATGGAAATTGTACTTTGCTAAGTAACTTTGATACTACAAATGACCTTATGCTATGTTTTTAGTCAGCAGATTCGATGTTCTTACAATTGTTGTATTACACATTTTCAATGATTATTTTGGGGAGTTCCTGTACAGTGAGGTTATTGGGCCATAAAATCTTGTAATAGACCTAGCAGTAGCTCCTCGACGAGTATTATAAAAGACAGCCCAACATGCAGGCTAAGTGTCAATAATTATGATTGTAAAATTTGTCTGTCAATAGTATTTTGTACCGAGATTTATGTTTGATTGTCATATTTTCCTACATTTAAATGTGATAGTATTGTGCAATTTGTTGTTTTCCTTCCTACCATAACAAAACTTCCTCTTTTTCTAAGGTTGAGTTTGTTGGTGGGCCTATGTGTTGGAATACTCGCACATTTTGTGCATCTTCTGGTAAAAGTTGAGGAATGACAACCACAGATAAGTTCATTTAGACGTAAACCTTATGGCTGAAAATAGATGTGTATTTGTGCTTTAACAGGTGGTGGAGCCTTTTGCAATGGTCAAAAGATTCATGTTAGTCAGACTGATCAGGTAAATGATTCTCTTTATGATCCACATAGATATATGTTGTTTTCGGCTATCTACAACAAGAGCTTTTGATAGTCCATGAAACTTGAAAATCCAGAATACAGACTACAAAATGCAAAATTATCACTTCTAACTTATTTTCCATTTATGGCATGTTTACCACCATATGGGGCTGGCCGTAATGGTACTTACTTTTATCATTAAAAAATTGAAGTGCAACCATTAATGAAAATGGTCCTACCTACCTAGGATATATGTGCTAGCTGTTAGCTATCTGGCATGGTAAACCCACACACCAATGCAGTGTTAGCAAAAAACGGAAAAAAAAAAAAGAGTAGTGAAAGAGTAATAAGTAAAAAGGGAGAATAGGGAAAGGGAGAGGCCCCTGCTCCTGCGAAGTTTCTGTTTCCGATGTTCTGCTACCCTCCATTCCCTCACCATTGAGAGAATCAAGTGTTCCTGACTTCATGACTGAATATATCACAATGCAAAACAGGTTATGTTTTTGGATGCCATGTCATGAACAAATCTCTGCTCATTATAAAAGGTTTAGTGTCCCTCTTAAATATACGAAATCACTATGATTAACTTCTCATGTGAAGCTCTAAGGAAAAGAATTTAAAAGGTTATGCAGATTTCAGATAATTCTCCATTTCTGGAGTGATGGAGAAAAAACCTGCCATCATATATATCTCAAAGAATTGCAACCATTACAAAAGAAAGGAGTCTTTTTTATTTTTTTAAAAAGTCTTATTTTGAAGTAGATCATGTTGTTTATTTAAATACTTGTTGAGAAGTTCCCAAAAAAAAAAAATTATTTACATGTCATCCTTCTCTTCAGATGATATGGGTTAGTTTTTCATTGGCTAGGTGGAACGTTCTCTTCTGGTAACAGGGTTCGGATATGAACATGATGATGCCTGGGCAACCAACATTAACCTGTTCAAAGAATTTACTGACATTAGCAGGGTGGGTGCTCATTCAATCATGTTCTCTAAGTCATACTCTATTTGGATTCACTTATAGTTGGTGTGTGCAGGGTGTTAGAAGACTTGGTGCCGCTGCTGTTGACATGTCTCACGTTGCTCTTGGAATTGTCGAAGCCTACTGGGAATATCGTCTCAAGCCATGGGACATGGCTGCTGGTGTCCTGGTAATCTTGTCCCTCAAAGATTCCTGCAATATGCATATTTTGAGCACTGCATATAGCTCGATATCCTACATTTTTTTGGTTCATAAATTTTTATCTTGAGCTAATTCTTTTTTACCAAGAAAGGCAACCCATGGCTTATATGTTTTGTGCATTGTAAGCTCCCGTATTGGCAGTGTTGCATTTACCTAATTTAGGCTAATGATGCAAACTTACTCTACTTTGTACTTGCATCTTCTGTCTTTATCACAAATGTCTCCCCCTGAACAGATGGTTGAAGAAGCTGGTGGAGCTGTCACACGAATGGATGGCGGAAAGTTCACAGTCTTTGATCGTTCTGTTCTAGTATCCAATGGTATCGTTCATGGGAAGGTTGTTGTTCTTCAAGCCTCTCATATTAATGCATGGTTATATGAGCAAAAATCTTCTAACAACCACCATGTGTTTAGTGAATATGTGATGGATAGAACATACTAATAAGCCTGAACATATCATATTTAGCTAGTAGTAGTAACAAGCAAAACAACATTACCAACCAAACACAGTTCATGAAGCGATTGCTATAGTTTTTTCATCATGCCTATATCTGACATGCATCTGCTTGCTATATTCTTTTCCTAAATTTAGCATGTAATTTTTCACAACTAGCAGTCGATGATGTTTCCGACTTCCTTTCACTCCCCGAAGGACTCATTTCTTCTATAACACATTGCTTACTGGTGCCTGCTATGCTTTAACCGCAGCTGCTGGAGCGGATAGGCCCTGCAACTGAAGAACTAAAGAGGAAAGGGATCGACTTTTCGCTATGGTTTAAGCCAGAAAACTACAGTACTGATTCTTGAGTGGGCTATCGATCAAAGCGAGGTTTATCGTCTGCCACAGATTTTGAGTCGATCTGTGGCAGAAGTCAATGTTTTCCTCTTTCTTATACTTAAATTCGGCTTCGATTCGTTTAAGGTGATATACCCCTGTCAAATATGGGAATGATTCTTTTGGAATTTTCAGCTTCGACATTGGGGAATAAGCTTCGGTTGACTTGATCTCACTCATCGAGGGCGGCGAAAAGAACTCATTCATGTTAGTTGTGGAATGGAACTCATTCATGGTATATTGTATCATTTGAGTATTGTTTTTTTCTTGGGTCGAAGGTGCATGTCAATCAAAACGGAGTTGAGATTTGGAAAAGAGTATTGGGATTACAAATTTTGATTTTATCTAAAATTAATTGTTCTAGAGCTTTTTCTTCTCTTTATTGTGTGTTTTAGGGAGTAGAAAAATCTCAAAATATCTATTTTCTAAAAGAAATATTGAACAAAAATTAATAAAATTTTGAACATTGATGTTTATAGTCCTTACCACTTACCCTTTGTCAGAAAGAAAAGTATGATTTAATTCGAAAAAACTAATCATTAAATAAAGTTTCGTTTCATGTTTAATGTTGAATATGAATAAAAATCTATATAATGTATCAAGCTTATTATTATTCCTATTGTCTATGGAAATGCGCGGGAACTTTAGTCATCAACAGTCGCGCCAAACGTTTTCCACAGGGCGCCAAATAAAGGGTCTCTAGGGTTCTTCCCCAGCCACAATCCATGGAGGAAGGCAGCAGCCTCGCGGCTTCTTGTCCGGGTGGGAGCAACGGCGGCGGCGAGGGAAGCACCGGGTTCATCGATCTCCGCCCTCCTGGTTCATCCCCGGCCGTTGATCTCACCGATCGAGTCCACCTCCTCCCCTGTTGCATCAAGCACCATGGCCCCTGCCCCGTCTCCCACTACTTCAAGCCCAAACAAACAGGTCCTCTACGATTCTCTCCTCCTCTCATGCTCATGTTTGGATGCCGTTCCTCTTCTGATCCTTCTCCGTGATACAGATGTGGTAGTGGATGATCTGTGCTTGCAAGAATCCTTCTTTAGAGGGAGGAAGTTGCAGGGCGTCACCGTTCCCCTACCCGCAGGATATCGAGGTTGCATTTGTGATTGGCGTTGTTGAGTTCTCGTACTCTTTACGCGTCAAAATTGATTTTTTTAAAGGGGGAAAAAAAGAAGAAGAAAGAATGAGTTGAGATCGTGAGATGACATTGATTGCTTTTATGCAGGTTACGTTTTGGACGAGAGTTCGGAGAGTGGGAAGAGATCGGAAACTAAGGAAGGGGGATTCAACCGGTGGTTGTCCCGTGCTGAGTTTGGGAACTTGACCTATTGGAATCATGACAGCCTGCCTTCACCAGACGATCCGCTCATGCGGTGCTTCCATTGGTTTTCTGTTTCTAATGCCGTAAGTGCTTTGGTTTAGATTATTTCCTTATTTATATTTGCTTCAATTTAGGCTATGATTTCGTTGTGTGCTGCAATCTATTCCTGCAGCATAGATTCCACTGCTTCTGCTTATCGTTTGTTCCTTTTTATTCCACTTAGTTCTTTGTTTGTCTTTTCTTCTACTGAATGGCAACTGAGTTGAATGCATTGACCTTTTTTTTTTTTTTTTGGGTGAGATTTTGTGGTAGTTGAATTCTTGTTCTTGATTGACCGGTTATCCATGAAACCCTTGTTATGTGACTGATTGTATATGTTGTTTAGAGTCTTCTTTTTCTGAGTTAATTTTTTCTTTTATTATGTTCAAGTTGTAGTTGAATGAAACAAGATTTGTTCGACGACGATATTCTAAGTGAGCTGCATCGTCAGGATCAGATAGGAAGTTCTAATGGGTCTATTGTCCAAGTTGTATCAGTTGTCTCCAAGGAGGCTGAGGAGCAAAATTGGTTCTCATAGTTGATTGAGAACAAATCTATCAGGAAACTAATGGGTGTATTCAAATACCACATACGATTGATCCGTATATGTATTCAAGTGTGTTTCTTCTCATATACTTTAGACATGCTTAGGGTGACACCATGTCTAGTTTTTGGTGACTATAGGAGACATTTGAGTTTTCATATAATTTTCAAGGACTATCTCACTTCCGTCGCTGGATAACTATCTCACTTCCGTCGCTGGATAACTATCTCACTTCCGTCGCTGGACAACCCGATACACTTTAAACCCAAACCAGTATCAAACCCTCTTTGTTTTCGCTATGCTCCTTCACTTTCTTGTTTCCACTATCTTTTATAATCTTCACTAATTAACCACATCTGGTTGAGGCCAGGTTGGTGTGGAAAATTACAGTTTTAACTCAGAATTAAGAGGCTGAATTGATTGATCTTGTAGGTTATTGTCTCGTTTTAGTTTTTGTTATGTGAGGTAGGCTTTTCCATATGAAGTAATTTCAACCAAGCCATGAGCAATGTCCTCACAAAGAATCGGTGGGATATCCATTGCAAATTCTACTCCAGTCTTGGGCATTATTTGGATACTAGTACGACTTGGAAATAGATTCAACCTCATGTATAATTTTTTAACGGGGATTCTTGGTTCCCTTTGCTTGTGTTATTTTAGAATTACAATTTTTAGATAGCATTGTGAACGGATTCCTTTTTTTGTTTCCTTTAGCGGTAAATTACTTGCAAGCACATTTACTTGTGAGATATATAAGGTTATTAATGCATGGATCACAGTTCAGTCTTTTTCCTTCTATTCTCAATCAACATCTTATTTTATTTTGGTTACATGCAGTTGAATAGATTGTCTGATATCAGAACATAAATCATATTTAGTCAATTTACTAGATATGTTGGATGCCATCATAATCATAAATTTATGTTAATGCAGTTGCACAAGCCGGTCACCGAAGCAGAGTTGGATTCGGCCATGTCTGTTCAAGGAAGAAATGATTGAACTGAACTTACCTGCTCACTAAAACCTCAATGGAAGAAACAGATGGCTTTTATTCCAGGGGAGGCTAGTTTCTGAATCCTTGTTCCACTCCAAAATGGTACT